>OX246755.1:58020736-59411096 GCA_945910035.1 Brachypalpus laphriformis
TGCTCAAGCGTTTCTGGTTTGTTTGCATAAACCTTGCTTTTCAGATATTCCCACAAAAAGAAGTCAGGAGCAGTCAAATCAGGCGACCGTGGAGGCCAATCAACTCACCATTTTTTGAAATAACTTGTTGTGGAAAGAGGTCTCGCAGTAATTCCATTGCAATCCTGGCTGTATGCGATGTGGCACCGTCTTGTTGATACCACATGTTAATCAAGCCCTAAAGCATGCAGTTGTGGCGTTAAAAAGTTTTCAATCATATCGCGATATCGCTCCCCATTCACAGTTACCGTTACGCCGTTTTCATTTTCAAAGAAGTAAGGTCCAATGATTCCTCCTGACCAAATTAAACACCAAGACTGTTACTTTTAATGGATGTAAAGGTGACTGATGAATAATTTTGAGGGTTTTCCATTGGCCAGAACCGACTATTCTGTTTATTCATATATCCATTTCAAATGAAAATGTGCCTCGTCACTCATTATGATTTTTTCATGAAAATCGGGGTTGTCATGGGCTAGCTGTAACATCGTATTGGCATATGTACGGCGGCGTAAATGGTCTTCTTGAAGAAGCTCTTGTGTCAACTGAATCTTAAATGGAAACAAATGCAAATCCTTGTGCAAAATTGTGGCCAAAGTTGTTCTTTGAAGACCAGCTCCTGAGCACGGCGTCGAATCGAGGTTGATGGATTGTTTTGAACACTTCCTTGAACAGCAGTAATGTTTTCAAGCCGATCTTGCAGTACGTTTGTGGCCATGCTTGGGCCTATCACCTACAGACCCTCTTTCTTCGAAATCATTCACTACACGATAAATAGTGCGTTTTGTTGGCACGTTGTTTCTCCCAAAAATTTCACGTAACTTTCTCATCGTCACAGTAATCGATGATTGATTTTGATAAAATGTTTTTAACGATTAAAACACGTTGGTTTATCGAATATTTTTCTATAATAAATTTGCCACATGTCTACTTCACGACTGCCAAATATGAACTGTCAAGACTAATGTTTACCAAAATGGCGGCAAAACAAAGTAGTATACGTTCCCGGCGGACACCCTGTATTATCAGGCTAACCAACCGTCATGGACAATCCGTTGAGTGCAAGGCAATACTGGATTCCGGTTCACAACTCAAACTTCATCACAGAAGAAAATCATACCGGAAACTTGGCCTCACGACAATTCCGCTGATAACGGACCATTGAAGGTATTGGTTCGACATATTCAACAAGCATCCCGAAGGGTGAAACATTGAGTTGAGATCCCGTATCAACTCCTTCTCCACAAACTTGAAGCTCATGTATTACCCAAGATAACATCAAATACAACCTGGGGAGAATGTTCGACACATCAAATGGACAATACCAACCATCATTCCATTGGCTGTCCCTGAATTCAACACCTCCTAGTTCAATAGACTGTTTAATTGGCGCCGAGATATTCCACTCACTATTATCGGTCGGTCAAATAGGTTAGGAGAGTCTTTGCCCATACTTCAACCACAGTCCTGGGTTGGACAGTTGCCGGAAAAATAAAGCATGCAGGAACTACACAAGCGGTGTGTGCGGAATATGGCAGCGCTGACGAAGCCTTAGATCAGCAAACAGAATGTTTTGGAAATTGGAGGGATCCTGAAATACAAGAGAAAGGTATGACAGCTGCGGAAAGATGTTGTGACACTCATTTTAACCAAACTGTGTTACGGAATTCGATGGAAGATTTATAGTTAGCCTACCATTTGTGGAAAACCAAATGTCTTAGGAGAATAAAAGGATATAGCCTTCCAAAGGTTCATGTCGCTGGAACGAAGGCTTGCTAACTCAAAGGATCTCAAGAAGCAATATGTTGCATTTATTGCAAGAATATCGCCGCCTTGGGCATATGGAAGAGAATAAATCACAAACAGTTGGACAAACAGCTATTATTTTCTACCACACCATTGTGTCACAAAGAATGACAGTAGTACAACAAAACTTAGAGTTACCTTTGATGGATCTGTAAAAACTGCCAACAATCTTTCATTAAACGACCATACTAGCGGCAGGCCCAACCATTCAAGATGATGTCTTCTCCATACTGTAAGATTCCGGCATGCCAAGGTTCGTCTTCACAGCAGATATAGAAAAAATGTATCGGCAAGTTCTCAAACACGAAAACGACACAAAATATCAACTTATCTGGTGGAGGGATAGCCTCAGCGAACCACTGAAATGCTTCAGTTTAACACAGTTACGTATGGAACAAGGTCAGCACCATATCTTGCAACGAAGTGTCTACAAAAACTAGCAAGGGATACTCAGCAACAATTTCCCCCTAGGCTCCAAGGTTTTTTCTTATTATAAAATTCTTCTAAGCACTTTCGGTCAGATATTTAAATAAAACTTTATCAAATGGCTTGGTTCCACGTAGCATTCTAATGTCCATGGGTAGAGTGTTCCATTTTCTGACAACATAAGCAAAATATTGGTTCTCAGAGTTTCTGCACGTAAACCTAGGTTGAATAAAAACTAAAGAACGAGAGGAAGTTGGGAACTGAAGTTTTTCATACAGATGCTGTGGCTCTTTTGCAAGTTAAAATGTTATTTAGTGTTTTAAGAGCGCAAAAATTTGGAAATAAGTGTGCAGGTTACAACCCAGAAATCCTGTTAGTGTAAACCAGAAACATGATCGAATCGTTTAAGATTGTACACATATCGTGTAATGTTGTTAAAAGCCACTGTAAGATTCCGTCGTGTTTCTGATTTATGACAACAAAAAATTTGACATCCGTAGGTGACGATTGGTAAAAACCAAGGTTTTTGCTAAGCTAAGTCTTATATGCTGAGGTATGAAGTGCTTTGTCAATGAGAGGGCACGTAAACATCCGTATATTTTGCCAATAACTATTTGATATGATGGTCCCACGTGAGTAACGAATTGAACCAAATACCTAGATTTTTCGCAGTTTCGACATATTCCAAAATATTTGTTACCTAGATATAGAGGTGGGAAATAGCTACTATCAAGCTTGTTCTTGTAGACTACCAAGCATTTTGACTTCGTTGGGTTTAATTTTAGGTGATTTTTTGCGGACTAAAGCGAGATTTGCTTAAGGTCGTTATTGAGTTTGTCTACTCCATCTTCTAACATTCCCAGTTTGCAGCTCAACCGAATCTGCACATCATCAGCATATAGATGTATTGATGAGTGTTGGACTACTTGCGGGAGATCATTAATAAACATGGCAAACACCAATGGCCCAAGAATTGATCCCTGTGGTGCACCTGACATTAGCTGTAAATACCCGGAGGTGTTTTCCCCAACTGATACGGCTTGACTTCTATCACTTAAATAAGAAAGAATCAAGTTAGCAGCAGAGTTACTAAAACGGAAATTCCTCTTCAACTTTGAGAGAATTATTTCGTGATTGACAGTGTCAAATGCCTTTGAGAAGTCTAGGAGCCCAAGGAAAGATATTAAGTCGTGATCCATCGCACTTCTCAGATCATCTGTTATTTTCAAAATAGCAGAGACACAACTATGGTTTTCCCTGAAACCTGACTGTTGGACATTCAGCAGCTTATTACTTTTAACAAAAACTGTCATTTGCTTATGAAGAAGTTTCTCGAAGACTTTGGATAAAAATGGGAGAATAGAAATAGGTCGAAACTCAGGCGGTGACAAACGAGTAGCCGGCTTTTTTACTATTGGTATAACCTTAGCAACCTTCCAGGCAGGAGGAAATGAACATGTTGTGATTATAGAATTAAAAATGTGTGTAAGTGTAGGAAGAATGTGAGGCAAGATTATTTTAATAAAGTGTGGATGTATTTCATCAAAGCTCACAGCCTTGGATTTTATTTGTAGAAGGGCGCTCAAAACATCGTTGTCATTTACTCTGGTGAATTGGAAGCAATGGCTACTTTCAAGATTAGTGGAAGAATCATCGATACAGGATTCGCCAACGTCAGGCAAAGTACTTTGAACTTTCGCAAATTCAGAATTTAGGAAGTCAGGGTTTGTATTTTCAGGCATTATCACCTTTTGTCGACCAACACCAAGTTCTCTGATATTTTTCCACAAAGTTTTCGCCGGTAGAATTTTACTAAGTCGCTTAGAAAACACCCGCTTCTTAGCTTCCTTTATTTTTTAAGGAACACTATTTCTTAAAGCCCGGAAAACTGCGTGAAACTCAGGGAGTTTAAAACGTTTCCACCGCTTGTAAGCCAGGTTTCGTTGTTTTATGGCTTCTCGTATTTCAGGTGTAAACCATGTGACAGTATTAGTTCGCATATATTTTGTTGCCGCGTTCGCGTATCGATTTTGTATTCATGGGTTTTTTCCAAGATCTGCCGTAGTGTGAATATTTGGTCAATGGTGGACTTTCCAGGCCTGAAACCGCACTGATAAGGACCTATCAGGTTGTTGACGATCGGTTTTAGGCGTTCACATAATACGGCAGACAGGATCTTATATGCGATATTTAGGAGACTTATACCTCTGTAGTTGGCGCAGTTCAGAGGGTCTCCTTTCTTCAGGATCGGGCAAACGATGCTGAGGTTCCATTCATCGGGCATACTTTCGTCCGACCAGATTCTACAGATGAGCTGGTGCATGGTCCTTACCAACTCATCTCCTCCTGCCTTGAAGAGTTCAGCGGCAAGGCCGTCGGCTCCAGCAGCTTTGTTGGATTTGAGTTTAGATATCGCTATCCTCACTTCATTCTGATCGGGTTGACGGGAATTTTGACTGCCATCGTCACTGTTGAATTGCTCATTCTGCCTGACAGCGGAATATTGATCATCATCGCCGTTTAACAGTCTGCAGAAGTGTTCCTTCCATATCCTCAGCACCGACTGCGATTCTACTACTATGTAGCCATTTTCGTCCCTGCAGGTTTCTGTTCTGGCTTTGAAACCCTGGCATGTTCTTTTTACCCTTTGGTAAAATTATCGAATATTATTCCTGCAATAAAGTCTTCCAATCTCCTCGATCAAGCGATTCTCATGCTCCTTTTTCTTCTTTCTGAGAAGTCGATGTTCCTCTTTTCTCCTGCGCACGTAGAGCTCGTAAGCAGCTCTAGTCCTTCTATGCAGCGCCGCTTTGTACGCCTCTTGTTTTGCTGCATGTGCTTGCCGACATTCCTCATCAAACCAGGGGTTTCGTTGTGGTGGGCGAGAGAAACCGAGTACATCAGAGGCGGCATCTCTGATGGCTTTTTGGCAACGCTGCCACTGGTCTTCCGCATTTGCTGCTGGCGGCATAAGACTTAGATTGAGATTAGAAGAAACACGATCGGCAAAGGTTCTGGCGGTCTCTTGCGATTGTAGCTTTTCGACGTCAAATTTCCTCACAGTATTTCGTTGATTTCGCTCCGTTGTGGATATCCGCATCCGTACCTTGGCTACAACTAGGTAGTGATCCGAGTCCACGTTGGCTCCTCGGAAGGTCCGGACACCCAGAATACTGGAAGAGTGCCTTGCGTCGATCGCAATGTGATCGATTTAGTTGACAGTTTTTCGATCAAAGGAGAGCCATGTTCCTTTGTGAATATCGAGACGTGGGAACCGCGTACTAGCAACGACAAAGTTTCGCCCCGCCGCAAAGTCGATTAGCCTGAGTCCGTTGCCGGATGTGTTGTCGTGCAGGCTGTGCTTTCCGACCACGCTACTAAAGACGTCCTCTCTTCCTAGCTTTGCGTTAAAGTCGCCTAGGATAATTTTAACGTCGTGGATAGGGCATTGCCCATACGTCTTGTCCAAGAGCTGGTAGAAGCCATCCTCTGTCACGTCGTCCTTCTCCTCGTGAGGGGCGTGAACGCATATTAGGCTAATGTTGGCAAATTGAACCTTGATACGGATAGTCATGAGGCGCTCGTTCACATGCCGGAAACTCAAGACTTCTTGCCTAAGTCTGCCTCCAATGACAAATGCGCACCCAAATAGACGCTGTCCTTTTTGTCTGTAGCAATCGCCGTAGTAGATGTCGCAGTTTTTCATACTCCTTTTGCCCGGCCCATCCCATCGCACTTCTTGGAAGGCGGTAATGTCTGCTTTGAGACACTCTAGGGCCTCCGCAAGTTGTTCGGCTGCACGTGGTTTGTAGAGGGAACTAACATTCCATGTGCAGACACGAAGATCGTTGTCCTTTTTACGTTTGCATGGGTCGTCAACAGTAAGATCATCCGTATCCGAGGCTGTTAGTTGCTTCGTAACCAAAGGTTTTTTACGTGGTAGGGAAGTTAACCCGACGGCACAACCCCCAACCTGGAGGGCCAGATCCTTTTTTTTGTACCCCTAGGACAAGAGGCCGGATACACCGATGTCAGTAACCCACTTCGGGGATATGAGCGCTGCCGTTGGCCCATTAAGGGTTCATCCGCCACCATCTCTTTTTCAATACCCTAACGTAGTATTGAACATCCTTACAGACCTCAGCTCCAAATATGTTGAAGTAGCTCCGGTAAGGTATCCGCTGGTCTGTAGACGTCACCGTTGATTCCATCGGGAGAATTCATCCGCCGCACGTCTTCCTTCTGAGAACCTCTTGCTAGACTTCTGAGACGCATATTTCAGCCGATCAGGTCAACAAGAGATGCCTCGTCCGGTTAGACATATGCGCGCTGAAGTTCACCCAGATGTGCTTACGCAGGTCTGAGTGTTTAGCTGCACATATATCGTCAGACTCAGCATACGCTCATCGTTAGTTCACTATCAGATAGCTATCCAGCGGGCACCGCGAGGAGGTGATGATGCGATTTTGCCCAATTTTTCCAATAAATGGAAAACTAGGGCAATAATTGAAAACAATATGGATCACCAGATTATTTTGAGAATTAGCCAACCCTTGAAGACAATTTTAGTTAACACAATGGAAGCCAATAGCATTACAGTGAACGAATACCAGAACGAAGATCTGCGTGAAAAAATTTGAGTTAACCAGTTAAATGTAGAAGAACAGCAAATGATAATGAAATTCCCGAACTGTACCTGAATAGGTACAGCGAACTATTCTATAAAGAAGGCGAAGACCTCAGTTTCATAAACCAAGTTAAGCATAGGATTAAAACTTCTGACGACATTCCGATATATTCAAAAACGTACCGATACCCTTACATTGACAAGGATGATGTTGAGTTAGGTCAGTTCATTCCAACTGCATCGAGTGACGACAAGCCAACGGCCCAACACAACGGAAACCAGAAAACATTCATTCACCTCATTCATTACGACCCACAACGGAAACCAGAAACCATCGATTCACCTTGAACTTAGCATGAATAATTGAATCGCCACTTTGTATTTTTTGTTACATTCTTATGCTGATACTTTTTGCACTGTCATCAATATTTTCATTCAGAAGTTGTTAGCGCAATCCCAATTAGCGGTTGACACAGCTTCAGCATTAAACAACTTTCATGACACTACCACTGAGTGCATGCAAGGATTAAACAGTCTTGGCATAGACACACATAATTGGGATCCGCTGCTGCTACATATTGTCATCAAGAAACTGGACAAAAACACGCATACATCGTGGGAGCAGTCATTCAAGGATCCAAGGGCACTTCAATCACTAGACGCCTTTCTCAAATTCATTGAAACCAGGTTCTAGGCATTGGAAGCGTTGGGCAAAAAGGCATCATCCAGTGAGTTCAACAATCGTCGACCACCGAGTACACATAAATCACTCACAACTATAGCACAGACAACACCTCATTGCTTGTGTTGCAAGGGCAATCATCAAGTATTCCAGTGGCCAAAATTTCTGCAATTATCTCCCTCTCAACGGCTCAACAGGGTCAAGGGATCAAAAACATGCATAAATTGTTTGAAGGACGGACATTCCTCAAGTAAGTGCCCGGCTGGAGGATGCCGAACCTGCTCAAAGAGACACAACACATTGCTGCACCTAGAGTTCTCTACAGGCAATTCAAATTCACACAATTCAAAGGTAGCATCAGCAAGTACAAACAATCCAACAAATCTATGTATCTCATCTGACAACCTATCGTCTGGTTCATCAATGTCCCTAACCACGAAAGGGACCTATACAAATAGGGGCTACGTGTTCCTGTCATCTGCTACAGGGTGTCCGCCGGGAAGGTATACTAATTTGTTTGTTTATAATTTTCGATTAAATGAAAGAGACTGGATCTTATATTGATAAATGTTTTATTTAATGTCGGCAATTATGTATGGAATACAATATCAAGTAAATGTCCGCCTCTGCTAGTTTCACAAATGCGAGCCCTTTTGAGCACATTTTTCATTACATTCTCACACATTTCACGCGGTATTTCATTAATTTCATAACGAATATTTTATTTGAGTTGCTCAAGCGTTTCTGGTTTGTTTGCATAAACCTTGCTTTTCAGATATTCCCACAAAAAGAAGTCAGGAGCAGTCAAATCAGGCGACCGTGGAGGCCAATCAACATCACCATTTTTTGAAATAACTTGTTGTGGAAAGAGGTCTCGCAGTAATTCCATTGCAATCCTGGCTGTATGCGATGTGGCACCGTCTTGTTGATACCACATGTTAATCAAGCCCAAAGCATGCAGTTGTGGCGTTAAAAAGTTTTCAATCATATCGCGATATCGCTCCCCATTCACAGTTACCGTTACGCCGTTTTCATTTTCAAAGAAGTAAGGTCCAATGATTCCTCCTGACCAAATTAAACACCAGACTGTTACTTTTAATGGATGTAAAGGTGACTGATGAATAATTTGAGGGTTTTCCATTGGCCAGAACCGACTATTCTGTTTATTCATATATCCATTCAAATGAAAATGTGCCTCGTCACTCATTATGATTTTTTCATGAAAATCGGGGTTGTCATGGGCTAGCTGTAACATCGTATTGGCATATGTACGGCGGCGTAAATGGTCTTCTTGAAGAAGCTCTTGTGTCAACTGAATCTTAAATGGAAACAAATGCAAATCCTTGTGCAAAATTGTGGCCAAAGTTGTTCTTTGAAGACCAAGCTCCTGAGCACGGCGTCGAATCGAGGTTGATGGATTGTTTTGAACACTTCCTTGAACAGCAGTAATGTTTTCAGCCGATCTTGCAGTACGTTGTGGCCCATGCTTGGGCCTATCACCTACAGACCCTCTTTCTTCGAAATCATTCACTACACGATAAATAGTGCGTTTTGTTGGCACGTTGTTTCTCCCAAAAATTTCACGTAACTTTCTCATCGTCACAGTAATCGATGATTGATTTTGATAAAATGTTTTAACGATTAAAACACGTTGGTTTATCGAATATTTTTCTATAATAAATTTGCCACATGTCTACTTCACGACTGCCAAATATGAACTGTCAAGACTAATGTTTACCAAAATGGCGGCAAAACAAAGTAGTATACGTTCCCGGCGGACACCCTGTATTATCAGGCTAACCAACCGTCATGGACAATCCGTTGAGTGCAAGGCAATACTGGATTCCGGTTCACAACTCAACTTCATCACAGAAGAAATCATACGGAAACTTGGCCTCACGACAATTCCGCTGATAACGACCATTGAAGGTATTGGTCGACATATTCAACAAGCATCCCGAAGGGTGAACATTGAGTTGAGATCCCGTATCAACTCCTTCTCCACAAACTTTGAAGCTCATGTATTACCCAAGATAACATCAAATCAACCTGGGAGAATGTTCGACACATCAAAATGGACAATACCAACCATCATTCCATTGGCTGTCCCTGAATTCAACACTCCTAGTTCAATAGACTGTTTAATTGGCGCCGAGATATTCCACTCACTATTATCGGTCGGTCAAATAAGGTTAGGAGAGTCTTTGCCCATACTTCAAACCACAGTCCTGGGTTGGACAGTTGCCGGAAAAATAAAGCATGCAGGAACTACACAAGCGGTGTGCGGAATATGCAGCGCTGACGAAGCCTTAGATCAGCAAACAGAAATGTTTTGGAAATTGGAGGATCCTGAAATACAAGAGAAAGGTATGACAGCTGCGGAAAGATGTTGTGACACTCATTTTAACCAAACTGTGTTACGGAATTCCGATGGAAGATTTATAGTTAGCCTACCATTTGTGGAAAAACCAAATGTCTTAGGAGAATCAAAGGATATAGCCTTCCAAAGGTTCATGTCGCTGGAACGAAGGCTTGCTAACTCAAAGGATCTCAAGAAGCAATATGTTGCATTTATGCAAGAATATCGCCGCCTTGGGCATATGGAAGAGATAAATCACAAACAGTTGGACAAACGCTATTATTTTCTACCACACCATTGTGTCACAAAGAATGACAGTAGTACAACAAAACTTAGAGTTACCTTTGATGGATCTGCAAAAACTGCCAACAATCTTTCATTAAACGACATACTAGCGGCAGGCCCAACCATTCAAGATGATGTCTTCTCCATACTGGTAAGATTCCGCATGCCAAGGTTCGTCTTCACAGCAGATATAGAAAAAATGTATCGGCAAGTTCTCATACACGAAAACGACACAAAATATCAACTTATCTGGTGGAGGGATAGCCTCAGCGAACCACTGAAATGCTTCAGTTTAACACAGTTACGTATGGAACAAGGTCAGCACCATATCTTGCAACGAAGTGTCTACAAAAACTAGCAAGGGATACTCAGCAACAATTTCCCCTAGGCTCCAAGGTTTTTTCTTATTATAAAATTCTTCTAAGCACTTTCGGTCAGATATTTAAATAAAACTTTATCAAATGGATTGGTTCCACGTAGCATTCTAATGTCCATGGGTAGAGTGTTCCATTTTCTGACAACATAAGCAAAATATTGGTTCTCAGAGTTTCTGCACGTAAACCTAGGTTGAATAAAAACTAAAGAACGAGAGGAAGTTGGGAACTGAAGTTTTTCATACAGATGCTGTGGCTCTTTGCTAGTTAAAATGTTATTTAGTGTTTTAAGAGCGCAAAATTTGAAATAAGTGTGCAGGTTACAACCCAGAATCCTGTTAGTGTAACCAGAAACATGATCGAATCGTTTAAGATTGTACACATATCGTGTAATGTTGTTAAAAGCCACTGTAAGATTCCGTCGTGTTTCTGATTTATGACAACAAAAAATTTGACATCCGTAGGTGACGATTGGTAAAACCAAGGTTTTTGCTAAGCTAAGTCTTATATGCTGAGGTATGAAGTGCTTTGTCAATGAGAGGGCACGTAAACATCCGTATATTTTGCCAATAACTATTTGAATATGATGGTCCCACGTGAGTAACGAATTGAACCAAATACCTAGATTTTTCGCAGTTTCGACATATTCCAAAATATTGTTACCTAGATATAGAGGTGGGAAATAGCTACTATCAAGCTTGTTCTTGTAGACTACCAAGCATTTTGACTTCGTTGGGTTTAATTTTAGGTGATTTTTTGCGGACTAAAGCGAGATTTGCTTAAGGTCGTTATTGAGTTTGTCTACTCCATCTTCTAACATTCCCAGTTTGCAGCTCAACCGAATCTGCACATCATCAGCATATAGATGTATTGATGAGTGTTGGACTACTTGCGGGAGATCATTAATAAACATGGCAAACACCAATGGCCCAAGAATTGATCCCTGTGGTGCACCTGACATTAGCTGTAAATACCCGGAGGTGTTTTCCCCAACTGATACGGCTTGACTTCTATCACTTAAATAAGAAAGAATCAAGTTAGCAGCAGAGTTACTAAAACGGAAATTCCTCTTCAACTTTGAGAGAATTATTTCGTGATTGACAGTATCAAATGCCTTTGAGAAGTCTAGGAGCCCAAGGAAAGATATTAAGTCGTGATCCATCGCACTTCTCAGATCATCTGTTATTTTCAAAATAGCAGAGACACAACTATGGTTTTCCCTGAAACCTGACTGTTGGACATTCAGCAGCTTATTACTTTTAACAAAAACTGTCATTTGCTTATGAAGAAGTTTCTCGAAGACTTTGGATAAAAATGGGAGAATAGAAATAGGTCGAAACTCAGGCGGTGACAAACGAGTAGCCGGCTTTTTTACTATTGGTATAACCTTAGCAACCTTCCAGGCAGGAGGAAATGAACATGTTGTGATTATAGAATTAAAAATGTGTGTAAGTGTAGGAAGAATGTGAGGCAAGATTATTTTAATAAAGTGTGGATGTATTTCATCAAAGCTCACAGCCTTGGATTTTATTTGTAGAAGGGCGCTCAAAACATCGTTGTCATTTACTCTGGTGAATTGGAAGCAATGGCTACTTTCAAGATTAGTGGAAGAATCATCGATACAGGATTCGCCAACGTCAGGCAAAGTACTTTGAACTTTCGCAAGTTCAGAATTTAGGAAGTCAGAGTTTGTATTTTCAGGCATTATCACCTTTTGTCGACCAACACCAAGTTCTCTGATATTTTTCCACAAAGTTTTCGCCGGTAGAATTTTACTAAGTCGCTTAGAAAACACCCGCTTCTTAGCTTCCTTTATTTTTTAAGGAACACTATTTCTTAAAGCCCGGAAAACTGCGTGAAACTCAGGGAGTTTAAAACGTTTCCACCGCTTGTAAGCCAGGTTTCGTTGTTTTATGGCTTCTCGTATTTCAGGTGTAAACCATGTGACAGTATTAGTTCGCATATATTTTGTTGCCGCGTTCGCGTATCGATTTTGTATTCATGGGTTTTTTCCAAGATCTGCCGTAGTGTGAATATTTGGTCAATGGTGGACTTTCCAGGCCTGAAACCGCACTGATAAGGACCTATCAGGTTGTTGACGTTCGGTTTTAGGCGTTCACACAGTACGGCAGACAGGATCTTATATGCGATATTTAGGAGACTTATACCTCTGTAGTTGGCGCAGTTCAGAGGGTCTCCTTTCTTCAGGATCGGGCAAACGATGCTGAGGTTCCATTCATCGGGCATACTTTCGTCCGACCAGATTCTACAGATGAGCTGGTGCATGGTCCTTACCAACTCATCTCCTCCTGCCTTGAAGAGTTCAGCGGCAAGGCCGTCGGCTCCAGCAGCTTTGTTGGATTTGAGTTTAGATATCGCTATCCTCACTTCATTCTGATCGGGTTGACGGGAATTTTGACTGCCATCGTCACTGTTGAATTGCTCATTCTGCCTGACAGCGGAATATTGATCATCATCGCCGTTTAACAGTCTGCAGAAGTGTTCCTTCCATATCCTCAGCACCGACTGCGATTCTACTACTATATAGCCATTTTCGTCCCTGCAGGTTTCTGTTCTGGCTTTGAAACCCTGGCATGTTCTTTTTACCCTTTGGTAAAATTATCGAATATTATTCCTGCAATAAAGTCTTCCAATCTCCTCGATCAAGCGATTCTCATGCTCCTTTTTCTTCTTTCTGAGAAGTCGATGTTCCTCTTTTCTCCTGCGCACGTAGAGCTCGTAAGCAGCTCTAGTCCTTCTATGCAGCGCCGCTTTGTACGCCTCTTGTTTTGCTGCATGTGCTTGCCGACATTCCTCATCAAACCAGGGGTTTCGTTGTGGTGGGCGAGAGAAACCGAGTACATCAGAGGCGGCATCTCTGATGGCTTTTTGGCAACGCTGCCACTGGTCTTCCGCATTTGCTGCTGGCGGCATAAGACTTAGATTGAGATTAGAAGAAACACGATCGGCAAAGGTTCTGGCGGTCTCTTGCGATTGTAGCTTTTCGACGTCAAATTTCCTCACAGTATTTCGTTGATTTCGCTCCGTTGTGGATATCCGCATCCGTACCTTGGCTACAACTAGGTAGTGATCCGAGTCCACGTTGGCTCCTCGGAAGGTCCGGACACCCAGAATACTGGAAGAGTGCCTTGCGTCGATCGCAATGTGATCGATTTAGTTGACAGTTTTTCGATCAAAGGAGAGCCATGTTCCTTTGTGAATATCGAGACGTGGGAACCGCGTACTAGCAACGACAAAGTTTCGCCCCGCCGCAAAGTCGATTAGCCTGAGTCCGTTGCCGGATGTGTTGTCGTGCAGGCTGTGCTTTCCGACCACGCTACTAAAGACGTCCTCTCTTCCTAGCTTTGCGTTAAAGTCGCCTAGGATAATTTTAACGTCGTGGATAGGGCATTGCCCATACGTCTTGTCCAAGAGCTGGTAGAAGCCATCCTCTGTCACGTCGTCCTTCTCCTCGTGAGGGGCGTAAACGCATATTAGGCTAATGTTGGCAAATTGAACCTTGATACGGATAGTCATGAGGCGCTCGTTCACATGCCGGAAACTCAAGACTTCTTGCCTAAGTCTGCCTCCAATGACAAATGCGCACCCAAATAGACGCTGTCCTTTTTGTCTGTAGCAATCGCCGTAGTAGATGTCGCAGTTTTTCATACTCCTTTTGCCCGGCCCATCCCATCGCACTTCTTGGAAGGCGGTAATGTCTGCTTTGAGACACTCTAGGGCCTCCGCAAGTTGTTCGGCTGCACGTGGTTTGTAGAGGGAACTAACATTCCATGTGCAGACACGAAGATCGTTGTCCTTTTTACGTTTGCATGGGTCGTCAACAGTAAGATCATCCGTATCCGAGGCTGTTAGTTGCTTCGTAACCAAAGGTTTTTTACGTGGTAGGGAAGTTAACCCGACGGCACAACCCCCAACCTGGAGGGCCAGATCCTTTTTTTTGTACCCCTAGGACAAGAGGCCGGATACACCGATGTCAGTAACCCACTTCGGGGATATGAGCGCTGCCGTTGGCCCATTAAGGGTTCATCCGCCACCATCTCTTTTTCAATACCCTGACGTAGTATTGAACATCCTTACAGACCTCAGCTCCAAATATGTTGAAGTAGCTCCGGTAAGGTATCCGCTGGTCTGTAGACGTCACCGTTGATTCCATCGGGAGAATTCATCCGCCGCACGTCTTCCTTCTGAGAACCTCTTGCTAGACTTCTGAGACGCATATTTCAGCCGATCAGGTCAACAAGAGATGCCTCGTCCGGTTAGACATATGCGCGCTGAAGTTCACCCAGATGTGCTTACGCAGGTCTGAGTGTTCAGCTGCACATATATCGTCAGACTCAGCATACGCTCATCGTTAGTTCACTATCAGATAGCTATCCAGCGGGCACCGCGAGGAGGTGATGATGCGATTTTGCCCAATTTTTCCAATAAATGGAAAACTAGGGCAATAATTGAAAACAATATGGATCACCAGATTATTTTGAGAATTAGCCAACCCTTGAAGACAATTTTAGTTAACACAATGGAAGCCAATAGCATTACAGTGAACGAATACCAGAACGAAGATCTGCGTGAAAAAATTTGAGTTAACCAGTTAAATGTAGAAGAACAGCAAATGATAATGAAATTCCCGAACTGTACCTGAATAGGTACAGCGAACTATTCTATAAAGAAGGCGAAGACCTCAGTTTCATAAACCAAGTTAAGCATAGGATTAAAACTTCTGACGACATTCCGATATATTCAAAAACGTACCGATACCCTTACATTGACAAGGATGATGTTGAGTTAGGTCAGTTCATTCCAACTGCATCGAGTGACGACAAGCCAACGGCCCAACACAACGGAAACCAGAAAACATTCATTCACCTCATTCATTACGACCCACAACGGAAACCAGAAACCATCGATTCACCTTGAACTTAGCATGAATAAT
Source organism: Brachypalpus laphriformis (assembly GCA_945910035.1). Taxonomy (NCBI): domain Eukaryota; kingdom Metazoa; phylum Arthropoda; class Insecta; order Diptera; family Syrphidae; genus Brachypalpus; species Brachypalpus laphriformis. The sequence continues at coordinate 58,036,289 of OX246755.1, forward strand.
TGAATCGCCACTTTGTATTTTTTGTTACATTCTTATGCTGATACTTTTTGCACTGTCATCAATATTTTCATTCAGAAGTTGTTAGCGCAATCCCAATTAGCGGTTGACACAGCTTCAGCATTAAACAACTTTCATGACACTACCACTGAGTGCATGCAAGGATTAAACAGTCTTGGCATAGACACACATAATTGGGATCCGCTGCTGCTACATATTGTCATCAAGAAACTGGACAAAAACACGCATACATCGTGGGAGCAGTCATTCAAGGATCCAAGGGCACTTCAATCACTAGACGCCTTTCTCAAATTCATTGAAACCAGGTTCTAGGCATTGGAAGCGTTGGGCAAAAAGGCATCATCCAGTGAGTTCAACAATCGTCGACCACCGAGTACACATAAATCACTCACAACTATAGCACAGACAACACCTCATTGCTTGTGTTGCAAGGGCAATCATCAAGTATTCCAGTGGCCAAAATTTCTGCAATTATCTCCCTCTCAACGGCTCAACAGGGTCAAGGGATCAAAAACATGCATAAATTGTTTGAAGGACGGACATTCCTCAAGTAAGTGCCCGGCTGGAGGATGCCGAACCTGCTCAAAGAGACACAACACATTGCTGCACCTAGAGTTCTCTACAGGCAATTCAAATTCACACAATTCAAAGGTAGCATCAGCAAGTACAAACAATCCAACAAATCTATGTATCTCATCTGACAACCTATCGTCTGGTTCATCAATGTCCCTAACCACGAAAGGGACCTATACAAATAGGGGCTACGTGTTCCTGTCATCTGCTACAGGGTGTCCGCCGGGAAGGTATACTAATTTGTTTGTTTATAATTTTCGATTAAATGAAAGAGACTGGATCTTATATTGATAAATGTTTTATTTAATGTCGGCAATTATGTATGGAATACAATATCAAGTAAATGTCCGCCTCTGCTAGTTTCACAAATGCGAGCCCTTTTGAGCACATTTTTCATTACATTCTCACACATTTCACGCGGTATTTCATTAATTTCATAACGAATATTTTATTTGAGTTGCTCAAGCGTTTCTGGTTTGTTTGCATAAACCTTGCTTTTCAGATATTCCCACAAAAAGAAGTCAGGAGCAGTCAAATCAGGCGACCGTGGAGGCCAATCAACATCACCATTTTTTGAAATAACTTGTTGTGGAAAGAGGTCTCGCAGTAATTCCATTGCAATCCTGGCTGTATGCGATGTGGCACCGTCTTGTTGATACCACATGTTAATCAAGCCCAAAGCATGCAGTTGTGGCGTTAAAAAGTTTTCAATCATATCGCGATATCGCTCCCCATTCACAGTTACCGTTACGCCGTTTTCATTTTCAAAGAAGTAAGGTCCAATGATTCCTCCTGACCAAATTAAACACCAGACTGTTACTTTTAATGGATGTAAAGGTGACTGATGAATAATTTGAGGGTTTTCCATTGGCCAGAACCGACTATTCTGTTTATTCATATATCCATTCAAATGAAAATGTGCCTCGTCACTCATTATGATTTTTTCATGAAAATCGGGGTTGTCATGGGCTAGCTGTAACATCGTATTGGCATATGTACGGCGGCGTAAATGGTCTTCTTGAAGAAGCTCTTGTGTCAACTGAATCTTAAATGGAAACAAATGCAAATCCTTGTGCAAAATTGTGGCCAAAGTTGTTCTTTGAAGACCAAGCTCCTGAGCACGGCGTCGAATCGAGGTTGATGGATTGTTTTGAACACTTCCTTGAACAGCAGTAATGTTTTCAGCCGATCTTGCAGTACGTTGTGGCCCATGCTTGGGCCTATCACCTACAGACCCTCTTTCTTCGAAATCATTCACTACACGATAAATAGTGCGTTTTGTTGGCACGTTGTTTCTCCCAAAAATTTCACGTAACTTTCTCATCGTCACAGTAATCGATGATTGATTTTGATAAAATGTTTTAACGATTAAAACACGTTGGTTTATCGAATATTTTTCTATAATAAATTTGCCACATGTCTACTTCACGACTGCCAAATATGAACTGTCAAGACTAATGTTTACCAAAATGGCGGCAAAACAAAGTAGTATACGTTCCCGGCGGACACCCTGTATTATCAGGCTAACCAACCGTCATGGACAATCCGTTGAGTGCAAGGCAATACTGGATTCCGGTTCACAACTCAACTTCATCACAGAAGAAATCATACGGAAACTTGGCCTCACGACAATTCCGCTGATAACGACCATTGAAGGTATTGGTCGACATATTCAACAAGCATCCCGAAGGGTGAACATTGAGTTGAGATCCCGTATCAACTCCTTCTCCACAAACTTTGAAGCTCATGTATTACCCAAGATAACATCAAATCAACCTGGGAGAATGTTCGACACATCAAAATGGACAATACCAACCATCATTCCATTGGCTGTCCCTGAATTCAACACTCCTAGTTCAATAGACTGTTTAATTGGCGCCGAGATATTCCACTCACTATTATCGGTCGGTCAAATAAGGTTAGGAGAGTCTTTGCCCATACTTCAAACCACAGTCCTGGGTTGGACAGTTGCCGGAAAAATAAAGCATGCAGGAACTACACAAGCGGTGTGCGGAATATGCAGCGCTGACGAAGCCTTAGATCAGCACACAGAAATGTTTTGGAAATTGGAGGATCCTGAAATACAAGAGAAAGGTATGACAGCTGCGGAAAGATGTTGTGACACTCATTTTAACCAAACTGTGTCACGGAATTCCGATGGAAGATTTATAGTTAGCCTACCATTTGTGGAAAAACCAAATGTCTTAGGAGAATCAAAGGATATAGCCTTCCAAAGGTTCATGTCGCTGGAACGAAGGCTTGCTAACTCAAAGGATCTCAAGAAGCAATATGTTGCATTTATGCAAGAATATCGCCGCCTTGGGCATATGGAAGAGATAAATCACAAACAGTTGGACAAACGCTATTATTTTCTACCACACCATTGTGTCACAAAGAATGACAGTAGTACAACAAAACTTAGAGTTACCTTTGATGGATCTGCAAAAACTGCCAACAATCTTTCATTAAACGACATACTAGCGGCAGGCCCAACCATTCAAGATGATGTCTTCTCCATACTGGTAAGATTCCGCATGCCAAGGTTCGTCTTCACAGCAGATATAGGAAAAATGTATCGGTAAGTTCTCATACATGAAAACGACACAAAATATCAACTTATCTGGTGGAGGGATAGCCTCAGCGAACCACTGAAATGCTTCAGTTTAACACAGTTACGTATGGCACAAGGTCAGCACCATATCTTGCAACGAAGTGTCTACAAAAACTAGCAAGGGATACTCAGCAACAATTTCCCCTAGGCTCCAAGGTGCTATTGAGAGACTTTTATGTTGATGATGTAATGACAGGATCAGATAGTTTGACAACGGTCCAAGCAATGCAATCGGAGCTACAAGGATTATTGGCAGGTGCTGGCTTTAGACTCCGAAAATGGTGTACCAATCATGAAGCACTTACCTCTCGACGACAGAGAAACAAAGTTGGACTTCACCAACAATATCGAAGAACACATTAAGACAGTCGGAATGACTTGGCCACCAAAATCCGACTCTCTGTGCATAAAAACATCATGGATCGAAAGTAAAAGAGTTACGAAGAGGAGCGCTTATTCAGATATTGCCCACCTATTCGATCGATTAAGAATCATGGCACCAGTCATAGTAACCGCGAAATTATTTCTTCAACAACTGTGGGAACTAAAATACGACTGGGACGCCGCACTGCCCCAAGACATGCAAACAACATGGTTAAAATATCGAGAAGATCTGAAGTCACTACATGACATCAAGATACCAAGGCATGTTTTCCCTAACAAGGTTCCAAAAATCATTCAATACCACATATTCGCAGACGCTTCGGAAAAGGCATATGGGGCAGCAGCATATGTGATAGCCGTGAATATCGACAATGAGATTACAGTACGTCTACTCTGTGCCAAATCAAGAGTAGCTCCATCAAAGAAAACAAAGTTATCACTTCAAACGACAATTCCAAGGTTGGAATTATGTGCAGCCAAGCTGGCATCTGAGCTGATGTTTCGTCTACAAACTGATCTGGATATTCAGACTGACAATATATTTCTATGGACGGACTCAACAATAGTCCTCAACTGGATAAACTCAACCTCGTCGGACACACTTCCAGTCTTCGTTGCCAAGGGGGTAGCTACTATACAACAATTAACTACACCCCATCAATGGTGACATGTGTCTTACTTACTTACTTACTTAGGTGGCGCTACAGTTCGGGGTGAACCTGGGCCTCAACCAACAGGCCTCTCCATTTAGCTTGGTCTTTAGCTAATTGCCTCCAGTTGCGCACTCCAAGTTGGTCGAGGTCCCCTTGAACTTGTGCGCGCCACCTACGGCGATGATTCCCTCTACTGCGTCGTTCCTCGGGATTAGATTCGAAGACTCTGCGGGCCGGAGCGATGGTGTCCATTCGCTCTACATGTCCTAGCCATCTCAGACGTCCAATACGCAGTTTTTTGACTAGGTCGTTGTCGCTGTACAGCTCGTATAGTTCGTGATTGAATCTTCTCCTCCAAAACCCGTCAACCCCGTCAAGAATTTTTCTCTCGAAGCGACCAAGGATATCTTCATCCTCTTTTAATAAAGTCCATGTTTCAGCGCCATAAAGCAGGACTGGGATGATCAGGGTCTTATACAGAGTCTCCTTAGTAGATCGAGATAGGGCTTTACTGTTCAATTGCCTTATAAGCTCAAAAAACAGCGATTGGCAAGAATTATTCTTCGATTGATTTCTGCGCTGATCTTGTTTTTCGAGTTTATAGCAGAGCCAAGGTAGACAAAGTCCCTTACTACCTCGAAGTTATAGCTGCCCACTGTGACGTTTTGTTCAATTCGTCGGTGTTGGTTTTCCCTTCTTGGTGACAGCATATATGTACTTGGTTTTGCCCTCGTTTATCGCTAAACCCATTTTGGCCGCTTCCGCCTCAATGCTTGCAAACGCACCGGTGACAGCCCGCTGAGTTCTTCCGATAATGTCTATATCGTCGGCGTATGCAAGCAGTTGTACAGACTTGTAATAGATTGTGCCTCCGGTGTTGGCTTGTGAGTTCCGCACAATCCGTTCAAGTACAACGTTAAAGAAGTCACATGACAGCGCGTCACCTTGTCTAAAACCTTTTTTGACGTCAAAGGTCTCGGTGAGGTCATTACCGACCTTGATGGAGCAGCGAGCGTTCTCCATCGTCAGCCTGCACAGACGGACAAGTTTGGTAGGGATGTCAAAACTAGACATGGCTCTATAAAGCTCTTCTCTATAGATGCTGTCATAGGCGGCCTTAAAATCGATAAAGAGATGGCGAGTATCGATTTGGAATTCTTGGGTTTTCTCCAGGATCTGCCGAAGTGTGAAGATTTGATCGATGGTGGACTTTCCTGGCCTGAAACCGCACTGATAGGGTCCAATCAGGCTGTTGATAAAGTGTTTCAGGCGTTCACACAATATCGCAGAAAAGATCTTGTAGGCGATGTTGAGGAAACTGATGCCTCTATAATTGGCGCAGTTGAGGGGGTCTCCTATCTTGTGGATCGGACAAACGATGCTGATGTTTCATTCATCAGGCATACACTCGTCTGACCAAATCTTAGAGATGAGTTGGTGTATGCACTCTACCAATTCATCCCCAGCTGCCTTGAAAAGTTCGGCCGGTAAACCGTCAGGTCCAGCAGCCTTGTTCGATTTTAGCTTGGATATTGCTATCCTCACTTCGTTTTGGTCAGGTGGACGGAAATTTTGACTATCATCGTCCATGTTGAATGGTTCATTCTGCCTGACAGCGGGATGTTGGTCTTCGTCGCCGTTATACAGTCTGCAGAAGTAGTTTTCCATATTCTCAGCACCAACTGTGATTCTACTACGAGGTTTCCATTCTCATCTCTACAGGTTTCTGTACGGGTATTACTTCTCTGACACGTTCTTTTTACCTTTTGGTAAAACTTCCGTACATTGTTCCTGGAGTATAGACTCTCGATATTCTCAAACGCGCGCTTCTCATGCTCTTTCTTCTTCTTTTGGAGAAGCCGATGTTCTTCCCGTCTCTTTTGCTCGTAGAGCTCACGAGCAGCTGTCGTTTTCCTTTGCAGTGCCCTTTTGTACGCCTCTTGTTTTGCTGCATGCACTCGCCGCCATTCTTTGTCAAACTAGGGGTTTCGCGGTGGTGGGCGAGCGAGACCCAGCACATCAGTCGCTGCGTTTCTGATGGCATGTTGGCAGCGTTGCCGCTGGTCTTCGGCACTTGATGCTGGCGGCATAGGGGTGATTGAGCGATTTCGGGATGCACGTTCAGCGAAGAGTCTGGTGGTCGCTTGCGATTGTAGCTTTTCTACGTTAAATTTTCTCACAGTGATTCTTCTTTGTTGCTCAGATTGGGATATCCGCATTCGTACCTTGGCTACAACAAGGTAATGATCCGAGTCTATGTTGGCCGCTCGGAAGGTCCGGACATCCAGAATACTGGAGGCATGCCTTGCGTCGATCGCAATATGATCAATTTGGTTGATCGTTACATGATCATTGGACCGCCATGTCTGCTTATGAATATCGAGATGAGGAAACCATGTGCTTGCTATGGTGACATTTCGCTCCACAGAGAAATCAATTAGCCTTCGTCCGTTATCAGACGTGATGTCGTGTAGCCTATGCTTACCGACTGCCCTACCAAAGACGTCCTCCTTTCCTATTTTGGCGTTAAAATCGCCCAATAGGATTTTAACGTCGTATTTAGGACATTGCTCGTATGTTTTGTCGAGGAGCTCGTAGAAACACTCTTTGGTGGCAGGGTCCATTTCTTCCGTGGGAGCATGAACACATATTAGGCTTACCATATGTTAGCGAATTTAGCCTTGATCCGGATAGTCATAATACGCTCACGTGTCGGAAGCTTAAGACTTCTTGCCTAGGTTAGGTTAGGTTAGGTTAGGTAGGGTTCTGAGGTTATCATAAAACACTAGGCACAAAAGTGTACCCATCGCGATCCCTAGGGAACCTTCACGGCAGAAGACCTAAACCCATTCTCCCAAGCAATTAATCTCCCTACAGATTCTGAAAAGATCCTTGTTATGGTTTAGGGACCTTACCTCTTCAAGGTTATCGAAGAAGTATCTTCCAAGGTGCTTTAGCCTTGTCCTGGCAATTCCTTGACATTCACAGAGTATATGAGTTATATCCTTTGAGACATGTAGGTCGTCGCAGTACCTACAAACATCCGTATCGGATAACCCTAGTCTCATGGCATGCCTCCTTAGGAGACAGTGACCAGAGAGTGTTCCTATCACTGTTCTTAGCCTCGATCTATCTAACTTGATTATCTCCCCAGGTTTTCTGCGATCTAGCACAGGCCACAAGGCCTTAGACACCCTGTGACCATCTAAGTTTGACCATCTTAGATTAGCCGTGTCAATGATTTTATCCCGAATAATTCCCTTGGCCACGCACCCTGGTGGCTTAATACTACCAATTATATTGCTACGTGGGAGCCCCGCTCCTCTTTTAGCCAGCGCGTCGGCCTGTTCGTTGCCTTCAATATCGCAGTGTCCAGGTACCCAGCATAATCTGACTCGGTTCTGCGTACATAATGCCCTTAGCATTGTGCGGCAATTCCTGATTATCTCAGATTTGGTGACGTAAGACTCTAGCGCCTTTAGCGCAGCCTGACTGTCAATATAGATGGCGATATTCTTATCGGATATTGATCCCATCTCAATTAATTCCGCAGCTTTAAGTACAGCTAGAACCTCTGCTTGGAACACACTGCATGTGTCCGGAAGTCTCAGGGCCACCTGTAGGTTCGTATCTCTCGACTTCTTGCCTAAGTCTGCCGCGTATGACAAATCCGCATCTGAATAAGCGTTGCCTGTTGCCTCTGTAGCAATCACCGTAGTAGATGTCACAGTTTTTCATCCTCTTTTTGCCCGGCCCATCCCATCGAACTTCCTGGATGGCGGTAATATCTGCTTTATAGCAGTCTAGGGCCTCTGCGAGTTGTTCGGCTGCACGTGGTCTGTAAAGGGACAGGACATTCCTCGTACAGATCCAAAGGTCGTTGTCCTTTTTCGTTTGCTGGGGTCGTCATCAGTTGAGTCATAGGCTTTTGGTTGTTTCGGAACCATCGATTTTGTACGTGGTAGGGAAGTTACCCCGACGGCACAACCCCCAACCTGGAGGGCCAGTTCCTTAATTATTCCCCTAGTACGAGGAGCGGGGTACACCGGTGCCAGTAGTCCACTACGGGAGTATGAGCGCTGCCGTTGGCCCATTAAGGGCTCCTCCGCCACCATCTCTATTCCAATGTCCTGACCAACTTGGTATTCACTAAGTTCAACCTAACTGGAACTATAGACGTCACCGTTGACCTCAGCTGAGTGAAAACGCTTGTGTTTTCATAGGATCGCATGCACTACCGTTTGACCAGCCCAGGCGACATGTGTCCTCCAGGGAAAATCCCGCAGACATTTTGTCAAGAGGACTAGCACCCAAACAATTGGAGGGGACTCTCCTTTGGTTTTACGGGTCACCATTCTTGCATGGTGCTGAAGCTATATGGCCACCTAAATTCGAAAGATCACCAGATCATCCAACCGCCAAAGCACCAGCCGACATCTCTTTATCAGCGACTACTGAACATTTTCAGCCTTCAGAATGCAACATCCTGGGCACAATCCACCACAAAAACTCATTTCAAAGAGCGATACGCATCGTCGCATACATGCTTCGATTCAAGAGACTTAAGAACGATCAATGCAAGTCCGACAAGGTCAATACACAGGATGCATTTCTCAGCAGCAGTGAACTTGGTCAATCTCGAAGAACTGTGATTAGACTGATGGAGAAGGCAGAATTCCAAGACGACATAACTCATCTCAAAAAACACAATGAAGTATCCAAGAAGAGTCTCTTAACAACTCTAACACCGTTTCTCGATCAGGAAGGAATCATTCGCGTTGGTGGACGATTGGAATCATCTGCATTGCATTACGATGCCAAGCATCCAATATTGATGCCCTATTCCCACCCTTTTACAAAATTATTGATGATGGAAGTTCATCAGGAAAACAAGCATTCAGACCTCAAACTATCTTGGCAATCGCTCGGCAAAAGTACTGGCCAATAAGAGGCAAAACACTTGCTCGATCTATTGTCCACAGCTGTGTTTTCTGTTCAAGGTCAAGACCCAAACTGCTATCACAAATGATGGAAAACCTCCCGGCCGACAGAATCCAACCAGCACGACCGTTCTTGAATACAGGTATTGACTTTTGTGGACCTATCTACACTCATTACAAGCTAAGGGGAAAACATCCACAAAGGTCTTACATATCAGTGTTCTGCTGCTTTGCCACAAAGGCTTGTCATCTCGAGTTGGTGACTGATTTAACATCAGAAAGATTCATTGGCGCACTACTGAGATTCATGACAAGACGAGGCCATTACAACAACATCTATTGTGACAACGCTACCAATTTCGTGGGAGCCAAGAATCAGTTATCTGAGATAACCGAATTTATGAATTCTGGAAAAGATAGGGAGAAGATTGTGACCTCTTGTACAAGGAAGGGGTGCGACTTCAATTTTATACCCCCACGATCATCACACTTCGGGGGATTGTGGGAAGCTGCTGTCAAATCAGATAAGCATCTACTGCAACATACCTTGGCTTCAGCATCGTTAACCTATGAAGAACTTGAAACCGTCATAATAGAAGTCGAGGCTATACTCAATTCTCGACCGATAACTCCATGTCATCTCCAAATGACTTCGCTGCTCTTACCCCAGGACACTTTCTCATTGGAGAACCAATCACCAGTACCATCGATCGTACAGCGGAACCCGAAAAGTCATTACTGCTCACTCGATGGAAGCTTGTCACCCATGTTAAGAACGAATTCTGGCGACGTTGGTCTTGCGAGTATTTGAATCAACTACAGCATAGATATAAATGGAAAGCAAGATGTCAAAATGTTGAGCCAGGAATGATGGTCATACTGAAGGAATATAGCCAACCAAGCCTCAAATGGCCTCTAGGCCGAATTATTGGTGTCATCAAGGGACAAGATGGGCTAGTAAGAGTAGAGGATGTACAAACAGCGAATGGCGTGTTCTATCGGGCCATACACAAGCTAGCACCGCTTCCAATACAGCAACAATCATAACCCTCGGATAAGACTTCAACTGATCATCTGAAACGTCACAGCAAGGATGGGGACAAGTCAGCTGATCCATCGCTAAACAACATACCTAGAGATAGACCTCATGAGGATGCCCCCACACCACGTAAACGGAAGGGAGGTCTATCTCTTGGTACAGCCTTAGTCACCTTGTTCATCGTTTGCGCAATGACAACTACAATAAACGCAAAGGAAATTGAAACCAGCGCATTTGACTTCCGACCTGGAATTTACTTCGACAATGTAGGAACATCGAACCTAGTAACCCATACATGGAACCTAGTCATCTATTATGATCTAGGCAATTGGAAATAGCACCAAAATATTGCAGCATCTTTGTGAAAGGTTACGACAAAAAACATTATGTACCCACGTAACCAACCTCATTCACCACACTCACCAGGATCTATATGAAGACAGCATTACCTTTGAAAATCCAACCCTACGACGTCCGAAGAGAGGAACATTCAATATAATTGGAAATATGGCGAATTCCTTGTTTGGAGTCCTTGACTCTCAGTATGCAGAAAAGATGTCCGAAATAATTGAAGGGGTACAAGCCAATGAAGATTATTTGCTAGCCCTCTCAAAAAACCACACATCGATAGTAGAGTCCACAATCAACATAATCAAGCAAAACCAGGAAACCCTGGATCAACAACATGCGATATTGCAAGCTCAGCTGAATGAAGTGATTAACCGAATCAACAACAACACAGACGAATCATATCAACACAAGATTCAACAGCTCTTTTCGTCGTGGTCCTTATATACCACATTGCTTATATCAAACGTTCAACACACACACTCAGCAATAACAAGTGCGTTATCAGACATCCAGCAAGGAAAAATAAGTCATTTGCTAATTTCTCCACACCAAATGAAACAACAAGCTATTGTTATAAGGAACAGCCTATCATCTACATATCTCCAGCCAGTACCACCTAATAATATATTGAAGCTTTATAGAATCATGGTGACTGTTGGCCAGATAACGAACGACTATGTTATCTTTCAAATAAAGTTTCCATTAATAAACTCTGACGATCTTGAGTTATACAGACTAGTTCCGATCCCAGCGGTAGTAAATGAGACAATACTACTCATACAACCATCATCTACATTCTTAGCGGTCATCATGACCAGTACTACCCGTTAAAAGATCTTGAACTATCAACTTGCATCATTGTAGAAAAAAAAAGGTATCTCTGCACGCAAATACATCCGATTTATCATAGAGGAGCTGCAATAAACAAATGTGAAATGCACATACTCAATAAAATAAGGGACCTATCAACATGTCAAATAAAACTAATTCATAATAATCCAGTATGGACCGAGTTCTTGCACTCCAATCAGTGGATATATGCTGTAGCTTCAAAAACATCACTAAATATAGCATGCAAGGATACGGCGACATTAGCTACGATTGAGTGATCTGGCATCTTAAAACTGCAACCCAATTGCATCGCAAAGGGAAACTTCAGAACTCTACGGGCTCACGGCAACCATTCCCATACCTTCCGTTCATCCATCACGAGACTCAGTGAGATGCCGAATGAGACGCTTTTCGAGCATATAAGCAATCAGTTGGAGCCAACACATCAGTATCCAATTCGGTTTGACTAACAAGAAATAAAGTTAAAAAAGCTAGCAGCACAAATAGACTCTACTCATCTGAAGTTACCAGCCATTATCCAGCGACATGCAATACCACACACCATTATAAGCTCGACCGGCCTATTCATCATCATCGCCAAAGTAATTTTACTAGGTTGGAAATTCCGAGTATTAACCTGCAATAACAGACCGGCAGATCATCCGGTTGCTGCTCCAAGATCAGTCCCAGGAATATCAACCAACGGCAACCGTCATCACAGCATTGAACTAAATTCAATGCAACAACAACAGCATTTAACTCAGTTCAACGGGGGCAGGATGTTGAGTTAGGTCAGTTCATTCCAACTGCATCGAGTGACGACAAGCCAACGGGCCAACACAACGGAAACCAGAAAACATTCATTCACCTCATTCATTACGGCCCACAACGGAAACCAGAAACCATCTATTCACCTTGAACTTAGCATGAATAATTGAATCGCCACTTTGTATTTTTTTTTTATATTCTTATGCTGATACTTTTTGCATTGTCATCAATATTTTCATTCTTTTTGTTATTCTTTGCACTTTGAAATATTTGTGCCTTTTTTTGTATTATTGAAAATAGCATTATCATCAATATTTGTATATTTTTTTACCTTTGTTTGTTATTCTTTTTAGTGCTAAGTTAGCAATTTTTATGTATAAATACTGTCAAATAAATTTCTTTTGTCACTTGTTTTTGAACAGTCAATCAAGACTTTTATTTTACTTTTCCAAGTGAGTCTGCTTGGAAGCTGTTTTGGTGTTTCAGTTTATGTACTGGCAATACCAATCTTAGATACGGTACAAGAGCCGTAGTCTATTCAGCTCAATACAGTAAAAGAACTGTATTCAGATGAAGTTAAGCGACAAATAGATAAAATGCTTAAAGAAGGTATTATACGACAAAGTTATTCCCCATGGTCATCACCAATATGGATTGTGCCAAAAAAAGCAGATGCTTCAGGCAAAAAGAAGTGGAGATTGGTGGTGGATTACAGAAAGCTTAATGAGAGAACCATTAATGGTAAGTATCCCCTACCAAATATTTCATAAATTTTAGATAAATTAGGAAGGGCAATGTATTTTAGCACCTTGGATCTCGCTTCGGGATTCCATCAAATAGAGGTACATCCAGCGGATATAAAAAAGACAGCATTCACGGTGGAAAATGGGCATTACGAATACGTGCGAATGCCATTCGGGCTGAAAAACGCACCCGCCACTTTTCAGCGTGTAATGGACAATGTCCTTAAAGATTTGCAAGGCAATGTGTGTCTAGTCTATATGGACGACATTATTGTTTTTTCGACTTCGCTAACTGAACACATACAAAATGTAGGCAAAGTCTTTGATGCACTCCAGAAAGCAAACCTGAAAATCCAATTAGATAACTCTGAGTTTTTGCAAAAAGAGGTTTCTTTTCTTCGGCATATTATCTCGGAAGACGGTATCAAACCTAATCCCGAGAAAATAAAAGCCGTTAAAGAATACCCCATTCCTAAAACACCAAGACAGATTAAACAATTTCTCGGACAATTGGGGTACTATCGTAAATTCATAAACGATTTTGCGAAATTAACAAAACCTCTCACATCGAAATTAAAGAAAGGAGCGAAAATTAACTTTCAGGACCCAACTTACATTCAATGCTTTGAGATGTGCAAAGATATGTTAGTAAACGACCCAATCTTAGCGTATCCAGATTTCGAAAAACCTTTCGTATTAACAACGGATGCATCAAACCTGGCTCTTGGAGCAGTACTTTATCAAATACAAAATGGAAATGAACACTCAATTTGTTATGCCAGTAGAACGCTCAACGAACATGAGCAAAATTATTCTACAATCGAGAAAGAGCTATTGGCAAAAGTATGGGCCACTAAATATTTCAGGCCATACCTCTTTGGTAACAAGTTCAAGATCCAGACGGATCACAAGCCCTTCAATTGGCTCATGTCAATAAAGGAACCAAATTCTAAACTACTACGCTGGAGGCTTAAACTCAAAAAATTTAACTATGAGATCCAGTATAAACCAGGTAAAATAAAAAACAACGCGGATGCTCTTTCAAGAATACCTCAAGAAACTGATAAAAAACTAAAAGAACAAACAGAATCATCATCAGAAAATACAGCTCATAGTGCAGAAACCGACAATCACGACCTAATCCCTATATCTGAGTCATGTCTCAATCAATTTAAGAACCAATTTATAATATCATTAAAACAAAGCGGTAGCGCCTCTATTAAGACATTGAATATTTTCAATAATACAAGGAAAATAATACAGTTAAAAAATTACGATGAGAATTCTTTATTACAAATAGTAAAGAATCACTTCAATCCTAAGCAAGTTAACGCCGTCTATATAGAAAATTTAGATCTATTTCTAGCTCTTCAAAATGTCTATGAGAAATATTTTTCCAGAAGTAAACAAATGAGAATTCTCCGATGTACTTGGTTAAAAGAAAACATAACGGACGAATTACAGCAGGACGAAATCATAAATAAGTGTCATTTAGAAAACAGTCATAGAGGAATCAATGAATGCTTTGAACATACAGGGTGTCCGCCGGGAACGTATACTACTTTGTTTTGCCGCCACTTTGGTAAACATTAGTCTTGACAGTTCATATTTGGCAGTCGTGAAGTAGACACGTGGCAAATTTATTATGGAAAAATATTCGATAAACCAACGTGTTTTAAAAAAAAAAAAAAACATTTTATCAAAATCAATCATCGATTACTGTGACGATGAGAAAGTTACGTGAAATTTTTGGGAGAAACAACGTGCCAACAAAACGCACTATTTATCGTGTAGTGAATGATTTCGAAGAAAGAGGGTCTGTAGGTGATAGGCCCAAGCATGGGCCACAACGTACTGCAAGATCGGCTGAAAACATTACTGCTGTTCAAGGAAGTGTTCAAAACAATCCATCAACCTCAATTCGACGCCGTGCTCAGGAGCTTGGTCTTCAAAGAACAACTTTGGCGATATCGTGATATGATTGAAAACTTTTTAACGCCACAACTGCATGCTTTGGGCTTGATTAACATGTGGTATCAACAAGACGGTGCCACATCGCATACAGCCAGGATTACAATGGAATTACTGCGAGACCTCTTTCCACAACAAGTTATTTCAAAAAATGGTGATGTTGATTGGCCTCCACGGTCGCCTGATTTGACTGCTCCTGACTTCTTTTTGTGGGGATGTCTGAAAAGCAAGGTTTATGCAAACAAACCAGAAACGCTTGAGCAACTCAAACAAAATATTCGTGATGAAATTAATGAAATACCGCGTGAAATGTGTGAGAATGTAATGAAAAATGTGCTCAAAAGGGCTCGCATTTGTGAGACTAGCAGAGGCGGACATTTACCTGATATTGTATTCCATACATAATTGCCGACATTAAATAAAACATTTATCAATATAAGATCCATTCTCTTTCATTTAATCAAAAATTATAAACAAACAAAGTAGTATACCTTCCCGGCGGACACCCTGTATTAAAAGAAAATACTTCTTTCCTACCCTTAAACGTAAAATAACAGTTTTCATTAATCAGTGCGAAATATGCCAAATCGAAAAATATGAAAGAAATCCCACAAAACAAAAGTTTGAGTTTACACCAACTCCTAAATCGCCTTTAGAAACCTGTCATATAGACCTGTTCTTTCCTAATAAGGGTAAACCATTACTAACCATAATAGATAAATTTTCGAGATATGCCCAAGCCTATCCTTTAGAAACTCGTAACACTCCACATATTAAAGAGGCCTTACTAAAATTCTTCAGCCAATTTGGAAAACCAAAACTCTTGGTAACTGATCAAGAAGGTGCAGTTACAACCATAACAATGAAGGAATTCTTTTCTGATAATAATATAGGTATACACTTCACGTCATCAAACTTTTCAACCTCTAATGCACCAATAGAAAGATTCCATTCCACCCTGCTAGAGCACTTAAGGATAATTACAAATCACGAAAATGTGTCTTTCGTGGAATCTATTTACAAAGCACTCTTTGGGTACAACAACTCTATAAATCAGATCACTAAATTTACTCCATTCGAATTATTTTTTGGCAGAAAATACGATACTCCATTAGAACCAAACCCAGAAGCAATCAACAAGCACAGGATAGAAATTTTTAGGGAAGCTCATAAAAATAGTAGTAAACAAAAAGAAAATTATATTATTATTATATTATATTTATATATATTATTACATATATGAGAGTACAAAGACAAGAAAAGAATATAGCTTTTGATAATCTAGATAAAAAATTTCATAAAAATTAAGAAACCTCGAAAATTTCAGGCTCAGGACAGCACGGACGCAACTAGAAATCCAGGATTTGACGAACAACCCGGGACTAGTAGCCATACAGACGAGTAGCAACGTTAACTTAATCACAAACTATTACAAACTTGTCCACATAATAAATTTACAAAAATACAAAGCAAGTATCGACAACATTGGACAGAACGTAAACTTTCTTAAGAATAATATCATCATCAAAACGCTTCAACAAAAATTTGATGACCTACAGAGGAATAAAATTCATAATTGGAAACATGGACCACACTGACGCAATAGAATTCCATAACCAGATTAGAGAGCTTCAATTGAACAATGAACAATTGATAAGTTATCAAAACTCACAAACAAGAATTAATCAGGACATGATAGACAGATTTGATAACATAACAGAACACATAAACCAACAACAAGAAACCATTAATACATACCTTAGCCAAATAGAGACCCACATTACCAAAACTCATGAAGACGACTTCACTTTCATGCAGTACATATACCAAACCTCCTATGATATTGATGTACTCAAGAGCCATTTAGATGATATCTCTGAGTCTATTCAACTAGCAAAGCTTAAAGTAATTTTAAGAAATATGTTAACTCCTAAAGAATTAGAATTTGCTTGTAAACTGAGTTTCTGTCGATGCACTCGAACAAATATACAGCATCTATGAACTCCAGGCATTTTATAATGAAACAAGTATAATTTTCGTCATTAAAATTCCTATCTTTCGTCAGTAAAAATTTAAAGAACATTTTCTAGAAACTGTTCCTACCATAACAAACAAATCCTTATCCATACCTTATCCAAAAATCATACAAAACAATGAAGAATCTTACTTCAGCAAAGAAGAATGCTATAGCATTAACAATTTAAGAATTTGCCATGATAACAAGCTCATAAATATAACTAATGACTCATGTCACTCTAAAATAATTCTAAGATTACCCAGTATTTGTAACTATAATGAAGATAACGGAATTAATATTGTAAGACAAATTAACGACAATTTTGTTATTGTTAAAAATTTAAGAGATACTATAATAGAATCAAATTGCATGCCAAAAAGAAATATTAATGGAAATGCTTTAATAAAGTTAAAAAATTGTTCAATAACTATAAACAACATGAAGTACGAAGATTTTGAGATTGTACCACTACATAGTTTAAACATAACTCATAACCAAGTTCTACCCGAATTAAACTTAAAGAAATTAGAAAATTATAACATTCAAAATACAAACCTAATGAGAGAAATTCGTTTTAAAAATAGTATGCATAATTCAACTCAATATATTCTTATCTTATTTATAATAATATTTGCAACAATATACCTAGCAGTAAGCATAAGGAAAAGACGCATAAGATCCACAACCACATCACATCAATCTAATTCGCCGGAGTCTCATCTTAAGAATGGGGGAGTTACGGTAACCGTACCCTCAGCAACCCCCAGAACGCTGCAGTATACATAGATGTCATCATAATCCTAATCAGCAGATTCCCGCTTAATATTTAATTTCCTACATTCCCTTAGGAATGCATTTTTTTTTTTTTTAAAACTTCTCAGATATCGGCGCATGCACCGCATTCGCTGCATCAGCCATGCGCTGCATGCACATTGTGTAAACATAAGCACTTTTTAATGTAGAAATGTGTATAAGTAAAAGTAGAATCAAGAAATTAGTCGTAGTCTCTCTTGTACTCTAGAACGGAAAATAAATAACTTTGTTCTTTGGAAAAGAAAAATCGGTTGTTTTTATCAAGATGGTTTTTTTCGGCTCTTGTCAAGCATCACCTTAACTATATAACGAGTAAGAGTGCATCGCACTGATAAGAGACCATTCATGGTTTTTTTTCCATGGATAAGATAGTTAGCAGCCAACGAGTGAAGACGTGTAAGCGAGAGCAGTGTATAAAAAAAAAGAAAAAAAGTGAGTTGTAAAATCTGCACATTTAGACTCGGAAGAGATGCATGCTATATAAAATGCAGTAATTGTGAACTTCTCATGCATGCGGATTGTGTTAAACTTAAACCCACGGATGTGGATTTTATAACCAAATCAAAAAAACCATGGTCCTGCAACACCTGTTTGCAACAAAAAAGAAACGACCCGCGAAGACTTTCGTTATCATCGTGTGTTAAAAGTGATGAAAATGAAAATGCAAATAACAAAATAACATTAGAGGGCATTCACCTTAACGTTATTGAAATAAAAAAAACACTTGATAACACTGTAAAATCATTACTTCTTATGCAACAACAAATCAGTGCACTTGAGAAGACGACACAAATATTATCCGAAATTAAAAAAGAAAATGAAGTGATAAAATCTGAGCTCAAAGCTACAAAAGAGAGACTAGTGAATGCCGAATATTTGTGTCACTCAAATTTCATTGAACTGCGTGAAGTACCTCTTTTTGAGCACGAAAATGTGCGAGCAACGGCTGTCCAGATCATCAACCAGGGCGTCGATGTACAAATTGCTGAAAACGATGTCGATACGTGTTATAGGAAAAAGAGCAAGGGAAAAGCACTGTGGTTGTGCAACTCCGCAGTAGGAGAGTGAAGGAGGAAATCTTGGCTGCTAAAATGACCCCGATCAAGGCCGAAAAGGACCCTGCCTCCAAAGAGTGTTTCTATGAGCTGCTCGACAAAACATACGAGCAATGTCCTAAATACGACGTTAAGATCGTATTGGGCGATTTTAACGCCAAAATAGGAAAGGACGACGTCTTCGGTAGGGCAGTCGGTAAGCATAGCCTACACGACACCACGTCTGATAACGGACTAAGGCTAATTGATTTCGCTGTGGAGCGAAATGTCACCATAGCAAGCACATGGTTTCCTCATCTCGATATTCATAAGCAGACATGGCGGTCCAATGATCATGTCACGATCAACCAAATTGATCATATTGCGATCGACGCAAGGCATGCCTCCAGTATTCTGGATGTCCGGACCTTCCGAGCGGCCAACATAGACTCGGATCTTTACCTTGTTGTAGCCAAGGTACGAATGCGGATATCCCAATCTGAGCAACAACGAAGAATTACTCTGAGAAAATTTAACGTCGAAAAGCTACAATCGCAAGAGACCGCCAGACTCTTCGCTGAACGCGCATCCCGAAATCTCTCAATCACCCCTATACCGCCAGCATCAAGTGCCGAAGACCAGTGGCAACGCTGCCAACATGCCATCAGAAACGCCGCGACTGATGTGCTGGGTCTCGCTCGCCCACCACCGCGAAACCCCTGGTTTGACGAAGAATGCCGGCGAGTGCATTCAGCAAAACAAGAGGCATACAAAGCGGCGCTGCAAAGGAAGACGAGAGCTGCTCGTGAGCTCTACGAGCAAAAGAGACGGGAAGAACATCGGCTTCTCCAAAAGAAGAAGAAAGAGCATGAGAAGCGCGCGTTTAAGAATATCGAGAGTCTATACTCCAGGAACAATGTACGGAAGTTTTATCAAAAGGTAAAAAGAACGTGTCAGAGAAGTAATACCCGTACAGAAACCTGTAGAGATGAGAATGGAAACCTCGTAGTAGAATCACAGTTGGTGCTGAGAATATGGAAAACTACTTCTGCAGACTGTATAACGGCGACGAAGACCAACATCCCGCTGTCAGGCAGAATGAACCATTCAACATGGACGATGATAGTCAAAATTTCCGTCCACCTGACCAAAACGAAGTGAGGATAGCAATATCCAAGCTAAAATCGAACAAGGCTGCTGGACCTGACGGTTTACCGGCCGAACTTTTCAAGGCAGCTGGAGATGAATTGGTAGAGTGCATACACCAACTCATTTCTAATATTTGGTCAGAGGAGTGTATGCCTGATGAATGGAATCTCAGCATCGTTTGCCCGATCCACAAGAAAGGAGACCCCCTCAACTGCGCCAATTATAGAGGCATCAGTCTCCTCAACATCGCGTACAAGATCCTTTCTGCGATATTGTGTGAACGCCTGAAACCTTTTATCAACAGCCTGATTGGACCCTATCAGTGCGGTTTCAGGCCAGGAAAGTCCACCATCGATCAAATCTTCACACTTCGGCAGATCCTGGAGAAAACCCAAGAATTCCAAATCGATACTCACCACCTCTTTATCGATTTCAAGGCCGCCTGTGACAGCATCTATAGAGAAGAGCTTTATAGAGCCATGTCTAGTTTTGACATCCCTGCCAAACTTGTCCGCCTGTGCAGGCTGACGATGGAGAACGCTCGCTGCTCCATCAAGGTCGGTAATGACCTCACCGAGACCTTTGATGTCAAAAAAGGCTTTAGACAAGGTGACGCGCTGTCATGTGACTTCTTCAATATTGTACTTGAACGGATTGTGCGGAACTCACAAGCCAACACCGGAGGCACAATCTATTACAAGTCTGTACAACTGCTTGCATACGTCGACGATATAGACATTATCGGAAGATCTCAGCGGGCTGTCACCGGTGCTTTTGCAAGCATTGAGGCGGAAGCGGCCAAAATGGGTTTGGCGATAAACGAGGGCAAAACCAAGTATATGCTGTCAACTAGAAGGGAAAACCAACATCGACGAATTGGACAAAACGTCACCGTGGGCAGCTATAACTTCGAGGTAGTAAGGGACTTTGTCTACCTTGGCTCTGCTATAAATTCAGCAAACAAAATCAGCGCAGAAATCAATCGAAGAATAACTCTTGCCAATCGCTGTTTTTTTGGGCTTATAAGGCAATTCAACAGTGAAGCCCTCTCTCGAACAACTAAGGAGACTCTATATAAGACCTTGATCATCCCAGTCCTGCTTTACGGCGCTGAAACATGGACTTTATTAAAAGAGGATGAAGATATCCTTGGTCGCTTCGAGAGAAAAATTCTTCGTAAGATTTTCGGTCCCGTTTGCGTTGACGGGTTTTGGAGGAGAAGATTCAATCACGAACTATACGAGCTGTACAGCGACATCGACCTAGTCAAAAAACTGCGTATTGGACGTCTGAGATGGCTAGGACATGTAGAGCGAATAGACACCAACGCTCCGGCCCGCAGAGTCTTCGAATCTAACCCCGAGGGACGACGCAGTAGAGGGAATTATCGCCGTAGGTGGCGCGCACAAGTTCAAGGGGACCTCGACCAACTTGGAGTGCGCAACTGGAGGCATTTAGCTAAAGACCGAGCTAAATGGAGAGGCTTGTTGGTTGAGGCCCAGGTTCACCCCGAACTGTAGCGCTACCTAAGTAAGTAAGTAAGGCCGAAAAATATTTTACTTCGTGCAAAGGTAACATATATATTAACGATTGGCTGTCACAAGATACGAACATTTTGTTGAGAGAGGCGAAAATGGCAAAAAAAAGTTTCAGATATGAATTTCTTTGGGTGAGACGTGGAAAAATAATGATGCGTAAGGCTGCTGGCATAGAGATCAAATTCATCAGGTGCACCGATGATCTTAATCATTTATGATTAAGCTTTCTTTCTTCTTCTTCTTCCTTTTATCAGCGAGGCTATGATCCGAAAACAAGGGATCACAACCCTCCCACTTCACCGCATTTCTACTGATCCGCCTGTGGGGTTCGCCTATCTGACCTCAGAAAATATCGGCAGGCCTGCCGATTTTGGATCACTTGGTTACTGAGGCCAATGAAATGCCGATGTCGTCGCATTTGTCTGATCCAGGCGTTTATAGGCCTGCCTTTCCTACATCGCGATGTCTTTGGAACGTGCGTTGATATTGCCTTCTTAACAGGGTTCAAATGATCTCTTCTTTGAACGTGGCAATACCAACTGAGCCGGTCGCGCTCTATTTTTTGTACGATGGTTTCTTGATGTGAAAGCTTCCACGGATCTTCGAACTTCTTATTCGATCAAGCTTTGTCACTCCTGCTGTCATGCGAAGCATCTTCATCTCAGCTGCCGTTAATTTACTCTCATACTTTTTGTACATTGTCCAACATTGTGAACCGTATGTGAGCGCTGGACGTACAACTGCGGTGTAGAGCCTTCCTTTCAACTTAGGGGACAATTTCTCTCACAGAAGATTGCGGAATTTTCTCGCCACTTCATCCACCCTACGCTTACACGATGATTGATGTCGTCTTTGTGGTGATCTAAGAATTAGTAAAAGAAGCTTAGACGACACGGCTTGACTGTACTCGACGTATTTATTATAATGACTGACTAGTCTATATGACAATAACAATTGATATACTTAAGCTAACATGTATGTGTGATTATATGTATGAGCTATGTTAACTAGTACAATTCCCTTTTTTTTTCTTTTTTTTTTTTTTTTTATTTTTGAATTCATAATCATATTTAGATAAAGGTTTATAACTATAGATAACGATTTTATAATTAAGTATACATTATGTAATTGAAGGCTTATAACTTATGATACTATCTTATAACTAAATATATGTATATAATAGAAGAATATATAAATCCATGTATTTAAATATATATAAAAATATTTGTAATTAATGAATAATTATTAATAGTTTAATCAATACACTACGAGTAATCTAGTAATCTGATGGTGTAAATCTTTGTGGGGGCTTTACCACTCTGCCGTATTTCGTTCTAACTGCATCACCTGAACTAAGATTACTATCTACGATATGATTTTCCTTTAACTTATCTGTTACTAAATTTGTTTGATGAGTTTCTTCATTATCATTGGATATTGGTATTTTAAGTATGTGTTCCCGACTTCTCCGATAGTTATTACCAGAAACGTCTTCAATCACTTACGACCGCGGTTCTTTACATTGATTTATTATTGTACCTGGCATCCAACTTGAATGAAGATCTTTTTTGTAATAAACGTTCTCATTACAATTTACAGGCGCCAAGTCCTTAGTATTTTTGTCATAGTTTTGTTTCATTTTCTCGACATATTTTTTAACCGTCTGAGCATGTAGGTTTCGATCTATTTTGATTGGATACAAATTGTTTTTAATGCTTGGAAGTTTTGTTCGCAATTTCCGCGACATCAACAGTTCTGCAGGCGAATGAAAATTAGCTTTTGGGGTGGAGCGATACTGTAGCAAAGCGATGTATGGATCAGAATTCGTTTTAGCACATTTAATCAAAAGTAACGTGATTGATTTAATGGACCTTTCGGCTAAGCCATTTGACCTCGGAAGATATGGGCTAGAGGTACAATGCTCAATGTCCCATTCTTTACAAAATTGTTCAAATACTTGAGCATTAAACGGAGGTCCATTATCAGAAATTAGCTTTTCCGGTATGCCATGAGGCGCGAAAATTGATTTAAAAGCTCTTATAACTTCCTGACTGGTCGAATTTTTATTTAGAGGAGCAACTTCAATATAAGTTGAGTAGTAATCAACTACTAGAAGGTAAACATTTTTTTGAAAATAAAAAAAGATCGGCACCTAGTTTATTCCAAGGTAGATCTGTTTTTTCATGAGGCATTAAAGGTAACTTTTGGTTTGACTGCCTAGTTTGTATACACACATCGCAGTTAATGACTGTGTTTTAGATGTCGTATTTTATTCTTGGCCAATAAACAACACCTCGAGCCATCCTACTACAATTCCCAGGTGACCCTCGTGTATTATACTGATGACTTCACGTCTAAGTTTAACCGGAATTATTATGCTATTACTCTTAAAGAGCAGTCCATTAGCGAAATGAATTTCATCCTTAACAGCAAAATAAGGTCTTGCTATTGGATCCACTTTGTTAGCGACATCGGGCCATCCTTCTTTGCAATAGAAAATAAATTTTTGCAACGCTTCATCCGTCAATGTTTCTTTTATAAGAAGTTCTCTCTTCGTGTCTGACACTGGCAACGACCCTGATAAAAGATTCACGTGTAGTTGTAGGGCGTTATCTATTTCAGTGAACTTCTCAGAAGCTAATGCAGCTCTTGACAGAGTGTCTGCGACTACGAGTAGTTTGCCAGGCTTAAACACCAACTTAAAGTTGTATGTTTGCAACCTAAGCATAATGCGCTGTAACCTGGTAGGGACTTTATAAAGTGGTTTGTCTATGAGACTGATTAACGGTTTGTGATCAGTTTCCACTATTACCTGTTGACCGTAAATGTATTGGTGAAATTTGACGCATCCAAATAGGATTGCTAAAAGCTCTTTTTCTATCTGAGCGTATGACTTTTGTGAATCTGTGAAAGTGGCGGACGCATAGGCAATTGGTTTGTTATTTTGGTAGATGACAGCTCCCATCGCATCCTTGGACGCATCGACTGACAGAACTACAGGTTGATTTAAATCATAATAGGCTAGAACAGGTGCATTTGAAATTAAGTTTTTAAGATTTTGAAACTCTACCTCGTGATTTTCGGTCCACAACCAAGTCGAATCGTTTCGCAAAAGTTGCCTTAAATTGCTCGTTTCAATAGACAAGCCTTTCACAAAAGACCCTATATAGTTAACCATGCCTAAGAACCTTTGAAGGTCTTGAACTGACTTTGGTGTTGGCATTTTGCAAATAGCTTCAACTTTATTACGGTCAGGGCTCACACCGTTTTCAGAGAATATGTGTCCAAAGAATTTTATTTGTGGAACGCAAAACTTTGATTTAAGTTGGTTAAACCTCAAACCGATTTTTCTAGCCCGCTCCAAAACTTGTTTTAGTATTTCATTGTGCTTTTGCAATGTTTTTGCATAAATGAGAAAATCATCAATGTAAATAATGATACCCTCAATATCACCAAACAACTTGTTGATAAGAGCATGAAACATTTCAGGGGCTGCATTAATGCCAAATGGCAAACGTAAAAACCTATAGCGCCCAAATGGCGTAATGAAAGTACACAACATCGATGATTCATCTGACAATGGAACTGCCCAAAACCTTGACTTCGCGTCCAATGAAGAGAAATATTTCGCATGCAATAATTTGGACTTAATGTCTTCGATTGTTGGGAATTGAAAATGTGGCCGGTATATTGCTTTATTTAAGTTTTTTGGATCTAGGCATAGTCTTAATTCGCCATTGGGTTTTGTCACGATGACGATCGAATTAACCCATTCAGTAGGCTCAAAAACAGGCACTATAATTTTTGACTTAACTAACCTTTCAAGTTCTTTTTTAGTGGTGCATGCAGTTTGAACGGAACACGCCTGGCGTATTCAACAGTTGGTACAACCTCCGACTTAAGATGAAATGAACATTTTTCGTTTAGACAGCCAATACCTTGAAAAACATCAGAATATTCTTTTAAAATGTACTGATCATTAATATTATTTTGACTAAAAATGGTATTCACTTGTTTTAATAAGTTTAGTTGGACACAGGTGCGCAGACCAAATACCGTTTGACAATTCAAGTCGATGACACGAAAAGTAATTACTCTGACCACGTTATTTAAAATACAAGGTATCTTGCTCACCCCTTTCACTACGAGCTTTTCGCCACTAAATGTCAAAATATTTTCCTTAGATTTTTTTAATTTGTCTGGTGTAAACCCAAGTTCTCTAAATTTTTTATATGATAGTATATTAGCTTGCGCCCCGGTATCCAACTGCACTTTGACGTTAACATGATTTATAACTACACTACAATACCAACTACTATCCATGTTATGACACTCGTTGTCCGCTATCAAGGTACCAATGAACAAGTCTTCACAAGATGACGTGTTGTCGCACTCTTCTTTCTCCACCTGTAGTTGAACTGCGTTGACTTTCTTGCTGGACTTACACATCTGTGCAAAGTGGTTCGGCTTTTTACACTTTCTGCATATGATTCCCATTGCTGGACATTTGATGCGATGGCGTTGTCCACATCTCCCACACGTACCTGCTCTGCTTGTGCTGTCTTTTTTCGCGTGTTGTCTGCCCGTTTGATTTCCGTTGTTCGCATGCATATAATTTCGGTTTCTTAAAGATGTATTGGTTTTTGACGCTCCAATAAAATGATCGTATGGTTTGGTAACGGAAACGTCCAACTGTCTGGTTTGTGCTCTTGACGTTTCTAGCAATTTCGATACTTCAATGGCCTTCTTTAATGTAAGGTCCTCTTCAGTTAGAAGTCGTTCTTTTACGTAACTCAAACATTCATGTAATCCGCAAAGGAAAATGTCTCGGACGAGTGAATCTTTTAGAGTACCAAATTCACAATTTGCGCTTAAAATCTTTAGGGCTGTCGCAAAATCTTCTATGGACTCGTTGGCAAGTTGACGACGGGTGAAAAATACATGCCGCTCCATCGAAATATTAGTTTTCGGCACAAAATGGAGATCGAACTTTTTAATTAACGTGTCATACGTTATCTGATCGATGTCTTCGTTGAACGAGTTGAAAATGTCCAGACTTTGTGGTCCCATATGGTGAAGTAGCAGTGCTGTCTTACGCGTTTCTTCTTGCCCTTCTAATCCACTGGCTCGCATGTAAATTTTAAATTGGGTTTTCCAATTTTTCCACGAGGTCGCTAGGTTAGTTGCTTGGAAATTCATTGTCTGCATGTTAAATCCACTAACTATATTTTCTGCACGGACTTTTTTATCGACGTTTGTATTTTTATTTGTTTTACTTGAAACTTTTTATTTATTTATTATTTTTTTTTTTTTGACTGTGGTTCACATCTGACACCATGTGGTGATCTAAGAATTAGTAAAAAAAGCTTAGACGACACGGCTTGACTGTACTCGACGTATTTATTATAATGACTGACTAGTCTATATGACAGTAACAATTGATATACTTAAGCTAACATGTATGTGTGTGCATGTGTGATTATATGTATGAGCTATGTTAACTTGTACAATTGCAACAGTCTTCACAAGTTGCTTTGCTATTGATCATAGATCCCAGATATTTGAACTTTCGCACTTGGAAAGCACTGTTCCATTCAAATAAATGTCTGGAATAGGCCTGAGTGGATCAGAGAACGGGCAGCACAAGTACTCTGTCTTTTTTGAACTAATGCGATACCCATTTCCCTCCAAAAAGTCCACCCAAACATCAAGTGCTCGTTGCAGGGATGTAGGATCCTCACTTATGATGGCTCCACCGTCAGCAAAGAATAACTGATGTACCTTGGGGTCCATCACTTAACCTTCAAGCAGATAATCAAGGACTGTAATAAGGAGCAAAGGACTTACGCTTCCCTGGTGCACCCCGACTTTGATTGGGAACTCTTCGGTTACTCCAGCGGGCATCTAACTCTTGTTTTGCTCCTTCGTACATGTCCATGATCATCTGTACATAGGTTTCTGGAACCCCTCGATTTCTTAGCGTCACCCATATCAGATCTCGTGGTTGTCTGTCGAATGCCTTTTCAAAGTCAACCAATACAATATGCAAATCCCTTAAGGAATCACGATGTTTTTCCATTATGATCCGTATACTTTGGATTGCATCTGTGGTTGATTTACCCGAGACAAACCCGCACTGATCATCAGATAGCCATATTATTTTTCGCAGTCGGCCACCTAATACCCGCTCAACGATCTTCATGGTGTGTGACATCAGCTTGATCGAACGGTAGTTATCACAGTTTCGCGTATCACCCTTCCCTTTGTATACAGGGAGAAGGTAACTTTCCCTTCATTGATTCGGCATTGGATCACCTCTCACGAATTTGGAGATGAGAATTCTGAGCCATCTGACCCCGATGTCTTCCATCTTTTTCCAGAACTCAGAGGGTATCTTGTCTGGCCCAACCGCTTTTCGTTTTTTGGAGTATTTGACCGCCTCACTAACTTCTTCGACTGTAATGTCGCGTATTTCTTCACAGTTAGGGGTGGCTCTTGGAAAGTATAGCCGGGGAAACTGTTCATTTAAAAGCTGTTCACAATACTGCCGCCACCTCTGCAGAATTTTGTCGTCATCCACAAGAAGCTGGCCATGAGCATTGCTAATGAACTTTGGCGAACGAATCTCCTGAGCATTCTTCCTTCTTTGGGCGGCTATTTTGAAGATAGTGGCGCTCTTGTTCATATTGTGTCTTCGCAGCTCCTGGATAGCCTGGTTTGCATCAGCAACCGGGGAAAATATTTTCTCCAGCTCCAGATACAGGCCCTCCGTAGTCTCTGCTTGAAGCTGGGCGCACTTCTTCTTCGCTTTTTTCTTGCAGCACCTGTATTCCATTTCGAGGCGAGCTTTTTCGTCACTATTATTAGAGGGGCACTTTGACCAAGCTTCGAAAGCCACTTTCTTCTCATATATCACCTTCTTAGCTTCATCACTCCACCACCATGTTTCTTTGGCGTGTTGATGGTGGCCTTTTGAAGCTCCTAGCAGTGATTTGGCCTTCTTTAAGCAAGTTCACTGTAGGGAATCCCACATATTTTGTGCTCTGCACTCTTCATCCTCAGCTCCGTTGATGGTGTGAGAGAGGTAATTTTTCATTACGAAAACAAAAGCCTCGCTTTTTTCTTTGTCCAGATTGTACCACTTGATTTTCTCAGAGACCCTTGTTTGTTTGCTTTTCTTTGGTGTTTTCATAAAAATTTCTGTTAGCAGGAGACGGTGTTGCCGAGCGATTGCCTCTCCCAGGATCACTCTGCAATCTTTTATCCGAGGCTTCATGAAACTGGCTACCAAATGGTAGTCAATCTGAGTTTCATCTCCACCACTGCTGTAAGTGATCATGTGTCGGCTTTGTTTAATAAACATTGTATTTAACACGATAAGACCGTGTGATTTGCACATGCTTAAGATGTCTTCACCAACAAGGTTCCTGGTGCCATATCCTAGTCCTCCATGGCAGTCTTCATAGTCTTCGTTTGATTTCCCGACATGTCTATTCATATCTCCTCCAGCAAACAGAAATTCTTCCTTTGGAATGTTCTTAAGGAGATTGTGGAAATCTACCCAAAATGCATCTTTATCTCTCTGATTGCACCCATTGTGGGGAGCATATGCACTGACAATATTCCACACCTCTCCTTGTATTACTAGTTTGAGAGACATCAAACGGTCGCTGGACTTCGAAATGCTCAAGACGTTTCCAAGTAGCTCTGCCGCAAGGATGATACCGATTCCGTTCTTAGACTTTTCCGTTCCGTAGTAGAACATGTTGGAATCTTTTGTCCTAACGTCCAAGAAACGCGCCCAATTCCCGGTGTTTTTTCATTTCGTCTCTTGGACACACAAGATGTCCACCCGCCTTCTATTCATCATCTCTTCCAGCTCGTAACTTCGACCGGTCATGCTTCCAATGTTCCAACTCGCGACCCTCAAATTGTGTCCAAACTGTTTCATTATTTTGCGGGCCCCCGGAATCTGTATAGCTCTGACCCGAACATTTCTGCTCGGTCCAGGATCAGTACCATGCACAGCAGTGGTAGTGCCTGGCGGGGTAGTGCCTTTCCTTTTTGCAAGCATAACCATAATGATACAGTTTTGCAATATTACCATATTGCGATGGTGTTTCTTGTTTGACACGTGCATGCTCCTGTTTTAGTATTGTTTGATCTTTCTTTTATGACACCGGTGATCTCCAGTCGTGTCAACCCACGGACTCGCATGCACACTTGTGGGAGGGTTATTAAGATAGTATATGTGTTGGGTGTTATATTGCCTAGATCTGATTTGTCCATGATTAAGCTTTCTTTATCTTTATTAACACCTTTATATCATATTATATATAATGATTTCACAACTTAATGAATTACTTGATCGATGTTATAGTAGTGCAAGTAGTAATATCTTTATTGGCTCTAATGATGTTTTATTTTTAAACGATCTGACTGTTCTTCATCAAAATATTAGAAGTATGAGAAAAAACTTTGACAGCGTTTGCTTGTATTTAAACAATTCTTTTGAAATATTTCCTGATGGTAATAGTTTTGTCTGAAATTTGGATATTTAGCCATGAATTATACAATTTTTCGATTCCGGGTTATAATTTATATGCTAAATGCAATGGTAATTATCCCTCAGGCGGGATTGCAATTTTTTGTAAAGAAGAATATCGTTGTTGCGGAGGTAAATTCACCTGATTTCGAAAGTGCTGATACTATCATTGTAAAACTTAAGCTTCATAGTGATGTTTTTATTGACATTATTTGCATATATCGGCTCCAGTTTGTTCACCAGGATATATTTCTAAAAGATATTGAAGACCTCCTCACCGGAGTGACCAGTCACAATGTTTGTATGGTTGGCGATATGAATATTGATATATTGGGCTTCCCTTCTGGTTGCGATCATTATTTGCTCCTCTTATCTTCTCTGGGCTTTGAATCATTGGTTAGTGTGCCAACGAGAGTAACTCCAATTAGTAAAACATGTATTGACCATTGAACGGGGTAAGAACTCTGATAATATCCGTCCAATCATACTTGAATGGGACATAACCGATCATTTTGCTACTGGTATATGTTTTGTAGATATATTTAGAAATTCTGTACCAACAAATGAACCCAGAAACTCAAGTTCTCCAGAAGATAAACTATTCGGTGTTGTATGAATCTCTTTCTATGGAAACTTGGAATAATGTTTATAGCTGTAATTGCCCTTCAAATGCTTTTAGTAACTTCATAAATACTCTCTCTGGCCACGTTTCTACTAGTAAATCTATTAAAAAAAATCGCAAATACAAAAAAATCAAACCTTGGATTACTGACTATCTTTGCGAAAAAATAAATGATAAAAATATTTACTATACTAGGAATAAAAATAAATTACATTTACCACTTATACGAAATGTTTATAAACAAATACAAAAGGATATTAATAAATTAATAAGTAAACAAAAGGAAACATACTACAAAAGAAAGTTCGATGGCAATAGGTCCAATCCTAATCAGCAATGGAATATCATTAATAATCTGTTAGGCAAAAGGAATGATGACAACGACTTGAAAAATATAAAGTTTTCTGAAAATATGATTTCCGAAAACGATGTAGAAATTGGAAATAACTTTAATGCATTCTTTAAAAATGTGGCTGAAAGTCATAAACCTAGTTTCTCTTGCAACTCTGAACATATTTATCAAGAATCTCTTCTTGATAACGAAATCTTATCATAATTCTTCGTTGGCGTAGTAACAGAAGCTGAAGTACTTCAAGTGATTTCAAACCTAAAATCAAAGAACTCGTGTGGAATAGATGGCTTGAGTTCCATTGTCATAAAAAGAATAAGTAATTTCGTTGTTAAACCTTTAACACAACTTATAAACATTAGTTTTGAAAGTGGTATATTTCCAGAGTACTTGAAAACGGCAATTATAATTTCAGTACATAAAAGAGGTGACAAATGTGACCCAAACAACTACATGATCTGCCGACGTGTGAAGATTTGCTCGATAGTGGACTTTCCTCAGCTGTAACCGCACTGATGGGGTCCATTCAGGCTGTTGATAAAAGGTTTCAGGCGTTCACACAATATCGCAGAAAAGATCTTGAGGGGTCTCCTTTCTTGTGGATCGGGCAAACGATGCTGAGATTCCATTCATCAGGCATACACTCGTCTGACCAAATCTTAGAGATGAGTTGGTGTACATATGCACTCTACCAATTCATTACCAGCTGCCTTGAAAAGTTCAGCTGGTAAGCCGTCAAGTCCAGCAGCTTTGTTGGATTTCAGCTTGGATATTGCTATCCTCACTTCGTCTATGTTCAGTCTACCTGATAGTGAGATGTTGGTCTTCGTCGCCATTATACAGTCTGCAGAAGTAGTTTTTTCATATTCTCAGCACCGACTGTGATTCTACTACGAGTACGAGGCGTCCATTTTCATCTCTACAGGTTTATATGTTTCTTGTTTTATTGCATGCGCTCGCCGGCATTCTTCATCAAATGGGGGTTTAGATGTATTGGTCGGGCGAGACCCAGCACATCAGTTGCGGCGTTTCTGATGGCATGGTGGTGGTGGCAGCGTTGCCACTGGTCTTCGGTGAATAATGTTGGCGGCATAAGGATGATTGAGACATTTCGGGATACGTGTTCAGCGAAGATTCCGGTGGTCTCTTGTGACTGTAGCTTTTCGACGGTAAATTTCTTTAGATTGATTCTTCTTTGTTGCTCAGTTTCGGATATCCGCATTTTTAACTTGGCTGCAACAGGGCTCGAAAGGTCCGGGCATCCAGAATACTGAAGATGAGTCCGACGTGATGTCATGTAGGCTATGTTTACCGACTGCCATACCAAAGATGTCCTCCTTTCCTATTTTGGTGTTAAAATCACACAATATGATTTTAACGTCATATTTAGGACATTGCTCGTATGTTTTGTCAAGGAGCTCGTAGAAACAATTTTTGGTGGCAGTGTTCTTTTCTTCCGTGGGGCATATTAGTCTTATGTTAACGAATTTAGCCTTGATCCGGATAGCCATAATAAGCTCGCTCACGCATCGGAAGCTTAAGACTTCTTGCCTTGGTCTGCCGCGTATAACGAATCCGCATCCGAATAAGCGCTACCTGTTGCCTCTGTAGCAATCACGGTAGTAGGTGTCGCAGTTTTTCATTCTCTTTCTGACCGGGTCAACCCATCGCACCTCCTGGATGGCGGTTATATCTTTCTTTATAGCAGTCTAGGGCCTCTGCTAATTGTTCGGCTACACGTGGTCTGCAAATGGACAGAACATTCCGCGTAGGGATCCGAAGGTCGTTGTCTTTATTTCGTTTACTGGGGTTGTCATCAGTTGAGTCGTCCTTATCCGAGGCTTTTCGTTGTTTCGGAACCATTAGTTTTTTACGTGGTAGGGAAGTTATCCCGACGGCACTGCCCCAGTGCCGAGTGCATTTAAATGTACGAGTACATTTGGGTCGAACTCGTATTTTTTTGAGATATAAGTCCAAAAGTTCCCATACAAAAGCGACTTAAAATCTGCCTAATTACATGCAAACATTTCTTTATTCAGCATTCACTCCAATGGCAACAATTTTGGTGAGTGGGCTCACTTTGCTCGCACTCAGGGATTGCGAACTCCAGCAAGTTATTTTCGGGTAGTCGCCCACTATACATATAGTCACTTTAATGTCAGGTTGGTGTGGTTGATGTCCTTCGCTCTCACTAAAGCTTTTTGGACAGTCGATCGCTCGTATATTTTTAAAAATGGCAATAGTTGAAAATCTGTTTAAAGAAAATTTACTTCGAACCAAATCCATGAAGATATCGTGGCAACTTTGGAGGAATCTGCTCCGTAGAAAACAGATTTAAAAAGTGAGTAGCCGAATTCAAACGTGGATGAGCGAGCGTTGAACAAACATCGAAACAATTTGTAAGCTGATCATTGCTGATCAAACATGCATGGGGACTTCACATTC
Source organism: Brachypalpus laphriformis (assembly GCA_945910035.1). Lineage (NCBI taxonomy): Eukaryota > Metazoa > Arthropoda > Insecta > Diptera > Syrphidae > Brachypalpus > Brachypalpus laphriformis. The sequence goes on from OX246755.1 coordinate 58,069,683, forward strand.
AGTTTGACATACTCGTAGGTACATTCTATAATAAGAGTACATTTATACCTGCTGCGGTGGTTGTATTAAATTGAGTAGCCAATCCCCATTCTCAGTTATGTTCCTATATTTGTAGAGTTCAGAAGTTTTAATATGATTTTAACTAATTTCTCTCAATAGTACAAAAATCTTCTAGCAGTTTTAAAAACTATTCTGTGGTTATTAACTCTATTTAGCATGAAACAGTTTACGATACTTTTACTTTTTTACGTTTTTTTCAGTATTTTTTAAGTAAGGCAATTTCGTCTTCAATAAAATAAATAATTATGGACTTATACTTACTTAGATCCTTTAACCCTTCGGGGGCATAGGGCGTCAACCACGCCTGTGCGCCATCTTGTTTGGATTTCTGCAACCCATTTGAGCTGTCTCCAACTTATTCCTAAAAAGCTCGATTCCTCCTCAACTGTTATGCGTCACGTTTGCCTAAGGCGTCCCAGTATTCTGCCTGCCTGGGTGAGCGGATTCCACAATGGAGTTGTCTTCGCGCCGTAGGGTGTGTCCAATCCACTGCCACTTGCTCCTTCGTATATTAATGTTTATAGGTTCTTGGCCCGTTTTCATATAAAGTTGTTTGTTAGAGATGCTGTTCGGCTAAAAAATCCTCAAGATGATTCTCAAACATTTGTTAACGAAGACTTGCAGTTTGCGTGCGTTAATGGTGTCCTCCTTCCAAGTACTGCACAAATGGATTTAATGGACTTAATAGACTGCCTTATGGACTTATGGGAAAGTAATATTAGACATTGACTGTGGCATTCTTTGAACAACAGAGCATTTGCTTTGCCTCAGTGACGAAGTGATTCAGAATCGGGGGGCCTGCCGATATTTGGGGTGAATGATTTGGGATGAATGATTTGAGGTGAACGAGGAGCATCAGTAGAAATGCTGTGAAGTGAATTTCTTCAATTCAGATAATTAGACCTCGGATTTTGCATATTTGCATATTTTTCATCAGATTGATACCAAACTTTGTATCTAGACGTTTTATCGTTCAAATATAACATATTGTAATGCATGTCGAAAATATGCAAAATATATGCAAAAAATATGCAAAAAAATATGCCACAAATATGCAACAAATATGCAAAATATGCAAAATATATGCAACATATGCAACAAATATGCAAAATATATGCAAACGAATTTCATCAAAAAATTGAATTCCAATCGTTAAATATTAAAGTGCGAGCAATGCAGATGAATATATAATATATATAGCATATACCACTTTAGCTTGCTTTCCCTTTCCAACGCTTTACCATTTATTGTTGTATTTTTCTTACCGCAATCCCGACTTAAAACCAGAGCAAACCTTTTGTTGTTGTTACGCAAAGCAAAGTGCACCCAAAAACCGGCAAGTTCGCTGTAGGGAATCCCACATATTTTGTGCTCTGCACTCTTCATCCTCAGCTCCGTTGATGGTGTGAGAGAGGTAATTTTTCATTACGAAAACAAAAGCTTCGCCATTTTCTTTGTCCAGATTGTACCACTTGATTTTCTCAGAGACCCTTGTTTATTTGGCTTTCTTCGGTGTTTTCATAAAAATTTCTGTTAGCAGGAGACGGTGTTGCCGAGCGATTGCCTCTCCCAGGATCACTTTGCAATCTTTTACCCGAGGCTTCATGAAACTGGCTACCAAATGGTAGTCAATCTGGGTTTCATCTCCACCACTGCTGTAAGTGATCAGGTGTCGGCTTTGTTTGATGAACATGGTATTTAACACGATAAGACCGTGCGATCTGCACATGCTTAGAATGTCTTCACCAAGAAGGTTCCTGGTGCCATACCCTAGTCCTCCATGGCAGTCTTCATAGTCTTCGTTTGATTTCCCGACATGTCCATTCAAATCTCCTCCAAAAAACAGAAATTCTTCCTTTGGGATGTTCTTAAGCAGATTGTGGAAATCTACCCAAAATGCATCTTTATCTCTCTGATTGCACCCAATTTGGGGAGCATATGCACTGACAATATTCCACACCTCTCCTTGTATTACTAGTTTGAGAGACATCAAACGGTCGCTGGACTTCGAAATGCTCAAGACGTTTCCAAGTAGCTCTGCCGCAAGGATGATACCGATTCCGTTCTTAGCCTTTTCCGTTCCGTAGTAGAACATGTTGGAATCTTTTGTCCTAACGTCCAAGAAACGCGCCCGATTCCCGGTGTTTTTAGATTTCGTCTCTTGGACACACAAGATGCCCACCGCCTTCTATTCATCATCTCTTCCAGCTCGTAACTTCGACCGGTCATGCTTCCAACATTCCAACTCGCGACCCTCAAATTGCTTCCAAAGTGTTTCATTATTTTGCTAGCCCCCGGAATCCGTATTGCACCATATTGCAATGGTGTTTGTTGTTTGACACGTGCATGCTCCTGGTTTTGTTTTGATCTTTCTTCTATGACACCGGTGATCTCCAGTCGTGTCAACCCACGGACTTGCGTGCACACTTGTGGGAGGGTTATTAAGGTAGTATATGTATATGAGGGGGGGGGGGGGGGGGGCTGCAGTGATATTCTTAGCCCGTATCTGCACAGGCACTTTAATACCTGATAATAATTAATAAAATTGCAATATGTATACTACCCTCTGAATCGCTTTTATATTATTTTCTGATTTGTTTAACATAGGAAGTTTTTGCATATTTTGCATATGTTTTGCATATGTTGCATATATTTTGCATAGTTTGCATATATTTTGGCATATACTATGCATATGCATCAAATATTTAATTTTTTTTTTTTTTTTTCCGCTGGGAGGTGGTAATCTTCGAAAGACGAAACTGAGCCCGTGCTCAGTAACAGTGTGGGATTTTTACCCACTAACCCCTTCTCCCTTCTTCCCGTTTCCCATGCGGTAACACCATCTTGGCTTTTCATCGCAGGGCGGGGAGGAACCAGCCTAATTGCGATCTAGTCACTTGGACTAATAAGCAATTTTTTCCTGACATCTACGTCTTTGAATGAGATCCACCGTCTGGTGTATCTTTTTTTCTTCGGGTGTGCTATGTTATGCATCTATATATACTTTTTTTTTATTATACTTCGAAGTTAAGTTAAATCGAGAGGTTTTATTCTTTTGAGCCTTCGTAATTGATTTTCATTATTCAAAAGTTTTCTCGCGTCTAAGTTTATATGCTCTTCTAGCTTTTCTTTGTGTTTTTTTGCATGTTTAAGAATTTCCGAACTTACACTTTCTATCTTCAAATCTCGATGAAGATCCGTGTTCCTTATGAACCAAGGTGCATTTACTATATTTCTAAGCACCTTATTCTGGAATCGTTGTATTATGTCTACGTTTGTCTTTTTGGCACAACCCCATAGTTGGATTCCATATGTCCATGTTGGTTTCAGAATTTAATTGTATATTAGCACTTTATTTCCAATTGATACGGTTGAGTTTCTTCCTATCAGCCAGTGCAATTTTCTATATTTCATCTCTAACTCTTCTTTTTTCTTTTTTATGTGCTCTTTCCATCGCAGCTTAGCATCTAGTGTCATACCTAAATATTTCGCTGTATTAGCGTATGGAGCTATTTTTTCGTTTATAATGATTGGTATATGTTGAACCTTTTTATTAGTAAAATCAATATGGACTGACTTGGACTCATTCAATTTGATTCTCCACTTTTTTGTCCATTCACAGATTTTGTTTATGCCTATTTGTAGTTTTTCTGTGGATTCTTCATTAGTTCTCCCTTCTGCTAGTATTACTGTATCATCTGCAAATGTTGCCATAGTATGGTTTTCTAGTTCCGGAATATCACTAGTATATAATAGGTATAATATAGGGCCCAGTACACTACCTTGTGGTACGCCTGCCTTTATTTCTCTTAGTTTTGAATAAGTATTCTGTTGTTTTATTCTAAAATGTCTTCCATCTAGATAAGATTTAAGAATGGATGCATACGGATTTGGCAGCATACATCTCAGTTTATAGGTAAGTCCTTCGTGCCATACTTTATCAAAGGCCTGCGCCACATCCAAGAACACAGCCGAACAGACCTTCCTTTCTTCTAATGCTTCTTCGATCTTATCCGTAATTCTGTGTACCTGTTGTATCGTAGAGTGCTGCCTTCGAAAACCAAATTGATGGTTCGGAATCAGCTTTTTGTTTTCAATTAATTTATTTAAACGTTTAGCGAGCACTTTCTCAAACACTTTTGATATCATCGGCAATAGCGATATAGGCCTGTAAGATGATACTTCATTTGGCGGTTTACCAGGTTTGGGAATCATTAGAATATCAGCAATCTTCCACAAACTAGGGACAAATTTTAGCTTAAATGAGGCATTTATTAAATTTGTTATTTTAATTATTGCCTTGATGGGTAAGTTCTTTAATACGTCACCAGATATAAGGTCATACCCAGGACTTTTCTTTGCATTTATTTCATGCTTTATTAGGTTGCGTATTTCGTTAGGATTTGTGGGTAGAATCTCTTCGCTTTCCTCTTCAGATGGTTCTAATAGCATAGGTTGTCTGTTTCCATTTTCATCTGGTGGTTTAAATATGTTTTCTAGGTAGTCTGCGAAAAGAATGGCTTTATCCTCATCGCTTCTTGCCCAGTTTCCATCAGGTGCTTTGATTGGGGGTATTTGCACAATAGGTTGTTTTAGTCCTTTTGTAGCTTTCCATAGAGAGTAATTGGTAGCGTATTTCATGCAAATATGCCAACAAATTTAAAATAGGCATATCGTTTTCAACTCTATTTTCAATAAAACGAACTTTGGTGTCATCAGAATTTACCTATCTTTATCCTTCAAAAATATGCAAATATGCAAAATCCGAGGTCTACAGATCATAACCTCGCCGCAAAAAGAAGAAGTTGCGAAAAAAGGAAAATCAATAAATGTCCAAAAACAAAAAGCAAAAAAAAATTATAAAAGAACACAACCGACAGAATGGTATTATGTTCTAAATTAAACCTTCCTTATGCTAAAAAAAAACATTTTTTTTTTTTTTTTTTTTTTTTTTTTTTTTCGTGGGTAGGTGAAAATCTCCATGAGACACTATGAGACCGTGTACTCATAGTAGTGTCAGATTTCTACTGACTAAAAACACCCTTCCCTTCGTTTTGTTTACTACGACTAAGTTTGACCTTATCAAGTAGTTTAAGCTTCAGATTTATATTCGCGTGAGGCAGGTAGATTTTCAATAAAAGCACCTGCTGAAACTGTCATGACATGCGGCTTTTTGTCTTATTGCGCTAATTCGAACGGTTTCGTTCTTTGAAGTCGGCGCGTAAGATTTGTCATATCCAAAGTTTGGAGTATGGCACAGTTGCAATGGCCATGAAGACGAATACGAAGCTTGCGAGCGAAGTTTTTTATTTCGTCCTCCACGGTAGCTATCCCTAAGTCTCTGTAGATATCATTGTTTCTGATATACCAGGGAGCGTTCACGATTATTCTTATAATTTTATTTTGTAATGATTGTATGAGATTCCTATTGCTTGGTTTGGTACAACCCCAGAGTTGTATACCGTACGTCCACACGGGTTTAAGCACTTGCTTATACAGAAGCAGTTTGTTATATACGCTTAGTTTGGAATATCTTCCAATTAGCCAATACATTTCTCTAAGTCGATTTTCGACTTCGTCACGTTTCTTTTTAACGTGAGGTTTCCATTTAAGTTTCGCGTCTAGTTTTTTACGCTGGGAGGTGGTAATCTTCGAAAGACGAAACTGAGCCCGTACTCAGTAACAGTGTGGGATTTTACCCACTAACCCCTTCTCCCTTCTTCCCGTTTCCCATGCGGTAACACCATCTTGGCTTTTCATCGCAGGGCGGGGAGGAACCAGCCTAATTGCGATCTAGTCACTTGGACTAATAAGCAATTTTTTCCTGACATCTACGTCTTTGAATGAGATCCACCGTCTGGTGTATCTTTTTTCTTCGGGTGTGCTATGTTATGCATCTATATATACTTTTTTTTTATTATACTTCGAAGTTAAGTTAAATCGAGAGGTTTTATTCTTTTGAGCCTTCGTAATTGATTTTCATTATTCAAAAGTTTTCTCGCGTCTAAGTTTATATGCTCTTCTAGCTTTTCTTTGTGTTTTTTTTGCATGTTTAAGAATTTCCGAACTTACACTTTCTACCTTCAAATCTCGATGAAGATCCGTGTTCCTTATGAACCAAGGTGCATTTACTATATTTCTAAGCACCTTATTCTGGAATCGTTGTATTATGTCTACGTTTGTCTTTTTGGCACAACCCCATAGTTGGATTCCATATGTCCATGTTGGTTCCAGAATTTAATTGTATATTAGCACTTTATTTCCAATTGATACGGTTGAGTTTCTTCCTATCAGCCAGTGCAATTTTCTATATTTCATCTCTAACTCTTCTTTTTTCTTTTTTATGTGCTCTTTCCATCGCAGCTTAGCATCTAGTGTCATACCTAAATATTTCGCTGTATTAGCGTATGGAGCTATTTTTTCGTTTATAATGATTGGTATATGTTGAACCTTTTTATTAGTAAAATCAATATGGACTGACTTGGACTCATTCAATTTGATTCTCCACTTTTTTGTCCATTCACAGATTTTGTTTATGCCTATTTGTAGTTTTTCTGTGGATTCTTCATTAGTTCTCCCTTCTGCTAGTATTGCTGTATCATCTGCAAATGTTGCCATAGTATGGTTTTCTAGTTCCGGAATATCACTAGTATATAATAGGTATAATATAGGGCCCAGTACACTACCTTGCGGTACGCCTGCCTTTATTTCTCTTAGTTTTGAATAAGTATTCTGTTGTTTTATTCTAAAATGTCTTCCATCTAGATAAGATTTAAGAATGGATGCATACGGATTTGGCAGCATACATCTCAGTTTATAGGTAAGTCCTTCGTGCCATACTTTATCAAAGGCCTGCGCCACATCCAAGAACACAGCCGAACAGACCTTCCTTTCTTCTAATGCTTCTTCGATCTTATCCGTAATTCTGTGTACCTGTTGTATAGTAGAGTGCTGCCTTCGAAAACCAAATTGATGGTTCGGAATCAGCTTTTTGTTTTCAATTAATTTATTTAAACGTTTAGCGAGCACTTTCTCAAACACTTTTGATATCATCGGCAATAGCGATATATGCCTGTAAGATGATACTTCATTTGGCGGTTTACCAGGTTTGGGAATCATTAGAACATCAGCAATCTTCCACAAACTAGGGACAAATTTTAGCTTAAATGAGGCATTTATTAAATTTGTTATTTTAATTATTGCCTTGATGGGTAAGTTCTTTAATACGTCACCAGATATAAGGTCATACCCAGGACTTTTCTTTGCATTTATTTCATGCTTTATTAGGTTGCGTATTTCGTTAGGATTTGTGGGTAGAATCTCTTCGCTTTCCTCTTCAGATGGTTCTAATAGCATAGGTTGTCTGTTTCCATTTTCATCTGGTGGTTTAAATATGTTTTCTAGGTAGTCTGCGAAAAGAATGGCTTTATCCTCATCGCTTCTTGCCCAGTTTCCATCAGGTGCTTTGATTGGAGGTATTTGCACAATAGGTTGTTTTAGTCCTTTTGTAGCTTTCCATAGAGAGTAATTGGTAGCGTATTTCATGCAAATATGCCAACAAATTTAAAATAGGCATATCGTTTTCAACTCTATTTGCAATAAAACGAACTTTGGTGTCATCAGAATTTACCTATCTTTATCCTTCAAAAATATGCAAATATGCAAAATCCGAGGTCTACAGATCATAACCTCGCCGCAAAAAGAAGAAGTTGCGAAAAAAGGAAAATCAATAAATGTCCAAAAACAAAAAGCAAAAAAAAATTATAAAAGAACACAACCGACAGAATGGTATTATGTTCTAAATTAAACCTTCCTTATGCTAAAAAAAAACATTTTTTTTTTTTTTTTTTTTTTTTTTTTTTTTTTTTTCGTGGGTAGGTGAAAATCTCCATGAGACACTATGAGACCGTGTACTCATAGTAGTGTCAGATTTCTACTGACTAAAAACACCCTTCCCTTCGTTTTGTTTACTACGACTAAGTTTGACCTTATCAAGCAGTTTAAGCTTCAGATTTATATTCGCGTGAGGCAGGTAGATTTTCAATAAAAGCACCTGCTGAAACTGTCATGACATGCGGCTTTTTGTCTTATTGCGCTAATTCGAACGGTTTCGTTCTTTGAAGTCGGCGCGTAAGATTTGTCATATCCAAAGTTTGGAGTATGGCACAGTTGCAATGCCCATGAAGACGAATACGAATCTTGCGAGCGAAGTTTTTTATTTCGTCCTCCACGGTAGCTATCCCTAAGTCTCTGTGGATATCATTGTTTCTGATATACCAGGGAGCGTTCACGATTATTCTTATAATTTTATTTTGCAATGATTGTATGAGATTCCTATTGCTTGGTTTGGTACAACCCCAGAGTTGTATACCGTACGTCCACACGGGTTTAAGCACTTGCTTATACAGAAGCAGTTTGTTATATACGCTTAGTTTGGAATATCTTCCAATTAGCCAATACATTTCTCTAAGTCGATTTTCGACTTCGTCACGTTTCTTTTTAACGTGAGGTTTCCATTTAAGTTTCGCGTCTAGTGTCATTCCCAGATATTAAGCTTCGTTTGCATGCGGTATTTGTACCGAGTTAATGAAAACAGGAAGGTTGATTATTTTCTTGTAGGTGAAGTTAACATGCGTCGATTTGGTCTCGTTAAGAACAATGCGCCAAGTTTTTGTCCACTCACAGATTTTATCCAAGGCTCGTTGGAGTTTTATGGTTGCTGACTCGATTGAACTTTCCGTTGCCAGAATAGCCGTATCGTCCGCGAACGTAGCTACAATAGTGCCTTCAGTTTGTGGTATGTCCCGAGTGTACAGCAAGAATAAGATAGGCCCAAGGACACTTCCTTGCGGAACTCCGGCGGCGATTTCTTTAAAATCGGAATATTCAGTTCCGTGCTTAACACGAAAAAGTCAGTTTTTAAGGTACGATTCTAAGATCTTATGAAGTTGCTCCGGAAGGATTCGTCTTAGCTTATAATTCAATCCATCGTGCCAAACCCTGTCGAAGGCTTGAGATACGTCAAGAAAAGCGCTAGAACAAATCTTTTTCTCCTCAAGGGCTTTTTCAATTTCGTCGGTTATTCTATAAACCTGGTCAATTGTGGAATGCTTGATTCTGAACCCGAATTGGTGGTCAGGTATTAGGCGTCTCTCTTCAATGACCGGAAGAATCCGTTTCAGAAGGAGTTTTTCAAATACCTTCGATATTATTGGTAGTAGCGATATCGGTCTGTAAGATTTTTTGTCATTTGGAGATTTCCCCGGTTTCGGAACCATTATGACTTCTGCGACTTTCCATTGATTTGGAACGCATAATAATCTAATGGAAGCATTTATTAAATAAAGCAATTTTTATAGTGCCTTTTTTGGTAATTCCTTGAGGATTTGTCCGGTTATTAAATCATAGCCAGGAGCTTTATTATTTTTCAGGTTTTTTATTGCCTGGCAAAGTTCTATAAGTGACACACTTTTATTCTTAAAGAGCATACCTTCATGTCACCAATGGAACTAGTGTCTCTCCAGATTTTTGGCCCCTACTCCATTTCCACTATGACGTAGTGTTCTTGCAGACTCCAGTGTGAGCTTGTGTACCTCCAAGATTTTACGCTAGGTTGCTAGGTAGGTTTGTAGGTAGAAGAGCGCCTTGTACCAATTCCAATGCTCACGTAGACCAACAGTGAATTGTGCACCTTTTGATTACTGCTAAGAAAAGAAAAGAACCGCTGACTTAGAATCATTCAGATAGAGATATGAATTTCAAGAAATTGTCAAACTTAATTTTATGCTCCAATTTCGTGAAGAAATAACTACCAATCCTGTTCTTCTCAGATACATAACAGGTGACGGACAGATACAATTTCTTTCTTGTCATGTAACCTTTGCAATAGTCCATGCTAAGCACCTCAATATGTACTACATGGATACCAATGGCGCAGTGTTCATAATAACTAAACATGGTATCCATGAGACAATCTGTGTATTACTGCGACTAATGTTAATCAGAGAAATTGATCGTCTCTTGTCATAGACCGGCCATAAGGCCATGTATTCAGATGAATCCAGTGGTGCATGCTCAATTAATTTCCTTGTAGATCTGATCTTCACAAAGGGGAGAGCTTGCGAAATATGCAATGACAATACCTTATTTGCAAGTTCGTCTGCTCTTTCACTGTCTGGGGTATCCATGTGCCATGGTACCCAGCATAGGGTCACCGTATTGGTTCAAAATATCTCATTCGGGTACTGTTTGCATGTTCTTACTAACCATGATGTAAGTACTGCAGAGTCCAGATCCTTAGCGGCTGCTTGGCTGTCGATGTGTACAGTAATCATTTTTCCAATGATGTTTTTTGTAGGTTGTGTGATATCAATGATTTCAGCTTGGAAGACGGTGCTAATTCCCAGCTCCTGTACTGACATTCATTTTGGAGCCGTCAGTGTGACTTATTGATTCTTCGAGTCAGTTCTGTCAGGAATTCTGATAGTGAATCTCATGTCGAACTTCAGCATGGTAGCCATTTAATCGGTTTCTTCTTGCTTGTTTGCAATTTTCTATTGAGGCATGACCATATGATATCCATAATCCTGTATCCCGCAGCCTTGATGCTGTTTTAGCCATCGTACTGTTACAGTAGATATCTATGGAATGATACGTAGCATTGTCTCCATTGCCGCTGTGGTTGCTGTTCTCATGGATCCTATGGTTGCAATGCAGGCTGCCCTCTGGATCTTGGTGAAGCTTGAAAGATATGCTTCCAGTTTGTCAAGCAGTATGCTAGTACGCCAGTACACCACGGCTGTTTTGAGGCCTGGTATTACTGAAGGCTCTTTTGGATATAGAGTGCTACGTAATTGCCCCCAGATTAAATTCCTTGTAGTGGAGAGACTTTTTTAATGGATAAAACTTGTGAAGAGCACTTTTCCGCCACCTTTCTTTAGCTAGTTCATCCGCTTTTCAATTTCCCGGAAAGCCTTCATGACCCGGTACCCATGAAAGTCGAACAGTGTTGTAGCTGGTGAGTAGTTTTAATTCGATTCTGCACTTCCTTACTAGTCGCGATTTTGGTAGCTTTTGACTACTTTTCTGTCCGAACAGATGTCAATTTGCCTATCTACCATATGGTCTTAAGTGGATCTAAGATCTAATAGTTGAGGAGTATTTCCTATAGCAGCGATCTGTAGACATCTACTTTCCAACATTGGCATCAGTGCAGGTTATATACAGAATTCAGGACAACATCTGAAGCATTCCTTATGGCTTGCTGGCAGTGCTGCCATTAGTCTTTTGCACTTGGTTGGTTTGGATCGGCCCTCGATGAGGATGTCCTTAGACCAGAGAGTAGGTCCATTGTACTACCGATGTGTAAGGCAGGTGGGTAACCCTCTTACTCTTGGAACCATTTGCTTCGTTGAATGAAGGCGTGAAATTTATCATTGTAAAAGTATTCACCCAGAGTGCCCTTCCTGATGTTGGCGATCGCAGGACAGGCACACAGGAGATGACTGATGGTCTCTTCTTCCTCTTCATCTCTGCAGCTTCTGCAGAAGTCATTATGAGGGATACCTAATCTTTCGGCATGTCTTCCTATCACGCAGTGTCCAGTGAGGACATTTGTTATTTTTGAGAGGGTTCCTCTCTTGTGCTTCAAGAGTCCGATGGACCTGGATTTATTGAGTGTCGGCCAGAGCTGTCTGCCGGTAAAGCATTGGTCTAGATATTGCCATCGACGATTGGCTACTTTCTCGGCGTCAATTTGAATAAGGCACCTAACATAAGACGCTGACGCTTCGATGTCGGTGATGCTTATGCTATCTATACCAGAGGCCTTGTCGTGCTAGTTCGTCGGCTGCACAATTTTCCGGTATATCACAGTGACCTGGTACCCAGCAAAGGGTGAGGTTGTACCGACCAGCTATCTCGTTAAGAGATATGCGACAGTCTTTCACTGCCTTAGATCTCGTCTTTTGCACTTACTGCAAGTAGGTAAATACACGTATCTCAGAGATTGTTCTTAGGTCTTCCCGAGGAGCTCATAGGAGCAATATTTGAGGGTATCGTCTTTCGTCTCTGTAGGCTGGCAAGGGCAAATTATTTTGAAGCGCTAAAACTTTCAACAGCAAAACCACACCTAAGTAGACGCCATTTCATTGCAAACCATTGTCAGCTCGGCTTGTGCAAATACTCCAAGTGCATACCCTTAAATGGATTTCCTTTATACATTTCGATGGGGTCATCATAATTATGCATTCTTCTTCGTCTTTCGGCGGGGTTATGATATCACTGCATTTCTACTGATCCTCCTGTGGGTTTCGCCATCATAGTTATGCTTTCTTCTTCTTCCTTTTATCAGCGAGGTTATGATCCGAAAACTAGGGATCATAACCCTCCCACTTCACCGCATTTCTACTGATCCGCCTGTGGGGTTCGCCTATTTGACTTCAGAAAATATCGGCAGGCCTGCCGATTTTGGATCACTCGGTTACTGAGGCCAATGAAATGCCGATGTCGTCGCATTTGTCTGATCCAGGCGTTTATAGGCCTGCCTTTCCTACATCGCGATGTCTTTGGAACGTGCATAGATATTGCCTTTTTTACAGGGTTCAAATGATCTCTTCTTTGAACGTGGCAATACCAGCTGAGCCGGTCGCGCTCTAATTTTCGTACGATGGTTTCCTTGATGTGAAAGCTTCCACGGATCTTCGAACTTCTTATTCGATCAAGCTTGGTCACTCCTGCTGTCATGCGAAGCATCTTCATCTCTTACTTACTTACTTAGGTGGCGCTACAGTTCGGGGTGAACCTGGGCCTCAACCAACAAGCCTCTCCATTTAGCTCGGTCTTTAGCTAATTGCCTCCAGTTGCGCACTCCAAGTTGGTCGAGGGCCCCTTGAACTTGTGCGCGCCACCTACGGCGATAATTCCCTCTACTGCGTCGTCCCTCGGGGTTAGATTCGAAGACTTTGCGGGCCGGAGCGTTGGTGTCCATTCGCTCTACATGCCCTAGCCATCTCAGACGTCCAATACGCAGTTTTTTGACTAGGTCGATGTCGCTGTACAGCTCGTATAGTTCGTGATTGAATCTTCTCCTCCAAAACCCGTCAACGCAAACGGGACCGAAAATCTTACGAAGAATTTTTCTCTCGAAGCGACCAAGGATATCTTCATCCTCTTTTAATAAAGTCCATGTTTCAGCGCCGTAAAGCAGGACTGGGATGATCAAGGTCTTATATAGAGTCTCCTTAGTTGTTCGAGAGAGGGCTTTACTGTTGAATTGCCTTATAAGCCCAAAAAAACAGCGATTGGCAAGAGTTATTCTTCGATTGATTTCTGCGCTGATTTTGTTTGCTGAATTTATAGCAGAGCCAAGGTAGACAAAGTCCCTTACTACCTCGAAGTTATAGCTGCCCACGGTGACGTTTTGTCCAATTCGTCGATGTTGGTTTTCCCTTCTAGTTGACAGCATATACTTGGTTTTGCCCTCGTTTATCGCCAAACCCATTTTGGCCGCTTCCGCCTCAATGCTTGCAAAAGCACCGGTGACAGCCCGCTGAGATCTTCCGATAATGTCTATATCGTCGGCGTATGCAAGCAGTTGTACAGACTTGTAATAGATTGTGCCTCCTGTGTTGGCTTGTGAGTTCCGCACAATCCGTTCAAGTACAATATTGAAGAAGTCACATGACAGCGCGTCACCTTGTCTAAAGCCTTTTTTGACATCAAAAGTCTCGGTGAGGTCATTACCGACCTTGATGGAGCAGCGAGCGTTCTCCATCGTCAGCCTGCACAGGCGGACAAGTTTGGCAGGGATGTCAAAACTAGACATGGCTCTATAAAGCTCTTCTCTATAGATGCTGTCATAGGCGGCCTTGAAATCGATAAAGAGGTGGTGAGTATCGATTTGGAATTCTTGGGTTTTCTCCAGGATCTGCCGAAGTGTGAAGATTTGATCGATGGTGGACTTTCCTGGCCTGAAACCGCACTGATAGGGTTCAATCAGGCTGTTGATAAAAGGTTTCAGGCGTTCACACAATATCGCAGAAAAGATCTTGTACGCGATGTTGAGGAGACTGATGCCTCTATAATTGGCGCAGTTGAGGGGGTCTCCTTTCTTCTTCATCTCAGCTGCCGTTAATTTACTCTCATACTTTTTGTACATCGTCCAACATTGTGAACCGTATGTGAGCGCTGGACGTACAACTGCGGTGTAGAGCCTTCCTTTCAACTTAGGGGGCATTTTTCTGTCACAGAAGATAGCGGAATTTTCTCGCCACTTCATCCACCCTACGCTTACACGATGATTGATGTCGTCATCACAAGTTGCTTTGCTATTGATCATAGATCCCAGATATTTGAACTTTTCGCACTTGGGAAGCACTGTTCCATTCAAATAAATGTCTGGAATAGGCCTGAGTGGATCAGAGAACAGGCAGCACAAGTACTCTGTCTTTTTTGAACTAATGCGATACCCATTTCCCTCCAAAACGTCCACCCACACATCAAGTGCTCGTTGCAGGGATGTAGGATCCTCACTTATGATGGCTCCATCGTCAGCAAAGAATAACTGATGTACCTTGGGGTCCATCACTTTACCTTCAAGCAGATAATCAAGGACTGTAATAAGGAGCAAAGGACTTAAAACGCTTCCCTGGTGCACCCCGACTTTGATTCGGAACTCTTCGGTTACTCCAGCGGGGCATCTTACTTTTGTATTTGCTCCTTCGTACATGTCCATAACCATCTGTACATAGGTTTCTGGAACCCCTCGATGTCTTAGCGCCACCCATATCAGATCTCGTGGTTGTCTGTCGAATGCCTTTTCAAAGTCAACCAATACAATATGCAAATCCCTTAAGGAATCACGATGTTTTTCCATTATGATCCTTATACTTTGGATTGCATCTGTGGTTGATTTACCCGAGACAAACCCGCACTGATCATCAGATAGCCGTATTATTTTTCGCAGTCGGCCACCTAATACCCGCTCAACGATTTTCATGGTGTGTGACATCAGCTTGATCGAACGGTAGTTATCACAGTTTCGCGTATCACCCTTCCCTTTGTATACAGGGAGAAGGTAACTTTCCCTCCATTCATTCGGCATTGGATCACCTCTCACGAATTTGGAGATGAGAATTCTGAGCCATCTGAACCCGATGTCTCCCATCTTTTTCCAGAACTCAGAGGGTATCTCGTCTGGCCCAACCGCTTTTCGTTTTTTGGAGTATTTGACCGCCTCACTAACTTCTTCGACTGTAATGTCGGGTATTTGTTCGCAGTTAGGGGTGGCTCTTGGAAAGTATAGCCGGGGAAACTGTTCATTCAAAAGCTCTTCACAATACTGCCGCCACCTCTGCAGAATTTTGTCGTCATCCACAAGAAGCTGGCCATGAGCATTGCTAATGAACTTTGGCGAACGAATCTCCTGAGCATTGTTCCTTCTTTGGGCGGCTATTTTGAAGATAGTGGCGCTCTTGTTCATATTGTGTCTTCGCAGCTCCTGGATAGCCTGGTTTGCATCAGCAACCGGGGAAAATATTTTATCCAGCTCCCGATACAGGCCCTCCGTACTCTCTGCTTGAAGCTGAGCGCACTTCTTCTTCGCTTTTTTCTTGCAGCATCTGTATTCCATTTCGAGGCGAGCTTTTTCGTCACTATTATTAGAGGGGCACTTTGACCAAGCTTTGAAAGCCGCTTTCTTCTCATTTATCACTTTCTTAGCTTCATCACTCCACCACCATGTTTCTTTGGCGTGTTGATGGTGGCCTTTTGAAGCTCCTAGCAGTGATTTGGCCTTCTTTAAGCAAGTTCGCTGTAGGGAATCCCACATATTTTGTGCTCTGCACTCTTCATCCTCAGCTCCGTTGATAGTGTGAGAGAGGTAATTTTTCATTACGAAAACAAAAGCATCGCCTTTTTCTTTGTCCAGATTGTACCACTTGATTTTCTCACAGACCCCTGTTTGTTTGCTTTTCTTTGGTGTTTTCATAAATATTTCTGTTAGCAGGAGACGGTGTTGACGAGCGATTGCCTCTCCCAGGATCACTTTGCAATCTTTTACCCGAGGCTTCATGAAACTGGCTACCAAAAGGTAGTCAATCTGAGTTTCATCTCCACCACTGCTGTAAGTGATCAGGTGTCGGCTTTGTTTGATGAACATGGTATTTAACACGATAAGACCGTGTGATTTGCACAGGCTTAGGATGTCTTCACCAGGAAGGTTCCTGGTGCCATATCCTAGTCCTCCATGGCAGTCCTCATAGTCTTCGTTTGATTTCCCGACATGTCCATTCAAATCTCCTCCCACAAACAGAAATTCTTCCTTTGGGATGTTCTTAAGGAGATTGTGGAAATCTAGCCAAAATGCATCCTTATCTATCTGATTGCACCCATTGTGGGGAGCATAGGCACTGACAATATTCCACACCTCTCCTTGTATTACTAGTTTGAGAGACATCAAACGGTCGCTGGACTTCGAAATGCTCAAGACGTTTCCAAGTAGCTCTGCCGCAAGGATGATACCGATTCCGTTCCTAGCCTTTTCCGTTCCGTAGTAGAACATCTTATAATCTTTTGTCCTAACGTCCAAGAAACGCGCCCGATGCTTTATGCTTTATCACTCGATATGTCTCATAGCAAACATGTCATAATGGCTCAATGCTGTTCGCTTAGGTTACCTTTCGAATATTTTAAAAAGAAAACGACTTTACATAATTTTCATCAAATCCTTGAAATCGACCTCTATAAATTCCTTTACAGCTCTAAACTGCCAAACGTCTCTCGTGGAGATGGCTGAGCAGTTCAATATTCATCTATGCTGGATATAGGGACATTCCAGAGAATTGTAAGGCCGATGAACTCACCAGAATAAGAACAGCTATACCCATCCTGCAGGACATAGATTTCTTAGGTATACAAACCGCTACTTGCAAACTCAAATTTAAGCCGAATGCTATCAAGAGTACAAATCTTAGGTGGACAAGTGGACCTACAAGTCTAGTGACAAAACGGATTTGGCCAAAACTGGAGGTAAAACGATTTTAGAATTTGATTTCTCAGCAGATTGCATATCGGCACTATAATAGGAGTCATCACTGGGCACTGTCTAATAGGCAAGCATGCTACAAGGCCGACCGCGACAACGACCGATTTCCCTTTTGTCAGTTTTCTCCAAAATATTTGAAAAAATAAATGCTAAGAGAATGATAAGTTTTTGTGAAAAGTATAAAATTCTCAGTACTCCCAATTGCTATACAATCATTTTTGGAAAATTTAAACATGGAAATAAATAAAAGCAATAGAGCTGCTGCTCTGTTCCTCGATCTGACAAAGGCATTTGACCTAGTTAATCATAAATTGTTGTTGAAGATACGTTATAGATATGGTTTTAGAGATAGCATATTAAGCTGGTTCTCATCCTGTCTTCAAAACAGAACTCCGCTCGTTCGTGCGAATGCAACCTTGAGTGACCAAATTTCATCTCTAAATGTAGGAGTTCCTCAAGGATCTGTCCTAGGACCATTGCTCTTCCTTATTTATATAAATTCTATATTTAATCTTTCGCTAAACGGACGTATTATCGCTTATGCCGACGATCTAGTTCTATCGTATGCTGCTTCCTCTTTGGAAAACGTAAAACTACAAATGAATGTTGACCTAGCTACTTTGGCAAGTTGGTTTATGTATCATCAAATGCGTTTTTCTCTTACAAATGAGCTTTCTATCCAAGGAGTTGGTTTACACGACGTAAATTGTGATCATCGTAGCTGCAACGTTTCCTGCATGGAGTTAGAATCAGTTTTCGAATTTAAATATCTAGCAGTTACTATTGATTGTAAACTTAATTGGAAAGCACATATAAAAAATTTTAAAAATATATATATATTGCTTTGAATAAAATATTTCACTTACGTAAGCTGGTGCCACAGAATCAACTTACATCAGTTTACTACGCATTGTTCAATTCTCATTTAGAATATGGCATTTCTTGCTGGGGCAGTGCTTACGTTAGCAACCTGCAGCATCTCCTTACAGCCCAAAAAAAGATAATCAGAGTAATGCTGTTCAAATCTAGATGGGAGCCATCATTTCCACTATTTAAACTACTCAATGTTTTGCCGCTTAGGTATTTATACATCTATAAAGTATTGGGACTGTTCTATCTGCGAGGTGATTATAGCAAGTTAATTGGAAATAATATATCTTATTCTCTTAGGTCAACAAATAATGTTGTAGTCCCAAGAGCTAGAACTGAAAACTTTAGACGTTCCTTTACTGCGATAGCACCACATTTGTATAACAAACTTCCTGAAGATATACGCATTAATGTTGAATTTAACAGGTTCTTTAAAAATCTCAGAAATTGGCTATTATCCAGATCAGATGTAGAGGACTTGATTCTCATAGTAACCTAACGAATTTTTCGCAGGTTAACCTGCATCACTCCAAGGCTGCTACGGCTCTCTTAAGTAGTAGACTTTCCGTGGTGCGTACAAAACCCCACATAACATCTATCCAGGAACCATATGTGCGGAACAAGCGCATATGTGGATTTGGGGGTGTTCGTGGAGTAACGGTGCTATGTGACGAGCGATCTGAAAGACCGAGAGCTTGTCTAATTGTGCCGAATTTCCTCTCAGTAAGCAAGCTTGGACAATTTTTTGGTCAGGACTTGGTTCCTGCAGCTGTAAGCTACGAAACAAACGGAAGTTGGAAAACTTTCGTCGTTGCGTCGGCTTATTTCCCTTATGATTCGGTAATGCCTCCACCACCGAAGGCGGTTGCCGAACTCATAAAGTATTGTGACACTCGGGAGACGGGACTAGTCATATGCTGCGATGCTAATGCTCAGAATACAGTCTGGGGCAGCAGCAAATGCAACATACGAGGAAACCATCTCCTAGACTTTATACTATCATCTGGTATGACAATAAACAATGTTGGCTCCCAGCCAACTTTTGTTACGGCAAGGAGGCAGGAGGTAATTGACTTGACTTTATCTAACAGGTACTTCAAGTCGATTACTAACTGGAGGGTACTGCCGGAAGTGTCCTTATCAGATCATAGATACATCGTTTTCCAAATCGAATCCGAAGCATTCCTTTGCAGGAGAGGAGGAATCCGAGGAAAACCAACTGGGTGCGGTTTAGGAAAGAGCTAGACAGATCTGTCAAAACTCCAACTAAACTCAGAACGAAACGAAAGGTTGAGGATGCTGTTCAAAACCTAACCAGTGTCCTTACCAACTGTTTTGAACTGGCGTGTCCAATGACAAAAAACTCCTGCAGAACGCCGGTTCCCTGGTGGAGCCCGGAACTGCAGCGGCTTAGGAAAGAATCTAGAAAACTTCTGAATAGGTCTCTTAAGACAAATTTAGAAGGTGACTGGAATCTCTTTAGATCGAAGCAAAAAGACTGTAAGAAGTTAAGTTGTTTGTCGAAAAGTGCTTCTTATAGAGATTTTTGTGAAAAGATCGAGACACTCGGTGAAACCAGTAGGTTGGTTAAAGTCCTCAAAAGAGGTAAGCCGACCAAACCGGAGTCACTCAGACGGTCTGATGGAAGGTTTACTGAGACAAAAGCGGAAACTTTTAGTCTTCTGCTGGAGACTCACTTTCCTGGCAATCGGATAATCACTAGGTCGCAGCTTGGCCCGCTTACCCAGGCTGAGCTTGACCTAAGTCAGAAAACTCGGCGCAGCTGGTATATTGCATCAGCCGTGGTAACAGATGAGACCATCAAATATGCTGTGGCATCTTTTGATGGTTTCAAATCGCCTGGCACCGATGGAATATATCCAGCTATGCTGCAACAGGGTATAGATCAGCTATTGCCAACTCTGAAAAGAATTTTCACCGCTGGCTTGGCGCTGGCATATATTCCTACACCTTGGCGGACTGTCAGAGTAGCTTTCATACCGAAAATTGGTAAGGAAGACTATTCGCTCCCCAAGAGTTTCAGACCTATAAGTTTGACATCCTTCTTACTGAAAAGTATGGAGAGACTGGTAGAATTTCACGTGCGCAAAGTTGCTTTGAAACTGCATCCACTATCGGAGATGCAGCATGCTTACCAGCGTGGGAAATCCTGTGAGACCGCACTTCAAAATCTAGTGGCCAGAATTGAATGCGCGCTTGATATGAGAGAATACGCGATGGGTATCTTCATCGACATTGAGGGTGCTTTTGACAATGCGACTTTTGACTGCATGTGCGACTCTGCCAGACAACACGGGGTAGATGAAACATTAGTGTTGTGGATTAAAGCAATGCTAATGAATAGAACTTTGGTAGTGGATGTGGATTGTGGCCAATATATTATGACAGGGGTAAACAGGGGCTGTCCGCAAGGTGGCGTTCTGTCTCCATTGTTATGGTGCATGGTGGTCGACTCTCTGTTGAACACTCTAAATAGTTCTAACGTCTACGCTCAGGCATATGCGGATGATGTCGCCGTACTTTCTGTCGGGCCATGCCTGGCGACGGTCTGTGCTAACGCGCAGGCGGCTCTGGACATGATCGATGAATGGTGTACTAGGAGTGGGCTTTCGGTGAATCCTCTTAAAACTGAGGTTGTTCTTTTTACGAGAAGGAGGATTTTGACCGGTCTGACTCAGCCAGTACTAAAAGGCGTCACCATTCGCATTTCCAATGAAGCCAAATATCTGGGAGTGATTTTAGATAAGAAACTTCATTGGTCTAAACACGTCGAGTCGAAAACATCCAAGGCGCTCTCAGTCTTCTGGCAGTGTAAGGGTGCTTTTGGCAAGACTTGGGGCTTATCACCGAATAAGGTTCTCTGGATCTACACGGCTATGATAAAACCATTCCTCGCATATGCGACGGTTGTTTGGTGAAAGGGGCTCTCGCGTAAATATGTGGTTGCTTTTTGCTCGAAACTCCAAAGAACGGATTGTCTCGGCTGCTCAGGAGCTTTCCCGAGTACCCGAGTACGCCTGGCTATGCTCTAGACGCTTTGTTGAACTAACCTCCCCTTGATAATTATATCATGGGTTGCACTATCAAAGCCATCCATCGTCTTAGGCGGGGCGGTTTTTGGTATACTCCACACTGGAACTTTGATGAACTTGCGCGACACTTATCTTACGACTCCTGTCTTATGGATATGTCGTCTGATGCAATGACACCAGAACTCCAGCTGATGCGCAAATTCAGAGTCGACTTTCCTTGTGTCCAGGACTGGCTTCGGTCAGAATCTGAGCCGGGAATGGAATGTAGTCGTATTTTCACGGATGGTTCCAAAACCAGTCAAGGGTCTGGCGCTGGGGTCTTCGTGGAAGTTGACAACATTAGACTTCACTTCTCGTTAGGCAAATATGCGTCTGTTTTCCAAGCGGAAACTTATGCAATCCTAATGGCCATGAACTATGTTGTGAGGAACAGGTTGAAGGGACGTAGCATTTGTGTCTGTAGTGAGAGTCAGGCTGCGCTTAAGGCCTTGCTTAACCCTTTAACCACTTCCAAAATAGTTCGTGAAACCAAAAACTCTTTGAACTCGGTCGCAGGGCTGAATTCTCTGTCTCTTATCTGGGTCCCAGGTCACACTGGGATCTTGGGGAACGAGATCTCCGATGAGATTGCTAGACAAGGCTCAGAGGAGGCTTTCTCAGGTCCCGAACCCGTGTTGGGTCTTCCAGCGTCCTCGGTTAGTGCTTCCATTGACGATTGGGTCTCTCATGAGCACAATTGTGTGTGGTTCTCCAGGTTGCAGGTTGACTAAACGCATGCTCCCGGACGTCTGTAAGAAATCAGCGGCATTCTTGCTGTCTCTCACCAGAAAAGACTGTAGACAACTCATCGGCGTCTTGACAGGCCACTTCGCTTTTGCCAAGCACCTTAACGTGTTAGGCTTAAGTGACACTACAATCTGCGACGCTTGTGGAGAGAGCGACGACACCGCGGAACATTATCTCTGTGAGTGTCCGGCATTTGCTCGTATCAGGTGGCAGATCTTCGGTGCGGATGTGGTGAGTGCTGGTACTGTAAGCTCCTCATCACTGAAGTGCTTGCTTGGCTTTCTTCGAAAGTCAAGGAAATTCCAACAAGATGGGTAAATCAGGGTTTGCTCTCTGGCAGTACAATGGACCAGTTGTGTCTGAGTGCTCCAGTCGAGTGTTTCCTATCCCGACAAAAAAAAAAAAAAAAAACAAAACCTAACGAAGATATTTTTGCTTGATTAAGAAAATTTAACATAAACGCAATTTAAATTCATAAACTGCCTCCCGAATTTCTAAACGTTTCGAAATCGTCAGTATATTTAACATATTACTTAATATTTTTTGATTAGTTTTTTCAACTTCTTTTTTTTATATTGCTCCTTACTTCCCTCCTATGCGCGGCTCTCCACAACGATAAACAATTTTTTATTAAATATTGCACTAAAACTGGTATTCTTACCACAAAGTGTATAACATTTTCACATTTCAATTATTAATTCATGGTTAATACCAAAATCTTGTTATAACTTTCTCTAATCCATTGTTTCATTCTTAACATTTAAAAAAAATTAATTAGTTAAAATTCAACTGTTAATAAAATAGTTAAATTGTTATGTTTGAACAGGATAGATATGTAATAGTAATAGATATGTATATTGTAAAATTGAAATGAAATAAATCTAAATCTAATCTAAATCTCGATGAAGGTGTGATGTTGTTCGTCCTTTTCATGGTCATGTTGATGGTTCCATTTCAGCTGTTCCTCATTCGTGTTCTCGTTCACTCATGTGCGTAATGTGCTTTGCCCATTAATGAATGGGTCGTACCACTATCTTTGGTGACGTGCGTTGTTGTAATGCGGGAGTCTTGTTTTTGTTTTGTTTTATTTTATTTGTTTTTTTTTAATTAATGATATTATAGTGTGTAGATTATGTGGTTTATCACATGTGCCGATGCAACTAAAGGTGCTTCCGGTGAGTGAGTTAATTATAATGTATTCCATTTGCTTTTAATGCCGGTCGGCACTTGATCGGTTGTTGGTCGCGAAAGTTTACCCGTGTGCGTGTGTGTGTAGTGCGTGCGGTTTTACGCTCGGTGTGTATGAATGAATTTGATACTGTTTGACATCAAATTCTATGCAAAAAAAATATGTGTGTGATTTGAGTGTTTTGGATAGTGCGTAACCGGTAGTTTATTTTGATATTTTTTTTTTTGTTTTTTATCAGTGTCGACCGATCGAGTGGATTTTTGTGGATTATGGATTCTGCTTTGTGGACTGTAAGTATTTGTAAATTTCTATTACAATATATGGGTATATTATATGGGTATATTTGTGTACGTATAAATTTCAATAAAGTGTTTATTTTTTTTTTCTGTGTATTTGTGTTGTGTTGTGATGATCTTTATCAGCAATCGGTGTTGATAGAGTGGATTATAGCGGTGGTCAGTCGGTTGACAGAAGAGAGTTTGACTCAACAGCTGACTACTGCTGGGTGTGTGTATGTGTGTGTGTGTGGTATGGGGTATGGCGGCGGCTTGTTGCAATTTTGATGCATTGCCGACGGCATTTTGCAATTTGGATGAATTGCCGACAGCATTTTGCAGTTTTGATGAAGTGCCGACGGCAATATTGCTGATCATATTTTAGTGTTGTGTTGAGTGAATTAAATGTTTATTTAGTGTTGTGTTGAGTGAATTGAATGTTTTATGTGGTATTAAATAGTAGGTATTATTTATGTGTAGTTATATGATGGCGTTGTTTTCTTTTGCATCATTTGATGGTAGATGGCATATTTTGGTGATGGTTCGTTTGGTTACCCCGTTCCTGGTCCTTAGCGTGACTACTCGCGTTAAGTTATCCTTGCCTGGATGGATCTCCATAATTCTTGCGAGCATACATTGTAATGGATGTAGCTGAACGTCCTTGATTAGCACCACTTCACCTACGTTGGGTACAGCCTCTGCCTTTGTCCACTTAGGACGTTGTTGGAGGCGCGACAGGTACTCCTGACTCCATTTACGCCAAAATAGCTCGACCAAACGTTGTGTTCTGTTCCACCTCTTTAGAAAGCTCATAGTTTCCTCCGATACATCGCCTTGAGGGATAATTTTCAGAGATTCGCCTATAAGAAAATGTGCTGGTGTTAGGACGTTTAATTCATCCGGGTTATCGGAAAGAGGACATAACGGCCTGGAATTCTTACTTACTTACTTAGGTGGCGCTACAGTTCGGGGTGAACCTGGGCCTCAACCAACAAACCTCTCCATTAAGCTCGGTCTTTAGCTAGTTGCCTCCAGTTGCGCACTCCAAGTTGGTCGAGGTCCTCTTGAACTTGTGGGCGCCACCTAGGGCGATGATTCCCTCTACTGCGTCGTCCCTCGGGGTTAGATTCGAAGACTCTGCGGGCCGGAGCGTTGGTGTCCATTCGCTCTACATGCCCTAGCCATCTCAGACGTCCAATTCGCAGTTTTTCGACTAGGTCGATGTCGCTGTACAGCTCGTATAGTTCGTGATTGAATCTTCTCCTACAAAACCCGTCAACGCAAACGGGACCGAAAATCTTACGAAGAATTTTTCTCTCGAAAGGCCCAAGGATATCTTCATCCTCTTTTAATAAAGTCCATGTTTCAGCGCCGTAAAGCAGGACTGGGATGATCAAGGTCTTATATAGAGTCTCCTTAGTTGTTCGAGATAGGGCTTTACTGTTGAATTGCCTTATAAGCCCAAAAAAACAGCGATTGGCAAGAGTTATTCTTCGATTGATTTCTGCACTGATTTTGTTAGTAGAATTTATAGCAGAGGCAAGGTAGACAAAGTCCCTTACTACCTCGAAGTTATAGCTGCCCACTGTGACGTTTTGTCCAATTCGTCGGTGTTGGTTTTCCCTTCTTGTTGACAGCATATATGTACTTGGTTTTGCCCTCGTTTATCGCCAAACCCATTTTGGCCGCTTCCGCCTCAATGCTTGCAAACGCACCGGTGACAGCCCGCTGAGTTCTTCCGATAATGTCTATATCGTCGGCGTATGCAAGCAGTTGTACAGACTTGTAATAGATTGTGCCTCCGGTGTTGGCTTGTGAGCTCCGCACAATCCGCTCAAGTACAATATTGAAGAAGTCACATGACAGCGCGTCACCTTGTCTAAAGACTTTTTTGACATCAACGGTCTCGGTGAGGTCATTACCGACCTTGATGGAGCAGCGAGCGTTCTCCATCGTCAGCCTGCACAGACGGACAAGTTTGGCAGGGATGTCAAAACTAGACATGGCTCTATAAAGCTCTTCTCTATAGATGCTGTCATAGGCGGCCTTAAAATCGATAAAGAGGTGGTGAGTATCGATTTGGAATTCTTGGGTTTTCTCCAGGATCTGCCGAAGTGCGAAAATTTGATCGATGGTGGACTTTCCTGGCCTGAAACCGCACTGATAGGGTCCAATCAGGCTGTTGATAAAATGTTTCAGACGTTCACACAATATCGCAGAAGAGATCTTGTATGCGATGTTGAGGAGACTGATGCCTCTATAATTGGCGCAGTTGAGGGGGTCTCCTTTCTTGTGGATCGGGCAAACGATGCTGAGATTCCATTCATCTCTGGCCTGGAATTCATGCATGCTTCTATCTGTATAAGAAGTGTGCAGAATTCTTCGAAGGTCAGCTTCTCTTATTCTATGGTTATGGTCAGATGGCGTTTTACTGACTTAACTCCTGCTTCCCAAAGCCCCCCGAAGTGAGGAGAAGCAGGAGGAATAAAACTCCCCCGAGTGCCTTGACTGGCTAAAAGGTCCGCAAGAGCTGAGCTTGCTTCAGCATTCGATTTAATTCGGCGTTTGCTCCGACAAAGTTTGTTCCGTTGTCGCTGAATATCTGGGAACATAAACCTCGACGTGCTGTAAAACGGCGGAATGCTGCTATGAACGCCTGGGTGGTTAGATCCAACACTAATTCCAAATGTATGGCTTTTGTGGCTAAACAAATAAAAATTGAAAAATAGCCTTTGAAGGTTTTGGCTCCCCTGCCCTTTAATGCCTTTGTGTCTACCGGTCCTGCATAGTCGACACCGGTGTTTGAAAAGGTCTTGCCATGCTTACTCGGGGGGCAGGTAGACTTCCCATCAATTGCTGCATTGCTTTACCTTTGTGCCGAAAGCAAATACTGCAATTGTGCATGTGTTTTTTGACACCGCGTTTAAGTTGCAGCTGCGCGAATGTACGCGAGCATGTGTTGAATGCTGCCGTGGTGTGTCTGCTTGTGTGCGTCTTCTATGATTAGTTCGGTGAAATGGTGATTTGCCTTCAAGATAATTGGGTGTTGTTGTGTGTAGGGTACGTTAGTATGCTGCAGTCTGCCTCCAATTCGTAGAAAACGTCGTCCATCGATGAAGGCATTGAGCGATCGCAGAGTTTTAGGCATTGCGGATTTGTTCTCTAACTGCTCTAGTTCGGTAGGAAACATATCTCTTTGCGCCGCCTTGATAGCCGTTTGTGTCGCTGATTGGAGTTCATCAGGATCTAGGATACCTAATTTTCTAGCACTCGCGTTGACTTTGCAATTCCTTAAAAATCGTTGACAAAAGGCTAAAACGCGAATTACCTTTGAAAGTCTCGAAGACTTATTAATAATGCTGCTAACCGACTCATTTTGGCGGCTAGTTGCGCATAAAGTTTTGATTGCACTTCGTTCCTCTTCTGGTTCGTGTAGTGTTGGCTGTTCTGGTACAACGAAGTCGCATTGCGTCCTCAGAAATGAGGGACCTTACCACCACAAGGTTTGGGCGGCTGTCGTTGTCGGCGAAACCCCGCGGGAAGCCAGATCAGCTGGATTGTGTTGGGTACGTACATGTTTCCACATGTTAGGGTTCGTGCGGCGTTGGATCTCTGCGACCCGGTTGCTTACAAATGTTGTCCATCTGTTGGGTGACGCACGGATCCATGCTAGAGTGATGGTGGAGTCGGACCAGGTAAATCGCTTTGCCTCTGGTATTTGGAATATGTTTGCCGTATAGTCGATGAATGTTGCTAAGATAAGAGCACCGCACAGCTCAAGACGTGGTAGACTTACTTGTTTGAGTGGTGCCACCTTGGTCTTGGATATTAGAAGACACATGTGAGTTTTGTTGTTACTATCTAAAACCCTTGTATAAACGCTGGCTCCATATGCTTTAGTGGAAGCATCACAGAACCCGTGTATTTTTACCGCCTTGTGATCCTTATGCGTATGTATCCACCTTGGAATTTTCACATTCTGGATAGACGGTAGATCATGGCAGAATCGTTCCCATTCATCCTTCAATTCCGGTGGGATTGGTTGATCCTATTCCATACCTTTGCACCGCAGCTTCTGCTTCATCACTTTTGCCAAGATGATGCACGGTGATATCCAGCCTAGTGGATCGTACATTTTGGCTATGGCTGAAAGCATGGTCCTCTTGGTAGCTTCGCTGTTGTTGTTGTGCTGCACACTCTGAAACGAAAACAAATCTTTAATTGGGTCCCATTGCATTCCTAAGGTGTTGATATGTGCTTCCTTAAAAGGAATGTCAAACTTTATTTCGCAGTCTTCTTCGGGAACGTTGTGTAGAAGTGCCCTTTCGTTTGACGTCCATTTTCGGAGGTTAAACCCGGCCGCCAGTAGTAACTTGCGCACCTCATCCTGCTTTTGCAGTGCTTCGCAAAGCGTATCAGCCCCACTTATACGGTCGTCAACATACATATCATTTTCGACCACACTTGCCCCTATTGGATACTTTAGGGCCTCATCCTTGGCCGCCCTTTTTAAGGTTTTTATAGCCAAATATGGTGCATACGCAGTACCAAACGTGACTGTGTTGAGTCGATACACCTTTAAGGGCTGTTGTTGGTGTTGTCTCCAGAAAATTAACTGATAGGACCGGTCAACAGGCCTTACCAGTACCTGACGATACATCTTTTCAATGTCGGCGGTGAACGTGTAACGATGCTGCCTCCATTTCATGATGATGTCAATGATGTCTGTCTGGGTTTTAGGTCCTACCATACGCTGCTCATTTAATGATGAGCCATCTGCGTTTTTAGCCGCAGCATCAAAGACGACTCTCAGCTTCGTGGAGCTAGCCTCTTTAATTACGGTATGGTGTGGCAAGAAACAGTGAAACTGCGTTTGTAAAATCGCGTCTCTTATTTTTTTTTTTTTTTTTATAATTTGCGCGTGCTAAAGGAATTATTAATACCCTTATACTGGTTCTCAGAGCATGTGTTGTAGAGTCAGGTACTCGTTGACACATCGACTATATTCCGCTTGGAGCTTTGGGTTGCTTGCGAATCGATGTACCAACTGAGCAAACCTTCTCTGAGCGATATCGATGCTGGATCCCATGGCAGGTTGTTCTCCCCTTTTGAATGGAAGCGCGACTTCATAGCGTCCGTTCGGCAGTCGCTTCGTGTTCATCTCAAACTGCTCCTCACATGCAGCGTCTTCTTTCAATGGTGCAACTCTAAAGGGTGACTCCTCTATTTCCCAAAATCTTCGCAACTCATCATCGAGATCTACGCGTTGAATGTGGCTTCGGAGAGTGCGGTTACCTTCATCGGAAACCTTTCACAGAATGATCCAACCTAGCTGGGTTCTTTGAGCGATGAGCGAGTTGGGTGTTGGGAATCTGACCACATCTAGAAGGATTATGTCGGAATAGACGCTGCATCCGAAGAGCAAATCGATGGTTGCGGGGACATGGAAAGCTGGGTCTGCTAATTCCAAATCCAGTATCTGATTGTCCTGGCAGAGTATCACTGGTTGGGCCGGAAGAAGCCCACTCAGCCACTTGAAAATATGTGCTTCAGTGACACTTTTAAACGTCGAATGTCGTGATGCAAAGTTAAGGTCGACGTAATGTTTGCTTGTGCCGCTGGTGACCAACGCTAGCCCAGATACTCTGACCAGACCACGCTGTCTTCTCAGCTTCAGCAGCTGTACTGCAGACTCGGTAATAAAAGTTGCCTCTTATTCCGGGTCGATCAAGGCTCTCAGCTCGTAGTACCTTCCATCAGCTGCTTTCACCTTTACTAGTGCTGTTGCCAACAGCACTTGGGTACCGTGCTGAGCTGCAAAAAATGCATTCCGGGTTTGTGAGCCTGAAGGTTCCGGTCCTGGATGAAATGCTGGAGTGTCGTAATTCATTTGTCCTTGAATCATTGGAACGTTTGTGGTGTGTTGTGTAAACTGTGTTGTGCTGACTGGTTGTGAATGAGCTTGAGAGAGTGTGTTGTGAGGGTTTGGCATTGGATGCAGTAGGGTATTATGCCGTTGCTGGCAAAAATAACAGTTTTTTTGTGCTGGGGCAGTCTCGCTTCATGTGGCTATATGCGAGACAATTTTCGCATGCTTTGATTTGGCGCACTAAATTAAATTCTGGCACCAGGTTGCAATTTAGGAAACGTTTACATTTGCGCAAAGAGTGCTGCCCCTAATGGCATACCTGACATCCAAAAGGCCCTTTGGGTTGCGTTTTTGCGTGCAACGAGTTAGCCATAATATTCGCTTTCGATGCAAACCTCATATTTGAGCGTGGTGATGGCTGCATCTCTACTGCTTCAAGCGTTCGGAAACGCGTCTCCAAAAACTCTTCAAACTTCTTCATTGTTGGCAAATTTTTACATTTCCCTAACGTCTCCTCCCACAGTTGTTGCGTAGTAGTTGGGATTTTCTGAACCAGAATATAAATTAAAATGACATCCCAATGTCTTACAGGAACCCCCAAGTTCTCCAAACTGTGGATGCATTTCTGCGAGATGTCCAATATGGATTTGATGCCACTGATGGACTCCTGAGTCAACGTCGCTTGGCCAAAAAATAATTTTAATTGCGCATTTACTAATGTGCGTTTATGGTCGCCCCTTTAGTAAATCCCACGCCTTTTCATAATTGTTTTCCTCGAGACCAAAATGTTGCATGAGCCGTTCCGCCTCACCGCTAATGCTCGATTTTAAGTGATGTAGTTTTTCGACACTAGTGAGAGACTGATTAGCGTCTAAGAGCGATACGAAGACATCGTGAAATGCTCGCCACTTTCGGTGCGTGGGACTCAGGTGCCTTTGACGATTTTATTGTACATTTTTGCAAGGCATTTAACAATTCACACCTGTAGTCCACGTAAACCTCCACAATTTGTTCATATGTGGTAGCTACTGTATCCTTTGCTTCCTTTTCTAGCTTACCCTGTGATAACGCTGTGATAAGTTTTCCTCGAGCAGGGAAAGTCGTGTCGACAGATAATTTGTCGTGCGGCGCGATTCACCTATCTTCTTAAAATTACTAAAATGCGGCTGTAACTGAGACATTATTCTGTTCTGCAAATTTTCATACGACATACCTGTATGTTGTGTTCTGCCTCGTATCTCTGAAGGATGACGACTTTTGTAGAGCTGATGGGATCTGATGTGAGCTTCGATGATCTGCTGAAATCTATGATGATCTTCAATGAACAGCTGCATGAAATTTTCACGACGCGGGCACCCGGTTTGCACCTTTTTTTTTTCAAGGGTAGGTGAAAAATCTTCCATAGACACTATGAGAATAGCAAGCGCGTGCTCATAGTAGTGTCAGATTCTTACTGACTAAAAAAACACCACCCTTCGATATAAATTTATTAGATATCGTAACTAAGTATAAACTTATCAAGCAATTTTTCTATCACGAAATAAAAAACGTTTGGCAGGTTACTTTCCACTGAAGGATCCTGCATATTCCGCAATCTAGACACGGTTAATCATTATCTCTCCAAGTTGAAAGGTTTCGTCCTTTATAGTCGGCGCAATAATCCAATTTTGTAGGACTGTATTGTTGACATGTCCGATTAATCGGTTTCTATGCTTTCTCGCGAAGCTTCTAGTTTCAGCTTCGATTGTCGGAATTCCGAGATCCCTGTGGATATCGTCGTTTCTAATATACCACGGTGCTTGGACAATTTCTCTTAGCACTTTATTTTGAAAAGCTTGTAAAATATTGGCATTTGTTTTCTTGGTACAGCCCCAAAGTTGTATACCGTAGGTCCACACCGGCTTTAGCACTTGCTTGTATAAAAGCAGTTTGTTCTCAGTACTGACCTGGGAATGTTTTCCGAGTAACCAGTACATTTCTCTATATTTGTTTTCGAGTTCTTTTCGCTTCATTTTCACGCACGAATTCCATTTCAGCCTTGCGTCAAGTGTCATTCCCAGGTATTTGGCCTCGTTTGCAAGAGGTATTCGGGCCGAGTTTAGGAAAATTGGCAAGTTAGTTTTCTTGCAAGTGAAATTCACGTGAACAGATTTGGATTCGCTGAGGGCGATCCGCCAGTCCCTCGTCCATTCATTTACATTATTCAGTGCGCTTTGCAGTTTTGCAGTCGTTTCTTCCATTGTTTTACCTACTGCTAGGATAGCGGTGTCATCGGCAAACGTAGCAAGGATAGTGACATCTTTGTTCGGTATATCACGAGTATATATCAAATAGAGAAGCGGCCCAAGAACACTTCCTTGCGGTACGCCGGCCGAAATTTCTTTGAGCTCGGAGTATTCGACTCCATGTCTAACACGAAAGAGTCTATTCCCGAGATATGATTCTAGAATATCGTATGAGCATACAAGGAGAACTTGTCGTAGTTTGCATTTCAAGCTATCATGCCACACCTTATCAAAGGCTTTGGAGACCTCAGGAAGTACGCTTGAGCAAATCTTTTTTTCTTCAAGAGCTTTCTCGATTACGTCAGTAAATCTATGCACCTGGTCAATCGTCGAATGCTTGCTTCTGAACCCAAACTGGTGGTCAGGGATAAGATTATTTTATTCTATAACCGGTTGGAGACGCCTTAATAATATCTTCTCGAAAATTTTCGATATGATTGGAAGAAGCGAAATTGGTCTATACGATTTTACTTCATTTGGCGGTTTTCCTAGTTTTAAAACCATTATGACTTCCGCAACCTTCCATTGGCTCGAAACGTGTTTTAATCTGAGCGCTGCATTTACAATACGGAGAAGCTTAATCAATGCTTTTCTAGGAAAAACTTTGAGAATTTCTCTAGTGATCTAATCATAACCAGGAGATTTCTTAGGTTTTAGATTCTCGATCTCATGTTTGAGTTCCCTTAGCGTTGCACTTGTGAGCGTCAAATCGTCAGATGGTAAATCCAGCCTATTGCGGCTGTCGTAAACCACTTGACGATCGTACGGTTTAAAGGTTTCTTCTAGGTGGGCCGCAAAGACGTCCGCTTATTCTTTATCTTCCCTTGCCCATTTATTTTGATTTAATTTGATTGGCGGCGCGGGGACTTTGGGCCTTTTGGTGCCTTTTACAGCTTTGCAAAGTGAATAATTGTAAGGTAAGAGCCTATTGCACGTTTCTTATCGTTAATAGTCTTTTTTAACAAATTGCACAGACGATTCAAGTGTGCTTTATGCTGCGGAGCACGACTCTGTTCCCATTTTATATGAGCTTTTCTTTTTTCCTTGACCAATTCTTTTATTTCCGGAGGACATCGTAAACCGTATCTGTCCGGTGTTTTCCTAGGATTGGGCGTATTATTCCAAGAGGCGAGCTGTACGATCTCAACGAAGCGATCAACTTCAACCTCAAGTTCATAGGGTGTCGTAAGTGGAACGCTCTGTTCAACATTATCTTCAATTTCGATCCTAAAGCCTTCCCAGTTAGTTGTTCGATCAGTTAATTTCGCTGGCTTTAGGCTATAGACTAGTTTTTCGCTGATTGTTAAAATAACCGGGGAATGTTCAGACGACAGATCAAAGCTCTCTTTGACTTTTATGTGGTTGGTAGATATTCCCTTCACAATGAAAAAATCTATCAGGTCAGGTATTTTCCAAGTATCAGTTGGCCAGTAAATCGGTTTACCGTCGAATGGAAATCACAACTGTACTCCATTCCTGCCCCATACAGCATTCTACCTTTTTTCGAGCTGTATCTTGAGCCCCAGAACGTGTGTTTCGCATTAAAGTCGCCGACGATGATAAAACTAGGTTTCAGCGATTCAAACAAGTTAGTAAAATCAGATTTTTCAAGCGCGGAACGCGGTGGACAGTAGATAGGTGAGATTTTAAGAGTACACTGACTATGTTTAACTCGAATCGTGCGCAGTTGCAAAGTTTCAAGCTCTATCTTTAGGTCTTCGGATTGTTCGATGCAGTCTTTAATAAACAAGGATGATCCGCCTCTCGCTTTGCCCGAAGGGTGACAAGCGTGACAATCATTATAGCCTTTTATTTTTAAATGCCATTCCTTTTTTACGTGGGTTTCAGAAATCAAGCAAATATCAATATCGTTTTCACACATGAATATTTCCAATTCGTGGAGTTTATGCAAAAGTCCGTTTGCATTCCAAGTACATATTTTTAACATTCGTTTGTTATTCATATTCTAGTTGAAGTACGCGTTTTCTGAAAATTATTTTCAAGCTTAAACAGCCTATCGAGAATAGTTTTATTTGTTTGTTCTTCAAATTTTCTAGAATCTTCTTCTTCTTCCTTTTATCAGCGAGGCTATGATCTGAAAACAAGGGATCACAGCCCTCCCACTTCACTGCATTTCTACTGATCCGCCTGTGGGGTTCGCCTTTCAAATTTTCTGGAATAACCGACAAAACAAGAGAGACAGGGTCCGTCGAAATTTTAACGTTTTTTGGGTTTTCGGATGGCGCGGCCTGAGCGTAAGTCTGCACTCCTGCTGTCCGAGGGCCATTACTTGGCGACTTTTTCGATGTAAGCTTTTCAGTACCGTTTCTTTTAAGAACAGAGGTCGAGGACTTTTTTGTTGTCACTCTTTCCCTCACCTTTTTGCGCTCTGAACCCGGTAGTTTTAGTTTGGCTAGTTTCTCCTGTGCATTCTTACACTTTGGCTTAGTTTGCAGTTCAGATTTTGCAAGGGGCTTAAGGAGCACATCCCTCCGTTTTTGCAACTCCTTAGCTACTTCACAGCCCCTATAATTTGCCGGGTTCTTTCCCTTACAATTAGCACATGTTGCAGAGGTTTGTGTATTTACTCCGCAGACTTGGGAGAAGTGATTTCCGGCGCATTTCACACATCGCGGTTCTTTTTTGCAGTACATTTGCGTATGGTTAAATCCTTGGCAACGTTTGCAATGCGGAATCATTCTTAAATTTCTACGCATGGCCTCGATGTTGACCACAATATTTAGTATAGCTTTAGTTCGGTAGATATCGTCGATATTATCCGACTTATCGAAGGTAAGCATAAAAAGCGGAAGTCCACGCCTTACCAAGACGTCGTTATCTATTTCCGTTTGTTGCTTCTTCTTTTTGATGATATTAACGGCATCAAGAATTTTAAAGCCTTTGGCTTGAAGGTCAGTCATAACCTCTTCTTTGGTGTATTTAGCTTTTTCGACACAGCTCGGTAGTCATTGTAGTCGTCGACGATGATTTTGCACGCATTATCCCTCAAAGATGTAGCCTTATACTTGGATGTTATTATTCTTTTAAGGAGGCTTTGCAACTTATTGTATTCCGTTATCCCGACGATGTTTATTGGTGGGGGTGGACGAAATTGCGCTCGAAGTTGCTTTTCTTGTGGTTCTTTGTGATTTTCTTCTTTCACGGGCTCGACTTCGGGCGATGAACCGCATCTCCGTTTCTTACTAGGTGTTTTCTTTGGGACCCGATACGTTTCGCGTGCTAGCTCTTCTTCGTCTGTGTGATATTCCATACTAGCTAAGCGTGCTGGAGTACATTCGCGTTCTCTCTCGAAATGCGTGTTCTTTAGGACCTTATTTTCTTCCTTCCGCTTCCGGTGGACTTCTTTTCCCGGAGTTATTCAATCTTGGTGGAGGAGATCGACATACCCTTGCACTTTTTAAGAAGGGATTTATTAGTTGCAATAACTGGCTCTCCCCAGAATCCGTAGAGCCGACCTTCGAAGATGGTGGATTTTCCAGTGAACATGGGCTTCCACCTGGGGTAATCAATCGTTTTGTTTTGTTTATTGCATTTTGTATATACACTACGCTCGGTATACGGAGGGTGGATTTTACTCACCTCTTACGACAGGCATGCCTACCTCGGGTATATTTTGACCCCTACCCGAAGGGTCTTTGAAGAAGTCTTAAATTTCACACGCACAAATGTTGTAAAAGTCTTTTTATTTTTGTTTATTGTCCCGATTCACACACTACCGCACTGTCTTTTTTTATTTTAGTTAAAATATTATCCGGTTTGAAATGTTTTCGTATGAAAACGTTTATTCAATTCGACTCATATTTATAATGTATGAACTTTCAGTTATTGAGCATTAACATTACTTCTTTGTGTTTAGTATATAACAAAATTCAATTAAGTTACTAATACAGGCACATATTTGTTTAGAAATATTACTACTAATTTTGACATTTAGTGTGGGCATTGTTTAGGTTAGTTTGTTTAAAGCTTCTTAGTTATTCTATGTTAGTTATTGTATTGTATTTTTGGTGAAATATATTTAGTCGCCAACACTCATTAATGCTCACGCTGCTCGTACATACATATGTTTTCAAACAATACATAAAAAATGGGAAGTCACTGCGAGTGAATTGTAAAAAAAAAAATCTTAGTCGTTAGAACCATAAAAAGAAAAAGAATATAAACGTATGTACATACACATGTAGATACAAAGCTGCGAACAATATATAAGGTAACACGGCACATTCTATTTTCGCATTGTTAACACAGCACATTCCACACATGCATCCAAAGCCGCTCCCATGGAACACAGATATTCTACACCTGCATGCGCAACATCTTGTCATGCACCCAGAAGCTGTTCCCATGGAACACGGTCACCCTACACCTCGACACCCAACATTCTTCTTATCCACTTGCACACGCTCCGGGTTCATGATGCTGACACCGCGTCCGAAGCACATTCGACGGTAGCACGTATTGTCAGGTGACTTGATTGTTTGTGAGTAGTTTCTGGTTACTTTATTGTTTGTGAGTAGTTTTTAAGTCAGTTTAATTTTGATATTCAGAAATAAAGGAGCTAAGCTCCCAAGAATATATTTTTTTAAATTAATTGCTAGTTTTATTTAATTGGCCCCCGAGCTGGGACCCAGGTTCCAAACTGTACTAACTGCTATCGCGTATTAGCGGAAAAAACCCCGACGTCAAGTAACGCACAAAACGCATAAGACCTCAAGTAGCTCGCCGCGTAAAAGTGCAGTGAAGGTGCATTGGGGAAAAAAGGCGAACTGAAACGCGCAAAACGCATAAGACCTCAAGTAGCTCGCCGCGTAAAAATACAGTGAAAGTGCAGTGAAAAAAAAGAAACCTGGGTCTCTTGAACAATAGTGTAGAGAAAAGAAGCCCCCTAGTAGCCGGGGAAGTCAACATAAACCGGAGGAACAGGAGGTAGCCCACGTCTACCAGCAGCTCTACCACACACCCATCCAGGAAACGACGAGATGAACCTTGTCGTATTTAGTATTGTAAGTTTAGGATTAGAAAAATCATTGTTTATGAAAAAGTGGAAACGAAAGAAAAGTGAAACCATATAAATTAAAAATTAGAAAAGAAATAGAAAAGTGGAAAATATTTAAAACGAAGAAAACGAAAAATTTAAATAAATACATATCTTTATAATATATACATTAAGGTAAATCATACTGAGTTAAACAATTGTAGGTTATCTTAAAAATAACTAAAATCAGTTTTAGGTAAGTTAAACAAAACTTTTTTTATATTAGTATTTTATTCATTGGGAAGCTTTAGTGTCGAACGAAAAAAAAGAGAAGTTTAATAAAAAAACATATTAACCATGTTTAAAGTCAGACGTGTCAAGTTTAGCTCGTCTCAAATTTCCTCCACTCTAAATATCCCAAAATGCCCGAGCTCCGTTCAGGCGCGTCCATGTAAGGCGCACCCACAATTTCCACAAACGAAAATTTCTTCGAACCAAATCCAACGAATCCCTCGTGTAGAAATGCCCCAGTACCGGACCTCCCCCCAAGGGATTCTCTGGGCGACCAGAATCAGAACAGCTCGTTCCAATCCACAACATCTCATACGGATGCAAACCGGGATGAGGTACCAACTCCCGCTTTGGACGCTCTCATTTCATCCATAGTAAATCGGGTCCTAGAGAGCAAGATGCCGTCCACTGTGCACAATTGCTTAAGCCCCAATTCTGATAATATCGCCGGTACAGACCAGGCAATTGCCGGTGAGCACAGAAATCGATTGGACGACATGGACAGAATTCCAGATGTAGTTCGATGCCTTAGGCAATTTTCCGGTGATCTGGGAGAGTGTCGAGCGCATCCTTACTTTACTTACTTATGTCCTGTATCCCCTTGTGGGTCCTAGGGCCTCGTGCGCCATCGTGTACGGTTTCTGGAAATGTGTCTGAGTTCTCTCCAACTTTTCCCCAACTGCCGTGCCTCCTTCTCGACTGTTCTGCGCCATGTTTTCCGCGGACCGCCAGGTCTTCTGTCATCCTGAGTTAGAGGGTTCCATTGCATAGCATGGTTCGCTATGGAGCTGTCACCCTTTCGGAACGTGTGACGAATCCACTGCCACTTCCGTCGTTGGATGGTTGTGCCTATTGGTTCCTGACCCATTCTCTCGTAAAGATGTTCGTTAGAGATACGATTGGGCCTGAAAATCCTTATGGTATTGCGCAGGCACCTATTAACAAACGTTTGTAGCTTTCTGGTGATAGTAGTGGTCACTCTCCACGTGCTGTAACCATATAACAGCACGGATTCAACGTTGGAGCGGAACAGTCTTATCTTGG
This sequence comes from Brachypalpus laphriformis, assembly GCA_945910035.1. Classification (NCBI taxonomy): domain Eukaryota; kingdom Metazoa; phylum Arthropoda; class Insecta; order Diptera; family Syrphidae; genus Brachypalpus; species Brachypalpus laphriformis. The sequence continues at coordinate 58,107,445 of OX246755.1, forward strand.
TGCTCAAACTGATTGCATTGCTTCGCCATATTTTGGACAACATACCGAACGCGGACTTTGCCTTGGCGATCCTGTTGGCTATATCCAGTTCGGTTCCACCATCGGTCGAGACAATACTCCCAAGATACTGGAAATCCTCTTCTCTCTCTACCGGTTGTCCAGCAATGCATAGTTGAGCCGATGAGTTAGTTCCAAGGCTGATAATTTTAGTTTTTGCCGTATTCATTTTCAGCCCCGACGACGCCTGCCTCCTTCTCCACATCTGCTGTCATTTGGTGGAGGTCCATAATTCTGTGGGAGAGTAAGCATACATCGTCTGCGTAGTCAAGATGCTTCAGTTGAGATGTAAGAGTCCATCGAATTCCTCCGTTTCCCGTCGATAAAGGTGCATGAAGCACATCGCTAATCACCAATAGGAATAATATTGGTGAAAGAATGCAGCCTTGTCTTACCCCACTTTGGATCTCAAATTCCTCAAACAACATCCCCCTGTGCAGAACGTGACATTTGGAGCCTTCATCTGTAGCTTTGATTATAGCAATTATTATTGTGTATACCTGTGTTCCCAGGTATTTGGCTTCGTTTGCAAAAGGTATTCGGGCCGAGTTTAGGAAAGTTGGCAAGTCATTAGTTTTCTTGTAAGTGAAATTTACGTGCACAGATTTAGATTCGTTGATGGCGATCCGTCAGTCCATCGTCCATTCATTTACATTATTCAGTGCGCTTTGCAGTTTTGCAGTCGTTTGTTCGATTGTTTTACCTACTGCTAGGATAGCGGTGTCATCGGCAAATGTAGCAAGGATAGTGCCATCTTCATTCGGTATATCACGAGTATATAACAAATAGAGAAGCGGCCCAAGAACGCTTCCTTGCGGTACGCCGGCCGAAATTTCTTTGAGCTCGGAGTATTCGATTCCATGTTTAACCCGAAAGAGTCTGTTCCCGAGATATGATTCTAGAATATCGTATAAGCATACAGGGAGAACTTGTCGTAGTTTGCATTTCAAGCCATCATGCCACACCTTATCAAAAGCTTGGGAGACGTCAAGAAATACGCAGAAATACTATGCACCTGGTCAGTCGTCGAACGCTTACTTCTGAACCCAAACTGGTGGTCAGGGATAAGTTTATCCATACATACATACATACATACATACATTTTCAAATGGTCCGCTAATCCTTCATGAGGGTCGCGGGGGTAGGATGTTCAGGTGGACTCGCCATCCTTCCCGATCCTCCGCCATTGACTCTAACTCATCAGGAGGAATCCCTAGACGGCTCTAGGAGAGATGTCGGACTTGGTCAAACCATCTCTTTCTAAACCTACCGCGAAATCGCCTACCTGATGGGACGGCCACCGCACGTCTTGGAAGCCGGCCTGGTGGCATACGCACTACGTGACCAAACCATTGCGGCATACATCGTTCCGTTCGGAGAAGTAGCTGCTCAACATTGAGCGCCTCGCGTACTTTAGTCTGGCGCACTCAATCAGGAACCTCATTTCGGCAGCTTGTATCCGCGATGTTATTCTCTCGGTCACTACCCACATTTCATGACCATAGGTGAGAGTTGGAACATACACCGAGTTAAAAACCGATAGCTTAGCTTGAACACTAAGTTTGGCCTTCCTTATATTAGATTGGCTAAGCTCTCTCAGAATTGATCCAGCCTGACCAATTCTACATAATAACTCGGCATTGCTCTTTCCATCAGTCGTGAATAAGACCCCGAGGTACTTAAACTTATCCACCTGCTTGAGTGGAACTCCACTAACATGTAGAAAGTTCTGTTATTTCGGCAAAATTGATTGAATAAAAATATCAGGCGACGGTTGCAGTTATTTCCCAGACAGGTGACGTTCGCAATTATTTCACAGAACTTTGTCTGGACGGAAATTGGGTTGGGTGAATGCACTGGCTGGTGCATTTTGCAAGTTAATCTATTTAGCGTTAACTCTTCCCCCTTTAAATGCGATGGTCCTCAATCGCTTAGAAGTACGGAAGGTCATAGAACTTTGTTCGTGGGAGTGGGTCATCTATTTTTTGTATGTTATTAATGTGCGGAGGAATCTCAATATTTCTCGTCTCTGGTTGCTGGATAACTATTTTTGTATTTTCCCGTCTGGTCCAGATTTTACGAACCATTAGGATTGCAAGGAGGATGCATATGAAGGCGATTGTCCCGTAGCTGATGATTGTTTGTGTTTCACGTTCAAGTTGGAGTAGCTGAATCCCTTTTGTGTTGTTGATGTGTAGCTCACCCATCATCTCGAGGGACAGTAGTAGGCTGTGAAATTTATTCTCTTTGGGGGTTTGTTGCAAAATCGCCGGAAGGATGGTATGAATAGATGCTTCTTGTGCAACGAATATCTTGTTGTTGATAGTGATGTTGGTTTTCTCATATTTGACGAGGAATGTACCAGTAAGATTCCGATGTGTGGCTTCAGCTTCGAGGGTCCCGTTGAAGTCATTCAGTAATACTATTCCAGGTGATATTTCATCGATCGAGGGAATGTGCTGACTATTTATTAGATTGCATGTAGCTAATTTACTTTTTAACAAATTGGGAATGCATGTGGAGTTTACAAGGTTTACAAGGTTCTTTCTATTACAAATTGAGATAAAATTTATCGATTTACATTCTTTAATTAGTTCAAAAATTTCTTCTTCATTTTTTACAATTTCTTTATAGTTAATTTCTATTGCTATTCCTTTTCTTTTGACAGATTTAAGTAGGATTTTTTCATAAATATTAGAATCAGTTATTGGGATATTTACAATATATAAAATTGAAATTGAATTAGTTATTATTTTAATTTCGGCAAAGTTTAGGGCTTCTTCTATAGTGGAAAAAGGAATATGTTCTTTATTTAGTGTGTTAATGGGTAAGCTTATTTCTTCATTCGATAAAATGAATGAATTGACGATACCTAGTTTTGCCCAGTGAATAGCTAAGTTAATATTTTGTAATTCTTCTTTTACAATATTAAATTTATATTGAATTTCAGATACAATTTCTTTATTGATATGTTTGTTTTCTTTTAACATTGCTTCAATTTCATTCGTGATTTTAGTTAGGTTATTAATTCTTTCATTGTGTATTTTGTTAATTACAACCTGATCATTAGAATTAACAAGTTGGTTGTTAATTTTTCGTTTAATTGTCATAAACTCATTGTGGTCCGGATTACCAGCAATCCACTTCCACGTTGAGCCTATGAAATTTAATGATCTTTTTACCTTTTTTGGTTTGAGGTTATGAATTAGGGTTTGTATTTGTTGGTATTCGTGGGATAGGTAAGGAAATAGGTTATCTTTTTTCGTCGAATTTAGTTCAAGCGTCGTGGCAATGTTGGTCAGAAATTGGTCGTACTGGTCAAGGTCAATTTCGTGGATCAGTTTAAAGTTTCCCTTTTGTATGTTTGCTTGTCCACTGTGCAATGAAACAAATTGTGAATTCGAGAAATCTAAAATTTGGATTTCTCCTGTTACGATATAGAATGCAAGTCTGAAATGGAAAATGGGTAAGGATGTCAGTCAATTTCTTATATGACTTTTGTGTACGGTTTTTCCTGACTCTGTTATGACTAGTGTGTTTTTATTTTCTTTAACTATTTCTTTTCTGTATCTAAATGTCAGTTTTGACCCTAGCCTTTTATTGTGTTAACGAAAATTACGTCTCCCGGATTGTAGATTTTATTTGGTTTTCGTTTCTTATTGTGGTACTCAATGTCATTTCGATATTTTGTTGACGGTTTCTTTCGAATTCCTCATGGGTTATTCTAGGACTTCGGCCAAGGAAGAGTTCAACCGGTTTTTTACGAGTTGTGGAATGGACTGTAAAGTTATATTCATTTGTTGCTCTTTCGAGTAGTTCTTCAAATGAACGAGGAATCTGTTCGGCTTTAAGGCATCGCATGATTTCAGAAAAAGTGGAATGAAACCGCTCAATCTGACCGTTAACCTCACTTTTGTATGGTGGTGTTTTATAAATCCGAATTCCGATCCGATTATCGATTCCGATAATCGATGCAGAATTAAGAGCTTTTTCGTTGTCAATGACTACGTTCTCAGGAACGCAAAATGAGAATAGTATTTCTCGCACCGGTTGCCTAATGTCTGTTATAGCTCTTGACTGAATTATTTTAGCACTTGCAAACTTTGTAAGTTTACATATGGCAGTCAATACTAAAACTTTTTCTCTTGAAAAAATATCAAAGTGCACAGTGTGGCCAGGATAGGTAGGAATAGGAGTAGGTTCAATTGCAGGTTTATTTGGGTGTCGCTCATATTTGTTTTCCTTGCATGTCTGACAGTTTTTCACTAATCTCTTAATCTTTGCTGCCATGCGTGGAAAGTAAAAGTTTTCAAGTATTTGTTTACGGTTCTCATCTGGATTTCGATGTGCTCTTCGATGGATTTTTAAAATTGTGTCCTCTTGTTCTGTTTCGTCCGTTGTGTTTTCAACTATTGTCTGAGTAAACCTAACTTTGTAATTGGAAAAATGTGATGGATAAACGTTCTGTATTCTACCCATAATTTCTTGTTTTGTAAATAACCCGTTTATTGTACTAGTATTAAGATATTCTTTGAATATGTTGATAATGTCAGTGTCAGTATAGCTTGGCTGAATGAAAGTATGCCTGTGGTAGGTTGGGAATGGAATCAAAAACTCGTGGTTAGTTTCTTTCCGATTTTGACAACAAGTTGGTTGCGAAAAACATTAATGGGTGTTTCTACTGTTGGTATCAAATTATGTGACGAGCTTTCATCGCTGTGCTGCGTCATTGTCATTGAATTTATTTCTGTTTTCTGTGGAAGTCGTGAAAGGGCATCGGCAACTACGTTTTATCTCCCTGGTTTGTACTTCAACTCATAGTTGTACTATTCCAGGATTGCCTTCCATCGCTTCATCTTATGATTCGTGTTCTTATGGCTCAGCGCATATGTCAATGGCTGATGATCTGTATAAATATTAACTTTTTTTGATCCGTAAAGGAAATTCCTAAGCGAGTTGAGAGCCTATATGATAGCGAGCATCTCCTTCTCGTTAGTGGCATAGCTTTCTTCTGTTTTGTTTAATGTTCTTGACAAAAACATTATTGGTTTACTGTCTTGGGATAACACAGCACCAATCGCATAGTCAGAAGCGTCCGTCGTGAGTTCAAAGTCTTTGTCAAAATTCGGGTAAGTTAAAACAGCTTCTTTAGAAACTAATGATTGTTTAATTTTTTCAAAGGAGTTTATGGCGTTTGCGTCGAGCTCAATCGGTTTATTCTTAGAAAGATGTTTGGACACGCGTCCATCTTCTCCTCTTAAAAGGGATGTCAGGGGTTTCGCTATTTTGGCATAGTCTATAATAAAGATAAGATAATAGCCTGACATACCTAAGAACGATCGCAAGTCCTTAAGGTTTTAAGGAATTGGTAACTCGGCAATGGCTTAGACCTTTTTGGGGTTGGTCTTGATTCCGTCCGTACCGATAACGAATCCAAGGAATTCTACTTCCTTTTGAAAAAATTCGCATTTGTCCAACTGGATCTTCATGTTGGCACGTTCTAGAGTCTCAAACACGGCTTCAAGGTTATTGAGATGTTCCGTTTTATCTTTACCGAAGATGATAATGTCATCAATATAAACGTAACACCGTTTTCCGATGCGCTCTCTTAGGATGTCATCGAGAGCCATTTGAAATACAGCCGGGGCATTTTTTAGGCCGAAAGGAAGTCGAGTGAACTCAAACTTTCCGTTATTGACGGAGAATGCCGTCTTTTCAATGTCATACCCTTTAAGTTGTATCTGGTGGAATCCGCTCCTGAGATCTATTATCGTAAACCATTTATTGTTACCGAGATTAGATAGAACTTCGTTGATCTCAGGGATGGGGTATCTATCTGCGATGGTGACTGAATTTAATTTTCGGTAGTCGATCACCATGCGAAACTTTTTTTCACCGGAGGCGTCCATTTTTTGGGGTCGATCCATACCGGAGAATTATAGGGTGATTTGGACGGTCGGATAATACCGTCTTCTAGCAGGTTGGTTATTTGCTTCTCGACCTCTTCCTTAAGTGCTCTTGGATACGGGTATGGTTTAGAATAAACTAGTTGATTAGTTGTAGTTCGGATTTTTCCCTTAACAGTTGTCGTGTAAGCCAGTCTTTCGCCTGGGTCAGAAAAGAGGTTAGTATAGGTCTTAATAATGTCGGTAAGTTTAGTAGATTCGTTTTCGTTCAGATGGGGGTTCTAATGCTTACATTATTAACAGTTTCTGTTATATGTTGCTTAATAGCTATGAATATGTTCGGATAAATTGTCATATAATTTTCCTTGGTGTGAATGACAGCGTTTAATTTTTTTAACGTGTCGTTACCAATTATGCCATCAAATGAAATAAGGCTAGGGAGAATAAAGAATTGTAAGATTTCTATGTTGGGGCCAAAGAGTTCAATAAAGCAATGGTGTGTAATTTTAATATTCCCTCCGACTGAGTTAGCGTAAAAGTTTTTCTCATTCAGGAGGGGATTTCGGATGTGACGAGGTTGAATGTAATTCTTATTTAAAATTAAATTAAAATTTAAAATTAAAGGTAAATGATGATAGACTGTTTGATAAAATTCGAGTATCGTGTTGTTACCCTGTACCAGAGTTGTCATCTGATACTCGAGGGTGCCTAAGTCCCACTTATCAGCGTAGTGTAGTGTTAGGCATTTGCATATCTTCTCCCAGTTTAAGGGAGTGTTATACGATTCCAAGGCTATGTCGGCATGTCCTGTTATTTTATTTCTAATAACGGACAATATGCCATAATATTTCGGAGTACCCTTGAGATGTTCGTAAATTTTAAGTATTCTTTCTACACTTTTTTTCCACGAATTAAACTATTGGGCTTGCCCAGAAAAATCGCGGAGACCTTTTACTACGTCCGGTATTTTATCCATGGCGGATAAATTTCTGTCGTTAGTTATGTTGATCGGTTGATCAATTTCATTGTTTATATCCGAAGCAGGATTCATTATTGAATTGAAGATTTGTCGTCCTTGTATCTGTAATGTTACCTCTAGTCTTGTTATGCGTTGTATCATTTTGTCATTAGCTTGAACAGGAGCTGGGGGAGCGGGAGGAGTAGCGGCATTATCTTCCGGTAACTCTAAGCGAGCCGGTCTAACTAGATTGTTTGGGTTTGACATTTTTAATTTTTAGGAATCAAATTTTAGAATTAAAATTGAGGCAATGATAAATACAATTGGGCCTTGGTTAAATTGATTGACAATAGTTAAAATTGAATCTGTGTTTTATAAGTTTCAGATTTGATCAAAGGTTGGAAGTGAGTCTTAATCTTATAAGTTTTGAATTTGAACAGTAATTGTAAGTGAGAGTTAGTCTTATGAATCTTGGGTTTGAACAATAATTAAAAGTGAGACTTTGTTTTATAAATTTTTGGTTTGAAAAATAATTAAAAGTGAGTCTTAGTTTTATAAATTTTGGATTTGAACAATAATTGTTTGTTTTTTTTTTTATATAAAAAATTATGCAACTTACCGTTATACGCGTTAACTTGGTAGTTGTCACACACGTTAACTTGGTTATCGTTATTTCTATACGCGTTAACTTGGCTATTGTCACACACGTTAACTTGGTTATCCTTATTTCTATACGCGTAAACTGGGTTTTGTGACACGCGTTAACTTGGTTATTGCGACACGCGTTAACTCGGTTATCGTTATTTCAATACGCGTTAACTTGAGCAGTGTAACGAAAGCAGTCCCTGCTCGGGCGCCAGTTAAGACTGGAAGAAGTGAAATTGGCCTGTACGATTTTACCTCATTTGGCGGTTTTCCTGGTTTTAAAACAATAATGACTTCCGCAACTTTCCATTGGCTTGGCACGTGTTTTCATCTGAGCGCAGGATTTACAATATATGCTTTTCTAGGTAAAACTTTGATAATTTCTCCGGTGATCAAATCATAACCAGGAGCTTTCTTAGGTTTTAATTTCTCGATCTCATGTTTGAGTTCCCTTAGCGTTGCACTTGTGAGTGTTAAATCGTCAGATGGTAAATCCGGCCTATTGGTGTTATCGTACACAACTTGACCATCGTACGGTTTAAAGGTTTCTTACAAGTGAGCCGAGAAGACGTCCGCTTTTTCTTTATCTTCCCTTGCCCATTCATTTTGATTTAATTTAGTTGGTGGTGCGGGGACTTTGGGCCTTTTGGTGAATTTTACGGCTTTCTAAAGTGAATAATTGGAATCTTTTTTCGCTGTTAAACTTTGAAGATGAGAGCCTATTGCACGATTCTTAAAATCCTTAACAGTCGTCTTCAACAAATTTCACAGACGATTCAAGTGTGCTTTATGCTGCGGAGCACGACTCGGTTGCCATTTTTTACGCGCTTTTCTTTTTTCCTTGACCAATTCTTTTATTTCCGGAGGATATCGTAAACCGTATCTGTCCGGCGGTTTCCTTGGATTGGGAGTATTATTCCAAGTGGCGAGCTGTACGATCTCAACGAAGCGATCAACTTCAACCTCAAGTTCATAGGGTGTCGTAAGTGGAACGCTCTGTTCAACATTATCTTCAATTTCGTTCCTAAAGCCTTCCCAGTTAGTTGTTCGACCAGTTAATATCGCTGGCTCTAGGTTATAGACTAGTTTTTCGCTTAAAGTCAAAATAACTGGGGAATGATCAGACGACAGATCAAAGCTCTCACTAACTTTTATGTGGTTGGTATATATTCTTTTCACAACAAAAAAATCGATCAGGTCAGGTATTTTCCAAGTATCAGTTGGCCAGTAAATCGGTTTACCCGTCGAATGGAAATTGTTTAAGTTTCATTTTTTCATACCCAAAGTTCGATATTGCTCAAAACATATTCTTCCAAGCGTGTGACCAGACGATAAATTAGCAGTTCACGCATCTCGTGTTCCATAAAGCATTGTCTCTGTTCGCACGCTTAGATTAATATTCATACATATTCTATTTCGAATTGTTATTCTCGCGCTTAGATTAAGATTCATATTGCATTTCAAAATTGTTATTATCGCGCTTAGATTAAGATTCATATTGCATTTCAAAATTGTCATTCTCACGCTTAGATTAAGATTCGTATTTCGCAGGTTATCTGAAAATTGTAAAAATAAAATATAGTTGTGCATCTACTTTTGAAGCGTTCGGTCTTCATTGTCAGAAATTACAAAATTGCAATAAAGATAGTCCCAACAGGAAGACTCTAGATTATCTCAACAAGATAAAAGAAAAGCTAGAATGTCAATGGGAGAACTTTGACAGGAGGGATGCTGAAATCCGTGACAAATGTTCCGACCAACTTCATCACCCTTATTTTAGGAGGGATTATTACGAGTCGGTGCGAAAGGCAGCAGAACGCATGCGAATCGATGTGGTTCGCCGAATTCAGGAAATCAAAGAGAAAGATGATCCCCATAAGGAATTTGTTCCAGCTAGGTTTTCGGTACAAGGCGAAACTCAAAAGGAGGATAAAGACTCTACCGAAAGCAGTACTGGAATATATGATTCAGCAAGATCGGAAGTAGCCCTTAAGCCCATAGGAAAGACACAAGAGCAAGGTGCAATTCCGAAATATAAGATGGGATTTTGTACAGAGCCCAGAGCACCAGGACAACAACAGCCTACCACGCCGAAAGCGTACATGAGCAACAAGCAAAGGTTTGGCCTCTTAGTCAATATATTAAAGAGGTCACTCAACAAGTCGATAGAAGAAGCATCACGACAAAGAAGTGACCAATTCTGTCAAATAAGGGCAAGAAGTATTGAACAGAATTGGGAAGAAATCACAAATCAAATATTTCCTGCGAACCAACGTAACTGGAAAGGCTTCAAAACTTCAAACCAACGGATAGTAATTATGAAGTAGCATGAACGTGCTTGTTAAACATTTTAGTAACAAAAGATTGCTGCTGACAGCTCAACTAAACAAGCTGTTAGTGCAGCCAGTTACCACAGCAACAAGTTCGAGCCTCAGAAAGCTCCACGACAATACAAAGGAGTGCCTGCAGGTGATTACAAATCTCAACATTGACACTGCAAGTTGGGATACAATCGTGGTCCATCTTCTCTTGCAAAAACTGGATAGAGAGAGCAGTGAACAATTTGAATTCTCCATGAGTGACCCGAGAAGCAGCCCCGCCGTTGAAGAGTTCCTGAAGTTTGTCGAATCAAGGTTCCAAACTCTAGAAGCTATCAGTAGCCGTGATGGCAGGAGGAAGTTCCAGAGTTTAGAGACCATCAGCAGCCATGACGATGGAAAGAAGCCCACGCGCGGCGTCGCCTCCAAGTTTGGCCGGGACCCATTACCTATTTGCAATTATTGCAGTTCAAGTAAGCATGCTATCTACAATTGCACTAAATTTTTGTCTCTTTCAGATATGGACCGAGGAAAGGCTGTTCAAAGACTGATGTTATGCAGAAACTGTCTGAAGGAGGGCCACTTTTCCCAATCATGCCAGTCCCGAAGATGCCAAAATTGCAACATGAGCCACAATACATTGCTTCACCAGCAGAGACGACAGCAAGAACTTCCTCCACCACAGCAGAGCTTCGACAACTCATCTACACATCAGTGGGGTGAGAAAGGTAAAGTTAATAAAGTCCCACAGCCCCTAAATCCATCAGTAAAGAATGCAGCAACAGAAATAATAACTAAAAAACGTCATGTTCATCTGGCTACGGCTGTGGTCAATGTGATTTCTTCATACGGTACTCGAATCCTATGCAGAGCTCTTCTTGACTCTGGTTCCCAGCTCCACTTTGTGACGACATCATTTTTACATCAATTGGGAATCAAGAAACGTCGCATGGATACTCCAATCAGTGGAATAGGTGCGCAAGAGTGCAAGTCGGAGTTTGTGGCCTCAATATCATTTGAGTCCAGAGCATCATCATTCAAAGCAACGATAGAGGCAAATGTTATGCAATTTCGTATAAGTGATTACCAGTTCAGCGGAGAAATCGACTTGTCTCAGTGGGAGCTTCCAACTAAAATTCAGTTAGCAGATCCTTCGTTCTTCAGATCCAAGCATCAAATCGACATGCTCTTAGGAGCTGAACTGTTCTTTGACTTGTTGCAACCGGGAGAGTACAGGTTGTCAAACGATTTGCCAATTCTGCGGAACACAAAGTTAGGATGGATCGTAGCAGGAAGCGCTCCAGCTCCAAACACCACTGCGCATTGTCACATAGCGACAAAGCCTTCCTTGTCATCGTTGGACAAACTTGTGCGTTCATTTTGGGAAACCGAAAGCCATGAAACTCCCATTAACACCGTGAGCGAAGAAGAACACCAGTGTGAGAAGCATTTCAAAGAAAATACGACACTAAATTCCAAAGGAAAATTCATCGTAAAATTACCGTTTAAGGAGGATCCAAGGATAATGTTAGGAGACTCCCTCCATATGGCAAGAAGAAGGTTTCTTTCATTAGAAAACAAATTAAGCAAAGCGCGACAAGCTTAAAGAATCATACATTAGTTTCATGGAGGAGTATAAAGCATTGGGTCACATGACACTCATTTCTAAAGACGAAATTCCAGAAACACATTACGTTATACCTCATCATTGCGTCATGAAGGCCGAAAGTTAATCAACAAAGCTGCGAGTGGTTTTCGATGCGTCAGCAAAGACAACATCTGGCCACTCACTTAATGATATACTCATGGTCGGTCCAGCTGTACAACCAGACTTATTTTCAATAGTTTTGAAGTTCAGGACACATAAATATGTCTTTACGGGAGACATAGCTAAGATGTATCTTCAGGTTTTAGTAAGCCAGGAAGATCGACCCTTTCAACTTATCTTTTGGAGATCAAATCCTGACACACCATTGCAGTTGTACCAGTTGAACACCGTTACTTATGGAACAGCGTCTGCTTCTTACCTAGCAACTAGATGTCTTGTGAAGCTAGCAGAAGACAATAAAGAAGTCCTTCACAGATCAGCTGAAGTCATTAAAAATAATGTGTACGTGGATGATTGTTTAGCTGGATCAGAGACTTGAGGATTCTCAAGCATTGCTATATGAGACAATTTGCTTACTCAAGGCAGGTAATTTTGAATTGAAAAAGTTTTGCTCAAATAGTTCAATGATTTTAGAAGGAACCTCTCCCGAAGATAGAGAGAAGTTAGTTACCTTTCATCATTCCGAGGTGATAAAAACATTGGGATTAATATGGGATCCCTCGCAAGATGTCTTCAAATTTAGCTTCAATGAAGAAAAAGTAATTAAGCTGAACACTCAAATATCGAAGCGGACGGTGCTGGCTGATCTTACACGACTTTTTGACCCTCTAGGTCTAGTCGGGCCAGTCATTGTTCTTGGCAAACTTTTCCTACAAGAGCTGTGGAAAACCAAGTTAGCTTGGGATGAAACTCTTCCAATCGAACAAGCTCCAAAATGGATTAATTACCTTGATCAATTTTCAAACATGAAGAAGACAAGCATTCCACGATACGTGCTGCGTCCATCGGCTAGGATAATTGAACTTCATGCTTTTTCCGACAGCAGTTTAGGCGCATATGGATTATGCGTGTACTTAAAGTCAACTGATGAAAGCAACCAAATCTTTTGCCAGCTTCTCTGTTCTAAATCACGAGTTGCACCATTAAAAACTGTGAGTATTGCTCGCCTAGAATTACAAGCAGCAGTACTAATGGTGGAATTAATAAAAAAGGATTATTCAAATACTGCCAAAGAAAATGTATAAAGTATGTTTTTACACAGACTCAACAACAGTATTAGCCTGGTTAAAATCACCTTCTTATACACGGGAAACGTATGTTGCCAATAGAGTAGCAAAAATCCAATCAGCTTCAGAGTTCCATCAATGGCAATACATCAAAGGCGACCTCAATCCTGTCGATTTAGTATCCACATTACACTCTACCAGATTCGATTCCAGAACGCCGTAAAAAGAAATCGGTTCTAACAACATCCATAAAAGGCGATCCCAATTTTTTCGGAAATATCAAACATAGGAATTAATTTTTTACGTTAACAAAAATATTCTCATTTTGCTTTAGATTCGTTAACAATTCAAGAAAACCAAGGGTGCTGAGTAACACAGGTCAGTTAACTCTTGAAGAACTAAAAGAAGGAGCCCCCTTGGTACTTGTGTACACACAAAAGGTGTCGTTTCCAGAGGACTATCGTGCTTTGGAAGAGAATAAATCCGTAAGCAGAAAATCAAATATATCATCTCTTTCTCCATATTTTGATGCCAGAACAAAACTTATTCGGGTTGGAGGGAGATTGGCAAACGCAACAATTTTGCCAGATGCCAAGCATCAAATCTTAATTCCAAAAAATAATATTATAACTAAAATGATTTTAACGTATCTACATCAAAAATACATGCACGCGCCGCATAGAGCGCTAGTTTCACTTTCCGGTTAGAAATAGTCGTGAAATTGCTAAGCCAAGGGTAACGACCGTCAATAAACACGTCAAAGTTAAGACGAGAGTCGAGCAAAGTAAAGTTCCTTCGGCAAAATCAAAGGAAAAGCCATCTCCAGAGACGCTAATATATGCACAAGCTGCGTCGCTAGAAAACAAGCAAAGCGGTGTTACGGTAGACCCAGTCTCCCAAGTCTTCTCTATAATTCTTGCGAAACTTGAGGAGCAAACGAAGGTAAACAAAGTCATATTTGATAAATTGAGCAAGCTCGAGTTAAAACCTCGCCAAAATAGAACTCCCATATGAATATGAATAAGTTACTAAAAATTTTAACATGGAACGCAAACGGCCTTCTACAAAAAAACGCCGAATTAGAAGTATTCTTACGGAATGACAACATTGACATTTGCTTGATCTCTGAAACTCATTTGACAAGGGGATCCGGAGTAAAAATAAGAGGGTATCGTGTTTATCACGCATACCACCCTTCCGGAAGAGCTAGAGGCGGATCCTCCTTATTCATTAAAGACTGCATTGAGCACTCCATAAATACGACGATTGAAATCGATACAATGCAAACAAGTCCAGTTCGAGTTAAGAATAGGCACTCGTATTTCAACATCGCGTCCATTTATTGTCCTCCGCGATGCACGTTTAGAAGTAACGACTTTGTACGTCTCCTTGACTCACTTGGACCGAATTTCATTATAGGTGGCGATTTCAACAAAAACCACACCTTTTGGGGTTCCAGATCCAATTCACGGAAAGGCAGACTTCTGTACGAAGCCGGTATGCAATTCGGGGTTGATTTCTTTTCGATGGGGAAACCGACGTATTGGCCCTCTGATACAGCAAAAACACCGGACCTAATAGACTTCTTCGTAGCAAAAGGAGTATCTTCAAATTTTGTGAAAGTAGAGGAAAGCTTTGATCTCTCCTCAGATCACTCGCCGGTAATCTTGACAATAAGTGACCGACTAATGACAGTAGAAGGTGTGCCTAGATTAACTAACAAAAAAATTAACTGGCGCGACTTTAGAACTGATTGCGAAGAAAATATTGTCTTAAATGTATCGCTCAAAACACCCTTCGAAATAGAAGATGAACTCGGCAAATTTATTGAATCAATACAGAATGCCGCGTGGAAAAATACACCTTTAAGGAGGAAAGAAGTCCCATGCAATGAAGCTAATTATCCGCCGGAAATAAAAGAACTTATTCGAGAAAAGAGGAGAGCACGCAAAATATGGCAACAAACTCGCGCTCCCCAGCATAAAACCCACTCGAATTTCCTATGCAATAAGCTTAAAAAAGCGATCCAAGACCTAAAAAACCGAGAGACTTCAGCTTATCTTGAAGGTTTAACCGCCGAAAAAACCACTAATTACTCGCTCTGGAAAGCTGTCAAAAGAATTAAAAAACCCCAAATACATTCGCCACCGATAAGAAAAAATAACGACGAATGGGCAAAAGGTGACAAAGAAAAAGCGGATCTATTTGCCGAGCACTTAGAAGAGACTTTTAAGCCATTTGATGGAGAAACATTGGTAGACGATTTTACCGGTACGACTACGACATCTGACAACCTTAGAATAAAAAGTGTGTCACTAATAGAACTTTGCCAGGCAATAAAAAAACTAAAAAATAATAAAGCTCCTGGCTATGATTTAATAACCGGAAAAATCCTCAAGGAATTACCAAAAAAGGCACTATTAAAATTGCCTTATTTAATAAATGCTTCCATTAGATTATTATGCGTTCCAAATCAATGGAAAGTCGCAGAAGTCATAATGGTTCCGAAACCGGGGAAATCTCCAAATGACAAAAAATCGTACAGACCGATATCGCTACTACCAATAATATCGAAGGTATTTGAAAAACTCCTTCTGAAACGGATTCTTCCGGTCAGTGAAGAGAGACGCCTAATACCTGACCACCAATTCGGGTTCAGAATCAAGCATTCCACAATTGACCAGGTTTATAGAATAACCGACGAAATTGAAAAATCCTTGTGGAGAAAAAGATTTGTTCTAGCGCTTTTCTTGACGTATCTCAAGCCTTCGACAGGGTTTGGCACGATGGATTGAATTATAAGCTAAGACGAATCCTTCCGGAGCAACTTTATAAGATCTTAGAATCATACCTTAAAAACAGACTTTTTCGTGTCAAGCACGGAACTGAATATTCTGATTTTAAAGAAATCGCCGCCGGAGTTCCGCAAGGAAGTGTCCTTGGGCCTATCTTATTCTTGCTGTACACTCGGGACATACCACAAACTGAAGGCACTATTGTAGCTACGTTCGCGGACGATACGGCTATTCTGGCAACGGAAAGTTCAATCGAGTCAGCAACCATAAAACTCCAACGAGCCTTGGATAAAATCTGCGAGTGGACAAAAACTTGGCGCATTGTTCTTAACGAGACCAAATCGACGCATGTTAACTTCACCTACAAGAAAATAATCAACCTTCCCGTTTTCATTAACTCGGTACAAATACCGCATGCAAACGAAGCTAAATATCTGGGAATGACACTAGACGCGAAACTTAAATGGAAACCTCACGTTAAAAAGAAACGTGACGAAGTCGAAAATCGACTTAGAGAAATGTATTGGCTAATTGGAAGATATTCCAAACTAAGCATATATAACAAGCTGCTTCTGTATAAGCAAGTGCTTAAGCCCGTGTGGACGTACGGTATACAACTTTGGGGTTGTACCAAACCAAGCAATAGGAATCTCATACAATCACTCCAAAATAAAATTATAAGAATAATCGTGCACGCTCTCTGGTATATCAGAAACAATGATATCCACAGAGACTTAGGGTTAGCTACCGTGGAGGACGAAATAAAAAACTTCGCTCGCAAGCTTCGTATTCGTCTTCATGGCCATTGCAACAGTGCCATACTCTAAACTTTGGATGTGACAAATCTTACGCGCCGTTCGAATTAACGCAATAAGACAAAAGCCGCATGTCTTGACGGTTTCAGCAGGTGCTTTTATTGAAAATCTACCTGCCTCACGCGAATATAAGCAGAAAGCAATATTGGATCTTGGGTGTTGGAAACGCAGCCCGACAAGTAATCATCAAATGCATCAAATGCTTTAGATCAAGGCCAACATCTATTGATCAGCTGATGGGAAACATGCCCCCGGAAAGGGTAACTCCAGCGCGACCTTTCTAACATTCAGGAGTAGACTTTTGCGGACCTATAAAAACTCATTTCAAGGTTAGAGGTAAGACTCCTACTAAGTCATATTTAGCAGTATTTGTTTGCTTCTCTACTAAAGCCGTACATATAGAGGTAGTAGGTGATTTGTCATCCGAAGCATTCATTTATGCTTTAAAAAGGTTTATAGGCAGGCGAGGCCTTTGCCATACGATATTTTGTGATAATGCCACGAATTTTGTTGGCGCAAAAAATGAATTATCAGAGCTAACGAAGATTTTCAATTCAGAGAGACTACAGTCAACGATTCATTCGACATGCCTTGAAAATGGAATCAAGTGGAAAAACATACCACCTCGATCGCCTCATTTTGGAGGGCTCTGGGAAGCGGCTGTTAAATCAGCAAAAATACTCCTCGTCCGCCACCTCGGAGAAGCATCATTGACGTATGAACAATTGCTTACTGTGGTCATACACATAGAAGCAATTCTGAATTCCCGCCCTTTGACTCCCATATCATCCGATCCAAATGATTTGGAGGCATTAACACCGGGTCATTTTTTAATTGGAAGTCCGTTAACAGCCTTAACTGAACCAGATGTTACAGAATGCAAAATGAACAGCCTCAACAAGTTCCGGCAGAACTTGGAAAAAGATGGTCGACGGAATATTTGCATCTCTTGCAGCAAAGAAACAAGTGGAAAACTGAGTCTGACAACCTTAAGCCGGACACACTGGTTCTCATCAAGGATGCCAATACTCCTCCAATGCGTTGGAAATTGGAACGTGTTGTCGAGATCTTTAAGGGCAACGATAATAAAGTACGCGTAGCTAATACCAAAACACAAAATGGAACATACCAACGAGCGATTCACAATCTTTGTCCGCTTCCAATAGATGAATCCGATAAACAAAAGGAAGCTCCAACCTCCATCGTACAAAAGAACAGGAGAAATCTAAGACCTAAAAAACCCAAAAAGGTGTCATTGCTCTCAGCGGTGCTTCTAGTACTCCTATTGTTACCAGCTTCTCTATGTCAAACACACAAGGAAGTAAACGTGAAAGAACTTGATGACGGTGTTGGCATTTACTTTGAAGATATTGGTAGGGTTCGAACAGTAAACACTTATTGGAAGATCTTTATATACTACAATATGTCCACGTATTGGCAATAGTTCGGCGGGCTGAAATCATATATTAACCGTATGGAAGAAATGTGCACACAAAATCTATCCCACAAAATGTCCCTATTATAGAAACATTACGAAATAGGATTGCAGTGATCGACCATAATAATGAATTACTTCACAATTACCACGCCCTAAAATTTGAAAAAACCAGAGCAACAAGATCTCCATTCGATATTGTTGGGACATTAGCGCATAGCTTGTTTGGTATCCTTGATCAAGAAAATGCGAATAAAATACAACATCAAATTGATAATGCTTATAAAAATAAAAAACGTTTGAGTGAACTTATAAGAAAACAAAGTTCCATTGCAGATGCAACTTTAAACATTTTGAAGCGGAATCACATTCAAATTCAAGATCAATTTAAAACTCTTAATGATTACCTCTCAAAGACAATCGGAATCATTAATGAAAAACAAAAGGCAAACGAGGCAATACAGAATCTGTCATCAATGACATCGTACTTGATTCTAGTTCTTACCAACTTCGAACATGTGCAAGAAATCTTGTTAGATGTCCTACTGGATTTGAACCATGCAAAGGTAAATCCACAACTTATAACCCCGAAGCAACTCAGTCAGCAGCTTCGGTTGGTAAGGAACAATCTGCCTTCATATTTATCATTGCCAGAGGGGTCAGTTATAGACATGTATAAAATGTCATCCGTAAGAGGGCGTAGCTTGAACCACTCCATTGTGTTTGAAATGCTATTACCGCTAACAAATACGGAAGAATTTCAACATTTCAACCTCATAACTGTTCCTATAATTCACAGAAACAAGACGTACATTGTAGAAAAATCCGCGCCGTACTTAGCTGTGTCATTGGCGAGGGATCGATACTTTTTAATGAACGAACTAGAGATGGTTTCATGCAAACCTTTCTTGCCGACTAAGTACATGTGCAGCCAGGTTCATCCAACTCTCATTCAACAAGGAAATCCAGATAACTGCGAAATGGCACTATTGAACCATAATCAAGGCAGCTTAAATGAGTGCACATTGAAGACAACACCGATTCAAAATCAATGGAAAAGACTTAAGGCTTCTAACAGTTGGATCTTCTCCATAACATCAAAGGTTTCTGGACATCTGATTTGCAGTGGTAAAAGTAACGCCATAACATTATCCGGAAACGGACTGCTGAAATTTAATAAAGCTTGTGTGCTACAATTGCCTGAAATCGTCATCAAAGGTAGGATAGAATTCGAAAATAAAATAACGTCATCATTTATTCCCAGCGCAAACGTAAGCAGTTGGATTATTAAACAAGATGCAATCACGACGACGACGAAACTACCTATTGAAGTTCACATTGACCCATCTAAGTTTGATAACCTGAAAAGGAAGATTGAGGATGTTATTGCTCAATCAAATGACTTACCAGCCCCCACTGATCTCAACTCACATGATTACCACCACTATGGCATTAGTGCTTTTCTGTTTGCTGGCATGATTGGGATTTTTATCATACTTCGATATCGTACAAAAAGGCCCACCCCTAAGCCTAGAACATCAGCTTCACGTTTCGAAGTCAACGTGTAGGAGTTAATTTAAGTTTAGAGAGTTACGAACCCTCAAAAGGGGGGAGTATGTTTAAGTTTCATTTTTTCATAGCCAAAATTCGATATTGTTCAAAACATATTCTTCCAAGCGTGTGACCAGACGATAAATTAGCAGTTCACGCATCTCGTGTTCCATAAAGCATTGTCTCTGTTCGCATGCTTAGATTAATATTCATACATATTCTATTTCAAATTGTTATTCTCGCGCTTAGATTAAGATTCATATTGCATTTCAAAATTGTTATTATCGCGCTTAGATTAAGATTCATATTGCATTTCAAAATTGTCATTCTCACGCTTAGATTAAGATTCGTATTTCGCAGGTTATCTGAAAATTGTAAAAATAAAATATAGTTGTGCATCTACTTTTGAAGCGTTCGGTCTTCTTCATTTAAATTTTCACTTTGTTTTCATAGTAGTTTATTTTTCACGTTGCTTGTCTTCAATTAAACCTTGTATCTTTAAACAGAAATCACAACTGTACCCCATACCTGCCCCATAGAGCATTCGTAGCTGTGGCACAGTTGCAAAGTTTCAAGCTCTATCTTTAGGTCTTCGGATTGTTCCATGCAGTCTTTAATAAACAAGGATTATCCGCCTCTCGCTTTTCCCGAAGGGTGGCAAGCGTGGTAATCATTATAGCATTTTCTTTTTAAATGCGATTCGGTTTTTACGTGGGTTTCAGGTATCAAGCAAATATCAATATCTTTTTCTCGCATGAATATTTCCAGTTCGTCAAGTTTTTGCAAAAGGCCGTTTGCATTCTAAGTACATATTTTTAACATTCGTTTGTCATTCATATTTGAGTTGAAGTACGCGTTTTCCGTGAATTATTTTCAAGCTTAAGCAGCTTATCGAGAATAATTTTATTTATTTGGTTTTGTTATGCACCGAAGATGACAGACCTATGGTCGAGAGTAGGGCGGGAAGTAGTCCTACGGTAGAGAAAGTAACTTTGGCGATCAAAGCGCTAAAAGTTGGCAAATCTGCTGGTGTGGATGAAATTCGGCCGGAAATGCTCAAGGCTTTAGGTAAAGAGGGAGTTCAATGGCTCTCGCGTGTCATTAAAGTGGCCTGGGAATGCGGTGAAACACCTGGTGATTGGCAAATGGGGGTGATAGTTCCTCTTTTTAAAAAAGGGGACAAAAGAGATTGCGCCAACTATAGGGGTATATTTCTTTTAAGTCTCCCTGGAAAAGTCTTCGCTAAGGTGCTAGAAAAGCGTTCCAGAGCTGTGGTTGAGGACAGTTTGGGGGATGAGCAGTGCGGTTTTCGTCCCGGTAGAAGCACAACCGACCAGTTGCTCACTCTCAGAATGGTTCTTGAGAAGGCCTGGGAATATGCCAAACCTGTCTACACTTGTTTTGTGGATTTGGAAAAAGTATATGATAGGGTTCCTCGAGGCAAACTCTGGAGTGTTCTGCAGGAGTATGGGATTGCTGGTTCCCTGTTAAGGGCGATTCAGTCGTTATATACAAACTGTAGAAGCTGTGTTCGGATAAACGGTGTTAAATCAATATCTTTCACTGTGGGCGTTGGACTTCGCCAGGGGTGGGATTTGTCACCTCTCCTCTTCATTGTATATATATGTTACAGCGCAGCCGTGGCGGGAGTGTTTCAAAGTGGGAGATCTAAGGATTAGTCATCTGCTCTTTGCGGATGATTTGGTCATCCTTGGGTCCTCTCAAACCGAACTTCAGCGCGCACTCGAAAGGTTTGTAGCCGTTTGTGATGATGCTGGAATGAAGATCAACGTGAACAAATCGGAAGTAATGGTCGTTTCCAAAAAACCCATTCAGTGCACTCTGCATGTTAGTGAAGTCCCACTGAAGCAGGTGGAGAAGTTTAAGTACCTCGGGGTTTTATTCACGAGTGATGGGAGGAGCAATGCCGAGTTATCCTGTAGAATTGGTCAGGCTGGATCTATTTTGAGAGAGCTTGGCCAATCTGTTATAAGGAAGGCCGAACTTAGTGTTCAAGCTAAGCTATCGGTTTTTAACTCGGTGTATGTTCCAACTCTCACCTATGGTCATGAAATTTGGGTAGTGACCGAAAGAATAAGATCGCGGATACAAGCTGCCGAAATAAGGTTCCTTCGCGGTGTTGTTGGAATAACTCGTAGGGATCGAGTGCGCAACACCAGAGTACGCGAGGCGCTCAACGTTGAGCAGCTACTTCTCCGAACGGAACGATCTATGCTTCGATGGTTTGGTTACGTAGTGCGTATGCCCCCAGACCGGCTTCCAAGATGCGCCATGGTTGCCGTGGCATCAGGTAAGCGACTTCGCGGAAGGCCTTGAAATAGACGGTCGGATCAAGTCCGACATATCTCCTGGAGCCGCTTAGGGATTCCCCCTGATGAATTGGAGTCAACGGCGGAAGATCGAGAAGGATGGAGAGTCCACCTGAGCATCCTACCCCCGCGACCCTCATGAAGGATTAGCCATTGAAAATGAATGAATGAATGAATGGTTTTGTTCTTCGAATTTCTCGAGAATAACTGAGAAAACATGAGAGACAGGGTCCGTCGAGATTTCAAGTTTTTTTTGTTTTTCGGATGCCGCGGCCTGAGCGTAAGTCTGCACTCCTGCTGTCCAAGATCATTATCCGGTAGCTTTTGCGACGTTAACATATCAGTACCGTTTCTTTTAAGAGCAGACGTCGAGGACTTCTCTGTTGTCACTTTTTCCCTCACCTTTTTGGGCTCTGAACCCGGTAGTCTTAGTTTGCCTACTTCCCCTGTGCGATCTTACGCTTTGGCTTAGTTTGCAGTTTTAATTTTGTATTTAGTGGCTTAAAGAGCGCATCTCTCCGTTTTTGCAACTTTTTAGCTACTTCACAGCCTCTATAATTTGCCGGGTGCTTTCCCTTACAATTAGCACATGTTGCAGAGGTTTGCTTGTTTACTCCACAAACTTGGGAGGGGTAATTTCCGGTGCATTTCACACAGCGCGGTTCTTTTCGGCAATACGTTTGTGTTTGAATCCTTGGCATCGTTTGCACTTCGATCGATTTTGGCTACGACATTCAGAATTGTTCTTATTTCGTAAATCTTATCTAAACTCTCAGCTTTATCGAAAGTTAACATAAAAAGAGGAAGCCCGCGCTTTACCGTGGTTTCCTCACGTTTAATTAAATTTACCGCGTCGACGATGTTAAAGTTTTTGTTCTTCAAATCAAGTAGAACGTCTTCCCTAAAGCATGAGGCATGAAGTCCTCTAGCTACGACTCGTATCGGTCTTTCAGATTTATTTTCGTAACTATACCACTGAATTTTTTCAGTATTCAGTTTATTAGATACTACGCGGTAATTGTCCTTTACGTTTATTTTCCATTTGTTGTTGTTGAGCGATGTTACTTCAAAATCGGATAGCAACTGTTCCAGAAGTCAATTAAATCAATTTTTTCTTCTTTATTGTTGCTAATTATTCATAAAATATAAACATAAAAATATGTAACGTAACGTAAACGTAAATAAAATTCTAACAACTTTGTTAATATCGTTTATAAGAAAATTATTTGTTGTATTTGCTTTAATGTCAATTGAATTAACACAAACTTAATATTACTATTACCGAACAATAAAGCGTACAGAAAAGGTGTGAATCTCTTCGTTTTAGAAGTTTTTCTTTGTTCCACAATTCCTTTGGTCTGAGAAGAAAAGTTTTCAGATTTCCAACAAATTATAGAAACTTCATAAAAGTGTGTGTGAACCCCAAACATTTGGTCCTTCTTAGCCAAATAAAAAACTAGTGACTAAATTAAGAACATTAAAACTAAAAAACAGTGAACTAAAAACTAAGAAATTGTGAGTTTTGTGCAAAACGGTTTCCCGCGTCGCGAAACTACATACATAAATATAATAAAACAAAGACCAGAAGTTGTGCAACTCCTTCATACATAAAGGCAGGTGAGTAATAGCTTGTAGAATAATGAACTCTAAGGAATTTAAATTGTTGAATAACGCGTTGGCCATCATTAGCGCCGATTTCGTCAAGTTCAAGGAAGCGCCTGAAGGCAAAAGAGCCAAGAACATGGTGAATGGGCGTCTTGCGGTTCTTGAAGACAGCTACCACCAAGCCGTCTTGAACAACGAAAAGGTGGCTGGTGCAGCTGGGGATGAAAAGGGTTTTATTGTAGAGTATCAAACGGTTTTTGGTGATATAAGGGAAACGTACCTGGAGTATAAAACGGCTCTCTTCGATGAGTTGGAGAAATTAACGGCGACTGCCGGTTCAACAACCGTTCACTCATCCACCGTTCAAAGTGAGCTGCGTCTACCTAAGATTAACTTGCCAACATTTTCAGGTAGTTACGAAAATTGGCGTGCGTTCCATGATATGTTCGAGTCGTTAGTCCACAAAAATTCATCTTTATCGGAAGTGCAAAAGCTACACCATTTGAAGTCGAGTTTGTCTGGCGAGGCTGAACGACTGCTTCACCATCTCAGCATCGATAACGGCAACTACGACAAGGCATGGACCATACTTACTTCGCGCTATGACCACAAGCGGACCTTAGTAAATGCGTAGCTAAAGTTATTTTTCAACCAGAAGTCTTTGCAGAATGAAACAGCCGAAGGAGTGAAGCAGTTGTTAGACATCTCGACGGAATGCTTGCATTCCATTAAGAATCTTGGTGTTTCGACTGCGGATTGGGATATAATTGTTATATATATAATTTTGCAGAAGCTGCCGCCCATAACCCAACAATTGTGGGAGGAAAAACTAGGAGCCGATAAGGAATTACCGACCTTTAATAAATTTTCGGAATTTCTTGAAGCAAGATTCCGGACGCTAGAGGCAGTCGACCATCAAAAGCCCAAATCCAGCCAAGGTTTCTTCAGGAATTCCAGTGCAAGAGGTCCTGCAAACAAAACTTCATTTCACGTGAAGCAAAAGAAGGAAGAGTATAGGTGCAACGTGTGAAACAAGGGTCAACACTCTTTGAGGAATTGCAACAGGTTCATCTAAATGGATATACCCGAACGCTGTAAGATTGTCAACAAAGTAGGGGTTTGCAAAAACTGTTTAGCTTACAGCCATTCCACTCAACAATGCCCCAGTTGCGCACGCTGCTATTATTGTCAACAGAAACATCACTCTTTGCTTCATCTTAATACAAACAACTCACATACAAACAGACACACTTCCGACTCACACACACATACTACACCACACATGACACCTACGTACCCTACACATCAAACCAACACAACACCACACACATACAACCCTACTTAGAACAGAAACGCTCACAGGCAATCGTACCAGATCTCCGCGAACAACCCTCATGCACCCGCTTTCCATCCGGTTGAAGAGGAGCAGCCTACCACAAGCTCACTCGTCAATAACTTCCACACACAGCACGACACAAACACACAGGTTCTTCTAGCTACAGCAGTGGTTAAAATCAAGTCAACAACGGGAAGATATTTCAGTCTTCGAGCCTTGATAGATCCAGGGTCAGAGGCGACATTCATCACAGAAGCAGCCGTGCAACTGCTCAACCTGAAGACTAGGAGTACATTTGTTGAAGTGTCAGGGCTGGGGTTGGTCAGCAATGGAGCTTGTCACAAGTGTTTTGACATACTCTTTGGATCATTACACTCCACCTTTGAGACCAGCACGCGCGCCTACGTTTTTAAATCCCTGACTGGGCTTCTTCCGGCCAAAGAACTGACACCCAACAGATGGAAACACATCAATGGGCTAACATTAGCTGATCCCATGTTCCACAAGCCTGCTAAGGTAGATTTGCTGCTTGGAAGCGACGTGTTTTCCGAATTTGTACTCCCAGACATCATCAGAGGTGATGATATGGTGTCGCCAATCGCACAAAAAACACAGCTCGGTTGGATCCTACTTGGCAGAGCTCCCGTAGAATAGCAGAAGGTGCGAAGTTTTCTTCAAGGGTGCGATATAGACACTCAGCTGCGAAAATTTTGGGAGACCGAAGAGGCACCATTTCATATAGCTGAGGATGAGGAGAACGTGGCGTGTGAGAAACACTTCATACGGACCACCAGACGTCTACAGGATGGGCGATATCAAGTATCACTTCCATTCAAGGAGGGGTGTAAACCTGGGCTTGGATCCTCGAAGCAAGGAGCCTTGCGTAGGTTTCATCAGTTGGAGAGGCGGTTTCAACTTAACCCTACACTACACAAACAATATGCGGATTGTATAAGGGAATACCTGCAATTAGGCCATATGACAGAAGTCGATGTTTACCATGATGAGGTCCTCAAAACGCCATACCATTATTTTGTACCGCATCACGCAGTAGTAAAAGAGTACAGCTCCACTACAAAACTGCGAGTGGTCTTTGATGCGACGGCGAAAACTCTAGATGGAACGTCCTTGAATGAGCACTTGATGGTTGGACCTAAAACACAGAACAACATTATAGATATCATTATGAAATGGAGATTGCACAGGCTTACCTTCACTGCAGATGTCGAAAAAATGTATAGGCAGATACGTATGTCCCGAGAAGACTCCTATTATCAACTCATTTATTGGCGCGACGAGATTCATCAGCCACTTAAGGTATACCGTTTGGAGACTGTGACTTTTGGTATTGCAAGTGCACCTTATCTTGCAATCCGAACACTCAACCAAGCAGCTGCTGATGAAGAAAATCATTTCCCCATGGGTGCCAAGATGGTACGAGAGGAGATGTACGTTGACGACTTGATCTCAGGAGCCGATTCATTGGAAGAAGCTTTACAGAAGCGTGATGAAGCTAGGCATTTATTATCATCAGCGGGTCTCAGTCTTCGGAAGTGGACAAGTAATACCGATGAAGTCCTGCAAGGTATTCCCGCAGATCAAAGGGAGTTAGGGTTTTCGTTGCCATTTTGTTCCACACAACACATTAAGGCTCTGGGAATTAAGTGGTTTCCGGTAGATGATTCGTTTTCCTTCCAGAACGTCTTCTCTGAAGCCACAGAAGTCACAAAACGAACGATGCTTTCGACGATAGCCAAGCTGTTTGATCCTTTAGGTTGGATTGCTCCGTGCATTATCAAGGCAAAGGTGATGATGCAGCAGTTGTGGTGGTGTGGACTGAGCTGGGATGAACCAATTCCATCGGAACTAAAGAAGAATTGGGACGCATTTAGCACAGAGCTTCATTTGGTTGAAAAGCTCCGGATGCCACGTTGGGTTCACGTCAGCAGTAAGCCAAAGGACATAGAACTGCACGGTTTCAGCGACGCATCGGAGAAAGCATACGGCGCAGTACTCTACATCCGTGTTTTGGACGAAAACAACAACATCCACATGCACTTACTGCTGTATAAGACGAGAGTGGCTCCCCTGAAAACGGTGTCGCTTCCAAGACTTGAGTTATGTGGAGCAGTCATCTTGGCTTCACTTTTAGACTACACCGTAAGAGTTTTGGGACGTAGCACAATCAGGACATATGCATGGTCGGACTCGGCCATCACACTGGCGTGGATCGCATCATCACCATCTAAATGGAAGACGTTTGTCAGCAACAGAGTAACGGAAATTCAGCGAATTACAAACTGCAGTATATGGCGACACGTTCCAACAAAACATAATCCAGCGGATCTTGCGTCACGTGCACTTTTACCATCCGATTTAGATGGCAATGCCTTTTGGTGGAATGGTCCTGAGTTTCTCTGGGCGAAATGGAAGTTCGACACACCAACCCAACCTTCCAACATATCAGTCGAAGAGGAGAGCCGTAAGATACAAAGTCACATAGCAACCACACCGGAAAACGCAATCAATGAACTTATCCACAAACATTCGAACCTACGAAAATTGTTAAGAATTGTAGCGCATTGTAAAAGGTTTGTTTCAAAATGGTCACATTGGGAACACTTACACCAAAGGACATTCAGGCAGCTACCATCATCGTAGTAAGAACAGTCCAAGCTGTAATTTTCAGTCAAGAGATCGCCGAACTAAAGGACAAACAAATAAAAACAAGATGCCTTAAAACTCTAAGTCCATTTCATGACGTGGACAATATTTTGCGTGTCGGAGGTCGACTACAAAACTCACGTTTGGATTATGATCAGAAACATCCCATTATATTGAAGTCTAGTCACCATCTTACCAAGCTGATCATCCGAGATGCCCATGATCACACTCTCCATGGGGGCGTTCAGCAAATGATAGCTTATTTGCGGCACAGGTACTGGATTATCAATATAAGATCAAGCGTCAAATCATGCATCCACCGTTGTAACATCTGCTTTCGTTACAGACCAAAAGCAGGACATCAGCTAATGGGCAACTTACCCCCACCTCGTGTACGCATCTCCCGACCTTTCACGTTTACCGGGGTAGATTATGCTGGGCCTATTGATGTCAAGGCATGGAAAGGTAGGGGTTCGAAAACGTTCAAAGGTTATTTTGCTATCTTCGTCTGTCTGGCTACGAAAGCTCTACATATAGAGTTGATAAGTGACATGACGACGCAGGCATTTTTAGCAGCACTCAGGAGATTTTCAGCAAGAAGAGGAATCTGCAAAGAGTGATTGCGGAAAAAACTTCGTTGGTGCCAATACGGAGCTGCGAAAACTGCTAGAGGCCGCCAAGTTCAACAGAGAAGAAATGGTTCAAACTCTACCCAATGAGGGTACCAAGTGGAACTTCATTTCCCCCGCTTCCCCTCACTTTGGGGGATTATGGGAAGCTGGAGTTAAATCAGTGAAGTACCACTTGAAAAGAATAGTAGGGAACGAGACACTGACCTTCGAGGAGCTTGCCACACTTCTTGCTCAAATAGAGGCGTGCCTAAGCTCCAGGCCATTGTGTCCACTGACAGAGAACCCTGATGACTTTGCAACGCTAATGTTGTTTCAAATTCCAAATCGCAATTGCAAACCTATCCCGTCTGGATAAGTGCACGCGCAAAGTCAAGCTATCTCGTTATCGGCAGCTTCGGCGTATGTATTATGAGAATAGTTGCGTTCGTCCGGCGGCAGGTAAATGCCAGACGCAACGTAAGCAATTTTCATATCGTGTGAAAAGCTATTTTCACACGATATGGGATTTGATGGTGATTTGCGTTTGAGACACATTTTCTGTTCCCTCGATTAGACAGTTGTTGTTTATCTATCAAAGAGAGAACTCGGGTTTTTCTTGGTGTTACGCGTAGACGTAACAATATTTGGCGCAACCGGAAAAGCGAATAATTGTGAATAAGTGAAAATTCTTTACATTCAAAAGAAAAAATATAATAATTGCAATAAACTAGATAAAAGTGAAAAAGTATTTTTAGTAAAGTTTGGCAAAAAAAAAAAAAGTAAATAAAAGTGAAAAAGCATGTTTTAGAAAATTTCACAAAAAAAAAAAAAAACTATTCAAGGAAAAAATATTTCAATCTGCCATATATGTAAGTTAAGCAACATAGAACATTGACAAAAAAAAAACCATATAAAAGGATTCAAGTGAAAAGTGAGGAATGCCCAAGTTCTCTATCACCATCGAAAGAAAAAAGAAGCAAAAACACCAGCAAGAAGAAAAGAATCAAGAAGAAGAAAAACAGTACCAAAAAGAGCAACACGAACAAGAGGAAAATCCTGCTGAGGAACTAGAAGCGGATACATCATCATCCATTAACATAAGGAAATTGAGATCCGGGAGCAAGCAGAGAAAAAAACATAATCAAGAAGAACAAGAGCAACAACTAGAAGTAGAAGAAGAAGAATACCAACAAGAAGAATACCAACAAGAAGAAGTAGAAGAATACCAAGAAGAAGAACATCAACCAAATACATCATCATCCGTCAACATAAGAAGATTGAGATCCGGAAACAAGCAGGAAAAAGTAAGCACTTTTCAATCGTTAATTTTAGATAATAAGTTGTTAGATAGTAAGCTATTAAAAATAGTAGACAAATTTGATAAACAGATAAACATAGGAGGATATAAAAAATTAAAGAAAGAAACCGACAAATTTAGAATAGATATACAAAATTTTGAAAACATTGAGACAATTCATCCAATTTGCTCCTCATCCCCAAAAACCATGGGAAAGGAAGGTAATGATACTGCAGGTATGGGTGAAGATAGTATGTTCATTCCGTATCAGCAGGCTAATCTATTGCAACTGGTACCAAATCTAGTTCCGGTATTTAGTGGTGAACATAGCCAAGGTCTAACTACGGAATTACAAACCTTTCTCAACTGCTGCAGACAGGTAAAAGTATGCCTAAAGCCAGAACAAGAAATAAACTTTTGCCACTTAATCCAAACCAAGTTAAGAGGAAATGCCTTCACGGCTATGCAAAATTGTAACTTTTCCACGTTTGAAGAATTTGAAAGACTTCTGAAAAATAATTTTCTGTCTAAGAAGTCATATATGCAGTTATCTAATGAGCTGCGACAGTGTAGACAGTTTCCTACTGAAACCTTAAATTCTTTCTTACTAAGGGTTAGTAATTTAGTAGCTCTGTGCAAGGTAGCGGCTACTGAACAATTTCCAACAGATGCGAAAGCTCTAGCTACTGATTCAGAATTAGCGGCCATTTTTGCTATCAAATCTGGAGTAATAAATCCTGTTATAAGACAGTTCCTACTAACGGCCACGGAATCGACACTAAAAACACTTAGTGAAAGGATTTTAAAACTGGAGCTGGAGACAAGTAGTATATTAAATCCTTTTCAATCACCATGCTCTCCGCAAAATTTTAATTTCAATCCTCTATCATCTACGCAGGATAGCCATTTCCGATTACCTCCTCAAATCTCATCACATAATCTAACGCCATACATGCAAACAATGCCATATATGCAAACCATGCCATATTTTCTTCCCCCAAACAACATCGCATGCGATTCGCTCCCTTCTACTGGACGAAATTCAGATCTTTTCTCAAATAATAATTATACTAATGTTGATAGCAATAATAAATCTAACCAAAAATAAATTTTAAAGTGTGGATTCTGCAATAAAGGAAACCATTCATATGCCGAGTGTAGAACTCGAAAAAATACTCCGTACTGCACCGAGTGTAGGGTATATGGACATAATATATCCACTTGCCATATGTCCAAAAATTACAAAAAGGTTCTCTTTACGAATGGAAATAGAAAAAAACCTCCTAATTGTGATTTTTGCCTTAGAGTAGGACATGATGTCTCTCAATGTTTCGCAAAACAAAAATGGGAGAGAAATATTCCGGAAAACCAAAAGCGGTCGAGCGAAAAATCCCCGTCTCGACGACAGTAGATGAAAAAAGTAACAAAGGGTACATAAATTCTAAAAATATAGTTGAATTACCTTTAGATATAGCTAGGAATAAGAACATACATTTGATAGTGGACACAGGGGCGGATATAAGCATAATAAAAAAGAATAGTTTGAAAGATGTTTCTTTAAATCCAAAAAAGAAAGTAAATATTGAAACAGCTTATGGAAAAGGGCAAACATTAGGAACAAAACAGGGCACATTTTTATTAAAAAAATCTTTTCCTTGTGAATTTCAAATAATTGATCGGAATGATAAAATTCCAGTTGATGGTCTGCTTGGTAATAATTTTCTTAATAAGCATTGCAATGTGGAAGGGCCAAATAAACTATTACGTTTTCCTAAAACTGAATATAATACCTCAGAATTTGCATTACCACTTATATCTGATAGTAACGGAAGAAATGAGCCTCCGAGAGAATTTTCTTCTTTTACTACCAGTCTTACAGATAACCAGAGTTCAATCAGCGCTAAACCGAGAATTATAGAACAGTCAGAAGAAAATGTGAAGGAGACTCCGAGAGAAATTCCATTTTCTTTAAAAAACTATAAAAACTCAGAATGCCAATTGGTTAGTAAGGTAGATAGGGCAACGTGCAAAACTTTCGAGAAGTGTGGAAAAAACACTCCGAACGAATACCACGCCTGTTCAAATGGCACGCCCGAAAACAAAAACTCTGCATCTTCAAAGCAAACAGTTACTTTGAGTGCAGTCATACCGCCCCGTAGCAAAATCATAATAAAAATAAAATCGAATGTAACAGAAGAGATGCTATGCGTATCAAAAGAGGTAAGCAAAGGGGTTAACATAGCCAACTGTCTAGTTAGACCAATTCAAAATTACATAAACATAGGCGTTCTTAATACAACAGATCAGGAAATAAATGACCAGCAAATCATTCCTAATCTGGAATTCTTCATTAGCTCTTTACTAGGCGAAGAGTTTTGTGGACAGAATTTTTACTATAACTATAACCAAAAGTCAAAGAATCTAGGTTTACTATCAAAAAACAAGAACAATACGACTAACGCTGTCTTACGCTTAAGTAGTCAATGGCCTCTTGAGCCCAAATTATTAGAGCGTACTAAACTCTTAAATGAAAACATACATTTCGGTGAATTACTGAGTTCATCAGAAAAAGAAAGTGTACTGGAAATATGTCACGAATATAATGACATATTTAGTCTTCCTGGAGATAAATTTTCACATACTCCCGCTATTATGCATAAGATTCCGATCGTAAGAGATCAATGCCCCATTAATTCAAAAATGTACCGTTTACCGGAATTGCATAAGCCCATTATTAACAAGCAAATTTTTGAAATGTTAGACGAACAAATTATTACACACAGTAAAAGTCCCTGGAACTCTTCATTATTATTATTCCCTAAAAAAGCAGGCCCAGATGGTCAACAACGATGGAGAATAGTTATTGATTTCCGTAAACTTAATGAAAAAACTATAGGAGATTGAAGACATTCTCGACCAGTTGGGTAGTTCGAGGTATTTCTCCACTCTCGACCTAAGAAGTGGGTACCACCAAGTAATGGTTGCTCCAGAGGACAGGGAAAAGACGGCGTTCAGCACCGCATATGGGCATTTCGAATTTACACGTATGCCTTTTGGATTAAAAGGAGCTCCCGCGACCTTCCAGCGCCTTATGAATTATGCGTTGACTGGTTTGCAGGAGGTAGAGTGCTTTGTTTATCTTGACGATATTGTCATATATGCCCGAAACATAGAAGATCACAACAAAAAACTCAGATCCGTTTTTGAGCGACTTAGGCTTAATAACTTGAAGCTACAACCGCAGAAGCGCAACTTCTTAAGAAAAGAGGTAATTTATTTGGGACATAAATGCACTGAATCAGGCGCATTACCGGATCCAAATAAAGTATCATGTGTGCAGAATTTTCCCAGACCTAAGAACGTAAAACAGCTGCAATCTTTTCTTGGTCTTGGTAACTACTATAGAAAATTTGTGAAAAACTTCGCAGAGATAACATTGGCCCTTGCCAAACTTTTGCGAAAAAATTCTAAATTTATTTTATTACAATACTAACCAGCCCCCCGCTTTTACACTATCCAAATTTCGAACAGCCATTTTTGCTCACAGCAGATGCCAGTAATGAATCACTGTGAGCTGTGCTATCGCAAGGTCCGACTGGTGAGGACTTTCCAATTGCGTATGCTAGTCGCGCTTTAAATCCTGCAGAAAAAAAATACTCCACTACAGAAAAAGAACTTTTAGCCGTAGTTTGGGCTATTAAAAATTTCCGATGTTATCTATAGGGCCGACATTTCACTGTATACACCGACCACATGCCACTAAAAGGCGTTTTGAAAGCAAAAGATTCATCTTCCCGTATTATTCGCCTAATACTTAAAATTTCTGAATTTGATTTCACTATCGAATATAAAACAGGGAAAAGTAATTGCAATGCAGATGCTCTTAGCCGCATACCTGTAAGAAGTGAAAATGTTGAATAGTCTTGACGAAGACGAGTTCCAAAAAAACAAAACCATTATCTCCGTTTGTGCAACTACTTTAACAACTATTTCAATTTTAGCGGTAATTTATTATGTTCTCAAAGTTCAAGATTAGTTGTTCCTGTTCTAAAAAGGAGCCACTCTCTGCAAACCATACAGCCTAAATACTCTATCCAAGTTTATCCGTTTATCAAATAACCATCCATACATTTATAAATTAAGTTCTATGATTTTAGTTAGTTTTACAACATTTTATAATTGTTATTACTTAGTTTAAGAATAAGTATGAGCGCTACTTTATATGTGCGATAAAAAAATATATATATATAGAAAAAATAAATAAATTGAATAAAAAACAAAAAAAATCAAATAGTAATCCAAAACCAAATAATATATTAATGATTTAATTTAATTAATAGTTACTACAAATAACACAATATTTTTATAATTTAAATTAATTTATGATAATTTTTATAGAACGAAATACTATCAGAGAATAAAACTCGGAAACTCGTAAGAAATGTATATATAATAAATACACTACAAAAAAAAACAAATGCATAGTAATAAGCAGGGTTAGGATTTTGTTGACATAAAAAAGTAAAAAAAGGCAAAACAAAACACTTAAAAAGGCAAAAAAGGCATTTATTAAAAAATAAGAAAAGGAAAGTAAATGCATATTTAGTTATAGTAGCATTGAACTACCAAGAGCTTTTTGAAATTGCTGGTAATAATCTTCTTTGGTTCTTTCTTAGAAGCGCCTTTAGAGAGCTAAATGACCTTTCTACTTCAGCTCAAACGAGTGGAGCCCATTTAAAGCTTTCAACATTATTAACATCAATATTTTCTGGAAGTTTGGAATCCAAGTCGCCGTTCATTATAGAATTTATCTGCTCAATAGTTTTCAGTCCCGTGTTTGCATTGAAAACGGCAGTAAACTTCTTCAGGACTTCCTTTGCAATCGGCCCTTTTGCTTTTTTCAAGTTTTGCTGAATGTTCTTTAAAACCGACAACACTTTGCCAATTGATGTTCCTTGATCAGAATAATACTATAATACAATAGTTAAAGTTATAAGTAAAGACTCTCAAAAATACCGGTTTTTTGTAAGTCTTCGAAAATTAATTTTTTTGGGTCAACTAAAAACCTAAAATTGATTTTGATGTACGCCAGCTGCGCTTGTACTGCTTCATCTTCAATCAATTCCTTTGCAAACACAACACAGCTTGCATCGTCTTAAGAACGCTGACGATTTTTTTAATGTGAGCAACATAATCCGCATATTATGTATTGTATACAAACAATAAATATGTAATAGAGTTATGCACAGTAACGTCTGCGGTCACATACAAGTGCAAACCGTCTGTGGTCATGTACATATTTCCCCACGGACTAGACGTTTTAAATTTTAACGCGTCTAGGAATTTAGGTATGCGTATTACGTAGTGTGAGTAAGAAGCATGTTTGCACAGATATACATACATGCAAACGCGCTTTTGTCTACAATTTTTTTAGCGAACAAACTTTGAGAAAAAAGCAAAATAGGCAAAAAAGGCAGAAAAAGGCAACAACGGCAAAAAAGGCAAAAAAAGGCAAAATAAAATACATATATTTGGAATCAGGAGGACATGAAACGTGTTTGTGTAAAGTCGATACTATCTTCCGATTAAGCAAAAAAAAGAGGCAAAGTTAGCAAAATCCTATCCCTGGTAATAAGAATAAAATAAAGTAGAATATGTTTCATAACACATTGTATAGCTAGTAGAACAATTTGTATAATAAGGCTTTAATAAAGAGAATTACTGTTTTAAAAGGGGGAGGGAAATGTTGTGTCAAATTTCAAATCGCAATTGCAAACCTATCCCGTCTGGATAAGTGCACGCGAAAAGTCAAGCTATCTCGTTATCGGCAGCTTCGGCGTATGTATTATGAGAATAATTCGTCCGGCGGCAGTTAAATGCCAGACACAACGTAAGCAATTTTCATATCGTGTGAAAAGCTATTTTCACACGATATGGGATTTGATGGTGATTTGCGTTTGAGACACATTTTCTGTTCCCTCGATTAGACAGTTGTTGTTTATCTATCAAAGAGAGAACTCGGGTTTTTCTTGGTGTTATGCGTAGACGTAACACTAACACCAGCCCACTTCCTAATTGGAGAGCCGTTGCATAGCATACCAGAACCGCACGTGGTGGATATAGCAGTCAACTATACTGATCGTTGGCAGAGAATTCAGAAGATGTATCAGACCTTTTGGAGACAATGGAGTTCGGAATATCTGTCGCGATTACAGCAACGACCGAAGTGGCTAGAAAAGGAGCAGCAACCACAGTTAGGGGATCTAGTCCTCGTTAAGGACGAACGAATTCCACCATCGAAATGGATGTTAGCACGCATTGCGAGTCTACACCCAGGAGCAGATAACCTTGTTCGCGTCGTAACGTTAAAAACAGCCAATGGAAAGCTAAAACGGCCGATTACAAAAATTTGTTCCCTCCCAAGCAACAAAAGAACCACAGATGAGGCAAACATTTGAGTCTTTATATGACCATACACACATGCATCTATGCACATATATGCATGCACAAGCGCGTATATATATATACATATATCCACACAACACTACACATCATTTAAACAACATTCAACACAACACATACAACATAACATACCTATCATTCATTCAACCATTCTTAAGTAACTCTACGCATACCCCAATCTATACCTTTTCATTTATTCGCACACTCTATGCACTTTCTCACAATTAAAAGAATAAAAAAAAATAAAAAATTGTAACTCATATTCATAATAGGTACACATATTCATATAACACTTTTTCTAAAATAAATAAAAAATAGTACTAACCGAATTGTAGCAACATCAAATCAATTCACAACGGCATCACTAACGATGTCACTTCTACTCAACAAAATAACACTGCACTCAACAATCCCACTCAAACACATCCCATTCTTAAAATAAAAACAAAACAGTCCACTCATAGTAAATACACACACACACACATATACTTCCAAAAAAAGAACTACATATATCACAAAAATACAACATAAAAGCATACAATTTATTCTGTAAAAATATTAATTAACAGAATTACTCACCTCACAGAGATATGTCACACCTAATATATGAAAACTACACTTAAAAACAAAAAAAAGGGGGTTAAGCAAAATCACCCCAAGCCACCACGAATTTTTGCATACAGAACCGACCGAAGTAAACAAACCGAACCAATTCGCAAAAAAAAAAAAAAATAAAAACACCATGAGTTCATAGTAGGGTTAAAAGAGACAAATCTACACAAGCTATTACTCATTAGGGT
Organism: Brachypalpus laphriformis; assembly: GCA_945910035.1. NCBI lineage: Eukaryota > Metazoa > Arthropoda > Insecta > Diptera > Syrphidae > Brachypalpus > Brachypalpus laphriformis. The sequence goes on from OX246755.1 coordinate 58,143,865, forward strand.
TGAATTGAAAATTTACATATCCTTAACTCTTTCACTAACCATTTTGTTTCACAGAGCATGCTAGCTTGACGAAAGTAATGAAGGGTTCAATTGCATTGATGTCATGGCAGACGATGGAGTTTAAAGATTGGCGAATGGGGAGTTGCGAACTGCGTTCACGGCCGGGAAAAATATTCCAGAAGTCAATTAAATCAATTTTTTCTTCTTTATTGTTGCTAATTATTCATAAAATATAAACATAAAAATATGTAACGTAACGTAAACGTAAAGAAAATTCTAACAACTTTGTTAATATTGTTTATAAGAAAATTATTTGTTGTATTTGCTTTAATGTCAATTGAATTAACACAAACTTAATATTACTATTACCGAACAATAAAGCGTACAGAAAAGGTGTGAATCTCTTCGTTTTAGAAGTTTTTCTTTGTTCCACAATTCCTTTGGTCTGAGAAGAAAAGTTTTCAGATTTCCAACAAATTATAGAAACTTCATAAAAGTGTGTGTGAACCCCAAACAGCAACAAAGGTTTGAGAATTGAATGTAGTTTATTATAGTCTGCAATTCCAATTACGTTTATTGGTGGCGGTGGTCATACCTTAGTCCGTGGATTTCCTTTGGCACCAGAATAAGTGGCAGACAAATTTCCACATAGATACAGATCTCTATGGCGATCACGATCAGGCCCCAGAATTTGATACGAACGAATACGAACAAACTCTAGAAGAATATTTTCAGCCCCTGGAACAAGAAGATGATATCAACAATACTGAGACCAGCTTGATCGAGGACTTTACTGATATGCATTTTTTAGGTTAACGGACTCTTCGTTACCCTACTTTAAAGGAAAAACGGGGAGTGGCAAAATTATGAAAATCGTAATAGACACAGGCTAGACCTTCGTTTGTCGAGAACCCCATTCCCAACAATGAATCTTTTAATACAAACTCAATAGGCGGAAGTACCAGAATTACCCACCATGTTGAAAGAAGTCTTCTTGGCCTTAAAGAACTTAAAATAAAATTCTTCCTTCTCCCCACCTTAAGATCTTTCCATGCGATTTTAGGCAACGACAGCTTGAAAGAGTTGTCAGCAGTTATATATGCAAAGGAAAGTTACATGCTCATTCTCGGTGGACCTAAAATCAGAATTAAACAGATGAAAATGCAGTCAATCAACTCACTAAGCTCAAAAATCAGTTCTATATCTGAAGCTCAACAAATAATTGTTGAATCGCTTGTCAAAGATTGCCCCAACCTATTCTCCGAGCCTGATGAAAAGCTAACTTTCACCACAAAGGTGGTAGGCGAAATCCATACAAACACTGATTCCCCCATTTTCTCGAAATTCTATTCTTACTCCATGTCACTCAAGGAAGAGTTGGAGAAACAAATTTCTAAGCTTCTTGAGGATGACATAATTAGACCATCGCGATCACCCTATAACTCACCTATTTCGATAGTATCCAAGAAACCCAACTCCATGAGAAATAAACAATACCGACTAGTGATCGACTACAGGAAACCCAATTCGGTCACCATCGCGGATCGATACCCGTTCCCAGAGGTAAACGAGGTCATATCCCAATTAGGCAGAAACGCCTACTTCACACTTCTTGCCCTCAAAAGCGGATTTCGTCAGATTCCCTTAAAGGATTCTGATATCGAGAAGACGGCATTTTCCATAAATAATGGAAAGTTCGAGTTTGCACGACTACCGTTCGGCCTTAAGAACACGCCATCAATTTACCGACGAGCTCTCGACGATATTCTTCACGAGCATATCGGAAATATATGCTACGTATGCATTGATGACATCATCATATTCAGTAAAACCGAATATGAATCGGAGCATGCCGAACATTTAAAGAAAATCATCCACACTCTAAGCGAGGCCAATATGAAGGTACAATTGGACAAATGCGGTTTGGTGAAATCTAACCCAGAGAAGGTAAGGGCAATAGTCGATTTTCCGCAGCCTAAGACATTGAAAGACCTTCGTTCCTTCCTTGGCCCTCCGGGCTATTATCGTCGATTCGTTAGGGATTATGTAAAAGTCGCAAAGCGTCTGACATCCCCCCTCCGAGGAGAAGAAGGTCGTACCTCCAAAAACCTCTCTAGCAAAAAGCCAATTCACTTGGACTCCGAGGCTATCGAGGCCTTTAATAAACTTAAAAGTTCACTAGCTTCGCATGACACTATGCTCGTGAATCCTAACTTCGGCAAAGATTTCAAGCTCACCACCGAGGCATCCAATTTCGCTATTAGCGCACAAGACGGTCGACCAATAACCTTCATATACAGGCCTTTAAGCAAGTTGGAGGAGCATTACGCCACAAACAAAAAAGAAATGTTGGCGATAATTTGGGCCCTCAATTCGCTGAGAAATTACCTATACGGTTCTGCCCATGGTCCCGAAACAACCAAAAGCCTCGGATAAGGATGACTCAACTAATGACGACCCCAGCAAATGAAATAAGGACAATGACCTTCGGATCTGTACGAGGAATGTCCTGTCCCTTTACAGACCACGTGCAGCCGAACAACTAGCAGAGGCCCTAGACTGCTATAAAGCAGATATTACCGCCATCCAGGAAGTTCGATGGGATGGGCCGGGCAAAAAGAGGATGAAAAACTGTGACATCTACTACGTTGATTGCTACAGAGGCAACAGGCAACGCTTATTCGGATGCGGATTTGTCATACGCGGCAGACTTAGGCAAGAAGTCGAGAGATACGAACCTACAGGTGGCCCTGAGACTTCCGGACACATGCAGTGTGTTCCAAGCAGAGGTTCTAGCTGTACTTAAAGCTGCGGAACTACTTGAGATGGGATCAATATCCAATAAGAATATCGCCATCTATATTGACAGTCAGGCTGCGCTAAAGGCGCTAGAGTCTTACGTCACCAAATCTGAGATAATCAGCAATTGCCGCACAATGCTTAGGGCATTATGTACGCAGAACCGAGTCAGATTATGTTGGGTACCTGGACACTGCGATATTGAAGGCAACGAACAGGCCGACGCGCTGGCTAAAAGAGGAGCGGGGCTCCCACGTAGCGATATAATTGGTAGTATTAAGCCACCAGGTGGGCAAAATCGCATCATCACCTCCACGCGGTGCCCGCTGGATAGCTATCTGATAGTGAACTAACGATGAGCGTATGCTGAGTCTGACGATATATGTGCAGCTGAACACTCAGACCTGCATAAGCACATCTGGGTGAACTTCAGCGCGCATATGTTTAACCGGACGAGGCATCTCTTGTTGACCTGATCGGCTGAAATATGCGTCTCAGAAGTCTAGCAAGAGGTCCTCAGAAGGAGGACGTGCGGCGGACGAATTCTCTCGATGGAATCAACGGTGACGTCTACAGACCAGCGGATACCTTACTGGAGCTACTTCATCATATTTGGATCTGAGGTCTGTAAGGATTTTCAATACTACGTCAGGGTATTGAAAAAGAGATGGTGGCGGATGAACCCTTAATGGGCCAACGGCAGCGCTCATATCCCCGAAGTGGGTTATTGACATCGGTGTATCCGTCCTCTTGTCCTAGGGGTACAAAAAAAAGGATCTGGCCCTCCAGGTTGGGGGTTGTGCCGTCGGGTTAACTTCCCTACCACGTAAAAAACCTTTGGTTACGAAGCAACCAACAGCCTCGGATACGGATGATCTTACAGTTGACGACCCATGCAAACGTAAAAAGGACAACGATCTTCGTGTCTGCACATGGAATGTTAGGTCCCTCTACAAACCACGTGCAGCCGAACAACTTGCGGAGGCCTAGAGTGTCTCAAAGCAGACACTACCGCCATCCAAGAAGTGCGATGGGATGGGCCGGGCAAAAGGAGTATGAAAAACTGCGACATCTACTACGGCGATTGCTACAGACAAAAAGGACAGCGTCTATTCGGGTGCGGATTTGTCATTGGAGACAGACTTAGGCAAGAAGTCTTGAGTTTCCGGCATGTAAACGAGCGCCTCATGACTATCCGTATCAGGGCTAAATTTGCCAACATTAGCCTAATATGCGTTCACGCCCCTCACAAGGAGAAGGACGGCGCGACAAAGGATGACTTCTACCAGCTCTTGGACAAGACTTTACAAGGCGACTTTAACGCAAAGCTAGGAAGAGAGGAAGTCTTTAGTAGCGTGGTCGGAAAGCACAGCCTGCACGACAACACTTCCGGCAACGGACTCAGGCTAATCGACTTTGCGGCGGGGCGAAACTTTGTCGTTGCTAGTACGCGGTTCCCACGTCTCGATATTCACAAAGGAACATGGCTTTCCTTTGATCGAAAAACTGTCAACTAAATCGATCACATTGCGATCGACGCAAGGCACTCTTCCAGTATTCTGGGTGTCCGGACCTTCCGAGGAGCCAACGTGGACTCGGATCACTACCTAGTTGTAGCCAAGGTACGGATGCGGATATCCACAACGGAGCGAAATCAACGAAATACTGTGAGGAAATTTGACGTCGAAAAGCTACAATCGCAAGAGACCGCCAGAACCTTTGCCGATCGTGTTTCTTCTAATCTCAATCTAAGTCTTATGCCGCCAGCAGCAAATGCGGAAGGCCAGTGGCAGCGTTGCCAAAAAGCCATCAGAGATGCCGCCTCTGATGTACTCGGTTTCTCTCGCCCACCACAACGAAACCCCTGGTTTGATGAGGAATGCCGGCAAGCACATGCAGCAAAACAAGAGGCGTACAAAGCGGCGCTGCATAGAAGGACTAGAGCTGCTTACGAGCTCTACGTGCGCAGGAGAAAAGAGGAACATCGACTTCTCAGAAAGAAGAAAAAGGAGCATGAGAATCGCTTGATCGAGGAGATTGGAAGACTTTATTGCAGGAATAATATTCGATAATTTTACCAAAGGGTAAAAAGAACATGCCAGGGTTTCAAAGCCAGAACAGAAACCTGCAGGGACGAAAATGGCTACATAGTAGTAGAATCGCAGTCGGTGCTGAGGATATGGAAGGAACACTTCTGCAGACTGTTAAACGGCGATGATGATCAATATTCCGCTGTCAGGCAGAATGAGCAATTCAACAGTGACGATGGCAGTCAAAATTCCCGTCAACCCGATCAGAATGAAGTGAGGATAGCGATATCTAAACTCAAATCCAACAAAGCTGCTGGAGCCGACGGCCTTGCCGCTGAACTTTTCAAGGCAGGAGGAGATGAGTTGGTAAGGACCATGCACCAGCTCATCTGTAGAATCTGGTCGGACGAAAGTATGCCCGATGAATGGAACCTCAGCATCGTTTGCCCGATCCTGAAGAAAGGAGACCCTCTGAACTGCGCCAACTACAGAGGTATAAGTCTCCTAAATATCGCATATAAGATCCTGTCTGCCTTACTATGTGAACGCCTAAAACCGATCGTCAACAACCTGATAGGTCCTTATCAGTGCGGTTTCAGGCCTGGAAAGTCCACCATTGACCAAATATTCACACTACGGCAGATATTGGAAAAAACCCATGAATATAAAATCGATACGCACCACCTTTTCATCGATTTCAAAGTTGCCTATGATAGCGTGTATAGAGACGAGTTATACAGAGCCATGTCTAGTCTTGGCATCCCTGCCAAGCTCGTCCGTTTGTGCAGAATGACGATGTAGAACTCTCGCTGCTCCATCAAAGTCGGTAAGAACATCACCGAACCGTTGGATGTCAGGAAAGGTCTTAGACAAGGCGACGCGCTATCATGCGATCTCTTTAACATAGTACATGAGAGAATTGGACGAAACTCACAAGCCAACATCGGAGGTACAATCTTCTTCAAGTCTGTACAACTACTCGCTTATGCCGATGACATTGACATAATCGGAAGAACTCAGCGGGCAGTCAATGGGGCATTTACGAGTATAGAGAACGAGGCAGCAAAGATGGGTCTAGCGGTCAATGAAAGCAAAACAAAATATATGCTGTCTACAAAAAAGGACACCCAACATCGGAGTCTTGGGCAGAACGCCACAATAGACAGATACAATTTTGAGGTAGTAAAGGATTTTGTCTACCTAGGCTCTATGGTCAGCTCCGTAAATGACATGAGTGGAGAGATCACACGGAGAATTACTCTTGCCAATCGTTGTTTCTATGGGCTAAAACGGCAATTGAGTAGCAAAGCCCTATCTCGAACTACTAAGGTAACTCTTTATAAGACATTAATCATCCCAGTCCTGCTGTATGGCGCAGAGGCATGGGCTTTGAAAAAACCGGATAAGGATGCCCTTGGTTATTTCGAGAGAAAAGTTCTTCGAGCAATCTTTGGTCCCGTCTGCATAGACGGTGAGTGGAGGAGAAGGTACAATGCCGAACTATACGGCCTGTACAAGGACATCGACTTAGCCAGAAGAGTTCACATACAGCGACTAAGATGGCTGGGTCATTTAGAGCGGATGGAGCCCAACCTTCCCGCTAAGAAAGTCTTCGAATCCAACCCGGACGGACGGCGCAGTAGAGGACGACCTCGCGGTAGGTGGCGCAAACAAGTGGAGGGGGACCTCAACCAACTTGGCGTGCACAACTGGAGGCAGCTGGCTCGTAACCGTGCTGGCTGGAGAGGTTTGTTGGTTGAGGCCCAGGTCCACCCCGGACTGTAGCGCCATCTAAGTAAGTAAGTAAGCCACCAGGGTGCGTGGCCAAGGGAATTATTCGGGATAAAATCATTGACACGGCTAATCTAAGATGGTCAAACTTAGATGGTCACAGGGTGTCTAAGGCCTTGTGGCCTGTGCTAGATCGCAGAAAACCTGGGGAGATAATCAAGTTAGATAGATCGAGGCTAAGAACAGTGATAGGAATACTCTCTGGTCACTGTCTCCTAAGGAGGCATGCCATGAGACTAGGGTTATCCGATACGGATGTTTGTAGGTACTGCGACGACCTACATGTCTCAAAGGATATAACTCATATACTCTGTAAATGTCAAGGAATTGCCAGGACAAGGCTAAAGCACCTTGGAAGATACTTCTTCGATAACCTTGAAGAGGTGAGGTCCCTAAACCATAACAAGGATCTTTTCAGAATCTGTAGGGAGATTAATTGCTTGGGAGAATGGGTTTAGGTCTTCTGCCGTGAAGGTTCCCTAGGGATCGCGATGGGCCCACTTTTGTGCCAAGTGTTTTATGATAACCTCATAACCCTGCCTAACCTAACCTAACCTAACCTAGGCAAGAAGTCTTAAGCTTCCGACACGTGAGCGAGCGTATTATGACTATCCGGATCAAGGCTAAATTCGCTAACATATGGTAAGCCTAATATGTGTTCATGCCCCCACGGAAGAAATGGACCCTGCCACCAAAGAGTGTTTCTACGAGCTCCTCGACAAAACATACGAGCAATGTCCTAAATACGATGTAAAAATCGTATTGGGCGATTTTAACGCCAATATAGGAAAGGAGGACGTCTTTGGTAGGGCAGTCGGTAAGCATAGCCTACACGACATCACGTCTGATAACGGACTAAGGCTAATTGATTTCGCTGTGGAGCGAAATGTCACCATAGCAAGCACATGATTTCCTCATCTCGATATTCATAAGCAGACATGGCGGTCTAATGATCATGTAACGATCAATCAAATTGATCATATTGCGATCGACGCAAGGCATACCTCCAGTTTTCGGGATGTCCGGACCTTCCGAGCGGCCAACATAGACTCGGATCATTACCTTGTTGTAGCCAAGGTACGAATGCGGATATCCCAATCTGAGCAACAAAGAAGAATCACTGTGAGAAAATTCAACGACGAAAAGCTACAATCGCAACAGACCACCAGACTCTTCGCTGAACGCGTATCCCAAAACCTCTCAATCACCCCTATGCCGCCGGCATCAAGTGCCGAAGACCAGTGGAAACGCTGCCAACATGCCATCAGAAACGCCGCGACTGATGTGCTAGGTCTCGCTCGCCCACCACCGCGAAAGCCCTGGTGTGACGAAGAATGCCGGCGAGTGCATGCAGCAAAACAAGAGGCATACAAAAGGGCGCTGCAAAGAAAAACGAGAGCTGCTCGTGAGCTCTACGAGCAAAAGAGACGGGAAGAAAATTGGCTTCTCCTAAAGAAAAAGAAAGAGCATGAGAAGCGCGCGTTTGCGAATATCGAGAGTTTATACTCCAGGAATAATGTACGGAAGTTTTACCAAAAGGTAAAAAGAACGTGTCAGAGGAGCAATACCCGTACAGAAACCTGTAGAGATGAAAATGGAAACCTCGTAGTAGAATCACAGTCGGTGCTGAGAATATGGAAAAACTACTTCTGCAGACTGTATAACGGCGACGAAGACCAACATCCCGCTGTCAGGCAGAATCAACCATTCAACACAGACGATGATAGTCAAAATATCCGTCCACCTGACCAAAACGAAGTGAGGATAGCAATATCCAAGCTAAAATCCAACAAGGCTGCTGGACCTGACGGCTTACCGACACACTGACCACTTACGCCACAGCGCCCACATGATATCCTTGGTCGCTTCGAGAGAAAAATTCTTCGTAAGATTTTCGGTCCCGTTTGCGTTGACGGGTTTTGGAGGAGAAGATTCAATCACGAACTATACGAGCTGTACAGCGACCTCGACCTAGTCAAAAAAACTGCGTATTGGACGTCTGAGATGGCTAGGACAAGTAGAGCGAATGGACACCAACGGTCCGGCCCGCAGAGTTTTCGAATCTAATCCCGAGGGACGACGCTGTAGAGAGAATCATCGCCGTAGGTGGCGCGCACAAGTTCAAGGGGACCTCGACCAACTTGGAGTGCGCAACTGGAGGCAATTAGCTAAAGACCGAGCTAAATGGAGAGGCTTGTTGGTTGAGGCCCAGGTTCACCCCGAACTGTAGCGCCACCTAAGTAAGTAAGTAAGTTCTGCCAATGTCAATATTTACACGGATCACCAACCGCTTACATTTGCTCTTAGCAATAAGAACAACAATAGTAAGATGAAAAGGTGGAAGCCGATCCTCAAAGACTATGACTATACTCCCCAGTATAAACCTGGTAAATGCTATGTAGTTGCGGGTGTTCTCCCACGATCACCACAAGATTCCCAAATAAACTCATTAACACCAACCCAGCATAGCAACGAAAGCTCGTCGCAAAATTCCCTTTATCGAAGCTCCAATAAACGTCTTTTGGAATCAGATAATCCTCAAGTTTAATGATACGAGTCGAAAACAAATTCAAATCCCATTTAAAAACTACCGCAAAACTAGGCATGTTACCGAAGAACCTGAATACACTCATGAAAAAGCCATAGCCATCTTTAAAAGATTCTTAGACCCGAGCGTGCTAAATGGACAGCTAGCCCCAGGGAGGGTTATGGGCATAGTTCAAGAATTATACCCTTTACTTCTCGAACTATAAAATAAGGTATACTCAATCATTTGTTGAGAACATTTCCTCCACGGCCAGGCAAGAAAAAGTATTCATCGAGATCCATAACAGAGCTAATCGCGGTCCAGGCGAAAACAAGAACCAGATTATGGAAAAATATTATTTCCCCAGCATGACAAAACAAATCAAACAATACGCCAGACTCTGTTCAACCTGTGAAAGGAATAAATATGATCGCAACCCTAACAATCCAATACTTGGCGAAACCCGCATACCGAATTATCCAGGCCATACCGTTCAATTAGATATTTTCTCCACCGAGAAACATTTGGTTCTCACTTCGATAGATAAATTCACCAAATTTGCCATTGCCAAGATAATTAAGTCAAGAGCGATTGAGGATATAAGATGACCACTTCGAGAAATCATTTTCCAATTCGGCATTCCTCAATGCGTAGTATTCGACAACGAAAAGTCTTTAAATTCAGCATCAATTCTTTTCATATTGAAGGATGAATTTAAAATCATTGTCTCCACGACACCTCCATATAAAATTAAGATAAATGGTCAAGTGGAACTGTTCCATTCCACCCTATCAGACGTAATGAGATCTCTAAGAAATGACGTTATAACCAGAAATTTTGAGGAACTACTCGAAAGAGCAGTAAGTGAATATAACCGCAAAATAAAAGGCTAGGTTCTAAATTAACAAAACGATATGCCAAAGAGATAGTCGCGGAAAACCTAAGAACTACAATTAAAACCAAATCACTAAAAGTAGTCCACAAGAGCCTTATATGAAACTAGGATGAGGAAACCTTCTGTAAGCGAAACTCAGGTTAAATTATTCCCATTTTTCTTTCTTTTCTTCCCTTCCAGGCTGTACGCCGTAGGCCGCTTATCCGATATCCAAATCTTGGACTATTCGAATACCCAATGAGTCTCCATCAATATTGGAATGGCCAAAGTACAAACCGGAAATATTAAGTTAACCCACGATATTGATCTAGGAGCGTATAAGAAATTGGTTGATAACATTGCGCAAACGGTGCACAACATAAGTAATACTTACTCAATTTATCCTTTCCTCTCCCACGAAGTATCCCAGCTCCAAAACTTACTCCAAAAACTCACCCCGAGTCGAACTAAACGATCTTTAAACTTCATTGGAAGCGCGTGGAAATGGATCGCGGGAAATCCAGACCACGACGACTTCGAAATTATTCAGGGAAAGATAAACAAAGTATTAATAGGCGTGGCAATGGTGTAGTGGTTAACGTCGTCAATTGCCACGCTAATGGTTCATGTTTCAAATCCTGATGTCAGCAAGCATTTATTTATTTCTCATGAAATATATAAAGTCAGTCCGATCATTTGCGAAAGCTTGTGTGAACACTACTGCGAAGGCATAACACTGGCAGTAACTTGGTCATGTCGCTGGAAAAATTGTTTGCTCTGTTGATGGTGATTTGCCCTTGACATCGGTTATCGGGGAAAAAAAGTACTGTGAATCAGAAGCAAAGACAAAAAAATAATAAAAAAAATCTCCCCAGTTATCTGGGGGTGGCTCCCGGAGAATCTCTGAAGCATAAACAACTGAGCTTCAAGAACCACTGCACCAAAAATCTTTCTCTCTCTCTCTATCTATCCTTTCCAACGCCCGCACTGTGTGTAAACATGTTAAAGGTATTCATAACTCTTTGAGTGCTAAAATAATAATAATCATGATAAATAATAATAATAATAATGATAAAAAAATAATAATCAACAAGTTGTAATCAACAAAAAATTAATTAAAAGAATAAACAGAATAAGCAATGTAACAAACGAAATATTCAAAAGATTAAAGAAGAGTAATACAATTAAAAACAATTTGGCACTAAGTACACAATATAACATAAGACTACTTAAAGAAGAACTATTAAATATTTAATAGGGGAATTAGCCCCCTGGCAGCTCCTCATGGTGTGGGGCGGGCAACGTGACTGGGATGTGCGGATGGGGTAACTTAAATAGTTCTTCCCATCCATACAATCCAGTCACGTCTAATAATTTAATAAGCTTAATACAAGCTGTAAAGAACTTAAATCTAATTTACAATATGTACTTAAAAGCTAGTTAAAATTTACAAATATCAAGACCTGAGTGAGGAAGGGGAGTAAAGGGAGTTTCTAAGGGTGTTTTTACTGCACTGGAAATCAAAAAGGTTCTGACAGTCATTAGCAGAACGAAGCATTCGAGACATAGGCTCATTACACCCGTAGTTTGTACGGTGAAACTTGAGGCAGAAGAGAGGTACTGATCTCAGAAAACGTGGGTTGGTGCGGAGTGAAATGGTTTGGAGCAGCCTAGGTCAATCAATATTGCCTGTTAATAGTTGATGTACAAATAGTATATCGGCAACTTTTCTACGCTTTTCAAGGGACTGCATGTTCAACAAGTTTAACCGATGCTCATAAAGAGGTAGGTTGAATCTGTCAGGCCACGGGAGTCCGCGTAGAGCAAAGCGGATGAACCTCCATTGGACACACTCAATTCGATGTGAATGTGTATCGTGATAGGGAGACCAGACTTGACTGGCATATTCAAGAATTGGTCTTACAAATGTGAAGTACAGCGATTGCGTGACGTAAGGATTTGAGAATTCCTTGGACCAACGTTTCACATAACCTAGCGCAGAATTAGCCCTGCTAATAATATTGTCAATATGGCTACGAAAATTAAGCTCACTGTCGCATATGACGCCCAAATCACATAGAAAAGTGACAATGGGAACAGGCTCGTCGCAAATCCCATACGTTCTGGGGTCTGTCGGAAGACGCTTCCGGGAATAAGTAATAGCTTGGCATTTGTTGACATTCAACTCAAGACATTTTTCATAACACCAAGTAGAAAAGCTATTCAAGTCAGTTTGAAGAGCACGGGAGTCAGTGGGTGTGGAGATGTGTGTACAAATTTTCATGTCGTCCGCATAAACTGATAGGCGGGAATATTTAATTATGCCATCAACATCATTAATTGACAAAACGAAAATCAGGGGACCAAGATGGCTACCTTGGGGGACTCCAGAGGGGGGCATAAATGGATTGGATACAAATGATCTAAAAAGGACTTCATATTTACGTTCATGAAGGTAGGATTTGATCCACGCAATATACCCAGGCGGAAAGCCGAGAGCTTTGAGTTTAAAAAATACAATTGCGTGCGAAATTTGATCGAAGGCTTTGCTGAAATCGATAGCAACGACATCAACTTCCTTGCCATCTTCCAATGCGCACAGGGTGCTGGATACGATTTGGGTTAGGTTTGTGGTTGTAGACCTTCCCTTTAAAAAATCATGTTGGTGAGGGGAAAATATAGATTTACAATGGAAAAACATTGCATCGTAAACAATACTTTCGAATAGTTTGGGTATGCCGGAGAGTTTAACTATAGGACGATAGTTCGAGATTTCGTTTTTGGACCTTTTTTATGAAGGGGAATAATATAAGAGCTTTTCCAAAGCATAGGAAAGACGCTTTGAGAGCGACAGTTGGAACAGAGTCGTAAGGGGTAGAGCTAAGGAGCTTACACATTTTTTTAAAACTACGGCAGGTATACCGTCCAGGCCGGTGGAGTAATCGCATTTAAGTTTTTCGATCTTTTCTATCACGAAAGCCACTGTTTTGTCAATTGAAGTTAAAGAGGTCTGGGGACAATCTCTCATGTAAGAGAAGTAAGAATAGTCGGGCTATGATATGTGGTTGGAGAACGATTGACTAAAGAAATGAGCGAATAAATTTGCTATTATTTTAGGATCGCTCGACGATGTATTGGAGAATGTCAGAGTCGAAGGGTAGCTGTCTGACTTTTTTTTGGTATTAATAAAATGAAAAAATCGTTTGGGGTCAGCGATAATGTCAGATTGCGTACGGTCAATATATACGTTATAAAGGAAATCACAGAGTTCGGAAAAATGCGTATGTACAAGAAAGTAATTGGAGAAGTTGAAATCAGAGCCACATTCGAAGTAGATGCGCCAGAGCTTATTTCTTCTGTTGCGAAGTGAACGTAATTCTTTTGTATACCAAGGTGGAGAGGACGAAAAACTCTTCTGTGGCATATATGGGACGGATTGCATAAAACAGCTGAATATTTCAGAGTAGAACAATCCAAGTACATTATCGACAGAAATATGTGTACTGCTAAAAATACTGTTGAAATTAACAAAGCACACACCCCATGATGACAAGACGACAGAAACGGGCATTAGATATTGCCAAACCTGGTAAACGAGGGCAGCCTTTGGAGCCAGGCCTGAAGGGTGTCAGTATACGAGCGTCTGGTGGTCGGCCTGTCCCGCTCGACAGCCGGCCGGGTCAAACCCGAAATGGCTACGAGCTTCCTGTCAATGGTCTCGCGAACCATTACGGGGGTCAAGGGGTGAGCGCGCTGTGCACTGATAGGGGCACAGATGGACTCTCTGAGTTTCGACAACGGCGTCGACTTAGAATAGGCACATTTAACGTCTCATCGCTCACAGGGAAGGATCTTGAGCTTTTGGGGAGGCTGTTAAGAGTCGACTAGATATAGTTGGCGTCTCTTCAACAAAGCAGAAAGGTTCTAAAACTGTGGACCTTTCGGATGGATGGAAGCTCTTCCTGTCAGGAGTCGCACCTTTACTGTCTGCTCGGCGGTAGTGGGGATACTCACAAGTCCCAGGTTGACAGACAGAGTATTGGAGTGGATACCATTAGAAGGGAAAGTTGCGATCCTAAAGCTCAAACTTGAAAGATCAACTCTGGCATTGGTGCAGGTGTATGCACCGAACCTTTAGTCAGAGTATGCAGCTTTCTTAGATGAAGTTGATGTTGCCCTTGAAAACGTTGCAGATATGGATTTGTTTGTCCTGATGGGTGACTTCAATGTACATGTGGGTGTAGATGTTATGACATGGGGGAGTGTGATTGGGAGGAACGGTGATCCTGATCAAAACGCGAACGGAGAGAGGTTGTTCGATTTTTGTTGTAAAAATGACTTATCCATCATGAACACTATCTTTCCACACAAAGACATTCACAAATACATATGGTACCGTCAGAGTCTACAGCAGAAGTCACTGATCGATTTCTTTGTGGTACCATCGTGTCTGAAGAGAATGGTTTGTAGTGTTCGCGTATTGAGAGGGGCCGAACTGTCAACTGATCATCACTTAGTGCTGTGCAAATTGTATCTTAGCGAGAGAGTGTCTCCCCTACCAAAGCGTAAACCAAGGATGGTTACACGCATACGATGGGAGAGGTTACAGGACGATGCGATACGGGAGACATTTGCGCGGCAAATATCTGAAAGGTTTGAACGAATTCCAACTGTTCCATCAAATGTAGAGAAAGAATGGCAACTATTTTCAACAGCGGTTATTGCCTCTGCGGGAGATGTTTGTGGAGTGAAGGGGCTTGGTGCGGCTGGTGGTGAGAAAAGAACTGCTTGGTTTAAAACGCCCGGAGTTCAAGAAGCCATCAGAGAGAAGAAGAGAGCATTTAAGGTGTGGATTCACTTGGGAAACTCCGATTCTCGAAATCGGTACACTGAGGCGCAAAGAACTTGCAAATTAGCTGTGAAAATAGCGAAAGAACAGTCTTGGAAGGAGTTTGGCGAGAAATTGGATCGTGACCACAGATCTGCAAATAAGATGTTCTGGCAGACCGTCCGCCGGGTCAGAAGAATAAAGTTGAATATCGTTGAAGGAGTCAAATCCAAAGACGGTACACTTCTTTCCAATGAGGAGGACCATCTTACGCAGATGGAGCGAACACTTTTCAGAATTGCTCAATCCCGAACAGGGCACCGAAGATGACTGACCTATTGTTGCACTTTTTTCAGGGGGAGGGAGAATTAAACCGCGGGTCAATTAAAATAAAGGTAACCGACTTGCTACACTGACAAATATATAAAAAAAAAAACAACGCAAAAAGAAAAACACAAAAAAGAAAAAAACAAAAAACGAAATGAAGGGCGAAGACGGGAAAAAAATGCAACAATACAGCACTTTGAGTGCTGGCCGCTCAGCTGGGGTGGGTTCGATTTGAGAAATCAAAGATAAATGGGAAATAGGGTGAGTAATGCGGAGTTTGGACGCCACGTAATTTTTGATATAATAGGGAGGGAAATTACGAAACCTATTTGGGGGGTGTTTTGGGAAATGGTGGGGTACACTAGTGCTGAAAGAAAATAACAAATAAAAGAAACAATAATCTTTTACCTCGTTATAAATGCTCGTTACGAGCGGGCGATTTATTAAAATAAGAAGGCAAACCAAATAACAAAATCTTGTTTAGGAAAGAAAACGACAAAAGGTAATTTTACAGGGGATCAGAAAAAAACCTCGGCGAGGAAAAAAGATCCCCAAGAGAAAGAAAATATCGAATGGCCCGTTACGGCAAGTCCCGAACAACCGGGTTTCAAAAACACTTTCGGAATTTCCCTACACAGAACGCACTTAAAAACAATTTCTAAACCACACAGAAAATCAGATACAAAAACTTATCTGTTTTTTTTTTTGTCCTCCTTTTTCTATTTTCCTCCTGTTGTATGCCTCGTTCTGGCCACTAATCTGCTACCACTCTACCAGTAATCCTTCCTTGTAACCCTTGTCCTAGTCACTTCCTTTATCCTTGTTTCCTTTATGATTGTTTTTTCGCTCAAAACGTTCACTCTTCACTATATATAAAAAAAAAATGAACTTTGTTGATTCTCACTCTTGCTTTTTAAAAAACTTCCAAATTATTTGCTGGTCGACCAAGAAGTGGTCTCCCGCTGAATACAAGGCCTGGTCGAGCTTCGAGCCTTTTACTCACACATATGTGAATCCCCGCTATTCAGCTATTGGATTCAAGAGCAGCTTGCTGTGCATTACTCCGCTCATTTGCGTAAGTATGCAACCGCTCTTGAACCGCCGCTATTCCGCTCTCAATAATCACCCACATTCCGCTGGCTCGAATTCGCCCGACTTCGGCTTTTCCTCACAATCCGCTCTGTTTGTTTAAACAATTCAGGAGAATCAACAAAGTGAAAAAAATATCATTAATTAAAAATTACTAAAGTGGGTTTCCTCCCACCAATAGAAAAAGAAGAAAAGAAGTGACCTGACTAATTACAGGACGGGCCCTAAAACGCCATTCTGCGCTCAACAAAATTACACTACCGGAAGAAAATAGAACAAGGAGTAAAACTTAAATTACGCGTTAAACTAATCTACCCGGTAGAATTTCGTGCAGATTTGGGGACTAGGGACGAGCCCTTAACGTACCATTCCACACATAGAGTCCAAGGTTAGGGTGGGCTCTCGGCCATTGATGGGTTCCATCCGAACCATTCCTTATTCGTGTGCTGCCGCTTGTCTTGTTTGTGTTTGATGGTGTTTGATGTCGATGTCTTCGTGTGTTTAGTTGTGTTTGTGATGTTGAATATGTTTGTATGATGTAGTGCGTTGTTTCTGGGACGCCTTGTCCCCTCGCGATGTATTAAGTGTTTCTCGTTGCTCGTAGGTTCTGGGACACCTCGTCCCCGCTCATGGCTTGTCTTGTGACGTTGGTTACGTCGATCTGGAACAGACTCTCTGTCCCATCTGTTCACACGTTGATTATTGTACTGCGTTGTAGTTAGTGTTGTTTGTGTTTGGTGTGCCCGTTGTTAAGGTGGACAGCTTGTAGTGAACACACCGTCTTTGCCATCGCTGGTTTCACCCTCGCCGCTCGTCTCATTCTCAAATTGTTTTGGAGAAACCGCCCGTTTCTCCTCTCCTTCAGGGTTCAAACATCTCTTGGTAGTTGGAGGAACCGCCCGTTCCTCCACTTCTTCAGGGTAAAAGGTTGATCAAGGGAAACCTATATTGGTTGTTTCTGCAAGATGCTGGGAAAGTGGGCCTATGGCTGATGGGACCATGGCTGCCCTCCACTTTCCCAGAATTTTGTAGAAACAAAGGGAGAAAAGAGGGGGAGAAGGAAAGATGCATCGAGTAGGCCTTGTTGTGGTAAATTTTACCGCAACACTATGGTTGAGAGTAGGGCGGAAAGTAGTCGTACGGTAGAGGAAGTAACTTTGACGATCAAAGCGCTAAATCTTGGCAAATCTGCTGGTGTGGATGAAATTCGACAAGGAATGCTCAAGGCTTTAGGTAAAGAGGGAGTGCAATGGCTCTCGCGTGTCATTAAAGTGACCTGGGAATGCGATGAAACATCTGGTGATTGGCAAATGGGGTGACAGTTCCTCTTTTTAAAAAGGGGGACAAAAGAGATTGCGCCAACTATAGGGTACACCCCTTTTAAGTCTCCCACGAAACGTCTTCGCTAAGGTGCTAGAAACGCGTTCCAGAACTGTGGTTGAGGACAGTTTGGGGGATGAGCAGTGTGGTTTTCGTCCCGGTAGAAGCACAACTGAACAGTTGTTCACTCTCAAAATGGTTCTTAAGAAGGCCTGGGAATATGCCAAACTCGTAGGGATCGAGTGTGCAACACCAGAGTACGCGAGGTGCTCAATGTTGGGCATCTACTTCTCCGAACGGAACGATCTATGCTTCGATGGTTTGGTCACGTAGTGTGTATGCCCCCAGACCGGCTTCCAAAACGCGCCATGGTTGCCGTGCCATCAGGTAGGCGACTCCGCGGAAGGCCTAGAAATAGATGGTTGGACCAAGTCCGACATCTCTCCTGGAGCCGCCTAGGGATTCCTCCTGATGAATTGGTGTCAATGGCGGAGGATCGAGAAGGATGGAGAGTCCACCTGAGCATCCTACCCCCGCAACCCTCATGAAGGATTAGCGGGCCGTTGAATGTATGTATGTAGGGGAATTGTGCTCAAGATGACATACTTTTTCTTCAAAGTGAAAAATAGGAATATTTAGAAATCATAGGGATGAAAACAATTTGTATTCAATCAATTCATTTATTGGTAACAAAAGCACCATTTAAGTGAATGTCGTAAAACAAGAAATAGTATTTTTTTTAAAATACGTTTTAATTAAGTTCAAGAGCAAGTTCAGGATGGCATAGTTGGTGTAAGATGACATATGCCATGACATACCGCTTACGAATCTTCTTTGTAGAGCTTACATATTAACTGCTTAGTTTAATAAGCTTAGCCATATCGTCTTTCGACCAAGAATGCCTGCTTGATGCTCTTTTGTAGTTTCTTGGCATACTGAAATGAAAAGATTTCTAAATTAAAACAAAATACTACCTCTTAGATAAGATAACATTGCGTGTCATCTTGGATGGTCGAGCATCACGTCATCTTGCCCGATATGAGTGAAAATGTTTAGCAGAATGTAGGCACCGAGATTTTCTGATTAAGTAAAAATATTACACAGAAATAATTAAATATACAGTCAACTCCGCTTATCTGAACTACGCTTTACTGAAAAAAATCGGTTAACTGAAACACAAAAATTTGTCACGGAGCATTTTTTCACAATTTTCATACAAATTACTCCGCTTAACTAAAATCCGCTTAACTGAAAAACCTGGTTAACTGAAAAAACTTTTACGACACAAATTATTAATTTATACTCAAACTACTTATCGCCTATCCCTAAAAGTGACCTGTAAATTACCATAAAAATATTTATTTTTCCTATTTTTTTTTTTTCTTTATTTACACGTTATCGAAGTTTTGTTTTGTTTCGAGTTTTTTTTTTTTTTTTTGATAAAATATTGACATATTAAAAATGATGATGTTGGTATTTTTTTAATTTTCAGGTTGGATAAGAGAAATAGTTTTTTAGTTATCCGAACTCCGGTTAAATTAAATTTTTTTTCAGTTATCCGAAGTCCGCTTAAGAGAAAATACGTCTAACACTTGAGGCAAAAAAAAACTTTTTGCACACAAAATCTTTGATTTCGATGTCATTGAAAGCGCGTTGTAAACTAACGGCCGAAGCACTATGGGGGTAAACAACGTCGAAAACTGCGTGTCAAGGCGTGTTTGGCAGAACTGTGGCGCCTATGTATAAAGAGAAATTGTAAGTATGTCATCCTAGCAGATATGCCATCTTAAGCATAATTCCCCTATGCCGTGCATTGGGCAAAGAAGGGTATAATAAACTCCTACATTTTATCTGTGATTGAAATTAACGAAATTAAAGATATTTTAAGTACCTAATGAAAATGTTGAATATAAAAATCTAGAAGAAGCATTATTTATATCATAAGTATACCGAGTACGACTAAAGAAATACGTAATATTATATTGATCAAACACATTAGAAAGAAAAATCTATCAACTAAAATTGAATATAAGGAAATCCTAAAATGTTCATCTAATATCTATGGTATTATCTCAGAATGTTGGAATTATAATAGCTTAAGGATATGTAATAATAATAATTTAGTGGACATTAGCGACAATACGTGTATACCAAACCTACTAAGGAGTCTTCCATCAGATTGCACCCTGGTCAACAGCCAACACTTACCCACAGTTGAAGAAATTTCATCAGGAATCTTAACCAATACAATGGATCGGTGACAATTAACAATGAGACTTCCCATCTAACAGGCACTTTCCTCTTAATGTTCGAAAACGCTACAGTGATTATTGGAAATACAGCCTATGTATCCACCACGGTCTCCAGATATAGGCCATTATCTGCAGTAGCACAACCATCATCTGCGGCGAAGAATATGGAGGAGTTCCTTTCGTTGGAAATGTTGAAGGAGTTGAACCTCAAGAACATCAAAACCATCGAGCTATTGTAGAATAAAAACCAACCGTACAACTTGTACTTGTTTTAGGCAAATTGAGGTACCAAACCGACGAGGGGGTAAAGCACTACAACGTTACGGCAGGAGTCCCACAAGGATCGGTACTAGTCCCACTTATGGAATATCATGTACGACGGAATCCTGCTACTAGCATTGCCACAAGGAGTTAATATACCGTGGCTAAACACATCCACGAAATAAAATCGGCAACAAACGAAGCAATGGAAAAAATTAAAGACTGGTTAGGATCCGGCGGCTTAGAATTAGCAGACCACAAAACGGAAGATGTTTTTATAAGAAGTCGAAAGCTGTTGAATATGCGCATATTCGAGTTGGAAATCAGACTATAAGAACCAAGGAAGCAGTCAAATATTTAGGAGTAATGCTCGACAACAGGTTAAGGTTTAAAACGCACGTGGAATATTCGAGCAAAAAGGCTTCACAACTTCAGGTAGCTCTTTCTCAAATACTGCCAAACATCGGTGGACCTGGATACGCTAGACGGATTCTACTATCTGGAGTGGTTAGCTCGGTTCTTTTGTATGCGGCAACGGTTTGGGCGGCGGCGTTAGCGACGATAGAAACACGGAGAAAACTATCGTCAACATACAGGCTATGTGCGATAAGAACAATCAGCGATTTCCGAGCAATATCGAACGAAGCAGTCTGTGTCATAGCAGGAATGATCCCCATCGACATCTTCGCAAATGATATGGTTAGGATCTACGAAAGAGAACCTCGAGTCATCAAGAAGCAAATATTGTCAAGAGAATAAAGGAGGCGGAGAAGGCAAAATCACTAGCTATGTTGCAAGTCAGGTAGGATAACAGTACAAAAGGTAGATGAATCTACAAGGTGATCCCAACCATTGAAGTCTGGACTAAGCGAGTGTATGTGGACTGCATCTACCACCTTACGCAGATCCTATGGGGTCACGGCAGCTACTGCAAATATTTACACAGATTTGGATATTATAACTCACCTTTCTGTCCACATTGTCCAGACTAGGAGGAAAATACAGAGCACGCAATATTCCATTGCAATCGCTTAATGGAATGGAGAAATAACCTGCTAAGTCCACTATTCCTTATAGACCAAATACTGCGGTCAGAGGAGAATTGGCTCGATATTTGTACACTCATAGCAATACAAGAAGCATAGCATTAAAAGCTAACCAGCCCCGCGAAGTAATACGGCAATCCCACTGGGAGAGTGGTAGAAGTGCGCAGGGTGTGGATTAGTATGTAGGCGCATTACTAGCTAGCAGCTCGGGCTACTGGTATCTTTGGCAGATATTCATATCCCTCCAAAAAAACAAAACGCGGTTTTTTTTTTTTTTTTATAATTTGCGCGTGCCAAAGATTATTAATACCTTTATACTGGTTCTCAGGGCACGGGCGGATAGGACGAGGGGGGAAGAAGACAGAGGAGATGCCGGTTTGCGTTGGCTTTAAACGTTTGAAAGTTGTAATGATTAGGAAATACAGAGGCTGGTAATTCATTCCATAAACGTGCTGTTCGGCTTATAAACGAATCCCTATATTTGACAGTACGTCCGAAGATGGGCTTGAGGGTGAACTGATGTGCATTCGAAGCGTGACGCGTATTGCGGGTGAAGTTTTGAAGGGGAGGAATGCAGCTGGCTATTTCGCTGGAGCATTTTTCATAAAAAAAAGCGATAAAAAAGAGAAAGACACGAGACATTTCTACGATGTTCAAGTCAGACTATGGAGCTTACGATGTCTCTATCACCTATCAGTTTTAACGCGCGATTCTGTACCCTATCTAGAATGTGCAGAACGGTCTTGGGTGCACCAGACCAGATGTGGGCGTTATATTCCAACTTTGGGCGGATGAATGCTTTACAGATGGAGGCCAGATCAGACGGGGTAAAATATTTCTTGCACCGCATTTTTGGCGACTTCGAATATGTGATCGTTCCATCGAAGACGGTTATTGACGCACATACCGAGAATGACAAGTCTTTCGGATTTAGCGATGCAAGTACCATTCATGGATAATGGTTGAGGGTCTTGGTTTCGCTTGAGAGACAGAAGGCAGCATTGAGTTTTGGATGCATTAAATTCCACTCTATTGATTGAACCCCATTTCGTTATGCTTTCCAGGTCGGAATTTAATGTGTTTAACATACGTTGTCATTCCTCTTCTACGGCCGAAGAGCAGGGACGTGAGTTAGGGAACGAATATGAAAAACTGAGAGTGCTGTCATCAGCGAAGGAATGGATTGGATTAGAAGTTGCAGACAAGAGGTCATTTATAAAAATGAGGAAGAGAGTCGGAGACAAAACGGAGCCCTGGGGAACACCAGCATTTATATGGTGAATTGCAGACTTGAAGCCGTCCAAGACAACCTGTATTGAACGGCCCGAAAGGTAATTTCTAATCCATTGAAGAAGAAACTCATCGATGCCATATGCATACATTTTCGACAAAAGAGCCTGATGCCAAACTCTGTCAAATGCCTTAGAAATATCGAGCGCAACCATCTTTGTTTCGCCGAAGTGATGGAGAGATTGGTTCCACTTCTCGGTGAGATATGCCATCAGATCACCAGTGGACCTGTTGCTACGAAAACCATACTGCCGGTCATTGAGGAGTTTTCGTGAATCAAGATATTTCATAAGCTGACGATTTATCAGCGTTTCCATGACCTTGGAAAGAAGGTACGTAAGTGCAATGGGTCGGTAATTGGTCGGGGAGGAAGATTCGCCTTTTTTAGGGACGGGCTGGACAAATGCTGTTTTCCATCTACTCGGAAAGAGCCCAGAAGAGTAGGACACACAGAAAAGCTTACGCAGAGGTTTTGCCAGCGTGGAAGAACACCTCTTCAGAACTATGGGGGAGATACCATCCGGATTAGCGGATTTGTGTACGTTAAGACCTTTGAGTACTCCAACTGTACGAGTGCGAAAGTGGACTTGTCCCATGGAAAATTCGACGCTCTCAAGTACAGGCGGGGACAAAGCACTATCTGGCATGGTGGAGTTCGCTGCGAAGTGAGCAGCAAGCAGATTGGCTTTGTCTAAGGAGCCGACAGCTGGAATGTCTTTGTAAATGAGCGTTGGGATGGCAGACGAGACAGAATTTTTAATATTTTTGACGAATGACCAAACAATTTTACTACCCTTGGGACATTGTAGAATTTTTTTGTCTCAGTTTCTGGTCATGTAAGAATGTTACACGTCGAATGTGGGCATTGCAGTCATTTCTGGCTTGTTTAAACTTCTTTCGGTTTTCCTCAGATTTGTTGGCTTTATAAGGCCGAAAACGTAACTCTTTCAACCTGATAGCCTCTTTACAGCTCTGGTCAAACCACGAGTTTGCCTTAGGTTTGATCCTTTTTATTCTGTTAGGAATAAAGGCATCTATACCTAAGCGAATGGTGTCAGTAATCATATCGGCGGCGGCATCCACGTCGCTATCGAGGAAGCATAGCGACCAGTTAAAACTCCTAAAGAAACTATTAAGGCCGTCCCAATTGGCTTTCTCGTAACGCCATACTTTTCTTTTGGGAGTTTTTTCTTTAACTAAGTGGTCAGAGTACGAGAATTTAGCCGATATGATGTTGTGGTCAGACCGGCCTAGAGGCGCTAACACATCAATGATGTATTTATCAGGGTGTAAGGTAAGAAACAAGTCCAAGTAAGAACAAGAGTGTTGGCAGAATGACTTGCAATGTCCGGTATGCGTGTAGGCTCATTTACAAGCTGGGTCAAATTGTTTATCTCAGCGAAAAGTTCAACATACCTTCCTTCGGGTGTTGTCTGGCCAGAACGTCGAAGCCAATCCGAATTGTGTATATTGAAATCGCCCGCAATGACGATTTCAGTATGGGGATACAGGGATACAATTCGTGTGATTGAATCGGACAACGCATCAAACTCGTTAAAATTTGAGTTGCTATTCGCACTAGGGCTTCTATAAATAAAACAGTAGTGAGTTATTTGCATGCGGACGTTGAATTTTAGCCATTTGTAATTAAATTCCTGATTGGAACAGTGGCCATACTGTGGCGGAACTTGGTAAGCTATATCACTACGGTGGTAATTGGCGAGGCCGCGGTGGGAAAAGAATAATGGACCTAAGTTATATCCAGGAAGCTTTAGATCGGATGTTTCTTCAACTACCTGTGTTTCACCAAGTGCCAAAACAGCTGGTTTATGGGAATGAGCGTGGGCGTATAAGTCAAAGAAATTTGTTCTAAGCCCACGAATGTTAGTATAGTCAACCCTAAATTCCCTCATCATTACAGCACAAAAACACAAAAAGACACAACTCTGACGCTACTAAACAGATCCGTGAAGTGTAGATCTTAAGTATAGCTTTCACAACAAACTATTGCCGGTGTTATGCCCAAACGACAATCAGCTGTGGTCCGCTATTCGGAAAAACACTGACGGTCCGCTATACATCAGATGTTACGCTCTCTCAATCATCGCAATTGAAAACATGTAAAGAACATGCGACAATTTCGATGGCTAAGAAGCGCAACAACGAGTGAGTTGGGGTGGGAAGGATAGAGTGACCCGCGCGGGTTACGTCGACCTTACCGTCAACGCAAACCGACACCAACCACACTATACCAATAAACTGGTCAGCATAAGTTCATTTGAGTTCAACCAAGTGCATTTGAGTGCAACCAAGTTCATATGAGTTCAACCAAGTTCATATGAGTTCAACCAAGTTCATTTGAGTTCAACCAAGTTCATTTAAGTTCAATCTAGTTCATGAGAATAATTGTAAGACTAAGTTCATTCGGGTTCAATAGATTTCACCGTAATGAACTGTGTCAATAATGATGACCGGCATTTTTCGCAATACCTTTAATGCAATGTAATATTAAACTAAGTTCAACGAATGGAAGAATGAAGGAGAAACGAAGTAACAAGTAATAAAATAAAATTGTAAGTTTTTAGTCTAAGTTTTAGATTCATAATAAACAGAACGTTTTCGTTAAAAAACAAATCGTGTTCGTGTTTTTTTTGGAATAGTCCCGAAGGACATCCATAATTGGCGCAGTCGGTGAAGCCTACAGTATTTAATAGAAATTAAATATAGCTACAAAAAAGTGCTAATAATTATCCAAAGATAATTATAAAAAAAAAAAAGAAGAAGAAAAGTGTCAATAATTATCCAAAGATAATTACAAGAAAGTGATAGCAATTATCCAAAGGTAATTACAAGAAAGTGATAACAATTATCCAAAGATAATTATAAGAAGGTGATAATAATTGTCCAACGATAATTACAAAAAGTGTCAAGTGTTTAAATATCTAAAGATACCCATACCCATAACACATAAAGACAAATACATCAAAGGTGAATCTGAAGATTAGCCTTACTAAAACTAATGCCAAAGGAAAGCAAGGACAGAAACATCAGATTTACTGTACCTTACACAACTACAAAAATTGAAGAAATGCCAGCAACGAGTGGTGAATCTACGGCGCAGCAGCCAACGTCAAGCGGCACTGCTACAGCTCAACCAGAATCGCAGTATACGATAACAGCGACAGAGTTAATCAAAGAAGCTTCAAGAATCAAGGAATTCTCTGGAAGTAGAGAATACGACTTGTCATCTTTCATAAGGGAGGTGGAGTTAATTCTGCCACTATTCGACAACGATCCAGGGCTGAGGAACTTTATATTCCAACGATACGTCCGAAATAAGATCCAGGGAGCAGCACTTCAAGTCATCCCTACACTGGGACCAGCACCATCATGGGAGCAGATTAAGGAAGAATTGATAAAAAATGTCGGCATCAAGGAATCATACCATCATCTATACCACCAGGCCATTAATCTGAAGAATACTAAAGTAAGTGAATATTTTCGTAACCTAAGAAATATATTAGACAAACTTAATACCAAATATGAATTTGACAAACAACAACCAGTAGAATTTTCACCAAAATCCAATGAATCTATTATTTTAAAAACTTTTTAAAATGGTATTGATGCAAATCTATCTAGTATCATATACAGCAGAAATATTAAAACATTAAGGGAAGCATACTACGTCTTGGAAGAAACAGGTATTATTAGACATTATGATAAACAACCAAGTAGTTATAACAAGTATAATAATAGGCAGCTGACAAGACAAGACTCACACTATAGAGACGAACAGTATAAGCAATATCACAGTTATGAGGGAAATCAGATAGGACATATTAGGAGTTCAGGACAGTATAGACAGAACCGTCACTCAGACCACAACGATTCCAAATCGGAACAAATAAATCAAGGGCAACCAAGGTTCAACTCGAATTCGGGACAATTTCGACAAAACTCATACAGCACAAACTCAAGACAACCTAGGCAGCAGTGGGGAGACAACTACGGGAATTCTAGACAAATTAGACAAAATCGCTCTGAACCTATGGAAGTAGATCACATTGAAACTACAATCCAGGAAGAGGTAAATTTTCACTCACATGCCCAAAAACAAGTTTACCGATAGTTGAGTTAACTATTGGGCACGATAAAATAAGATGTCTTATTGACACAGGGTCAACAACATCTCTTTTAAACTTACATAAGCTACCCCAATATAAACGACAAAAACTTCAGAACTCTATAACTTTTAACACACTTAGCGGACAAACTTTAATCAGCGAGGAAATTATAACCCCATTACCAAAATAATTTAAGGAAGATAATCTTATGAGTTGGAAGCTCACTGTATTTACGAATAAACAATTCGACGGTTTGATAGGACAGAATTTGCTAAAACCTATGCAGGCAACTATTAATTTAGAAGAAGATTATTTAGAAATACACAGTGTAAAAACGAAATTCGTAAACTCTTGTCCTTATAATTATAATGAAATTCATCTGTTGGAAGAATCCAAATTAGATCAAAGTACTTTGGAAAAACTAGACCGCGATGATATGAATTCAGAGGAAAAAGAAAAACTTAGAAAACTGATAAATAAAAACAAGGATTTATTCTTTCAAGAAGGGCAGAAATTGGCACACACTCACGAAATACAACACGAGATTATAACAAATACAGATAGACCAGTATATTCTAAAATATACAGATACCCTCAAATACACGAGGAAGAAATAAGCAATCAAATAAAAGATATGCTGAGGCAAGGAATCATAAAGGAAAGCAACTCTCCATACAATTCGCCACTATGGATCGTTCCGAAGAAGATCGATAACTCCGGCAAGAAGAAATGGAGAATAGTAATCGATTATAGGAAGCTCAACGAAATTACTGTTAGTGACAAGTTCCCTATACCCAATATAGAAAATATATTAGAGAAGTTAGGAAGGGCGCAGTACTTCACTACCCTAGACCTTTCTAAGGGATTTCACCAAGTTGAAATAAAGCAAGACGACAGAAAAAAAACCGCCTTTTCAACACCTTTAGGTCACTACGAGTTTACTAGAATGCCGTTTGGGTTAAAAAACGCTCCAGCGACATTCCAAAGGCTAATAAACTCAGTTCTCAGAGAGTATGTTAACCAAATATGCGTAGTTTATCTCGACGACATCTTAATATTCAGCACGACGTTAGAAGAACATACAGAAAGTATACAAAAAGTATTTAACAAATTAAGGGAAAATAACCTTAAAATTCAGGTGGATAAGTGCAACTTTTTTAAAAAAAACCACTGAGTACTTAGGACATATACTCACAACGGACGGCATTAAGCCAAATATAAATAAAATTGAAAATATTCAAAAACTCAAACTACCCGTAACTACAAAACAAATCAAGTCATTTTTAGGGATAACAGGTTATTACCGCAAATTCGTAAACGACTATGCGAAGGTTGCACAGGGAATGACTACAACGTAGATTTATATAAATTGCAAAACATTAGGTTAGGTGCAGCTAAATTTAACAACGAACAAATAATTTTTGCTATTAAAATACCAAGAGACACAATAGCAGCCAAAAGATCATTTATAACTCCAATAACTAACAAACATTTTGAAGAACATGTATTTAAAAATCAAGAAATTGTTAACCTAAATAATATATCCTATGATTTTGAAGGAGATGTTAACGAGAACAATTTAAAAGAATCTAGTATTTGTATTCACCGAAATAATTGTTTAAAAATCAAAAACAAGAAGCCGGGGATTGTTGAAGTAGAATCAAATTCGTTATTACTTAAGAATCAAAATGAAGCAAAACTAAGCAGCTCATGTGATGAAAGAATTATGACATTAAGCGGAAACTATTTATTAAGTTTTCATAATTGTTACATTAAAATAAACAATAGAACATATTATAATAAGGAAGAAAAATTTATACAGAATTTTGTTATAGAGGCAAGTAATCTAAAATTAAACGAAACTGTAAACACATTATCATTCGATGAACTTGTAATAAAACAAATTGAGAATATAGAAGAAATAGAAGAACTCAAGTTTCATAAGAAAAACAATATCATATATAATTGGACAATGTTAATCGCAATTTTAATAACTGTAAGCTTTTTAATTATATTCTTTGCATTCATTTCTTTAAAATATAATTCACTCAAAGTCATTATAAGTAATTAAACCCAGGAGAGTTTTCATTCAAAGGAAGGAGGGGTTACGTCGACCTTACCGTCAACGCAAACCGACACCAACCACACTATACCAATAAACTGGTCAGCATAAGTTCATTTGAGTTCAACCAAGTGCATTTGAGTGCAACCAAGTTCATATGAGTTCAACCAAGTTCATATGAGTTCAACCAAGTTCATTTGAGTTCAACCAAGTTCATTTAAGTTCAATCTAGTTCATGAGAATAATTGTAAGACTAAGTTCATTCGGGTTCAATAGATTTCACCGTAATGAACTGTGTCAATAATGATGACCGGCATTTTTCGCAATACTTTTAATGCAATGTAATATTAAACTAAGTTCAACGAATGGAAGAATGAAGGAGAAACGAAGTAACAAGTAATAAAATAAAATTGTAAGTC
Organism: Brachypalpus laphriformis; assembly: GCA_945910035.1. NCBI lineage: Eukaryota > Metazoa > Arthropoda > Insecta > Diptera > Syrphidae > Brachypalpus > Brachypalpus laphriformis. The sequence continues at coordinate 58,172,907 of OX246755.1, forward strand.
TTTAGTCTAAGTTTTAGATTCATAATAAACAGAACGTTTTCGTTAAAAAACAAATCGTGTTCGTGTTTTTTTTTGGAATAGTCCCGAAGGACATCCATAATTCGCGCGATTAATGAGAATTGATTTTGATGTTTGTAATTCCAATTCTATTGTTGATATTTGATGGGTGGTGAAGGGAGAGACTGATATTTTTTATTTTATTTATTTATTTATTAATTTGGGTGCACTATTTTTGTTTTTGATGGTTGGTTGGTGGAGAGCTGGAGATTTACAAAAAAACGCGCCCGCACACAACGACAGACAACACGTTTTCTTCTCTATCAAGATTCACATACTATCATGTAACATACGAGTACTACACAGTTAAAAGCGTCTTCTTCTCATCCCAAGGCAAAAGGGCTATTCGAAAGGCAGAGATAATAGATATGTTACACAAAACCAACCGACTGGTTTTACAATTTATCAATGGTGACGCAAGGTCTTCGATTAGTTTTTAAAGACGACATTAAATCACCGCCAGTCGAAATGGTGAACGCCTACCTGGGGAGTTCTTTGACACATAGTAAAATTTCAACTTTGATGGCGGCTATGCTAGTCAACTTAACCCTAAAACACACACTCAAAAAGAACTACGCAAACACACACCCGTGTATCCACTATCAATTTTTTGCGTTTTTAATGTTTTTAAAGTGCAATATTAATTTTTTTATTTTGTTCACATGCCTAATTTAAGGTTCAAGAGCACTTTAAGCTACTTTTCGGTTATATTTTCTACCTGGGCTAAAATATAACGGGTAGAAAATGAATGTGCTTCAAGGTTAGTGAAAGTGAATTTCATTAGAAAAGCAAATAATTGAACAAAGAAGTGGAACTGTTTTGCGAAAAAGAGAAAAACATCGTTTTTGCTGTATAAGTTAACACAGAATAAGTTCAGAAATAGTTACCCATAGAGAAGCCCGAAGCCCAACATCGCTTCCCGTGAGTCTGTCGTGAACTTCGCTGATAGTACGTCTGTGCTGTATGCAATATGATCCATTGACATCGCTGGACCCACATTCCATCACGCACGGTGTGTAATGCTCGAGTACCTGTGGGAACACGTCGCCGCTGGATGTTTTCGCCTACATTTCCGATAACATTAAGATATGTAGTATTTAAGCAATCGATTTTAGGTTATCAATGTTCAGTCTTTGTTCACCTTTTGTAGGCAGAATCGCTGCTAATCGGTTATTGGAATTATTAGAGTTTTTTTTTAAATAAATACTGGGTAATATAATTTTATTGGCGCCCGAGCAGGGACCACAGGATTCAGTTCGCGTATCAGTAATAAAGTCCCTTAAGTAGTGACAAATTACACAAACATTTCTTTCCGCAAAGTTCCCTCAAGTAACGAAGAGGCGGCGAAATAAAATACGTAGCGCGAGCGAAGATTTCCTGTGGTCCAACGAGATCGTGTGTGTTGGTGAAAAAAAAGACATTAAAGGGCCCCCTAGTAGCCGTTGCAGCTGATAACTCGCCACCGGAGGAACAGGAAGGGAGGGACGCTAGCCGCACCAGCCACCAGGATCCAGAAAACCAGGACAAGATACCAATGTATCTCCTGCAAGTCTTAGTTATGTAACCATAGTGCTAAGAGTTTTTTAAACTTAAAGTGAATTCGATGAAAAGAATTAAAAAATAAAAAAGAATTAAAAAATAACAATAAAGAAAATACCGAGAAATAAAAAATTTCAAACTAAAAGTGAATTAAAATTAAAGGACTAACAATTGAAGTAAAGAAAAAAAATATTTAAAGAAGAAATAGTTAGAAGTTAAAAGCAAAAACTAAAGATTGGAATTGTAAAAGTGTGAATTAGAGATTAAGGAAAAAATTAAATTTAAACGCAATTGACAAATTGAAGTAATCGGAAATTAATCATTAGTAGAATTAACATAAACATTTCATTTTCCTCCCTTGATTCATTTGTTCCCCTTTCGAGAAAACAAATATAAGCATACATAATTATACCAGAGTAACGTTCTGGGGCGTCTACTGACCCTTCAGGTAGTGACCCTAGAAGCGATGCTCCCGCCATCAATATTAACCCTGCATTACTTCCAAATCCTACCCACAGAGCAAATGTTTCTAACCGTTTGAGCGAGAGCCTAAATAACTCATCTACGTCTAGCTCCTCGCACTCAGATGGTAGGTAGGAGGTAAGGGGAACTCCTGAACTGGACATCATCATTTCGTCCTTAATTCGCAAAACTTTTAAAGAGTCAGGGAAAAAAATTATTACTAACATTTTAGACCCAAGTGCTGACTTCTATGCCGGTGTTGATCAGCCAATTGCTGCACAATATCGAAACAGGTTGGAGGACCTTAATAAAACCCCAGATGTTCTACGCTGCCTTAGAAACTTCTCAGGCGATGCAGCAGAGTTCAGCTCCTGGAAGAAAGGTGATGACCGAATCCTCCAGATATATGAGCCCTTAAAAGGAACGCCTAAGTACTATGATATTTTAGGCGTAATCCGGAATAAGATCATCGGAAGCGCCGATGTCGTTTTAGAGTCGTATAACACTCCACTCAATTGGGGGAATATTTCCAAATGCCTTGTTATGCATTATGCCGACAAGCGTGATTTAAACACTCTCGAACACGAAATGTCGTCCCTTGTTCAAGGGAGCAACACGGTATCAGAATTTTACCAGGCTGTCTATAGCCACCTCTATCTTATTCTCAACAAAATTTCCTGCATGGAAATTTCTCAAGAGTCAACTCAACTACTTACACAGACTTATAGAGACAAGGCTCTTGATACTTTCATTAGGGGCCTTAAAGGTGATCTTCCCAGGTTGTTATGGGTACGCGAACGCGTTGATTTGCCCCAGGCACTTCACTTATGCCTCAAGTTAGAAAACCAGGGGTACAGATCACAACACACCCAAAACTACGGCATGACGAGAAGGCATTCCAACTCCAACACAACGTCACAACCCCCACGTAGAAATTCGTCTAATAATTACACGAATCCACAAAATAGACAACCATTCCATACTCAGACAAGTTTTCTGCCTTCCGGCCAAGCACCGCCACGAGCATCGTTTTATCAGAAGCAAAACGTACACAGGTATCAACATCAACCCCAATCAGCTTATAGGCCACAATTTGCACCAAGGCAACAACTTTCCTTTTCTTCAAACCAACAGTTTAGGGCAGAGCCCTTAGGTCATGCTCAAGTAAGGACCCACTAATTTTCTCAGCGAGGACCTACGCCAAAACCCCAACAATTTGCGTCAAAGCAACTCCCGTTAAACTCCACGAAGCCACAACCAAATTTCCACATCAATAGTGAATATGATGAGGTTTTACAATCCGAAGATTCTTATTACGATCACACTTTAGCTGGTTACATTCAGCCATTAGAAGAATCTGATTATGTTGCCGACACTGATGTTGATGAAATCACAAATTTCACTGACATCCATTTTTTAGATTAGCCGCCTCTTCGTTACCTTACTTCGAAAGTAGGACGAAGAGTGGAGAGATGATTAAAATTTTAATAGACACTGGATCAAACAGGAATTACATACAACCCCAATTAGTAGACAAGCCAATACCAAGCGATAATTTTTTCTATGCAAATTCAGTAGGTGGCAGTATCACCACCACGTCGAAATGAGCCTCTTTGGTTTGAACAACCACATAATGACGTTTTTCCTTTTGCCATCGCTGAAAGCCTTCCACGCAATATTAGGAAACAATCGCCTAAAGAGCTGTCGGCCGTTATTTACACTAAACAAAATTATATGCAAATTGGATATGGTATGAAGATCAGGATAAAACAACAGTCAGCTCAATCAATAAATTCAATAAATCTCAAACATAGACATGCGGCACCCTCCCAAAAAGACGTTTTTTTCACTTGCTAACAGATTTTCCACTTTATTTTCGGAGCCAGATAAGAAGCTGACTTATACTACAAAAGTAGCAGGTGAAATCCGCACTACCTCGGATACTCAGGTATATACCCGATACTATCCGTTCCCTGTATCTCTCAAGGATGAGGCGGATAAACAAATTCAAAGCTTAATCGATGACGGAATAATTAGACCTTCATGGTCGCCCTATAATTCTCCGGTATGGGAAGTTCCCAAAAAACCCGACTCCGAAGGGAACAAGAAATATAGGATGGTAATTGACTATAGAAAGTTACGGATCCCTGCCTGATCCCTGAAATTAATGAAGTGCTTGCGCAATTAGGAAATAGTGTTGCTTGACTTTCATCAGATCCCGTTGAAGAAATCCGATATTGAGAAAACTGCATTTTCATCATTAATAGAAAATACGAATTTACAAGGCTCCCATTTGGGTTAAAAAATGCGCCTTCTATTTTCCAGCGAGCTTACTTACTTAGGTGGCGTTACAGTTCGGGGTGAACCTGGGTCTCAACCAATAAGCCTCTCCATTTAGCTCGGTCTTTAGCTAATTGCCTCCAGTTGCGCACTCCAAGTTGGTCGAGGTCCCCTTGAACTTGTACGCGCCACCTACGGCGATGATTCCCTCTACTGAGTCGTCCCTCGGGGCTAGATTCGAAGACTCTGCGGGCCGGAGCGTTGGTGTCCATTCGCTCTACATGTCCTAGCCATCTCAGACGTCCAATACGCAGTTTTTTGACTAGGTCGATGTCGCTATACAGCTCGTATAGTTCGTGATTGAATCTTCTTCTCCAAAACCTGTCAACGCAAACAGGACCGAAAATCTTACGAAGAATTTTTCTCTCGAAGCGACCAAGGATATCTTCATCCTCTTTTAATAAAGTCCATGTTTCAGCGCCGTAGAGCAGGACTGGGATGATCAAGGTCTTATAAAGAGTCTCCTTAGTTGTTCGAGATAGGGCTTTACTGTTGAATTGCCTTATAAGCCCAAAAAAACATGGATTGGCAAGAGTTATTCTTCGATTGATTTCTGCACTGATCTTGTTTGTAGAATTTATAGCAGAGCCAAGATAGACAAAGTCCCTTACTACCTCGAAGTTATAGCTGTCGACTGTGACGTTTTGTCCAATTCGTCGGTGTTGGCTTCCCCTTCTTGTTGACAGCATATATGTACTTGGTTTTGCATATATGTACTTTCGTTTCTCGCTAAACCCATTTTGTCCGCTTCCGCCTCAATGCTTGCAAACGCACCGGTGACAGCCCGCTGAGTTCTCCTGATAAAGTTTATATCGTCGGCGTATGCAAGCAGTTATACAGACTGGTGTTGGCTTGTGAGTTCCGCACAATCCGTTCAAGTACAATATTGAAGAGTCACATGACAGCGCGTCACCTTGTCTAAAACCTTTTTTGACATCAATGGTCTTGGTGAGGTCATTACCGACCTTGATGGAGCAGCGAGCGTTCTCCATCGTCAGCCTGCACAGACGGACAAGTTTGGCAGGGATGTCAAAACTAGACATGGCTCTACAAAGCTCTTCCCTATAGATGCTGTCATAGGCGGCCTTAAAATCGATAAAGAGGTGGTGAGTATCGATTTGGAATTCTTGGGTTTTCTCCAGCATCTGCCGAAGTGTGAAGATTTGATCGATGGTGGACTTTCCTGGCCTAAAACCGCACTGATAGGGTCCAATCAGGCTGTTGATAAAAGATTTCAGGCAATCACACAATATCGCAAAAAAGATATGTTGTATATATATTCGAGTCACTCTGCCAACACTAAAGTATGCATAACATATTCTGTCAGTTACCAGCTGGCGGCATTCGCAGAGCTAGCCCAGACGCATTAAGTTTCCCATATATTTAATCAAACCATAATTCTTAAATAAAGTCATTGAATTTACTACTGAGCACGCGTTTATTATTCAGAAATACATTACAAAGTGGCGACGAGGACTGGAGTATCGAGTAAATAACAAACTACAACATAAAATACTTGGTGTCGGCGGAGTACGAGGTAAGCGACTTTTACATACATTACGAATACATACATACATATGAACAGTACAAAGGAACAGTTACGGTAGTACATTAGAAGTGGCAAATTACATGCAAATAATTGGAAGTATTGTACATTGGGTGGCTTTTGATATGGCTAATATTGAAGAAGCTATCACAAAAGTTACGCAGATTCTGTCCCAGCTAACTATAAATCGTACGAAGGTACAGAATGCAGGTGATTGTCGTGGGTTGCAACTAGCAGCGTTCGACGAAGTAAATGAAACATTTAGTTCATACCTTCAACGAATAAAAAACTATCTTGAGATTAGGAATTTGAGAGACGGAGCGGCGAACGAGAAAAAACGTGTTAAAATTTTCATAAATTGTTTAGGCCCCAAACTTTATCACACGTTAACATGCTTAACGGCACCGGAGGAGCCAAAGGATAAGACGTATGAACAGCTTGTTGAGCTTCTACAAAACCATGTGTGCCCCAAACCAAGTGGGGTGGCAGAACAGCACAAGTTCACATTGCGGACACAGCATGCGGGCGAATCAATTTCCAATTTCGAAGCTGATTTAAAAAAGATAGCGTCTAGCTGCAACTCTGTGCGTGAAACTTGCAAAAAGTCTACAACTGCTACACATTTAAGATCACAATTTATTAGTTATTGCAACAAGAATCATCAGTGACCTTTGAAACCATTAGTAAGAAGGCCTTGGCCATTGAGTCAGCTAAAGCAGAGAGTAAGGAAATTAGAAGTCATACACAACAGTCATTACATTCAATTGAGCAGAGTAGGAGCAAATCTAGCGGCACATATTCTAGAGGCAAAAGGCAGGTAGGGAACAGTAGATCTAAAATGGAAATTTTCAAGCGAATTCAAGGGCAATGCTATAAATGTGGGAGGACCAACCTCAAAGCAAATACTTGTAAGGAGAAAAATTTAAAATGTATGAAATGTGGTAAATTAGGATATGTAGACAGCGTCTCCTTAAAGGAAAGTTTCGGGGAACAAAAAACTATCGAGTTAGCATGTACACAGCCAAGCAATGAAGATCATTTTTTTATTAATACAGTCGGGTTACATTCTATAGGTCACGACAAAATATTGAAAACTATTTTGCTTGATGGCGTTGAGTGTACTATGGAATGGGATACTGGAGCAGCGGTTTCCACTATCTCCTCATCTGCTTTTAATAAGTGTCGGCCGAAGAAAAAGTTGGAATCTACGACGATGAGGCTAAAAACATACACAGGTAAAATTATTGATCCTATAGGAGTATGTAAAATGAAAATAGCTTACAAGGAAAGGAGAACAATCGGTGAACTGTACGTTTTGCCACAAGGCGTTCAACCAATTCTCGGTCGTGGCTGGATACGAAGTCTTAAGCTGGAGATTCATTCAATGGACCAAATAAGTGAAGCGGATATTAGCAAGAGCGAGAGTAAAGAAAAGATCAACGACCTGCTTAAGGAGTATATGGATATATTTGCGGAAGAAATTGGAAAAATTCCAATTATGGAGTGCTCAGTTGCATTAAAAGAGGCAAATACAAAGCCAATTTTTATGAAGATTATACCTGTTCCTTACGCCCTTCGCGAAAAAATTGAGGCGGAGATTGAAAGGCTGGAGCAAGCTTAAATTATGGAGAAACTAACAAATTGCCATTGGGGGACTCCAATAGTGCCAGTTGTCGAGAAAAACGCTGACATAAGGTTGTGTGCCGATTATAAATCAACAATCAATAAAGTAATTAAAGACGACAAGTACCCCATACCTCGCATAGAGGATATCTTCGCGAAAATGGGGGGTGGTAGGTACTATTGTGTTTTGATAGGGCGAAGATACCGCGATGCTACAGGCTATTAGTACGCACAAGGGATCCTATAAAGTCAACCGCCTTATGTTTGGTGTTAAAATACGCCCGAACGCTTGGAAATTACGAGTCCATATGTATTAACGAAATACAACCCAGACCTTCCGTTAATCCTAGCCACGGATGATTCTCATGCAGGACTTGGTGCCCTCATGAAAAGCCTCTAAAAGATGATGACCTTGACAGTAATTCGATATTCATATTAAACCATATTTCAATTCTACCCGTGTCGAGAAATGAAATAAAGAAGGAAACATTAAAAGACCACGAATGTATCCGATATTATACAGCGCTTCAGTAGGGGGATAAATTATCGTGTGATGAAAATTTAACCGACTTCTCATTACAAAGCGGATGCATCTTTAATGGTATATGAGTTATGATTCCAAAGAACTTGCAAAAGAGAATTCTTGACAAGCTTCACACGGCGCATACGGGAATAGTGCGCATGAAGGCGAGCTAGAAGCTACATATGTGTGGTGGAGAAATATTGACAAGGACATAGAATACGTTTGCAGGAGTTGTGTAAATTGTGCCAAGATTAAGCCAAATGTTAAAAAGGTTCAGCCTCATCCTTGGGATTACCCAAAAGCGCCCTGGGAGCGATTCCACTTAGATTTTGCCGGCCCATTTATGAATAAATCATTCCTTATTGTAGTTGACTCTTACACAAAGTGGGTAGAAGTAGTAATACTGAATAACACGACCGCTACTACTACAATGAATGCACTGCGTGAAATATTTGGTAGGTTTGGAATTCCTACAAAAATTCTCACGGACAATGGGCCACAATTCAGGTCATTTGAATTCCTACAATTTGCTACATCAAATGGAATAGTTAAGAAATTTACAGCGCCATACCATCCTGCTACGAATGGTCAGGCTGAAAGATTTGTGTGCACCACAAAGCAGGGACTACGTGCTATGGAGGATAGACCCGGAAGTCTTCCTGAAAAATTATGTAAATTTTTGATGAAGCAGAGGAAGTTGCCAAACAGCACCGTTAAGTTTTTATTTGAAATATTTGAATTGATGTGACGGTTCTGGCGGTTTCATGGCATCTCTCTAAATAGAATGAAGCAGATCTAGAATTGACGCTTGGATTTCCACTGAACTCCATCCATTCCGCCATTTTCTCTAGTGCCTTTCCGGCAAGCTTCTGGCAGAGAGACCCATGCAGCCGCCACGAATCGACTAAAAAGTAGTAAGTACTTCAAATCATTTTCTGTATTAATAATTAATTTTGATTTTATAGATAATAAACCCATTCCCAAACGTTTCCCATCAATTCCCTACGTTATCTCAACATTCTTACACGTTCCACACGCAAATAAAAGCATTCTAAACGTGCCATATACGTGTTTTCATTGGGAGTTCTATTATACGTCGTCGATTCAGCAGGGTTATCTCCGCCATTATTGTCCCGCCTGGAAACATTTACGCCGCCCCGTAACATCATTATTATTACTTTTTATCTCGTTGGGACCAAGTTCCTTAGGATATCGCCGCCTGCGAGAAGGAATTGCTGCCGTGCACCGGTCCCCAACGAGACAATCAGTACGTCGCCGCCTGCGACAAAGCAATTGCTGCCGTGCACTCGTCGCCTACGAGATTTACTGTCCCCGCCTGCGACAAAGAATTGCTGCCGTGCACTCGTCGCCCTTGAGATTTAGTGTCGCCGCCCGAGTTACATATTTGTATGGTGACCTCCACTAACACGTCGGGTAATAACCTTAAGTTGTTGTCACTTATTGATACAGCACATTCTGCATTTATTTTCATATAATATATGTCGGGCAACAACTTGTCGACATAGCATTTCTCCATTTCTTCACATAAAACATATCGGGCAAGAACCTTCAGTTGTTGCTACTTATTGATGTTCAGGTAATAACCCTAAATCGGAGCTCAAGTTGCAAAAGTGGATGTACAGGTGACTGATTAATCAGCTTGATCATGTAGCTGATTAATCGGCACTTAATCGTATGTAAGGTGAATCAATTCCAACTGGCATGATTAGAGTTTTTTTTTTTTTTTTGTCGGGATAGGAAACACTCGACTGGAGCACTCAGACACAACTGGTCCATTGTACTGCCAGAGAGCAAACCCTGATTTACCCATCTTGTTGGAATTTCCTTGACTTTCGAAGAAAGCCAAGCAAGCACTTCAGTGATGAGGAGCTTACAGTACCAGCACTCACCACATCCGCACCGAAGATCTGCCACCTGATACGAGCAAAGGCCAGACACTCACAGAGATAATGTTCCGCGGTGTCGTCGCTCTCTCCACAAGCGTCGCAGATTGTAGTGTCACTTAAGCCTAACATGTTAAGGTGCTTGGCAAAAGCGAAGTGGCCTGTCAAGACGCCGATAAGTTGTCTACAGTCTTTTCTGCTGAGAGACAGCAAGAATGCCGCTGATTTCTTACAGACGTCCGGGAGCATGCGTTTAGTCAACCTGCAACCTGGAGAGCCGTGCCACACACAATTGTGCTCGCGAGAGACCCAATCGTCAATGGAGGCCCTAACCCAGGACGCTGGAAGACCCAACGCGGGTTCGGGACCTGAGAAAGCCTCCTCTGAGCCTTGTCTAGCAATCTCATCGGAGATCTCGTTCCCCAAGATCCCAGTGTGACCTGGGACCCAGATAAGAGACAGAGAATTCAGCCCTGCGACCGAGTTCAAAGAGTTTTTGGTTTCACGAACTATTTTGGAAGTGGTTAAAGGGTTAAGCAAGGCCTTAAACGCAGCCTGACTGTCACTACAGACACAAATGCTACGTCCATTCCACCTGTTCTTCACAACATAGTTCATGGCCATTAGGATTGCATAAGTTTCCGCTTGGAAAACAGACGCATATTTGCCTAACGAGAAGTGAAGTCTAATGTTGTCAACTTCCACGAAGACCCCAGCGCCAGACCCTTGACTGGTTTTGGAACCATCCGTGAAAATACGACTACATTCCATTCCCGGCTCAGATTCTGACCGAAGCCAGTCCTGGACACAAGGAAAGTCGACTCTGAATTTGCGCATCAGCTGGAGTTCTGGTGTCATTGCATCAGACGACATATCCATAAGACAGGAGTCGTAAGATAAGTGTCGCGCAAGTTCATCAAAGTTCCAGTGTGGAGTATACCAAAAACCGCCTCGCCTAAGACGATGGATGGCTTTGATAGTGCAACCCATGATATAATTATCAAGGGGAGGTAAGTTCAGCAAAGCGTCTAGAGCAGAGCCAGGCGTACTCGGGAAAGCTCCCGAGCAGCCGAGACAATCCGTTCTTTGGAGTTTCGCACAAAAGCAACCACATATTTACGCGAGAGCCCCTTCCGCCAAACAACCGACGCATATGCGAGGAATGGTCTTATCATAGCCGTGTAGATCCAGAGAATCTTATTCAGTGATACGCCCCAAGTCTTGCCAAAAGCACCCTTACACTGCCAGAAGACTGAGAGCGCCTTGGATGTTTTCGACTCGACGTGTTTGGACCAATGAAGTTTCTTATCTAAAATCACTCCTAGATATTTGGCTTCATTGGAAATGCGAATGGTGACGCCTTTTAGTACTGGCTGAGTCAGACCGGTCAAAATCCTCCTTCTCGTAAAAAGAACAACCTCAGTCTTAAGAGGATTCACCGAAAGCCCACTCCTAGTACACCATTCATCGATCATGTCCAGCGCCGCCTGCGCGTTAGCACAGACCGTCGCCAGGCATGGCCCAACAGAAAGTACGGCGACATCATCCGCATATGCCTGAGCGTAGACGTTAGAACTATTTACAGTGTTCAACAGAGAGTCGACCACCATGCACCATAACAATGGAGACAGAACGCCACCTTGCGGACAGCCCCTGTTTACCCCTGTCATAACATATTGGCCACAATCCGCATCCACTACCAACGTTCTATTCATTAGCATTGCTTTAATCCACAACACTAATGTTTCATCTACCCCGTGTTGTCTGGCAGAGTCGCACATGCAGTCAAAAGTCGCATTGTCAAAAGCACCCTCAATGTCGATGAAGATACCCATCGCGTATTCTCTCCTATCAAGCGCGCATTCAATTCTGGCCACTAGATTTTGAAGTGCGGTCTCACAGGATTTCCCACGCTGATAGGCATGCTGCATCTCCGATAGTGGATGCAGTTTCAAAGCAACTTTGCGCACGTGAAATTCTACCAGTCTCTCCATACTTTTCAGTAAGAAGGATGTCAAACTTATAGGTCTGAAACTCTTGGGGAGCGAATAGTCTTCCTTACCAATTTTCGGTATGAAAGCTACTCTGACAGTCCTCCAAGGTGTAGGAATATATGCCAGCGCCAAGCCAGCGGTGAAAATTCTTTTCAGAGTTGGCAATAGCTGATCTATACCCTGTTGCAGCATAGCTGGATATATTCCATCAGTGCCAGGCGATTTGAAACCATCAAAAGATGCCACAGCATATTTGATGGCCTTATCTGTTACCAGGGCTGATGCAATATACCAGCTGCGCCGAGTTTTCTGACTTAGATCAAGCTCAGCCTGGGTAAGCGGGCCAAGCTGCGACCTAGTGATTATCCGATTGCCAGGAAAGTGAGTCTCCAGCAGAAGACTAAAAGTTTCCGCTTTCGTCTCAGTAAACTTGCCATCAGATTTTCTCAGTGACTCCGGTTTGGTCGGCTTGCCCCTTTCGAGAACATTAACCAACCTGCTGGTTTCACCGAGTGTCTCGATTTTTTCACAAAAGCTGTATAAGAAGCACTTTTCGACAACCGAATTAACTTTTTGTTAACTTTGCACTTTTTCTTCGATCTAAAAAGATTCCAATCACCTTCCAAATTTGTCTTGAGTGACCTATTTAGAAGTTTTCTGGATTCTTTCCTAAGTCGCTGCAGTTCCGGGCACCACCAGGGAACCGGAGTTCTGCAGGGGGTTTTTGTCAATGGGCACGTCAGTTCAAAACAGCTGGTAAGGACACTAGTCAGGTTTTGAAAAGCATCCTCATGATTAGAGTTAGTCAGTATATAACATTTAAACAATAAAGATCTACTTTGAAGTTATTAATTTGATTATTCGTGTTTTATTTAATTGGCGCAGTCGTGCGGATTTTCTTTTCTCTAAAGAAAAAAGAAAGAAAAGAAAGTCAAATACCTACAAGTGATTGCAAAATCAGTCGTAACAAATAAATGAAAGAAGAATACAAGTTAGTGCTGTGGACTAAAAATCAGTCGAAAAATAAAAAAACACAGTAATTAAATTTAGTGATTGTTGCAAACTAAAAATCAGTCGCAACAAATAATATTATAACTAAATAAAAGTATAGTACAAGTTATTGTTGTGGACTAAAAATCAGTCGAAAAATAAAAACACATTAATCAAATTCAGTGATTGTTGCAGACTAAAAATCAGTCGTAACATACGGAAGGTCAAGAAGTTTTTATTTGTTTGAGTGCTATTACAAATTCCCAAAAATTTCGCGACACGCTCTTCACGAGTCCAGAACGAATTTACCAACTGAAGAAGACAAACCTGAAATGGCTGATATAAACACCATATTGTCTACAATGGTAGAAATTCTTTCAAGACTAGAAGCTAACGCTCAACAACCAGACAGCCGAGCCCTAGTTATAATGAAAGAGATCTTATATATAAGATAATTCGCCGGAAATAGAGAGGAGCTGACTCAGTTCATCAATGTGGTGGACAACCACTTGAATTTTACACCGGAAGCCAAAAGACCCGCTACATGGACCGCTATACTTACTTACTTACTTACTTAGATGGCGCTACAGTCCGGGGTGGACCTGGGCCTCAATCAACAAACCTCTCCAGCCAGCACGGTTACGAGCCAGCTGCCTCCAGTTGCGCACGCCAAGTTGGTTGAGGTCCCCCTCCACTTGTTTGCGCCACCTACCGCGAGGTCGTCCTCTACTGCGCCGTCCGTCCGGGTTGGATTCGAAGACTTTCTTAGCGGGAAGGTTGGGCTCCATCCGCTCTAAATGACCCAGCCATCTTAGTCGCTGTATGTGAACTCTTCTGGCTAAGTCGATGTCCTTATACAGGCCGTATAGTTCGGCATTGTACCTTCTCCTCCACTCACCGTCTATGCAGACGGGACCAAAGATCGCTCGAAGAACTTTTCTCTCGAAATAACCAAGGGCATCCTCACCCGGTTTTGTCAAAGCCCATGCCTCTGCGCCATACAGCAGGACTGGGATGATTAATGTCTTATAAAGAGTTACCTTAGTAGTTCGAGATAGAGCTTTGCTACTCAATTGCCGTTTTAGCCCATAGAAACAACGATTGGCAAGAGTAATTCTCCGTGTGATCTCTCCACTCATGTCATTTGCGGAGCTGACCATAGAGCCTAGGTAGACAAAATCCTTTACTACCTCAAAATTGTATCTGTCTATTGTGGCGTTCTGCCCAAGACGCCGATGTTGGGTGTCCTTTTTTGTAGACAGCATGTATTTTGTTTTGCTTTCATTGACCGCTAGACCCATCTTTGCTGCCTCGATCTCAATACTCGTAAATGCCCCATTGACGGCCCGCTGAGTTCTTCCGATTATGTCAATGTCATCGGCATAAGCGAGTAGTTGTACAGACTTGAAGAAGATTGTACCTCCGGGGTTGGCTTGTGAGTTTCGTACAATTCTCTCAAGTACTATGTTAAAGAGATCGCATGATAGCGCGTCGCCTTGTCTAAGACCTTTCCTGACATCGAACGGTTCGGTGATGTTCTTACCGACTTTGATGGAGCAGCGAGAGTTCTCCATCGTCATTCTGCACAAACGGACGAGCTTGGCAGGGATGCCAAGACTAGACATGGCTCTGTATAACTCGTCTCTATACACGCTATCATAGGCAACTTTGAAATCGATGAAAAGGTGGTGCGTATCGATTTTATATTCATGGGTTTTTTCCAAGATCTGCCGTAGTGTGAATATTTGGTCAATGGTGGACTTTCCAGGCCTGAAACCGCACTGATAAGGACCTATCAGGTTGTTGACGATCGGTTTTAGGCGTTCACATAGTACGGCAGACAGGATCTTATATGCGATATTTAGGAGACTTATACCTCTGTAGTTGGCGCAGTTCAGAGGGTCTCCTTTCTTCAGGATCGGGCAAACGATGCTGAGGTTCCATTCATCGGGTATACTTTCGTCCGACCAGATTTTACAGATGAGCTGGTGCATGCTCCTTACCAACTCATCTCCTCCTGCCTTGAAAAGTTCAGCGGCAAGGCCGTCGGCTTCAGCAGCTTTGTTGGATTTGAGTTTAGATATCGCTATCCTCACTTCATTATGAACGGGTTGACGGGAATTTTGACTGCCATCGTCACTGTTGAATGGCTCATTCTGCCTGACAGCGGAATATTGATCATCATCGCCGTTTAACAGTCTGCAGAAGTGTTCCTTCCATATCCTCAGCACCGACTGCGATTCTACTACTATGTTGCCATTTTCGTCCCTGCAGGCTTCTGTTCTGGCTTTGAAACCCTGGCATGTTCTTTTTACCCTTTGGTAAAATTTTCGAACATTATTCCTGCAATAAAGTCTCTCAATCTCCTCGATCGAGCGCTTCTCATGCTCTTTTTTCTTCTTTCTGAGAAGTCGATGTTCCTCTTTTCCGGACCACTATATCCCAATGTAAAGTTATCGGAAGAGCGAAGGAGCTACTGCTGACGAATTCCATAACAACGTGGACTGAGGCGATGAAGCTGCTAGGGGTGAACTTTCGACCAATCATCGACCAGGGGGAAATAACCCGAAAAATTAATAATCTAAGGGTGAGTTCAATACTCGACTTAAATAATAAAATTGAGTATATTATAACTGAGATACATACCTTAGTTATGTATGATAGCAACAAGGATAGTTTTAAGACACTCTTATATAATCTAATAATAAATAAAGTAAGGGAACTAGCAACAGGAAATTTAGCTAGAGAAACTAGAAACGAATATGACCTACATAAAATAAAAACTATACTTTATTCGTATGTAGGATTTGATCAAGGAAACATATTATCATATCGAAGTAGCAATAAGGAGTATCAGAATTACAGACAGAAAGAAAGGAAAGATAGACCTAGCAACCAACGTATTTATAATTACAATAACCAACGGAGACAAAATACGAACTTCAACAATTCAGGACAAGTCTACGAGGAAAGACAATATAATGATTACGGAAACTCTGGACAGACAAGCCAACAGTGACGGAATATTAATTTCATTAATACTGGGCAAACCTACTCAGAAAGATAGTCTATTAATTACGGAAACTCTGGACAGACAAGCCAACAGCGACGAATTATTAACATTGTACAAAACAATCAACAACCGCGATACAACAGCTATAATAACTCTAGGCAGACACATTATTGACACAACCTCGAACCGATGGACATCTATAATATAGCCACTCAAACTCACAAGAGTACCAAAATCATACTGAAAGAAATATTATTACTGAACAGGAAATCTATTCTATAGAAGCACCGGTTTTTCTGAATCCAGCCTCTCCGGGCACAAGACCCAAATAACATTTTCTGTAGCAAATAAGAAACATATATGCCTAATAGGTACAAGTTCAACCATGATCATCGTAAACACTACTAAGATCGATTGTAGATGAAGTAACTGTAAATCTTAAAACAATTAATAAACAAACTGCCGAAAAAATGAGAATTTACCAAGTCCCATTACCGCAAAAATTCGGATACAAATCCAACGTATTTATCAAAGCATGCGGTAAGTCTTTAGGAGATAAGCCATACAGTCTTTTGTTAGGCATGGATGTAATAGAGAATATGATAGAAACTATAAATATACAAAAACGGGAAATACTACTATTAAATAAAACCATAGTTCCAATTATATTTGATGCTGATTTAACTTTCGAATGTTATGAATTAAACGGAAATAGTCACATCCAATTAGAACATTTAAAACCTTATGAGGAGAAAGAAATTCGAGGACTACTGAATAAGGATAAGTCTCTTTTTTATCAAGAAGGAGATCAGCTTACAAACTCTGATAGTGTAGTTCACGAAATAAAACTAACTACTGACCAACAAATAAACGCTAAACTTTACAGACTCCCTCCAAACCTTAATAAGGTAGAAATAATTCAGAAGTACCCATTACCCTCAACAGTGAAACATTAAAGAGGATTCTTAGGAAGTACAGGATATTATAGAAAAGTTATCAGCGACTACTCCAAAATAGCGTACCCCATGGTGAAGTATTGGAAAAAAAACATGAAACTCAATAGGAACGACCCAGAATACATTCAAGCATTCGAAACTTTGAAGGAAACTCTTGTTAAACATCCTTTACTTCAATTTCCCGATTTCAGTAAACAATTTTCTTTATATACCGATGCAAGTAATTTTGCTTTAGGGGCAATACTTACACTAGAAGGGCAGCCGGTATGCTATGCTTCTCGAACGTTAAATGACCATGAGAAGGACTATTCCGTAACCGATAAAGAGTTCCTGGCTGTGGTATGGGCTACCTCGTACTTTAGACCGTATCTTCGGGGACAAAAATTTAAACTAGTTACTGACTAGTATATGCCTGTAAAATATCTGACAAAAAAATACAATGGAAAAGAGTTTAGTCAACGAGTACAAAGAGGGCTTCTTAAACTGCAAGGATTCGAATTCGATATCGAGTACATGAAAGGTAAGGAGAACATAGTTGCAGACTTCTTAAGTAGAATCCCAGGTGCAGTCAATGAAACATCAGAGTTAGAGACTGACATTCAGCTGAAGAACAAATGTTAGACCATATACAAATAAAAGAGGGAATTGTAAACACATATAAAACTCAGCTGATACTTACTAACTCAGTTAGAAACGAAATAGAAATTCTGCATGGTATGAGAATTATATATGTCGATATGACAAGAGAGGTCGATAATTGGAGGGATTTATTTAGAAAAACAATAAAAACCGGGATTATAGGAATTTTCTCCGAAGTAGAGAGTAATGATTATAATAAAGTGCAAAAACTATTAATAAAAATGTATGCACATGATAAAGAAGTAAAATTTTATAAACTTACTCGAAGGGCAAGGGATTTAGAGAAAGAAGAAGACGCTCATAGGCAAACATCTCTTTACCACACCAAAGAAAGTAGCCACTCAGGAATACTAGGGACATAACACACACTAAAAGAAGAAATATTCTTTCCAAAATGAATGCAAGAAATTTCTAAAGTAATAGGATATTGTGAGACTTGTCAAGCCGCTAAATATGATAGGAAGCCAATCAGACCTTAATTTAATCTTGACAGAAGATATGTGAAAATAAGAAAAAAATAATAGCGAAAAACGCAAAGAGGGTTACATAAGGAACTATAAACACTTAAGACACAAAAATGAGACTTATTACACTGGGGAACACACATTTCGTTGACCTGATACTTGTTTTTGACTTATTTTTGGCATGATGATGCTCCAACAGTAGTCAGCCATCTTATGTACATCCCATCTACCTTGGTACCGTAACTCCATGATCTTTAGATCTTGGTGGAATCGCTCACTCTGCTCATCACTGACTGCAACTAGATTTTGCGGGAAGTCAGCAAGATGGCTATGCAGAAAATGAACCTTGATGCTCATGCTGCAACCAAGTTCGCTAAAAGTTGCTGGACAATTTCTGTGTAATTCTCTGCTCGCCTATTCCCAAGAAAGTTTTTGACAACGTTTTTGAATGCCAACCAAGCATTCTTTTTGAGCTCTGTCATTGTCCCAATAAAATGGTCATCTTTAATGAGCTGCCGAATCTGTGGACCGTCAAACACTCCGGCCTTTATCTTTTCAAAAGACAGGCGAGGAAATGCTGAAATGAGGTACTTGAAACAGTCTCCTTCAGTTGGCAAAGCTTTAACAATCTGCTTCATGAGGCCCAGTTTTATATGCAGAGGTGGAAATATAATACTCTTTCTGTCAACAAGCGGCTGATGTAGAATGTTTAGATCACTAGGTTTGAGTTCAGATCTTGGCGGCGACTGTAGTCAATGCTTCTCACGAGGTCTGCTATCCCACATACACAAAAAATAGGGATACTTGGTGTAGCCGCGTTGTTGGCCAAGAAGGAAGCATACCATTTTAAGGTCAACACAGATGATCCATTTGTGCATGTGGTATTGCAACAAATCAATGACTCTCTTTATGTCTTCATATTCTTCACGCAAACAAACTGAGTGGCCTATTGGGACTGCACCAAATAAGTTTCGATTGTGGAGGAGGACACACTTTAAGCTCCGCTTTGAGCTATCAATAAACAGTCGCCATTCAGTTGCGTTATAGGCCAGAATTCCCAACTCCTCCATTAAACCATTTATGTTATGGCAATACACAAATTTACCGTCACTTCGAAAGTATTGCAGAAATGCAATTTCTCTTGATCGAAAGTAGGATACCTTAGCTCCTTTGTCAAGCAAGTTTTTCTCGTGAAGTCTTGATGCTAAGAGCTCTGAAACCTTTTTAGAAAGTCCCAAATCCAGGGCCAAATCATTTAACTCTTTCTGATCAAATCCCTTACGAATGGAGTCATCTTCCATTTCAAAATCTTCATCGTTGGTGTCACTTCGATCTCCACCATACTCGTATTCTTGTAACAAAGAAGGTAGTTCTTTGAAAACTGGCACTGGGATTTCGGCTGAATGAGGTACTGGGCGTATGGCTGATGATAAACTAGGATACTCTATTTTACGTTTTTTTTTTTTTTGTTATATCCGGACGTTTTCACTATACAAAAGTAACAGTCACTTGAATGATCTTTGGGCTCTCGCCAAATCATAGGTATACCAAATTGCAATTTATTTCGTGTTCCCTTTGCCCACATCCGCAAACTCTCAACACACTGTTTGCACACCTTGTGAGGTGCTCAATGTTTATCTTGATCACCAATTTTTATTTTAAAATATGCAAAATACGCTTCCCTGACAAATGCGCTGATGGTTGTTCTTTGACTGGGAATGGTAAAACTGCCACATATATAACAAAATTAATCAGGGCTATTTAAGCACTTGCGACGCGAAATAGTAGAGGCAGACATGATCTAAAGGAAAGGGAATACGTATATATGTAAGTAAAACCTTAACTCTGCTTACTCACTGTATGCTGACAAGAACTCAGACTCCACTTCACTAATTCGCTATAATAGATATTTATAAACATATGGATCGAAACACAAAGTCTCTGTAGCGAAAAAACTTGACGTGATAGAAGAAAACTAAGTAGAGTTTTGTAATCAGCGTACCCATTTAACTGTAAAACAGCTGAAAAGTTTAACTCAACAGAATTTTTTTTTTAAATTGTTCCTCAGTGTTATAGAAAACATAACTTACTAATTAAACATTGGCAACGCAAACGTGCTAGCTTTCAAGAGCGTTGAATTTGTGGCTCCAGCAATTTTAGCATTTCAAGTGGTTTCACCAATTATTTATAATAATTTCCATAAGAAAAAAAAGAGCTTTGTACACCGGTGCATCCTTGTACAAAAAGGTGAGGTGAGCCTAAGTAAACCTGCTAGAAAAAAACGGCTAATGCACTCTCCACCCGAATATGAGGATAACAACTTACGGAGCACTAGTTCTATGTTAGTAAACATGCCTGCTGCGGATTTAAAACTCCTGATCGAAAACACCATGGAAGCTTTACTTGACGCAAAATTGCAAAATATGCCTACGAAAGCCGACATCGAGATCGTCAGCAACGAAATCCATGTATTGCGTCAAAACAACGAGTCTCTGCAAGCCCAAGTGAAACAAATGGAGACGCGATGTATTGCATTAGAGCGACAAGTAGAATTTTTGGAGAAAAAAGCTAATGAAAAAAACGTTGTCGTGCATATGCCGACGGAAAACAGCGTGGATGCAGCGGAAATGGCAAAAGTTATCTGCTTGGATCTTCTTCAAACCGCCGATTCATCCGTGGTTACCTCGTCGCGAACTGTTCGAGCTAGTGCTAACGTCACAAATGTAATCGTGGAGATGCAAACCAAGGTCGACGTCAGCCGCGTCGTTGCGGCAGCTGTGAAATTAAAACGCACTGGCATTACGATGCACTTCGATTATCCGGCACCATCTCGAGAACGAAGAAGGCGATTGCTGGAATTAAAAAGCAAAATCACAACGAAAAACCCCGGCATAAAACCTCAAATCCGCGGACAAACATTGCAAGTGTCAGACAAAAAGTTTTACGTCGACCGCAACAACAATTTGCAAAGCGAGACCGACGAGGGACTGAAGTTTCTGCAACAGCTGCTGGATGACCTGCCTGCGTTGACAGTGCCAGCTGGTTCAAGTGCATCTTATGGTGGTAACGCAAGCAGAGCCAACGTCAGGGATGTCATAGGAAAAAATCAAAATTTGTAATTGTGATGCCGTCTGTCCGTCTAGTGTAAATGTATTTAGTAATAATGTAAAATCAGTAAAGTATAAAGTATTATCATATAATTTTTTATTTTTTTTTTCCGAGGGTTGGTGAAAAATCTTCCATAGACACTATGAGAATAGCAAGCGCGTGCTCATAGTAGTGTCAGATTCTTACTGACTAAAAAAAACACCACCCTTCGATATAAATACCAAAAAAAGTTTTTTCACGGTCTCACCTCTCGCGAGCGTCTGACAAACATCCGAGAGTATTGTTGTCACGAAAAAGCTTCTCAAATCTCCGTTCGGATTCGGCATTAAACTGTAGGTCCCTTCCATTCGTGTGAAAAATATAACGCACACAACATGAGTGGTTGCGAGAAGCTAGGCCCTGGCATTTTAAAGAGCTGTTGCGCCAAATATTTATATTTGTTTTTCGATATAAATTTGTTAGATATCGCAACTAAGTAATAACTTATCAAGCAACTTTTCTATCACGAAATAAAAACGTTTGGCAGGTTACTTTCCACTGAAAGATCCTGCATGTTCCGTAATCTCGACGCGGTTTATCATTATCTCGCAAGTCGAAGGGTTTCGTCCTTTGTAGTCGGCGCAATAAATTGCTCTCATCCAATATTTGTAGGACTGTATTGTTGACATGTCCGATTAGTCGGTTTCTATGCTTTCTCGCGAAGCTTCTAGTTTCAGCTTCGATTGTCGGAATTCCGAGATCCCTGTGGATATCGTCGTTTCTAATATACCACGGTGCTTGGACAATCTCTCTTAGCACTTTATTTTGAAAAGTTTGTAAAATATTGGCATTTGTTTTCTTGGTACAACCCCAAAGTTGTATATCGTAGGTCCACACCGGCTTTAGCACTTGCTTGTATAAAAGTAGTTTGTTCTCAGTACTGAGCTGGGAATGTTTTCCGAGTAACCAGTACATTTCGCTATATTTGATTTCGAGTTCTTTACATTTCATTTTCACGTGCGAATTCCATTTCAGTCTTGCGTCGAGTGTCATTCTCAGGTATTTGGCCTCGTTTGCAAAAGGTATTCTGGCCGAGTTTAGGAAAATTGGCAAGTTATTAGTTTTCTTGTAAGTGAAATTCACGTGAACAGATTTAGATTCGTTGAGGGCAATCCGCCAGTCCCTCGTCCATTCATTTACTTTATTTAGCGCGTTTTGCAGTTTTTCAGTCGCTTCTTCGATTGTTTTACCTACTGCTAGGATATCAGTGTCATCAGCAAGCGTAGCAAGGATAGTGCCATCTTCTTTCGGTATATCACGAGCATAACTATAACAGATAGAGAAGCGGCCCAAGCACGGCTTCCTTTGCCGAAATTTCTTTGAGCTCTGAGTATTCGTTTCCATGTCTAACACGGAAGAGTCTATTCCCCAGATATGATACTAGAATATCGTATAAGCACACAGGGAGAACTTGTCGTAATTTGGATATCAAGCCATCATGCCACACCTTATCAAAGGCCTGCGAGACGTCAAGAAATACGCTTGAGCAAATCTTTTTTTCTTCAAGTGCTTTCTCGATTACGTCAGTAATTCTATGCACCTGGTCAATCGTCGAATGCTTACTTCTGAACCCAAACTGGTGGTCAGGGATAAGATTATTTTCGTCTATAACCGGTTGGAGACGCCTTATTAATATCCTCTCGAAAATTTTCGATATGACTGGAAGACGCGAAATTGGTCTATACGATTTTACCTCATTTGGCGGTTTTCCTGCTTTTAAGACCATTATTACTGCCGCAACTTTCCATTGGCTCGGAACGTGTTTTAATCTGAGCGCAGCATTTACAATATAGAGAAGCTTAATCAAATCTTTTCTAGGCAAAACTTTGAGAATTTCTCCGGTGATTAAATCATAACCAGGAGCTTTCTTAGGTTTTAGAATCTCGATCTCATTTTTGAGTTCCCTAAGCGTTGCACTTGTGAGTGTTAAATTGCCAGATGGTAAATCCGCCCTATTGATGTTATCGTAAACCACTTGATTATCGTACGGTTTAAAGGTTTCTTCCAGGTGGGCCGCAAAGACGTCCGCTTTTTCTTTATCTTCCCTTGCCCATTCATTTTGATACAATTTAATTGGCGGCGTAGGGACTTTGGGCCATTTGCTGCCTTTTATGGCTTTCCAAAGTGAATAATTGGAATCTTTTTTCGCTGTTAAACTTTCAAGGTAAGAGCCTATTGCACGATTCTTAAAATCCTTAATAGTTTTCTTCAACGAATTGCACAGACGATTCAAGTGTGCTTTATGCTGCGGAGCACGACTCTGTTGCCATTTTTTACGCGCTTTTCGTTTTTCCTTGACCAATTCCTTTATTTCCGGAGGATATCGTAAGCCGTATTTGTCCGGCGTTTTCCTTGGAATGGGAGTATTATTCCAAGAGGCGAGCTGTACGATCTCGACGAAGCGATCAACTTCAACCTCAAGTTCATATTGTGTCGTAAGTGGAACGCTCAGTTCAACATTATCTTCAATTTCGTTCCTAAAACCTTCCCAGTTAGTTGTTCTACCAGTTAATCTCGCTGGCTCTAGGTTATAGACTAGTTTTTCGCTCAATGTCAAAATAATTGGGGAATGATCAGACGACAGATCAAAACTCTCTTTGACTTTTATGTGGTTGGTATATATTCTTTTCACAACGAAAAAATCTATCAGATCAGGTATTTTTGAAGTATCAGTTGGCCAGTAAGTCGGTTTATCCGTCGAATGGAAATCGCAATTGTACTCCATACCTGCCCCATAGAGCATTCTACCTTTTTTCGAACTGTATCTTGAGCCCCAGAACGTGTGTTTCGCATTAAAATCGCCGCCAATAATGAAATTCGGTTTAAGCGATTCAAACATGTTAGTAAAATCACTTTTTTCAAGTGCGGAACGCGGTGGACAGTAGATAGACCAAATTTTAAGAGTACGCTGACTATTTTTAACTCGAATCGTGCAAAGTTGCAAAGTTGCAAAGTTTCAAGCTCTATCTTTAGGTCTTCTGATTGCTCGATACAGTCTTTAATAAGCAAGGATAATCCGCCTCTCGCTTTTCCCGAAGGGTGACAAGCGTGGTAATCATTATAGCATTTTATTTTTAAATGCGATTCCTTTTTTATATGGGTTTCAGAAATCAAGCAAATATCAATACCTTTTTGGCGCATAAATATTTCCAATTCGTCAAGTTTTTGCAAAAGTCCGTTTGCATTCCAAGTACATATTTTCAACATTCGTTTATCAATCATGTTCGAGTTGAAGTGCGCGTTTTCTGTGCGCCAATTGTGAAGGTATCTTTCTTCAAAGGCTGAGGTGGGCTCGCCGGCCCCAGGGTTAACCCAAAGGAACACCCTAGACTTTGGGAAAGAGGTACTTTATTTATAATTGGATTGGTTTTATACAATATTGTTGCGTTAACAATGCAAATGGTTTCTTAGCTAACAATGTTTATACCTAACAATATATGTATAATTTAACGCTAATGTTGGTCGTCCTGCGGCTGGTTCTGGTACGGGCCGGAGTTATGCGTCCTGTTGTCTGGCTCGGTTCAGTACGTCGGCGGGCAGGAGTTTCAGTCTGCACTTCGGGCAGGCTTCGAAGGTCGCAGTCCGCACTTAGGGCAGGCTTGCGATGACCCAGTCCGCACTTAGGGCAGGCTTAGGAAGCATCCAGTCCGCACTTAGGGCAGGCTTGGAATGTAGCCGTCCGCACTTAGGGCAGGCGTGCTGTGACCCAGTCCGCACTTAGGGCAGGCTTGGGAAGGATCCAGTCCGCACTTAGGGCAGGCTTGGAATGTAGCCGTCCGCACTTAGGCCAGGCGTGCTGTGACCCAGTCCGCACTTAGGGCAGGCTTGGGAAGGATCCAGTCCGCACTAAGGGCAGGCTTGGAATTTAGCCGTCCGCACTTAGGGCAGGCGTGCTGTAGCTCGGCAAAGGGCGGCAAATCCGCTGTAGTTTACTCAGTTTGTTTCTCTCAGGAGGGGAGAAACCTATCGGACGGGCCGGCTATCGCTAGTAGCAGACCCGTGGATTATTGCCCAATCACCGAGGTGAAGGCAGAAAATTGGTGGAAAGTCGTAAGACCAATTCCGAGAGGCTGTCAAGAGTACACTGGATTGGTACCACACCGCTTGAGCAGGCTCTCGGAATTGGTCTTACGACTTTCCACCAATTTTCTGCCTTCACCTCGGTGATTGGGCAATAATCCATGTAACATAATCCACCACCACAGAAGCGATCATCCACACTCTACGCACACCTCACTAACCACCTAATGTGGAGGCAGCCATCTGTTGGCAGGTAGCGAAACAGCGAATATTCTCCGAATCTTCTGTCAAACAAGAAAAGGCGAATAGTGCAATAGGAGAAAATGTAAATACAAAGGTCGCAGACGAGAATGTGGAGGAAATTTTGCATTGGCTTAAAATTCACATTCTCGTCTTGCAGGATTTTTCCATAAAGGAGAGTGGATGAGAGTCAGTCGGGAGAGTCTGCTCAAGCGGTGTGGTACCAAGCCAGTGTACTCTTGACAGCCTCTCGGAATTGGTCTCACGACTTTCCACCTCGGTGATTGGGCAATAATCCACGGGTCTGCTACTAGCGATAGCCGGCCCGTCCGATAGGTTTCTCCCCTTCTGAGAGAAACAAACTGAGTAAACTACAGCGAATTTGGCGCCCTTTGTCGAGCTACAGCACGCCTGCCCTAAGTGCGGACTGGGTCACAGCACGCCTGCCCTAAGTGCGGACGGCTACATTCCAAGCCTGCCCTAAGTGCGGACTGGATCCTTCCCAAGCCTGCCCTAAGTGCGGACGGCTACATTCCAAGCCTGCCCTAAGTGCGGACTGGATCCTTCCCAAGCCTGCCCTAAGTGCGGACGGCTACATTCCAAGCATGCCCTAAGTGCGGACTGGATCCTTCCCAAGCCTACCCTAAGTGCGGACTGGGTCACAGCACGCCTGCCCTAAGTGCGGACTGGATCCTTCCCAAGCCTGCCCGAAGTGCGGACTGGGTCACAGCACGCCTGCCCTAAGTGCGGACGGCTACATTCCAAGCCTGCCCTAAGTGCGGACTGGATCCTTCCCAAGCCTGCCCTAAGTGCGGACTGGGTCATCGCAAGCCTGCCCTAAGTGCGGACTGCGACCTTCGAAGCCTGCCCGAAGTGCAGACTGAAACTCCTGCCCGCCGACGTACCGAACCGAGCCAGACAACAGGACGCATAACTCCGGCCCGTACCAGAACCAGCCGCAGGACGACCAACATTAGCGTTAAGTTATACATATATTGTTAGGTATAAACATTGTTAGCTAAGAAACCATTTGCATTGTTAACGAAACAATATTGTATAAAACCATTTCATTTATCAATAAAAGTATCTCTTTCCCAAAGTCTAGGGTGTTCCTTTGGGTTAACCCTGGGGCCGGCGAGCCCACCTCAGCCTTTGAAGAAAGATAGCCTCACAATTTTCAAGCTTAACCAGCCTATCGAGAATAATTTTATTTATTTTGCCTTGTTCTTCAAGTTTCGCGAGAATAACTGAGAAAACATGAGAAAAGGGGTCGGTCGAAATTTCAAGGTTTTTTGGTTTTTCGGAAGCCACGGCCTGAGCATAAGACTGCATTGCTGCTGTCCGAGAGTCATTACCCGGTGGCTTTTCTAATCTTAGCTTTTCAGTACCGTTTCTTTTAAGAGCAGAGGTCGAGGGCTTTTCTGTTGTCAATCTTTCCCTCACCTTTTTGTGCTCTGAACCCGGTAGTTTTAGTTTGCCTACTTTCTCCGGCGCAATCTTACGCTTTGGTTTAGTTTGCAAATTTGATTTTATATTTAGCGGCATAAGGAAAAGAATCTCTCCGTTTTTGCAGCTCCTTAGCTACTTCACAGCCTCTATAATTTGCCGGGTGCTTTCCCTTACAATTAACACATGTTGCAGAAGTTTGTTTGTTTACTCCACAAACTTGGGAGAGGTGATTTCCGGCGCATTTCACACAGCGTGGTTCTTTTCGACAATACGTTTGCGCATGATTGAATCCTTGGCATCGTTTGCACTGAGGTATCAATCTTGTATTCTTGCGCATGGGTTCGATTTTGACTACGACATTCAGAATTGTTCTTATTTCGTAAATCTTATCCAAACTCTCAGCTTTATCAAAAGTTAGCATAAAAAGAGGAAGCCCGCGCTTTACCGTCGTTTCCTCGCCTTCCAATTTTTGTTTTTCCCGTTTAATTAAATTTACTGCATAGACGATTTTAAAGTTTTTGTTTTTCAAATCGTGAACAACATCTTCCTTTAAGCATGAGGCATGAAGTCCTCTAGCTACGACTCATATCGGTCTTTCAGATTTATTTTCGTAAGTATACCACTGAATTTTTTCAGTATTCAGTTTATTAGATACTAAGCGGTAACTGTCTGAGTCCTTCACGTTTACCTTCCATTTGTTGTTGTTGAGCGATGTTACGTCAAAATCGAATAGCATCAGAGGTTTAAGAATAGAATGCAGTTTATTATAGTCTGCAATTCCGATTACGTTTATTGGCGGCGGTGATCGTACCTTATTTCGTGGATTTTCTTCGACACATGTGTTTATTTTGTCACGCTGTTCGTTATCTTTTCGCTCATTTTGCGTGTTTTCTTGCCTCGTTACCATTTCGGGTGAAGAACCAGCTTTTCGTTTCTTAACTGGTCGTTTTTTTAGAATCCAGTTAGTTTCCCGAGCTAGTTCTTCTTCATCCGTTTAATAATCAGTGTTATCGGGGACGTTTGAACTCGCAGCAGACTCATTACGAGGTTTCTTTATATCCTTGAATGCTTTATTTTCTGCTTTAAGTACATTTAATTCTTGTCTTAGTTCTTCGCAGAGAAGTTCCATTTTACTTAGCCTGGTCCGGAGTTCCATATTTTCGTCCGTAAGGCTTTGAATTTTCATTGAAGTCCGTTGTTCGTGCGCCGACACTATCGATGTCGCCGGACTTCTAGTTCCGCACGTTTTTATTGTAGATCTTGATGGTGGAGATCTAACTACCCTGGTACCTTTTTAAAAGGGTCAGATGAACGCAATAAATGGCTCTCCCCAGAATCCGTAGAGCCGACCTCCAAAGAGGGTGGATTTTCCAGCGTACCTGGACTGCCACCTGGGGTATTTATATCTTTTGTTTTGTTCATTGCATACTTTGTATACGCCATACTCGGTATACGGAGGGTGGATTTTAGTCGCCTGTTACGACAGACATGCCTACCTCGGGTATATTCTAATCCCTACCCGAAGGGGTAAAATAATTATCATATAATGTAACAGGTTTAGGTAATAAGCACATCGATTTCCTCAAGTTTATTAATCAATTCGGATTTGTGTTTTTATATGAAACGTTTGTAACGGAAAATAACTAGTCTTTATGAAAACAATATGGTTAATTACGAATTCACCTGGATACCAGCGACTAGAATTCACTCAAGAGGCAGAGCGAGCGGTGGGTGTTACTTTGGCTTTAAAAATGAACTCAAAGGCATATCAGCGGGTGTAATTCGGAAGTCCAAGGATACAGTTTGTAACGCGAAAGGCGCTCAATTGCTCGAAATGTGTACCTCTCGTAAGGACACTCGCGAAAAAGGATAAGGAAATACTTCGCAATCTTTACGTTTAATGAACTTAATATGTTGCACGGTGGATTCTCGCAGGGACAAAACAACGTAGGCTTTGCTACTACTCTAGGTGCCTCGTATTAGTCAATAAAAAAAAAATTAACTTTGGTTTTTTGAATACTTATTTTATTGCCGACTTTCTGTACATTCAAATTGGGAATGATTAATATGATTCTTCTATGTCCAAAAGAAACCTCCGAATCCAGCTGTTTTCTGCCGTTGATCCAGTTCCACAGATCATTGACCTGTTGGGATCGCAGGTCTTCCAATAGGCTATGCACCAGCCCAAGATTCTCTACTTGGCTCCAATTGTTTTATGCCGTTGACCAATTTCTTTAGGCCGTTGACCACTACCAATACATATATGCAACCAAATTACAAACACCGAGATGGTAAAACAGTGGGCGGAGCCAAGTGATAAAAAAAACATCGCATTTTTTTATATACACTTTCTTAATGTTCGTTTTCTATGTTTTGGGTCAATTTTCTGATCTCCCACTCTTGCCAATCATTTGTGTGTGATGGATTTGTGATTTGCCGTCGGCCTTTTATTTGGCATTGTCATTTGCCGACGGAGAATACATCGTGGGTGTGATGTCGAGAAGGGGATTTTATGATCCATGTTGCGTCGCAACATCCTGCCGGGCCCCAGGGAGATACATCGACGCTGTTGAAGGTGATTTACCATCTTCTTATCATCTGTTTTACAGGGTTGATTTTCTGCTTCGATTACCGATGTTTGTTCCTGGATGATTTCTGCTGGCCATGAGCACTTCGAAGTGTGGGTAGGCACATGAGAGGAAGAAGAAAGTAGGGGTGGTGAATGGTGTGTGGCAATACATAATAGTTTATAGGTATAGGTTTGATTAGGTTTATTAAATTCATTGTAATTAATAATGAAGTTAAGTTGAGATATAATATAAGATATTTATTTTAGAGTGTGTGGGTGTGTATGTGAACCTTTATTCGTTAAGCATTGGTAGAAAGCAAAGTTTAGCGATAGGACGCTTCAATGATGTGGTTGCAGTCTTGAGTGTGACCACCCGAATTTTTCCATCGGTTCCAGGATGCGTGTAATAACCCAAACGAAACGCACAATTCAATGGTTGGCTTACGAATGACCGCTCTTTATTGCATCATATATATAAAAGTGTTATATGACATTTGGCATTTGTGGGGTGTGTTCCTAGGATTATCAATTTGATGATAACTAACTTAACTAGCTTAATACATAGCAGTATAACACTATAACACCCCCATCCTAAGATTAATAGTATAAGAAAGAGAATTTATACATATATTTATAATAAATATGTAGCATATATACATTTTTATTTCTTTACTTCATCTGATTACATAACCTAATTTTATTCAGTTCTTACTTAGTTTAGCTTACATTATTATCGTATTTGTAACGTCCGACCACCTTAAATGTGATTATTATACTACATATAGTATTCTATATAAATTAGATTATTTTAAAAGTGTAATCTGTCGGGCTTTTTAATTTTATCTCTTGGTCTCAAAAACATTTTACTGGGATCCTTAAGTTCAACCACCCTATCGCTTACATTTTCATTTTCGGAGGAAACGTCGCCCGGTGTTACCAATGGTGTTGTTTTAATCTTATTCGCTTCCAATTCAAAGCCATTATCAGCTGCAACCTTGTTTTCGCAACCAACAACTGGTGTCGCTCTTTCATCGGTTTTCGATTGATTAGTCGCCATCAAATTCCGACTCATTTCAGGCACGGTTTTGGTAACATCATTATTACTATCTATTTTCGCTTTATTATCATATCCAGCATAAAATTTCCCTGCCTTGACTAACTGATCCGTATGCCGTTTCTTTACATTACCATCATTTACATCTTTACACATATAAATCGACGAACCTACTCTCTTTTCGACCACCCCTGGGCTCCAGCCCTTATTGAACCTATCTTTGTATTCTCTCATGTAAACTAGGTCGCCCCTTTCAAAATATTTTTGTGCCGTTCTCCCTTTATTAAAATTTCGCTCTTGAGATTCCGAACTATTCATTAAATTTGGACGCAACCGGTCTAAACGCGAAGAAACATGCCGCTTTAGCATTACAGCAGAAGGTTTTTCTCCCGTAGTGCTGTGCGGAGCATTCCTATAGCTAAACAAATACCGTTGCAACTGTGTGTGCAATGTGCATCTGCTTTCCTGTGCAAGCTTCTTCATTGCATTTTTAAACGTTTTGACAGCATTTTCCGCTGCACCATTGCTAGCAGGATGAAAAGGTGGTGACGTACGATGTTCAATACCATTCATCCGACAAAATAGTTTAAACTCCGACGAAACAAATTGAGCACCATTGTCGGTAACAATCGTTTTTGGCAACCCAAAACGAGCAAACACCTCTCGAAGCTTCATCAGCGTATTCTTAGTGTCGGTCCTCGGTACTTCAAAAATTTCTGGCCACCGGCTGTGAGCATCCGTTATAATCAAAAACATTTTATTCTGAAATGGCCCCGCGTAATCTATATGAACTCGCTCTAAAACAAAACTTGTGTCCGGCCATTTTGTTAAACCTGCCTTAGCTGGGTCTGGTCTTGCCTGAACACATAGCTGACATCCCTTTGAAACCAACTCAATCTCGTCATCTAATTTCGGCCACCAAAAATACGAGCGCGCTACTCCTTTCATTTTAGACGCTCCTAAATGCGTTGCATGTAACTCTTTTAAAATATCGGCTCTTAGTTTAAGCGGAATTACTACTCTATAGCCCCACATAATTACTCCCTGCTCAACACTAAGTTCATTCTTCCTCTTTAAATAAGCTTTAAGCTCCTCTTCGATATTTTCCGGCCACCCATTTTGAATGTACCGAAAAACCTTGCCTAGGACCATATCACGTCTAACTTCTTCCCTTATCCGAGAAACCGTAACCGGAATAAACTCTTCAACCCAATTAAGGTAATCAAACTCCTCTCGCCGACCAGCCACTTGACCATCCCTTAACGGTAAGCGTGACAACCCGTCAGCCGCAGCATTTTCTAATCCTTTCACGTATTCCAATTCGTAATTAAAATGACTAAGGAACATCGCCCACCGTTGTAGCCGCCCTACTGCCATTACGGGAATTCCCCTGTTCTCCCCGAACAGAGCTTGTAATGGTTTGTGGTCCGACCTAATATAGAACCGTCTTGTGGTCCGACCTAATATAGAACCGTCTTCATCAAATACTCGTAGAATTTACGAACACCCCAATAGATTGCCAGAGCCTCTTTTTGAATAACGGCGTAGTTCCTTTCGGCTTTAGATAGCGTTCGAGACGCAAATGAAATTGGCCTTTCACTTCCATCGGGCATCTTATGTAAAAGCACTGCCCCAATACCATGTGCTGATGCATCACATGCCAAAATAGTCTCATATTTTGGGTTAAAATGCACTAACACATTATCCGACGTCAGGGCTTTCCTACTCTCATTGAATGCTTTTTCGCATTCCGGACTCCACCTAAATTCCTCACCTTTCTGTAATAGCCTGTATAAAGGAGCCAGTAATCCCGTCAAATTTGCGATAAACTTCCCGTAATAGTTTATCATACCCACGAAAGCACGAACTTCGGTGACATTACTGGGCCTAGGTGAATCCAAGATCGCAGCCACCTTATCAGGGTCCTTTAACAGCCCCCTTTTGTTTACCACGTGGCCTAGGTATTTAATTTGAGGCTTAAAGAACACGCATTTATCTTTATTTAATTTAAATCCTGCTTTAGATAGAGCGCTTAAGACTTTCCTCAAATTTTCCACATGTTCCTTTAAATTTCTCCCTGTAACCACAATATCATCTAACAAATTCACTGTTCCTCTGCAACCCTGGAGAGTCTTTTCCACCTCTCCTTGAAAGATCTGGCAAGCTGGCTTTGTTCCAAACGGTAGACGAAGAACCCTATAAATGCCCTTATGTGTACTCCACGCAAGCTTCCTGCCTGTGCTCTCATCCACTACAATTTGGTTGTATACCGCAGATAAATCCAACTTAGTGAACAATTCACCCCCTTCCAATGCGTTGAATATCTCTGATATTGACGGCACTGGATGGTTGACATCTTCTAACTGACTGTTAACCGTGACCTTATAATCTGCACAGACCCTAACTTTACCATTTGGTTTTAAAACCGGCACCAAAGGTGTTCCCCATTCTAAATTTTCTATCTTCTTCAAAATTCCTTCTCTTTCCAACTTTTCTAACTCCTGTTCTACTTCTTGTCTAAAAGCAAACGGTATTTTTCGCGGTTTACAAAATTTTGGTTTAGCGCCCGGCTTAAAATCCAAAGAAACAATAGCATTCTTATATTCACCTAACTTTCCATCGAATAACTCCGCGAATTCTTTGCTTATATTTTCAGCCAGCTTGTCCGCATTTTCCAAAAAATTTCCATTAACTAATTCCTTGCCTCTAATAGACCAAACTATTCCTAATTGATTCATAACATCTCTGCCTATTAAAGGTTTCTTGCTCGAGTCTTCCACATCTACCACCTGAAAATAAGCCCAAATCTGTTGACCTTCAAATTTAACCTGTATCTTTTCTTTTCCTAAAGGAACCAGCACACCACCGTCATAATTGCGAAGACATATGTCACTTTTCTTTAAGCTATTCGCATTTTTACAACATTGCCTATAAATACGCATTGGCAACACCGACGCACCTGCTCCCGAATCCAATTCAACTAATACTGGAAACCCATTCAATTGAACAGTTATTAAAATAGGATTAACTTTCCCGTATAGACCACTCATATTATATAAATCTATTTCACACTCTTGTTCTACATTGTTATTTGCAATAAATGTTTTACAAACTACTTCTAAATGCCCTTTTCGTTTGCATTTTCTACAATAAAAATTCTTATACTTGCATGACTTAAATAGGTGATCGGCTTTGCCACAAGCGTAACACAACTGCTTGTTGTCCTTTTCTGTCAGACTCTGCTGCCGCTGACTGCCTCGATGTCTCTCTCCACGCGTGTTTGTCCTGTCTCTTTTCTTAGCATTTCCCGCCTTCTGCAACTGCTGCACTGCATGCACATCCGTTTCTTTCTCTTTCAAAGAGCTTTCTCGAAGTAACGCCACCTTCAAAATGTCCGCTAACGGTTTTTCCACATCCTCCTCGCAGACACGATCCAAAACGGGACCTTTGGCTAATCCCGTAACGAACTTGTTCTTCACGAACTCCTCCAACAAGGCTCCGAATTTGCAATACATTGCAATGCTCCTGACTCGTACCAACCAACTATTCACCGTCTCTCCGTGCGTCTGTTTTAGGTCGAAAAACTCAATTCGTTTTCGTATAGTTGACGAAGAAGTTTCGAACTGTCCTTTCATCAACTCCATCAGTTCTTTGAACTGTAAATCTTTGGGCTTCTTAGGAAAAACTAACTCTCGCAGCACCTCGTACACTCGCTGGTTTACCGTTGTCAAAACCACCGGTACCCGACGCACATCCTCCACGTAATTTGCGACAAAATATTGCTCCAGCCGCTCTTCGTATATCTCGAAATCATCATCCAAGTCGAACGAGGGTATAGATCCCACGTGCCCGGCACTCCTCAAGATCGTTGCCGCTGGTGCTGCCGCAGACACAGCTTCCACACCCGCATTTTCCTTCGGCGGCATTTTACACTTTGTTTTATTTTCGATACAAAAAAAAAAGAAAACAAATTACTTTCTACGCACTTATATGTTTTTTTTTTACTCGTCGCCACTGTAATAACCCAAACGAAACGCACAATTCAATGGTTGGCTTACGAATGACCGCTCTTTATTGCATCATATATATAAAAGTGTTATATGACATTTGGCATTTGTGGGGTGTGTTCCTAGGATTAACAATTTGATGATAACTAACTTAACTAGCTTAATACATAGCAGTATAACACTATAACAATGCGTCACTGCAATTCTGCCAAGTCGCTAAAGTGTGGGCGGAGTTTGTTCATCAGTCAAGAGTACTAAATGTCCTACCTTGAGTTGAAAGTTTGGCGTAAGCCAATTTGGACGCTGTTGTAGCTGAGCCAGGTATTCGGATTTCCATTTTTTCCAGAAGTCCTGCTGAATTTTCTGCATGAGCTGCCATCTATCCAAGTAATTTGGTTTGCTTTCGGTTAGATCTCTTTCGGGTGCGGCGTTTAAGGATGCACCAATTAAAAAGTGTCCTGGTGTCAAAATAGACAGATCGTCTGGGCCTTCGGTCACCGGACAAAGTGGACGCGAATTGAGGCAAGCCTCAACTTGTGTTAATACTGTTGCGTACTCTTCGAATGTGAGAGGGTAATGACCAATAACCCGCCTTAAGTGGTATTTCATCGATTTTACACCTGCTTCCCACAGTCCGCCGAAATGCGGAGCAGCGGGAGGGTTGAAATGCCATGTTGTGCCGTTGGATTGCATCTGCTGGACAATGTCTTCTGTCCATTGCCTTGACATGTGGGATTTTTCTGATTCCAGGATTTTTGTAGCTCCCTTAAAGTTGGTTCCACAATCACTATATAGGTGTGAACAGATCCCACGGCGCGCAGTGAAGCGTTTAAAAGCTGCAAGAAATGCGGATGTTGTGTAGTCGCTTACAAGCTCGAGGTGTACTGCCTTAGTACAGAAGCAAATGAAAATCGCTATGTACGCCTTTGTAATTTTACTGCACCGACCCTTCCATGCTTTTAAATGAACAGGACCTGCATAGTCCACTCCGGATGTCTGAAACGGTCGCGCCTGGTTGATTCATAATATTGGCAAATTACCCATTTGCTGTCGCATTTCTGTTGTCTTGTACCTGTAACATTTTAGACAGTTGTGAATACATCTACACTAGATTTGAGATTCAAAATTCAATACTCAGATCGAAGTGTTGCCATCATCAATTGCTGACCGCCATGCAGAGTTTTTAGGTGCGCATCTTGAACAATGAGCGAAGGCAATATTATTGGATGCCGCTGTGCGTAAGGTAAATCAGCATTTTCCAATCGACCACCAACTCGCAGCATCCCCTTCTCGTCGATAATTTGCGAAAGTCTTGCCAATTTGCTTCCTTTGGGGACTGTTTCACCTTTGATCACCTTTGAAATTTCTTCGGCGAAAAGCTCTTGCTGTACTATGGTAATCAATCGCCCTTGAGCTGAAGAGATTTCGTCGACTGAAAGTGATCCAGACAGCCGCGTTGACAATTTTTGGTAAAAAACCGAAGCCAGTACGACGTAGCTCTAAGAAGACGACGTAGAGATGAAAAACCATTGATGAATTTATTTGCCTCGAAGGCGGTGAAGTGAACGCAGCGCTGAAAAATATTTTTTAAGGGGTACCCAGATGCGATAAACTCGTTTTTGGTTCTTGAGATCTCTGGTACTTTCGTTTCAAGATCCGTCGGTATAACTTCATATGGAGTATGGAGTTGCTCATCCAACGCTAGCAGAAATTCGGGTCCGTGCCACCATTGATGATTTTTAAGTAGATCTCTTGGAGACAGTCCTCTAGATGCGATGTCTGCCGGATTGTCCTTAGAAGGAACGTAGTTCCAGCACCTAGGATCTATAAGTTCTTGAATCTCCGCCACTCTGTTCGGATGTAAGGCGCAGTTCTAATCCATGCAAGTGTGATTTGTGAGTCGCACCACGCGAACATTTTTGCTGATTGAAGCTCCATCGTTTTCACGGTATGCACTAGTGTAAGGTACGTCTGAGTACCGGGCCCTATTGCAGATATAGTTTCCTAACTAGGCAGGGCACGAATGCCATAGGTATTTGCCAAAGAGAATGTCGTTCGTAGGGCAGGGCACGAATGCCATGTAAGTCTGCCAAAAATGAGAAACAAGTTTTGTCTTAGAAAGTCAAAATGAATCTGTCTTTATTCGTCAAGAATCGGTCTATTTATACTACTTCCCCCATCAGCATTTCCAATGCATATCGATACAGAGTGGGTCATATGCCATCATATTTCGGCTCGCTAATCATGACCCGAAAGATATCTTCCTAATACCCAAACATTCAATACACATTGCATTAACCATACAAAGAGTCACTTCTCAGATGGCACGT
This sequence comes from Brachypalpus laphriformis, assembly GCA_945910035.1. NCBI lineage: Eukaryota > Metazoa > Arthropoda > Insecta > Diptera > Syrphidae > Brachypalpus > Brachypalpus laphriformis. Next base: position 58,209,773 of record OX246755.1, read on the forward strand.
TAATAGGCTAGCATTATGCACTGCGACACAGTGCCCTACTAATGAATCGCGCTCAGAGGGTAGCACAATGCACTATGACATTGTATACAATTTATGACACACATCTATGGAGACATTTGGGCAGCGAACATTATAATGTTTACGTTCAAATTCTTTCTGCCTGTCTTCTTATGGTGTCAGCACTTTGGCGTGTGCCGTCAAGTGTTTTGTTTTGTGACTGTTGACTTTGATGTCATATGATATTATTATGCAATGTATGTGATACAATGTAGGAAGTGTTTTATTGGGTTCTTTCTTATTGGTGTTCTTTCGTGGGTACACTACACTAGTACACGTGCTAGCAGTCGGGCTCCACAAAGCTCCAATCGCGCCAGCGATTTACTTTTGAGCGGCGCAACTCGAGTTTTTGACACAATCAGGTGTGTAACTGTTGTATTTCCAGTGATAACTCGAAGGTATACTGCAGCGGCGTACGTCTTTTCTGACGCATCGCAGAATCCGTGGACTTCGTACTGTGAATCCTTGGTGAGATTTATCCAGCGGAATCTCGATGGCGTTGAGTGCGTTCAGCTCGGTTTTCAAGGTGTGCCACGCAGAACTGATTGTTAGTGGGAGTTCGGTATCCCAAGTTTGTTTTTCTTTCCAGATTTCTTGAATTAAGATCTTGCCCACGATGACGCAAGGCGAAATCCATCCCATTGGATCACACAGCCGCGCAATATCTGATAACACTGTTCGCTTTGTAGTACTATTTGCATCCTGAAGATTGATTTTAAAGGTAAAGTTATCCCTCGCAGGATGCCACTGGATGCCTAGCATTTTAATCGCGTTGCCTTCGCCAAATGAGAGTGGTAGATGCACCTCTCTATCCTCCTACTTGCCCATTTTCGTAGTGGGAAACCTCCTCGCTGCAACATTGTTCTGAGCTGTAATTGCATCTCCATGGCTTCTGCTTCTGAGTCGGCCCCATGAATTACGTCATCTACGTAAAAGTTTTTCTTGGCAATTTTCGATGCAATTGGGTAGTCCTCTCGTTCGTCGGATGCAAGTTGTTGCAAGGTACGTACCGCTAAATATGGTGCGGAGGCGGTGCCGAATGTGACTGTGTTAAGTCGATATATCTTTACCTCTTCTCCATCCGCATCTCTCCATACAATAAGTTGGTATAACGAATCGGCCGGAGGAACCCATATTTGCCTATACATTTTATTGATGTCCGCTACAAATGCGATTTTGTATTTCCTAAATCGGGCAATATGATCAAAGATGTCATCCTGCAATCTTGGGCCAACGAGAAGATGATCATTGAGTGACGTTCCATCGGACGATTTGCAGGACGCGTCAAAAACGATTCGTATCTTTGTGGTTGAGCTGGATTCCTTTATCACTGCGTGGTGGGGAACGAAGTAGTGAGGATTGGTTAGTGCACTGGGGTCTATCTCTGTCATATGCTTCAGCTCCCTATATTCATTGAAAACCCTTTTATACTACTCATGGAATGACGCATTTGTTTGGAATTTTCTTTCCAGTTGCCTGAACCTAAGAAGCGCTAATCTTTGAGACAAACCTATCAAGGGACGTGTTCCCCCTTTAAATGGAAGTTGAACAACATATTTGCCATCCGTTTGACGTTGATGCGTTCTGCAAAAATGTGTTTCACATTTCTCTTCTTCCGGTGAAAGCAGATTCCTCCTTTGAACTTCCTCAAGTTCCCAAAATTTCAGCAACAAGCTGTCCATGGTTTGACTTTCTGTAGTTGTGTGGAGAGATGTTATTCTTGACTGTTTGCTGAGAGAAATGCCGCCATAGGAGTCCCTGGTACTCCCTTTAAAATGCCTTCAATGATAATGAACGGATAAACATCGCTGCCAAGTAGAATATCGACTTTACTTGGTTTATTGAACATCGGATCAGCAAGTTCAATATTTTGGAGGTGGCTCCGATTAGCATATGGAATATTGTGCGTTGGAAGCACAGTTGTGAGTTTGGGCAAGACCAAAGCATTAAGCTGTAAGCTGAAATTCTTGTTCACATTTGAGACAATTGTCAAAGAACCCTTGTGCTTGGAGGTGCTAGTGTTGGTTTCTCCTACGCCAAGGATGTTGACGCAGCTCCTTTCCCTTTTTAAATTTAATAATTGAGCGGCAGACTCTGTAATAAAAGAAGCCTCTGACCCAGGATCCAATAGCGCTCGCAGCAACAATGGTTGGCCAACGGTTGTCAAAACCTTGATGAGGGCCGTAGCCAGAAGAGCGGGTGCTTGGTCGTTTTCGGCTCTAAACGCGTTGTATGCTGAAGCAGTTTGGTTGGAGGTTGCTGGGTTCTCTGACCGATCGAAGAGGTTGAACGGAAGAGGAGCCTGGTTGAGTGGGTAGCGAACCAGCTGCTGTTGAAGCGGGTTCGTTAGCATGCATTGCGTTAACTGTAAGGTGACCATAATTTTTTCCTCTCAAAGCGGGACACCTGTACATTTCTTTCGGCAAAACATACATTTTTTTTTAATTATTTTAAGTTAAAGTACAATTTTTTTTTGCTTAAGGGGTAGTGGAAAAACGCTACTGCGAACGAGAAGTGTGAGACTTCTACTCTCTAAAAAAAACAACTTTAACCCCTTTTAAACATGACACCGTCCACTCCGGAACCGGATGCATTACTTCAGAGTGGTGTCGTTTTCTTTCCCCTCTAAGGGCCCGGTCTTTTTACATTTTTCTCCTGATGCGGGCTTATAATATCTTGTCGGTAAGGTTTTCATCGATATGGTAAACTTACTGAGGGTATATTTACTTCCTTCTTTCTCTTTTTCGATCTGAGTACTGTCTCAATGAATAAAGATATTTTATTCCATGTGTCGATACTCGGAACCACCTTGTTTACGGCACGTATCTACAAAAATAAAATACTGTTAGCCCACCGGAAGTCGAGCTACAAAAAGGTGGAAAGCGCAAGGAGTTGCAAGAAAAGATACAACAAATAAAATTACATCCTCCGCCACCGATAAACGTCGTTGGAATTACGGCTATAATAAGTTGCATTGCCTCCTTAAAGGAAGTTTAAGGTGACATCTCTCCGAAACAATACGTGGGAAATCAATACCGATGATGCTGACGGTTACCGAGCAGTGTCTCAAGAATTGAATGCCGAGAAGATAAGTTAGAAAGACCACTGAAGAAGATGTTATAAACGACCTTCAAGACAAAGGCTTTCAACTTCTTGACGCCGTCAATATTATCAAGAAGAAGAAGCAACAGACGGAGGGAGATCAGGAAAAATTGGTAAAGCGTGGACTTCCACTATTCATGCTAAGTTTTGATAAAGGCGAAAATAAAGATGTTATATATAGTATTAAGACTATTCTAAACATCGTGGTTAAAATCGAACCTATGCGTAAGATCTCCAGATCGATCCCACAGTGGAAGCGCTGTCAAGGCTTCAATCATACGCAACCTTACATCTAGAATGAACGGTGATGCGTTAAATGCGCAGGTAAACATCTCTCAGAAGAGTGTCACATAAATAAGCAGACCCCAGTCACTTTTATAAACTGCATAGGAAAACATCCTGCGAACTATCGAGGTTGCGAAGTGGCGAAAGAGCTTCAAAAACGGCGTGATACGCTTAAAAATTCCATGCGCTCGAATATGAAACCAATCAAGAACAGACCCAAAATAGCTACAAAAAAGCAGCGAACGATAGAAAATCCGTCAATATTGACTTAAGATCGGATAAGGAAGAAAAATACAAGCGTAGAAGTCTTATGCTCAAGCGGCGATGATTGCTAATGGCAAGTGCCTGACCGACAACTCACGGGAGATCAAGGCAAGAAACCATCCAAACTTTAAGGTAAAGTAGCTCACAAGATCCTGTATCCCATGTTTTCTCCTAAATTTTTGCAGAACTTTAAATATTAATACGAGAAATATTTATACGAGAAAAAGATATTGATATACCATATGCTTGGTCTGTGGAACTCATCTGGCAAAACAATCGAATATGTGGGCGCCGTGGCGTAAGTGGTTAGTGTGTCCGATCACTACGCATGAGGTTCCAAGTTCGAATCCCAGAAAACACCAACAAGTTATTTTCACGGTCCCACCTCTCACGAGCGTTTGGCAAACATCCGAGAGTATTGTTGTCACGAAAAAGCTTCTCTCAAATCGCCGTTCGGATACGGCACTAAACTGTAGGTCCCCTTCCATTCGTGTGAAAAATATAACGCACACAACATGAGTGGTTGCGAGAAGCTAGGCCCTGGCACTTTAAAGAGCTGTTGCGCCAAATATTTTTTTTTTTTTTTTTAAACAATGTTAAGATAAGGGGATGTAGCTTGTATCACGCTTTCCACCCATTGGAAAGAGCCAGAGACGGATCATCTTTGTTTATAAAAGAATGTATCGAACACTCAGTACAAATACAGCTTGAATTAGAAGCAATGCAAATAAGCGCGGTACGCGTGAGAGATAGACATTTTGCCTTCAACATTTCGTCTATGCATATATTGTCCACTGCGATGTAAACTTGAAGAAAATGATTTTATTGTACAAACATCTTCAACTTCCTTAAACCAAATTTTGTTATTGGTGGCGTTGTCAACGCGAAACACCCCTTCTGGGGTTCAAGGTACGCCTCTCAGAAAGGTAGAAAGCTGACGGGTAAACCAACATATTGGCCGACTGATAGAAATAAGATACCAAATCTGATCGATTTCTTTGTTGTTTGAGTAATATCTGGCAACTATATAAAAGTTGAAGAAAGTTTCGATCTCTCCTCTGATCATTCTGAAATCATCATGACGTAAGTGAAGCTTTTTGTTTCTAGTTTTTCTTTTTTTTGTGCTGTCTCTGGAAGTCTGTCTGTGAGCAATATTATTTTTAGTACCTATACACATTTACTGAGAATGAGTTTAATGAACAAAACAAGTTTAATATGGGGTGGCCTTTTTTCAAAGCGGGACATTTTGCGTTCTTTGGGGACAGCGGGACACAAAGCTCGAAAGCGGGACTGTCCCGCCGAAAGCAGGACGTATGGTCACCTTAGTTAACTGGCTCGTTTATGTGCAGTAACGAATGGTGCGGTTGTCAAACGGTAGTGCATGCGATCATATGAAAACACAAGCGTTTTCACTCAGCTGAGGCCTACCAACTCCTACTCTCAACCTCCACGCGGTGACAGCCGGGTGCCTAGTACCTTAATCCAAGAAATGGGTAACCAACCCCGTTTGGCGGATTCTTGGTGGCAGCAGATGAGAGAGGGGGGGAAGAGTGCTTTTCTCACTAGAGCACTTCTTCCTGTTCCAGGCGGCAGCGGACGAATTCCCTAGACGGAGCCAACGGTGGCGTCTATAGTTCCAGTTAGGTTGAACTTAGTGAATACCTTGCGCGAGCTGCTTCGACGTATTCGGATCACAGGTCGGTAAGGAATTTCCAATGTTGGTCAGGACATTGGAATAGAGATGGTGGCGGAGGAGCCCTTGATGGGCCAACGGCAGCGCTCATACTTCCGTAGTGGACTACTGGCACCGGTGTACCCGGCCCCTCGTCCTAGGGGAATAATTAAGGAACTGGCCCTCCAGGTTGGGGGTTGTGCCGTCGGGGTAACTTCCCTACCACGTAAAAAACGCATGGTTCCGAAACAACCAAAAGCCTCGGATAAGGATGACCCAACTAATGACGACCCCAGCAAACGAAATAAGGACAACAACCTTCGGATCTGTACGTGGAACGTTCTGTCCCTTTACAGACCACGTGCAGCCGAACAACTAGCAGAGGCCCTAGACTGCTATAAAGCAGATATTACCGCCATCCAGGAAGTGCGATGGGATGGGCCAGGCAAAAAGAAGATGAAAAACTGTGACATCTACTACGGTGATTGCTACAGAGGCAACAGGCAACGCTTATTCGGATGCGGATTTGTCATACGCGGCAGACTTAGGCAAGAAGTCTTAAGCTTCCGACACGTGAGCGAGCGTATTATGACTATCCGGATCAAGGCTAAATTCGCTAACATAAGCCTAATATGTGTTCATGCCCCCACAGAAGAAAAGGACCCTGCCTCCAAAGAGTGTTTCTACGAGCTCCTCGACAAAACATACGAGCAATGTCCTAAATACGACGTTAAGATCGTATTGGGCGATTTTAACGCCAAAATAGGAAAGGAGGACGTCTTCGGTAGAGCAGTCGGTAAGCATAGCCTACACGACACCACGTCTGATAACGGACTAAGGCTAATTGATTTCGCTGTGGAGCGAAATGTCACCATAGCAAGCACATGGTTTCCTCATCTCGACATTCATAAGCAGACATGGCGGTCCAATGATCATGTCACGATCAACCAAATTGATCATATTGCGATCGACGCAAGGCATGCCTCCAGTATTCTGGATGTCCGGACCTTCCGAGCGGCCAACATAGACTCGGATCATTACCTCGTTGTAGCCAAGGTACGAATGCGGATATCCCAATCTGAGCAACAAAGAAGAATCACTGTGAGAAAATTTAACGTCGAAAAGCTACAATCGCAAGAGACCGCCAGACTCTTCGCTGAACGCGTATCCCGAAATCTCTCAATCACCCCTTTGCCGCCAGCATCAAGTACCGAAGACCAGTGGCAACGCTGCCAACATGCCATCAGAAACGCCGCGACTGATGTGCTGGGTTTCGCTCGACCACCACCGCGAAACCCCTGGTTTGACGAAGAATGCCGGCGAGTGCATGCAGCAAAACAAGAGGCATACAAAGCGGCGCTGCAAAGGAAGACGAGAGCTGCTCGTGAGCTCTATGAGCAAAAGAGACGGGAAGAACATCGGCTTCTCCAAAAGAAGAAGAAAGAGCATGAGAAGCGCGCGTTTGAGAATATCGAGAGTCTATACTCCAGGAACAATGTACGGAAGTTTTACCAAAAGGTAAAAAGAACGTGTCAGAGAAGTAATACCCGTACAGAAACCTGTAGAGATGAGAATGGAAACCTCGTAGTAGAATCACAGTTGGTGCTGAGAATATGGAAAAACTACTTCTGCAGACTGTATAACGGCTACGAAGACCAACATCCCGCTGTCAGGCAGAATGAACCATTCAACATGGACGATGATAGTCAAAATTTCCGTCCACCTGACCAAAACGAAGTGAGGATAGCAATATCCAAGCTAAAATCGAACAAGGCTGCTGGACCTGACGGTTTACCGGCCGAACTTTTCAAGGCAGCTGGGGATGAATTGGTAGAGTGCATACACCAACTCATTTCTAATATTTGGTCAGAGGAGTGTATGCCTGATGAATGGAATCTCAGCATCGTTTGCCCGATCCACAAGAAAGGAGACCCCCTCAACTGCGCCAATTATAGAGGCATCAGTCTCCTCAACATCGCGTACAAGATCTTTTCTGCGATATTGTGTGAACGCCTGAAACCTTTTATCAACAGCCTGATTGGACCCTATCAGTGCGGTTTCAGGCCAGGAAAGTCCACCATCGATCAAATCTTCACACTTCGGCAGATCCTGGAGAAAACCCAAGAATTCCAAATCGATACTCACCACCTCTTTATCGATTTCAAGGCCGCCTATGACAGCATCTATAGAGAAGAGCTTTATAAAGCCATGTCTAGTTTTGACATCCCTGCCAAACTTGTCCGCCTGTGCAGGCTGACGATGGAGAACGCTCGCTGCTCCATCAAGGTCGGTAATGACCTCACCGAGACCTTTGATGTCAAAAAAGGCTTTAGACAAGATGACGCGCTGTCATGTGACTTCTTCAATATTGTACTTGAACGGATTGTGCGGAACTCACAAGCCAACACCGGAGGCACAATCTATTACAAGTCTGTACAACTGCTTGCATACGCCGACGATATAGACATTATCGGAAGATCTCAGCGGGCTGTCACCGGTGCTTTTGCAAGCATTGAGGCGGAAGCGGCCAAAATGGGTTTGGCGATAAACGAGGGCAAAACCAAGTATATGCTGTCAACTAGAAGGGATAACCAACATCGACGAATTGGACAAAACGTCACCGTGGGCAGCTATAACTTCGAGGTAGTAAGGGACTTTGTCTACCTTGGCTCTGCTATAAATTCAGCAAACAAAATCAGTGCAGAAATCAATCGAAGAATAACTCTTGCCAATCGCTGTTTTTTTGGGCTTATAAGGCAATTCAACAGTAAAGCCCTCTCTCGAGCAACTAAGGAGACTCTATATAAGACCTTGATCATCCCAGTCCTGCTTTACGGCGCTGAAACATGGACTTTATTAAAAGAGGATGAAGATATCCTTGGTCGCTTCGAGAGAAAAATTCTTCGTAAGATTTTCGGTCCCGTTTGTGTTGACGGGTTTTGGAGGAGAAGATTCAATCACGAACTATACGAGCTGTACAGCGACATCGACCTAGTCAAAAAACTGCGTATTGGACGTCTGAGATGGCTAGGACATGTAGAGCGAATGGACACCAACGCTCCGGCCCGCAGAGTCTTCGAATCTAACCCCGAGGGACGACGCAGTAGAGGGAATTATCGCCGTAGGTGGCGCGCACAAGTTCAAGGGGACCTCGACCAACTTGGAGTGCGCAACTGGAGGCGATTAGCTAAAGACCGAGCTAAATGGAGAGGCTTGTTGGTTGAGGCCCAGGTTCACCCCGAACTGTAGCGCCACCTAAGTAAGTAAGAATGGTGCTTTTGGTGGCACGTAGAACACGTAAAGGTGCTTGTGCAGTTTTGCGTAAAATGCGCGCTAGACAAACAGTTGAAACACAATTTCCTTTTCTTCACAATGTCCTGTCGTTTCCTAATATTTAGTGCCTTAAATTTGAAGCAGCTGCGAATGGAATGTGAACTCTGACACAGTGAGCCCTTCAGAATTGTGGAATTTTTTTTAAAACAGACTTGTTTTTATTTTTACTACAACTAAGTATTCGACTTATCAAGTAGTTTTCGTTTCGCGAAATAATGACGTTTTGCAGGTACCTTCCCATTGGAAGTTCCTGCCAGCTCCGCAGTTTTGACGCGGTTACTTATCGCGCTAGGTCTAAAGGTTTGGTTCTTTGTAGACGGCGCAGTAAATTTCTTTCTTCCAAAAGTTGGAGGACTGTAATATTTACGTGACTTTCTAGTCGACTTCTATGCTTTCTCGCGTAGGTTTGAATTTCGTCTTCGATTGTTTTAATGCCAAGGTCTATGTGGATATCGCTATTTCTGATATACCATGGCGCATTTACAATACCTCTTAGCACTTTGTTTTCAAAAGTTTGTAAAATTTTAATATTACTTATTTTGGTACAACCCCAGAGTTGTATACCATATGTCCATACAGGCTTTAGCACTTGCTTATATAAAAGCAGTTTGTTATATATATTAAGCTTGGAATATTTTCCAAGTAACCAATACATTTCTCGATACTTGTTATCTAGTTCTTTGCGTTTTTTCTTAACGTGCGTTTTCCATTTCAGCTTTGTATCAAGTGTCATTCCAAGATACTTAGCCTCGTTTGCAAACGGGATTTGAACCGAGTTTGAAAAGATCGGCAAATTATTTATTTTTTTATAAGTAAAATTTACATGAACAGATTTGTTCTCGTTGAGTGCGATTCGCCAAATCTTTGTGGAATTGTGTACACGAATTGTGCCTGTTGCAAATTTTTAGATTGGAACCTGATGGGGATTGTCCAGTGACATCCAAGGTTCTTGATCTCATAAGAATGAAATCTCCTAAGACGCTGTATTGCGGATAGTCCGCATGCATAGAAATGTGGGATTCCCAATGTCATCGAGTGATAAACGGAAGTTTCTGCACTGTGTGAAAAATAAGAACATCTTCCCATGCGTTCACAGGCACTCCAAGGTTTTTGAGTGATTGTCTTGCTTCGTTTGTTGTGTCTAGCAGTAATTTGAGATCATCGGATGATTCCTCAGTAAGCTTTGGTTAATCGAAGAGCAATTTGAATTGATTGTCCTTTAACAATCGAATATTTTGAAACCGTTTGACCGGTAATGCCCATGCAGCTTCAAAATTGGTTTCGGTATTTCGTAGCACACGTGCCGCTTCACCGGTTAAATTACCCTTCAAATACTGCAATTTGTGTGCATCGGATATTGACGCATATTTGTTCACTAAACTTTCGAATAATCCTTTGAATTCTGGCCACAGTTGTAGCGAACCATCAAAGGTAGGGATTTTCATAGGAGGAAGCTTAAGGTCGACCGACGGTGTCTTTGACCCTGCTACTGAGTTGTTGAGAACACTCTGACTCTCCATGGTTGCTAACTGTTCCCTTAACTCACACGAATATTTAAATAAAAGCTCCTTTATTTTATCGAACGTTAGAGCTTCCATGTAATTCACTTTTGCCTCTTTACTAGGAGCCTCAACAATTTTTTGATAAGGAGCTCTAGCTTCCTCAAAGGATGCTTCTAAATCCGCTAAGCGCTCCTCATCCATGTGTGCAGATTTCTTTGATTTTTCTAAACCTGCATATGCCTTATAATTAGCCTGTAAGCCTTGCGAAATTGTTTGAATCACATCTACTAAGTTGGGAATCTTGTGTTTACTCATGATGAAGACAAGGAATGAAATTAACCCGCAGAACACACCACACACGATTATATATTTAGATCAACGTGGATCAATGATTTTGATGTAATAAATTATAAGATTTAAAAAAAAAATACCACACACCTGTACTTAAGCGTTGCTCCCTCGGTGCACCACCATCTTCAGATCCAGATCCTCACAGGACATCCGACCGTACCGAATGTCTATTTACCGACGCACACGAACACCCTTTGGTTGTTTAATTATTTTGTCCTGATCCTGCATAGAATCCTTTAATCCGGCTCGAAGGACCACTGTGTCTCGTAAGGACACTCGCGAAAAAGGATAAGGAAATACTCCGCAATCTTTACGTTTAATGAACTTAATATGTTGCGCAGTGAATTCTCGCAGGGACAAAACAATGTAGGCTTTGCTACTACTCGTATTAGTCAATAAAAGAAAAAATTAACTTTGGTTTTTTGAATACTTATTTTATTGCCGATTCTCTGTACATTCAAATTGGGAATGATTAATATGATTCTTCTATGTCCAAAAGAAACCTACGAATCCAGCTGTTTTCTGCCGTTGGTCCAGATCCATAGATCATTGACCTGTTGGGATTGCAGGTCTTCCAATAGGCTATGCACCAGCCCAAGATTCTCTACTTGGCTCCAATTGTTTTATGCCGTTGACCAATTTCTTCAGGTTGTTGACCACTATCAATACATACATGCAACCAAATTACAAACACCGAGATGGTAAAACAGTGGGCTGAGCCAAGTGATAAAAAAAAATCGCATTTTTTATATGCACTTTCTTAATGTTCGTTTTCTATGTTGTGGATCAATTTTCTGATCTCCCACTTTTGCCAATCATTTGTGCGTGATGGATTTGTGATTTGCCGTCGGCCTTTTATTTGGCATTGTCATTTGCCGACGGAGAACACATCGTGGGTGTGATGTCGAGAAAGGGATTTCATGATCCATGTTGCGTCGCAACAGTGTAACTCAATCGAGTGCGAGTGGAAATTGGAACCTTTATGTAACCGATCTCGAGATTGCACATGTTCCTTATTCTGAACATTTCCCAAATATAGTATAGGGTAGGCAAACAACGAGTACAAAGCGCTGTGTAGATGAAAAAGGAGTACCTTTTTTGAATTGGAGGCGGTAGGGTAGAACTCGACATTCTACGAATTCGACAGATTTGTGGAAGGCTATTAAGAAGCTTAACGCAAGACCGTTCATCATTAGTCGAGACCTTAGCGCAGCAGTTTTGTATGGATATTTTAAAGGACTGCTAAATCCAGAAATAAATGGCTGCTATTTCCAGTATGCTGCACCGGGATATTCCAATCTCATCCTAGATGCCCCAATTACCCAGGCCGAAGTCATGGAGTTTCTACACGAACTTCAAGATGGAAAAGCACCAGGCTCGGATAGGATACCGGTGGAGTTGTATAAATATGGAACTGCGGAATTGATAAGGAATATCACCCTTGTTTTTAATAAAACCTTTGAGCATGGAATTATTCCTCAACAGTTCAAGGAGGCGCTGATCTTTCCGATACACAAGAAAGGATGTAAATCTAACCCATCCAACTACAGGGGTATTTCATTTCTAAATGCATCATACAAAATTTTCACGACGGTTTTACAAAAACGGCTTGTTAGGTGGGTAAATACAGAGCATTTTTTAAAGGAATATCAAGCGGAGTTCAGGTCAGGCTATTCTACTGTTGACCATGTCTTCGTACTGAGGAGTGCAGCTGAACATTTTCTGGCCCAAAATAAGAAGTTGTATGCATTTTTTGTTGACTTCAAGGCGGTGTTTGACTCTGTAAACCGAAATGCATTATTTTATAAATTGTTCAACATGGGAATAACGCTTAAATTTGGAAAAATTCTTCAAGGCCTATATGGAGATACCCAAGCAGCAGGGTGGAATGGAAATGAGGTTTCGGATTGGTGTGTCTGCTGTGAGACAAGGTTGTGCATTGAGTCCCTGTCTTTTTGCGCTTTTCATCGAAGACGTGGTCGACTTCTTACCGGGAGGCATCGAGTATGAAGGAACGGTTATTAAGGCCCTTCTATTCGCCGATGACATAGTGTTGCTGGCACAATCCCCGGAAGCTCTCTAGTTAATGATAAATCGACTCTCGGAATACTGCAGCTTGTGGAACCTAACTGTAAATCTGGAGAAATCAAAAGTAATGATTTTTAAAAAAGGGGGAGGCAGGAATTGTGCCAACGAAAAATGGAGCTATAATGGAGAAGCCGTAGAGGTAGTCAACGAGTATAAATATCTTGGAGTCTATTTTAAAAAAATTTAAGCATCGAAAAGCATCTGAAGGAAAAGCTCTCCAAAGCCAAAACCGTTATGAATACCGTTATATATGACCTGGAAAAGAAGCTTTTGTAATAAGTACATTGCCCATAGCTGTAAGTACGAGATATTTGAAGCAGCCTCCAAATGTTTTTTTAATATCTCAAAAACTAAGAAAGATTTTTCGGGTCGGATCGGGTTTTCAGTATTTGATTAAGAATTGATGGGAGCATTGCAAAATAAAAATATCAGTGGCAGTTATTAACGCAAAATTTTGAAAAAAATCAACTTGAAAAAAAAAATTGAAAATCTTTTTCAATAATTTTGTTTTTGAAATTTCATTTTTCAAAAACTATTCACTGAAATAACTTGATTTAAAAAGCGAATAAAAGAATGGAATATTAGCTTTCAGAAAAGCTATAGCACATTATTGTACGTATTTCCGTTAATTTTTAATATTTTTTTTTATTCAAAGTCAACTTTTTACAAAATTGCCCCTCCCGCCTAAACGGGGGGAGATTGACCCCCCCACCCGTACGATTTTTTTCTTGTCTCGACCCAACCTATCCGTCCTAGGCTTTTATCGCATCTTACGCAAATCACCCTGTATACTGCTAAAATCTACTTGTCAATCGGCAGACGGCAAAGCCATGCTATCTTGATTTGTTTTTATAAGTAAATGATGAAAAATGAAAATAAAAGTCAATCAAATTCAAATTCAAATAACTTAAAAATGTACATGCTACAAATATTAAAAGACCAAATAAATTTGCAGGTAATCTATTGGCCGATGATCATAATGGCGATGTTAACGATGACAGTAGCGGAAGCAACTCTGATAATAACACAAATTCAAACCGGTAAAGGTTACACTACTCTGAACTTAGGGCCAGTAGAAATAATAAATAATAGCCAGATTATATTACATATTATAGATACCAAGGAAATATTCTCAACAATAGCATCGACGGAAGCAAACTTAAAGACTCTACAATTAAGGAATATTACTGAAATACAAAACGAATTATTTAATATTAAATCATACCCATTAAAAGACAAAGAAGAAAACTTATAAATTTTATAGGAACAGCACAAAAGTGGTTGTTCGGAACCATGGACGATACTGACAGACAAGACATTCTCGAACACATGAAAATAATAGATACTAACAATCATGCAGCTATAACAAATCTAAATCACCACGGACAATTCATGAATTCTTTAAATGATTTTAAGAAAACAATAGAAAAAGACAAAGACGTTTTATCTTATACGCATCAAACTATCGCATCTAACCAAAAACACATTGTTAGGAGACAATTGATTACGGACCAACTACTAAAATTGCAAATATTGGAGAGCAAGATAGATAGCATATAAGACAATAAAGCATCTGCTAAACACGGCGTATTTCAGCCAAGTATATTGACAGAAATGGAAATAGATGTAGCAGAGATAGACTTCTATAAACTTGAATACGCTAGACTAGAACTCATGAAATATGACCAAGATCGACTAATATTAGCCCTTAAGTTGCCTAAAGACTATATTATAATCCAGCTTAAAATGATAATGCCCATACCAAATGATAAGAAAAAAGAAATAGGTAGTGATACTGTAAAGATTATAGAAATAAATAGCATAGAATATGAATACAATAAGGACAACATCTATATGAAAGAATTCAATAAAAGCCAATCATGCATAATACAAAACTCTAACTACCGATCTAAAACCAAAAAAGAAGTAATAAAAGTAGACGAAAATACTATCGTATGTAAAAACCTTAAATAGGAAGATTTTGTAAATCTATGCGATGACAGAAAACTGAATTTAACTGGAAATTTTATAATAAATATTAATAATTGCTCAATTACTGTATTAGATATAACTATTTCAAATTATAATTTAGAATTTGTTCATAATTTTCATTACGAGGATGGAACAAATTTAAAAGTAATCGAAAAATTAAACTTTGAAGAACTTGCGAAAATTCAACAAATAGAAAATATAAGACAAATAAAAGAACTACAATATCACAAAATTGTAAATCATGTCAGTAGTATAACAATGTTTGTAATGGTCATAAAAGTAATAATTGTAATTATATTTATAGCTAAGACCAACCGTAAGCTAAAAATGAATAATGTGACCCAGCCAGAACCAAAAGTTTAAATAATAGAGATTCCAACGAATCAGGAGAATCTTAAAAATAAGGGAGGAGAAGTTACATATTTGTATGGTGACCTCCACTAACATGTCGGGTAATAACCTTAAGTTGTTGTCACTTATTGATACAGCACATTTTGCATTTATTTTCATATAATACATGTCGGGCAACAACTTGTCGACATAGCATTTCTCCATTTCTTCACATAAAACATATCGGGCAAGAACCTTCAGTTGTTGCTACTTATTGATGTTCAGGCAATAACCCCAAATCGTGGCTCAAGTTGCAAAAGTGCATGTACAGGTGACTGATTAATCAGCCCTTAATCGTATGTAAGGTCAATCAATTCCAACTGGCATGATTAGAGTTAGTCAGAATATAACATTTAAACAATAAAGATCTACTTTGAAGTTATTAATTTGATTATTCGTGTTTTATTTAATTCCCGCGTCAACGAACTGCTGCCCTGCACTCGTCGCCTACGACATTTGTGTCGCCGCATGCGACAAAGAATAAATCGCTGCCAGCGATAAGCCCGTAGAATAATAGTCCACGAATTTAAGTATTTGTACCATAAAATGGAATTTTCAGCGAGGATCGCTGAAAACCACTCGTTATTTTGAGAGGTCCCCGCCTGCGAGGGGTATACATACGGTTAGGTATATATACGAGAAGTCGCCGCCTGCGACAGATATATATATATACATATGCCCAAGGAACAAGACCTACGAAGAAGTTCCCGTCTAGCCCCAGGGAAGTCCACGTCTCAAGCGACAAACCAGATACCTGTTCTTCCAGTTCTTACTGACTAGGAAGACGACGAACGCCAGTACAGTGATTCAGACACAAACCGAATAATCGTTCAAAGAGAGCCGATAGCAACGATGGATGAAATAGGCAATCAACTTCGATAGCTACGCGCACAGTTGGACGCTGCCACTACTAGCGCAGCAACAGAGAAAGCCGAACGCCAACGTCTTCAGGAGTTGCTGTCTCAGAAACATGTCCATGGGCCAGTCGAAGCGGGTACATCCACGTCTGCCACCACCTGCTCATGTGAGAGCACCCCTGCGAACTCCGTTTCGATGCCGCTTTCCAATGCCATCGATGCGAATCGACAGTCTAACGGCGAAGATTCTCGGTATGTGCTGGTGCCCTAAGGAGGATGTCTTCGTGTTCCGCTTTAAGTTTCCACGTGTCAACCGACACGTCATGGTGAACGACAAACGCCCGACGAAGCGGTAGCTACTCTGCATGACGATGTCCATATTTGACCCCTTTGGGATTAGCGCGAATTTTGTCATCTACGCGAAGCTGCTATTACGATCTGTTTGGAGATGTGCAATTCCGTGGGATGAAATAATTGCCCTCGAAATCTTCCAGCTATGGAAGCAGTGGAAAGCCGATTTCCCTGCACTGATGCAGCTTAAAATACCCAGGTGCTACCCGTGTTTATCGTCTGCGGGTGTTTAAGTTTCATTTTTTCTTAGCCAAAATTCGATATTGTTCTAAACATATTCTTCCAAGCGTGTGACCAGACGATAAATTAGCAGTTCACGCATCTCGTGTTCCATAAAGAACCAGACGATAAATTAGCAGTTCACGCATCTCGTGTTCCATAAAGCATTGTCTCTGTTCGCACGCTTAGATTAATATTCATACATATTCCATTTCAAATTGTTATTCTCGCGCTTAGATTAAGATTCATATTGCATTTCAAAATTGTTATTCTCGCGCTTAGATTAAGATTCATATTGCATTTCAAAATTGTTATTCTCGCGCTTAGATTAAGGTTCATATTGCATTTCAAAGTTGTCATTCTCACGCTTAGATTAAGATTCGTATTTCGCAGGGTATCTGAAAATTGTAAAAATAAAATATAGTTGTGCATCAACTTTTGAAGCGTTCGGTCTTCTTCATTTAAATTTTCACTTTGTTTTCATAGTAGTTTGCTTTTCACGTTGCTTGTTTCAATTAAACATTGTATCTTTTAACAGCGGGTAATATAGCATTTCACATCTTCGTCGATGCCAGTGAGGAGGCATTCAGCGCGGTTGCTTATTTGCGGATCGAGTCTGGAGACGGCGTGTTCGCGTCGTTTGTCTGTGGAAAGACAAAATGTGCCCCTCAGAAGTTAATGTCAATTCCGCGTCTGGAGCTATCAGCAGCAATCTTGGGCATCAGGCTCTCCAAGTCTATCGCTGAATGGCACGACCTACGATTGGACGGTCGAGTATTTTGGGGTGACTCCAAGACGGTCATTAATTGGATTCGTTCGGAGCCACGTCGTCACAAACAGTTCGTGGCATTTCGGATTGCTGAGGTACTGGAGAGCAGCCAGACTGGTCAGTGGCGTTGGGTGCAATCAAAATTAAATCCGGCCGATGAAGGGACATGGGCACGTTATCCGCCGAGGTTCCAGTCCGACAACAAATGGTTATGGGGCCCATCCTTTCTTGGACGTCCTAAAGAAGAGTGGCCGGCACAGCCTGGCGACATCAGCAGCCATGAATGTCAAGAGGAGCTGCGTCCGAAAACCTTTCTACACATTAACGCAGTGAGTAAACCATGTTTTGATCCTTCAAGATATTCCAAGTATTTGAAGATGAAAAGGGTAGTAGGCTGGGTGCTCCGATTCGCTAAGTTAACTAGACGTGAATCAATCGAACGAGGAGAGTTATCAGTCAATGAGCTCAACGAGGCAGAGCGGTTGTTATGGCGTCAGGCACAGGCAGATGCGTTTACGTATGAGATTGCTCGACTGCAGCTGGACTTGCCAGTCCAAAAAGGGAGCAGTATATATCGCTTAACGCCGTATTTGGATGAAGAAGGCCTGCTACGAGTGCACGGTCGTATAGATGCCGCCGCAACTATACCCTTCGATGCTCGGCTTCCGATCATAATGCCGAAGGACCATCGTATCACAAAACTACTAGTGGATCATTACCATCGCATCTTACGTCAAAAAAATAAATAAATAAATATTTGGCGCAACAGCTCTTTGAGTGGGGCCTAGCTTCTCGCAACCACTCATGTTGTGTGCGTTATATTTTTCGCACGAATGGAAGGGACCTACAGTTTAGTGCCGAATCCGAACGGCGATTTGAGAAACTTTTTCGTGACAACAATACTCTCGGATGTTTGTTAGACGCTCGCGAGAGGTGGGACCGTAAAAAAACTTTTTTGTGTTTTCTGGGATTCGAACTTGGAACCTCATGCGTAGTGATCCAGCACACTAACCACTTACGCCACGGCGCCCACGCATCTTACGTCATGAAAGATATAATCACCAGCGAAATTAGGCGAAGAATTTGGGTGCCACATCTGCGTTCTGTTGTAAGAAGAGTTAGGAGCGAGTGTTCGTACTGCCGTGTTCGAGATGCTCAGCCATTGCCTCCGTTAATGGGACAGTTGCCTAAGGACCGTATCACCCCATTCGTAAGGCCCTTTACTTATACCGACCTCGAATATTTTAGGCCAGTTTACATCACTATCGGGCGTCGAAGGAAACGCGGTGGATTGCCCTCTTCACGTGCATGACGGTAAGAGCGATTCATCTCGAGATTGCTGGAGACCTATCGACGGATGCCAGCGTCTCATGTATCCGGAACTTTGTCAACAGCCGAGGAGTGCCGGTGCAGGTAAGGAGCGAAAGCAGTACCAATTTTGTCGGCGCCAAGAATGAGTTGCTGACCACCGAAATCTTCGACGTCGATGCCATCAAGGCAGAACTCTCATCGCGGGGCATCGACTGGACCTTTAATAAGGAAAGACTCGTGCAGATCGTCAAGAGAGTACTGAAATGTTCGTTGACCGAAGTGGCGCCAAAACTGGAGACTCTGCAAAGTGCCCTTATTGAAGCAGAGAATATAGTGAATAGTCGTCCTCTTACTCATCTGCCAGTATCAAGTGAGGACGAGGAACCTTTGACGCCGAATCATTTTTTGCTGGGTGGTATGAATTCGACGCAGACCCCGGGTCCTATCGATGAGCGAGCGCTCTGTCTCCGCAAGCAGTGGCGAGTATGTCAGCAGTTGAAAAACCTGTTTTGGAGGAGGTGGGTGAAGAAGTGTCTGCTGATTCCCACAAGGCGGTGTAAGTGGTTTGAACGTGTGCCTCCTCTCAAAAAAGGACACTTGGTACTCATCTGTGATGCTGTTCCGAGAAGCAAATGGGTACGAGGTAGAATTGTGTTTCCAGGGAGATACGACCAAATTCGTTCGGCGGAGGTAAAGACTGCCGCTGGAGTTCTACGGAGGCCAGCTGTCAAACTTGCTCTGCTACATGTTGGTGAGGCTTCGGTTACGCACCAGTGCGCCTCACGGGGGGCGGGATGTTAAGTTTTTATTTGAAATATTTGAATTGATGTGACGGTTCTGGCGGTTTCATGGCATCTCTCTAAATAGAATGAAACAGATTTAGAATTGACGTTTGGATTTCCACTGAACTCCATCAATTCCGCCATTTTCTCTTGTGCCTTTCCGGCAAGCTTCTGACAGAGAGACCCATGCAGCCGCCACGAATCGACTAAAAAGTAGTAAGTACTTCAAACCCTTTTCAGTATTTATAATTATTTCTGATTTTATAGATAATAAACCCATTTCCAAACGTTTCCCATCAATTCCCTACGTTATATCAACATTCTTACACGTTCCATACGTAAATAAAAGCATTGTAAATGTGCCATTTACGTGTTTTCATTGGGAGTTCTATTACACGTCGTCGATTCAGCAGGGTTATTTCCGCCATCATTGTCCCGCCTGGACACATTTACGACGCTGCGTAATAAGCACTTCAGGGGTTAGTCCCGCAGAACTTATGTTCAACAGGCAAATCAAACCAAGAATAGATCTCGTTAAAAGGGAGTATTCTACCGAAATGATCAATCCAGCTTTTCCCAAAAAGATACAACAATACCACATACGGGTATACAACAGCAAGGCTTGTAAGTGGAAGTTTGGAGTGGTTTGGGCCAAGAAAGGAAGCTTACACTATGAAGTAATGATTGATAATAAAAGGTACATCCAACATATTGACCACATACGCCGAACTGCCTGCGAGCCTATCAATGCTAATTTACCAGACATGACCGACCTGACAGGACACACACATACGGACTGAGTTACCTATCCTACCCAGTGCTCAAGAGAAGCCGTCTGAATCCAAGTTGTTTGAAGAAAACTCCAAAACTCACACCGAGTTGGAGAAGATGTCATCACCAGAAGTTCCAGTGCAACCCAGTCTGGAATCATCAAAGGCAGTTATCACATCACCAGATAGTATTATCCGGCATTCGATGCGCAACAGGAAGCCATCAGAAATGCTGCATCATTCGAATTTCTAATAGCGAGAGGGTAGGTGTTAGCTGGCGGCATTCGCAGAGCTAGCCCAGACGCATAAAGTTTCCCATATATTTAATCACCTTAATTCTTAAATAAAGTCATTGAATTTACTATTGAGCGAGCGTTTATTATTCAGAAATACACTACAAGATCTTATATGCGATGTTGAGGAGACTGATGCCTCTATAAGTGGCGCAGTTGATGGGGTCTCCTTTCTTCTGGATCGGGCAACCGATGCTGAGATTCCATTCATCAGGCATACACTCGTCTGACCAAATCTTAGAGATGAGTTGGTGTATGCACTCTACCAATTCATCACCAGCTGCCCTGAAAGGTTCGGCCGGTAAGCCGTCAGATCCACCAGCCTTGTTGGATTTTAGCTAGGATATTGCTATCCTCACTTCGTTTTGGTCAGGTGGACAGAAATATTGACTATCAAGGTCTATGTTGAATGGTTCATTCTGCCTGACAGCGCGATATTGGTCTTCGTCGCCGTTATAGAGTCTGCAGAAGTAGTTTTTTCATATCACCGGCATTTTCATCTCTAGAAGTTTTTTTTACGGGTACTGCTTCTTTGACACGTTCTTTTTAGCTTTTGGTAAGACTTCCGTACATTGTTCCTGGAGTATAAACTCTCAATATTCTCGAACGCGCGCTTCTCATGCTCTTTCTTCTTCTTTTGGAGAAGCCGATGTTCTTCTCTTCTTTTGCTCGTAGAACTCACGTGGAGCTCCCGTCTTCCTTTGTAGCACCGTGTTGTATGCCCCTTTGTAGGGTTGTTCTTTCGCCAATAATGTTGCTTCGTGTGACAAGAGTGTGAAACCCTACAAATGCTTCGGAAAAAAAACCTATATTGGCTAATTGGAGAAGGTTGGTAGGCCTGCCCAAGATGGGAGATGTTTTTTCCGGGAACCAAGATCCACCTCTTTCTTCTGGAAGCCATTGGAGGATTTGGACGTGCCTCTTCAAATACCTCCCCCTAAAATCGAAAAATAATCGTGAAATCGTTGTTGGGATCGGGGTTAAGATCGTGTGGTGTAGGATCGAAAATTAGAACCTACCCGCGTAATGCTGCTTTTTTTTTTAATTTTATAGTTTTGTCTTACGTTAAGAAAAAAAAAAACAGTCAAAACAGGCCTCATTGATTAAAATATAAGAAAAAAAAAGACTTCAATCGTGTATGCTAAACCACACGTCAAAAATAGTATATATAGCTAAATATAAAAATATATATACGAGAAGTTAGTTAAATTATATATTAAACTGTTTGTTGCAATATGCCTTAACAAGTGGATTACACTGTTACGTCGATGTAGTTATACAAAAACAAAAAGAACGAAAAAAAAAATAAAGAACGTTCTCCGCCAAAAACGCTTACCAAAAAACACCCCGACAGAACCCCGGTTCTTGCCCGATATGTTTTATGTGAAGAAATGGAGAAATGCTATGTCGACAAGTTGTTGCCCGACATGTATTATATGAAAATAAATGCAAAATGTGCTGTATCAATAAGTGACAACAACTTAAGGTTATTACCCGACATGTTAGTGGAGGTCACCATACAAATATGTAACTTCTCCTCCCTTATTTTTAAGATTCTCCTGATTCGTTGGAATCTCTATTATTTAAACTTTTGGTTCTGGCTGGGTCACATTATTCATTTTTAGCTTACGGTTGGTCTTAGCTATAAATATAATTACAATTATTACTTTTATGACCATTACAAACATTGTTATACTACTGACATGATTTACAATTTTGTGATATTGTAGTTCTTTTATTTGTCTTATATTTTCTATTTGTTGAATTTTCGCAAGTTCTTCAAAGTTTAATTTTTCGATTACTTTTAAATTTGTTCCATCCTCGTAATGAAAATTATGAACAAATTCTAAATTATAATTTGAAATAGTTATATCTAATACAGTAATTGAGCAATTATTAATATTTATTATAAAATTTCCAGTTAAATTCAGTTTTCTGTCATCGCATAGATTTACAAAATCTTCCTATTTAAGGTTTTTACATACTGTAGTATCAAGTACATCGTCAGGTACATTATCCCAATATTCCGGGATCATCAATTCACCCGGAGAAACATCTAGCATGTTCCAGAACCCCTTGCAATTTTGTATAAATACCCGTACCACAGCCATCGTCGGCACAGTTGTTTATAAGTGAATACAGCGATTACACGAGATATTCGACCAGTTGTGAAAACAAGCGACAGTGAATCTGTAGCGACAGTTTAATTTGAAATAAATGAAGAATAAAGTGATTGAATATTGCGTTAAAGTAAAGTTGGTGTTTGATAAAAAATAAACTATTAAAATACACAAAGGACCGTTTTATTTAAACGAACCCCAGAAAGAATATTACATTGGTGTCAGAAAAGTGGAATAAAACAGATTTTGTGTAATGCTTATTGTGTAAGTAAAAAATAAAATGGTTCGGAAATTGCTAGAAGATTTGTCAGTGCCGCAACTAAAGGAAGTACTGAGCCAGCGGAAGCAACCTACGACTGGTACAAAAAGAGAACTGATTATTAAGTTGCGGAAAATAATGGCGGACGAGGGTACAGTTCCTGGTACGGCTTTGTTCGACGTCGAAGAAGAACAAGTAAGTACGACGAGTGACATGTCGGCTTTAATGAAATTGCTATCTGAGAAATTCGATGATGAGAATAAAAAATTCGAGAAGCTAGACAATTCTTTAGACGAGCAAA
This sequence comes from Brachypalpus laphriformis, assembly GCA_945910035.1. Lineage (NCBI taxonomy): Eukaryota > Metazoa > Arthropoda > Insecta > Diptera > Syrphidae > Brachypalpus > Brachypalpus laphriformis. The sequence continues at coordinate 58,232,841 of OX246755.1, forward strand.
AGAATTCTCTAGATGCCAAGCTCGATGAACAAAAGAATTCTGTTGATGCTAAGCTGGATGTGCAAAACAAGAAGTTCGAGACACTAGAAAATTCCTTGGCTGAACAGAGGAATTCTCTAGACGCTGAATTCGGAACAATTGAAGGGCAATTCGAAGACGTACAGGCTAAGATCGAAAATGTTGAAATAAAATTCGAGAATGTTCAAACAAAACTCGAGGTTGTTGAAAAAAGATTAGAGAATTTGGTAAAGGAACTCGAACACGTGAAGAAACAGAAAGTTCGGGAGTATTCAATCGACTTCCCGAGAAGGAAAGAGATGCAGCCTCCCGTCTTCGAAGGACAAACATCATGGCCGATATATAAGAGACAGTTCGAAGCTGCGGCAATGACGAACAACTGGGACGACGAAGAGAGGTCTATTGAGCTCACGCTTGCGCTTAGAGGATCAGCTGCAGAGCTACTACGAACTGTTCCCGAGGACAAACAACGCAACTACGACAGTCTGGTGAAAGCCATTGAGATGCGATTTGGGGACAACCACATGCAGCAAGTATATAGGGTCCAGTTGCGCAGAAGGGCCCAGATGAAGGGTGAGACGCTCCAGCAGTTACAAGCAGAGCCCGAGCGGCTGGCACATTTGCCGTATCCAAACGCCGGTGAGGAGATCATTAACGAGATGGCAACAGAAGCATTTACCCATGCCATAGCCGATGCAAAATTGCAAAGGGCCATAAAAATGGCTGGAAAAAAAACGCTCGCCGAAGCTTTGGCGTTTGCTCTGATGATGGAGGCGGCAGACCAGGCCTGTCAGGGAACCACCGTGTGAGGGAAGTAGCCCCCGTCGAATGCTCTTGCCAGAGGATGGACGTCGAAGTTCCAAACAGCGCTCGCCGAAGACAAATTCGTTGCTGGAACTGCAACAAAAGAGGGCACCTACAACAGCAGTGCAGAATTTTACCCAGCCGCGGAAACTATCCACACTATGGTAATTGGCGACGTAGTGTAATACCATCCAACAGGTATAACATCCATCCTGTTGGTCAGGCTTCCCGAAACCAGGAGTGGGGAGACCGCTCAAGAACCAGTTTCGCGGAGCGGAAGTCGGATGTCGGAGTCGACGCCGCCAATACCACCAACCAGGTTCCCCAAACCGAACTCAAATCTAATGCAGATGCCTTATCCCGGCAACCATGCGAGATCGACTGCAAGCATTGTGTGCGACAGGAAGAGAAGAACCTTCTTTCCATCCAAGGGGTAAGACCTGAGCCTATCGCCGGTTGGAGTGCAGAGGAAATCCGCAACGCTCAAAAAGAAAGCCCAGACATCGAGCCGATATTAGCGTGGAAGGAGTTTATGGAAAAGCCAAACGGACAAGATATCTCGGACAGGAGCCCCACTCTCAAGGCATACTGGGCTCAGTGGGACTCCCTTCATGTGCAAGATGGTGTGCTGAAAAGAAAATGGTAGAGGCCGGACGGGAAAGATTTCATAATGCAGATTGTCTTCCCGCGATCAAAAGTACACGAAGTGCTACGGGAGATGCATGATGGAGCATCCGGAGGTCATTTGGGCGCACACAAGACGCTGGAGAAGGTGCGAGAACGTTGCTATTGGCTCAGCGCAAGGGACGACGTAGAAAGTTGGTGCCGACAATGCATCGTGTGTGCAGCCAGCAAGGGACCCAGAACGAAAACGCGAGGCAAGATGCCCCAGTACAACGTGGCCGCACCCTTTGAACGGATTGCCGCTGACATCGCTGGTCCATTTCCAGAAACCGACAATGGTAACCGTTACATCCTAGTCGTCATGGACTACTTCAACAAATGGCCGAAAGCGTTCGCCATCCCTAACCAGGAAGCGAAGACCATCGTGGAACAGATCGTCAACAACTGGGTGAGCGGATTCGGCGTGCCCATGGAACTGCATTCTGACCAGGGACGAAACTTCGAATCAAAGATATTCCAAGAGGTATGCCAACAACTAGGAATTAAAAAGACGAGGACGACTCCGCTTCATCCGCAATCCAACGGGATGGTAGAGCGCTTCAACAGAACCTTAAACGAACATCTCTCCAAGGTCGTAGAAGACCACCAGCGCGATTGGGATCGACAAATTCCTCTCTTTTTGATGGCCTACCGAAATGCAGTGCACTGTACTACTGGACATACTCCATCTGAAGTCTTGTTTGGTCGAGCAGTTCGGCTACCTAGTGAGGTGAAGTTTGGATACCCTAACAATGAGCCTAAATGTGAAGAGGACTACGAGGCAGACCTCAGGGAAAGGATTCGAGACATACATCAGAGGACCAGGACGATGATAAGATTAGCGAGTGACCGCATGAAAACCAGGTACGACACAAAGACAACAACGTCCAGCTTCCACGAGGGAGACCTAGTATGGTTGTACAACCCACATCGGCAAAAGGGGAGGTCACCTAAGCTGCAGCGAGACTGGGAGGGCCCTTATAAAGTGGTCACACGCATCAATGACGTCGTCTTCCGGATCCAACGTGGAGTAAGAGGCAAGCTGAAATTTGTCCACCTGGATCGTCTTCATCGTAATCATGGTAGTAATCCAGATGATCTTGTTCGGGACGAACAAGTTTAAGAGGGAGGCAGTGTAGTATCAAGTACATCGTCAGGTACTGCGTACAGTGACATCTATTGACTGCTAGCAGTAGATATTCCTACCTGATGTGCTTACGTTCCACAATTGTTCCACACAATATCCCAATATTCCAGGATCATCAATTCACCCGGAGAAACATCTAGTATGTTCCAGAACCCCTTGCAATTTTGTATAAATACCCGTACCACAGCCATCGTCGGCACAGTTGTTTATAAGTGAATACAGCGATTACACGAGATATTCGACCAGTTGTGAAAACAAGCGACATATTGAAAGTGAATCTGTAGCGACCGTTTAATTTGAGATAAATAAAGAATAAAGTGATTGAATATTGCGTTAAAGTAAAGTTGGTGTTTGATAATAAATAAACGATTAAAATACACAAAGGACCGTTTTATTTAAACAAACCCCAGCAAGAATATTACAATACGATAGTATTTTCGTCTACTTTTATTACTTTTTTTTGGTATTTGATCGGTAGTTAGAGTTTTGTATTATGCATGATTGGCTTTTATTTAATTCTTTCATATATGTAGATGTTGTCCTTATTGTATTCATATTCTATGTTATTTATTTCTATAATCTTTACAGTATCACTATCTATTTCTTTTTTCTTATCATTTGGTATGGACATTATCATTTTAAGATGGATTATAATATAGTCTTTAGGCAATTTAAGGGCTAATATTAGTCGATCTTGGTCATATTTCATGAGTCCTAGTCTAGCGTATTCAATTTTATAGAAGTCTGTCTCTGCTACATCTATTTCCGTTTCTGTCAATATACTTGGCTGAAGTACACCGTGTTTAGCAGATGCTTTATTGTCTAATATGCTATCTATGTTGCTCTCCAATATTTGCAATTTTAGTAGTTGGTCCGTAATCAGTTGTCTCCTAACAATGTGTTTTTGGTTAGATGCGATAGTTTGATGCGTATAAGATAAAACGTCCTTGTCTTTTTCTATTGTTTTCTTAAAATCATTTAAAGAATTCATGAATTGTCCGTGGTGATTTAGATTTGTTATAGCTGCATGTTAGTATCTATTATTTTCATGTGTTCGAGAATGTCTTGTCTGTCATTATCGTCCATGGTTCCGAACAACCACTTTTGTTCTGTTCCTATAAAATTTATAAGTCCTCTTCTTTGTCTTTTAATGGGTATGATTGCTTAAAATTTTGGTTTAATATTAAATAATTCGTTTTGTATTTCAGTAATATTCCTTAATTGTAAAGTTTAAGTTTAAGTTTGCTTCCGTCGATGCTATTGTTGAAAATATTTCCTTGGTATCTATAATATGTAATATAGTCTGGCTATTATTTATTATTTCTACTGGCCCTAAGTTCAGAGTAGTGTAACCTTTACCGGTTTGAATTTGTGTTATTATCAGAGTTGCTACCGCTAAATTACCTGCAAATTTATTTGGTCTTTTAATATTTGTAGCATGTATGTACATTTTTTAAGTTATGTTTTCTATAATAAGTCTCATTTTTGTATCTTAAGTGTTTATAGTTCCTTATGTAACCCTCTTTGCGTTTTTCGTGATAGTTTTCCCTAGTCCTATTTCTTTTGGTTATAATTTTTTTCGTATTTTCACATATCTTCTGTCTTAATTCCTCCTGATTTGTTTTCTCGGCTTGATTTGGACTCATACTTAGCATCGAGTGATATCTATTATTGTATATTTGAATTGCTTTATATATCTTCCTATTAGTTGAAATGTCTGTATCTTTAATAGTTAGTAAAATTTCAAGTAATGTCGAGTGAAATCTTTCTATAGCGGAATTTCCTGTATGAGAATTGGCCTTTGTCACATGCATTTCTATTCCCTCTTTCCTAAAGTGTTCTTTTAGATTTTCTGAATTAAATTCATTGTCACATATTATTTTAATTGGTTTTCCGAATTTATTTATTTGCTGAAACTATACCCGTCAAACTTACTTAGTCAAACTTTATTAGTCAAACTATACCCGTATGCTTTTTAGTCAATTTGTCTATAGACGTCAAATATATTAATTTATTAAAATGATAGATATCCATATGAAATATTTCGTTTCCTTTATGAGGGGTTTCTGTAAGATTAAATTTAGGTCTGATTGGTTTTCTATCATATTAAGCGGCTTGACAAGTCTCACAATTTCCTATTACTTTAGAAATTTCTTGCATTCATTTTGGAAAGAATATTTCTTCTTTTATTGTGTGGTATGTCTCTAGTATTCCTGAGCGGTTACTTTCTTTGGTGTGGTAAAGAGATGTTTGCCTATGAGCATCTTCTTCTTTCTCTAAATCCCTTGCCCTTCGAGTAGGTTTATAAAATTTTACTTCTTTATCATGTGCATAGATTTTTATTAATAGTTTTTGCACTTTATTATAATCATTACTCTCTACTTCGGAGAAAATTCCTATAATCCCGGTTTTTATTGTTTTTCTAAATAAATCCCTCCAATTATCGACCTCTCTTGTCATATCGACATATATAATTCTCTTACCATGCAGAATTTCTATTTCGTTTCTAACTGAGTTAGTAAGTACCAGCTGAGTTTTATATGTGTTTACAATTCCCTCTTTTATTTGTATATGGTCTAACATTTGTTCTTCAGCTGAATGTACAGTCTCTAACTCTGATGTTTCATTGACTTCACCTGGGATTCTACTTAAGAAGTCTGCAACTATGTTCTCCTTACCTTTCATGTACTCGATATCGAATTCGAATCCTTGCAGTTTAAGAAGCCCTCTTTGTACTCGTTGACTAAACTCTTTTCCATTGTATTTTTTGTCAGATATTTTGCAGGCATATGGTCAGTAACTAGTTTAAATTTTTGTCCCCGAAGATACGGTCTAAAGTACGAGGTAGCCCATACACCGCCAGGAACTCTTTATCGGTTACGGAATAGTCCTTCACATGGTCGTTTAACGTTCGGGAAGCATAGCATACCGGCTGCCCTTCTAGTGTAAGTACTGCCCCTAAAGCAAAATTACTTGCATCGGTATATAAAGAAAATTGTTTACTGAAATCGGGAAATTGAAGTAAAGGATGTTTAACAAGAGTTTCCTTCAAAGTTTCGAATGCTTGATTGTATTCTGGGTCGTTTCTATTCAGTTTCATGTTTTTTTTCAAATACTTCACCATGGGGTACGCTATTTTGGAGTAGTCCCTAATAAATTTTCTATAATATCGTGTACTCCCTAAGAATCCTCTTAATTGTTTCACTGTTGAGGGTAATGGTTACTTCTGAATTATTTCTACCTTATTAGGGTTTGGTTTCATCCCTTCGGAAGTTAGAATGTGGCCTAAGTATTTGGTGTTTTTCTTTAAAAACGAGCATGTGTTGAGTTGAATTTTAAGGTTGTGATCGGTCAATTATTGGAATATCTTATCTAAAGATATTATATGTTCTTCCAATGAAGTGGTGAAGATAAGTATGTCGTCAAGATAAACTGTACAGATATTATCTATATATTCTCTTAATATATCCTTCATTAGGCGTTGGAACGTTGCCGGGGCATTTTTATGCCCGAAAGGCATTCTAACATATTCATATAGACCGTTTGGTGTAACAAATGCCGTGTTATGAATATCGTCAGGATGTACCTTTATTTAATGATATCCCTTGGCTAAATCAAGGGTAGAGAAATATTGTGACCTACCCAGTTCATCCAGTATTGCCTCTATATTCGGTAGCGGATACTTATCATCTACCGTAATTTCATTTAGTGCTCGATAATCAACACATAATCTAAATTTGGCTCTTCGCTCACTATCGGGTTTCTTAGCTACTACTACGATTGGAGAGGCATAACGGCTATTCGATTTGCGAATAATACCTTGTTTCTCCATATCGTTAATTTGCGTTCTAACCTCCTCCTCATGTTTTGGAGGGAGTCTGTAAAGATTAGCGTTTATTTGTTGGTCAGTAGTTAGTTTTATTTCGTGAACTACACTATCAGAGTTTGTAAGCTGATCTCCTTCTTGATAAAAAAGAGACTTATCCTTATGCAGTAGTCCTCGAATTTCTTTCTCCTCATAAGGTTTTAAATGTTCTAATTGGATGTGACTATTTCCGTTTAATTCTTAACATTCGAAAGTTGAATCAGCATCAAATATAATTGGAACTATGGTTTTATTTAATAGTAGTATTTCCCGTTTTTGAAAATTTATAGTTTCTATCATATTCTCTATTACATCCATGCCTAACAAAAGACTGTATGGCTTATCTCCTAAAGACTTACCGTATGAATTGATAAATACGTTGGATTTGTATCCGAATTCTTGCGGTAATGGGACTTGGTAAATTCTTTCAGTATGATTTTGGTACTCTTGTGAGTTTGAGTGGGCTATATATCGATGTCCATCGGTTCGAGGTTGTGTCTATAATGTGTCTGCCTAGAGTTATTATAGCTGTTGTATCGCGGTTGTTGATTATTTTGTACAATGTTAGTATTTCGTCGCTGTTGGCTTGTCTGTCCAGAGTTTCCGTAATCATTATATTGTCTTTCCTCGTAGACTTGTCCTGAATTGTTGAAGTTCGTATTTTGTCTCCGTTGGTTATTGTAATTATAAATACGTTGGTTGCTAGGTCTATCTTTCCTTTCTTTCTGTCTGTAATTCTGATACTCCTTATTGCTACTTCGATATGATAATATGTTTCCTTGATCAAATCCTACATACGAATAAAGTATAGTTTTTATTTTATGTAGGTCATATTCGTTTCTAATTTCTCTAGCTAAATTTCCTGTTGCTAGTTCCCTTACTTTATTTATTATTAGATTATATAAGAGTGTCTTAAAACTATCCTTGTTGCTATCATACATAACTAAGGTATGTATCTCAGTTATAATATACTCAATTTTATTATTTAAGTCGAGTATTGAACTCACCCTTAGATTATTAATTTTTCGGGTTATTTCCCCCTGGTCGATGATTGGTCGAAAGTTCACCCCTAGCAGCTTCTTCGCCTCAGTCCACGTTGTTATGGAATTCGTCAGCAGTAGCGCCTTCGCTCTTCCGATAACTTTACATTGGGATATAGCGGTCCATGTAGCGGGTCTTTTGGCCTCCGGTGTTAAATTCAAGTGGTTGTCCACCACATTGATGAACTGAGTCAGCTCCTCTCTATTTCCGGCGAATTCTCTTATATATGAGATCTCTTTCATTATAACTAGGGCTCGGCTGTCTGGTTGTTGAGCGTTAGCTTCTAGTCTTGAAAGAATGTCTACTATTGTAGACAATATGGTGTTTATATCAGCCATTTCAGGTTTGTCTTCTTCAGTTGGTAAATTCGTTCTGGAGTCGTGAAGAGCGTGTCGCGAAATTTTTGGGAATTTGTAATAGCACTCAAACAAATAAAAACTTCTTGATCTTCCGAATGTTACGACTGATTTTTAGTCTGCAACAATCACTGAATTTGATTACTGTGTTTTTTATTTTTCGACTGATTTTTAGTCCACAACAATAGCTTGTACTATACTTTTATTTAGTTATAATATTATTTTTTGCGACTGATTTTTAGTCCGCAACAATCACTGAATTTAATTACTGTGTTTTTTATTTTTCGACTGATTTTTCAATCACTTGTAGGTATTTGACTTTCTTTTCTTTCTTTTTTCTTTAGAGAAAAGAAAATCCGCACGACTGCGCCAATTAAATAAAACACGAATAATAAAATTAATAACTTCAAAGTAGATCTTTATTGTTTAAATGTTATATTCTGACTAACTCTAATCATGCCAGTTGGAATTGATTGACCTTACATACGATTAAGTGCTGATTAATCAGTTACATGATCAAGCTGATTAATGATTCACCTGTACATCCACTTTTGCAACTTGAGCTACGATTTAGGGTTATTACCTGAACATCAATAAGTAACAACAACTGAAGGTTCTTGCCCGATATGTTTTATGTGAAGAAATGGAGAAATGCTATGTCGACAAGTTGTTGCCCGACATATATTATATGAAAATAAATGCAAAATGTGCTGTATCAATAAGTGACAACAACTTAAGGTTATTACCCGACATGTTAGTGGAGGTCACCATACAAATATGTAACTCGTGCATAATCATTTTATTGCCACGCACGTCATATATGTGTATATATACGTTTGTCTTATTATACATTTGGTTTACTTGTTCTTATGAACGTAATTATAATAATTAAATATAAGCAAGTCAAAGGCAAAAGGGGAAAAGAGAAAAAAAAATATTCCAGATGTCTTAAAACTGTGCTAAGGTAGAAACGGATTAGTCTAGAGGCTGAGTTCTCTATGCCTTCTTGGGTGGCGGAGGTCCGAGCCCCCCTGTATGACATTTTTCCTTTCTTCCTTTTTTGTTCTCTCTTCTGCATATATTTTCAAATGGCCCGCTAATCCTTCATGAGGGTCGTGGGAGTAGGATGCTCAGGTGGACTCTACATCCTTCTCGATCCTCCGCCATTGACTCCAACTCATCAGGAGGAATCTCTAGACGGCTCCAGGGGAGATGTCGGACTTAGTTCAACCATCTATTTCTAGGCCTACCGCGGGGTCGCGGTAGGGTGGCACGGCCACCATGGCACATCTTGGAAGCCGGTCTGGGGGTAAACGCACCCTGCCCCTTCGGGTAGGGGTTAGAATATACCCGAGGTAGGCATGCCTGTCGTAAGAGGCGACTAAAATCCACCCTCCGTATACCGAGTATGGCGTATACAAAAAACATGCAATGAACAAAACAAAAGATTTAAATACCCCAGGTGGCAGTCCAGGTAAACTGGAAAATCCACCCTCTTCGGAGGTCGGCTCTACGGATTCTGGGGAGAGCCATTTATTGCACCTTATAAATCCCTTCTCAAAAAGTACAAGGGTATCTCGATCTCCACCAACAAGATCGAACGTCTCCGGAAAAAGAAGTCCGCCGGAAGCGCAAACGCGTGAAAAACGGGACTCAGCGAAATCTAAAAGCATTGAGGAGGAAAACGACGTACTCCGTACCAAGCTTAGCGAAATGGAGCTACTCTATCGTGAGCTCAAGAAAGAGGTAGATTTACTCAGGCAAGAAAATAATGCCCTAAAAAACACGTACCTACAAAAAGAAAATACAGTTAGCTCACATCGCTCACCTAGTCGCGAATACCAGACGGATGAAGAAGAGCTAACACGCGAAACGAATTGGGTCGAAAAGAAACGACCAAGCAAAAAACGAAAAGCTGGTTCCTCGCCGGAAGTCGAGCCACAAAAAGATGAAAAGCGCAAGGAGATGCAAGAAAAGCAACAACAGCCAAAATTACGTCCTCCGCCACCGATAAACGTCGTTGGAATTACGGACTATAATAAGTTGCATTGCCTCCTTAAAGGAACTCTGGCTTCGAAGTTTAAGGTGACATCTCTGCGAAACAATACGTGGAAAATCAATGTCGATGATGCCGACGGTTACCGATCAGTATCTAAAAAATTGAATGCCGAAAAGATTCAGTGGTATACTTATGAAAATAAGTTAGAAAGACCACTGCGTGTTGTAGCAAGGGGACTCCACCCCTCGTGCACTAAAGAAGATGTAATGCACGACCTTCAAGACAAAGGCTTTAAAATTCTTGATGCCGTCAATATTATCAAGAAGGAGAAACAACAGTCGGAGGGAGATCATGAAAAATTGGTAAAGCGCGGTCTTCCACTATTCATGCTTAGTTTTGATAAAGACGAAAATAAAGATATTATATATGGTATCAAGACTATTCTAAACATCGTGGTCAAAATCGAACCCATGCGTAAGACCTCCAGATCGATCCCGCAGTGTAAGCGCTGTCAAGGCTTCAATCACACGCAGACTTACTGCCAGAAAGAGCCGCGATGCGTCAAATGCGCAGGTAAACATCTCTCGGAAGAGTGTCACCTAAACAAGCAAACCCCAGCCACTTGTATAAATTGCAAAGGAAAACATCCTGCGAACTATCGAGGTTGCGAAGTGGCGAAAGAGCTTCAAAAACGCCGCGATACGCTAAAAAATTCGATGCGTCCGAATATGAAACCAATCAAGAACAGACCCAAAATAGCTACGAAAAAAGCAGCGAAAGATAGAAAGTCCGTCAATATTAACTTAAGATCGGTTAATGATAAAAAATCCGAAAGTAATAGAGATAAGGTAACAGAAGCAAAATCTCCGAATATTGGCGTGCAGTCTTATGCTCAAGCGGCGAAGACAGTTAAGGGTACGTACACGACCGACAACTCACGGGAGATCAAAGCAAGAAACCGTCCAAACTTTAATGTACAAACTCCTTCTCAAGTTGCGACATTGAAAAATAGTGATAGAGGTAGTTCAGAAGATCATGTATCCAATGTTTTTTCCCTAATTCTTGCGAAACTTGAAGAGCAATGCAAAACAAATAAACTAATTTTCGAGAGACTAGTTGCACTAGAAAACAACATTCATAACACGCGCACTTCAACCAGAATATGAAAGAAACGCTTAAAATTCTTACTTGGAACGCTAACGGGCTCATACAAAGACTCGACGAGTTAGAAATATTTATGCGAGAGAAAGATATTGATATATGCTTGGTCTGTGAAACTCATCTGAAAAAGCAATCGAATATTAAGATAAGGGGATATAGCGGATATCACGCCTTTCACCCATCGGAAAGAGCCAGAGGCGGATCATCTTTGTTTATAAAAGAAAATATCGAACACTCAGCGGAAATAAAAATTGAATTAGAAGCAATGCAAGTAAGCACGGTACGCGTTAGAAATAGACATTTTGCTTTCAACATTTCGTCTATATATTGTCCACTGCGATGTAAACTTGAAGAAAGTGATTTCACAAACATCTTCAACTTCCTTAAACCAAATTTTATTATTGGTGGTGACTTCAACGCGAAACACCCCTTCTGGGGCTCAAGATACGCCTCTCAGAAAGGTAGAAAGCTTTATAATGCGGGTATGCAATTCAGTTGTGATTTTTACTCGACGGGTAAACCAACATATTGGCCAACTGATAGAAATAAGATACCAGATCTGATTGATTTCTTTGTTGTTAAAGGAATATCTGGCAACTGTACAAAAGTTGAAGAAAGCTTTGATCTCTCCTCTGATCATTCTCCAATCATTATGACGATAAGCGAAGCTTTGATTAAAAAAGTAGGACCGGCCAGATTAACTGGCGCGAAAACTAATTGGGACGGCTTTAAAAAAGATATTGAAGCAAATATTGAGCTGAGCGTATCACTTAAAACGCCCTATGAACTTGAAGTTGAAGTAGATCGCTTCGTCGAAATCTTACAGGATGCCGCGTGGAAGAATACTCCCAAACTAAAGAGAACCCCGGCCAGTTACATTAAAATTTATCCGCAGGAAATAAAAGAGATGATTAAGGAGAAGCGAAAAGCGCGTAAAAGATGGCAACAAACTCGGGCTCCGCAACATAAAGCACATCTTAACCGTTTGTGCAACTCAGTAAAACGATCTATTAAAGACCTTAAGAATAATGAAATACAAACTTACCTAGAAAGCTTAACGGCAGAAAAAGATTCTAACTATTCGCTTTGGAAGGCTATAAAAGGTATTAAAAAACCTCAAATTCAAGCCGCGCCAATTAGGAAAAATCAAGACGAATGGGCCAGGCATGATAAAGAGAAAGCGCAAGTTTTCGCCGCCCACCTGGAAGAAACTTTCAAACCGTTTGATGGACAAGCACTTATTGAAAATATAAATACGTCGTATATAGACAATAGCGTAATAAGAAATGCAACGCTTACCGAACTTAAGGAAGAAATAAAGAAACTTAAACCTAAAAAAGCTCCTGGATACGACCTAATTACGGGAGAGGTTCTTAAAGCACTACCAAGAAAAGCTCTAATTAAACTTCTATTCATTATAAACGCCGCGATTAGACTAGAATATGTTCCCAGTCAATGGAAAGTCGCCGAAGTTATAATGGTCCTTAAGCCTGGAAAACCGCCGAATGAAAAAACCTCTTATAGACCGATTTCGCTTCTTCCAATTATATCCAAAGTGTTCGAGAGAATATTGGTTAGGCGAATACAGCCGGTTATAGAAGAAGGGCATCTCATCCCTGACCATCAATTCGGATTTAGAAGTAAGCATTCTACAGTTGAACAAGTACATCGAATAACACATGTAATCGAAAAATCACTTGAAGAAAAAAAGATTTGTTCAAGCGTATTCCTTGACGTTTCTCAAGCCTTTGACAAGGTCTGGCACGAAGGCTTAAAGTTTAAATTACGACAAGTTCTGCCAGAGCACCTATATAATATTTTGAAGAACTACCTTACGAATAGGCTATTCCGCGTCAAATGTGGAAACGAATATTCAGATTTTAAGGAAATAATGGCTGGGGTGCCGCAAGGAAGCGTTCTTGGTCCAGTCTTATATCTATTATACACTCGTGATATACCGCAAGTAGAAGGCACTGAGCTAGCTACATTTGCCGACGACACTGCTATCTTGACAGTAGGTAAAACGATCGAAGATACTACAGAAAAACTGCAAGAAGCTTTGAATAGAGTAAATGAATGGACAAAGATTTGGCGAATCGCACTCAACGAGACCAAATCTGTTCATGTAAATTTTACTAATAAAAAAATAAATAATTTGCCGATCTTTTCAAACTCGGTTCAAATCCCGTTTGCAAACGAGGCTAAGTATCTTGGAATGACACTTGATACAAAGCTGAAATGGAAAACGCACGTTAAGAAAAAACGCAAAGAACTAGATAACAAATATCGAGAAATGTATTGGTTACTTGGAAAATATTCCAAGCTTAATATATATAACAAACTGCTTTTATATAAGCAAGTGCTAAAGCCTGTATGGACATATGGTATACAACTCTGGGGTTGTACCAAAATAAGTAATATTAAAATTTTACAAACTTTTGAAAACAAAGTGCTAAGAGGTATTGTAAATGCGCCATGGTATATCAGAAATAGCGATATCCACAGAGACCTTGGCATTAAAACAATCGAAGACGAAATTCAAACCTACGCAAGAAAGCATAGAAGTCGACTAGAAAGTCACGTAAATATTACAGTCCTCCAACTTTTGGAAGAAAGAAATTTACTGCGCCGTCTACAAAGAACCAAACCTTTAGACCTAGCGCGATAAGTAACCGCGTCTAAACTGCGGAGCTGGCAGGAACTTCTAATGGGAAGGTACCTGCAAAACGTCATTATTTCGCGAAACGAAAACTACTTGATAAGTCGAATACTTAGCTGTAGTAAAAATAAAAACAAGTCTGTTTTGAAGGGAGGTTTTTTAGTGGGTAAGAATCCCACACTACTATGAGCACCCGTTGTCGATCCTCATAGTGTCTTGTTGAAGATTTTCACCTACCCTCGGAAAAAAAAAAAAAAAAAAAAAAAAAAAAAAAACTGGGCGACCAAGCCATCGAAGCATAGATCGCTCCATTCGGAGAAGTAGCTGCTCAACAGTGAGTGCCTCGCGTACTCTGGTGTTGCGCACTCGATCCCTACGAGTTATTGCAGCAACACCGCGAAGGAACCTCATTTCGGCAGCTTGTATCTGCGATCTTATTCTTTCGGTCACTTCCAAAATTTCATGACCATAGGTGAGAGCTGGAACATACGCCGAGTTAAAAACCGATAGCTTAGCTTGAACACTAAGTTCGGCCATCCTTATAACAGATTGGCTAAGCTCTCTCAAAATTAATCCAGCCTGACCAATTCTACAGGATAACTCGGCATTGCTCTTCCCATCACTCGTGAATAAGACCACGAGGTATTTAAACTTATTTACCTGTTTCAGTGGAACTCCGCTAACATGCAGAGTGCACTGAATGAGTTTTTTGGAAACGACCATTACTTCTGTCTTATTCACGTTGATCGTCATTCCAGTATCATCACAAACTCCTACAAACCTTTCGAGTGCGCGTTGAAGTTCGGCTTGAGAGGACCCAAGGATGACCAAATCATCCGCAAAGAGCAGATGACTAATCTTTAGGTCTCCCACTTTGAAACATTCCCCGCCACGCATGCGCTGCAACATCCAATCCATATATTCAAACACGTGACAAGACGCACCCTTAGCGGAGTCCAACGCCCACAGCGAAAGGTTTTTGTTTTTTTGTATTGCCCCAGGGATGTGTAATCTTCATAGATACTAATAGCCCGAGTGCTACTAGCATGCACGATTCGCAAACCTGAGTAATCGATGCCAGGAATACGCCTATGTACTAAACACACACCCTACACACTTCAACCACTCTCCCCGCGGGACTGCCGTTAGGTATTACTTCGCGGGGCTGGTTAGCAATTTGTGCTATGCTTCTTGTGTCAGCTTCTTCCTCTGTTTCAGCTGCTCTTCTTAGCTTTTCTATTCTCCGCAGCTCTTTTTGTAGAGTTGTTACGAAGGAACATATTGCCATCCAAATCTCTTCCGACTGTAACATATGGTCGAGGAGTAATGACGGACTTGGCAGAGTAATTCTCCATGCCGTGAAACGTGTGCAGTAAAACACGGCGTGCTCCGTATCTTCATCTTCACCTGGGCATTCCTGGCGGGATGGTGAGTTGTCATGTCCAAATCGGTGTAGATATTTGCGGTAGCCACCGTGGCCAGACAGGAACTGCGTTAGATGGTAGTAGCAGTCTCCATGATTTCGACTTATCCAGTCTTGGATTGTCGGTATAAGTTTATATGTCCATCTGCCTTTTGTTGTATTAGCCCAACGAGCTTGCCACATAGCTGCTGGCGCTGCCCTTTCTTCAATTTTTATTACCTTGATACCAGTGGCGTCGTGATGACTCAATGCTCTTCTGTTATATATCCTCAGCATTTCATCTGCGAGAATATCGATTGGGACCATTCCAGCTATGACAAATGCAGCTTCGTCAGAGATGGTTCGAAAGCCGTTGATTGTCCGTAGCGCACAGAGTCTGTATGATGACGATAGTCTCCTATTGGTCTCTTTCGTCCTCAGTGCCTCCGCCCAGACTGGGGCGGCATATAACAGAACTGAGGTGATTCTAGAGAGTTGAATCCTTCTAGCGTATCCAGGTCCACCGATGTTAGGCATGATACGCGAGAGAGCTCCCTGCATTTGCGATGCTTTTTTGGCAACAAAATCAACATGCGTTTTAAACCGTAGCTTGTTGTCCAGCATTACTCCAAGGTATTTAACCGCCTCTTTCGACCTGATGGTTTAGTTACCAACCTGAAAGTTGACAAACTCGACGGTTTTCCGGCTGGTTATAAGAACAGCTTCTGTTTTATGGTCAGCTAGTTCTAGTCCGGCGGATATTAGCCAATCTTTTATCCGGGCAACTGCTTCATTTGTAGCTGATTCTACTGCATGGATCTGTTTAGCTACTGTCACGACTGCAATGTCGTCGGCGAATCCAATTATCGTTACTCCCCCAGGTAGCGTTAATCGTAGGACTCCGTCGTACATGATGTTCCACAATAGTGGCCCTAAAACCGATTCCTGTGGAACTCCCGCAGTTACGTTGTAGTATTTTACCCCTTCATCGGTATTGTACCTCAGCTTCCTATTGTTGAAGTAGTTCGTCACTATCCGTAGCAGGTAATATGGCGTATCCATCCTGGCAAGTGACTTTCTAATAAACGACCAGTCCGCAGAGTTAAATGCGTTTTTAACATCCAGCGTTGGGCAAAATCGCATCATCACCTCCACGCGGTGCCCGCTGGATAGCTATCTGATAGTGAACTAACGATGAGCGTATGCTGAGTCTGACGATATATGTGCAGCTGAACACTCAGACCTGCATAAGCACATCTGGGTGAAATTCAGCGCGCATATGTTTAACCGGACGAGGCATCTCTTGTTGACCTGATCGGCTGAAATATGCGTCTCAGAAGTCTAGCAAGAGGTCCTCGAAACTTCGTTGTAGCTAGTACGCGGTTCCCACGTCTCGATATTCACAAAGGAACATGGCTCTCCTTTGATCGAAAAATCGTCAACCAAATCGATCACATTGCGATCGACGCAAGGCACTCTTCCAGTATTCTGGGTGTCCGGACTTTCCGAGGAGCCAACGTGGACTCGGATCACTACCTAGTTGTAGCCAAGGTACGGATGCGGATATCTACAACGGAGCGAAATCAACGAAATGCTGTGAGGAAATTTGACGTCGAAAAGCTACAATCGCAAGAGACCGCCAGAACCTTTGCCGATCGTGTTTCTTCTAATCTCATTCTTAGTCCTATGCCGCCAGTAGCAAATGCGGAAGACCAGTGGCAGCGTTGCCAAAAAGCCATCAGAGATGCCGCCTCTGATGTACTGGGTTTCTCTCGCCCACCACAACGAAACCCCTGGTTTGATGAGGAATGCCGGCAAGCACATGCAGCAAAACAAGAGGCGTACAAAGCGGCGCTGCATAGAAGGACTAGAGCTGCTTACGAGCTCTACGTGCGCAGGAGAAAAGAGGAACATCGACTTCTCAGAAAGAAGAAAAAAGAGCATGAGAAGCGCTCGATCGAGGAGATTGAGAGACTTTATTGCCAAAGGGTAAAAAGAACATGCCAGGGTTTCAAAGCCAGAACAGAAGCCTGCAGGGACGAAAATGGCAACATAGTAGTAGAATCGCAGTCGGTGCTGAGGATATGGAAGGAACACTTCTGCAGACTGTTAAACGGTCAGTCAAAATTCCCGTCAACCCGATCATAATGAAGTGAGGATAGCGATATCTAAACTCAAATCCAACAAAGCTGCTGGAGCCGACGGCCTTGCCGCTAAACTTTTCAAGGCAGGAGGAGATGAGTTGGTAAGGAGCATGCACCAGCTCATCTGTAAAATCTGGTCGGACGAAAGTATGCCCGATGAATGGAACCTCAGCATCGTTTGTCCGATCCTGAAGAAAGGAGACCCTCTGAACTGCGCCAACTACAGAGGTATAAGTCTCTTAAATATCGCATATAAGATCCTGTCTGCCGTACTATGTGAACGCCTAAAACCGATCGTCAACAACCTGATAGGTCCTTATCAGTGCGGTTTCAGGCCTGGAAAGTCCACCATTGACCAAATATTCACACTACGGCAGATCTTGGAAAAAACCCATGAATATAAAATCGATACGCACCAACTTTTCATCGATTTCAAAGTTGCCTATGATAGCGTGTATAGAGACGAGTTATACAGAGCCATGTCTAGTCTTGGCGTCCCTGCCAAGCTCGTCCGTTTGTGCAGAATGACGATGGAGAACTCTCGCTGCTCCATCAAAGTCGGTAAGAACATCACCGAACCGTTCGATGTCAGGAAAGGTCTTATACAAGGCGACGCGCTATCATGCGATCTCTTTAACATAATACTTGAGAGAATTGTACGAAACTCACAAGCCAACCGCGGAGGTACAATTTTCTTCAAGTCTGTACAACTAATCGCTTATGCCGATGACATTGACATAATCGGAAGAACTCAGCGGGCCGTCAATGGGGCATTTACGAGTATTGAGATCGAGGCAGCAAAGATGGGTCTAGCGGTCAATGAAAGCAAAACAAAATATATGCTGTCTACAAAAAAGGACACCCTACATCGGCGTCTTGAGCAGAAGGCCACAATAGACAGATACAATTTTGAGGTAGTAAAGGATTTTGTCTACCTAGGCTCTATGGTCAGCTCCGCAAATGACATGAGTGGAGAGATCACACGGAGAATTACTCTTGCCAATCGTTGTTTCTATGGGCTAAAACGGCAATTGAGTAGCAAAGCCCTATCTCGAACTACTAAGGTAACTCTTTATAAGACATTAATCATCCCAGTCCTGCTGTATGGCGCAGAGGCATGGGCTTTGAAAAAACCGGATGAGGATGCCCTTGGTTATTTCGAGAGAAAAGTTCTTCGAGCGATCTTTGGTCCCGTCTGCATAGACGGTGAGTGGAGGAGAAGGTACAATGCCGAACTATACGGCCTGTACAAGGACATCGACTTAGCCAGAAGAGTTCACATACAGCGACTAAGATGGCTGGGTCATTTAGAGCCGATGGAGCCCAACCTTCCCGCTAAGAAAGTCTTCGAATCCAACCCGGACGGACGGCGCAGTAGAGGACGACCTCGCGGTAGGTGGCGCAAACAAGTGGAGGGGGACCTCAACCAACTTGGCGTGCGCAACTGGAGGCAGCTGGCTCGTAACCGTGCTGGCTGGAGAGGTTTGTTGGTTGAGCCCCAGGTCCACCCCGGACTGTAGCGCCATCTAAGTAAGTAAGTAACGTCCAGCGTTACTACTGCACAATACTCCTTTGTGCCGAGTGCTGAGCGTATCACTTAAAACGCCCTATGAACTTGAAGTTGAAGTAGATCGCTTCGTCGAAATCTTACAGGATGCCGCGTGGAAGAATACTCCC
Source organism: Brachypalpus laphriformis (assembly GCA_945910035.1). Classification (NCBI taxonomy): domain Eukaryota; kingdom Metazoa; phylum Arthropoda; class Insecta; order Diptera; family Syrphidae; genus Brachypalpus; species Brachypalpus laphriformis. The sequence continues at coordinate 58,251,777 of OX246755.1, forward strand.
AACCTAAAGAGAACCCCGGCCAGTTACATTAAAATTTATCCGCAGGAAATAAAAGAGATGATTAAGGAGAAGAGAAAAGCGCGTAAAAGATGGCAACAAACTCGGGCTCCGCAACATAAAGCACATCTTAACCGTTTGTGCAACTCACTAAAACGATCTATTAAAGACTTTAAGAATAATGAAATACAAACTTACCTAGAAAGCTTAACGGCAGAAAAAGATTCTAACTATTCGCTTTGGAAGGCTATAAAAGGTATTAAAAACCTCAAATTCAAGCCGCGCCAATTAGGAAAAATCAAGACGTTTGATGGACAAGCTCTTATTGAAAATATAAATACGTCGTATATAGACAATAGCGTAATAAGAAATGCAACGCTTACCGAACTTAAGGAAGAAATAAAGAAACTTAAACCTAAGAAAGCTCCTGGATACGACCTAATTACGGGAGAGGTTCTTAAAGCACTACCAAGAAAAGCTCTAATTAAGCTTCTGTTCATTATAAACGCCGCGATTAGACTAGAATATGTTCCCAGTCAATGGAAAGTCGCCGAAGTTATAATGGTCCTTAAGCCTGGAAAACCGCCGAATGAAAAAACCTCTTATAGACCGATTTCGCTTCTTCCAATTGTATCCAAAGTGTTCGAGAGAATATTGGTTAGGCGAATACAGCCGGTTATAGAAGAAGGGCATCTCATCCCTGATCATCAATTCGGATTTAGAAGTAAGCATTCTACAGTTGAACAAGTACATCGAATAACACATGTAATCGAAAAATCACTTGAAGAAAAAAAGATTTGTTCAAGCGTATTCCTTGACGTTTCTCAAGCCTTTGACAAGATCTGGCACGAAGGCTTAAAGTTTAAATTACGACAAGTTCTGCCAGAGCACCTATATAATATTTTGAAGAACTACCTTACGAATAGGCTATTCCGCGTCAAATGTGGAAACGAATATTCAGATTTTAAGGAAATAATAGCTGGGGTGCCGCAAGGAAGCGTTCTTGGTCCAGTCTTATATCTATTATACACTCGTGATATACCGCAAGTAGAAGGCACTGAGCTAGCTACATTTGCCGACGACACTGCTATCTTGACAGTAGGTAAAACGGTCGAAGATACTACAGAAAAACTGCAAGAAGCTTTGAATAGAGTAAATGAATGGACAAAGATTTGGCGAATCGCACTCAACGAGACCAAATCTGTTCATGTAAATTTTACTTATAAAAAAATAAATAATTTGCCGATCTTTTCAAACTCGGTTCAAATCCCGTTTGCAAACGAGGCTAAGTATCTTGGAATGACACTTGATACAAAGCTGAAATGGAAAACGCACGTTAAGAAAAAACGCAAAGAACTAGATAACAAATATCGAGAAATGTATTGGTTACTTGGAAAATATTCCAAGCTTAATATATATAACAAACTGCTTTTATATAAGCAAGTGCTAAAGCCTGTATGGACATATGGTATACAACTCTGGGGTTGTACCAAAATAAGTAATATTAAAATTTTACAAACTTTTGAAAACAAAGTGCTTAGAGGTATTGTAAATGCGCCATGGTATATCAGAAATAGCGATATCCACAGAGACCTTGGCATTAAAACAATCGAAGATGAAATTCAAACCTACGCGAGAAAGCATAGAAGTCGACTAGAAAGTCACGTAAATATTACAGTCCTCCAACTTTTGGAAGAAAGAAATTTACTGCGCCGTCTACAAAGAACCAAACCTTTAGACCTAGCGCGATAAGTAACCGCGTCTAAACTGCGGAGCTGGCAGGAACTTCCAATGGGAAGGTACCTGCAAAACGTCATTATTTCGCGAAACGAAAACTACTTGATAAGTCGAATACTTAGTTGTAGTAAAAATAAAAAAACAAGTCTGTTTTGAAGGGAGGTTTTTTAGTGGGTAAGAATCCCACACTACTATGAGCACGCGCTGTCGATCCTCATAGTGTCTTGTTGAAGATTTTCACCTACCCTCGGAAAAAAAAAAAAAAAAAAACTCCTTTGTGCCATAGAGCCATCTTTTGCCTTCGATGGCACCTTTGGCGATATCAACTGCCGCTCTTATGGCATCAACAGTAGATCGTGCTCTTCTGAAACCAAATTGGTGATCTGAGAGGGCTCCTTTCTCTTCTGCTACTGCGAGTAATCTATTATAGATTATCTTTTCGAGGATCTTTCCCATGGTGTCCAATAGGCATATTGGACAATAGGATGATGGTTCTCCTGGAGGCTTCTTTCCTTTTGGCAGTAGGACCAAATGCTACGTCTTCCATTTTTCGGGAAAGGTTCCTTCTTCAAGGCATTTCTGCATTGTTGATATGAAGAGGTCTGGTCTTTTTTTTACAGCTGCCTTTACTGCCTTATTCGGGATGCTGTCAGGTCCCGGCGCCTTGTTGTCACCTATCTTGCTGCATGCCTTTTGCAGCTCCTCGTGAGTAATTAAAGGAATATCTTCTGGATTGACTTCTCGTATAATATTGCACATAGTAGCAGGCCTTTGAGGGAAGAGGTGCTCTACTATGGATCTCAGCATTATCGGACATGTTATTTGAGGAGTCCTATAGCCTTTCAATTCGTCATCACCATTCTGTATGCCGAGCCCTATGGGTTAATGTCGGCTTCTTGACAGAGAAGTTTAAAACATGCAGTTTTGCTTTCCTTGATGGCTCTATTTAAGTTTCCTCTCGCCAGTCTAAGGGTGTCCAGGCATTGTTGGAAATCCGCCCTCCTTCTTGATCGTTGAACTTTGCGCCGGGCTTGTAGACATTTTGCCCGAAGTTCGCCTATTTCCTCGTTCCACCAGTAACACGGTGATGCCTTCCTGGTGTTTGTTCTCCTAGGCATTGATGCGTCGCACGCTGTGGTGATGGTGCCTGTGAGGTGGTGCGCGAGGGTCTCCGCTGTTACGCTTGGAGTTTGATCACCGTTCAATATCTCTTCGAATGCATCCTTATCGAAAGATCGGTCGTTCCATTTTGGGCCAGTAAGTTTTGGAACCTGAACTGGTTTTTTCCCTTTTATTTGCAGTATTATCACCTGATGGTCGCTGTGTGAATATTCCTCACTGACCCTCCACTTTATGTTTTTCTGGATGGAGTTGCTCGCAAAGGTGATGTCAATGATGGAGCCTACTCCAGCCTTCCGGTAAGTATTTACCCGGCCCTTATTAGCAATGCCTATTACTAGGGGAGCGAATGTTTCCAATAAGGCCTGTCCTCTGTTGTTGGTGAGCCTGAGCTGCCCCAATCTGTGGCCCACGCGTTGAAGTCTCCTCCTATAACCACTGGGCTCTCTGGAGCGCATTCGCGGTTAGATGGTCCAGCATAAGTTGATATTCACTGGTCGTCAAGCTGGGTCTTGCATAGCAGCTATAGAAATGGATTCCATTTATTTTCGCACGCACGAAGCCTTCTGTTTGGTCGTTTGTTTCTTGGAAGGCATGGGGTCCACATATCCATATTGCAACCTGTTTTGCTTTTTCACAGATCCAGTTATTGTTCTGTTCGGGACATTTATAGGGCTCGCTGATCATAACAACGTCGGCTCTTTCGTCATTTGCCGTTTGTGCCAGGATGTCCTGGGCTATTCTACAGTGATTAAGATTTATATGTAGTATCTTCATGGTATTTTGCTTGTAAAAGCTCTCCTGAAAACCGGGCATTTGCTGCTACCAGCTATATGATGCGCGTCGTCTGGGTGGTTTTTCTTGCAGAACATGCAGGATGGTTGCTTATCGCAATTTTTCGCTATGTGGCCCCCTTCACCACATCTCCTACATAGCTTCGAGCGATCTTCTTCGCTTCTGCATTGTGTGGCTAGATGACCATACTCCAGGCACTTGAAGTACGTTTTCAGCAGTGCCTTCTCACGGATTCGGCAGACTACCCACCCAATCTTAATTTTCCCGGCTTCTAACAATTTTCTTACGTCTTCAACTGGAAGACTGATGGTTGCTGTCTGAGTCCCTCCGTATGCCTTTCGCAGGGATAAGATGTCTGCCGGTAAGACGTTTACTCCAAACGATTATGTCAACCATTGTAGTGACCTCATCGATGTATTTGACCTCGAGAGTAGTAAGTGTTCTTACACTCGCTTGCTCCGCTAACGCTTCGCCACAGCGAAAGGTATTGACTTAACACCGTGTATCCGAAAACAGCTTCTACAGTTTGTATATAAAGACTGAATCGCCCTTAACAGGGAACCATCAATCCCATACTCCTGCAGGACACTCCAGAGTTTGCTTCGAGGAACCCTATCATATGCTTTTTCTAAATCCACAAAACAAGTGTAGACAGGTTTAGCATACTCCCAGTACTTCTCAAGAACCATTCTGAGAGTTAATAACTGGTCGTTTGTGCTTCTACCGGGACGAAAACCGGACTGCTTATCCCCCAAACTGTTCTCAACCACAGTTCTGGAACGCATTTCTAGCACCTTAGAGAAGACCTTTCCAGGGAGACTTTAATTTAATATACCCCTATAGTTGGCGCAATCTCTTTTGTCCCCTTTTTTAAAAAGAGGAACTATGACCTCCATTTGCCAATCACCAGGTGTTTCACCGCATTCACAGGCCACTTTTATGACACGCGAGAGCAATTGCACTCCCTCTTTACCTAAAGCATTGTGTATTTCTGGCCGAATTTCATCCACACCAGCAGATTTGCCAACCTTTGATCGCCAAAGTTACTTCCTCTACCGTAGGACTGCTTTCCGCCTAACTCTCGACAATAAGTCCGTCATCTTCGGTGACCTGTTCGGGATTGAGCAATTCTGAAAAGTTTTCGCTCCATCTGCGTAAGATGTCCTTCTCATTGGAAAGAAGTGTACCGTCTTTGGATTTGACTCCTTCAACGATATTCAACTTTTTTCGTCTGAGTCGGCGGATGCTCTGCCAGAACATCTTATTTGCAGATCTGTGGTCATGTTCTAATTTTTCGCCAAACTCCTTCCAAGGCTGTTCTTTCGCTGTTTTCACAGCTAATTTGCAAGTTTTTTTTGCGCCTCAGTGTACCGATTTCGAGAATCGGAGTTCCCCAAGTGAATCCAGACCTTAAAGGCTCTCTTCTTCTCTCTGATGGCTTCTTGAACTCCGGGCGTTTTAAACCAAGCAGTTCTGTTCTCACCACCAGCCGCCACACTAAGCCGCTTCACTCCACAAATATCTCCCGCAGAGGCAATAACCGCTGTTGAAAACAGTTGCCATTCTTCTTCTACATGTGACGGAACAGTTAGAATTCGTTCAAACCTTTCAGATATTTGCCGCGCAAATGTCTCCCGGATCTCATCGTCCTGTAACCTCTCCCATCGTATGCGTGTAACCATCCTTGGTTTACGTTTTGGTAGGGGAGACACTCTCTCGCTAAGATACAATTTGCACAGCACTAAGTGATGATCAGTTGACAGTTCGGCCTCTCTCAATACGCGAACATCACAAACCATTCTCTTCAGACACGGTGGTACCACAAAGAAATCGATCAGCGACTTCTGTTGAAGAGTCCAACGGTACCATGTGTATTTGTGAACGTCCTTGTGTGGAAAGATAGTGTTCATGATGGATAAGTCATTTTCACAACAAAAATCCAACAACTTCTCTCCCTTCGCGTTTTGATCAGGATCACCGTTCGTCCCAGTCACACTCCTCCATGTTATAACATCTACACCCACATGAGCATTGAAGTCACCCATCAGGTCAAAAGAATCCATATCTGCAAACTTTTCAAGGGCAGCATCAACTTCATCTAAGAAAGCTGCATACTCTGACTGCACCAATGCCAGAGATGATCTTTCAAACTTGAGCTTTAAGATCGCAACTCTCCCTTCTAATGGTATTCACTCCAATACTCTGTCTATCAACATGGGACTTGTGACTATCCCCACTCCCGCCTGACCAGACATTGAGGGTGCGGCTCCTGACAGGAAGAGCTTCCACCCATACAAAAGGTCCACAGTTTTAGAACCTCTCTGCTTTGCTGAAGAGACGCCAACTATATCTAGTCGACTTTTAACAGCCTCCCCAACAAGCTCAAGGTCCTTCCCTGTGAGCGATGAGACGTTCCATGTGCCTATCCTAAGTCGGTGCTGCTGTCGAAAATCAGAAAGTCCATCTGTGCCCCTATCGGTGCACAGCGCACTCACCCCTTGATCCCCGTGATGGTTCGCGAGACCATTGACAGGAAGCTCGTAATCATAATCGGGTTTGTCCCGCTGCCTAGCGCGTTTTTGTTTAGGTTTTGTGATTCGGTGATGATCTTAGCGATGTTGCAGGTTCTTTCAGGTCAACGGTCAACGGTCCAAATGATGTGGTAAAGACCCTAGTAGGGGTGGCGTTGGTGTAGGCCCACGATAATGGTGGGACAACACAGGGAAGAAGTCCGCTACGGAAGAATGACCGCTGCCGTTGGCCCATTAAGGGGTCCTCCGCCGGCATCTCTATTCCAAGGTCCTGACCAGCATTGGAAATTCCTTACCGACCTTTCTTGGATTAAGGTACTAGGAACACAGATGTCACCGCGTGGAGGTTAAGAGTAGGAGTTGGTAGGCCTCATCTAAGAGAAAACGCTTGTGTTTTCATATGATCGCATGCACTACCATTTGACCAAATTATTCATTGCCTTGGAATAATAAAAGAAACTCAAAACTTCGGTTTAAGGTCCGATTCTTAAGAGCAGTATTTTATTATGCACTTATTTCTTACATCTAATTGATAAAAGTGCCGTCCACCGAACATTTCTCCAATCAGCATTTCCTACTATTATTTGCAATGCTCGAGCATTGAACTTTTGACTGCATTGGAAATGTTAGTTTTAGCACTTTCGATTGATGGGGCAATATTCGGCGCTGACGTAACTCGTGCATCAATATCAATACCAATGCTCCTTACTCATCACTCTCTAAAAAGATTACTATATGTACCTCCTCAACAATTACTTCTATATTCTTGCAATTTATATGGCATGGTAAACTGTTTTACTAAAAATCTCACTAATAATCTAAGTCTGCATGTTTTTGTTTTTTTGCCTATCACCTTTGTACAGTAATTATCTACACTTAAAAAAAACAAGTAAATTGGTTGAAAATTACGGGCGGTAAATGCGGACACAAACGCATTTTGCCACTTAGATTTATATATAAGATATGGTGTTTGTTTTTAAATTAATTTTCAATCAACGTTATGTAAATAAAACTGATAATTTTCTAGCCGATAGCCCTGGTAGCTAGTGCTATATACCTATGTATTATTTTTGTAATTTTATTACTTAATAATAAAGAAATAATAATAATAATAATAAAACCGATAAACTTATTAAAAATGTAATAATTATTGTTTTTGAAGTAATTAATATTTTCTAATTACCGTATAAATAAAACACAAGTTTTATAATTTATTTGGTAAGAGAGTTGATTCGTTTTACAAAGGAGTTAAAAAATATTGAGTTGAAAGGAGTAAAGAATGAATGGGAAGTTAAGCTTCTTATATTGTGGTAATTTTGTGACATGTGGTTTTAGCATGATTACTTGAGCTACTATTACAGTTCAGTGGAAGGAAATGTTCACAAGTTATTAGCAGGTAGACATTACTATACATTTCCGTGAGACGTTATAATTTAAATGAATATACTTTTTGTAATAAACGTAAATAAATAAAATTGAATAAGATTTACTGAATATCCTCCCGCCTTGAATGGGTGTAGATCTGTCAACATCAATTGGCAGTCTCTTTAGCTTTATAGTTGCGCATTGTGTCACCCCTGCTGATGTTTTAACAGTTGCTGCTCAGATGATGCCATCTTTACCGGGTTGTGTTTGTACTATTCTGCGAAGTTTCCAGTTGAGTGGAGGAAGGTTGACATCAACAACGTGTACGATATCGCCATTTTAGTGGATTGTGTGCCTGATGTCTTTTGCTTGGTTCTTTGTTGTAAACTTTGGAGGTATTCTCTTGGCCAACGTTTCCAAAATGTTGGAAATACCATTGTGGTAGCTGGAAACGACTCAAGGAGTGCACATTTTTGACCTCTGTCACATCTGGTTCCAGCAAACAAGCTAAAGGACTACCTATGAGAAAATGCCTTGGGGTTAATGCGTTAAAATTAGAATCTTTATCCGAAAGCGGAGTTGTCGGCCTCGAGTAAATTGACTCGATTTGGATAACGATTGTATTTAGTTCTTAGAATGTAAGTGAAGCATCTTGCAGGATGTGGAATTTGGCAGATTTTACAGCTGCTTCCCACAAACCGCCGAAATGCGGGGATTGCGGTGGAACTGTTTTTCATGTTCTACTCATACATATTGTCCGCCGCGCAAGTGCACGTATTTTATAATTTATTTAGATCCAGAGTTTTTGTGCAAATTGTATACGGATGACAGTTCATTACGGGCTCCAATGAAATTAGTGGCATTATCACTGTATATCGTAGATGGATATCCACGGCGGCCAATATAACGTTTTAATGCTGATAAGCAGGGTTAGGATTTTGTTGACATAAAAAGTAAAAAAAGGCAAAACAAAACACTTAAAAAATCCAAAAAAAGGCATTTATTAAAAAATAAGAAAAGGAAAGTAAATGCACATTTAGTTATAGTAGCATTGAACTACCAAAAGCTTTTTGAAATTTTCTGGTAATAATCTTCTCTGGTTGTTTCTTAGAAGTGCCTTTAATGAGCTAAATGACCTTTCTACTTCAGGTGAAACGAGTGGAGCCCATTTAAAACTTCCAACATTATTAACATTAATATTTTCTGGAAGTTTGGAATCCAAGTCGCCGTTCATTACAGAATTTACCTGCTCAATAGTTTTCAGTCCCATATTTACATTGAAAACGGCAGTAAACTTCTTCAGGACTTCCTTTTCAATCGGCCCTTTTGCTTTTTTAAAGTTTTGCTGAATGTTCCTTAAAACCGGCAACACTTCGCCAATTGATGTTCCTTGATCAGAATAATGCTAGTTAAAAATATAAGTACAGACTCCTAAAAATACCTGTTTTTTGTAAGTCTTCGAAAATTCGTTTTTTTGGGTCGACTAAAAGCCTAAAATTGACTTTGATGTACGCCAGCTGCGCTTGTACTGCCTCATCTTCAATCAATTCCTTTTTACAGCCTAGCATAGATTCCTCGCTTCGCTACTACTACTCCTGTTTTCACAGCAGCAGCAGAACCAGCAAGTTAAACGTAAGTACAGGGTGTCCGCCGGGAAGGTATACTACTTTGTTTGTTTATAATTTTTGATTAAATGAAAGAGAATGGATCTTATATTGATAAATGTTTTATTTAATGTCGGCAATTATGTATGGAATACAATATCAGGTAAATGTCCGCCTCTGCTAGTCTCACAAATGCGAGCCCTTTTGAGCACATTTTTCATTACATTCTCACACATTTCACGCGGTATTTCATTAATTTCATCACGAATATTTTGTTTGAGTTGCTCAAGCGTTTCTGGCTTGTTTGCATAAACCTTGCTTTTCAGATATCCCCACAAAAAGAAGTCAGGAGCAGTCAAATCAGGCGACCGTGGAGGCCAATCAACATCACCATTTTTTGAAATAACTTGTTGTGGAAAGAGGTCTCGCAGTAATACCATTGTAATCCTGGCTGTATGCGATGTGGCACCGTCTTGTTGATACCACATGTTAATCAAGCCCAAGACATGCAGTTGTGGCGTTAAAAAGTTTTCAATCATATCACGATATCGCTCCCCATTCACAGTTACCTGAGCACGGCGTCGAATTGAGGTTGATGGATTGTTTTGAACACTTCCTTGAACAGCAGTAATGTTTTCAGCCGATCTTGCAGTACGTTGTGGCCCATGCTTGGGCCTATCACCTACAGACCCTCTTTCTTCGAAATCATTCACTACACGATAAATAGTGCGTTTTGTTGGCACGTTGTTTCTCCCAAAAATTTCACGTAACTTTCTCATCGTCACAGTAATCGATGATTGATTTTGATAAAGTGTTTTAACGATTAAAACGCGTTGGTTTATCGAATATTTTTCCATAATAAATTTGCCACGCGTCTACTTCACGACTGCCAAATATGAACTGTCAAGACTAATGTTTACCAAAATGGCGGCAAAACAAAGTAGTATACGTTCCCGGCGGACACCCTGTAATACGTCCATATTTGTAATTTTCCTTTTTGTTTACATATTTCTTTGCATTTCTCGGAGCCGCTTGTCAGTGCTAAGGGTGGATGGACTACATTCATGTGGACGGACGGATATGTGCTAGCTTCCAGTGTGTCGTAAGCTATTCTATTAAAATACATCTTTCATTATGATTTATTTTATTTTTTCTCCCCCAGGGTAGCTGCAACAAAAACTTCGACCATGTTGAAGTGCAAAGGATGACAGGGGCGAAGAGAGGCAGATCCCCGAATCAAAACGTGGGGAAGAAACCCACCCTCTGCAAGCCGGGCACTATTCAAGTAGGTGGTATGTATTTTAAAGTGCTTGACCTTCGGTAGTACTTATCTTAATCCTATTCCGTCACCATATACATATTTCACTAAATAAATTTTTCAATCCTTCACAGATAAATGCACAACACAAAAGAAAACAACATCAGATGAATGCAATGATGCAAATACACAGGATGGAGTAGCTGTTGCCACCACATCGCAGTGAGTCTTATTTTAATTTGGTATGCATGCATTATTCTCGCATATACTTAGATATGTGAAGATACTTAGGAATTGATTATATCGACTAAGATTTCGTAAATAGATAACATAAAAAAAAACGGATTATACAGGTTAGAATAGGTGTTATAAAAAAATAAATAAATAATTGATTCGATACGTACACAACATAGTTAATAGTCATCGGAACAATTAAGTAAATAAAGAAATAGACGTATAGAGGTAATAAGTGAATATGTAAAAAGATAGATAGATATATTATATACATATGTGAGGACAAATAAATAATTAGCATATAATTAGAACTAAATTGAGTAAGACTAGATATTAAAAGACTAGATAGATATAATGAATAAATAAATAAATAAATAGATATGTATATAGGGACAAATAAATAAATACATAACACATACTTAAAATAATAAATTACTCTAATATACTTTAATAGATAAATAAATTAAACTTAATAATAAGTGACTAGATAGTTGCAATAAATAAATAAATGAACGAATATATAAATAAATAACACATACCTAAAATTATAAATGACTAGATAGGAATTGCAGATAAAAACTCGAATAAATATAAAAAGATAAATAAATGTCTTAACTAGCTTATCCTATACAATTTAAAACAAATTATACATGAAACTTAGAATAAACTATTGACGGGAGCAAATACATAAAGAATATAAACATAGAATACATAACACTTTTATTGCTTCAGGTCTTTTGCATGGAAGACGCCTATCTTTTTCCCAGCCAAATTTTCTAACTCATACATATTGTTCCCGATCGGTTTTATTATTCGACATTTTAAATATTTCGGGCCCCACGTTGGGCGCCATTTATTGTAATAGGTGCAAAAGGAGGTTATGGGAGTTGGGATTTAAAAAGGACAGGAACAGATGGGACTTAAGGATGGGATGGGACGGAAAAGGAAAGCAGAGTCGACTGCGAGAGACGTGGCATGCTCGCGTTGCTCGACTTCGCTCGCCGGAAATGGGGCGGTTCTTGCTCACGCAGATCGACTAAACCTACTACAGATACATATAACATGCCAAAATTACTTACTTATTCTTTTTAACGGACGACATCCACCACACAGAGGGCGCTGCTGATGTTGTTGCAGCGTTGGCCCTTTACCCTCCCAACCATGAAGTCCGGTGGCCATTTTCTTGGACTTCCCAAAATTAAGTCAATCTTTCCCCAATATACTGACACTGGCCCCGCTGTCTAATAGACCGAGAACATCCTTATCCGCTATTTTGACTTTGGCATTAGGCCTTGGGTCAGTGACAGTATCTAATATAGTGGAAGATATGCTCTTTCTAACTTCTCTTCTAAGCTGGTATCTCTTTCTAGCTTTTAGTATTCGTTTTGAAATTAAGTTACTCTTTTTGTTAAATATTCTCGCGCATGCTAAATTATATTCTCGTATCCTTCCTTATATGTAAAGGTTTAATTTCTGTTATTTTTTTATTTTCTACTAACCCTTCTCTATTTTCCCTAGCTAAAATCCTGATCTTACCATCGTCCGATGGTGAACGATGGCTACAGGTCTCTACAGTTTGCGTCTCAGAGTCCCTCTTTGTTGTGATTACGGGGTCTGAGTCGAACGCGACTCCCCCGAAGACATCGCGTTCGTCAGCCGGTTTTCCGGATTGCAGCGGCGGCACTTCGGAGTAATGACCCCTTCCTGCCCACATTTATAACAGAATATGTTCCGCCTACTAGAGGGGCAATCCATGAACGTATGTCCCTCCGTTCGACAATTCCAACAGACTAGTCTTTTGGCATCTGGGTTCTTTCGGGTCATCTTAGGGTGAGCTCCTGTGTACTGTAGTGCTGCCATCTCCTCGTCGGGATAAAATGACTCTTCGTACTCCAACTCATTCGCGACATACTTTGTCAATGGCCGGTGGTGTTTTGGTATCTCCCTACTCGGAAACGCATTCTCCGCATCCTTACATGCGTACCTGAGCTGGTCCAGAGTAAATATGGCCATGGGATACACTAGCTTTCCTACCTTCTCATTAAGATTACGTTTGAGTATCCTTACTAACTCCACCTCGGGAATCTGCATCCTGAGCTGAGATCTCAGCTTGGATATCGACGAAAAGAATTCATCGCTACGCTCTCAGGTACCTTGCCTCCTATCCATTATGTCACGCATTATTTCAAAGTCGGACTTCGTGTTTTGGAATTGGCGGATTAGGGCATTGCGTAGCATTGGCCAGTCAGAGCGATAATTGGTGCGCTGAAACTGCCAAAACCACTCATACGCAGTACCTGACAGCAGTAGGTGAAAATCCCGCAGGATCTCAGCCCAGGAGCAATCATACTGACTTTGGAGAGTTTCCAATCTAAAAATGAAGTCTTCTATGGTTAGAGTTTCTGGCTTACCTTCGAAGTTTATTCCCCACTTATCGATTTTAATCGGACCTCGGATTCCTGAATGGGGATTCACGTCAAAATGACGTGGCGGTGAATCCGGATCCAATTCGGGATGAAAATTCCTCTCCTGATAAGTGACTGTGAGGATATACTCTTTGGCTGTGAGAAGGTCTGTATTGTCTAAATTGACGTCTTGTCTGGTTTGGATTAGGCAAAGCCTGGCTCTGCCGATGAGTGTCTCGCTGGTGCATCCCAAGACTGACACTGTTTAGCAAATCATTGGCATGACTTTGCCTTTGGTCGGGAATTCCAACCGGAATATAGGCTTCGGCCATTGGATCCAGCTGAGGTTGCGAGTGGGAGACGTTGAATTGTTGCGGAGGAGTCGGCTTGCGAACGATATTTGGATTCATCCTAGACCTTTGGACGCTTTCTTCTTGTGGAAGAGTCGGACGGGTAACATAATCAATTTCCTTAATGAAATCTGAAAAGTTTTTTCTCAACTCTGTTTTCAGATTTTGCGAAATATCTTCCCTTAAGGAGTTCTGGTATGTGGTGAGAGCATTCACCACAGCCAGATCAATGTAGTTCTTTAGCTCGAAAGATACCCTATCTTGCTCATTGCTACCCTGGCTACCTGGTCTGGACCTGCTTATCTCTTGTCGCTCCATTTGGCCAACCATCGTTTGTATACTACTGTCTTGGGCCGAAAGCGAAGCTGCTCCTAATTGGCTAAGGCTACTATAGGACGGAGCATGCACAGATTCAGATGAAGTTGTGGAATGAGTAGAAGACATGGGAACACCGGAGCTAAGGGGAAGATCGGAAGAAGATGTGGTCACTGGAATTGGCATTTTCTTAAGCGGTGGACTATGCTTAACCGGCAACATTATGTCAGGGTTTTGTAAACGCTGTTTTGTTACTGCTCGAGTGAGTACTTTATTTTATAAAATTCCTATTTGTTCGTTTCTAATTTTTTTTCTTATTTCCTCCTCTATATCTTTTGTGGATGGCATTATGTAATATAACCACCTACTATTGCACAGAAGAGAAAAGGACAACAGCAACAGAAGAAGATGACTTTTCAACATGCGTATCTGTCGACGAAAATCAAGGGGTAAGAGCTAGTATATAAGCTAATAAAAAAAACGTCAATATGTAAATATTTATATAGGCTAGATTAAGAAAGACGTATGTATTGTAATATAAGAACTTATGCATAGGTAAAGGTATTTATTAAAAACAATAAGAGAACACTAAATATACAAAACAAAATTAGTAATGAAGAATGTGAAAACAAAAAAAATAATGAAACCCAAAAAATAACAAAAATCGTAAACAAAGAAAAATCAAACTATAATAAATAAGCAATAATGTTCTTTATATTTGTATATGTATGTAATAAAAAATGACAGTAGGTATAATAAATTTTGAATATAAGTATATAAAAAAAGTTTGTTGTCATTTATCGTGAGGGGGTGTTTCAGGCGGCTTTCTTCGGCGGTATTCTCGTTGGCGTGACTTGAGTTCCAACAGCGTCATAAATAAAGACTGCAGACGGACTTAGTTGTATATCCCTCGGTGTGGTGATACATGGAAACATAAAACAAAAACGACAAGGACACTGTTGTATTTCCCTCTGCTCCCGCAATTCTAATATACCCCAAGGGCTTTGTTGGAAGACTTGGAACAGTGAGAGCAACAACACATATAATGACTTAACCAAGGACGGGATAGTGCTACATGAAACGACTAGACAACATCGAACAAGGCCACTATACCACGTAAAACTAAACATAAGACAAGAGAAAAATGAAATTTTAAACTTTATGCAACAAGTAGGTAAACAAAACTAAAAAAACACTAGATAGACAAACACAAAAACAAAACTAGGACAAACAGATTTCAATTACTGTCGCTGTCAACATCAAAGGCACTCGTCGCAATTCACCTCGGCATGTTAAATAACTATCCGGGTGAAGACTTACGAGGACTTCGATGTCGACAGCAAGGGTAATAGAGGACAAAGACGACATTAAAGGTTCCAATTGTTGTCATTGTCAATATCAAAGGCACTCGTCGCAATTCACCTCGGCATGTTAAATAACTAACCGGGTGAAGACTTACGAGGACTTCGATATTGACAATAAGGACAATTGAGGACTACTACTACATAGAACGGAAGACGTGGACAAACATACATACGTTGGGCGCCATTTTTTGTAATATATAATAATATATCCTCGCTACAACTACTCCTGTTTTAACAGCAGCGGCAGAACCAGCAAGTTAGACGTAAGTACTACGTGCATATTTGTAATTTTCCTTTTTGTTTACATATTTCTTTGCATTTCTCGGAGCCGCTTGTCAGTGCTAAGGGTGGATGGACTACATTCATGTGGACGGACGGATATGTGCTAGCTTCCAGTGTGTCGTAAGCTATTCTATTAAAATACATCTTTCATTATGATTAATTTTATTTTTTCTCCCTCAGGGTAGCTGCAACATCCTTTGCAAACACAACACAGCTTGCATCGTCTTCAAGAACGCTGACGATTTTTTTAATCCGAGCAAAATAATCCGCATAATGTGTATTGTATACAAACAAGGAATATGTAATAGAGTTATACACAGTAACGTCTGCGGTCACATACAAGTGCAAACCGTATGTGGTCATGTACATATTTCCGCAAAAAAAGGCAATAATGATAAAACAAGGCAAAATAAAATACGTGTATTTGAAATCAGGAGGACATGAAGCGAGGCAAAGTTAGCAAAATCCTATCCCTGCTGATAAGAAAGCTATCGTTAAAAGATACTTGACGGCTTCTAGGTGCACCGCACGTGCAGAAAAGCAAACGAATATGGCCACGTAGCCCTTTACTGGTGATGTTCCCCGTAACCGGAATTGTGTTTGAAATGGTCCACAAAAGTCAACTCCGACCATGGGAAAGGGACGATATTGTATGACTCTTGACATTGGCAAGCCTCCCATTATAGAGTTTCCTGGCGGAGGCTGGGAACGAAAGTATTTTATACATTTACGACAGACCCTTTGACAAATGACCCTCCCTTGAATTACCCGAAACTGCTCTCTGATTAGGCTGAGTAGAGTTTGTGGTCCAGTGTGTAAATATTTGCTGTGAAAGTGGCGAACCATTGCTTTGGTAAAAACATGATCTTTAGGAAGTAGTATTGGGTGCTTAGCATCGTAGCCCAATTCCGAATTACATAATCTACCACGCACACGTAAAATTCCATCAAAGTCTATGAACGGCCGAAGAAAATAGTTTGATTGTTCTTTAATTGGTGTATCTCAGAGGAAAAATCTTCTTGTTGAATGATCCACATAACGTAGCTTAATGACTTCTGAGGTTGAGTGTCAAATCGCCCAAATCAGAAAAATGTCACATCGCCCAAAAATTAAAAAATTACAAAACACCCAAGAAAGTGAGCGTTTTGTCAGAATTCATTAATAGCCCTGCTTCCGATCGCCCGAAACCAAATCGCCCAAAATGCTGAAAAATGTCAAATCACCCAAAACCTTTTTTTGAATTTGTGGGCTATTTAGCATAATGTCAAATCACCCAAAAATATAATTAATTTTGGGTGGATTGACATTTTCGTTAAATTGGGTTTAAGACGTTCAAAACGAATTGTAACAATTACATTAGCGGCGCCATAGCGCTTTCACGTCGCGTTCGCGTGCGAACGACGGCCCGGCGGCGTGGTTGCCGTTTCGCCACGCAATCGTGCGAATTAAATTATTTAAATACGTCAACAATTTTTTTAATAAAGAATCTAATTATTTATTTATTTCTTTATCTATTGATTTTGGACTTAACATTCGTTTTTTTAATAATACGGTCGCTCTTTTCTTAATTATTTATTTATTTCTTTATCTATTGATTTTAGACTTTACATTAGTTTTCTTAATAATACGGTCGCTCTTTTCACAGGGCTGCACCGGAGAGTTTTAGATTTAAAAAACCACTGGTTTAAAAGATAATAGAATGCCAGAAGAAAGGTTCAATATGCCAGAAATGCTGTGTAATAGTTCCCACCCGACTTGCTTGCATTTTCATTCTTCAAGAGGTCAACCGAATGCATTGAGTTAATTTATCAGCATATTTCTCAAAAGGCTAACCAAGTGCATTGGTTTCCTTGTTTTTGTTTACTTCTCTTTTTTTGTTTATATTCGGTCATCGTCACTTTTATGGGTCAACATAAAAGGATCAACCGAATGCATTGGGTTAATTTATCAGCATATTTCTCAATAGGCTAACCAAGTGCATTGGTTTCCTTGTTGTTGTTTACTTCTCTTTTTTTGTTTATATTCGGTCAGCGTCACTTTTATGGGTCAACATAAAAGTGATGATGATAATATTTTATGGAATGAAATAGTGGAATAATGTAAACACAAGCAAGTACAAGTAGGGTGATATTTTGTATGGGTTTATGACCAATACATAACTCCTCCTTCGTTAGAGAAAATTTCCTCCTGGAAATTATTATGACTTGGGGACTTCGTTTGTTTTTTTCCTTGTTCTTCTGTTAAGTTTTTAGTTTTATTTTTAATTTTACCGGTTCTTCTGACATTTTTATACATTATACTTCCCCGTGCAGGGACGGGTTAAGAATATCACTGCAGCGCCCCCCAACAACTAGCACTTGTCGTAAAAGGCGACTAAGGGGACAAATCAGATCTAGGCAATATAACACCCAAGTGAGCCTAGCGACACATATACTACCTTAAAAACCATCCCACAAGTGCGCATGCGAGTCCGTGGGTTGGCACGACTGGAGATCACCGGTGTCATAGAAGAAAGATCAAACAATAATAAAACAGAAGCATGCACGTGTCAAACAACAAACACCATCGCAATATGGTGCAAAAAATTGTATTGCAAAACTGTATCATTATGGTAATACTTGCAAAAAGGAAAGGCACTACCACTGCTGTGCATGGTACTGATCCTGGACCTAGCAGAAATGTTCGGATCAGAGCTATACGGATTCCGGGGGCTAGCAAAATAATGAAACAGTTTGGATGCAATTTGAGGGTCACGAGTTGGAACGTTGGAAGCATGACCGGTCGAAGTTACGAGCTGGAAGAGATGATGAATAGAAGGCGGGTGGACATCTTGTGTGTCCAAGAGACGAAATGGAAAAACACCGGCAATCGGGCGCGTTTCTTGGACGTTAGGACAAAAGATTACAAGATGTTCTACTACGGAACGGAAAAGGCTAAGAACGGAATCGGTATCATCCTTGCGGCAGAGCTACTTGGTAACGTCTTGAGCATTTCGAAGTCCAGGGACCGTTTGATGTCTCTCAAACTAGTAATACAAGGAGAGGTGTGGAATATTGTCAGTGCATATGCTCCCCACAATGGGTGCAATCAGAGAGATAAAGATGCATTTTGGCTAGATTTCCACAATCTCCTTAAGAACATCCCAAAGGAAGAATTTCTGTTTGTTGGAGGAGATTTGAATGGACATGTCGGGAAATCAAACGAAGACTATGAAGACTGCCATGGAGGACTAGGATATGGCACCAGGAACCTTTCTGGTGAAGACATCCTAAGCATGTGCAAATCGCATGGTCTTATCGTGTTAAATACCATGTTCATCAAACAAAGCCGACACCTGATCACTTACAGCAGTGGTGGAGATGAAACTCAGATTGACTACCATTTGGTAGCCAGTTTCATGAAGCCTCGGGTAAAAGATTGCAAAGTGATCCTGGGAGAGGCAATCGCTCGGCAACACCGTCTCCTGCTAACAGAATTTTTTATGAAAACACCAAAGAAAAGCAAACAAACAAGGTTCTCTGAGAAAATCAAATGGTAAAATGTGGACAAAGAAAAAAGCGAGGCTTTTGTTTTCGTAATGAAAAATTACCTCTCTCACACCATCAACGGAGCTGAGGATGAAGAGTGCAGAGCACAAAATATGTGGGATTCCCTACAGTGAACTTGCTTAAAGAAGGCCAAATCACTGCTAGGAGCTTCAAAAGGCCACCATCAACACGCCAAAGAAACATGGTGATAAATGAAAAAAAGCTGCTTTTAAAGCTTGGTCAAAGTGCCCCTCTAATAATAGTGACGAAAAAGCTCGCCTCGAAATGGAATACAGATGTTGCAAGAGAAAAGCGAAGAAGAAGTGCGACCAGCTTCAAGCAGAGAGTACGGAGGGCCTGTATCGGGAGCTGGAGAAAATATTTTCCCCGGTTGCTGATGCAAACCAGGATATCCAGGAGCTGCGAAGACATAATATGAACAAGAGCGCCACTATCTTCAAAATAGCCGCCCAAAGAAGGAAGAATGCTCAGGAGATTCGTTCGCCAAAGTTCATTAGCAATGCTCATGGCCAGCTTCTTGTGGATGACGACAAAATTCTGCAGAGGTGGCGGCAGTATTGTGAACAGCTTTTAAATGAACAGTTTCCCCGGCTATACTTTCCAAGAGCCACCCCTAACTGTGAAGAAATACCCGACATTACAGTCGAAGAAGTTAGTGAGGCGGTCAAATACTCCAAAAAATGAAAAGCGGTTGGGCCCGTCGAGATACCCTCTGAGTTCTGGAAAAAGATGGAAGACATCGGGTTCAGATGGCTCAGAATTCTCATCTCCAAATTCGTGAGAGGTGATCCAATGCCGAATCAATGGAGGGAAAGTTACCTTCTCCCTGTATACAAAGGGAAGGGTGTTACACGAAACTGTGATAACTACCGTTCGATCAAGCTGATGTCACACACCATGAAGATCGTTGAGCGGGTATTAGGTGGCCGACTGCGAAAAATAATACGGCTATCTGATGATCAGTGCGGGTTTGTCTCGGGTAAATCAACCACAGATGCAATCCAAAGTATAAGGATCATAATGGAAAAACATCGTGATTCCTTAAGGGATTTGCATATTGTATTGGTTGACTTTGAAAAGGCATTCGACAGACAACCACGAGATCTGATATGGGTGGCGCTAAGACATCGAGGGGTTCTAGAAACCTATGTACAGATGATCATGGACATGTACGAAGGAGCAAAGACAAGAGTATGATGCCCCGCTGGAGTAACCGAAGAGTTCCCAATCAAAGTCGGGGTGCACCAGGGAAGCGTTTTAAGTCCTTTGTTCTTTATTACAGTCCTTGATTATCTGCTTGAAGGTAAAGTGATGGACCCCTAGGTACAGCAGTTATTCTTTGCTGACGATGGAGCCATCATAAGTGAGGATCCTACATCCCTGCAACGAGCACTTGATGTGTGGGTGGACGCTCTGGAGGGAAATGGGTATCGCATTAGTTCAAAAAAGACAGAGTACTTGTGCTGCCCGTTCTCTGATCCACTCGGGCCTATTCCAGACATTTATTTGAATGGAACAGTGCTTCCCAAGTGCGAAATGTTCAAATATCTGGGATCTATGATCAATAGCAAAGCAACTTGTGATGACGACATCAATCATCGTGTAAGCGTAGGGTGGATGAAGTGGGGAGAAAATTCCGCTATCTTCTGTAACAGAAAAATGCCACCTAAGTTGAAAGGAAGGCTCTACACCGCAGTTGTACGTCCAGCGCTGTACAAAAAGTATGAGAGTAAATTAGCGGCAGCTGAGATGAGATACTTCGCATGACAGCAGGAGTGACAAAGCTTGATCGAATAAGAAGTTCGAAGATCCGTGGAAGCTTTCACATCAAGGAAACCATCGTACAAAAAATAGAACGCGACCGGCTCAGTTGGTATTGCCACGTTCAAAGAAGAGATCATTTGAACCCTGTTAAGAAAGCAATATCAATGCACGTTCCAAAGACATCGCGATGTAGGAAAGGCAGGCCTATAAACGCCTGGATCAGACAAATGCGACGACATCGGCATTTCATTGGCCTCAGTAACCGAGTGATCCAAAATCGGCAGGCCTGCCGATATTTCTGAGGTCAAATAGGCGAACCCCACATGCGGATCAGTAGAAATGCGGTGAAGTGGAGGGTTGTGATCCCTTGTTTTCGGATCATAAAAAAATACAAATATTTGGCGCAACAGCTCTTTAAAGTGCCAGGGCCTAGCTTCTCGCAACCAATCATGTTGTGTGCGTTATATTTTTCACACGAATGGAAGGGACCTACAGTTTAATGCCGACTCCGAACGGCGATTTGAGAAGCTTTTTCATGACAGCAATACTCTCGGATGTTTGTCAGACGCTCGCGAGAGGTGGGACCGTGAAAAAACTTTTTGGTATTTTCTGGGATTCGAACTTGGAACCTCATGCGTAGTGAGGATCATAGCCTCGCTGATAAAAGGAAGAAGAAGAACTTCCGGCAGTGATTGCAATTAATATGATTAAGCACATAGTTGTACCAGAAATTACATAGTTTTTAATTTTATGGTATTCAACTAATTCTATAGTATGTCTCGTATCAACTTCTTGTACTTCTTTAAACTTTTCGAACACACTGTTAACTGTTATGTTTTCTTTAAATATTTCTTCATAATATAACTGAAATGTGTAATTTGTTTCTTTGTTCTTTATAATTGCATCATTCATTTTTATATTACAATCTTGAATGTTGATAATGTAATTTCCTTTAAGTTTTATGTCTCTAAGATCACAATTGTTTTGAATAGTTACATTTTCAGCGTTCTTAACAGTATAAGTTCTATCATTTAATTTAATAATTTCAAAGTTTTTATTTATTGTCATCCAACAGTTTTGTTTTACAATACAGTCACTTCTTTCTCTTAACTCGTTAACATTGTTTTCCTGACTATTATATTGATACTCTTTTCCTTCGTAAGTTATTACCATAAATGGTTCTAAATTGATTTCTTGTTTTTCTGAATTTGTGATAGGCATAATAATTTTAATTGAGGGGATTCTTAAAGCAATGATAATAGAGTCATCTTGATAATGCATTATTCCTGTTCTAATATTTTTTAGTTTACCTAGGTCCATATCTGTCATCATTAGTTCTTCTCTAGTGAGCAAACTGGTGTGAGTTATTCCCACTTTTATTGAAGCGATTGTATCTAATAAGTTATCGATCAGATTTTCTAACATCTCTGGTCAAAACTTCTGTCCTCTGAAGTCGGTCAATTATCGTCTTTTGTAGTTGTTGGCTTTCGTTCTGGTAACGTGCTATTTCTTCCCTGTCTCGTTTAACTAAGTCTTGAATGTTTTTCATATTGATATACCATATGCTTGGTCTGTGAAACTCATCTGACAAAACAAACGAATGTTAAGATAAGAGGATATAGCGTGCATCACGCCTTCCACCCATCGGAAAGAGCAAGAGGCGGATCATCCTTGTTTATAAAAGAATGTATCGATTACTCAGCGGAAGTAAAGATTAAATTAGAAGCAATGCAAATAAGCACGGTACGTGTTAGAAATAGACATTTTGCCTTCAACATTTCGTCTATATATTCTCCACTGCGATGTAAACTTGAAGAAAGTGATTTTACAAACATCTTCAACTTTCTTAAATCAAATTTTATTATTGGTGGCGACTTCAACGCGAAACACGCCTTCTGGGGTTCAAGGTACGCCTCTCAGAAAGTTAGAAAGCTTTATAATGTGGGTATGCAATACAGTTGTGATTTTCACTCGACGGGTAAACCAACATATTGGTCGACTGATAGAAATAAGATACCAGATCTGATCGATTTCTTTGTTGTTAAAGGAATATCTGGCAACTGAATACAAGTTGAAGAAAGCTTTGATCTCTCCTCTGATCATTTTCCAATCATTATGACGATAAGCGATGCTCTGATTAAAAAAGTAGGACCGGTCAGATTAACAGGCGCGAAAACTAATTGGGATGGCTTTAAAAAAGATATTGAAGCAAATACTGAGCTGAGCGTATCACTTAAAACGCCATACGAACTTGAAGTTGAAGTTGATCGCTTCGTCGAAATCCTACAGAATGCCGCGTGGAAGAATACTCCCAAACCAAAGAAAACGCCGGCAAGCTACATTCAAACTTATCCGCAGAAAATAAAAGAGATGATTAAGGAGAAGAGAAAAGCACCCGAAAAATGGCAACAAACTCGGGCCCCGCAACATAAAGCACATCTTAACCGTTTGTGCAACTCACTAAAAATTTCTATTAAAAACCTTAAGAATAATGAAATGCAAACTTACCTAGAAAGCTTAACGGCAGAAAAAGATTCTAATTACTCGCTTTGGAAGGCTATAAAAGGTATTAAAAAACCTCAAATTCAAGCCGCCCCAATTAGACAAAATCAAGACGAATGGGCCAGGCATGATAAAGAGAAAGCGCAAGTTTTTGCCACCCATCTGAAAGAAACTTTCAAACCGTTTGATGGACAAGCTCTTATTGAAAATATAAACACGTCTTATATAGCCAATAGCGTAATAAGAAATGCAACACTTGCCGAACTTAAGGAAGAAATAAAAAAACTTAGACATAAGAAGGCTACTGGACACGACCTAATTACGGGAGAGGTTCTTAAAGCACTACCAAGAAAAGCTCTAATTAAGCTTCTGTTCATTATAAACGCCGCTCTTAGACTAGAATATGTTCCCAGTCAATGGAAAGTCGCCGAAATCATAATGGTCCTTAAGCACGGAAAACCGCCGAATGAAAAAACGTCTTATAGACCGATTTCGCTTCTTCCAATTATATCCAAGGTGTTCGAGAGAATATTGATTGGGCGAATACAGCCGGTAATAGAAGAAGGGCATCTCATTCCGGATCATCAATTCGGATTCAGAAGTAAGCATTCTACAGTTGAACAAGTACATCGAATAACAAATGTAATCGAAAAGTCACTTGAAGAAAAAAAGATTTGCTCAAGCGTATTCCTTGACGTCTCTCAAGCCTTTGACAAGGTCTTGCACGAAGGCCTAAAGTTTAAATTACGACAAGTTCTGCCAGAGCACCTATATAATATTTTGAAGAACTACCTTACGAATAGACTATTCCGCGTCAAATGTGGAAATGAATATTCAGATTTCAAGGAAATAATGGCTGGGGTGCCGCAAGGAAGCGTTCTTGGTCCAGTCTTATATCTATTATACACCCGTGATATACCGCAAGTAGAAGGCACTGAGCTAGCTACATTTGGCGACGACACTGCTATCTTGGCAGTAGGTAAAACGGTCGAAGGCCCCGTGCAGGGACGGTTTAAGAATATCACTGCAGCGCACCCCCAACAACTAGCGCTTGTCGTAAAAGGCGACTAAGGGGACAAATCAGATCTAGGCAATATAACACCCAAGTGAGCCTAGCGACACATATACTACCATAAAAACCCTCCCACAAGTGTGCATGCGAGTCCGTGGGTTGACACGACTGGAGATCACCGGTGTCATAAAAGAAAGATCAAACAATACTAAAACAGGAGCATGCACGTGTCAAACAACAAACACCATCGCAATATGGTGCAAAAATTGTATTGCAAAACTGTATCATTATGATAATACTTGCAAAAAGGAAAGGCACTACCCCGCCAGGCACTACCACTGCTGTGCATGGTACTGATCCTGGACCGAGCAGAAATGTTCGGGTCAGAGCTATACGGATTCCGGGGGCTAGCAACATAATGAAACAGTTTGGACGCAATTTAAGGGTCGCGAGTTGGAACGTTGGAAGCATGACCGGTCGAAGTTACGAGCTGGAAGAGATGATGAATAGAAGGCGGGTGGACATCTTGTGTGTCCAAGAGACGAAATGGAAAAACACCGGGAATCGGGCGCGTTTCTTGGACGTTAGGACAAAAGATTACAAGATGTTCTACTACGGAACGGAAAAGGCTAGGAACGGAATCGGTATCATCCTTGCGGCAGAGCTACTTGGTAACGTCTTGAGCATTTCGAAGTCCAGGGACCGTTTGATGTCTCTCAAACTAGTAATACAAGGAGAGGTGTGGAATATTGTCAGTGCATATGCTCCCCACAATGGGTACAATCAGAGAGATAAAGATGCATTTTGGCTAGATTTCCACAATCTCCTTAAGGACATCCCAAAGGAAGAATTTCTGTTTGTTGGAGGAGATTTGAATGGACATGTCGGGAAATCAAACGAAGACTATGAAGACTGCCATGGAGGACTAGGATATGGCACCAGGAACCTTCCTGGTGAAGACATCCTAAGCATGTGCAAATCACACGGTCTTATCGTGTTAAATACCATGTTCATCAAACAAAGCCGACACCTGATCACTTACAGCAGTGGTGGAGATGAAACTCAGATTGACTACCATTTGGTAGGCAGTTTCATGAAGCCTCGGGTAAAAGATTGCAAAGTGATCCTGGGAGAGGCAATCGCTCGACAACACCGTCTCCTGCTAACAGAAATTTTTATGAAAACACCAAAGAAAAGCAAACAAACAAGGGTCTCTGAGAAAATCAAGTGGTACAATCTGGACAAAGAAAAAAGCGAGGCTTTTGTTTTCGTAATGAAAAATTACCTCTCTCACACCATCAACGGAGCTGAGGATGAAGAGTGCAGAGCACAAAATATGTGGGATTCCCTACAGTGAACTTGCTTAAAGAAGGCCAAATCACTGCTAGGAGCTTCAAAGGGCCACCATCAACACGCCAAAGAAACATGGTGGTGGAGTGATGAAGCTAAGAAAGTGATAAATGAGAAGAAAGCGGCTTTCAAAGCTTGGTCAAAGTGCCCCTCTAATAATAGTGACGAAAAAGCTCGCCTCGAAATGGAATACAGATGCTGCAAGAAAAAAGCGAAGAAGAAGTGCGCTCAGCTTCAAGCAGAGAGTACGGAGGGCCTGTATCGGGAGCTGGAGAAAATATTTTCCCCGGTTGCTGATGCAAACCAGGCTATCCAGGAGCTGCGAAGACACAATATGAACAAGAGTGCCACTATCTTCAAAATAGCCGCCCAAAGAAGGAAGACTGCTCAGGAGATTCGTTCGCCAAAGTTCATTAGCAATGCTCATGGCCAGCTTCTTGTGGATGACGACAAAATTCTGCAGAGGTGGCGGCAGTATTGTGAAGAGCTTTTGAATGAACAGTTTCCCCGGCTATACTTTCCAAGAGCCACCCCTAACTGTGAAGAAATACCCGACATTACAGTCGAAGAAGTTAGTGAGGCGGTCAAATACTCCAAAAAACGAAAAGCGATTGGGCCAGACGAAATACCCTCTGAGTTCTGGAAAAAGATGGGAGATATCGGGTTCAGATGGCTCAGAATTCTCATCTCCAAATTCGTGAGAGGTGATCCAATGCCGAGTGAATGGAGGGAAAGTTACCTTCTCCCTGCATACAAAGGGAAGGGTGATACGCGAAACTGTGATAACTACCGTTCAATCAAGCTGATGTCACACACCATGAAGATCGTTGAGCGGGTATTAGGTAGCCGACTGCGAAAAATAATACGGCTATCTGATGATCAGTGCGGGTTTGTCTCGGGTAAATCAACCACAGATGCAATCCAAAGTATAAGGATCATAATGGAAAAACATCGTGATTCCTTAAGGGATTTGCATATTGTATTGGTTGACTTTGAAAAGGCATTCGACAGACAACCACGAGATCTGATATGGGTGGCGCTAAGACATCGAGGGGTTCCAGAAACCTATGTACAGATGATCATGGACATGTACGAAGGAGCAAAGACAAAAGTAAGATACCCCGCTGGAGTAACCGTAGAGTTCCCAATCAAAGTCGGGGTGCATCAGGGAAGCATCTAAAGTCTTTTGCTCTTTATTACAGTCCTTGATTATCTGCTTGAAAGTAAAGTGATGGACCCCAAAATACATCAGTTATTCTTTGCTGACGATGGAGCCATTATAAGTGAGGATCCTACATCCCTGCAACGAGCACTTGATGTGTGGGTGGACGCTCTGGAGGGAAATGGGTATCGCATTAGTTCAAAAAAGACAGAGTACTTGTGCTGCCCGTTCTCTGATCCACTCAGGCCTATTCCAGACATTTATTTGAATGGAACAGTGCTTCCCAAGTGCGAAAAGTTCAAATATCTGGGATCTATGATCAATAGCAAAGCAACTTGTGATGACGACATCAATCATCGTGTAAGCGTAGGGTGGATGAAGTGGCGAGAAAATTCCGCTATCTTCTGTGACAGAAAAATGCCCCCTAAGTTGAAAGGAAGGCTCTACACCGCAGTTGTACGTCCAGCGCTCACATACGGTTCACAATGTTGGACGATGTACAAAAAGTATGAGAGTAAATTAACGGCAGCTGAGATGAAGATGCTTCGCATGACAGCAGGAGTGACAAAGCTTGATCGAATAAGAAGTTCGAAGATCCGTGGAAGCTTTCACATCAAGGAAACCATCGTACAAAAAATAGAGCGTGACCGGCTCAGTTGGTATTGCCACGTTCAAAGAAGAGATCATTTGAACCCTGTTAAAAAGGCAATATCAATGCACGTTCCAAAGACATCGCGATGTAGGAAAGGCAGGCCTATAAACGCCTGGATCAGACAAATGCGACGACATCGGCATTTCATTGGCCTCAGTAACCGAGTGATCCAAAATCGGCAGGCCTGCCGATATTTTCTGAGGTCAAATAGGCGAACCCCACATGCGGATCAGTAGAAATGCGGTGAAGTGGGAGGGTTGTGATCCCTTGTTTTCGGATCATAGCCTCGCTGATAAAAGGAAGAAGAAGGTAAAACGGTCGAAGATAGTACAGAAAAACTGCAAGAAGCTTTGGATAGAGTAAATGAATGTGCAAATGTTTGGCGAATCGCACTCAACGAGACCAAATCTGTTCATGCACATTTTACTTATAAGAAAATAAATAATTTGCCGATCTTTTCAAACTCGGTTCAAATTCCGTTTGCAAACGAGGCTAAGTATCTTGGAATGACACTTGATGCAAAGCTGAAATGGAAAACGCACGTTAAGAAAAAATGCAAAGAACTAGATAATAAATATAGAGAAATGTATTGGTTACTTGGAAAATATTCCAAGCTTAATATAGAGAACAAACTGCTTTTGTATAAGCAAGTGCTAAAGCCCGTATGGACATATGGTATACAACTCTCGGGTTGTACCAAAATCACTAATATTAAAATTTTACAAACTTTTGAAAACAAAGTGCTAAGAGGTATTGTTAACGCGCCATGGTATATCCGAAATAGCGATATCCATAGAGATCTTGGCATTAAAACTATAGAAGACGAAATTCAAACCTACGCGAGAAAGCATAGAAGTCGACTAGAAAGTCACGTAAATATTACAGTCCTCCAAGTTTTGGAAGAAAGAAATTTACTGCGCCGTCTACAATCAAACAAACCTTTAGACTTAGCGCGATAAGTAACCGCGTCAAAACTGCGGAGCTGGCAGGAACTTCTAATGGGAAAGTACCTGCAAAACGTCCTTATTACGTGAAATGAAAACTACTTGATAAGTCGAATACTTAGTTGTAGTAAAAATAAAAACAAGTCTGTTTTGGAGGAAGATTTTTTTAGTGGGTAAGAATCCCACACTACTATGAGCACGCACTGTCGGTCCTCATAGTGTCTTGTTGAAGATATTCACCTACCCTCGGAGAAAAAAAAAATATTGTTTTCTAGTTGTCTATTGATTTTAATTTGTGTTTTTAGTTCCTGTATTGCCTTTTTATTATTAGTGTCTATAACCTAAAGGTGTTCTTCAATTTCTTCTATATCTTCGTTATCCATTGTAGCGAATAACAATTTCTGAGCTGTACCTACTATGTTTATTAATCCTCTTCTTGACCTTTGCTTATGGGGCCTTATATGTACTAAGAATTTTGGTGTATATTGTATAATATTCCTTTTTAATTTCTAAATTTTTTCCGACAATTTCGAATTTCTTGATCTCATTTTAAGTCTGCAAAACATCGTTCAGATTGATAATGTGCAGGATAGTTTGTGTTTGGTTGACGATTTCTCCATCCCCGATGTTTATGATAGTGAAGCCGTTGTTGTTCTCAATTGGTGTTATTACGAGTGTTGCTTGTATCGGGTTCGTTCCCATCAGTATTACCAGTCGTAGTAGTGGTAGAAGGAGCGATCGGACGACGACATCGGCATTTCATTGGCCTCAGTAACCGAGTGATCCAAAATCGGCAGGCCTGCCGATATTTTCTGAGGTCAAATAGGCGAACCCCACATGCGGATCAGTAGAAATGCGGTGAAGTGGGAGGGTTGTGATCCCTTGTTTTCGGATCATAGCCTCGCTGATAAAAGGAAGAAGAAGGTAAAACGGTCGAAGATAGTACAGAAAAACTGCAAGAAGCTTTGGATAGAGTAAATGAATGTGCAAATGTTTGGCGAATCGCACTCAACGAGACCAAATCTGTTCATGCACATTTTACTTATAAGAAAATAAATAATTTGCCGATCTTTTCAAACTCGGTTCAAATTCCGTTTGCAAACGAGGCTAAGTATCTTGGAATGACACTTGATGCAAAGCTGAAATGGAAAACGCACGTTAAGAAAAAATGCAAAGAACTAGATAATAAATATAGAGAAATGTATTGGTTACTTGGAAAATATTCCAAGCTTAATATAGAGAACAAACTGCTTTTGTATAAGCAAGTGCTAAAGCCCGTATGGACATATGGTATACAACTCTCGGGTTGTACCAAAATCACTAATATTAAAATTTTACAAACTTTTGAAAACAAAGTGCTAAGAGGTATTGTTAACGCGCCATGGTATATCCGAAATAGCGATATCCATAGAGATCTTGGCATTAAAACTATAGAAGACGAAATTCAAACCTACGCGAGAAAGCATAGAAGTCGACTAGAAAGTCACGTAAATATTACAGTCCTCCAAGTTTTGGAAGAAAGAAATTTACTGCGCCGTCTACAATCAAACAAACCTTTAGACTTAGCGCGATAAGTAACCGCGTCAAAACTGCGGAGCTGGCAGGAACTTCTAATGGGAAAGTACCTGCAAAACGTCCTTATTACGTGAAATGAAAACTACTTGATAAGTCGAATACTTAGTTGTAGTAAAAATAAAAACAAGTCTGTTTTGGAGGAAGATTTTTTTAGTGGGTAAGAATCCCACACTACTATGAGCACGCACTGTCGGTCCTCATAGTGTCTTGTTGAAGATATTCACCTACCCTCGGAGAAAAAAAAAATATTGTTTTCTAGTTGTCTATTGATTTTAATTTGTGTTTTTAGTTCCTGTATTGCCTTTTTATTATTAGTGTCTATAACCTAAAGGTGTTCTTCAATTTCTTCTATATCTTCGTTATCCATTGTAGCGAATAACAATTTCTGAGCTGTACCTACTATGTTTATTAATCCTCTTCTTGACCTTTGCTTATGGGGCCTTATATGTACTAAGAATTTTGGTGTATATTGTATAATATTCCTTTTTAATTTCTAAATTTTTTCCGACAATTTCGAATTTCTTGATCTCATTTTAAGTCTGCAAAACATCGTTCAGATTGATAATGTGCAGGATAGTTTGTGTTTGGTTGACGATTTCTCCATCCCCGATGTTTATGATAGTGAAGCCGTTGTTGTTCTCAATTGGTGTTATTACGAGTGTTGCTTGTATCGGGTTCGTTCCCATCAGTATTACCAGTCGTAGTAGTGGTAGAAGGAGCGATCGGACCTGTCAGTTTTCTTGGCCGTTTAATATTTGTTGTATGTACATTGTCTAATCTCTTAACTCTTAAGTTAGGTTCATTCTTGTGCCTTACATGTTTATAGTTTTTTATATAGCCTACTTGCCTTGTTTCCGCGTAATTTTTTCTTGTTTTGTTCTTGTTATCAATAATTTGTTCCTTCTTGGTCCTTAGTTTCATTACTAGTGCATCTATGGTATATTTGTATTTTGGGCTTGCGTTGGAGACATATTAATTGTGGAGTGATACCTTCTGTTATAGATTTGAAACGATTTAAACATTCTTACGTTTATTGATTCTTCCTGCTTCACTGTTAGTAAGATTTCTGCTATTGTACTATGTATGCGCTCTATATCGGCATTGCCCGTATGAGCGTTTGGCTTAGTAAAGTGTGCCTGCACATTTCGTTCCCTAAGAAATTCTCTTATGTACATTTTATTGAACTCGTTGTCTGTTATTATTTTTACAAGTACACCTTCTCTAGTAAAGTGTTCTGTGATAGCGTCTGTCTTATGTATATGGTTCTTGCTCTCTAATCTATAGACATATCCTTTTTTGGTGAGTTTGTCAATCATAGTTAAAAATATATGTTTGTGGAAGTGGTAAATATCTATATGAATTATTTCATTTGGTTGGCTAAGGATCTCGGTTATTTTGAATTTCTCTTGTATCGGTTTCCTTTCATACTTAGCTTTCTGGCAGACATCGCAGTTGTTTATTATTTGTGTAATTACTCGAATCAGCTTGGGATAGCAAATTTGTTGTTTTAGCGTATTATAAGATTCTATAATTCCTGAGTGTTGACTCTCTTTCATGTGATAAAGGGATATCTGTTTCCTAGGTTCATCCTCTGTTCTTAAATCTCTTACTCTTCGCGTTAGTTTGACAAATTTCATTTTGCTGTTTCCTGCATATAAATTTATGATTATTTGCTGGACTTTATTATAATCCGGCTCTCTCACATCAGCATAAATGTCAATTGTTCCTTGAGTCATTTCTTTAAGTTGGTCTGTTATTATTCCTATAGAATCTGAAGCTCTAATATACAAAATTCTCTTACCATGAAGTGTTTCGATTTTAGGTTCCTTATCATAACTTAAAATGATTTGTTGTTTGTATATATTGACTATACCTTCTTTGATAGGAATGTGGTCCAGTTGTTCCTCCATTCCTCAATGGATTGTTTCGTTGTCCGACAGTTGGTTGATTTTCAAGCTCGCTTCTTCGATTCTGCTTAGAAAGTCGGCAACTTTATTCTCCTGTCGCTTGAGATATTCAATCTCATAGTCAAACTCTTGCAATTTAAGTAACCACCTTTGGCTGCGCTGAGAGAACTCGGCACCATTATATTTTTTATTCAAATACTTTATAGGGAGATATGGCCGTAATTTCGATACACTCCAAACAATTGCTAGGAATTCATTATCTGTTACTGAATAATTCCTTTCATGCTCGGTTAGAGTCCTTGAAATATAACAAACTGGTTGTTTGTCCTGGGTGAGGACAGCTCCGATGGCGAAATTACTCACATAAGCGTATAAATGGAATGGTTTTTCAAATTCCGCAAATTTAAGAATTGGGTGAGTTATCAAGTTAAGTTTGAGTGTCTCAAACGCGTTTACGTATTCGGGGTCATTCACGTTTATCCTGGTATCTTTTTTAAGGTACCTGGTCATTGGATATGCTAGTTTTGCATAATCCTGTATAAATTTTCGGTAGTACCCTGAGGCTCCTAGAAAACTCCTAAGTTGTTTTTCCGTTTGCGAAAGTGGAAGGTTTTTTTATCGTACCTACTTTATTAGGGTTTGGCTTTATGCCCTCCTCCATCAGAATGTGACCTAGAAACTCTGTTTCTTTCTTAAGAAATGAGCACTTACCAATTTGTAGCTTTAAATAATGTTTTCTCAAGATTCTGAAAATATCTCTAAGATTTGCTAAATGTTCTTTTAAAGAAGTGGAGAATATCAAAAAGTCGTCTAAATAGACAACACAGGTTTTGTTTATGTATTCCCGTAATATGTGGTTCATTAAGC
The DNA here is from genome assembly GCA_945910035.1 of Brachypalpus laphriformis. Classification (NCBI taxonomy): domain Eukaryota; kingdom Metazoa; phylum Arthropoda; class Insecta; order Diptera; family Syrphidae; genus Brachypalpus; species Brachypalpus laphriformis. Next base: position 58,284,416 of record OX246755.1, read on the forward strand.
GTTGGAATGTAGCTGGCGCGTTTTTAAGCCCAAAAGGCATACGAACATATTCGTATAATCCTTGTGGAGTTATAAATGCGGTTTTGGCAACATCAGCTGGGTGCATTAATATTTGGTGATACCCTTTAGCTAAATCAAGTGTAGAAAAGTAAATTGCTTTCCCTAACTTATCAAAGAGGGTATCTATATTTGGTAGAGGAAACCGATCGCCTTCAGGAATTGCATTTAGCGCTCTATAATCGGCACAAATGCGATACTGCAATTGACCATCCTTATCTGGTTTTTTTGCAACAACCACAATCGGTGAAGCATATCTACACTCAGAAAAAAGTATTCTATTAATTTGTTAATAGTACAGTTATTGGCTTAATAGTACCGATATCAGTTTTTTAATTGAATTAGAGGTTTGTGTTTTATTGTTTTAACAGTACAGACATTTTTATTATTTTAATGGTGTACAGAATTAATACAAATAGAAATACTATAGATCTGATATTACTTCTCTTATTAAATTAAATAGATTATCCTATTATTTTAATAGTCTGAAGTAGTAAATTATTAATAGTATCATCATATTAAGTTTTTAATGGGAGAAATCTAGATATCATATTGGTTTAATAGTATATACACTATAATATCATATTTTTCCTTGTTTTTAACCAGATATACTATTGATTTTCGCATTCGGCGTCTAAAGTTCAAGTGGTGAAGTTGTGGAAGCAAAAAATGAAATTCTGAAGAAGTGCATTTTGAATAATTAATTATTAAAAATCTTAATATTGAGTCGTAAATGTTTTATTACCGCTTTTGTTTTTTCTATGAACAATATTTACCGCAGTTTACTTTCCATTTGCCCCCCTTCATATTATTTTTTTGTACTTTTTGTTTTTCCTAGAAATACGAATTTTATAGAAAATTTTGGCGAATGTAATTCTCCTCTTATTAATATTATGGACGGCTTAGCAGAATGCGTCCCAAATGTTCAAGTGAATGAAAACAATAAAAAAAAGTGGAAGTGATGTGAAGTAATGAACTAATAAACAGTTCGTAGACGGACAGAAAGACTGAAGCCTTCACCCCACCTCAAAAAATCATATTGGTCGTGGAGGAACCTTCTGCTTCTCCTTCTGTGGTGATCCAAAATTCAGAAACGAAAGAGGATGAATTAAAACAGCTAATTTGCAACCGATTTGGGTTCGACGAAATAGTGTATAAACGAGTCGCTGGTAGGGCAATATTTTATATCCTTAGTACAAACTTATTAATAATTTTATATTTTTGATTGTTCAGAAAATGATTTTAACATTGAAAGCCTTCTTGTTGCAACGGAATCGGAACTAAGAGCTAAGTTTAAGTTCCATTTAAACTTATGAAGGAAAGATGTACCATATGTCCTTTTTTGGTTTTTAATATAAATAAAAATTCTTTTATTTTCTTTTTGTGGTTAGGCCAGCACATTTTCGGTTTCCAATTCCTGTAGAGAATGGATTGAAATGCATTCTACTCTTCAATAAGTCCGAAGTAGGTGTTCAAATTTTATCATCTCTGAGAAGAAATATCTTGATAAGTATCACAAGAATGCTTTGACATCTATTATAGTAGATAGCTATTCTAATAGGGGAACCGCACAGGCGGAACAGTAGAAATGCGGTGAAGTAGGAGGGTTGTGATCCCTTGTTTTCGGATCATAACCTCGCTGATAAAAGGAAGAAGAAGAAGAATGAATGAAATAGTGAAAGCAACTGATGCAATTGTAGCTATATTTCCTTCTGAGAGCAGAGTGTGCATATTGAAAGGCTTCACAACTTGTGTTATATGCGATTTGAAGCTTTGCATAAACAAAATGAAAATGCAGCAAAAGCCACTCATTCAAGAACAAATATACGTACAGTGTACACAACCCATATTCGTACACCCCCATCATAATCAGAAAAACATTTATTGTTACGTTATGAAAAGGAAATATCTAACAAAAACCAATAATTTTCAATGAAAACACATAAATATAAGAAAATAAAATGAAACACACAAATTTTGATATGGTTGTTTAATAAAATTGACACCTTTTGTTATTTAACATAAACAAAATCCGTATTCGTACACCTTAGTTATTCGACAGAACTAATGAAAAAAATGATTTTTAATATTTTGTAGGGTTTCCATTTTATTTCAAAACAGAGTTCAATCTTTTAGGGATGAATTCCACTAATTTGTTAGTTCAATTTTGTGGAATTTTATCCCATTCCGTCCTCAAAGCTGTTTTCAAGTCGTTCATGTTTCTAATATCATAATATTTTAATTTTTTTTTTTTTGTAAATTGACCATATATTTTCTATAGGATTTATGTCAGGGCTTCTAGGAGGAGTTTTTAAGTAGTTCGTGCAGTTATACAATATCCATAGCCGTGTATTCAGAGCTGTATGTTTCGGGTCGTTGTCTTGTTGAAAAACAAAGTCCAGTTCGCAACCTAAATTTGTCGCACTTTCATGCAAATTTGCTTTCAGGATATTAATATACTGCTTGGAATCCATGATGCTTTCGATAAAATGTAGTTTTCCGACACCTGCCACTTCAAAACATCCCCACACCATGAGTGAACCACCACCATGCTTAAACGTTGGCAGTAGGTTGTGTCTCATTAAGCTTGTATTAAGTTCACGCCAGATCTTTACACGTCAATCGGATATTTTTATATTAATTTTGCATTCATCGGACAAAGTTACCTTTCTCCAGAACTGCATGTCCATTTTTAAATATTTTTTTGCAAACATGATGCGCTTTTGCCTGTTAACTGGGCTCACATATGGTTTCCTCACTGTGACTCTGCTCCTAAAACCAATTTTTCGCATAAAATTTCGAATAGATTGTGCGGTAACTTGGATCCCAAGATATCTGTGAAGTCGTGCAGCATGCTTAATACCACTTACGAATGGATTTCTGCCGATTCGACGAAGCAAAAAAGACTGATGTTTTCTGTCCTATAAGGATCTATTTTGATTTCTTATATATATATTTACCACATATTGCATTGCAGACGGACTTCTTTTGACAATTTTTGCAATTTGTCGTAAAGATTTATTGCCTGCATGCAAACTTATTATCAACTTTCTTATAATATTTGAAAGTTCACTTGGCTTTCGACCAATCATTTAATTTTCGCGCAAACACCAGCAAATGCTATAAGATTTTATTACAAATGATGTTTACTCACAGTCAATGTATTATTCAGTGGAAAAAGTTTCAACATAACAGTTAAATTCCTTGTTTCGTGAGTAGAAATGCAGTATTAGCCATCTGTACGAATACGGATTTTGCTCATCCCAAAATAAAAAAAAATAATTTTTTAAACATTTTTATGAACACATGATTTTTATTTTTATTTTTTATTATAAATTTACGAGTTGCAAATATAACTATACGTATCTCATTCATTATTTTGTTTTACTTTTGTGTTAGTAAACATTTTTTTCTTCTAAGTAGGGGTGTACGAATATGAATTTTGCTTGCACGCTGCTGCCTACACGCTTGCTTTAAAAGCTGCACTTAATTTTGCACATTCACTTCCCACTCAGGCGCTTTTTGAACAACATACATATGTATGTATATTGTAGTTTTTGAAGAAAATGATTTTTATACATATGATGTTAGCTTGTTAGATGCTGTACTTAATAATAATATAATAGGTATAAGTCCAATGGAAATTTGCTGTGCTTATAAAATAAAATTGAAAGGTAAATTTTATAAGAAACTTTTTTTTTTGACAAAAACTTATATGAAATCAATTTCACTCTATGAAATAGAACATATTATGCTTGTATGCAAGTCGGATCTATACTTCATATGTAGACAGTGGAATGTTGGCTACTTTAGTGAGCATTTCCAAGCATACATTGTTGACAATAGTATAAATTCATTGTCCTTACACTCTGTTCTCGAATTTAATGGTCCCCCAATAAAAAAAATAAAACGTTTAAATCATTTCTATTTTTATTTATCATAAACTTATAAAACACTAATCCAATTTTGTACTTCTCGTATGCAATACTAAAAAAAAATTAAAGGATAAAAAAAAAATTAAGACTTATATCCCGGGGACTTACGTATATGTCCCGGGGACTAATGTCCCTGCGCCAAAAATTGCGGAAAAGAAATGTTTTCAACCTTTTTCAAATTGGTCTATGGTCGTATTTTTTTGACCTTCCTATGTGTTGATATTTTCAAATTGCGATAAAACGCCCATTTCTGCTTTGGGTGATTTGACATTTCATTTCTTGGTCGATCTGTCATAGTGTTTAATCGCCCAATAATGTTGGGCGATGTGACATTTTCCAGATTTGACATTTCTCAGTAAAAGGATCCGTAGTTGTCACAGAAATAATTATTTTGTACCTTTTCCTCTCAAGATGTGATTCTGATTTAAGATAGTCTGGGCCGGAAACCATAGATGAGATTTATGTAGCTCTGAGAAATATGTCCCACGCGATAGCATGTCAGCAGGATTACTTTTGGATCGGACGTGAACTGCAGCGATTCGGTTCGAAACGAATGTATCGAAATTCGAGAATTCTTCTGAAAACCAGCTTAGGACAATTGAAGCCAATAAAATATTTTTTCAAATACATCCTTAAAGATGTGTCGCACCTTTTCGACAAGGCAAGCCATCAATACTGTTGCGCGCAGCTCCAACCTCGGGATAGAAACTTTTTTCATTGGAGCTACTCTCGATTTCGAGCACAGCAGCTTGACAACTGTGCTTCCATCCTCCGTTACTGATTGGAAGTATAAACATGTACCATATTCATATTCTGTAGTGTCCGAGAATGCATGCAGTTGAAAGGTTGTACCATAACAAACCTTTCGCTCGAATTCAAACTTCCCTAAGTCGTTTAATTCTTCTCTGAAGCGTAACCAACGACTATGGTATTCCATCGGCAAGCTTTCATCCCATGCAAAGCCTTGCCACCAGAGTTGCTGCATGAAAACCTTTGCTAGGATAATAACTGGATTTATTAGACCTAAGGGGTCGAAGAGCCTTATAATTTCCGATAAAACATTTCTCTTAGTGACAGTTTCGGTTTCGTAGCGTGTGAAATGAATCCAATAAGTTCCCAACGTTTTGATTGCGTCAGAATCTCTTATGTTGAAAAGTGTTTCTCTATCACATTCGTGATTTAAAATTTGTTGCTCATTGGAACACCATTCTCGCAGAAAAAAACCTCCTCTAGCTAGTAGATCAATTAATTCTTTCTTGAGTTTTAAATCCCTATCTTATGTCGTCGCACCAGTTAACACGTCATCTACATAAAAATCAGTGTTAATCGCCTTAGCAGCATTGGGATAATTTTGACCCTTATCTTTGTAATGTTTTTGTAGCCAAATATGGGGCGGACGCGGTTCCATAAGTAACTGTGGTGAATTGATACGTTCTTACCTCGTCATCTTCGTTATCTCGCCAAAGAATCATGTGCAACTAAAGACAGGCTGGGTGCATCACAATCTGTCGATACATTTTTGTTATGTCAGCTGTGAACAGGAACGCAAAAAACCGAAAACGAACAACAATAGAGAAAATATAATTTTGAGCAACTGGGCCGACGAGAAGAGTGTCATTGAGCGAAAGCCCTGTTGTGGACTTGGCAGAGCCATCAAACACAACTCTCATTTTTGTGGTTGGGCTAGATGGTTTCAATACACAGTGATGTCGAAGAAAGAACTGAGATTTTGTAAAATCCAAAGTTGGTACATGCTCCATATGACCCAGAGACAGCAAATTCATTAATGACAGTAGAATGGGTCTGACGAAGACCAATATTCTTACGCAACCTTTTCTCCAAGTATTTTAGACGATTAAGTGCTTGATGGTAGGATTACCCTATTTTTTTTGCACTCTCCCTAAATGGTAAGCGGACCTGATATTGAATATTCTCTAATCTGCAAACATTCAAGTTAAAATGGCTCTCACTCAATTTCAGCCTTGTGTAATATGCGTTCGTTTCCTACCACTTCACTTCCATTTTCAATCTCCCAGAACATCTTAAACTCTTCATGTAGGTTTGTATCATTGTCAATCTCCTGTCTTATGTGAGAAAAACAGCTAGTCGGTAGTTGATTTTGATAGTGGTATTGATAGGGACCAGAAATAACCCAGCGAAGAATCGCTTTTTGTAGAACAGGTAGTGAAGATTCCAAATGAATTTGCCCGATTGATACGAGTATTAAATCAAAAAATAATTCGGCGTCTAAAACCAAATCCACACTTTGGGATACGTAAAAGAGAGGACCCGATAAGGTAATGTTTTTTGGTACGTTCCAGTTTGTGATATCGATTTTTGCGCTCTGGAATGCAGTCAGTTTCTTTAGTACGACGACTTCAATTGAGTTTGATGGCCGTGCACTTATTTCGAGAGTGGTTTTATAGTAAGAAGTCGATAAATTCTGTGCAATTGCACTAACACGATTATATTGCTTTGCATGATATTTCTTTAGACCAAGCACATAAATACATTTTTCGTTAATAAGATTCAATTGAGATCCTGAATCTAAGAGAACGCGACATCGAACTAACTGATTGGAGTAGTTTCATACTTTAATCAGATAAGTAGCTAAGAGTGTATTTGATTTCATACAGTTGACATCGTTTTAGGAAATCGCATAGAGAGTGGTTGCAGTATTGATACTGGATGAAGATTGGTTGTATACTGGGGCATCTGGATTAAAATTAGACTGAGTAGCACCTCGAGAGTCTTTTGATTGCTCTACATCGGAGGATGATGATGAGGAAATCAGATTGTTGTCATATTGTAACAATGTGTGGTCGTTTTGTCCACAAATATGACATCCCCTTGCGGGATAGTTAGATGATGAGTGCTGGTCTGTTTTTAAACAATTTTCGCACAAGCGAAGCATTTCAATTTACTGGTAACGATCAGCGAGCGGAGTGTTTGATACTTTGAAGCATTTGTAGATAAAATAAGTAGGTTGTGCGAAGAATAAACATTTAGTCTTAGTTCGAGCTTTTGTAAATGCCCTTTGAGCACTGCGTTGACTACTTGAAATTCCCATGTTATTATGTACCGTTTTAGTTGATAGCTTATAAGAAGAAGATAGAGAGTTGTTAAGTATATCACCTACCTACTAATATTGTACTTAACACATTTTCTTCAGAAATGTGTTGAACTCTGTGAGAGATCGACCGGGCGCTTTAAATTCCGCAGGCTGATTAGATGGTTATTTATCTTAATTCCGCTGAACAGGGTTTTATGACGTTTGGAAAATTAAAGATTCGATGCAGATGCTCCTTAGCATGTTCTCGAACGTTTCTTTTAACTTTTGAAGTGCTTCTTCGTAGTAACCTTCAACAATTTTTAGTCCATCGATGGAGCATTGTGTTATCTCTCCTAAATTGCTGACTGAATGATGAAACTTTAAGAGTTTGCTTGGGTGAGGATTGTTGTGTACTAGAGCGTTGAATGTTTCAAACCAGGCATCCAAGTAGTAATTTCGCCTGTAAAAATGGGAAATTCAATTTTGGGTAGCTTTATTGGATCCAATCTGTTCTCTGCGTTAATTGCCGTTGTGGAACCCTAAAGTGGGTTCTCCAATTTATTCAGCATAACACGTATCTATGACGAAACTAAGTAGTACGACTCCTCGTTGTCTGACCGGGTGAAAATTGTAACCTCTTTCGGATCTCCTTCTTCAAGTTTCAACAGAATTTTTTGGAAGTTGAATAGGCGCTGTCCAATGCCTTAGCCCTTCCAGTTCAGGGATCGATGTTAATTCCAGATTTTCCTTAACCCTGGGCACGAAGTTGGCGTAACGCTTAATTTGGTCTATGGGTACTTGTCGCCGTAATCGTAGAGCTCCTAACTGCTTTATTTTCTTGTCGGTGGTAGCGCTGGATTGGCCGTTGGACTTCATTTCGTCTGATTTCTCATTGGTCATTGCGTTGAATAGGATTACGGGACAGAATATAAATTATTCCAATATGAAATTATTCTTAGACGCAATCACTCGGTGTCACCAATGTTTTTGATGTAATTAATATTTTTTAATTATCGTATAATTATGTTAATAAAACACAAGCTTTAAACAACGTTATAATTTATTTGGTTAGATAGTAGGTCCGTTCACAAAGGAGTTAAAAAATATTGACTTGCTCGTGCAAGGAGTAAAGAATGAATAAGAAGTTAACATTCTTACATCGTGGTAATTTTGTGACATGTGGTTTTAGCATGATTACTTGAGCTACTATTACAGTTCATTTACTATACATTTCCGTGAGATATTATAATTTAAATGAATATCCTTTTTGTAATAAACGTAAATAAATAAAATTAAATAAGATTTACTGAGCAATTATTCTTAACAGCGTAATAATTATTTTCCAAGTCTTGGCTGAATATGACAAAACGTTTAGGGATGAAGTATACGAGGTTATTTAAAAAAGTATAAATGGTGTTCAGCTTTATACGATTTGAAATATAAAAATGAATTGTTTATACTCACCACTGGCTTGTTAAAACTTACCACAAATGTTAAACAACAAATAAACACCGACTTTTACTTTCTAATTTAAAGTTTATTGAAAAAGAAGAAACAAGTATAATAACTAAACAACACTGATTTTAATTAAAAAAAACGTTACAATGTCGTTCTAAAAAAAACAATAATATGAGTAGAACTAGCATCTCTCTTCTTTACTTAGGTTCGCACTATGCAACCAAGTTCACGGGATCCCTCGTTGTCCAGCAGCAACATTCTTATGAGTATACGCCCATGTTTACCACGTTGTAATAATTCTTTTTTAGAATAAATGTGAAGTAATACAGAAACTGCAGCACAGATAAAACGCTTATTCCCACAAAAGCACTGTAACAGTTGCCAAGGTTTCCTATTAAATATAAGAGAAATTTGAGTCTGTTAATGCTTATTAGCTAATTGAAATTTAATTCCAACCACACACAACCTCTTTTTATTTGCCATATACACAATAATAAGTACGTAGAGTGTACTCTATAAAAGAGATCAAACAGCGTTAGCTTTTTCATGCTAATGGAATCGAAAATCGCTGAAACATGGACTTTATTAAAAGAGGATGAAGATATCCTTGGTCGCTTCGAGAGAAATATTCTTCGTAAGATTTTCGGTACCGTTTGCGTTGACGGGTTTTGGAGGAGAAGATTCAATCACGAACTATACGAGCTGTACAGCGACATCGACCTAGTCAAAAAAACGGCGTATTGGGCGTCTGAGATGGCTAGGACATGTAGAGCGAATGGACACCAACGCTCCGGCCCGCAGAGTCTTCGAATCTAATCCCGAGGGACGACGCAGTTCAAGGGGACCTCGACCAACTTGGAGTGCGCAACTGGAGGCAATTAGCTAAAGACCGAGCTAAATGGAGAGGCTTGTTGGCTGAGGCCCAGGTTCACCCCGAACTGTAGCGCCACCTAAGTAAGCAAGTAAGTAAGGAATCGAAAAGAATACAATCTGCGTAACACGAACCGTATTTCTCTGTATTATCTACTTACACTATGACATTGAAATAGAGCGATATGTATCTTGGACAGACACATATTCTTTCACTTTGATTACAAACCGTTACACAAAAATTATCAAAATGCAGGTTGATCGTCAAAGTCTTGCATGTTTTAAGAGTGTGCTAAGATCAGACTCGGTGTCAAGGCAAGGATTGGTCGTTAGTTACTCTTACCCCTAGTTTCCACTGGCAATAATTCATTGCAAGAAATATGTCAAGCAATCGAAATTTCCAATGGAGACCACAAATGAAATGAACTATTTCAAGAAATTTGAGGTCTCCATTCGAAATTTCAATTGCTTGACATATTTCTTGCAATGAATTATTGCCAGTGGAGGCTAGGGCGACACCGAGTCCCCACGATACATATTTATTACAGACTTTATGTCTGAAATTTTTATTTTTTTATTCGGTGGGCAAATTTTGTAAAGACATTTCATTTTCAACCATATCGCGTAACCCCTAGTCTCCACTGGCGAGTTGTTTTTTACTTTTAACACGTTGGCTGCCAGTGAAAATGTGCGCAAAAAAAAGGGGGAATTTATGTTTTAAACACAAATGTGATAACTATATGGAAATATGTTCAAACAAGTCTTGACATACCACCCATTATTGCTTGTGCAAAAGAACTCAGCCCCCAACTCATTCTAACATATATATTTCTGCTTGGAAACTAGGGAATGATTTCCCCAGCTAATTTCCCTAGTGGACCGCACAACGTGGTTTGCAAAAACGTTTTGGCAGCCTTGAAAACTGTTTTTCCGCGAAAGCTTATGAAATTCGTTCATCGTTAGAGGTGCAGTTAACGCGCTAGGATTATTCGAGACTTCGACGAAAGCCGGTTTGAGTCTGTTACTGGATATTATTGACATTTGTCTTTTTATACGCAATTTTGAAGAACTTCTTGTAGCTCCCTGGTCGATAACAATTGTAACTGGTTTAAATCTTTAAATCTTGGGATCCACTATGTGCAGAAAACCTCTGCCACGATCTGTGCCCCTATATTGATGAGTATGAGTAGAGTAGAATATCTTCGGTCCACCGTGTGAATTTGTTACGCCTAGTCTCCACTGGCAATAATTGATTGAAAGAAATATATCAAGCAGATCTTATTCGTCTAAATGGAAATAGCTTCAACGTTGGAGATACAAGACTATGCCCGCTATGCAATTTAAGCGAAGAAGAAACAATCCTGCATTTTATGGGCAGTTGCCAGGTGCTTAGGGAGAGATGCAAATACTTTAATACAAATGTGCTCTCAGAAGAGGAAATAATTAATATTTTAAATGGAGGCTTAGGTGAAAATTGGAAAAATGTTGTTAGCTATATAACTTCCGGTTTAAATTATAGAAAGCTCATAACAAAAGAATTTGATTAAATTACAGAAGAACGAATTAAAAGTAAACAGACTTCTCTACCGACAGACGGTTAAATCCATGTCGTATGTTCTTTAATACTATGTAACTTATAATTTTGAAGCAAAAGCATTTTTTGTAAAATATTATTTCAAAATAAAGAACTTATTATTATTATTATTAAATATGTCAAGCAATTAAAATTTCCAATGGAGACCGCAAATTCGTTGAAATAATTCATTTTATTTGCGGTCTCCATTGGAAATTTCGATTGCTTCACATATTTCTTGCAATGAATTATGTCAATTGAAATTTCCAATGGAGACTGCAAATTTCTTGAAATAATTCATTTTATTTGCGGTCTCCATTGGAAATTTCGACTGCTTGACATACATATCTCTTGCAATGATTTGAATTATTACCAGTGGAGATTAGGCGTTAATTATGGTAACCCCTAGTCTCCACTGGCAATAATTCATTTCCAATGGAGACCACACATTTCTTGAAATAATTCATTTCATTTGCGGTCTCCATTGGAAATTTCGATTGCAATGAACTATTGCCAGTGGAGACCAAGAGTAAGACAATACCGAAAACCTTCGCAAGATAGAAGAGGTCCTACAAACAAGGTCTAAATGGATCATGTGGAAAGATCACGAAAGATCCTGCAGGACTTTTAACGTGACTTTCAGTCTTTTATAATACTTTTGGCAAGACAAACACTGCCTAGCCCGTTGGCGCACGTCTTTGTATACAGAAAGCCAAACGTATCTACTACCGGCCTCTGTTGCCTGGGTGCGAAATGTTATGTAACTGGTCGAAAACAGTTCGCCTAAAGCAGGTGGGTTGTAAGGCCTTGGTCTTCCAGTAGATATGTCACATCAGACGTCCGACCCAGAAACTGGAATACATTTGAAGTTAAAGAACGTGTTGGATTCTTCTAGTGCTTGTAATTCTTTGCCTAAATCAATGAGCTAGGGAAATTTGTTTGTAATCTGTTCATTCAGAAAGGTTTAAATTACTTATCCGCGAAAGGGTGTCTGTAACTACACATATTTTTTTCACCAGACAGATGTGTAATATCAGAAATGTATTGGGCTATTAGGTCCAAGCGACCCACTTACCCACTGTTGTTAGTTTTGAAGAGGAGGCCCTATTTTCGAAATAATTAGCAAAAGTCTTCCAAATTTAAGTCGGCATAAATTCCATTTTGGATTAAAATAATTAAAGTAAAGTGACATAATTACAGGGGATACATTGTATCTTGCAGTTGAAATGATAGTGGCATACCAGTGAAGGAGAATGATTAAAAAAAATAGACTGGATCCTTTTGAGGAGTTATTAAAAACAGTTCTCCTGTGCAAAGGGAAAGGTGATACGTGAAACTGTGATAACTACCGTTCGATTATTCTGGTGTCACACACGAGGGAGATCGTTGAGCGGGTATTAGGTGGCCGACTGCGAAAAATAATACGGCTATGATCAGTGCGGGTTTGTCGTGGGTAAATCAACCACGGATGCAATCCAGAGTATAAGGATCATAAGGGAAAAATATCATGATTCTTAAAAGGATTTGTATATTGTATTGCTTTACTTTGAAAAGGCATTCGGCAGACAACCACGAGATCTGATATGTATGAGTAGCGGTAAGACATCGGGGGGTTCCAGAAACTTATGTACAGATGATCATGGATATGTACGCAGGAGCAAAGAGAAGAGTAAGATGTCCCGCTGGAGTAACCGAAGAGGTCCCAATCAAAGTCTGGGTGCACCAGGGAAGCGTCTTGAGTCCTTTGCTCTTTATTGCAGACCTTGACAATCCGCTTGAATAAAAAGTGACGGACCCCAAGGTACATCAATTATTCTTTGGCGCAGATGAAGCCATCACAAGTGAAGATCCTATATCACAGCAACGAACACTTAACGTGTGGGTTGACGTTCGGGAGTGAAATGGGTATCGCATAAGTTAAAAAAAAGACAGAGTGCTTGTGCTACCCGTTCTCTGATCCACTCAGGTCTATTCCAGACATTTATTTGAATGGAACAGTGCTTCCCAAGTGCGAAAACTTCAAATATCTGAGTTCTATGATTAATAGCGAATCAACCTGTGATGACTACATCAATCATGGCGAAGTCGTAGGGTGGATGAAGTGGGGAGAAAACTCCGCTATCTTCTGTGACCGAGGAATGTCCCCTAAGTTGAAAGAAGGCTCTACACCGCAGTTGTGCGCCCAGCGCTTATATACGGTTCACAATGTTGGGCGATGTAAAAAAATATGAGAGTAAATTAACAGCAGATGTGATGAAGCTGCTTTACATGACAGCAGAAGTGACAAAGCTTGATCAAGTAAGAAGTTCGAAGATCCGTGGAAGCCTTCACGTCAAGGAAACCATCTTACGAAAAATAGAGCGCGACCGACTCAGTCGGTATTGCCGAGTTCAAAGAAGAGAACCCTATTAAAAAGGCAATATCAATGAACGTTCCAAAGACATCGTGAGGCAGTGGAGGCAGGCCTATAAACGCCTGGATTACAAAAATGAGACATCGGATTGGCCTCAGTAACCCAGTCATCCAATATAACGAACTGCATTCCACAATTTTTTTTGCATTTCTGCTGGCTGTGATTATTTGAAATTAGGCTTCGTAAAAAGTTTCTTCTTTATTAAGCATTGAGTTTTAAGTTTTCGTTCCAGTAGTTACAATTTATATACACCGGCAATACAAAATGCTTAGTTTCTGTATAAGTAAACTCAATTACGTAGCTGGTGTTCATTTCTATAAATCTCGTAAAAGCATGATTACATTTTCTGTAGCCAAATAAGCATCCTTCACTTGCACGCCCATATTTGTTAATTTTGACAAATTTGAATTCATATTCTTGAAATAATGTAAGAAAATTCTCATAAAGTTGAAAAAATCTGGGAATAATAACACTGGACAACAAATAAAATATATTTTTTTTTTGCCGTTCTTCCAAAATGTTTTGTTTTTTTTATACCTTGGCATGGAAGAATTTAAAATACGTCTGTAAAAAAATTATGAAACATCCATATTTTTAGAAAAATCTATTTATTTAAAAAAGCGAAAATACATGAAAATTTGCAAATATCCATTTTTTTTTATTATTCTAAAGAATTTTTGACGCGTTTTGCTTGTGTTTCATACAAGTATGATGGATGATCTCGTTTCAAGGGCCAACAAAAGTCTGCGACCATTCTCGACGACCATTTTCCTTGATATCGCTTTTCCACCGCCATTATGCCTTGGTGAAATCTCTCCCCATGCTTGTCGCTAAGTTTTCGGGGAAAAACTCCAAAAGGGAATCAAGGAAATTAATCTTTAAGAACATTTTGCGTCCCAAGCTTTTGTAGTTTTGTAATAGCTTAGAAATGATTTCCTTATAGTTTGGTTACTTTGTATTGCCTAAAAAATGTTGTGTCACTTCAACAAAAGAAAGCCATGCATTTTTTCCTGTATATTTAATTTGTCAATAAAATTCGAGTCCTTCATGACCTTTCTTATATCTGGCCCTATAAAAATGCCTTCTTTTAATTTAGCTTCGCTGAATCTGGGGAACAAAGTTTTTATATAGAGGAAACCTTCTCCAGTTTTATCCATGGCTTTAACAAAGTTTTTCATAAGTCCCAATTTTATGTGTAAGGGCAGCAAAATGGTGTTGTTTGGCTCTACTAAGTGGCTTTGAGCAATATTTTTTTGTTATTGTCAGTTCTTTAGTGAAAGTAGTTATAATATTCCTACGCGATAAACTGTCAGTAACCAATGTCAAGCAACGGGTGAGCCAACAATTTGTGTGGAAGTTAAAATAAATTAAATACACATTTATTTTGAAATAAATATAGAACTTTATTAATTAATAAAGCTCTGTCCATGGCAATTATGAGAAGAACACAACATTGTTTATGTCACTACCACGGCTTCTGTTGCAAGCGACCATCCGAAGGTCAAAATTATCGATCACTTTTTGAAGAATAAGTGGGTCAATGGCCGCAATTTCAATTCGGATGTTATTTTAGAGATCCATTCATAATTGCCATGGACTTTATTAATGAATAAATATATTGATTTCGTAATAAATGTGTGTTTAATTTAATGAAAACTTCCACACAAATTGTTGCCTCACCCTTTATATATTTTGTCGTATATTTAGACAATTCGATGTAGTAAACTATTTCTGATATTTTTCTGTTAATACTTATGCATGTACGATTCCAAAAATGTATAACTTAATTAACGGCAAAAAATCGTGTTGACCAGTGTAATTTATTTCTTAGCCCATTGACATTATATTTTAAAATATTTAAAATTTAGACTAGTAGTGGTAGTAGTAGTATTTCTGTTTATTTTTTCATAAAAAAATTACAGGAATTTATTACAACATGACAATAATAATATGTCGTCTGTTGAAGATTGGTGACCTTTTTTATGTTTTTCTATGGGTTAAATTCGTTAACTAACATTTCCTATGCCAGAATGCTTCTACAATATAATTCATCATAGCAGTCCAATTGTTGTGAGGTTCTCCATTTATCAAGTTGATGATTTCCTCCTACTGTATGAACTGCTTTCCAAGGTTCCTTTGCTTTTCTGCAGATTTTGCTCAATTTGATTATTTCATATTATCTCAAGAGTTTTGTTAATATTTTCTTTCCAAATATCTTCGCTTATCGGCGCATCTAACCACCTAACACCGCTACTTTCTCCCAAAGTTCTCCAAGCCTCAAACCAGTAAATTTTCTTTCGGATTATTTGTTTCGTTAGCATGTGAGGCAGTCGGCTTACTGGATATTTTGAATATCGTTTTATGTATGTAGTGCACATGCAATTGTAAAGTGTGAATATACATGTCGGGGACACCAGTTTCTAGGCTGAGTATATAATTTGGTTAAATTCAGGCAGACCGAAAATTATTTTTTATATAAAATCTTTGGATTTTATCCACCACACTAAAGTTCGAAAAACCCCATACTTGAGCTGCATAGCTGAAGACTGATTTGATTACAGTATTGAAAGGTTTCATTTTGGGTGAAAGTTTTATGCATTTTTTCCCCATGAACGTGTTCCATGTACTGTTAATACTTTTCTTGGCTTTAGCTTCTCTTTTTTGCAGTTGCGCAGTCATAGATAGTTTTGGAGTCATTATAAGGCCTAGATACTTGTAACTTTTAGTTTATTTCTATTTCTTCTCCCATAAAATGCCATTTTAAATTTTTTGCTCTTTTACCACCTTTGCGAAATATCATGATTTTCGATTTGTCTAGATTGATATCAAAATTCCACAATTTGCAGTAAATTTCTAATTTATTGATTATGCCTTCTAAAACGTTAACATCTTCAGCCAGAATGATTAAGTCGTCGGCATGCAGCCTTGCTTTACACCCATACATGCATCGAAATATTCTGACATATGCTCCCCATTCCATACTGCTGATGTTGCTTTAGTGTATAGATTCTTCAGCAAGTTCAAAAATTTTGTTAAGACACCCATGCGACTTAGCTTCAAAAGGAGAACTTTCGATCTATTCCATCAAACGCTGCTTTGAAATTTACGAAAAAGCCATACACCTTCTTTTTTCGTTGTTTTTATCGCTATGATGCACGATAAATTGTAGATTTTGTCCACCGTAGAGTAATGCTCTTTAAATCCTGCTTAGAACAGGCAGCGCTTATTCAGACGCGGATTTGTTATACGCGGCAGACTAAGGCAAGAAGTCTCAAACATCCAACACGTAAGCGAAGATATTATGACTAACCGGATCACGGCTAATTCGGTATCATGTAACGATGAACAAAGTTGAACATATTGCGATGGACGCAAGACATGCCTCCAGTATTCTGGATGTCCGGACCTTCCGAGCGGCCAACAAGACTCAGATCATTACCTTCTTGTAGCTAAGGTACGAATGCGGATATCCCAAACTGAGCAACAAAGAAGAAGTACTGTGGGAAAATTCAGCGTCGAAAAGCTACAATCGCAAAAGACCGCCAGACTCTTCGATGATCGCGTATCCCGAAATCTTTCAATCACCCCTAGGCCGTCAGCATCAAGTGCCGATACACAGTGGCAACGCTGCCAACATGCCACTAGAAACTCCGCGACTGATGTGCTGGGTCTCACTCGCTCACCACCGCGAAACCCCTGGTTTGACGAAGAATGCCGGCGAGTGCATGCAGCAAAGCAAGAGGCATATAAAGCGGCGGAGCAAAGGAAGACGAGAGCTGCTCCTGAGCTCTACGAATAAAAGAGACGGGAAAAACATCGGCTTCTCAAAAAAAAGAAGCAAGAGCATGAGAAGCGTGCGATCGAGAATATTGAGAGCTTATACTCCAGGAACAATGTACGGAAGTTTTACCAAAAGGTAAAAAGAACATGTCAGAGAAGCAATACTCGTACAGAAACCTGTAGAGATGAAAAACGAAAGCTCGAAGTGGAATCGCAGTCGGTGCTGAGAATATGCAAAAACTACTTCTGCAGACTGTATAACGACGACGAAGACCAACATCCCGCTGTCAGGCAAAATGAACCATTCAACATACACGATGACAGTCAAAATTTCCGTCCACCTGACCAACACGAAGTGAAGATAGCAATACTTACTTACTTAATTAGATGGCGCTACGGTCCGGGGTGGATCTGGGCCTCAACCAACAAACCTCTCCAGCTAGCACGATTACAAGCCAGCTGCCTCCAGCTGCGCACGCCAAGTTGGTTGAGGTCCCCTTCCACTTGTTTGCGTCACCTACCGCGAGGTCGTCTTCTACTGCGTCGTCCATCCGGGGTGGATTCGAAAACTTTCTTAGCGGGAACGTTGGGCTCCATCCGCTCTAAATGACCCAGCCATCTTAGTCGCTGTATGTGAACTCTTCTGGCTAAGTCGATGTCCTTGTACATGCCGTATAGCTCGGCATTGTACCTTCTCCTCCACTCACCGTCTATGCAGACGGGACCAAAGATCGCTCGAAGGACTTTTCTCTCGAAATAACCAAGGGCATCCTCATCTGGTTTTCTCAAAACCCATGCCTCTGCGCCATACAGCAGGACTGGGATGATTAGTGTCTTATAAAGAGTTACCTTAGTAGTTCGAGATAGGGCTTTGCTACTCAATTGCCGTTTTAGCCCATAGAAACAAATATTGGCAAGAGTAATTCTTCGTGTGGTCTCCCTACTGATGTCATTTGCGGAGTTCACCATAGAGCCTAGGTAGACAAAATCCTTTACTACCTCAAAATTATATCTGTCTATTGTGGCGTTCTGTCGAAGACGCCGATGTTTGCTTTCATCGACCGCTAGACAAACCATCTTTGCTGCCGCGATCTCAATACTCGTAAATGCCCCATTGACTGCCCGCTGAGTCCTTCCGATTATGTCAATGTCATCGGCATAAGCGAGTAGTTGTACAGACTTGTTAAAGATTGTACCTCTGGTGTTGGCTGTTTTTGGGGCTTATAAGGCAATTCAACAGTAAAGCCCTATCTCGAACAACTAAGGAGATTCTATATAAGACCTTGATCATCCCAGTCTTGCTTTACGGCGCTGAAACATGGACTTTATTAAAAGAGGATGAAGATATCCTTGGTCGCTTCGAGAGAAAAATTCTTCGTAAGATTATCGGTCCCATTTGCGTTGGCGGGTTTTGGAGGAGAAGATTCAATCACGAACTATAAGAGCTGTACAGCGACATCGACCTAGTCAAAAAACTGCGTATTAGACGTCTGGGATGGCTAGGACATGTAGAGCGAATGGATACCAACGCTCCGGCCCGCAGAGTCTTCGAATCTAATCCCGAGGGACGACGCAGTAGAAGGAATCATCGCCGTAGGTGGCGCGCACAAGTTCAAGGGGACCTCGACCAACTTGGAGTGCGCAACTGGAGGCAATTAGCTAAAGACCGAGCTAAATGGAGAGGCTTGTTGGTTGAGGCCCAGGTTCACCCTGAACTGTAGCGCCACCTAAGTAAGTAAGTAAGTTGGCTTGTGAGTTTCGTACAATTCTCTCAAGTACTATGTTAAAGGGATCGCATGATAGCGCGTCACCTTGTCTAAGACCTTTCCTGACATCGAACGCTTCGGTGATGTTCTTACCGACTTTGGTGGAGCAGCGAGAGTTCTCCATCGTCATTCTGCACAAACGGACGAGCTTGGCAAGGATTGGCAAGACGAGACATGGCTCTGTATAACTCGTCTCTATACACGCTATCATAGGCAACTTTGAAATCGATGAAGAGGTTGTACGTATGGATTTTATATTCATGGGTTTTTTTCCAACATCTGCCATAGTGTGAATATTTGGTCAATGGTGGACTTTCCCGGCCTGAAACCTCACTGATAAGGACCTATCAGGTTGTTGACGATCGGTTTTAGGCGTTCACATAATACGGCAAACAGGATCTTATATGCGATGTTGAGGAGACTTATACCTCTGTAATTGGCGCAGTTCAGAGGGTCTCCTTTCTTCAGGATCGGGCAAATGATGCTGAGGTTCCATTCATCAGGCATACTTTCGTCCGACCTGATTTTACAAATGAGCTGGTGCATGCTACTTACCAACTCATCTCCTCCTGCCTTGAAAAGTTCAGCGGCAATGCCGTCGGCTCCAGCAGCTTTGTTGGATTTGAGTTTAGATATCGCTATCCTCACTTCATTCTGATCGGGTTGACGGGAATCTTGACTGCCATCGTCACTGTTGAATTGCTCATTCTGCCTGACAGCGGAATATTGATCATCATCGCCGTTTAACAATCTGCAGGAGTGTTCGCTCCATGTCCTCAGCACCGACTGCGATTCTACTGCTATGTTGCCATTTTTTTATTTATTAGTGAGTAATCTTCAAGCTCTTGTGTTCTTACCCGATTTGATATTTGTAAGTGAGATATGGATTTTTTACTGTGAAAAAGATGATTATTATATTCCGGGATACAATTTGTATCTTAACACTAATGAAACGTATGTTGCAGGTGGAGTGGGAGTTTTTGTTCGAGATTGTTTAGATTTCGGTAATTATAAAGTTAATTGTCTCAATTTCTTGAGCGCGGATGTGATTGAATTGTCTTGCAATGTATGTAATGATATTTTTAAATTTGTGTGTGTATATAGGTTACACTCTTATGATACTCAAGTGTTTTTGAATGAATTTTCAATGTTCTTAACAAGCGAAAAAGCGGCTAATCTCGTATTTTTGGGTGATTTTAATATTGACATTTTAACTTCCAGTACTTTATCTGATCTTTATCTTACCATAATGGCTGAGCATGGTCTTTCTTCTTTCATAAATGAAATTACTAGACCAATTTCAAATACTTGCCTTAACTATGTATTTGGTCGTTTTCTAAAAGTAGCCATAAATCAATGTGCTGGTGTTAACTTTGATCTCCACATTACTGATCACTGCATGACAGGTATTTTGTTTAATGCTTTAACAGTAAGGAGACCTGTAAAATATATTTCTCCGCCTAAGGTTATGAAGATTAATTTCGACCTTTTAAATATTGAACTGCGTTCTGAAACCTGGGAGGAAATTTATGTAGAAAGTAACGCTTCAAAGACCTATGATTTGTTTTCAACTTTTCTTCAAAATTATATTAGTAATTTTACCTACACCGTTGTCCGTAAAAAATCTGAGGAGAGGTTAAAACCATGGATTAACTATGCTGTATTGAAGAAAATTAAGCTTAGAAATAAATTACGGATAAAGTGCTTTAAACATCCCCTCAATACAGCGCTGAAAACTCGTTTCAAAGTGTTGACTAAGAAAGTAAATAATGATATTAGGAAAGCTCGGGATAGATATATTTACTCTAAGGTAAGAAGTGCAAAAGGTAACCCTAGAAAAGAGTGGAAGGCTGTAAATAGTATCATTGATAGTAAAACCCCAAATATATCTAAACCTATAGTACTGTGTAATGGTGATATTACTATTGATGATCCTATAACAATATCAAACATATTTAATGATTTCTTTTCTTCGGTTGGTCTTATGTCTTCTTCTAGTGAGTTACCTACATATTGTACGGATTGCGCTAGGTCTCATCTTGTCGACGACAATGTTAGATATAATAGCTTTTTTATGTGAAAATAACAGGTCTGGAACTTTACAAAATCATCTGTTCACTTAGCAATTCGAGCTCTTGTGGAAGTGATGGTATAACCAATCCTACCCTTAAAAAAATAGCACTAAATATAGTAGACGTTCTAGCCTATATTTTTAACTTAAGCATTTTATCCGGTATTTTTCCTGATAGATTAAAGTGTGCAAATGTGATTCCTCTTTTCAAAAAGGGTAATAAAAGCGACAAAAACAATTATAGGTCAATTTCCTTATTGTCGTCCGTTTCAAAAGTTTTTGAAAAGGCCGTTAAGAGAAGAGTGCTGAGTTGCCTGGCAAAATCAAATTTTTTTAGTCCTGCTCAATTTGGGTTTAGGGAAGGCCTTGCCACGGAAGATGCCCTCCTGGAGTTTTGCTCTTTTATTTACAAAGCACTAGATGATAAAAAATGTTGCGCCGGACTCTTCGTGGACATCACCAAAGCCTTTGATATGGTCAACCATAAAATTCTTTTGAACAAATTATATAATGCAGGATTTCGAGGTTTTGTACATAATTGGTTTAAGTCTTACTTGAAAGATAGAACTCAAAGAGTCAAAATAGGAAACACTGTTGGTGGGTCAAAAACTATGAACTTATGTTTGCCCCAGGGATCAGTTCTTGGTCCCATACTGTTCTTAATTTACATCAACTCTCTATTCAGCCAACCATTTATAGGGAAAGTTACAGCGTTCGCGGATGATCTTGGTATTGCATACCGCTCAGATAACCCTTTAAACCTGATAGCTGATGTAAATCATGACGTTCACCTTTTCAGAAACTAGTTGTTAGTAACAAAACTAAATTAATTCACTTTAGTTTAAAAATGCAAGAATCTCCTGATTTTGAAATCTTCTTCCATGCGAAAAATTGCGTTAGATCTAGTATGTTTAATTGTGTTTGTACCTTAGGAGCTACAAGCACAATGTTTAATGAACAAGCATCTTGTGACATACATTGTTTTAAAATTGAAATTGTGAATCAGTTTAAATATTTAGGTGTTACTTTTGATCAAAATATGAGTTGGTCCGAACATATTTCAATTCGGAAAAAAATATTTACTTTCTACAGTCCGAAGCTTTTATCGTCTCAGAAAATTCTGTGACAACAAAACTTTAAAAACAGTATATTTTGGAATTCTTGAATCAAAATCACAGTACGGAATAAGTTGCTGGGGTGGTGCTTACCATACAAAGCTTAAGCCGTTGATTGTGCTACAAAAGTGCGCTATCAGACAAATATGTGTGGTCAATCGTTTAGCTCGCTCTATGGCTTTCTTCAGATCATTGAACATTTTACCACTTAAACATTTATACTACTTTAAAGTTTCTAAAATCTTTTTTATGAGAGGTGGTTATTTACAGAGTCCAATTTCTAACACTCGTAATTTGCGTAGCAATTCAGTTAATGTTGTCGTTATTCCTTCTTTTCGCACCACTTTATTTAAAAACTTTTACTCCATTGTGTCCTGCAAATGATTTAATAAACTTCCTTTAAATATCCGAGGCATAAGATCTTTGCACAACTTCTTAAAACAAGTCGAAATATGGCTTCTGAATTTTGATCATGATGAAATTAAAATTTTGCTGAACTATGTCATTTAAATATATCATATATTGCCTAATTGTTCTACATACTTTGTATATGCTTTCTCTTCAAGTTTTTCTCCTCTTTTATTGTAAATATATATATATTTTTTTTTTGGATATGTATAAATGAATTAAATACTGTTCACCCCACATTACAAATATATTTTCTTTTATAAAGTGGCATTATCACTATTTTTAATTTATAAATACAAATGTCACTACATATTCTTAATTACAATATTGTTATGGTAGATTAAGTAAATGGAATTTGTTAAATTAAGAATTACTTAAGAATAATGAATGAATAAACTAAAACTAAACTAAACTAAACATTTTCGTCCCTGCAGGCTTCTGTTCTGGCTTTGAAACCCTGGCATGTTCTTTTTACCCTTTGGTAAAATTTTCGAATATTATTCCTGCAATAAAGTCTCTCAATCTCCTCGATCGAGCGCTTCTCATGCTCTTTTTTCTTCTTTCTGAGAAGTCGATGTTCCTCTTTTCTCCTGCGCACGTAGAGCTCGTAAGCAGCTCTAGTCCTTCTATGCAGCGCCGCTTTGTACGCCTCTTGTTTTGCTGCATGTGCTTGCCGGCATTCCTCATCAAACCAGGAATTTCGTTGTGGTGGCCGAGAGAAACCCAGTACATCCGAGGCGGCATCTCTGATGGCTTGTTGGCAACGCTGCCACTGGTTTTCCGCATTTGCTGGTGGTGGCATAGGACTTAAATTGAGATTAGAGGAAACACGATCGGCAAAAGTTCTGGCGGTCTCGTTGATTTCGCTCCGTTGTGGATACCCGCATCCGTACCTTGGCTACAACTAGGTAGTGATCCGAGTCCACGTTGGCTCCTCGGAAAGTCCGGACACCCAGAATACTGGAAGAGTGCCTTGCGTCGATCGCAATGTGATCGATTTCGTTGACAGTTTTTCGATCAAAGGAGAAAGATGAATATCGAGGCGTAGGAACCGCCTACTAGCTACGACAAAGTTTCGTCCCGCCGCAAAGTCGACTAGCCTGAGTCCGTTGTCGGATGTGATGTCGTGCAGGCTGTGCTTTCCGACCACGCTAAGAATCACCTAGGATAATTTTAACTTCGTGGCTAGGGCATTGCTCATACGTCGCGTCGTCCTTCTCCTCATAAGGGGCGTGAACGCATATTAGGCTAATGTTCGCAAATTTAGCCTTGATACGGATAGCCATAAGGCGCTCGTTCACATGCCGGAAACTCAAGACTTCTTGCCTAAGTCTGTCTCCAATGACAAATCCGCACCCGAATAGACGCTGTCCTTTTTGTCTGTAGCAATCGCCGTAGTAGATGTCGCAGTTTTTCATACTCCTTTTGCACGGCCCATCCCATCGCACTTCTTGGATGGCGGTAATGTCTGCTTTGGGAAATCTAGGGTTGTTTAAGTGGTAGAGAAGTTAGCCCGAGGGCACAACCCCCAACCTGGATGATAGCAATATCCAAGCTGAAATCCAACAAGGCTGCTGGACCTGACGACTTACCGGCCGAACTTTTCAAGGCAGTTGGGGATGAATTGGTGGAATGCATACATCAACTTATTTCTAAGATTTGGTCAGACGAGTGTATGCCTGATGAATGGAATCTCAGCATCGTTTGCCTGATCCACAAGAAAGGAGACCCCATCAACTGGGCCAATTATAGAGGCATCAGACTCCTCAACATCGCATACAAGATCTTTTCTGCGATATTGTGTGAACGCCTAAAACCTTTTATCAATAGCCTGATTGGACCCTATCAGTGCGGTTTCAGGCCAGGAAAGTCCACCACCGATCAAATTTTCACACTTCGGCAGATCCTGGAGAAAACCAAGAAGTCCAAATCGATACTCACCATCTCTTTATCGATTTCAACGCCACCTATGACAGCATCTATAGAGAAGAGCTTTAAAGTGCAATGTCTAGTTTTGACATCCCTGCCAAACTTGTTCGTCTGTGCAGGAAGACGATGGAGAACGCTCGCTGCTCCATCAATGTCGGTAATGACCTCACTGAGACCTTTGATGTCAATAAAAGCTTTAGACAGGGTGACGCGCTGTTATGTGTTATGTGTTATGTTATGTATAACTGCTTGCATACGCCGATGATATCGCCATAATTGGAAGAACTCAGCGGGCTGTCACCGATGCGTTTGCAAGCATTGAGACCGAAGCGGCCAAAATGGGTTTAGCGATAAGCGAAGCAAAACCAAGTATATGCTGTCAACAAGGAGAAACAAGGGGACCTGCATTGCGATTGATCGGGAAACTACTGACTGCCCAAAACTTGGCTTGGGCCAGTAGCGCAACAATCAAGTTCGTGATGAAGTGCTTACTTTACCTCCTAGTGGTGGTCCCCGGGCAACTATACGTATAA
Source organism: Brachypalpus laphriformis (assembly GCA_945910035.1). Lineage (NCBI taxonomy): Eukaryota > Metazoa > Arthropoda > Insecta > Diptera > Syrphidae > Brachypalpus > Brachypalpus laphriformis. The sequence goes on from OX246755.1 coordinate 58,309,376, forward strand.
ACCCTTATACGTATAGGCCAAAATTGTAAGTGCGGGTTGTCTAGGGCCTTGATTCTAGGCTAGGTAACGTGGGCCAGCAACCTGCGTTACTGAAACCAGCTCGCTACTGAAACCGACACTATGCCTCGGATAAGGACTGATCACATGTTGACGACTTTTGGCTATTGTACCCGGACAAAGATAGGTTTCTGGAATGTAAAGACGCTCCTCGACTCGGGAAGAGAAGGTTCTTACAATGCCAGATTCCTCCAACTGGAAAAGGAATTCATGCGATATAAACTGGACATTTTGGGGGTAAGTGAAGTAAGATGGTTAGAAGCGGGCGACTACCAGTCTCCAACGCGTAACACTGTACTACTCTATTCTGGAAGACCATCCGGAAGTCCGCGAGAATATGGAGTCGGACTACTGCTAACAACAGCAGCACGCAAGGGCCTGATTTCCTGGCAGCCTCATGGTGATAGGATTTTGACGGCCAGATTCCGGACTAGAGTACGACGTGTCACCATCATACAGTGTTACGCCCCAACGAATAGTTCGTCTGAGGACGAAAAGGAGAGCTTCTACAATCTCTTAAGCGCCGTCTTCAACACAACACCAAATGGAGACATTGTCATAGTGATGGGGGATTTGAATGCCGAGGTAGGCAGCGACAACGAAGGGCACAAGCATGTAATCGGGAAACATGGTCTAGGCAACCGCAATGACAACGGCGAAAGGTTTGTGGATTTCTGCAATGCCAATCGCCTTGTGATAGGTGGCACCATGTTTGAGCACAAGACCTGCCACAAAGTCAGCTGGGTTTCCAACGACAGGCAAGCAACCTCCAACCAAATTGACCATTTTGCTATCAGCCGCCGCATTAGAAGCAGTCTCCTGGACGTCCGAAACAGACGAGGGGCAGATGTGGGGATAGTACGTGATCACCATCTTATGATAGCTACTCTCCAACTACGCACTGCTGCAGTTCGAAGATCCCACGACAACACAAGAATGCCCAGGTTCAACATCGGTAGACTTAGTGATCCCTCAGTGCGCCAACGATTAAGGGAGCACTTTTCGCAAGGTGTGGAAGCAATCAGCAGCTCAATGCCCGCAACCATCCAAGACCATTGGTGTGCTGTGAAAAATGTTTTTACATCTGGTGCTGAAAGAATTGTCGGTCGATCGCAGGGAAGACATAGGGCGTGGCTTTCCGAGGATAATTGGAGAAGGATTGACGAACGAAAACAGCTAAAAGCTCGCGTTGCAGCTACCCCAGCAGCAGGGAGAAGCGAGCTAGAGTCCCTATATCGCATGAAGATGAGAGAAGTTCAGCGTAGCGTACGACGTGACAAGCGCAACTACATCAACGCGCTGGCTACAGAAGCAGAAGAAGCTGCACGGAGGTGCGACAGCAGGACTGTCTACAGAATCACGAAAGAGCTGACAGGTGGTCGCAGCTCCAGCCAATACCCAGTGAAAAGCCTAGACGGCTCCTTGCTCATTTCGGATGAGGACGAGCTTAGGAATGGAAAGAGCATTTTGCTACGGTTTTGAACCGTGTATTCGCTAGCGATATGCTCCCAAATCAGACTGAGATGCCCGAGGTGAGAAGTTCCCGAATACGCACCACGACTCCCAGTAAAGATGAGATCATTACCGCGATCAAGGCACTCAAAACCAACAAGGCGGTAGGACTTGACGGTATTCCAGCAGAGCTCTTACGAGCAGCGCCAACAACATCGGCTGATCTTCTGCTTCCACTTATAGATAGAGCTTGGGAAGCTGAGAGCTTTCCTAACAAGTGGAAAAAGGGAATGATCGTCAAGCTTCCTAAGAAAGGAAATTTATTGGAGTGCGGAAACTGGAGGGGTATCTGCGTGCTGCCTGCTGTAGCTAAGATAATAGCTAAAATCATCCTTGAGCGAATCAAACAACATCTCGAAGACACACTCGATGCCGAACAAGCAGGTTTCCGCTCTGGATCCTCCTGTGCCGACCACATCAACACCCTGCGGATTATCATCGAACAGTGTGTTGAATATCGATCGCCACTGCACCTGCTGTTCATCGATTTTGAGAAGGCGTTCGATAGTGTCAACAGGGAGTTTATTTGGCGTGCCTTACGCAGGAGAGGCATTCCCGATAAACTAATTGTTATTATCAAAGCTACATATGAAGGCTCCAAATGTCACGTTCTGCACAGGGGGAGGTTGTCTGAGGAATTTGAGATCCAAAGTGGGGTAAGACAAGGCTGTATCCTTTCACCAATATTATTCCTATTGGTGATTAGCGATGTGCTTCATGCAGCTTTGTCGACGGGAAACGGAGGAATTCGATGGACTCTTACATCTCAACTAAAACATCTCGACTACGCAGACGATGTATGCTTACTCTCCCACAGAATTATGGACCTCCACCAAATGACAGCAGATGTGGAGAGGGAGGCAGGTGTCGCCGGGCTGAAAATCAATACGACAAAAACTAAAATCATCAGCCTTGGAACTAACTCATCGGCTCAAATATGCATTGCTGGACAACCGGTAGAGAGAGTAGAGGATTTTCAGTATCTTGGGAGTATTGTCTCGACCGATGGTGGAACCGAACTGGATATAACCAACAGGATCGCCAAAGCAAAGTCCGCGTTCGGGATGTTGTCCAAAATATGGCGAAGCAATGCAATCAGTTTGAGCACCAAAATAAGACTGTTCCGCTCCAACGTTGAATCCGTGCTGCTATATGGTTGCAGCACGTGGAGAGTGACCACTACTATCACCAGAAAGCTGCAAACGTTCGTTAATAGGTGTCTGCGCAATATCTTACGGATTTTCTGGCCCAATCGTATCTCTAACGAACACCTTTACGAGAGAACGGGTCAGGAACCAATAGGCACAACTATCCAACGGCGGAAGTGGCAGTGGATTGGTCACACGTTCCGAAAGGGTGACAGCTCCATAGCGAACCATGCTATGCAATGGAACCCTCTAACTCAGGATGACAGAAGACCTGGCGGTCCGCGGAAAACATGGGGCAGAACAGTCGAGAAGGAGGCACGGCAGTTAGGTAAAAGTTGGGGAGAACTCAGACACATTGCCAGAAACCGTACACGATGGCGCGTAGGCGTAGTAGAGGCCCTAGGACCCACAAGGGGATACAGGACATAAGTAAAAGTAAGGAGAAACAATCAACACCGATGAATTGGACAGAACGTCACAGTGGGCAGCTATAATTTCGAGGTAGTAAGGGACTTTGTCTACCTTGGCTCTGCTATTCATTCTAAAAGCAAGTTCAGGGCAGAAATCAAGCAAAGAATAACTCTTGCTCTCGCTGTTTTTTGGGCTTATAAGGTAATTCATCAATAAAGCCCTATCTCGAACAGCTAAGGAGACTGTATAAGACCCTGATCATCCCAGTCCTGCTTTACGGCGCTGAAACATGGACTTTATTAAAAGTGGATGAAGATATCCTTGGTCGCTTCGAGAGAAAAATTCTTCGTAAGATATTCGGTCCCGTTTGCGCTGACGGGCTTTGGAGGAAAAGATTCAATCACGAACTATATGAGCTGTACAGCGACGTCGATCGATTTTAAAACAGCGGTGGTGCAGCCCATTCCAAAAAAAATAAAAATAGCTCCAATCCGGGTAATCTCCGGTCGATAAGTCTCCTTCCGAACATCAGCAAGGTATTCGAGAAAGTTATCCATAGAGCCCTGGCTAAGTGGGTTGGGGGCTTGTGAATAGTTCCGGATAGAGATGGGCCAAAAATCACTACCTGTGAATTATTCACTGCGAATGAAAATTCACATACGCAGCCTGTGAGTGAATTGAAAATAAACTGTGAATGTTTAAAACGTTAATAAATCATTTTTTTTCACCACACATTTTTGTATTCGCTACTGTTTAGTACTATGTAACACAAGTGCCAAATAAACGCATAGCACATTATTTGCAAAACCTTAATTTTTATAACTGCCCATTTCTCTATTAAATTGCATTCTTGCTACACTCTCTTGGAATTACTCCGAATATAACGTTAGATTTTCCACAGTTTCTTTTTACCTTCATATTCTTTATTGCTCAATGTACCTTTGTAAATTAGTTTCGTTCTTTTTCGATTTAAAAATTCATCGAATGTGGACGCAATGGTAAACATTTATACACAAGCCATTAATACACAAGACATTTATACACAACATATTTATACTACACAAATTAATTTAATAAAAGTACACCTATTGAAGTTATTGCTTCCACAGTCATTACACATTTACCCAAACTCAAAATTAATATTCGATACACTTTTACACAAAACATATTCGTTTCAACACAGCCACTAAAGATACATTGAGCGACGAATGAAGAAAGAAAACCTACACACCAAGTCGTACAGAGCTGTCATTGCTCAGCGCAGAGAGACCAGCGAAGAACGACATGTAAACATCAAACCGCTCAGAGCTGTCATTGCTCAGCGAAGAGCGACGAGCGAAGAACGACAGGTAAACATCAAACTGCTCAGAGGTGCCATTGCTGAATGAAGAGCGACAACCGTTCAGAGCTGGCAGTGCTTAGTGTTGAGCAATCAACGATAAAGGAAAGTGTGTATACCTAATGCGCATAAGGGAGGAATTTTTTTTACATCGCATCTATGTACATATACTGAAGTGGCAGGCAGCAAAGGATAGAACAAAGCAAAGCGTGGTGAAAGAAATGCCTTGGGTGCACAAACAACATGCAGGTATATGAAATATATATTATTCGCTGGGTTATACCACAGATAAGAGAAATATGTATTTCTCTTGTATGTGGTTATATTCAAAGCACAAATTTACGGATTTGTGTGTACAAGTGAGCGAACATAAAAAAAAAAAATACTTTTCAGATGCCGCCAATAATAGCCGTGTTTTATTATCCGATCTGATCCAGATCAGATCACACGAGGAAAATAAAACGACCTGGATCTGGATCAACGAACAACTTTTGTTGTATCTTGTGGTATAATTATAGTTTCCGCATCGAACTTCTTTCAAAATAGGATTTATTTCGTCCTGAAATTGTGCTTAACTCTTGCCATATGCATCTGGAACACCATTAATTTCTTCTGGCGTACCACCTGTTATTGTTTTCATTCAATAATTAGTTATTTAAAAGTAGGAAATTTTTCCACTCTTTTCCATTAGAAGTTCACAGCTGAGTTCATTTAAGCGGAGTTGCCATGCGATTTATTTTCCCTTATAAAATGCAGAGAATATGCGATCTTTTTCTTTTACTGTATGTTTTGTCGATCCTAATTCCTTCAAATGGTGTATATTCACTCAATAATTACTAATTTGAAGTCATTAGGAGTAACTGGGATAAGTATTTACTTTCAGATACGCTTTTATGTGCATAATTTCAATGCAAAGAAAACATTTACTTATATCCTGTATCCCCTTGTGGGTCCTAGGGCCTCTACTACGCCTACGAGCCATCGTGTACGGTTTCTGGCAATGCGTCTGAGTTCTCCCCAACTTTTCCCTAACTGCCGTGCCTCCTTCACAACTATTCTGCGCCATGTTCTCTTCGGACCGCCAGGTCTTCTGCTATCCTGAGTTAGAGAGTTCCATTGCATAGCATGGTTCGCTATAGAACTGTCACCCTTTTGGAAGGTGTGACCAATCCACTGCCCTTTCCGCCGTTGGATGGTTGTGCCTATTGGTTCCTGACCCGTTCTCTCGTAAAGATGTTCGTTAGAGATACGATTGGGCCTGAAAATCCTTAAGATATTGCGCAGGCACCTATTAACAAACGTTTGCAGCTTTCTGGTGAAAGTAGTGGTCACCACGTGCTGCAACCATATAGCAGCACGGATTCAACGTTGGAGCGGAACGGTCTTATTTTGGTGTTCAAACTGATTGCATTGCTTCGCCGTATTTTGGACAACATCCCGAACGTGAACTTTGTTTTGGCGATCCTGTTGGCTATATCCAGTTCGGTTCCACCATCGGTCGAGACAATACTCCCAAGATACTGGAAATCCTCTACTCTCTCTACCGGTTGTCCAGCAATGCATATTTGAGCCGATGAGTTAGTTCTAAGGCTAATCATTTTACTTTTTGTGGTATAATTTCCAATCAAAAAATTTTCAGCCCGACGGCACCTGCCATCTACCGTCATTTGGTGGAGGTCCATAATTCTGTGGGAGAGTAAGCATTCATCGTCAGCGTAGTCAAGATGTTTCAGTTGAGATGTAAGAGTCCATCGAATTCCTGTATTTCCCGTCGACAATCATAATCACTTATAGGAATAATATTGGTGAAAGGATACAGCCTTGTCTTACCCCACTTTGGATCTCAAATTCCTCAGACAACTTTCCCCTGTGCAGAACGTGACATTTGGAGCCTTCATATGTAGCTTTGATAATAGCAATTAGTTTATCGGGAATACCTCTCCTGCGTAAGGCACGCCAAATAAACTCCCTGTTTACACTATCGAACGCCTTCTCAAAATCGATGAACAGTAGGTCCAGTGGCGATCGATATTCAACACCCTGTTCGATGATAATCCGCAGGGTGTTGATGTGGACGGCACAGGAGGATCCAGAGCGGAAACCTATTTGTTCGGCATTGAGTGTGTCTTCGAGATGTTGTTTGATTCGCTCCAGGATGATTTTAGCTATTATCTTAGCTACAGCAGGCAGCACACAGATACCCCTCCAGTTTCCGCACTCCAATAAATTTCCTTTCTTAGGAAGCTTGACGATCATTCCCTTTTTCCACTTGTTAGGAAAGCTCTCAGCTTCCCAAGCTCTCTCTCTAAGTGGAAACAGAAGCTCAGCCGATGTTGTGGGCGCTGCTCGTAAGAGCTCTGCTGGAATACCGTCAAGTCCTACCGCTTCGTTGGTTTTGAGTGCTTTGATCGCGGTAATGATCTCATCTTTACTGGGGGTCGTGGTGCGTATTCGGGAGCTTCTCACCTCGGGCATGCTATATAGGGACTCGAGCTCGCTTCTCCCTGCTGCTGGGGTAGCTGCAACGCGAGCTTTCAGCTGTTTTCGTTCGTCAATCCGTCTCCAGGTATCCTCTGGAAAGCCACGCCCTATGTCTTCCTTGCGATCGGCCGACAATTCCTTCAGCACCAGATGTAAAAACATTTTTCACAGCACACTAATGGTCTTGGATGGTTGTGGGCATAGATCTGCTGATAGCTTCCACACCTTGCGAAAAGTGCTCCCTTAATTGTTGGGGCACTGAGGGATCACTAAGTCTATCGATGTTGAGCCTGGGCATTCTTGTGTTGTCGTGGGATCTTCGAACTGCAGCAGTACGTAGTTGGAGAGTAGCTATCATAAGATGGTGATCACGTACTATCCTCACATCTGCCCCTCGCCTGTTTCGGGCGTCCAAGAGACTACTTCTAAAGCGGCGGCTGATAGCAAAATGGTCAATTTGGTTGGAGGTTGCTTGCCAGCTGACTTTGTGGCAGGTCTTGTGCTCAAACATGGTGCCACCTATCACAAGGCGGTTGGCACTGCAGAAATCCACAAACCTTTCGCCGTTGTCGTTGCGGTTGCCTAGTCCATGCTTCCCGATTACATGTTTGTGCCCTTCATTGTCGTTGCCTACCTTGGCATTCAAATCCCCCCCCCCCCCAGTGTTTCCATTTGGTGTTGTGTTGAAGACGGCGCTTAAGAGATTGTAGAAGCTCTCCTTTTCGTCCTCAGACGAACTATGCGTTGGGGCGTAACACTGTATGATGGTGACGCGTCGTACTCTAGTCCGGAATCTGGCCGTCAAAATCCTATCACCATGAGGCTGCCAAGATATTAGGCCCTTGCGTGCTGTTGTTGTTAGCAGTAGTCCGACTCCATATTCCCGCGGACTTCCGGATGGTCTTCCAGAATAGAGTAGTACAGTGTTACGCGTTAGAGACTGGTACTCGCCCGCTTCTAACCATTTTACTTCACTTACCCCCAAAATGTCCAGTTTATATCGCATGAATTCTTCTTCTTTTTTTCCAATTGGAGGAATCTGGCATTGTAAGGACCTTCACTTCCCGAGTCGAGAAGCGTCTTTACATTCCAGAAACCTATCTTTATCCGGATACAATAGCCAAAAGTCGTCAACATGTGATCATTCCTTATCCGAGGTATAGTGTCGGTTTCTGCAGCGGGCAATATTCGGTAACGCAGGTTGCTGGTAGCCTAGAATCAAGACCCTAGACAACCCGCACTTACAATTTTAGCCTACACGTATAAGAGTTTATACGTATAATTGCCCGGGGACCACCACTAGGAGGTAAAGTAAGCACTTCATCACGAACTTGATTGTTGCGCTACTGGCCCAAGCCAAGTTTTGAGGACTCAGTAGTTTCCCGATCAATCGCAATGCAGGTCCCCTAAGGAAACATAGAAATCATAGAATAATATGTAAAGTGCAGAAAGTATTCTAATCTGGCAACATGGGTTTTGACAATTGTCGATAAAAGTGTAGCCTAGCAAGGAATAGGCGAAGTTATTTTCAGATATATTAGATCCAGAAAATAGATCCAAATGAAAAGCAAGATCTCTTATTGTTATTGTAATGCATACATTCCAATGATGTGATCTGGATCATGGGTGATAATAAAACACGGCTAATAATGCAAAAAAAGATAACATAGTTTTATTTTGTTTTTTTTTTACAATTAGATGAGAGTTTCGCAAAATGTAATTTCTGCCAGGCATATGCAAATCAAGTGGGGTAAGTTTATTTCTTGAATTATTTTGTCGAAATATTTTTTTATGGTATTAGTACTAATAGGGATAGTATATGCATACATCCGCACATGCATATTAGCGAATTACCTACAAGTACATTTTACGATACACAAAGTCAACGATGTAATAACTTATTGAAGATAACAGAAAAAGATGTAAATTGTACTTTATTGTCATAGTAAGTGAAGAATATTTATTCGTAAAAAAAAATTACTCCCATACATTCGGATTCGCAGGTTATATTCACAGTGAATACGAAATCACGTTCGCAGTTATAGCTGTGAACATAAATTCAGGACTTAGCCCAACTCTAGTTCCGGATAACCCATTCGGTTTCAAGGCGGGGCATGATACGATACATCCCGCGTCTAAAATGGTATCGACTATCCATTGGAACAAAAGCAAGAACCAATGTACGGGTGCCTGCCTGGTTGACTTGGAGAAGGCCTTCGATACCGTATAGTTAGAGGGACTCTTCTACAAATTGAGCAGGCTACTGCGACGACTGGAAGCTGAACTTTCAGAAGTCGGAGACCATCCTGTTCAGAACGCCGTTTTCTGGGGCCTCTTGGAACACCAGAAAGAATTGGCGGAAGTTCACTATTGTAGGACAGCGGCGACAGTCACTTGCGAGTCGAAGTGTAGTCAGGTACCTTGGGGTCTGTCTAGATCAATATCTATATTTTAACAAATATATAGATGCTGCTCTGGGCAGAGCCAAAGTTGCTTTCGCCCTTACAAAGAGATTGTTTTATAGCAGCCAACTCGATGCGAAGTTGAAGGTAATCTGCTACATGGCCCTCATTCGGCCTATGCTCACATACGGATGTCCCGTGTGGTTCAACGTGGGGCTAAACTTGTCGGAAAAGATGCGGATGTTTGAGAGGGCTTGCCTTCGTTTGTACAGAACACCAGAATCTGAGTACATAAAATTCTATCGTAATGACGTCCTGTACAACGGGGCAAATCTGATCAGAGTGAATACGTTTCTTAATCAAGATTATTCAAAGGCACATTGCAAGAGAAATGACCTCGGCGAATAGACTAATCTTTGGGGCTTATTACCCCAACAATCTCTATCATGAGAGTGTGAGCCTTAACGGCTTTATCCCTCCAGAAACGTTCCTATATCTTGATCAAAGAGGTCTGATCCAGGATAAGTTAGCGGTGCCGCTAATCCTCCACGTCGCCAGAACAGCTGTAGATAGGCGACTCAACCAGGACCGAGACATCGCACAGAGTAGTGTAGAGCATCTCCGGTACAGTAGGGCGGTTTCATACCGCGACATTGAAGACGTGAGTAGGCAGCGCCACCAATTTTGGTCGCTTTTTGAAGAAGAAGGAACACCGTCGTCGCTTCCTTCTAATCCGGGGTAGCCTGTAACGGGGCAAAGCGGGTCGTGTATAATAGCCATGGCCGGCTTACATTATTATTATTATTATTAGTTGTGTAGGGTTATTTTGGACTGCGACCTAGTTGTGCCCCATGCTAATACCTTGGAGAGGTTTGTTCCCTCGTTAGAGTTCCCCTTACATTGCAATTCCTTCGGAATTGTGTTTGAAGGTCATATGCTCTCACTTTGCCTTGGCGAGAATAGTTCACCTTAGTCTCTATCCAAACAAGTTTCGTTTACAAATCTGATAATGAGAAGTGGGTCAATGGTTGGCATATCCTCTTCTGATACTTGGTATTTTCCCAAGTATTTCACTCTTTTGTGGGACAGTGCCCCACAAGACTCCAGAAGGTGTTCCGGAGTCTCACCTGACTCGTTGCAGAATCTGCAAAAGCCTTCATTTGTTATACCTAGTTTCCGTAAATGCTCCCTGAGTTTGCAGTGCCCCGCTAGGAAGCCTGTTAGGATCCATAGGTTATTCTTGCTAAGGCAGCTGCAGGCTTCGAATCTTTTCCGGTTGTAACATCCAAGTAGTTTCTTAGCTTGCCTCAGGCCTGTGGTGTTGTTCCAGGTTCTTGCTCTGTCTTCTTTCTCAATTTTCCTGAATTCCTCGCGTATGGTATGTTCCCCCATTTCGCAGAATGGTTCAGGTCCAATGAAGGGTACTGCAGCCCCTTGTCTTGCCAAGGCGTCTGCTGCTTCGTTACCTTTTATTCCGACATGGCCGGGTATCCAATAAAGCGTAACTTTATTGTTTCTGCCCAATTCATTAAGTTTGTATAGGCATTCCCACACAAGTTTTGACTCAATGACATACGAGTAGGAGTCAAGTGCTTTGATAGCTGCTTGGCTGTCTGACAGTATTGCTATGTCGCAGTTGCTGTATCTTTTTTCGAGATTGAGTTGGATGCATCTGTCTATAGCATATATTTCAGCTTGAAAGACAGTGGTATTCTTGTTACTTAACTTTTTACTAAAGTTTTTCCCAAAGTTGAATTTTCTGATACTGTCGTCCCTGGTGACGGCCAGAAGGGTACGTTTTTCGAGAAGTGCATCGTATTCTCTCGAACCAACGCATTTCTCCCTTCCAACACCTTCTTTTGCCATCCTTAGGATCATCCGCTGTGCATTTTGCTCCACTACAAGATGGAGCAGTGTTAGCTCCAGGAGTACTTCCATGGCTGCAGTTGGACACGTTCGCATGGCCCCAGTCATGCAGAGGCACGCAAGTCTTTGCACAATTGTACTCACCTCTATAATAGTTCTTTGAGCTCGTGTAATTGTAGCGGTGGTCGGCTTACATAGTTTAGGTAGTTGTAGGTAAAAAAAAAAAATTTTGAAAAAAAAATAAAAACAAAAACCAGCACAGCACTTAGCTAAAAAAAAAAAATATCAAAAATGCCACAGCAGTTTGGAAAAAAACGTGTGTATTTAATTGCACATAGTGGTTAAGTTGTTAAGTTAGCTTAAGTTTATTTTAAGATAATTTGTAAGTTTTATTCTTGTTATATATTATATATACAAAAATCAGTTCAGACACAAAGTTTTTTTTTTCTACAAATAAACATTTTTCTTAGTTTTTTTTTAATTCTCTCGCTTGGCAGACACCTTGACGTGGTGCGAGAGCTTAAGTTGCAAGGACTCACTCAACCGCGGGAGCTTCGCTCTCGGATGAGCTGACTGAGGAGTAACTTACCAAGAGCTGCCCCTCCTAATCCAGGGTGTTAAGCGAGACCGTGCCTATTGGATGGTTTGCAGCCAGGGGGTATACCGGCTGTATTCGAACGGAGCCTTCCTGATACCAGGTCGCCTCAGGGAGTAACCATGGCCCGACCACATCATGCGGGGCTCTGATGTGGCCGATGAATATTTCCCTAGCTACTCGTGGGAACATGAATAAAGAAAAAATAAAAAATAAAATAAAATACATGCGGAATATCACCGCAACAGAAATGGCAAGTCGTCTGGAGAGAGACCTCCGAGACGAGGACTACGACAGGCCTAGCACGAGTCGTAGAAGAACGCCTCCAGCGCGCAGATTTAACCCTAGGCGCAGAACACCTCCAGCGCGCAGAGTCAGCCCTAGGCACAGGATGAGCACGGAGCACCACAGGCGCAGAGACACTGAAGCTCCAAGAAGACAGTGGCCTACAGGCACCCAAAGGCCAAGATCCCCGGTAAAGAAGGCATACACTTCCCGGGAGGCGAGAAGACCAGCAGAGAGTAGCAGACCCAGAGAGCGGCTGCATAAACCTCCCACGCTACCAGACAGGGGTAAGCCCGGTGGTCTGGATGACCCGTTGAGAAAAGGCCTCAGTGGAGCGGGTGCAAAGTGGTACTTGCGCTTCCTAGCCCAAGGTTTCGAACCTGAAGAAGCAAGGAAGCTAACCGTGGAAAGGAAGAAGGAGGCAACTGACACTCCAGTAGTGCAGGGACACCTAAAAAGGAAGGGATACCATCACCCCCCCGGAGAAACCTGATAGCAATCGACATAAAGCTACCAGTAGCGTCAGCTCGGCGGGCCCAACCACCGTCCCAGCGGAGAGGAGACGCAGAGTAGAGCCAGGCACCAGCTATGCAGGCATAGTGAGAAACCTGCTAGTGGCTGTGCTCCCAAAGGACTACCCGGTGGCAACGCTAAGCACCGAGGAGCAAACGGCGCTTGAAGACGCCATTATTGAAGAAGTAGCCCTAGGCTGGAAGAGCAAGCTTCAGTTTGAAGGTATACACTTCAGACTGGGCTTACTACTCGTTGACTGTTACAACGAGGACACAGCTCAATGGCTACTACAAGCAGCAGCAAGATTAACTGCGTGAAAGGGGGTCAAATTGACGGCGTGTTTGGGAGAAGATATCCCCAAAATCCACACCATCACCGTCTTCCTCCCAAGGAGCACTGGGCACGACCAGAAGAAGTCGCTAGACCTCATAGAAGCGCAAAACGAGGGGCTTAAGACCCATCTATGGAGAGCGACCAGTAGTCGAGAAGAAGGCAAGGGAAGAGTGGTAACCTTCCTGATTGACGACCAATCGGCAGAGACGATTGCCAAGCAGGACTACATGATCCGATATAGGTTCGGCAAAATAAATGTCTGCGGACTGCGGAAGCAGGCAGCCGAAACAGCCGAAACCCACGCGGGCGAGGACGGAGCACTCGCAGTAAACCATGGATCAGTAGCTCAAGAAGAGGGAACTGCAACTCCAGCTGACTCCATCACAGCAGCAACAGCACCAGCAAAGGCCGAGGAGATCCCCCTGAGTGAGGAAGACACTGAAAGTGTCGACATAGCTGGACTCAACATGGAGGATCTAGTCATTCCTCTAACAGAAGAGGAAGAAGAGACGGAGGTGGGCACCTGCCCCTCTCCGAATTTCCCCTAAAATGGAGCAAAAAGCTCTAACTCGCATCGCACAAGTTAACCTACACCACGCGAAGGCGGCCTCGGCCGTCAACTCAAGAAGTTTTATCAAACACCAATTTGGACTTGTGCTGATACAGGAACCCTATCATTTCAGGGGAAAGGTAAGAGGCCTCTCAAGCAAGAATGCACAGATAATCTGGGATAATAGACAGGACCTCCCCAGGGCCTGCATACTAATCAGTAAAAACATAAAATTCTTATGTCTTTCAGAGTACATGACGCAGGATTTGACAGCTATCCAGGCCTTCATTAACGTAGGAGGCACCCACTGCGCCATTGTAATTGCTTCGGCCTACTTCGACGGAGGCGGGGAGGCACCGCCAGAAGAAGTTTAAAGGCTAGTGAGACACTGCAGAAGGCACAAACTGCCACTTCTGCTAGGATGCGATGCCAGCGCCCATTGTCTGGAATGGGGCAGTAGCGACAACAACGCTAGAGGTGAGCGCCTTCTCGAATTCATTATTAATGAAAACCTAGATATTTTGAATGTGGGAACTACACCAACTTTCGTAACTAGGGTAAGGGAAGAGGTTCTAGATATTACACTCGGCAGCCCGAGTATTAGTAACTGCATTACAGGTTGGAATGTTTCTGACGAGCCGTCCATGTCGGACCACAGGATCATCACCTTCAACATAGAAGGTCACAGTAAGGAGGTTACCCCGAAAAGAAACCCCCGCAAAACTGACTGGGACAGATATAGGTCTACACTCGAGTGGAACCTATTAAATGTGAAAGGAAAGAAAACGGCGAGCCACTTCCTAGAACTGGAAAGCAACGTAGAAGTGGTTAACAGGGCGATCAAAGATGCATTTGAAAGCAGCTGCCCTATTAGCCGTAAGAAAGATCCGAAGGATATTCCCTGGTGGAACAAAACGCTAGTCGACCTAAGATCAAAGGTGCGCAAGCTCTTTAATAAAGCAAAGCGTGACGGAGACTGGCAAACATACACCGAGCAATTAACAAGATACAACTTGGAAATCAGAAAAGCTAAAAGAAATAGCTTCAGAGCATTCTGTGAGAACATAGCGTCAACCCCTGCAGCGGCCAGGTTACATAAAGCACTGGCTAAGGAGAAAGCAGGCGCGCCTGGCTCACTGAAAAAGCAAAATGGCAGCTATATCGAAGATGAAGAGCAGAGGGCCCTTCTACTATTAGAGACACACTTCCCGGGTAGCTCAATCTACAGCAGCACAGATGTACTAGTAAGACATAAAAGGCCCAGGAGAGAGGACTGGGCGATGGCAAGAGACATCTGCACGAATCAAAGGCTAAGTTGGGCTCTGAACACCTTCCAGCCATTTAAAGCACAGGGAGCGGATGGAATATTCCCTGCCCTACTACAACAAGGCCAGAAAGTCAATATGCCACACCTCCTAGGACTATTGAGAAGCAGCGTCGCACTTGGGCATATACCAAGAATATGGAGAAGGGCAAAGGTCATATTCATTCCGAAAGTGGGAAAAAGAGACGCCACTTCACCAAAATCCTTTAGGCCCATCAGCTTGACCTCATTCATGTTAAAGACGCTAGAAAAGGTCATAGATAATCACCTAAGAATGACTGTGCTGGAAAGAATACCTCTCCACCACAATCAACATGCGTACAGAGCAGGAAGATCCACCGAAACTGCGCTCTACCAGCTGACAAGTTGGGTTCAGGATACACTGGAGAGCAAGGAAACAGCAGTATGCGCATTTCTAGACATCGAAGGAGCCTTCGATAACACCTCCCACGAAGCAATTAGGAGGGGTCTCGAAATAAAAGGAGTAAATCACACCACAAGTAACTGGATGTGTGAGATGCTAAGAACTAGGACTGCTGAGATAGAGGTGGGTCAAAAAACCATCACAATAAGCACCACTAGAGGCTGTCCACAAGGAGGGGTATTATCACCATTGATGTGGAGCTTAGTAGCAGATGAACTACTGCACAAATTGACAGGTGCCGGCATTACGTGCCAGGGGTACGCCGACGATATAGTCATTGTCGCAAGAGGAAATTTTGAAGAAACGCTATGCGAAATCATTCAGAGGGGTCTACGAATCACACAGAAGTGGTGTAAAACGGTAGGACTCAGAGTGAACTCTACCAAAACCACTGTGATACCCTTCACCAAGAAAAGACAGTTAAAGCGTATGCAACCCATCCTGTTGGAAGGGATCAGAGTTGACCCACAGAAACAGGTCAAGTATCTAGGACTAACACTAGACAGCAAACTCCTCTGGAGAGCACATGTAGAAACTGTGGTAACCAAAGCCACCAGAGCACTTATGGTGTGCAAAAACATTTCAGGAAAGACCTGGGGTTGTAGCCCAGCCACACTGAGATGGATGTATCTGATAATAGTAAGACCCATCATCACTTACGGGGCAGCGGCATGGGTCAACAGATCTAGACTAACCACGACGAGGACATCCCTCAACAAAGTGCAAAGATAAGCCTGTATATGTATAACAGGAGCCATGCGAACCTATCCCACAGCAGCTCTAGAAGTTATCGTAGGGATACCTCCACTACACATAGTGCTAGAGCGAATCGCCAAGGAGACCATTTTAAGAATCAGCAAAGAGGGCATCGGGAAAGGAACATGCATCGCAAATATCGGTGCCGCTTCTGGACTGGCCCAGAGATGATATGGTCAAGAAATACTGCTTTGAAAGGAAATTTGACTCAAAGCTGAGCAACAAAAGAGATTGGAGCAGCGAATCCGATAAATACCAACTCAAACAACACACAATTAAATGGTACACAGACGGATCGAAAACATCTACTGGCACTCGGGCAGGAGTGTACGGGCCCAGGACTAGATACTCAGAATCACTGGGAACATTCCCCAGCATATTTCAAGCAGAAGTTCACGCGATCGAAAGATGCGCGCAATTCAACTTAGACAGGAAATATCGCGGCCAGGACATCGCGATACTATCAGACAGCCAAGCCGCTATTAAAGCACTGACCTCGCATGAGATCAGATCCAAACTAGTATGGGAGTGTCTCACCAGGATCAACAAACTGGGGGAAACAAACAAAGTAACTCTCTACTGGGTACCAGGACACGTAGGAGTAGAGGGGAACGAAGCAGCTGATGAGATAGCTAGAAACGGGTCAGACTCGCCGTTCCTTGGACCAGAACCCTTCTGTGGGATAGGACCCCACAAAATAAGGGAAGACTTAAGGAAAGAAGAAGAGAACAAATGCGCCAAACATTGGGACGATATCCCCCAAATAAGACAGGCAAAGGAACTTCTGGGGAAATACAACCAAAAAAGAAGCAGAGCCTGCCTAAGAGTTAGTAAGAATCGACTTCGCATCTTGGCGGGCATGTTAACAGGTCACTGCAGACTTAAAGAGCACCTTAGGAAACTGGGAATAGAGGGAGACGGACACTGCAGACTCTGCAGGGACTTCGCAGAAACACCAGCGCACCTTCTTATGGAATGCGAAGCACTGATCCACAAAAGAAGGAATCACCTTGGTGCCTACCTCCTATCAGAAACGGATTTGCCTTCGCTGGATCCACTGAAGATACTCCGGTTTGCTGTAGCAGCTGGACTGGAGGAAGTGCTCTAGACCGAGTATATCATCGGCTAGAACCTTAGTAAGGGGGGCACAATAGATCTTTTATAGGTCGCAGTGCACTTGCACCTCTCAACAATATAAATCTAATCTAATCTAGTTTTTAATTTCTTAATTGGTTAAATTACAATTAATAAATCTAGCTAGGTTACGTGGAAAGACATAGGCTAAGAGTTAAGATTAGCTTAGAGCGCCCGCATGGGGCCAGTAAGTTAGAATAAGGTAGCTAAGTTAATTAAGCTAGTTTTAAGCGTTTTTGTTAGTACGTAAGATATTCTGAATTAAAATAAAAAATGCGTTAAAAATGAAAAATGAAATGACAGCGACATCAACCTAGTCAAAAAACTGCGTATTAGACATCTGAGATGGCTAGGACATGTAGAGCGAATGGACACCAACGCTCCGGTCCGCAGAGTCTTCGAATTTAACCCCGAGGGACGACGCAGTAGAGGACCTCCTCGCCGTAGGTGACGCGCACAAGTTCAAGGAGACCTCGACCAACTTGGAGTACGCAACTGGAGGCAATTAGCTAAGGACCGAGCTAAATGGAGAGGCTTGTTGGTTGAGGCCCAGGCTCACCCCGGACTATAGCGCCACCAAAGTAAGTAAGTAACTTATTTAGGATCCTATATTTCTTTTCCCACTTTGCTAGTCTACTTTGCATGATTCCCATTAGTATTTCGCCCACGCAGTCCATGAAGAATGTTCATCATTATCTCGTGTTGATGCGGAGCTGATGATGTCGCTGATATCGCCATGGGGGTATACTGATGTCTGCTTGACGTTTGATGATCTTCCTTGTCAAAGCTTACAGCTTGCTTCACTGTTTCACTGCGTAGGTTTGTAAGCATTGACTGTAAGACGTCGAATCCACTTTTTCCTTCCCTTTTTAGACCCGATGTTGAATTCCACGGAAATATATTTCATTGATCAATCATCAATGTACATCCTATCATCTCTTAGTTGTGCTTTTATACCGGGAATCTGCTTTACAAGTTCTTTCCTTATCCCGATCAAGAGGAAATTCTTCGCACGGTCGATGGATAATCCTTGTGTACGCTTCCTTTCAATTTTGTAGCAGCCCTCAATACGTTGTAATCGTCAGAACTGATCTTTGAGGTGACCAGTAAATTGTTTACTTCATTGATCGCACTATGCATCCGCCGTATAGATTAGACTGCATCTTCCATCCAGTTTGCTAAGACATTTTGCACATTTCCTTAGCCTGCTTCAGGGGATCCACAGCTTCCTGATTCGGAATGTAAAGAACCAAGTTCTTTTCATTATTTTTTTGCACGCGACTTTCAATTTGCAATTCCAGCTGACTACATCGCGCCTCCGTCTTCTAAATTTTTTGTTCAAGTTGGGACTATTAGTATTGTAACGAAGTGTTACACATTTTATCGACACCACTGTACCTCCAGCCAAACACCAACATCGAGCGAGCCATTGCCTTGGATAGTGATTTCGTCTCTAGCATACAGCTAGATTACCGTCCCTTGACCCGCGCAGACATCGCCACCAACCGACGAGTCGATGACTTCGTCGATGCACCAAGAGAGCCGATTTTATCTCCACCTCCCTCTTCCTTTACCCAACGACACCGACCAACTGGCAAGTTGTTTAATCCAGAGATAGAGTTTGGCTCTCACTTGGGTCATTCCTCACACACTAAGAAGAACAACCGTCTCTCACCTAACCCCATGTGCCGCCATCAAACCACTCCAGGGTCATACGTGAAAATGTGTGGGAAAATTTAAACTCGATTTATAATTCATACTCCCGTGATGCAGAATTCTCGCATAAGAAGAAGTGTGCGTGATGTGATCGGGAGAGTCTGCTCAAGTGGTAAAAGTACTAAACCACTGTACTATGGACAGGATCTCCTAGAACTCGATTTCCGACAAATTATTTTGACGCCTTCACTTCGGTGATTGGGCGATTTATTACGGATCTGCTACTGACCATAGCCGGCCCGTCGCTCGATAGGTTTCCCCCGTCTGGGAGAAGCATTGTGGCTTAGAGTACAGCGGATTTGCCGTATTTTCCGAGCCTGTCCATAAAGCAGACTGGATCCTTGCAAGCCTGCCCACAAAGTGGAGTGCCTTTTCCGAGCCTGCCCAGAAAGCGGACTGGATCCTTGCAAGCCTGCTCATAAAGTCGACTGCCTTTTCCGAGCCCGCCCAGAAAGTGGACTAGATCCTTGCGAGCTTGCCTATAAGGCGGACTGCCCTTCCGAGCCTGCGCAGAAAGCGGACTCTAACCTTTCAAGCCTACCCATAAAGCTGACTGGAACTTTCCGAGTCTCCCCATAAAGCGGACTGGAACACTCCAAGCCGACAGACTGCCGTGCCGAGTCGATCCGCACAGCAACCTGTACTACTCCGTCACCGACCTGAGGACGACCTGGCTTAGAATTAAGTTGGCCTAAAGTATATATATCAAATTGTTAAGTACAGAAATTGTTATTAATAAATTAGTTGGATTGTGAACGAAAAACATTGTACCAGTTTTTTTTTTAAATAGATTATCTCTTTCCCAAAGTTTGAGGTATTTCTTTGGGTTAACCCCGGAACCGGCGAGCCCACCTCAGCCTTTGACGAAAAAATGGCTTTACAATTGGCGCCCGAACAGGGACCACTACAAAAGGTACCACCCTAAGACCAGACCAGGACCGCGGCTGAACAGGAACCCACCATGATATCCGCCCGTGCCCTGAGCATCAGTTAAAGGGTATTAATAATCCCTTATACTGATCCATTCAATATAATTTAGCCATTGTTTAATATTGTCTACTTCCCATACTCCCGTGTTTGGAACCTGACTCAACTGGAAACCCTCGACATCTTTTAATATTGTAATATTCTTGCTGGGGTTCGTTTTAAATAAAACCGTCTTTTGTGTATTTTAATCGTTTATTTATTATCAAATACCAACTTCACTTTAACACAATATTCAATCACTTTATTATTTCAAATCAAACGGTCGCTACAGACTTATTTTCACAATGTCGCTTGCTTTCACCACTGGTCGAATATCTCTTGTAATCGCTGTATTCACTTATGAACAACTATATCCACGATGGTTGTGCTATGGGTATTTATAGGAAATCGCTAGGGGTTCTAGAACATACTTGATGTTTCTCCGGGTGAATTGAGGATCATGGAATATTGGGATATTGTGTGGAACAATTGTGGAACGTAAGCACATCAGGTTGGAATATTTACTGCTAGAATGTTTTGCAATAGTTGCTACAGTTTGAGATACAGTGTTTCAGTTTTTGGTACACAAACCATCCTGCAGTCAATGCTACACTGCCCCCCTCTTAAACTTGTTCGTCCCGAACAAGATCATCTGGATTACTGCCATGGTAACGATGAAGACGATCCAGGTGGACAATTTTCATCTTGCCTCTTACTCCACGCTGGATCCGGAAGACGACGTCATTGATGCGTGTGACCACTTTATAAGGGCCCTCCCAGTCTTGCTGCAGCTTGGGTGACCTCCCCTTTTGCCGGTGTGGGTTGTACAGCCATACTAGGTCTCCCTCGTGGAAGCTGGACGTTGTTGCCTTTGTGTCGTACCTGGTTTTCATGCGGTCACTCGCTACCCTTATCCTCGTCCTGGTCCTCTGATGTATGTCTCGGATCCTTTCCCTGAGGTCTGCCACGTAATCCTCTTCACTCTTGGCCTCATCGTTAGGGGATCCAAACTTCACCTCACTAGGTAGCCGAACTGCTCGACCAAACAAGACTTCGGATGGAGTATGTCCAGTAGTACTGTGCACTGCATTTCGGTAGGCCATCAAGAAAAGAGGAATTTGTCGATCACAATCGCGCTGGTGGTCTTCTACGACCTTGGAGAGATGTTCGTTTAAGGTTCTGTTGAAGCGCTCTACCATCCCGTCGGATTGCGGATGAAGCGGAGTCGTCCTCGTCTTTTTGATTCCTAGTTGTTGACATACCTCTTGGAATATCTTTGATTCGAAGTTTCGTCCCTGGTTAGAATGCAGTTCCATAGGCACGCCGAATCTGCTCACCCAGTTGTTGACGATCTGTTCCACGATGGTCTTCGCTTCCTGGTTAGGGATGGCGAACGCTTCCGGCCATTTGCTGAAGTAGTCCATGACGACTAGGATGTAACGGTTACCATTGTCGGTTTCGGGAAATGGACCAGCGATGTCAGCGGCAATCCGTTCAAAGGGTGCGCCCACGTTGTACTGTTGCATCTTGCCTCGCGTTTTCGTTCTGGGTCCCTTGCTGGCGGCACACACGACGCATTTTCGGCACCAACTCTCTACGTCTACCCTTGCGCTGAGCCAATAGAAACGTTCTCACACCTTCTCCAGGGACTTGTTTGCACCCAAATGACCTCCGGATGCTCCATCATGCATCTCCCGTAGCACCTCGTGTACTTTTGATCGCGGCAAGACAACCTGCATTATGAAATCTTTCCCGTCCGGCCTTTCCCATTTCCTTTTCAGTACACCATCTTGCACATGAAGGGAGTCCCACTGAGCCCAGTATGCCTTGAGAGTGGGGCTCCTGTCCGAGATATCTTGTCCGGTTGGCTTTTCCATAAACTCCTTCCACGCTAATATCGGCTCGATGTCCGGGTCTTCTTTTTGAGCGTTGCGGATTTCCTCTGCACTCCAACCAGCGATAGGCTCAGCTCTTACCCTTTGGACGGAAAGAAGGTTCTTCTCTTCCTGCCGCACACAATGCTTGCAGTCGCTTTTACATGGTCGTCGGGATAAGGCATCCGCATTAGAATGAAGTTTCCCCTTACGATGCTGTATTTCATAATCGTACATCTGCAGCCGTTCAATCCATCTTGCGACCTGGCCCTCTGGATTCTTGAACTGCAGCAGCCATTTTAGAGCCGCGTGGTCTGTGCGCAAAAGGAACTTTTGGCCGTAGAGGTATTTATGGAAGTGTTTTGTCGCCAGAAGCAGCGCCAGAAGTTCTCGCCTGGTCACGCAGTAGTTTCTTTCCGGCTTGGAGAGCACTTTGCTGAAATATGCTACTACCTTCTCTTGGCCGTTGTGTACCTGCGAAAGAACCGCTCCGACAACGACGTTACTTGCATCTGCATCCACGATGAACATTTCTCCGGGAATGGGATATGCTAGTGTTGGTGCTTCGCATAGTTGGTGCTTAAGGTTCTTGAAGCTTTTGTCGCACTCACCTGACCACTTGAATTGCCTTCCTTTTTCTGTCAGTTGGTGCAGGCTCTTCGCGATTCCGGCAAAGTCCTTTACGAATCGTCGGTAGTACGTGGCGAGACCCAAAAAGCTCCTGAGTTGGTGTTTGTCTTTTGGAACTGGCCAGTTTTTCACAGCTTCCACCTTGTCTGGATCTGTTCGCACTCCTTCTGATGAGATAACGTGGCCCAGATACTTGACTTCGGATCTGAAGAGGTCACATTTCTTTGGGTTTAGCTTCAGGTGAGCGCTTCGAAGCCGTTCTAACACATTCTTCAGGTTGTCGTGATGTTCCTCGAATGTTTTTCCTATCACGATCACATCGTCCAGATACACCAAGCAAGTTTTCCAGGTCAATCCACGCAGGACGTGTTCCATTAGGCGCTCAAAAGTTGCCGGAGCGTTGCACATTCCAAATGGCATTACTGTAAACTGCCACAGCCCATTTCCTGCAGTGAACGCAGTTTTCTCTCGGTCCTTTGGATCGATCTGTACCTGCCAATAACCGCTCTTTAAATCAAGGGTGGAAAACCATCGAGCTCCTGAGAGTGTGTCCAATGTGTCATCGATCCGTGGCAGAGGGTAGCTGTCCTCTTTGGTGACGTCATTAAGTCTGCGATAGTCCACGCAGAATCGAGTGCTGCCGTCTTTCTTCTCAACCAGTACAACAGGTGAGGCCCACGGACTCTTAGAACTTTCGATGAGCCCTTCCTTCTCCATCGTTGACACCATATCTGCAACCTCTGTCTGTTTTGCCAATGGTAGTCGTCTGGCAGGCTGACGAATTGGTCTGGCGTCCCCAGTGTCTATGCGATGTTGCACCAGATGTGTTCGGCTATACTCTCCATCCTGTGAGGCAAATATATCAGCGTACTCACCGATTAGATTTGCTGCCATGGCTTGCTGATCCTGATCCAGTTCGCAATGCTTGAGGATCATGTCCCTTACTTCCGCCAACCTGGATGATGAAACGGGCTTCGCAGATTCCTTTTCGGTTATTGTTGAAATTGAACATATCGGCGCACATTTACCAATAACCTCCCCTTGTTTTAGTTTGACGCTATGGCTCTTTAAGTTCATGAGCCTTACTGGGACCAGGCTGTTCTTTGGCTCCACTAAAACTTTCCCCACGATGTAGTTTGGGGAATTCCTTCCTAAATCCGGCTCCAATAGGTAGAATCGGTGGCTCCCAGGATCACCCTCTAGTTTTGTCCAAATGATAGTCTCGGAAGATGGTGGTAAGACTTCGTCCTTGCTGAGTATTGTCCTTAAATGTGCTGCATTCTCGTTCCCGTACACCATTGGAATCTCTACGTTCCTGTAGCGCAGAACTTGCATCCCGATGTCGATTATTACGTCATGTTCTTTCATAAAGTCCACTCCGATGATGCATTCATCACATACGTCGGCTACCAGGAACGCATGAGAAAAGGCCAACCCTGCTAGTTGTAACGTGAGGCGAACTTCTCCGTATACTTTCGCCGCTTCCCCTGTCGCAGTTCTAAGACAGTAGCAGCTGGTGTTGTGCAGCCAAGACTTCCGGACGAGATCTCTTCTTACAATGGAAGCCGTGGCGCCGGTATTGATAGTAGCCACGCACTTGTTTTTGCCGATGAATGCTTCCACTGTTAGACTCTTGTTGCATCGTTTGGTTTGGGAGACCTGGATGGTGGTCTTGGGGGCGTCGATTCCATTAGCCAACTTTTGCTAATTTCGAGGAGCCTGGCCAACAGGATGGATGTTGTCCCTGTTGGATGGTTCTTCGTTGTGTCGCCTGTTCGCGCAATGTAGACAGTTTCCACGTCTGGGTGGATTTCTACATTGCCGTTGTAGGTGTCCCATTTTGTTGCAGTTCCAGCAACGAATTTGTCCTCCGCGAGCGTTGTTTCGGTCTTCGACGTCCATCCGCTGGCAAGAGCATTCGATCGCGGCTACTTCCCTCACACGGTGTATTCCCTGACAGGCCTGGTCTGCGGCATCCATTGTCAGAGCAAACGCCAAAGCTTCGGCGAGCGTTTTCTTTAAAGCCATTCTTACCGCCATTTGTAGTTTCGAATCAGCTATGGCATGGGTGAACGCTTCGGTTGCCATCTCGTTAATGATCTCCTCGCCGGCGTTTGGATAGGACAAATGTGCCAGTCGCTCGATGTCTGCTTGCAACTGCTGGAGCGTCTCACCCTTCATCTGGGACCTTCTGCGCAACTGGACCCTATATACTTGCTGCATGTGGTCGTCCCCAAATCGCATCTCAATGGCTTTCACCAGACTGTCGTAGTTGCGTTGTTTGTCCTCGGGAATAGTTTGTAGTAGCTCTGCAGCTGATC
Organism: Brachypalpus laphriformis; assembly: GCA_945910035.1. Taxonomy (NCBI): domain Eukaryota; kingdom Metazoa; phylum Arthropoda; class Insecta; order Diptera; family Syrphidae; genus Brachypalpus; species Brachypalpus laphriformis. Next base: position 58,334,013 of record OX246755.1, read on the forward strand.
CTCTAAGCGCAAGCGTGAGGGCAATGGACCTCTCTTCATCGTCCCAGTTGTTCGTCATTGCCGCAGCTTCGAACTGCCTCTTATATATTGGCCATGATGTCTGTCCATCGAAGACGGGAGGCTGCATCTCTTTCCTTCTCGGGAAGTCGGTTGAATACTCCCGAACTTTCTGTTTCTTCACGCATTCGAGTTCCTTTGCCAAATTCTCGAATCTTCCTTCAACAGCCTCGAATTTTGTTTGAACGTTCTCGAATTTTGTTTCAAATGTCTCAATTTTGGTCTCTACATTTCCAATTTTCTCGTCGATTGTCCCGAATCTGGTTTCCAAACTTTTATTTTGTTCATCGAATTTGCTTTCGAGAACACTCCTTTGATCGAATAGCTGATGTTCCAGAGAGTTCTTTTGTTCGTCAAGCTTAGCATCTAGAGAATTCTTCTGCTCAGCCAAAGAATTTTCTAGCTTCTCGAATTTTTCATTTTGAGAATTCTTTTGTTCGTCGAACTTGGCGTCTAGAGAATTCTTTTGTTCATCGAAAGAATTATCTATCTTCTCGAATTTTTCAGATAGCAATTTCATTAAAGCCGACATGTCACTCGTCGTACTTACTTGTTCTTCTTCGACGTCAAACAAAGCTGTTTCAGGATCTGCACCCTCGTCCGTCACTATTTTCCGCAACTTAATAATCAATTCTCTTTTTGTACCAGTCGTAGGTTGCTCCCGCTGGCTCAGTACTTCCTTTAGTTGCGGCAATGACAAATCTTCTAGCAATTTCCGAACCATTTTTATTTTTCACTTACACAAAACGCAATACACAAAATTTGTTTTACTCCACTTTCCTGACACCAATGTAATATTCTTGCTGGGGTTCGTTTTAAATAAAACCGTCTTTTGTGTATTTTAATCGTTTATTTATTATCAAATACCAACTTCACTTTAACACAATATTCAATCACTTTATTATTTCAAATCAAACGGTCGCTACAGACTTATTTTCACAATGTCGCTTGCTTTCACCACTGGTCGAATATCTCTTGTAATCGCTGTATTCACTTATGAACAACTATATCCACGATGGTTGTGGTATGGGTATTTATAGGAAATCGCTAGGGGTTCTAGAACATACTTGATGTTTCTCCGGGTGAATTGAGGATCATGGAATATTGGGATATTGTGTGGAACAATTGTGGAACGTAAGCACATCAGGTTGGAATATTTACTGCTAGAATGTTTTGCAATAGTTGCTACAGTTTGAGATACAGTGTTTCAGTTTTTGGTACACAAACCATCCTGCAGTCAATGCTACAATATATACATGTCATTCGGCAACACCTTATCTATTTCATAGGGTCCCTTGAGTTTCTGTGCAATCTTCTAACAAGCGCCTGGTTGACAAATAAAGTTCTTTATCATAACATAATTGCCCTACTTATATAGGTTACTTGCTGCCCAGTGCTCGCCTCGCTTTGCTCGCATTTTAGTTGACGGTTATTTAATTGTTGAAACATAATTACCAACTGAATACAATACCAAAAATGTGTAAACTTAATTATAACTTCCCCCGTGGGAATCGCCACCAGTGTGCACACTAACCCGCTCACAACACACAATTAAATTTAAATCCATTAAAACATTCCAAAATTTGGACAAATCTGACGATCAACAACATCTCATACAACAAAATTGAAAAATAATGCAATAGTTCTATGTTTACACATGCATATGCATGTAAATACTCGTATATACCCACGCGTATATTCCCAAGTCTCTTAATTGCATGAAGTTTCGACAGCACATGGATATCGTAATTAATAAAATTTACAATATCTTAGATTTGGCACTGATAATGTTTTTTTTTTCAACAGAGATCGCACACTGAAGATCAAAACATAATCATGGGATAGCGACCCATATACTCACACACACATACTATTGCAACTATAGCCACTGCTGGCCGCGGTCTCCACTGAAGGAAAATTGTGGTCGATGATTTGATTAATTGTTTTTAGCATTGCTCAGCTCAGGACAACGCAGAAGCATGTTTTATACCTTAAATGAATCAGCGGCGAATTTACTAAATTTAGCTATTTATTATTTTTTTAATCAGCCAGTACTGAGCTACGGCTGTGGAATCAATATTTACAGATGGAGAATTCGATCGCAACCCCCTTTATGCCACTTAGACCTTGAATTTCGGAAAATCCCTTCTTATCTCGCATCTAGGCAAAATAAGGAATACCTGTGGAAAATTTCAAATACCTTCGTCTAGCAGATTTCGAGAAACGGTGTTCACAAGGAAAATCGACTTTGCTTTTATAGTATTTAAGATTATTCCTATTCCGGTCATTCGATGCTTTGATGTATTCCTGGCATTTCATTATTTTCTCAGACGCTTTTTTGCTCATGCCCAATAAATCCCTCGCATCTTTATGCTCATCTATTTCTTCAAGCTTTTCCCTCAAGTGGTCTATCACCCCTCCTCGCTGTTTAACTACAAAAAGTACTTGGCTTGCCGTCGTCCCATATTTCGGTGGATCGTGTTATTCATGGCGCACTCGATTTCAGGTAGGACTTTATCCGAAGATAAAAATGTTCCCGCGCTAGTTAATTTTGCTATCATTAGGGCGAGGCTTCTATTAGTCCTCTCTACTTGTCCATTGGCTTGAAGAGAACCAGTGGAAATTTTAACATGTCGCACGTTATTACTGTGAAGGAAGTTCTCAAAATCTTTAGAAGTGAAAGCACTACCCCGATCGGATACCATCATTTAAAGTTTGTTATATGGTATATGCACTTATATTACACGTGCACATTCAACATCTTGCACACTGAGCACATTCCTCATTGTTTACTCGGCATCAAATATCGAGTCGCAGTGAGGATTGTTGTTCACGCGAATTCCGTTACTCTTCTAGATCTTCGCGGGAAGATCTAGATAAGAGTAGTGGAGTTTCGTGCAATAGAAATGATAGAAACCTTAGTTTAGGTAAAATTTGTCAGTTGTAAGTCAGATCTCGAATAAAGAAAATGACGCTCGCGTGATAAAATTTGCCGGTTAAATTTTTATAAAAAAAATATATAATTTCGGAATATATAGCCGATAAGCACATAAATGAATCAATAAAAAAAAAAAAACTAGTGTGCGATAAGACCAGATATACGTGCCGACTGTATACGCATGTGAAAGAGTTGATCCATCTCGCTCTCGCGATTTAATGATGGAATTGATCACTCCACTACGACTACCACATAACTAGTGTTTCATCTCTTTATTTTGCTGTTTTGTGTTGTTTTCGTGTAAAGAGAAATAAATTGTTTTTATATCTAAATTATACTAATGTAAAGTAAGAAAAATTGAAAAAAATAATTAAAAAATAAATAATCAGTGAGAAACAGAAGAAAATAAAAAGATGTGAAGCAGTACGATACTACAGTCATCAACCAGAAGGGGAAACAACATCATCTTTATCAACATTGTCATCCGCCAACATAAGAGCACATTAAAGTTAACTTATATTTTATTTTTTTATTTTTTTGTATTATTGTTTTAACTTAAACGAAACTATTTTATTGTAAAATGGAAGGTCTTACTGTCACTGAAAAAATTCAAATTGACTTAGACTTTATCTCGAAATTACTAGAACATAGCAACGAGGAAAATAATTTAGTAGAATTCATTGAATGGGTGGACGCAATCATCCCCACGTTGGATGAAATTAACATTAATAATAGAACTGTACTAACAGGGTACATAAAAGATAAAATAATAGGTAAAGCGAGGTGTGCACTCCAAAGAAATGGCAGGTTAGACACATGGGAACAAATAAAAGAAATTTAAAAAAAATTATTTTATCGAAAGATTATCTACTAACTCTTTAATCGACAAAGTTAGAACCAATAGAATTAGAACTACGACAGAAGACTAATACAATACAATCAACAACTATCTAAGTAGAATTAATAACGCTTATTTACTCAACAACCCACAGAACAATCAGAATGTGACCGATTCAAATAATCGCATAGCGCTTGATTCATTTAAACACAACCTACCAGAACCATCCAGAGCAGTTATATTTAGCCGCAATCCAGGAAGTTTACGCGACGCTTTTAAAATAATACTGGAAATGTATTTACTCCTAAACTATTTTATGAAACACCTTGGCGTACAAACCATATATATACATATTATGTTTTTTACGCCAAGGTGTTTTATAAAATAGTTTAGGAGTAAATACATTTTCAAGTTTCAAAATCGCTCTCCTGAAAATTTTTAAATTGTGACTTAGGCTAGTTCTGCATTGTAGCGACGATATGTACTTATATTACACGTGCACAATCAACATCTTGCATACTGAGCACATTCCTCATTGTTTACTCGGCATCAAATATCGAGTCGCAGTGAGGATTGTTGTTCACGCGAATTCCGTTACTCTTCTAGATCTTCGTGGGAAGATATCTTCATCCTCTTTTAATAAAGTCCATGTTTCAGCGCCATAGAGCAGGACTGTGATGATCAGGGTCTTATACAGAGTCTCCTTAGTTGTTCGAGATAGGGCTTTACTGTTGAATTGCCTTATAAGCCCAAAAATACAGCGATTGGCAAGAATTATTCTTCGATTGATTTCTGCGCTGATCTTGTTTTTCGAGGTTATAGCAGAGCCAAGGTAAACAAAGTCCATTACTACCTCGATGTTACAGCTGCCCACTGCGACGTTCTGTCCAATTCGTCGGTGTTGGTTTTCCCTTCTTGTTGAGAGCATATACTTGGTTTTGCCCTCGTTTATCGCTAAACACATTTTGGCCGCTTCCGCGTCAATGCTTGCAAACGCAACGGTGACAGCTCACTGAGTTCTTCCGATAATGTCTATATCGTCGGCGTATGCAAGCAGTTGTACAGACTTGTAATAGTTTTTTCCTCCGGTGTTGGCTTGTGAGTTCTGCACAATCCGTTCAAGTACAATATTAAAGAAGTCACATGACAGCGCGTCACCTTGTCTAAAGCCTTTTATGATATCAAAGGTCTCGGTGACGTTATTACCGAACTTAATGGAGCAGCGAGCGTTCCCCATCGTCAGCCTGCACAGTCGGATAAGTTTGGTAAGGATGTCAAAACTAGACATGGGTCTATAAAGCTCTTCTCTATAGATGCTGTCATAGGCGGCCTTGAAATCGATAAGGAGGTGGTGAGTATCGATTTGGAATTCTTGGGTTTTCTCCATTATCTGCCGAAGTGTGAAGATTTGATCGATGGTGGACTTTCCTGGCCTAAAACCGCACTGCTAGAGTCCAATCAGACTGTTGATAAAAGGTTTCAGGCGTTCACATAATATCGCACAAAAGATCTTGTATGTGATGTTGAGGAGACTGATGCCTCTACAATTGGCACAGCTGATGGGGTCTCCTTTCTTGTGGATCGGGCAACGGATGCTGAGGTTCCATTCATCAGGCATACACTCGTCTGACCAAATCTTAGAAATAAGTTAATGTATGCATTCTACCAATTCATCCCCAACTGCCTTGAAAAGTTCGGCCGGTAAGTCGTCAGGTCCAGCAGCCTTGTTGGATTTTAGCTTGGGTATTGCTATCCTCACTTCGTGTTGGTCAGGTGGACGGAAATTTTTACTATCATCGTCCATGTTCAATGGTTCATTCTGCCTGACAGCGGGATGTTGGTCTTCGTCGCCGTAATACAGTCTGCAGAAGTAGTTTTTCGATATTCTCAGCACCGACTGTGATTCTACTACGAGGTTTCCGTTTTCATCTCTACATGTTTCAGTACGGGTATTGCTTCTCTGACACGTTCTTTTTACCTTTTGGTAAAACTTCCGTACATTGTTCCTGGAGTATAAACTCGCGCGCTTCTCTTGCTCTTTCTTCTTTTTTTTTTGAGAAGCCGTTGTTCTTCCCGTCTCTTTTGCTCGTAGAGCTCACGAGCAGCTCTCGCCTTCCTTTGCAGTACCGCTTTATATGCTTCTTGCTTTGCTGCATGCACTCGCCGGCATTCTTCGTCAAACCAGGGGTTTCGCTGTGGTGGGCGAACAAAACCCAGCACATCAGTCGCGGCCAATTGAATGCCTTTATTGTCTCTAAATTATTATTTATATACAATTTGTGAGAACAAAAAACAAATTTAAGACTATACAAAGTGTGCAACAACAAAGAAAAAAACTTTAATCTAAGTAAAGTATAATATAGAACATTGAATTACACGATTATTCGACGACGTCGCGACAGCCCAATTTTCACATGGGAAAATGCTTACGTCGCGATGCCGCGGAAAAACAAAAAATGTGTGACGCAAAGGTATTTGAATTTTGAACTACAGATAAAAAAATTCGATTTTTACATTAATGGTGGAAGAAAAAAAAAAGAGCACGTAGAATTCATGACACTTGGTTTTGACCTCGTTTGGCCGCTCCGCCTCAATGCTTGCAGACGCAACGGTGACAGCCCGCTGAGTTCTTCCGAATGCCCAGGTTCGCATTCACTGCTGATATTGAGAAAATTTACCGGCAAATCAGACTTGATGAGGCCGAATGAAAGTATCAGCTCATCTGGTAGAGAAACGACCCCAGCGAAAAGGTGAAATGCTTCCAACTCAACGCGGTCACTTACGGCACAACTTCAGCACCGTACTTATCAATCAAATGTCTGCAGAGACTAGCAGAAGAGCAAGAAGATCACTATCCACTGGGTTCGCAAGTCTTACGTCGAGACTTCTACGTCGACGATGTTCTTACCGGCTCTAATAGTCTTCAATTAGCTATTGCCACAAGGCAGGAATTGCGGCGATTACTTGCATCAGCCGGCTTTAAGTTGCATTAAAAGACCTAAAATTTCCCAGTCACCTTTTTGCACACAGCAAGCCAAAATCCACTTTATACCACATATTCGCCTATGCATCTGAAAAGGCTTACGGCGCTGCAGTCTACGTCAGGTTAATAGATCAAGACAACCTAGTGATCGTCCGACTCATATGCGCAAAGTCAAGAGTTGCTCCCACTGCGAGCCAAACAGCTAAGGGACAACCGATCAAGCAGATAACGATACCACTACTTGAACTATGCGCCGCCAAGCTCGCAGCAGAATTGGGTAATCGAGTCAAGAAAGATTTAAATACAGGCCTCAACCCAATGTACTTTTGGTCAGATTCAGAAATAGTACTGGCTTGGATAAATCTGTCACCGAATTCCTTTAAAATTTCGTGGCAAATCGCATTTTAGCTATTCAAAGGCTCACTACACCTGATCAATGGCGTCATGTCCGTTCTAAGGAGAATCCTGCCGACATTCTATCTAGAGGGATTGCACCCGAAAAACTGTCGTCTTCTAACCTTTGGTTTTACGGTCCTACTTTCCTTCATCTATCTGAAAATGTTTGTCCTCCTTCATATTTAAATAACAACACCGACTACAAGGAAGAACAAAAAAGGGTTGCCCTAACTGGCACACAATTAATCTCACATTTTATGGAAAATATCAACGACAGGAATTCTTTTCATTACCTACAACGTGTAGTAGCGTGCATGCTTCGCTTTATAAATCGATCCCGAAAACGACGTCAAGAAACACCAATCACTATATCGCTCACCTCGTTAGAGCTAGATGAGACCTTAACGGAGATATCAAGGTTTGCCCAGGCAAAGGGTTTTGCAGATGCCATGAAGCACATTCAGTGTCACGGCGAAGTACGTGAGGGTAGCACACTAAGTACCCTTTCCCCCTTTATTGGCGATGATAATACATTGAGAGTGGGAGGCCGGTTAGAATCTTCACTACTAACGTATAACAGCGAACACCCAATACTATTACCTTATGGTTGCAAATACACAAAGCTGCTCTTAAAGGACATTCATGAAAAGAATCACCACGCAGGACCCCAGACGCTTCTTTTAATAGCCCGACAAAAATGTTGGCCAGTTAAGGGAAAAACACTAACTCGTTCAATCGTCGATCACTGTGTGCAATGCAGCAAGGTCAATCCAAAAACATTTTCTCAGCCGATGGGAAATCTCCCTGCAACGCGAACTCAACCATCAATGCCTTTTGCGAACTCTGGAGTCGAATTTTGTGGCCCCATATGGACGCACTACAAAACAAGAGGCAAAAAACCACAAAAATCTTACATAGCCGTAATTTGTTGCTTTGCCACCAAGGCAATACATTTGGAGGTCGTGAGCGATCTTACCACTGACAGTTTTATTGGGCAACTCAATTTATGGGAAGGCGAGGCATTTGTCGAAACATTTACTGTGACAATGCCACCAATTTTGTCGGTGCGAAAAATCAATTGGAAGAACTGAAAGAAACTCCTGACTCCCCCGATTCAATGGAGAAAATAATTAGAAATTGCAGTACAAGGGGAATCGATTTTCATTTTATTCCACCGAGGTCGCCACATTTCGGAGGATTATGGGAAGCGGCGGTAAAGTCTACGAAAAATTTACTGAAACACACTATTGCCTCCGCGTCTTTAACTTACGAAGAACTGGAAAGCACCATCATTGAAATTGAAGCTATACTGAACTCCCGGCCTATTACGCCAATAACATCTAACCCAAACGATCTGACAGCATTAACTCCAGGTCATTTTTTGATTGGGGAACCACTGACCACGTCCATTGACTCATCAGCAGACCAACCAAGGGTCAGCACTTTAGCTCGTTGGAGACTAGTAAAACATCTTAAGGAAGAATTCTGGCGACGGTGGTCTTTGGAGTATCTTAATCAGTTACAGCATAGATACAAATGGAAGACTCGATGCGAGAATGTTACACCTGCCACCTCAAAAATGGCAGCTAGGCCGAATAGCCAACGCGATCAAAGGTGACGATGGCCTAGTAAGTGTAGCTGACGTAGTAATAGCTGATGAACAGGGCAAAGTATCAACCATCCGACGAGCTATACATCTATTAGCACCATTGCTCATCGAAACACAGCAAATACCCGATCCTGGCAGGAACGAATCTCCCGCTGAACAACCTACACATAATCAATCATTATCGTCTGACTCAACTAATTAGAAAAGGAGCACACATCAAACTTCAACTTCTCAAATCCCCACCGAAAGGAAGCGGCAACGACTCTCACTTGGGTCAGCAGTTCTAACCGTACTCCTAACTTGCCTTGCCCTGCCTTTAGGACATGCTAGTCCAGCGCAAATAAGTCAATTTAAATCGAATCCCGGAATCTATTTTGAAAATCTCGGTCCGGCGAACATCATATCTAGCGAGTGGAATCTGGTTATTTACTATGACATGCGACCATTCTTCTCAGAATTTGCAACACTAAACAACTTTACCCAAGCCCTAAATATGACTTGTAATCAATTGGACGACAAAACTTACTGCAAATTGAGCACGAGCAACATCCAACATCTCTTAAAGGACCTCGGCACGAAAAATGTTCTATTGCGATCGGTACAGCATTCAATAAGCAAAAGAGGAGCGTTTAATTTCATAGTAAATGTCGCTAATGCTTTATTTGGGGTGCTAGTGTCCGAATATGCTGATAACATGGAATCCACTATCGACAACATACAGCAGAACGAAGATCATCTCATCCATCTTATCAAAAACCGGAGATCTTTATTAGACGCAACGTATACACTGATCAAGAAAAATCAAGAAAGTTTTGAAGAACAGTTCAAAAACTGGCGTAATCGCATGAACAACTTGACAACTGAAATAAATGGCTTAAGGAGAGGGTTTTATCAGCAAAAGCTCAACGAGTTATATACATCTGTAATGATACAAGCAATGCTAGTGGCATCCGATTTCCAACGAGTTCAAAATGGATTATTGGATGTTTTAATAGACACTCACCATGGGAAGATATGCCCACAGCTGATAACCCCAAATCCAATGAAGTCAGAACTTTCAAAGGTCAAGAACCACTTAGCTCCCCGGTACAAACTACCGATAACAGGAGAGGACATACTGCAAATATACGACTTAATGACAGTGGAGGGAAGATGCACTGAGAAATATATCACGTTCAAGCTGAGAAGACTGTTGTTAGCTATGGAAGACTTTGAGCAGCTTAGCATCATTCCAATACCAACTTTCTCAAATGAAACCTTTTTCACAATCCAGCCATTTAGCCCGTATTTGATTGTAAATCTCCATCGCGACCGATATTATCCTCTAGACCAAAATGAACTTCAAGCGTGCATACTCACAGCGACAGATAACTACATCTGTAAGCAATCAAGATAAATCTATCGAAAGGGGGCTCTAGTGTAAGCAGTTGTGAAATCGATCTTCTTAACCATTTGCCGCAGTCAGCAGCCTGCCAAATAATCAAAATAGGCCCCATTGGATACAACTACATCTCCCAAATCATTGGATACCATATATGCGTTAAAACAAGACGTGATATCCAACGTTGTTTGTGGAGAAAATGTTACAGAAATTACCATCAGTGGATCAAGCATACTAAGTCTTTACCATGAATGCATTATCAACCAGGAACTAATTAGCATTCAAGGGCACGACTATCATACGTACCGATCCACAACTTGACGAAGATTAGCTTTCCCGACCAAGAAGGTGATATACCGGTAGCAGAATTCGAGCCTAAACCTATAGCAGATCAAGTGAACACTGCGAAAAAGGAGATGCAGCATGTATATGACTACAAGAACATTCAATTGAAGGATAAGCATCATTTCATCGTAGGATATACGTCACTCGTCTTAACATTTGCAATTAGGTGTTACCTACTTTGGAGCTGCATATCCCACTTGCGCTCCAAGATATCATAGAGAGCAACACCTGACCCTAGTCCAATCAGTGAGAGTTGTGAAGCCCCCAACCAATGCAACGCAGCATTTTCAACGTGTCGACAATTTCTTGAATGCAGCATTCAACAGGGGGAGAATTCTACACGGATATTTTTTTTTTTTTTCTTCCACCATTAATGTAAAAATCCAAAAGCATATATTTTTTTTATTGTTCTTCCGCGGCATCGCGACGTAAGCATTTTCCCACGGGAAAATTGGGCTGTCGCGACGTCGCCGAATAATTGTGTAATTCGATGTTCTTTATATTTTGCGTAGCCTCCCGCGGCATCGCGACATAAGCATTTTCCCATGTAAAAATTGGGCTGTCGCGACGTCGCCGAATGATCGTGTAATTCGATGTTCTATATTATTCTTTACTTAGATTAAAGTTTTTTTCTTTGTTGTTGCACACTTTGTATAGTCTTAAGTTTGTTTTTTTGTTCTCACAAATTGTATATAAATAATCATTAAGAGACAATAAAGGCATTCAATTGTTGCAATCGGAGCGAATTGAATTTTTTTTTTTGTTGTATTGTGTTGGTTTATGTGCCTGCTCAATACTCGTATTTGTACTGGTTCATGTGCCGGTGCAAATAATTAGGAATAAAAGAATTCTTTTAACACCAAGTATATGCTGCAACAAGAAGGGACAGCCAACACCGACGAATTGGAGAGAACGTCACAGTGGGCAGCTATAACTTCGAGGTAGTAATGGACTTTGTCTACCTTGGCTCTGCTATAAACTCGAAAAACAAGATCAGCGCAGAAATCAAGCGAAGAACAACTCTTGCCAATCGCTGTATTTTTGGGCTTTTAAGCCAATTCAACAGTAAAGCCCTATCTCGAACAACTAAGGAGACTCTGTATAAGACCCTGATCATCACAGTCCTGCTTTATGGCGCTGAAACATGGACTTTATTAAAAGAGGATGAAGATATCCTTGGTCGCTTCGAGAGAAAAATTCTTCGTAAGATCTTTGGTCCCGTTTGCGTTGACGGGTTTTAGAGGAGGTGATTCAATCACGAACTATACGAGCTGTAAAGCGACATCGACCTAGTCAAAAACTGCGCATTGGACGTCTGAGATGGCTAGGACATGGGACAAGCGAATGGACACCAACGCTCCGACCCGCAGAGTCTTCGAATATAACCCCGAGGGACGACGCAGTAGAGGGAATCATCGCCGTAGGTGGCACGCACAAGTTCAAGGGACCTCGACCAACTTGGAGTGTGCAACTGGAGGCAATTAGCTAAGGACCGAGCTAAATGGACCACTAACCACCAGTGTAATAGTGACCGCCAAACTAGACATACCACGGGCATCATGGTACAAAAAAGGAAGCAGAGGACAAATGGTTCGAACAGATAGCTGGGCCACCAAACGACCTGACTCCCCGTCACGTGAGCCACAAATATAACCCTGGAATAGGACCACCATTCGAAAAAACATCATCTTTGATGAGCCCGAAAACACACCCCCGGTCGAGGTCCCCAAGAGCATCCCCAAAGAAGAAGGACCGCCAAGACCTACAACATCCAGGGAACGCCACCTTAAGTCTGGCAAGCACCTCGCCGACCGCTCGCGTCGGAGAGCTACAGCACCAGTGTTATGCATTCACACGGGTTATATTACATTATAGAATTTTACATTTTTGTGTACGTTTGCATTTTTCAATCCTTGTCGCCCTATTTGCTTAATGTGGCAATCGTAAATATCGGTTTCACATTTCAAACACTTGACACAGACAACCAAAAGTGGAACGTCGACGATCTTCTAATCTCGATCTTCCCACGACACATATGAATGCATGGGTCATCCTTGTCGTTCTATTTGCTTAATGTGGCAATCATAAACATCGGTTTCACATTTCAAACACTTGAATAAGCAGACAACAAAAAGTGGAACGTCGACGATATTCTTATCTATATCTTCCCACGACACGTATGGATGCATGGGTCTCTTTGTAGTTGACATTCGTCATGTAAGTTAGTTCATCCAACATCTCCGAACAAAGAAGAACTACTTCTTCCCAATCAACCTATTAATATTAAAAAATAAAGAATAGAATTAGTGTTTATAAATTTGTCTTTTTATTTCCGCAATCGATCACGCATAACAAATTGGTAGCAGCGGTACGATCATTTGTACTCGAGACAACAAATAAATGTCTCCTTTCTTGCTCATAACAATTCGAGAAACACAAAAGAAAAGTGATATACACATAAAAAAACTCTGACGGCAATCATAAAACTACATTTTGATCCTGAGGACAGTGTTTAAAAATTCTGACGGCAATCGTAAAACCACATTTTGATCTTGAGGATAGTGTTTAAAAATTCTGAAGGCAATCATAAAAATCATATTTGATCCTGAAGATAGTGCTTAAAAAAAAAAAAAAAACTCCGACGGCAATCACAGATCATAATTTTTGTTGAACCTGAAGACACATCTATGGTATGTACATAAACATAAAACTTTTTGCGGAAGGAATAATTAGCTAATCAACACATAAGAATACAACGCCGAAGCCCAGCAAGAAGAAGTCCTCGCAGCAACTGAACTCGACAAGATGAACGGCAGCATTTACTTAATGTAAGATTATATTGTTTTATATTAAGAATCGATTTTTAAGAAGTGTTATAAGTTAATAGTTGAAAGAAAAGTACCTAAATCAAAATGAGTGAATTAAATTTTAGTGAAGAACTCATGGCAATAAAATTTAAATGCATAGGTAAAACTAATGGGAAAATTTACGAAATAACTCTAAGGGACATAAGTGAAAATTTTAAGGTTAGTGTACAGAAAGTAGAAGAAGAATTGTTGGTATACTAAAAAGGTGAGGCATTAAGTCAAAAGATATTTTTAGCTTATTTGGAAGAAGAGCATTTAACTAAAGAGGTTCACACAAATTCCGTAGAGGAAGAAATCAGATCTTTAGAGCAGCTAGAGTTAAGGAAAACTGGGGCTATACCCAAAATAAAGTCAAATTAAACTCATACGAATGAGCAATGTGGATTTTTGTCAATTGTGGAAAATTCAAATTCCGAATCTAATAGTACTCATATTCAGAGACACGAAAATCAACCTACAGTTAGTAATACCACAGCTATATCTACAGGATGTTTAGCTAGTTTCAGTGATTTGACAAAGTTAGTACCACATTTCAATGGTGATGCACAAAAAGCACATAATTTCATTCAGAATTGTGACACTGCTATGCAATTAGCATCTCCACAACAGAAGGCATTGCTGTAAGCTTTAATCAAAAGTAGAATTTCAGGAAACGTAGAAATACTTCTAATGAATAAAAAAAATTAATACATGGTCGCAATTGAAACACGAACTAAATACAGTTTTTAAAGAGACATATTCAAGTCTACAACTCCATTTAGAAATGACCAGGTTAAAGCAGGAATTTAACGAAACAGTCATTCAATTTACCCAGAGATGTGAAACTCTCACACGTCGGCGTATACAAGTTCTGCATACTGAAAATCCCGATGATGCAACTTACTACGGTCAAAAAATAGCAGTCCAACGAGATATGCTTAACACTTTCGTCTCGGGACTAAAAAGAGAAATCGGAACCTTCGTAAACACCCAACGACCAAAGACATTAGCAGAAGTGTAGAAACTATGATCTGGCAACACTTCAACTGTCATAATGTTGTACTACTCATACTATTCCTTCTCGTCGTGTCCTTTGGTGTCGCACAACACGACACTTCAATAAATTAATCTTTAAACTACAAAATAATCCTTTTTTATTTCCAACAGGTTATGGGCCCAGCTGGCTAAAAATACTGGATAGTATTCAGGAAAACATTTATTTGGTGGATATCAATATTTGTTAACGAAAAAAAAAAACATAACTTTCCCTAACCTCAAAATGAACATGAATAGAATCCAACTATTCAATGGAGAGAATTACGCCTCGTGGAAACCCCAAATGGAAGCAGTGCTGCACAAAGCACGGCTAATTGGTTACATCGATGGCAAGATTGCGAGACCAGCGACTGCAGGTACAGACCAGCAGACTTGGGATGAAAAGGACATGGATGCAAAAGCCGAACTGATTTTAGCATTGGAACCCAGTATCATCGCTCTGGTAAAGGATAAGAAATTATCTAAAGAAGTTTGGAAATTCCTGGAAGACACTTATGACCGAAAAGGACCGAGGCAGAAAGCGGAGGAGTTCCGACGTCTCATAAATACCAGGATGGGATCAGCTCAGAATATGGATGAATACATCAGGAAGTTCAAAACTACAACCAGCAGGTTACAAGAACTGCAAGCTACACTCGACAAGGACTTGCTTGTTATAATTCTGCTGGATGGGTTATCGGATGCTTACAAGGATGTCCAAGCCGCGTTTGACGCACAAAGTACCTACCCAGACATTGATGTTGTTTGCAGCAGACTCCTCGAGGTTAGTGATCGGAAAAAGGAACCCAACAGTAACGGACAACCCACCTTGGCAATGTACTCCAAAGGGAAGAATAGAGGTAAAACATTCTCGTACAATAACAATAAAAGCCGTCCATTTCCATTTAATTGCCGTAATTGCGGCAAAAAGGGCCACATGGCAAAAGATTGCTACAATAAAAAGGAAAAGGCCAAAACAGTACAGTCGGATGGCGAGAACGAGACGGATTATGGTTTCATAATAGCGGAAGAACGCGTATTTAAAATCTCAAATGACGAACCAGCCTGGTGTCTCGATTCTGGAGCCACTTCTCACATGTGCTCAGCACGGTCCCTGTTCAAGGATTTGGACATATATACGAAGGACAGCTACGTAACATTGGCAAACGGAAAAAGGGTCAGAATTGCAGGCATTGGAACAGCATCAATACCTCCACACTTAAGCCACATCGGGCAAGAAATTAAACTTTATAAAACTCTTTTTATTCCTGATTTAAAAGAAAATCTCATTTCAGTGAGCAAAGCGGCCAACAAGAAGCTTAAGGTTATATTCGATCACAATCAAGCCAAAGTGTACACCACAGATGGAGTGTTGCTGCTAATAGCTAATAAAAGGAACGGATTGTACTACGTTAATGGAAACAATCAGGCACTGGCTACGACAACTGGCAAAACCTCGTTGAGTCTGTGGCACAAGAGAATGGGTCACCTTAATTTAACGTCACTGAAGCAATTGCAATCGAAAGGAATGGTGACTGGATTGCCGCTCAAGTTTAGTTCGGATGATACTAGTTGCGCCCCATGTATTTGCGCGAAACAATCAGTCAAGCCGTTTGTTGTGTGTGGTGAAAAGAGGACAATGAAGAGATTGGAACGGGTTCATTCAGACGTATGCGGACCCATGCGTACGGAATCGCTAGGTAAATCAACGTATTTTATAACGTTTATCGACGATTACTCGCGACGAATTTCTGTATACTTTATGAAAAAGAAAAGCGAAGCATTGGAAAAATTTAAAGCGTTTAAGGCATTTGCGGAAAAGCAAACGGGCGATACAATCAAGTGCTTAAGGACAGATAATGGCACGGAATACTTGAATTCAAATTTCGAGGAATTTTTACAGCAAAACGGAATCGAGCACGAGTCCTCTGCACCATACACACCACAGCAAAATGGCATAGCCGAACGTACAAACCGAACTTTACTTGAAATGGCGAGGTGTCTAAGGTTGGAGGCTAGCTTACCAGACATTCTATGGGCTGAGTTGATATGTACTGCGGCCTTTATCAGAAATAGATGTCCAACAAAGGCAAATGGTGAAGTCACTTCAGAGGAATTATGGACAGGCAAGAAACCGGACGTGTCATCCTTCAAGTGTATCGGAACGAGCGCATACGTTCTGGAAAAGGGAAGTAATCCAGGAAAATTCGACGCAAGGAGCACGGAACATGTGCTAGTGGGATATGAAGGTGAACACGGAACATTTAGGCTTTGGAAACCTGGAACCCGTATCGTAGTCAAGAGTAGAAATGTGCGATTTTTGAACGAAAATTTGAGCACCGGTGGAAATAATAATAGTGACCAGGCAAATTATTATGTTTTTGATTTCAAACCTCAGGATTGCAACATCCAACAGCGTAACGAAACGCCAGTTCACAAAATCATCAAGAACGAGCCAATAAAACAGACACCTGGAGAGGACCAAAATCAAGGTTTACCGACCGAAACTGAAGCAGCTTATACTGCCAGCACCGACCCAGTGAGCCTGAAGCAGCTCAAGGGCATGCAAGAGGAATATGACTCACTTATTCGCAATGGAACCTGGGAATTAGTGGACAGACCCACTGATAGAAAGGTAATTCAGTCAAAATGGGTTTTCAAAACAAAGTATTTCGCAGATGGTACTATTGACCGGAGAAAGGCGAGACTTGTGGCGAAAGGATATGGTCAAATTCATGGACTCGACTATACCGACACTTACTCCCCCGTTGCCAACATCCATTCTATTCGTCTCACTCTGGCTGTAGCAGCACAGCACGAACTAGAAGTATACCATCTCGCAGCATACTTAAACGGAGAGATAGATACCATTATCTATATGGAACAACCAGATGATTTCCAGGAAGATGCTGGAAATAAGGTCTGCAAATTAAAAAAGGCCATTTATGGCCTAAAGCAATCCGGCCGTCAATGGAATTTGAGACTGGACAAAACCCTGAAGGAACTTGAATTTACATCATCAGCGTACGACAAATGTATCTACTACAAGGTAAATGGAAAAGGTATTACACTTATAACCGTGTACGTGGATGATTTATTATTAGCAACGAACGATGCGAAGGAACAGTCTTTAGTGTGCGCAAAGTTATCGGAAGACTTTGATATTCGAAACCTGGGTGAACCAAAATTATGCGTAGGACTTGAAATCTCCAGAAAGAACGGAATGTTTAATATAGGACAAACAGGCTACATCAACAGTTTGGTAAAATTCTACGATTTAGGTGAAGCAAAGCCATCACGTCTACCTGCGCAAGCTGGAACGAAACTTCAAAAGGAGCCGGACATAGAAGGAGAAAAGGCAACTGTCGACAAAACCACATATAGACAGCTAATCGGACGTCTGTTGTATTTGGCAACTTTCAGCAGGCCAGACATCGCATACGTGGTAAATGCCCTGTCTCAACATGTCGAGGATCCAAGACGTCAACACTGGATCGCGGGGCTTAACGTTATAAGATATTTAATTGGCACAAAAACGTCAACCCTCATCTACAAGAAAACGAATCAACGACTTCATGCATTCTCGGATTCCAGTTGGGCTGCAGATATGAACGACAGAAAGTCACAATCTGGACTTGTTTTTTTGTATGCTGGCGGAGCTGTTCATTGGGGATCCCGAAAACAAAGGATTGTTGCCACGTCTAGTACGGAAGCTGAATATATCACATTATCATCCGTGGCTAAAGATGCAGCATATTTTCGGAACATTATGCTGGAGTTAAAATTACACGAAGGGCACATCGACATCTACTGTGACAGCCAAAGCGCAATGCATATAGCACAAGACCAGACCAATCAAGGAAGGACCAAACACATCGATGTCCGCTATCACTACATTCGAGAAGCAGTAGCTGAAAACATCATCCATGTCAACTTTTTAAAATCTGAAGATATGGTAGCCGATGCTCTGACAAAGATCTTACCAATAGCAGCTCATTATAAACATTTTGTGAACATGGGTATGCACTTTTAAAATATGGTTAACGTTAACTAACTTAAAGTTTAACTCTTTTTATGAATTCTATTTTTTGATGTTAAGCTGATTTAATGTATTTTCATTTTCTATTCATATTTTATTCATTTTAAGTGTATATAATACCAAACAATGTTAAATTCAAGTAATTTTAAATTAATATTACGGTGCTTGACATTTATGAAGTTGAGGAGGGGTGTAGAAACTATGATCTGGCAACACTTCAACTGTCATAATGTTGTACTACTCATACTATTCCTTCTCGTCGTGTCCTTTGGTGTCGCACAACACGACACTTCAATAAATTAATCTTTAAACTACAAAATAATCCTTTTTTATTTCCAACAAGAAGCTAGCCAACTGGCTATGGAATAAGAAACTATAACCTAGGCAGGGAATATACAGGAAAAAAATTTAATTAATATAAATCATATAAAAGATATAAAATGTTATACTTGTGGACTCAAAGGTCATATATCGAGAAATTGTTCTAAAAACAAACTTAATGTACAGAATCAGAATATTAAATTCCCTAATACGAGTAGATATCAGAAAAATTGGAATACTTCTAATGATTCAAGTCATCGACATACACACAGAAATAATAGTGACTGCAAGAATGTTATCAATAAATGTGAGAATAAAAGTGAAGAAAGAAACGTACCAAATTTTCGGTGAAACGGGTAGTTCCAGAGGTGGCTATCTCATAGGTAATGTTAGGAAGCCCTCATGTTGATATGATATATAAGAATAAAGTATTTAAAATGTTGATATACACAGGCGCAGGGGTTTCATTATTGAAACAAAAATGCATATTCAAACAAGATTTAAATAGGAAAGATGTAATAGTTTTAAAAGGAATCGGTAAAAATAATAGAAGCGGGCTAGGAAGTGCCAGAATAAATATAGAATTGACAAACGGTATTTTTAATGAATTTAAATTTTATATAATTACTGAAGATGTACTGAGTTATTATGATGGGATTATAGGAAATGATTTCCTACAGTATTTTGGATTTCGATTATGAAGGCAAGATCCTCAGAAATAAAAGAGAAAAGTTAATATTAAAATACAAAGATGACTTTAAAATTCAGTGTATTGCTGAATCGGCAGGTTCAAACTGCGTAAACCAACGTATTGCAAGTGGAAAATCTTTAAACGCGCTTACAACGTCTATGTCCAACCATTGCAAAACTAAAGAAATTAAAAGAGGTAGTGAAAAATCGATATGTGAGTATGAAAAAGAGAAGAATAAGAATTGTCTTAAAAATCTAAACGAGAGTAAGTTAACTGAACAAGCGTTGGCTGATAATCGGAACACCGAGTACCAATGCGATGGGAAGTATAACCCAATCGGCATGTCTCAGTTGTTAACACAACCAAAATGTTTACAGGAAACAAAAATGAATGACAAGCAAAGAAAGGCACGATTTTTAAAGGTGTTAAGAAATCTGAGAATAGATCATTTAAAGGAAGATAAAGAAATAGGGACATTAAAGGAAATATTAAAAGAATATAGTGATACATTTAGTTTAGAAAAATAAACATTAACGGAAACATCTGTTGCAGAACATTTTATAAGAACTATAAGCGATGTACCCATAAATACAAAAACATGTAGATACCCTAAAATTCATGAAGAAGAAGTAAGTAGGCAAATTCAAAAACTTCTCGCTGATGGGATCATCCAACCAAGTGTCTCCCCGTGGTCAAGTCCAATTTGGATAGTACCAAAAAAATCTGATGCCAGTGGCTTAAACAAATGGAGAATGGTAATTGACTTTAGGAAACTCAATGAAATCACGACTAGTGATAAATATCCAATTCGGAAAATTCAAGAAATTCTAGATAAACTTGGATATACCAAATATTTTGCTACTCTAGATTTAACATTCGGGTTTCATCAAATTCCCTTGAGGAAAGAAAGTGTTGAAAAAACTGCGCTCTCAACACCTTACGGTCACTTAGAATTTCTCCGTATGCCATTCGGTTTAAAGAATGCGCCGGCATGTTTTCAAAGAATGATGAACAACGTTCTTAACGAACTTCAAGGTAAAGATTGTTTCGTATATTTAGACGACATAGTAAATTTTGGAGAAACCTTAAAGCAGCATAATGAAAAAATGATAGCAGTTCCAGACAGACTAAGAAAAGTTAATTTAAAAATACAGTTGATAAATCAGAATTTTTAAAAGAAGAGGTAGAATATTTGGGGCACCTAATAACAAACAAAGGTCCTCCACCAAATTTTAAAAAAAGTCGAAGCAATAGACAAATTGCAAGAACCCATAAATCAGAAAGGAATAACAAGTTTCCTAGGCATGATCGGGTATTATAGAAAATTTGTTCCAAACTTTAGTACAATTGCTAAGCCGGGGATATTACGATTTCCGTGGTAACATGTTTTAAAAACGCAGTTTTGTAGATCTCGATGATATAAGAACAAAATATAAAGTACCAAAATTCTCGTTTTTGCCTAGTTTAGGAGATATCGAGGTTTCAAAATATATTCTTCCTATGGGATTTCTCTTAGAATATTAATTTATTTGCACGTAGAACAGAATTTAGTTTGCATAATTATGGGTATGAACAATTTTTGCTATAACAAAATGTTGCATGGTTAAAGTAGAACAAAGACACTACTTCTGCGATAAAAGAATGTTGCATAATTTTACGAGTTGTTTTATTTTTTTGTACACATGTGCAGCTTTTATGTAAATATGTACATATTGTTTCGCTAGGAAACAGCAATTCTTAAAAGGACTGTATTCAGGTTAAATATAAAAAAAAAACCATCGCGACTGAATCCTCAGAGGGGATATTACGATATCCGCGGCGCCACGATGTTTTGATGTTTTCTAATAGATCTCGACCCACTGAACAAAAAATAATAAGTAAATTTTTTTTATTGGCTGGTTTAGTTTTCGAGATATCGAACTTTGAAAATTGACTTTTGGTAACCCATATTTCAATAGCCTTAATACCCGGTGCGTTTCGGGTATTAAGTGAATAAAAAAAAACAAATTTCTGTGTTGCCAGCCATTGACGATATTTTCTTATAGATGTCTGTTACCAAAAAAGGGGATATAAGACACTTATACTTAGCCCCAGGCGCCTGCCTGACAATTGTTGACATACCCTTAGCGGAGCGACGAAGTCGCGTGAGCGGCTAAACCCCTCCGGAAAGCGGAGTTTAAATAAATGAAACGCGCGAAGCGTCATGTCATGTATCGATGTAGGAGCTTAGGTGATCTTCTGCACACTATGGCTCGTTTTAACTGCTTGTTCTGGTTCTCCAAGTCGTTAATCGTGTTTATAGGGTTGTTTTTCTCCACGTATTCCCCTTTGCTGTGGTTTGTTTGCAAGTGCACCGTATATTTGCTAAACAATTTCTCCACGCCAGAATACTGTTTTGCACTATCGGTGCAGACTCGACTCGTATTTTTGTCGGTATACTTTGCTATGTAAGGCCACAAATCTGCCTTTTAGTTTTAGTTGACTTTAAAGAATAGCCCTCCTTTGTCTTCTTTGCAGTACAAACCAAGAATAGTAATCGTCATTTGCTCTGTTACTCTGCCCCGATTATACTTTCGTTTTGTTAGAAATGTTTCATCTATTTGAACTGCCTTGCCTTCTCCTCCAAGAATTATATCGCCGTGGGCGCCGTGGCGTAAGTGGTTAGTGTGTCTGTTCACTACGCATGAGGTTCCAAATTCGAATCCCAGAAAATACCAAAAAGTTTTTTCACGGTCCCACCTCTCGCGAGCGTCTGACAAACATCCGAGAGTATTGTTGTCACGAAAAAGCTTCTCAAATCGCCGTTCGGAGTCGGCATTAAACTGTAGGTCCCTTCCATTCGTGTGAAAAATATAACGCACACAACATGAGTGGTTGCGAGAAGCTAGGCCCTGGCACTTTAAAGAGCTGTTGCACCAAATTATATCTGAGTGAGATGATATTACTTCAGCTACTTCTCTGCAACAACTGTAGTAATCATTAATGGTGCCACAGCTTAGTTCACATTCACCATTTTCTTGACGCCGTTCGCTTAGTTGCTGGTATGTCCAAGTCACGGGCATTTTGCTCACGAAGCACAAAATGATGGCCAAAACATCATTTGTTTTGATATGGCAGCATTTTGCATTTTTCGGCATGGTTTGACATTTTGTTTTTTTGATCCTTTCAAGGAACACCTCCAAATCCAGCCCAATTTCTACTGTGCGTTATTTTCCACCTTCATTGGTAGTCCACAACAAAGAGGAGGCGTTGATACCTGTGAAGGAAGAAGTTTTATATCTTGTAAAAACCTTACCGCAACCTCTTCAGATGAAATCAATCGTGGTAAAGTTGAAAGAAAAGAAAAATGTTTTAATGTTGAGTGCAGTTGAGGATGTGTAAACATTTTTATATAATAATTTATAACTTTTAACTTTGTAACAGAAATTGTATTGCTATCAAAAGCGCGCTCGTTTTAACCGACTTTCTAGTAATCAATTAGTATGCAAACAAATAAATGATACAAATTGTAGTGTAATATTCTTGCTGGGGTTCGTTTAAATAAAACCGTCTTTTGTGTATTTTAATCGTTTATTTATTATCAAACACTAACTTTACTTCAACTCAGTATTCAATCACTTTACTCTTTATTTATTTTAATTGTCGCTACAGATTTACTTTCAATACATCGCTTGTTTTCACCACTGGTCGAATCTCCCTCTTGTAATCGCTGTATGCACTTATAACCAACTATATCCACGGTGGTTGTGGTATGGGTATTTATAGGAAATTGTAAGGGGTTCTAGAACATGCTAGATGTTTCTCCGGGTGAATCGAGGATCCTGGAATATTGGGATATTGTGTGGAACAATTGTGGAACGTAAGCACATCAGGTTGGAACGTAAGCACATCAGGTTGGAATATTTACTACTAGTAGGCAATAGATGTCGTTGCACAAAGTACCTGACGATGTACTTGATACTACACTGCCACCCTCTTAAACTTGTTCGTCCCGAACAAGATCATCTGGATCACTGCCATGGTAACGATGAAGACGATCCAGGTGGACAATTTTCATCTTGCCTCTTACTCCACGCTGGATCCGGAAGACGACGTCATTGATGCGTGTGACCACTTTATAAGGGCCCTCCCAGTCTTGCTGCAGCTTAGGTGACCTCCCCTTTTGGCGGTGTAGGTTGTACAACCATACTAGGTCTCCCTCGTTGAAGCTGGACGTTGTTGCCTTTGTGTCGTACGTGGTTTTCATGCGGTCACTCGCTATCCTTATCCTCGTCCTGGTCCTCTGATGTATGTCTCGGATCCTTTCCCTGAGGTCTGCCACATAGTCCTCTTCACATTTGGCCTCATCGTTAGGGGATCCAAACTTCACCTCACTGGGTAGCCGAACTGCTCGACCAAACAAGACTTCGGATGGAGTATGTCCAGTCGTACTGTGCACAGCATTTCGGTAGGCCATCAAGAGGAGAGGAATTTGTCGATCCCAATCGCGCTGGTGGTCTTCTACGACCTTGGAGAGATGTTCGTTTAAGGTTCTGTTGAAGCGCTGTACCATCCCGTCGGATTGTGGATGAAGTGGGGTCGTCCTCATCTTTTTGATTCCTAGTTGTTGACAAACCTCTTTGAATATCTTCGATTCAAAGTTTCGTCCCTGGTCGGAATGCAGTTCCATGGGCACGCCAAATCTGCTCACCCAGTTGTTGACGATCTGTTCCACGATGGTCTTCGCTTCCTGGTTAGGGATGGCGAACGCTTCCGGCCATTTGCTGAAGTAGTCCATGACGACTAGGATGTAACGGTTACCTTTGTCGGTTTCTGGAAATGGACCAGCGATGTCAGCGGCAATCCGTTCAAAGGGTGCGCCCACGTTGTACTGGTGCATCTTGCCTCGCGTTTTCGTTCTGGGTCCCTTGCTGGCGGCACACACGACGCATTTTCGGCACCAACTTTCTACGTCGTCCCTTGCGCTGAGCCAATAGAAACGTTCTCGCACTTTCTCCAGCGTCTTGTTTGCACCCAAATGACCTCCGGATGCTCCATCATGCATCTCCCGTAGCACCTCGTGTACTTTTGACCGCGGCAAGACAAGCTGCATTATGAAATCTTTCCCGTCCGGCCTTTCCCATTTCCTTTTCAGTACACCATCTTGCACATGAAGTGAGTCCCACTGAGCCCAGTATGCCTTGAGAGTGGGGCTCCTGTCCGAGATATCTTGTCCGTTTGGCTTTTCCATAAACTCCTTCCACGCTAATATCGGCTCGATGTTTGGGTCTTCTTTTTGAGCGTTGCGGATTTCCTCTGCACTCCAGCCGGCGATAGGCTCAGCTCTTACCCTTTGGATGGAAAGAAGGTTCTTCTCTTCCTGCCGCACACAATGCTTGCAGTCGCTCTTACATGGTCGCCGGGATAAGGCATCCGCATTAGAATGAAGTTTTCCTTTGCGATGCTGTATTTCATAGTCGTACATCTGCAGCCGTTCAATCCATTTTGCCACCTGGCCCTCTGGATTCTTGAACTGCAGCAGCCATTTTAGAGCCGCGTGGTCTGTGCGCAAAAGGAACTTTTGGTCGTAGAGGTATTTATAGAAGTGTTTTGTCGCCAGAAGCAGCGCCAGAAGTTCTCGCCTGGTCACGCAGTAGTTCCTTTCGGGCTTGGAGAGCACTTTGCTGAAGTATGCGACTACCTTCTCTTGGCCGTTGTGTACCTGCGAAAGAACCGCTCCGACACCGACGTTACTTGCATCTGCATCCACGATGAACGTTTCTCCGGGAACGGGATATGCTAGTGTTGGTGCTTCGCATAGTTGTTGCTTAAGGTTCTTGAAGCTTTTGTCGCACTCACCTGACCACTTGAATTGCCTTCCTTTTTCTGTCAGTTAGTGCAGGCTCTTCGCGGTTCCGGCAAAGTCCTTTACGAATCGTCGGTAGTACGTGGCGAGACCCAAAAAGCTCCTGAGTTGATGTTTGTCTTTTGGAACCGGCCAGTTTTTCACAGCTTCCACCTTGTCTGGATCTGTTCGCACTCCTTCTGATGAGATAACGTGGCCCAGGTACTTGACTTCGGATCTGAAGAGGTCACATTTCTTTGGGTTCAGCTTCAGGTGAGCGCTTCGAAGCCGTTCTAGCACATTCTTCAGGTTGTCGCGATGTTCCTCGAATGTTTTTCCTATCACGATCACATCGTCCAGATACACCAAGCAGGTTTTCCAGGTCAATCCACGCAGGACGTGTTCCATAAGGCGCTCAAAAGTTGCCGGAGCGTTGCACAATCCAAATGGCATTACTGTAAACTGCCACAACCCATTTCCTGCTGTGAACGCAGTTTTCTCTCGGTCCTTTGGATCGATCTGTACCTGCCAGTAACCGCTCTTTAAATCAAGGAAAACCATCGAGCTCCTCAGAGTGTGTCCAATGTGTCATCGATCCGTGGCAGAGGGTAGCTATCCTTTTTGGTGACATCATTAAGTCTGCGATAGTCCACGCAGAATCGAGTGCTGCCGTCTTTCTTCTTAACCAGTACAACAGGTGAGGCCCACGGACTCTTAGAACTTTCGATGAGCCCTTCCTTCTCCATCGTTGACACCATATCCGCAACCTCCGTCTGCTTTGCCAATGGTAGTCGTCTGGCAGGCTGACGAATTGGTCTGGCGTCCCCAGTGTCTATGCGATGTTGCACCAGATGTGTTCGGCCATACTCTCCATCCTGTGAGGCAAATATATCAGCGTAGTCACCGATTAGATTTTCTGCCATGGCTCGCTGATTCCGGTCCAGTTCGCAGTGCTTGAGGATCATGTCCCTTACTTCCGCCAACCTGGCTGATGAAACGGGCCCCGCAGATTTATTTCCAGTTATTGTCGAGATTAAACACATCGGAACACATTCACCAATAACCTCCCCTTGTTTCAGTTTGACGCTGTGGCTCTTTAAGTTCATGAGCTTTACTGGGACCAGGCTATTCTTTGGCTCCACTAAAACTTTTCCCACGATGTAGTTTGGGGATATCCTTCCTGAATCCGGCTCCAATAGATAGAATCGGTGGCTCCCAGGATCACCCTCTAGTTTTGTCCAAATGATAGTCTCGGAAGATGGTGGTAAGACTTCGTCCTTGCTGAGTATTGTCCTTAAATGTGCTGCATTCTCGTTCCCGTACACCATTGGAATCTCTACGTTCCTGTACCGCAGAACTTGCATCCCGATGTCGATGATTACGTCATGTTGTTTCATAAAGTCCACTCCGATGATGCATTCATCACATATGTCGGCCACCAGGAACGCATGAGAAAATGCCAATCCTGCCAGTTGTAACGTGAGGCGAACTTCTCCGTATACTTTCGCCGATTCCCCTGTCGCAGTTCTAAGACAGTAGCAGCTGGTGTTGTGCAGCCACGACTTCTGGACGAGATCTCTTCTTACAATGGAAGCCGTGGCGCCGGTATCGATAGTAGCCACGCACTTGTTTTTGCCGATGAATGCTTCCACTGTTAGACTCTTGTTGCATCGTTTGGTTGGGAGACCTGGATGGTGGTCTTGGGGGTGTCGATTCCATTAGAGACTTCTGCCCCGCGAAGCTGGCTCTGAGGCGTTTCCCGACTCCTGGTTTCGAGAAGCCTAGCCAACAGGATGGATGTTGTCCCTGTAGGATGGTTCTTCGTTGCGTCGCTTATTCGCACAATGTTGACAGTTTCCGCGTCTGGGTGGATTTCTGCATTGCCGTTGTAGGTGTCCTATTTTGTTGCAGTTCCAGCAACGAATTTGTCCTCCACGAGCGTTGTTTCGGTCTTCGACATCCATCCTCTGGCAAGAGCATTCGATGGCGGCTACTTCCCTCACACGGTGGATTCCCTAACAGGCCTGGTCTGCGGCCTCCATTGTCAGAGCAAACGCCAAAGCTTCGGCGAGCGTTTTCTTTCCAGCCATTCTTACCGCCATTTGTAGTTTCGCATCAGCTATGGCATGGGTGAACGCTTCGGTTGCCATCTCGTTAATGATCTCCTCACCGGCGTTTGGATAGGACAAATGTGCCAGCCGCTCGATGTCTGCTTGTAACTGCTGGAGTGTCTCACCCTTCATCTGGGACCTTCTGCGCAACTGGACCCTATATACTTGCTGCATGTGGTCGTCCCCAAATCGCATCTCAATGGCTTTCACCAGACTATCGTAGTTGCGTTGTTTGTCCTCGGGAATAGTTTGTAGTAACTCTGCAGCTGATCCTCTAAGCGCAAGCGTGAGGGCAATGGACCTCTTTTCATCGTCCCAGTTGTTCGTCATTGCCGCAGCTTCGAACTGCCTCTTATATATTGGCCATGATGTCTGTCCATCGAAGACGGGAGGCTGCATCTCTTTCCTTCTCGGGCAGTCGGTTGAATACTCCCGAACTTTCTGTTTCTTCACGCATTCGAGTTCCTTTGCCAAATTCTCGAATCTTCCTTCAACAGCCTCGAACTGCGTTTCAACACTCTCGAATCTTCCTTCAATGGCTGTTTCAAATGTCTCAATTTTTGCCTCTACGTTTTCAAACTTCTCATCAATTGTTCCAAATCTTGTTTCCAAACTTTTATTTTGTTCATCGAATTTGCTTTCGAGAACACTCCTTTGATCGAATAGCTGATGTTCCAGAGAGTTCTTTTGTTCGTCGAGCTTAGCATCTAGAGAATTCTTCTGCTCAGTCAAGGAATTTTCTAGCTTCTCGAATTTTTCATTTTGAGAATTATTTTGCTCATCGAAAGAATTATCTATCTTCTCGAATTTTTCAGATAACAATTTCATTAAAGTCGACATGTAACTCGTCGTACTTACTTGTTCTTCTTCGACGTCAAACAAAGCTGTTTCAGGATCTGTACTCTCGTCCGTCATTATTTTCCGCAACTTAATGATCAATTCTCTCTTCGTACCAGCCGTAGGCTGATCCCGCTGGCTCAGTGCTTCCTTTAGTTGCACCAATGACAAATCTTCTAGCAATTTCCGAACCATTTTCTTTTCACTTACACAATAAGCAATACACAAAATTTTTTTTATTCCACTTTTCTGACACCAATGTAATATTCTTGCTGGGGTTCGTTTAAATAAAACCGTCTTTTGTGTATTTTAATCGTTTATTTATTATCAAACACTAACTTTACTTCAACTCAGTATTCAATCACTTTACTCTTTATTTATTTTAATTGTCGCTACAGATTTACTTTCAATACATCGCTTGTTTTCACCACTGGTCGAATCTCCCTCTTGTAATCGCTGTATGCACTTATAACCAACTATATCCACGGTGGTTGTGGTATGGGTATTTATAGGAAATTGTAAGGGGTTCTAGAACATGCTAGATGTTTCTCCGGGTGAATCGAGGATCCTGGAATATTGGGATATTGTGTGGAACAATTGTGCAACGTAAGCACACCAGGTTGGAACGTAAGCACATCAGGTTGGAATATTTACTACTAGTAGGCAATAGATGTCGTTGCACAAAGTATCAAGTACATCGTCAGGTGCAATTTCCTATAAATACCCATACCACAACCACCATGGGGACAGTTGTTGATAAGTGCATACAGCGATTACAAGAGGGAGATTCGACATTGTAGCGACAGTTTTTGTTGAAGTAAATAAAGAATAAAGTGATTGAATATTTTGTTGAAGTAAAGTTGGTGTTTGATAATAAATAAGCGATTAAAATACGCAAAAGACCGTTTTATTTAAACGAACCCAAGCAAGAATATTACATTGGTGTCAGAAAAGTGGAACAAGACAAATTTTGTGTATTGCTTGTTGTGTAAATGACAAAAAAAAAAAAAAAAAAATGATTCGGAAATTGCTAGATGATTTGTCATTGGTGCAACTAAAGGAAGCACTGAGCCAGCGGGATCAGCCTACGACTGGTACGAAGAGAGAATTGATCATTAAGTTGCGGCAAATAATGACGGACGAGGGTAAAGATCCTGAAACAGCTTTGTTTGACGTCGAAGAAGAACAAGTAAGTACGACGAGTGACATGTCGGCTTTAATGACATTGCTATCTGAAAAATTCGAGAAGACAGATAATTCTTTCGATGAGCAAAAGAATTCTCAAAATGAAAAATTCGAGAAGCTAGGCAATTCTTTAGACGAGCAAAAGAAAAAGTTCGAAATGCTAGAAAATTCCCTGGATGAGCAAAATAAAAAGCTTGATGAACAAAAGAATGCTCTAGATGCTAAGTTCGACGAACAAAATAACTCTCTAGAGCAACAGCTATTCGATCAAAGGAGTGTTCTCGAAAGCAAATTCAATGAACAAAATAAAAGTTTGGAAACAAGATTTGGAACGATTGATGAGAAGTTTGAAAATGTAGAGGCCAAAATTGAGACATTCGAAACAGCCATTGAAGGAAGATTCGAGAATGTTGAAACAAAATTCGAGGCTGTTAAAGGAAGATTCGAGAATTTGGCAAAGGAACTCGAATACGTAAAGAAACAGAAAGTTCGGGAGTATTCAACCAACTGCCCGAGAAGGAAAGAGATGCAGCCTCCCGTCTTCGATGGACAGATTTCATGGCCGATATACAAGAGGCAGTTCGAAGCTGCGGCAATGACGAACAACTGGGACGACGAAGAGAAGTCCATTGCCCTCACGCTTGCGCTTAGAGGATCAGCTGCAGAGCTACTACAAACCATTCCCGAGGACAAACAACGCAACTACGATAGTCTGGTGAAAGCCATTGAGATGCGATTTGGGGACGACCACATGCAGCAAGTATATAGGGTTCAGTTGCGCAGAAGGTCCCAGATGAAGGATGAGAAGCTCCAGCAGTTACAAGCAGACATCGAGCGGCTGGCACATTTGTCCTATCCAAACGCCGGCGAGGAGATCATTAACGAGATGGCAACCGAAGCGTTCACCCATGCCATAGCTGATGCGAAACTACAAATGGCGGTAAGAATGGCTGGAAAGAAAACGCTCGCCGAAGCGTTGGCGTTTGCTCTGACAATGGAGGCCGCAGACCAGGCATGTCAGGGAGTCCACCGTGTGAGGGAAGCAGTCGCCGTCGAATGCTCTTGCCAGAGGATGGACGTCGAAGACCGAAATAACGCTCGCGGAGGACAAATTCGTTGCTGGAACTGCAACAAATTGGGACACCTACAACGGCAATGCAGAAACCCACCCAGACGCGGAAACTGTCCACATTGTTCGAATAGGCGACGCAACGAAGAACCATCCTACAGGGACAACATCCATCCTGTTGGCTAGGCTCCTCGAAACCAGGAGTCGGGAAACGCCTTCGCGGGGCAAAAGTTGGCTAATGGAATCGACGCCCCCAAGACCACCATCCAGGGCTCCCAAACCAAACGATGCAACAAGAGTCTAACAGTGGAAGCATTCATCGGCAAAAACAAGTGCTTGGCTACTATCGATACCGGCGCCACGGCTTCCATTGTAAGAAGAGATCTCGTCCGGAAGTCTTGGCTGCACAACACCAGCTGCTACTGTCTTAGAACTGCGACAGGGGAATCGGCGGAAGTATACGGAGAAGTTCGCCTCACGTTACAACTAGCAGGATTGGCCTTTTCTCATGCGTTCCTGGTGGCCGACATATGTGATGAATGCATCATCGGAGTGGACTTTATGAAACAACACGACGTAATCATCGACATCGGGATGCAAGTTCTGCGCTACAGGAACGTAGAGATTCCAATGGTGTACGGGAACGAGAATGCAGCACATTTAAGGACAATACTCAGCAAGGACGAAGTCTTACCACCATCTACCGAGACTATCATTTGGACAAAACTAGAGGGCGATCCTGGGAGCCACCGATTCTATCTATTGGAGCCAGATTTAGGAAGAAATCCCCCAAATTACATCGTGGGAAAAGTTTTAGTGGAACCAAAGAACAGCCTGGTCCCAGTAAGACTCATGAACTTAAAGAGCCACAGCGTCAAACTAAAACAAGGCGAGGTTATTGGTAAATGTGTTCCGATATGTTCAATCTCAACAATAACTGGAAAGGAATCTGCGAGGCCTGTTTCATCAGCCAGGTTGGCGGAAGTAAGGGACATGATCCTCAAGCACTGCGATCTGGACCGGAATCAGCGAGCCATGGCAGAAAATCTAATCG
This sequence comes from Brachypalpus laphriformis, assembly GCA_945910035.1. Lineage (NCBI taxonomy): Eukaryota > Metazoa > Arthropoda > Insecta > Diptera > Syrphidae > Brachypalpus > Brachypalpus laphriformis. The sequence goes on from OX246755.1 coordinate 58,365,572, forward strand.
GTGACTACGCTGATATATTTGCCTCACAGGATGGAGAGTATGGCCGAACACATCTGGTGCAACATCGCATAGACACTGGGGACGCCAGACCAATTCGTCAGCCTGCCAGACGACTACCATTGGCAAAGCAGACGGAGGTTGCGGATATGGTGTCAACGATGGAGAAGGAAGGGCTCATCGAAAGTTCTAAGAGTCCGTGGGCCTCACCTGTTGTACTGGTTAAGAAGAAAGACGGCAGCACTCGATTCTGCGTGGACTATCGCAGACTTAATGATGTCACCAAAAAGGATAGCTACCCTCTGCCACGGATCGATGACACATTGGACACACTCTGAGGAGCTCGATGGTTTTCCTTGATTTAAAGAGCGGTTACTGGCAGGTACAGATCGATCCAAAGGACCGAGAGAAAACTGCGTTCACAGCAGGAAATGGGTTGTGGCAGTTTACAGTAATGCCATTTGGATTGTGCAACGCTCCGGCAACTTTTGAGCGCCTTATGGAACACGTCCTGCGTGGATTGACCTGGAAAACCTGCTTGGTGTATCTGGACGATGTGATCGTGATAGGAAAAACATTCGAGGAACATCGCGACAACCTGAAGAATCTGCTAGAACGGCTTCGAAGCGCTCACTTGAAGCTGAACCCAAAGAAATGTGACCTCTTCAGATCCGAAGTCAAGTACCTGGGCCACGTTATCTCATCAGAAGGAGTGCGAACAGATCCAGACAAGGTGGAAGCTGTGAAAAACTGGCCAGTTCCAAAAGACAAACATCAACTCAGGAGCTTTTTGGGTATCGCCACGTACTACCGACGATTCGTAAAGGACTTTGCCGGAATCGCGAAGAGCCTGCACCACTAGCATATCCCATTCCCGGAGAAATGTTCATCGTGGATGCAGATGCAAGTAACGTCGGTGTCGGAGCGGTTCTTTCGCAGGTACACAACGGCCAAGAGAAGGTAGTAGCATACTTCAGCAAAGTGCTCCCCAAGCCGGAAAGGAACTACTGCGTGACCAGGCGAGAACTTCTGGCGCTGCTTCTGGCGACAAAACACTTTCATAAATACCTCTACGGCCAAAAGTTCCTTTTGCGGACAGACCACGCGGCTCTAAAATAGCTGCTGCAGTTCAAGAATCCGGAGGGCCAGGTCGCAAGATGGATTGAACGGCTGCAGATGTACGATTATGAAATACAGCATCGTAAAGGGAAACTTCATTCTAATGCGGATGCCTTATCCCGGCGACCATGTAAAAGCGACTGCAAGCATTGTGTGCGGCAGGAAAAGAAGACCCTTCTTTCCATGCAAAGGGTAAGAGCTGAGCCTATCGCCGGCTGGAGTGCAGAGGAAATCCGCAACGCTCAAAAGGAAGACCCAAACATCGAGCCGATATTAGCGTGGAAGGAGTTTATGGAAAAGCCAAACGGACAAGATATCTCGGACAAGAGCCCCACTCTCAAGGCATACTGGGCTCAGTGGGACTCCCTTCATGTGCAAGATGGTGTGCTGAAAAGGAAATGGGAGAGGCCGGACGGGAAAGATTTCATAATGCAGCTTGTCTTGCTGCGATCAAATGTTCACGAGGTGCTGCGGGAGATGCATGATGGAGCATCCGGAGGTCATTTGGGTGCAAACAAGACGCTGGAGAAAGTGCGAGAACGTTTCTATTGGCTCAGCGCAAGGGACGACGTAGAAAGTTGGTGCCGAAAATGCGTCGTGTGTGCAGCCAGCAAGGGACCCAGAACGAAAACGCGAGGCAAGATGCACCAGTACAACGTGGGCGCACCCTTTGAACGGATTGCCGCTGACATCGCTGGTCCATTTCCAGAAACCGACAAAGGTAACCGTTACATCTTAGTCGTCATGGACTACTTCAGCAAATGGCCGGAGGCATTCGCCATCCCTAACCAGGAAGCGAAGACCATCGTGGAACAGATCGTCAACAACTGGGTGAGCAGATTCGGCGTGCCCATGGAACTGCACTCCGACCAGGGACGAAACTTTGAATCGAAGATATTAAAAGAGGTTTGTCAACAACTAGGAATCAAAAAGACGAGGACGACCCCACTTCATCCACAATCCGACGGGATGGTAGAGCGCTTCAACAGAACCTTAAACGAACATCTCTCCAAGGTCGTAGAAGACCACCAGCGCGATTGGGATCGACAAATTCCTCTTTTCTTGATGGCCTACCGAAATGCTGTGCACAGTACGACTGGACATACTCCATCCGAAGTCTTGTTTGGTCGAGCAGTTCGGCTACCCAGTGAGGTGAAGTTTGGATCCCCTAACGATGAGGCCAAATGTGAAGAGGACTATGTGGCAGACCTCAGGGAAAGGATCCGAGACATACATCAGAGGACCAGGACGAGGATAAGGATAGCGAGTGACCGCATGAAAACCAGGTACGACACAAAGGCAACAACGTCCAGCTTCCACGAGGGAGACCTAGTATGGTTGTACAACCCACACCGGCAAGGCAAAAGGGGAGATCACTAAGCTGCAGCAAGACTGGGAGGGCCTTTATAAAGTGGTCACACGCATCAATGACGTCATCTTCCGGATCCAGCGTGGAGTAAGAGGCAAGATGAAAATTGTCCACCTGGATCGTCTTCATCGTTACCATGGCAGTAATCCAGATGATCTTGTTCGGGACGAACAAGTTTAAGAGGGGGGCAGTGTAGTATCAAGTACATCGTCAGGTACTTTGTGCAACGACATCTATTGCCTACTAGTAGTAAATATTCCAACCTGATGTGCTTACGTTCCAACCTGATGTGCTTACGTTCCACAATTGTTCCACACAATATCCCAATATTCCAGGATCCTCGATTCACCCGGAGAAACATCTAGCATGTTCTAGAACCCCTTGCAATTTCCTATAAATACCCATACCACAACCACCATGGGGACAGTTGTTGATAAGTGCATACAGCGATTACAAGAGGGAGATTCGACATTGTAGCGACAGTTTTTGTTGAAGTAAATAAAGAATAAAGTGATTGAATATTTTGTTGATGTAAAGTTGGTGTTTGATAATAAATAAGCGATTAAAATACGCAAAAGACCATTTTATTTAAACGAACCCAAGCAAGAATATTACAATATGTACCTGGATTACTGATTACTCCTAAAAGTATGCCTACATTTTCATTCAGATTTATGCATGTAGGATTCATATTGACACTTCTAAAGTTATGCAACATCATGTTATCGCAAAAATGTTCATACATAAAACTATGCAAACAAAATACTGTCCCACATGCTAAAAAAATAATATTCTATGAGAAATTCCACAGGAAAAAATAAACTTCTAAACCTTAATATCTCCTAAACTAGCCGAAAACGAGAATTTTGATACTTTATATTTTGTGCTTATTTCATGGAGAAAAAAAAAATTGCGTCTTCAAAACGCGTTTCCACGGAAATCGTAATCGTGCCGCTAAACCCTTATATGCATTATTAAAGTAAAATGTACCTTTTAATTGGAAACAGGAACAGAGAAATAGGTTCATAGAATTGAAAAATAAGTTAAAAGAATTTACAATTTTACGTAATCCGGACTTTAATAAAGAGTTTGTATTTTTAAATAAGAGTTTGTTTGATGCTAATAACGTCGGTATAGAAGCAGTTTTATCTCAAGAACATGAAGGTAAAGATTTACCAGTGCATTTTATAAGTAGAACACTGAGTAACGCAGAATCAAATTATAATACGACCGAAAAAGAATGTTTAGCTATCGTTTGGGCTATTCAACAGTTCCGACCATACATTTACGGAAAGAAATTTAAAATAAAAACAGATCATCGTCCGTTGACATGGTTGTTTAGAGTCAAGGACCCAGGAAGTCGATTAGTGAGATGGCGATTAAAATTGGAAGAATACTCATACTCAATAGAATACAAGAAAGGTGTCGATAACGTTGTGGCTGACGAATTAAGTTGGAATGTATACCCTATAGAAGCACAAAACAAAAATGAGGACGCAGAAGTAAGGAAAAATATAAAGAACATTTTTGGTAGCGATTCTTCTGATGAAGTAGAAGATGAGACTATTTTGAGGAAAATTTATGAAGAAGAATGTGAAAATCTTACAAATCAAAGTAATAATATTTCAAATAAAATTGACGCGGTAAGGAAAAGAAAAGGAATTAAGGAGATTTCGGAAAATGAAAGTGAAATAGAGGTTGAGGTTATCAGCGATCGAAACCAGCAACGGCAAATTATCAAAGAGAATCACGACGGTTTGATTGGTGGTCATGGAGGCCAAAAGGCGACAATTTTCAGAATCAAAGAAAAAAAGATGTAATCGATTATGTGAACAAATATCCAGAATGTCAAAGACACAAAATTAATAGAAACCCAGGGAAAGACCCATTGAAAATAGTTTCTAGTGCAGATTATAGTTTAGAGAAAGTATCAATGGATTTAACAAGTCCTTACAAAGAGGGAAACAAAACGGTTTATAGTCTTACTATTCAAGATGATTTAAGCAAATATATAAAATATATACCCATTCAAGATAAAAAGTGTGAAACTGTAGCAAGAGCATTTACAGATGAGTGGATACTGTACTTCGGTATTCCAAAACTGATTCTGACTGACAATGGAGGAGAATTTGTAAATCATGTAATGAAGGATCTATGCAAGCTTTTTGAAATTAAAGACTTAAGAACTAGTAATATGTATCCGCAAGCGAACGGATCTGCTGAAAGGTCACATGCCAGATTAGGAGAATATTTAAGACTCATAATAAAGGATAAATCATAATACTCAAAATTATTCAGATACGCAGCATTCTGTCATAATACAACGATGCACAGCAGCACAGGATTTACACCACACGAAGTACTCTTTGGTAGGAAAGCAAATACTCCCTGTGAATTTAGTGGTCTGAAAGTGAAAACGAATACTCATTATGTGCAAGAATTACAATTAAAATTAATAAGGTTAGAATCCGATGTCAAAAGAAATTTATTGAACATGAGACAACAAGCAAAAAGAAGGTACGATAATAGATTAGGGTCCAAAATTAGAAAATACAAAATAAACGATTATGTCCTCATAGAAAATGATACGTCAGACAAACATAGTGACAGGTATGTAGGACCATTTAAAATAATTAAAGTTTACCCCTTAACATTTTGGGTCCTATTACACTTGTTGTCGATCCCTTATCAATGAGGCATCGTATCTGTTTTTCATTGATTTTTAATGAAATCAACCGAAGTTTGTTCTTCGAGGCTCATTGTGGGAATTTACTGCGGCTTCCTGGATATTGTTGATTGGCATCATCTCCTCCGCTGATGTGTTATTTGTTCTCCACGAAATTCTCGAATTTTGGAAATTTCCCTGAGTTCTATTACGACTTCTGAGACTATTATGAGTTTGATTATTATTATTTAAACTACCCTGTTGATAATACTGATTTTTGTTAATATTTGGGTTTATATATTTTGCATTTCTTTGAACGTTATAGTTGTGATCAGAGTTGTGTTATTGTTGTCATTGCCTATTCCATTTCTACCTGTTGTGAATCTCGAATTTTGATTTGGGTTTCTTTGAGGATTTTTTTTTTGTGATCTATATCTACACATCTAAAATTATCTAACAGTCTTAACCCTAGCGTATTTTTCAAAATTGCAATCATACTGGAATTTTCTTCTATATGGGCCCTAATATGTCCGTCTATTTTCTCGATTAAGATTTCTGTAAGATCCCTATCTATGTTTTCTGGCTTATCTGGCTCATTCATACATTTCATTTTGTTGCAGTAAAATTTACCACAACAAGGCCTATTCTACCCACCTTTCCTTCTTTCCCTCTTTTCATTCCTTGTTTCTGCAAAATTCTGGGAAAGTGGAGGGCAGCCATGGTTCCATCAGCCATAGGCCCACTTCCTCAGCATCTTGCAGAGACAATCGATATAGGATTCACCTGGAGATGACGATTGTACCCTGCAGGAGAGGAAAAACGGGCGATTTCTCCAACAATCTTGATAACAAGACGAGTGGCGAGGGTGAGACCAGCGATGGCAAGGACGGTGTGTCCGCCACTACAAGCTGTCCACCTTACAACGGGCACACCAAACACAATTAACACTAACTACAGCATAGTACAAACAGTCAACGAGTAAACCGACGGGACAGGACAGAGAGTTTGTTCCAAAGCGACAGGAGTATAACTAACAAGAAACGCAATAAACGTCGCAAACCAAGTCAATGAAAGGGGGAAGGGTGTCCCGAAATATATAAGCAACGACAAACATATAATTCGACGCAGAGGACGAGGTGTTAAGTTTTAATCCTTGATCTATTTTCTTCTGGTAGTTTAATTTTGTTGAGCACAAAATGGCGTGTCCTGTATCTAGTCAGGTCACTTCTTTTCTTCTTTTTCGCATTGGTCGGAGGAAACCCACTTTAGTAATTTTTAATTAATAATCTCTTTTTAGCGGCTGGTTTAGTTTTCGAGATATCGAACTTTGAAAATTGACTTTCGGTAACCCATATTTCAATAGCCTTAATACCCGGTGCATTTCGGGTATTAAGTGAATAAAAAAAAACAAATTTCTGTGTTGCCAGCCATTGACGATATTTTCTTATAGATGTCTGTTACCAAAAAAAGGGGATATAAGACACTTATACTTAGCCCCAGGCGCCTGCCTGACAATTGTTGACATACCCTTAGCGGAGCGACGAAGTCGCGTGAGCGGCTAAACCCCTCCGGAAAGCGGAGTTTAAATAAATGAAACGCGCGAAGCGTCATGTCATGTATTGATGTAGGAGCTTAGGTGATCTTCTGCACACTATGGCTCGTTTTAACTGCTTGTTCTGGTTCTCCAAGTCGTTAATCGTGTTTATAGGGTTGTTTTTCTCCACATATTCCCCTTTGCTGTGGTTTGTTTGCAAGTGCACCGTATATTTGCTAAACAATTTCTCCACGCCAGAATACTGTTTTGCACTATCGGTGCAGACTCGACTCGTATTTTTGTCGGTATACTTTGCTATGTAAGGCCACAAATCTGCCTTTTTGTTTTAGTTGACTTTAAAGAATAGCCCTCCTTTGTCTTCTTTGCAGTACAAACCAAGAATAGTAATCGTCATTTGCTCTGTTACTCTGCCCCGATTATACTTTCGTTTTGTTAGAAATGTTTCATCTATTTGAACTGCCTTGCCTTCTCCTCCAAGAATTATATCGCCGTGGGCGCCGTGGCGTAAGTGGTTAGTGTGTCTGTTCACTACGCATGAGGTTCCAAATTCGAATCCCAGAAAATACCAAAAAGTTTTTTCACGGTCCCACCTCTCGCGAGCGTCTGACAAACATCCGAGAGTATTGTTGTCACGAAAAAGCTTCTCAAATCGCCGTTCGGAGTCGGCATTAAACTGTAGGTCCCTTCCATTCGTGTGAAAAATATAACGCACACAACATGAGTGGTTGCGAGAAGCTAGGCCCTGGCGCTTTAAAGAGCTGTTGCACCAAATTATATCTGAGTGAGATGATATTACTTCAGCTACTTCTCTGCAACAACTGTAGTAATCATTAATGGTGCCACAGCTTAGTTCACATTCACCATTTTCTTGACGCCGTTCGCTTAGTTGCTGGTATGTCCAAGTCACGGGCATTTTGCTCACGAAGCACAAAATGATGGCCAAAACATCATTTGTTTTGATATGGCAGCATTTTGCATTTTTCGGCATGGTTTGACATTTTTTTTTTTTTGATCCTTTCATGGAACACCTCCAAATCCAGCCCAATTTCTACTGTGCGTTATTTTCCACCTTCATTGGTAGTCCACAACAAAGAGGAGGCGTTGATACCTGTGAAGGAAGAAGTTTTATATCTTGTAAAAACCTTACCGCAACCTCTTCAGATGAAATCAATCGTGGTAAAGTTGAAAGAAAAGAAAAATGTTTTAATGTTGAGTGCAGTTGAGGATGTGTAAACATTTTTATATAATAATTTATAACTTTTAACTTTGTAACAGAAATTGTATTGCTATCAAAAGCGCGCTCGTTTTAACCGACTTTCTAGTAATCAATTAGTATGCAAACAAATAAATGATACATATTGTAGTGTAATATTCTTGCTGGGGTTCGTTTAAATAAAACCGTCTTTTGTGTATTTTAATCGTTTATTTATTATCAAACACTAACTTTACTTCAACTCAGTATTCAATCACTTTACTCTTTATTTATTTTAATTGTCGCTACAGATTTACTTTCAATACATCGCTTGTTTTCACCACTGGTCGAATCTCCCTCTTGTAATCGCTGTATGCACTTATAACCAACTATATCCACGGTGGTTGTGGTATGGGTATTTATAGGAAATTGTAAGGGGTTCTAGAACATGCTAGATGTTTCTCCGGGTGAATCGAGGATCCTGGAATATTGGGATATTGTGTGGAACAATTGTGGAACGTAAGCACATCAGGTTGGAACGTAAGCACATCAGGTTGGAATATTTACTACTAGTAGGCAATAGATGTCGTTGCACAAAAGTACCTGACGATGTACTTGATACTACACTGCCACCCTCTTAAACTTGTTCGTCCCGAACAAGATCATCTGGATTACTGCCATGGTAACGATGAAGACGATCCAGGTGGACAATTTTCATCTTGCCTCTTACTCCACGCTGGATCCGGAAGACGACGTCATTGATGCGTGTGACCACTTTATAAGGGCCCTCCCAGTCTTGCTGCAGCTTAGGTGACCTCCCCTTTTGGCGGTGTAGGTTGTACAACCATACTAGGTCTCCCTCGTTGAAGCTGGACGTTGTTGCCTTTGTGTCGTACGTGGTTTTCATGCGGTCACTCGCTATCCTTATCCTCGTCCTGGTCCTCTGATGTATGTCTCGGATCCTTTCCCTGAGGTCTGCCACATAGTCCTCTTCACATTTGGCCTCATCGTTAGGGGATCCAAACTTCACCTCACTGGGTAGCCGAACTGCTCGACCAAACAAGACTTCGGATGGAGTATGTCCAGTCGTACTGTGCACAGCATTTCGGTAGGCCATCAAGAGGAGAGGAATTTGTCGATCCCAATCGCGCTGGTGGTCTTCTACGACCTTGGAGAGATGTTCGTTTAAGGTTCTGTTGAAGCGCTGTACCATCCCGTCGGATTGTGGATGAAGTGGGGTCGTCCTCGTCTTTTTGATTCCTAGTTGTTGACAAACCTCTTGGAATATCTTCGATTCAAAGTTTCGTCCCTGGTCGGAATGCAGTTCCATGGGCACGCCAAATCTGCTCACCCAGTTGTTGACGATCTGTTCCACGATGGTCTTCGCTTCCTGGTTAGGGATGGCGAACGCTTCCGGCCATTTGCTGAAGTAGTCCATGACGACTAGGATGTAACGGTTACCTTTGTCGGTTTCTGGAAATGGATCAGCGATGTCAGCGGCAATCCGTTCAAAGGGTGCGCCCACGTTGTACTGGTGCATCTTGCCTCGCGTTTTCGTTCTGGGTCCCTTGCTGGCGGCACACACGACGCATTTTCGGCACCAACTTTCTACGTCGTCCCTTGCGCTGAGCCAATAGAAACGTTCTCGCACTTTCTCCAGCGTCTTGTTTGCACCCAAATGACCTCCGGATGCTCCATCATGCATCTCCCGTAGCACCTCGTGTACTTTTGACCGCGGCAAGACAAGCTGCATTATGAAATCTTTCCCGTCCGGCCTTTCCCATTTCCTTTTCAGTACACCATCTTGCACATGAAGTGAGTCCCACTGAGCCCAGTATGCCTTGAGAGTGGGGCTCCTGTCCGAGATATCTTGTCCGTTTGGCTTTTCCATAAACTCCTTCCACGCTAATATCGGCTCGATGTTTGGGTCTTCTTTTTGAGCGTTGCGGATTTCCTCTGCACTCCAGCCGGCGATAGGCTCAGCTCTTACCCTTTGGATGGAAAGAAGGTTCTTCTCTTCCTGCCGCACACAATGCTTGCAGTCGCTCTTACATGGTCGCCGGGATAAGGCATCCGCATTAGAATGAAGTTTTCCTTTGCGATGTTGTATTTCATAGTCGTACATCTGCAACCGTTCAATCCATTTTGCCACCTGGCCCTCTGGATTCTTGAACTGCAGCAGCCATTTTAGAGCCGCGTGGTCTGTGCGCAAAAGGAACTTTTGGCCGTAGAGGTATTTATGGAAGTGTTTTGTCGCCAGAAGCAGCGCCAGAAGTTCTCGCCTGGTCACGCAGTAGTTCCTTTCGGGCTTGGAGAGCACTTTGCTGAAGTATGCGACTGCCTTCTCTTGGCCGTTGTGTACCTGCGAAAGAACCGCTCCGACACCGACGTTACTTGCATCTGCATCCACGATGAACATTTCTCCGGGAATGGGATATGCTAGTGTTGGTGCTTCGCATAGTTGTTGCTTAAGGTTCTTGAAGCTTTTGTCGCACTCACCTGACCACTTGAATTGCCTTCCTTTTTCTGTCAGTTGGTGCAGGCTCTTCGCGGTTCCGGCAAAGTCCTTTACGAATCGTCGGTAGTACGTGGCGAGACCCAAAAAGCTCCTGAGTTGATGTTTGTCTTTTGGAACCGGCCAGTTTTTCACAGCTTCCACCTTGTCTGGATCTGTTCGCACTCCTTCTGATGAGATAACGTGGCCCAGGTACTTGACTTCGGATCTGAAGAGGTCACATTTCTTTGGGTTCAGCTTCAGGTGAGCGCTTCGAAGCCGTTCTAGCACATTCTTCAGGTTGTCGCGATGTTCCTCGAATGTTTTTCCTATCATGATCACATCGTCCAGATACACCAAGCAAGTTTTCCAAGTCAATCCACGCAGGACATGTTCCATTAGGCGCTCAAAAGTTGGCGGAGCGTTGCACAATCCAAATGGCATTACTGTAAACTGCCACAGCCCATTTCCTGCAGTGAACGCAGTTTTCTCTCGGTCCTTTGGATCGATCTGCACCTGCCAGTAACCGCTCTTTAAATCAAGGGTGGAAAACCATCGAGCTCCTGAGAGTGTGTCTAATGTGTCATCGATCCGTGGCAGAGGGTAGCTATCCTTTTTGGTGACGTCATTAAGTCTCCAATAGTCCACACAGAATCGAGTGCTGCCGTCTTTCTTCTTGACCAGTACAACAGGTGAGGCCCAAGGACTCTTAGAACTTTCGATGAGCCCTTCCTTCTCCATCGTTGACACCATATCCGCAACCTCCGTCTGCTTTGCCAATGGTAGTCGTCTGGCAGGCTGACGAATTGGTCTGGCATCCCCAGTGTCTATGCGATGCTGCACCAGATGTGTTCGGCCATACTCTCCATCCTGTGAGGCAAATGTATCAGCGTAGTCACCGATTAGATTTTCTGCCATGGCACGCTGATCCCGATCCAGTTCGCAGTGCTTGAGGATCATGTCCCTTACTTCCGCCAACCTGGCTGATGAAACGGGCCCCGCAGATTTATTTCCAGTTATTGTCGAGATTAAACATATCGGAACACATTCACCAATAACCTCCCCTTGTTTCAGTTTGACGCTGTGGCTCTTTAAGTTCATGAGCTTTACTGGGACCAGGCTATTCTTTGGCTCCACTAAAACTTTTCCCACGATGTAGTTTGGGGATATCCTTCCTGAATCCGGCTCCAATAGATAGAATCGGTGGCTCCCAGGATCACCCTCTAGTTTTGTCCAAATGATAGTCTCGGAAGATGGTGGTAAGACTTCGTCCTTGCTGAGTATTGTCCTTAAATGTGCTGCATTCTCGTTCCCGTACACCATTGGAATCTCTACGTTCCTGTAGCGCAGAACTTGCATCCCGATGTCGATGATTACGTCATGTTGTTTCATAAAGTCCACTCCGATGATGCATTCATCACATATGTCGGCCACCAGGAACGCATGAGAAAAGGCCAATCCTGCTAGTTGTAACGTGAGGCGAACTTCTCCGTATACTTTCGCCGATTCCCCTGTCGCAGTTCTAAGACAGTAGCAGCTGGTGTTGTGCAGCCACGACTTCTGGACGAGATCTCTTCTTACAATGGAAGCCGTGGCGCCGGTATCGATAGTAGCCACGCACTTGTTTTTGCCGATGAATGCTTCCACTGTTAGACTCTTGTTGCATCGTTTGGTTTGGGAGACCTGGATGGTGGTCTTGGGGGTGTCGATTCCTTTAGAGACTTCTGCCCCGCGAAGCTGGCTCTGAGGCGTTTCCCGACTCCTGGTTTCGAGAAGCCTAGCCAACAGGATGGATGTTGTCCCTGTAGGATGGTTCTTCGTTGCGTCGCTTATTCGCACAATGTTGACAGTTTCCGCGTCTGGGTGGATTTCTGCATTGCCGTTGTAGGTGTCCTATTTTGTTGCAGTTCCAGCAACGAATTTGTCCTCCACGAGCGTTGTTTCGGTCTTCGACGTCCATCCTCTGGCAAGAGCATTCGATGGCGGCTACTTCCCTCACACGGTGGATTCCCTAACAGGACTGGTCTGCGGCCTCCATTGTCAGAGCAAACGCCAAAGCTTCGGCGAGCGTTTTCTTTCCAGCCATTCTTACCGCCATTTGTAGTTTCGCATCAGCTATGGCATGGGTGAACGCTTCGGTTGCCATCTCGTTAATGATCTCCTCACCGGCGTTTGGATAGGACAAATGTGCCAGCCGCTCGATGTCTGCTTGTAACTGCTGGAGTGTCTCACCCTTCATCTGGGACCTTCTGCGCAACTGGACCCTATATACTTGCTGCATGTGGTCGTCCCCAAATCGCATCTCAATGGCTTTCACCAGACTATCGTAGTTGCGTTGTTTGTACTCGGGAATAGTTTGTAGTAACTCTGCAGCTGATCCTCTAAGCGCAAGCGTGAGGGCAATGGACCTCTCTTCATCGTCCCAGTTGTTCGTCATTGCCGCAGCTTCGAACTGCCTCTTATATATTGGCCATGATGTCTGTCCATCGAAGACGGGAGGCTGCATCTCTTTCCTTCTCGGGAAGTCGGTTGAATACTCCCGAACTTTCTGTTTCTTTACGTATTCGAGTTCCTTTGCCAAATTCTCGAATCTTCCTTTAACAGCCTCGAATTTTGTTTCAACATTCTCGAATCTTCCTTCAATGGCTGTTTCGAATGTCTCAATTTTGGCCTCTACATTTCCAAACTTCTCATCAATCGTTCCAAATCTTGTTTCCAAACTTTTATTTTGTTCATCAAATTTGCTTTCGAGAACACTCCTTTGATCGAATAGCTGATGTTCCAGAGAGTTCTTTTGTTCGTCGAGCTTAGCATCTAGAGAATTCTTCTGCTCAGTCAAGGAATTTTTTAGCTTCTCGAATTTTTCATTTTGAGAATTCTTTTGCTCATCGAAAGAATTATCTATCTTCTCGAATTTTTCAGATAACAATTTCATTAAAGCCGACATGTAACTCGTCGTACTTACTTGTTCTTCTTCGACGTCAAACAAAGCTGTATCAGGATCTGTACCCTCGTCCGTCATTATTTTCCGCAACTTAATGATCAATTCTCTCTTCGTACCAGCCGTAGGCTGATCCCGCTGGCTCAGTGCTTCCTTTAGTTGCACCAATGACAAATCTTCTAGCAATTTCCGAACCATTTTCTTTTCACTTACACAATAAGCAATACACAAAATTTGTTTTATTCCACTTTTCTGACACCAATGTAATATTCTTGCTGGGGTTCGTTTAAATAAAACCGTCTTTTGTGTATTTTAATCGTTTATTTATTATCAAACACTAACTTTACTTCAACTCAGTATTCAATCACTTTACTCTTTATTTATTTTAATTGTCGCTACAGATTTACTTTCAATACATCGCTTGTTTTCACCACTGGTCGAATCTCCCTCTTGTAATCGCTGTATGCACTTATAACCAACTATATCCACGGTGGTTGTGGTATGGGTATTTATAGGAAATTGTAAGGGGTTCTAGAACATGCTAGATGTTTCTCCGGGTGAATCGAGGATCCTGGAATATTGGGATATTGTGTGGAACAATTGTGCAACGTAAGCACACCAGGTTGGAACGTAAGCACATCAGGTTGGAATATTTACTACTAGTAGGCAATAGATGTCGTTGCACAAAGTATCAAGTACATCGTCAGGTACTTTGTGCAACGACATCTATTGCCTACTAGTAGTAAATATCCAACCTGATGTGCTTACGTTCCAACCTGGTGTGCTTACGTTCCACAATTGTTCCACACAATATCCCAATATTCCAGGATCCTCGATTCACCCGGAGAAACATCTAGCATGTTCTAGAACCCCTTGCAATTTCCTATAAATACCCATACCACAACCACCATGGGGACAGTTGTTGATAAGTGCATACAGCGATTACAAGAGGGAGATTCGACATTGTAGCGACAGTTTTTGTTGAAGTAAATAAAGAATAAAGTGATTGAATATTTTGTTGAAGTAAAGTTGGTGTTTGATAATAAATAAGCGATTAAAATACGCAAAAGACCGTTTTATTTAAACGAACCCAAGCAAGAATATTACATTGGTGTCAGAAAAGTGGAACAAGACAAATTTTGTGTATTGCTTGTTGTGTAAATGACAAAAAAAAAAAAAAAAAAATGATTCGGAAATTGCTAGATGATTTGTCATTGGTGCAACTAAAGGAAGCACTGAGCCAGCGGGATCAGCCTACGACTGGTACGAAGAGAGAATTGATCATTAAGTTGCGGAAAATAATGACGGACGAGGGTAAAGATCCTGAAACAGCTTTGTTTGACGTCGAAGAAGAACAAGTAAGTACGACGAGTGACATGTCGGCTTTAATGACATTGCTATCTGAAAAATTCGAGAAGACAGATAATTCTTTCGATGAGCAAAAGAATTCTCGAAATGAAAAATTCGAGAAGCTAGGCAATTCTTTAGACGAGCAAAAGAAAAAGTTCGAAATGCTAGAAAATTCCCTGGATGAGCAAAATAAAAAGCTCGACGGACAAAATAACTCTCTAGAGCAACAGCTATTCGATCAAAGGAGTGTTCTCGAAAGCAAATTCAATGAACAAAATAAAAGTTTGGAAACAAGATTTGGAACGATTGATGAGAAGTTTGAAAATGTAGAGGCCAAAATTGAGACATTCGAAACAGCCATTGAAGGAAGATTCGAGAATGTTGAAACAAAATTCGAGGCTGTTAAAGGAAGATTCGAGAATTTGGCAAAGGAACTCGAATACGTAAAGAAACAGAAAGTTCGGGAGTATTCAACCGACTGCCCGAGAAGGAAAGAGATGCAGCCTCCCGTCTTCGATGGACAGATTTCATGGCCGATATACAAGAGGCAGTTCGAAGCTGCGGCAATGACGAACAACTGGGACGACGAAGAGAGGTCCATTGTCCTCACGCTTGCGCTTAGAGGATCAGCTGCAGAGCTACTACAAACCATTCCCGAGGACAAACAACGCAACTACGACAGTCTGGTGAAATC
Organism: Brachypalpus laphriformis; assembly: GCA_945910035.1. NCBI lineage: Eukaryota > Metazoa > Arthropoda > Insecta > Diptera > Syrphidae > Brachypalpus > Brachypalpus laphriformis. Next base: position 58,380,948 of record OX246755.1, read on the forward strand.
CATTGAGATGCGATTTGGGGACGACCACATGCAGCAAGTATATAGGGTTCAGTTGCGCAGAAGGTCCCAGATGAAGGATGAGAAGCTCCAGCAGTTACAAGCAGACATCGAGCGGCTGGCACATTCGTCCTATCCAAACGCCGGCGAGGAGATCATTAACGAGATGGCAACCGAAGCGTTCACCCATGCCATAGCTGATGCGAAACTACAAATGGCGGTAAGAATGGCTGGAAAGAAAACGCTCGCCGAAGCGTTGGCGTTTGCTCTGACAATGGAGGCCGCAGACCAGGCATGTCAGGGAGTCCACCGTGTGAGGGAAGCAGTCGCCGTCGAATGCTCTTGCCAGAGGATGGACGTCGAAGACCGAAATAACGCTCGCGGAGGACAAATTCGTTGCTGGAACTGCAACAAATTGGGACACCTACAACGGCAATGCAGAAACCCACCCAGACGCGGAAACTGTCCACATTGTTCGAATAGGCGACGCAACGAAGAACCATCCTACAGGGACAACATCCATCCAGTTGGCCAGGCTCCTCGAAACCAGGAGTCGGGAAACGCCTTCGCGGAGCAAAAGTTGGCTAATGAAATCGACGCCCCCAAGACCACCATCCAGGTCTCCCAAACCAAACGATGCAACAAGAGTCTAACAGTGGAAGCATTCATCGGCAAAAACAAGTGCGTGGCTACTATCGATACCGGCGCCACGGCTTCCATTGTAAGAAGAGATCTCGTCCAGAAGTCGTGGCTGCACAACACCAGCTGCTACTGTCTTAGAACTGCGACAGGGGAATCGGCGAAAGTATACGGAGAAGTTCGCCTCACGTTACAACTGGCAGGATTGGCATTTTCTCATGCGTTCCTGGTGGCCGACATATGTGATGAATGCATCATCGGAGTGGACTTTATGAAACAACACGACGTAATCATCGACATCAGGATGCAAGTTCTGCGCTACAGGAACGTAGAGATTCCAATGGTGTACGGGAACGAGAATGCAGCACATTTAAGGACAATACTCAGCAAGGACGAAGTCTTACCACCATCTACCGAGACTATCATTTGGACAAAAGTAGAGGGCGATCCTGGGAGCCACCGATTCTATCTATTGGAGCCAGATTTAGGAAGAAATCCCCCAAATTACATCGTGGGAAAAGTTTTAGTGGAACCAAAGAACAGCCTGGTCCCAGTAAGACTCATGAACTTAAAGAGCCACAGCGTCAAACTAAAACAAGGCGAGGTTATTGGTAAATGTGTTCCGATATGTTCAATCTCAACAATAACTGGAAAGGAATCTGCGAGGCCTGTTTCATCAGCCAGGTTGGCGGAAGTAAGGGACATGATCCTCAAGCACTGCGAACTGGATCGGAATCAGCGAGCCATGGCAGAAAATCTAATCGGTGACTACGCTGATATATTTGCCTCACAGGATGGAGAGTATGGCCGAACACATCTGGTGCAACATCGCATAGACACTGGGGACGCCAGACCAATTCGTCAGCCTGCCAGACGACTACCATTGGCAAAGCAGACGGAGGTTGCGGATATGGTGTCAACGATGGAGAAGGAAGGGCTCATCGAAAGTTCTAAGAGTCCGTGGACCTCACCTGTTGTACTGGTTAAGAAGAAAGACGGCAGCACTCGATTCTGCGTGGACTATCGCAGACTTAATGATGTCACCAAAAAGGATAGCTACCCTCTGCCACGGATCGATGACACATTGGACACACTCTGAGGAGCTCGATGGTTTTCCACCCTTGATTTAAAGAGCGGTTATTGGCAGGTACAGATCGATCCAAAGGACCGAGAGAAAACTGCGTTCACAGCAGGAAATGGGTTGTGGCAGTTTACAGTAATGCCATTTGGATTGTGCAACGCTCCGGCAACTTTTGAGCGCCTTATGGAACACGTCCTGCGTGGATTGACCTGGAAAACCTGCTTGGTGTATCTGGACGATGTGATCGTGATAGGAAAAACATTCGAGGAACATCGCGACAACCTGAAGAATCTGCTAGAACGGCTTCGAAGCGCTCACTTGAAGCTGAACCCAAAGAAATGTGACCTCTTCAGATCCGAAGTCAAGTACCTGGGCCACGTTATCTCATCAGAAGGAGTGCGAACAGATCCAGACAAGGTGGAAGCTGTGAAAAACTGGCCAGTTCCAAAAGACAAACATCAACTCAGGAGCTTTTTGGGTATCGCCACGTACTACCGACGATTCGTAAAGGACTTTGCCGGAATCGCGAAGAGCCTGCACCAACTGACAGAAAAAGGAAGGCAATTCAAGTGGTCAGGTGAGTGCGACAAAAGCTTCAAGAACCTTAAGCAACAACTATGCGAAGCACCAACACTAGCATATCCCATTCCCGGAGAAATATTCATCGTGGATGCAGATGCAAGTAACGTCGGTGTCGGAGCGGTTCTTTCGCAGGTACACAACGGCCAAGAGAAGGTAGTAGCATACTTCAGCAAAGTGCTCCCCAAGCCGGAAAGGAACTACTGCGTGACCAGGCGAGAACTTCTGGCGCTGCTTCTGGCGACAAAACACTTTCATAAATACCTCTACGGCCAAAAGTTCCTTTTGCGGACAGACCACGCGGCTCTAAAATAGCTGCTGCAGTTCAAGAATCCGGAGGGCCAGGTCGCAAGATGGATTGAACGGCTGCAGATGTACGATTATGAAATACAGCATCGTAAAGGGAAACTTCATTCTAATGCGGATGCCTTATCCCGACGACCATGTAAAAGCGACTGCAAGCATTGTGTGCGGCAGGAAAAGAAGACCCTTCTTTCCATCCAAAGGGTAAGAGCTGAGCCTATCGCCGGCTGGAGTGCAGAGGAAATCCGCAACGCTCAAAAAGAAGACCCAAACATCGAGCCGATATTAGCGTGGAAGGAGTTTATGGAAAAGCCAAACGGACAAGATATCTCGGACAGGAGCCCCACTCTCAAGGCATACTGGGCTCAGTGGGACTCACTTCATGTGCTAGATGGTGTGCTGAAAAGGAAATGGGAGAGGCCGGACGGGAAAGATTTCATAATGCAGCTTGTCTTGCTGCGATCAAATGTTCACGAGGTGCTGCGGGAGATGCATGATGGAGCATCCGGAGGTCATTTGGGTGCAAACAAGACGCTGGAGAAAGTGCGAGAACGTTTCTATTGGCTCAGCGCAAGGGACGACGTAGAAAGTTGGTGCCGAAAATGCGTCGTGTGTGCAGCCAGCAAGGGACCCAGAACGAAAACGCGAGGCAAGATGCACCAGTACAACGTGGGCGCACCCTTTGAACGGATTGCCGCTGACATCGCTGGTCCATTTCCAGAAACCGACAATGGTAACCGTTACATCTTAGTCGTCATGGACTACTTCAGCAAATGGCCGGAGGCATTCGCCATCCCTAACCAGGAAGCGAAGACCATCGTGGAACAGATCGTCAACAACTGGGTGAGCAGATTTGGCGTGCCCATGGAACTGCATTCCGACCAGGGACGAAACTTTGAATCGAAGATATTAAAAGAGGTTTGTCAACAACTAGGAATCAAAAAGACGAGGACGACCCCACTTCATCCACAATCCGACGGGATGGTAGAGCGCTTCAACAGAACCTTAAACGAACATCTCTCCAAGGTCGTAGAAGACCACCAGCGCGATTGGGATCGACAAATTCCTCTTTTCTTGATGGCCTACCGAAATGCTGTGCACAGTACTACTGGACATACTCCATCCGAAGTCTTGTTTGGTCGAGCAGTTCGGCTACCCAGTGAGGTGAAGTTTGGATCCCCTAACGATGAGGCCAAATGTGAAGAGGACTATGTGGCAGACCTCAGGGAAAGGATCCGAGACATACATCAGAGGACCAGGACGAGGATAAGGATAGCGAGTGACCGCATGAAAACCAGGTACGACACAAAGGCAACAACGTCCAGCTTCCACGAGGGAGACCTAGTATGGTTGTACAACCCACACCGGCAAGGCAAAAGGGGAGATCACTAAGCTGCAGCAAGACTGGGAGGGCCTTTATAAAGTGGTCACACGCATCAATGACGTCATCTTCCGGATCCAGCGTGGAGTAAGAGGCAAGATGAAAATTGTCCACCTGGATCGTCTTCATCGTTACCATGGCAGTAATCCAGATGATCTTGTTCGGGACGAACAAGTTTAAGAGGGGGGCAGTGTAGTATCAAGTACATCGTCAGGTACTTTGTGCAACGACATCTATTGCCTACTAGTAGTAAATATTCCAACCTGATGTGCTTACGTTCCAACCTGATGTGCTTACGTTCCACAATTGTTCCACACAATATCCCAATATTCCAGGATCCTCGATTCACCCGGAGAAACATCTAGCATGTTCTAGAACCCCTTGCAATTTCCTATAAATACCCATACCACAACCACCATGGGGACAGTTGTTGATAAGTGCATACAGCGATTACAAGAGGGAGATTCGACATTGTAGCGACAGTTTTTGTTGAAGTAAATAAAGAATAAAGTGATTGAATATTTTGTTGATGTAAAGTTGGTGTTTGATAATAAATAAGCGATTAAAATACGCAAAAGACCGTTTTATTTAAACGAACCCAAGCAAGAATATTACAATATGTACCTGGATTACTGATTACTCCTAAAAGTATGCCTACATTTTCATTCAGATTTATGCATGTAGGATTCATATTGACACTTCTAAAGTTATGCAACATCATGTTATCGCAAAAATGTTCATACATAAAACTATGCAAACAAAATACTGTCCCACATGCTAAAAAAATAATATTCTATGAGAAATTCCACAGGAAAAAATAAACTTCTAAACCTTAATATCTCCTAAACTAGCCGAAAACGAGAATTTTGATACTTTATATTTTGTGCTTATTTCATGGAGAAAAAAAAAATTGCGTCTTCAAAACGCGTTTCCACGGAAATCGTAATCGTGCCGCTAAACCCTTATATGCATTATTAAAGTAAAATGTACCTTTTAATTGGAAACAGGAACAGAGAAATAGGTTCATAGAATTGAAAAATAAGTTAAAAGAATTTACAATTTTACGTAATCCGGACTTTAATAAAGAGTTTGTATTTTTAAATAAGAGTTTGTTTGATGCTAGTAACGTCGGTATAGAAGCAGTTTTATCTCAAGAACATGAAGGTAAAGATTTACCAGTGCATTTTAAAGTAGAACACTGAGTAACGCAGAATCAAATTATAATACGACCGAAAAAGAATGTTTAGCTATCGTTTGGGCTATTCAACAGTTCCGACCATACATTTACGGAAAGAAATTTAAAATAAAAACAGATCATCGTCCGTTGACATGGTTGTTTAGAGTCAAGGACCCAGGAAGTCGATTAGTGAGATGGCGATTAAAATTGGAAGAATACTCATACTCAATAGAATACAAGAAAGGTGTCGATAACGTTGTGGCTGACGAATTAAGTTGGAATGTATACCCTATAGAAGCACAAAACAAAAATGAGGACGCAGAAGTAAGGAAAAATATAAAGAACATTTTTGGTAGCGATTCTTCTGATGAAGTAGAAGATGAGACTATTTTGAGGAAAATTTATGAAGAAGAATGTGAAAATCTTACAAATCAAAGTAATAATATTTCAAATAAAATTGACGCGGTAAGGAAAAGAAAAGGAATTAAGGAGATTTCGGAAAATGAAAGTGAAATAGAGGTTGAGGTTATCAGCGATCGAAACCAGCAACGGCAAATTATCAAAGAGAATCACGACGGTTTGATTGGTGGTCATGGAGGCCAAAAGGCGACAATTTTCAGAATCAAAGAAAAAAAGATGTAATCGATTATGTGAACAAATATCCAGAATGTCAAAGACACAAAATTAATAGAAACCCAGGGAAAGACCCATTGAAAATAGTTTCTAGTGCAGATTATAGTTTAGAGAAAGTATCAATGGATTTAACAGGTCCTTACAAAGAGGGAAACAAAACGGTTTATAGTCTTACTATTCAAGATGATTTAAGCAAATATATAAAATATATACCCATTCAAGATAAAAAGTGTGAAACTGTAGCAAGAGCATTTACAGATGAGTGGATACTGTACTTCGGTATTCCAAAACTGATTCTGACTGACAATGGAGGAGAATTTGTAAATCATGTAATGAAGGATCTATGCAAGCTTTTTGAAATTAAAGACTTAAGAACTAGTAATATGTATCCGCAAGCGAACGGATCTGCGGAAAGGTCACATGCCAGATTAGGAGAATATTTAAGACTCATAATAAAGGATAAATCATAATACTCAAAATTATTCAGATACGCAGCATTCTGTCATAATACAACGATGCACAGCAGCACAGGATTTACACCACACGAAGTACTCTTTGGTAGGAAAGCAAATACTCCCTGTGAATTTAGTGGTCTGAAAGTGAAAACGAATACTCATTATGTGCAAGAATTACAATTAAAATTAATAAGGTTAGAATCCGATGTCAAAAGAAATTTATTGAACATGAGACAACAAGCAAAAAGAAGGTACGATAATAGATTAGGGTCCAAAATTAGAAAATACAAAATAAACGATTATGTCCTCATAGAAAATGATACGTCAGACAAACATAGTGACAGGTATGTAGGACCATTTAAAATAATTAAAGTTTACCCCTTAACATTTTGGGTCCTATTACACTTGTTGTCGATCCCTTATCAATGAGGCATCGTATCTGTTTTTCATTGATTTTTAATGAAATCAACCGAAGTTTGTTCTTCGAGGCTCATTGTGGGAATTTACTGCGGCTTCCTGGATATTGTTGATTGGCATCATCTCCTCCGCTGATGTGTTATTTGTTCTCCACGAAATTCTCGAATTTTGGAAATTTCCCTGAGTTCTATTACGACTTCTGAGACTATTATGAGTTTGATTATTATTATTTAAACTACCCTGTTGATAATACTGATTTTTGTTAATATTTGGGTTTATATATTTTGCATTTCTTTGAACGTTATAGTTGTGATCAGAGTTGTGTTATTGTTGTCATTGCCTATTCCATTTCTACCTGTTGTGAATCTCGAATTTTGATTTGGGTTTCTTTGAGGATTTTTTTTTTGTGATCTATATCTACACATTTAAAATTATCTAACAGTCTTAACCCTAGCGTATTTTTCAAAATTGCAATCATACTGGAATTTTCTTCTATATGGGCCCTAATATGTCCGTCTATTTTCTCGATTAAGATTTCTGTAAGATCCCTATCTATGTTTCCTGGCTTATCTGGCTCATTCATACATTTCATTTTGTTGCAGTAAAATTTACCACAACAAGGCCTATTCTACCCACCTTTCCTTCTTTCCCTCTTTTCATTCCTTGTTTCTGCAAAATTCTGGGAAAGTGGAGGGCAGCCATGGTTCCATCAGCCATAGGCCCACTTCCTCAGCATCTTGCAGAGACAATCGATATAGGATTCACCTGGAGATGACGATTGTACCCTGCAGGAGAGGAAAAACGGGCGATTTCTCCAACAATCTTGATAACGAGACGAGTGGCGAGGGTGAGACCAGCGATGGCAAGGACGGTGTGTCCGCCACTACAAGCTGTCCACCTTACAACGGGCACACCAAACACAATTAACACTAACTACAGCATAGTACAAACAGTCAACGAGTAAACCGACGGGACAGGACAGAGAGTTTGTTCCAAAGCGACAGGAGTATAACTAACAAGAAACGCAATAAACGTCGCAAACCAAGTCAATAAAAGGGGGAAGGGTGTCCCGAAATCTATAAGCAACGACAAACATATAATTCGACGCAGAGGACGAGGTGTTAAGTTTTAATCCTTGATCTATTTTCTTCTGGTAGTTTAATTTTGTTGAGCACAAAATGGCGTGTCCTGTATCTAGTCAGGTCACTTCTTTTCTTCTTTTTAGCATTGGTCGGAGGAAACCCACTTTAGTAATTTTTAATTAATAATCTCTTTTTACTTTGTTGATTCTCTTAAACTGTTTAAACAAACAGAGCGAATGGGGGAAGAAAAGCCGAAGTCGGGCGAATTCCAGTCAGCGGAATGTGTGTGAGAATTGAGAGTGGAATAGCGGCGGTTCAAGAATGGTTGCATACATACGGAAATAAGCGTAGTAATGCACAGCAAGCTGCTCTTGAATCCAATAGCTGAACTTGCGGGGATTCACTTATGTGTGAGTAAAAGGCTCGAAGCTCGATTAGGCCTATTATTCAGCGGGAGACATCTTCTTGGTTGACCAGCAGAGGTTTTGGAAGTTTGTTTGACGGAACGTAGTGAGAATCGACAAAGTTGATTTTTTTTAGTAGTAAAAAGTGAAAGGTTTTTAGTAGTGCAAAAAAAAAGGTTAAAGGAAGTGGTCAGGAGGACAAGACAATTACAGGACGAGGACATAAGGAGATTTCTTTTTTTGAGCAGATTGGAAGCCAGAACGGGGCATCCAAACGGAAAAGGATAGAACAAGGACATCAGGATTGAACAAGATACGTTTTTTGTATCTGATATTCTTTCTTTCTAGAAGTGGTTGGTGAACCCGGTAGAAGTCTGTTCCGTTTTTCTGTTGAGATTTTCCGGTGAAAGCGGGAGACGCGACCCGTAATTTGTTCGGGACTTGCCGTAACGGACCATTCTTATGGCGATAATTTTTTTCTTGTTTTCTTGGCGATCTTTTTTCCTCATCGAGGTTTTTTTCTCGATCCCCGTAAATTACCTTTGTTGTTTTTTTTACCCTTTTTTATTAAATAAATCGCCGCTCGTGAGGAGCAGTTATAACGTGGTGAAAATCATTGGTTTCTTTTCCTTGTTTTTTTACAGCACTATTCCCAAAACCACCCCAACAGGTTTCGTAATTTTCCTCTCTTTTTCCAAAAAAATTACGTGGCGTCCAAAAACATTCTTACATTCACCCTATCATTCTTTTACATAGATTCTCAAATCCAACCCAGCCAGCTGAGCAGCCGAAGAGCGAACAGCACTTCACGTGCTGTATTGTCAAATTTATTTTTTCGCTTTCCGATTGCAAGAGCGATCGGTCGTGCCCCTTTTTGCGCGTATTTTTTATTTTTTATTTTTTGTAAATAAGTGTAGGGAGTTAGCTACTTCTTCGTTTTTAATTTACCCCCGGTTTAATTTCCCTCCCCATAAAAAGTTTAAATGGAAATGGAAACTTATGTTTCTGAACTCATTAAATAATTCTTTTAAATTACTAACCTTCACAGCACGACAGTAGTTGAAGAGTTCTGCGTAACTCCTATGGGCCTGGAAATGTTGTTTTAATTTGGTTATTACGCTGCTCCACTCGGAGTTGTCTGCTAGCTGGATTTGCTCGCTCTGCATTCCGAAGAATTGAAGATGGTGGTCAGCGTTGCACAATAAAAATGTTGTTTCCATGGACTTAATAAATGATGACAAGGGATACTCGTCTGTTCTCTTTCATTAACGTATATCAAAATATATCTTTAGACCACTATTTTTTATTTATTTTTTTATTCCAGGTTTCCGACTCCGCCAACCAAATTAATTCTTTTGAATTACTTATTTTTGGAATAATAAAACACAAAACTTCGGTTTAAGATCCGACTCTTAAGAGCGGTATTTTATTACTCAACTCATTTCTTAACATAAATCGAAGAAGTGCCTTCCACCGAACATTTCTCCGTTTACTACTTGCAATGTTCGAGCATTGAACTATTATATGGTATTTTGCGGATCGGAAATGCTAGCGTTACCACTTGTTATTGGTGGGGCAATGTTCGGCGTTGACGTAACTCGCGCGACAGAAGGATTTAAAAATTGTATGTGTTTTTATTCATTTATTTTTTTCTTTTTGAGCTTGCTAGTGGCTGATTGTTTATGTTTTTATTTATTATGGTTTGGGTGGATTTATATTTTGTTGTATTTTTGTTGTATGAAGAAACTGCGGACTTGCAGATCACACGACGTCAGTTAACACGCATCACAAGACAGATCACTTACCAACAAAGCGATAACACCATCAACTCATGAAGTCCAGCAAAGCTCAAATGGTAGAACAGTTTTAAGGAAAGCTATGAACGAGGCTGCAGTATGAAACTGAAGGCTTTAGATAGTACGGAAGTCGCACCTTCGATTAACGACTTTACAAGAAAAGCTGCTCCAAGGATAGAAAGAATAAATGAGCTTAGCGCAAAACAAGAATGGAAAGACAATGCTTGTGAGAAACTTCGAAGGAAAGGTTTCGCCTTTTGAATCTCTTTAGAATGCTTAATGCTCTCCAGTTCAGAAAGGAGAATGCTCGAATCAAGGCACTGTGTTTAATAAAGAAAAAAAGCATTTAACGAAGCACAGCCAGCAGAAACACGAAAGAATTAAGGAAAGCATTGCGATACGTAAAGGGCTTAAAACCCAGGATTGGTATCAGCATCCCAATTAATGTACTGAAAGAACCTTTTGAGACGCTTCCAAACGTCAAGAGAATAGCCCCTCTGTTTCAATACTTTGAGCTGCTTATCAAAGATCAGCACTTCGACAGCCCGTTTACACTACGGGAACTGCAAAAAGTCTAAAGAAATTTGAAAGGCAATGAGGCTCCTGGAAATGATCAAATACCATATGAATTTTATATATACTGCAATAATAAATTCACAATTTGTACATTCCATCTTTTAAACACCCTTTATGGAAGTGAGTCCTTACCTCTATGTTTCCTTCTTATCGGCGATAAGAAAGAAGGTAAAGATGAGAAAGGTGCCATAAACAATACGTAAAATTATAGGGTACATTATGGAGTATTCACTGTCAGGAAAATTTATGGAAACATATTTTTAACCGCCTTACAGACTGGATCGTCATCATTTGCCCGATCCTGAAGAAAGGAGAACCTCTGAACTGCGCCAATTACAGCGGTATAAGTCTCCTCAACATCACATATTATATCCTGTCTGCCGTATTATGTGAACGTTAAAACCGATCGTCAACAACCTGATAGGTCCTTATCAGTGCGGTTTCAGGCCGGGAAAGTCCACCATTGACCAAATATTCACACTACGGCAGATCTTGGAAAAAACCAATGAATATAAAATCGATACGCACCACCTCTTCATCGATTTCAAAGTTGCCTATGATAGCGTGTATAGAGACGAGTTATACAGAGCCATGTCCCTGCCAAGCTCGTCCGTTTGTGCAGAAAGACGATGGAGAACTCTCGCTGCTCCATCAAAGTCGGTAAGAACATCACCGAACCATTCGATGTCAGGAAAGGTCTTAGACAAGGTGACGCGCTATCATGTGATCTCTTTATTATAGTACTTGAGAGAATTGTACGAAACTCACAAGCCAACACCGGAGGTACAATCTTTTACACGTCTGAACAATTACTCGCCTATGCCGATGACATTGACATAATCGGAAGAACTCAGCGGGAGTCAATGGGGCATTTATGAGTATTGAGATCGAGGCAGCAAAGATGGGTCTAGCGGTCAACGAAAGCAAAACAAAATATATGCTGTTTACAAAAAAGGACATCTAACATCGGGGTCTTGGACAGAACGCCACAATAGACAGATATAATTTTGAGGTAGTAAAAGATTTTGTCTACCTAGGCTCTATGGTGAACTCCGCAAATGACATCAGTAGGGAGATCACACGGAGAATTACTCTTGCCAATCGTTATTTCTATGGGCTAAAACGGCAATTGAGTAGCAAAGCCCTATCTTGAACTACTAAGGTAACTCTTTATAAGACTCTAATCATCCCAGTCCTGCTGTATGGCGCAGACAAAACCGGATGAGGATGCCCTTGGTTATTTCGAGAGAAAAGTTCTTCGAGCGATCTTTGGTCCCGTCTGCATAGACGGCGAGTGGAGGAGAAGGTACAATGCCGAGCTATACGGCCTGTACAAGGACATCGACTTAGCCAGAAGAGTTCACATACAGTGACTAAGATGGCTGGGCCATTTAGAGCGGATGGAGCCCAACGTTCCCGCTAAGAAAGTTTTCGAATCCACCCCGGACGGACGATGCAGTAGAGGACAACCTCGCGGTAGGTGGCGCAAACAAGTGGAGGTGGACCTCAACCAACTGGAGGCAGCTGGCTCGTAACCGTGCTAGCTGGAGAGGTTTGTTGGTTGAGGCCCAGGTCCACCCCGGACCGTAGCGCCATCTAAGTAAGTAGTACAGACTGGATCACGTAACACAAATTTTCAGTGAATTTCAAGCAGCCGTTTCGAAGTTAAATGGCTAAGTTCAACCGTTAGTTAAGTAGACTCAAACTGAATATAACACGAGCGTTATTGAGTTAATATTTTACATAGTGTGTGTAAATAGTTACGATTAGTGATGTTAGAACTCACCTGCAATGGAGACGATATTCCAAACGATATCACGTCTTATCCGCCGATACAGCTGTGATTGTATGTAAACGTGCACCACAGTAAAATTTTGACGAAAGTTATCACTTTAAAGAAATAATGTTAAATAAATTTTAAATGTGTTTATAAATTCGGTTACAATTTAAAATATAGAAGTTTTCCCAAAAAAAAGTACTGGTATTGGGAGTATAGCGGTAATTTCCCTTCTAATTATTTTTCGAAAACTGACGATTTTTCGGCTATATACCGACCGGCTTAACTCAAAAGAAATGTTTAGTAATTTTTAGTGGAAACTGCTTACCAAATTTTGAAATGTAATTAAATAGTCAAGTTTTTTAAAACTGTTACTTTAAGAAAACTGAATTTTTTCGAAAACCGCTCCAAGGATTTTCTTTGAATATCATACAGGAGTATGTTAAGTAATGTAATAAAAAATTAAGTTCTTGCTAAGAAATCGTGTAACGGAATTCTACTTAAGGACCGGGTTTCAAAAAATGACTATTTTCCGTATATCTACTAGAGGTGGGTCGTTTTCGTTTTTTGTGTTAATGAAACGAAACAGTTATTAAAAAAAATATAACTAGTTTAAAAACTAGTTAGAAAACGAACGAAAAATCGTTTTCATATCATTTAGTGCAAATGAACATAAAATGGAAAAGCGATAACGAGCGGGTGAAGTAGTTAAGCGAAAAACGAAGAAAACGTTAAAAAACGATGACGGGTGAAGTAGTTAAACCAAAAACGCAGAGAACGTTAAAAAAAAGAAAAAAGACGATAACGAGAGGGTGAAGTAGTTAAACGAAATACAGAGAAAATGCAAGAAACGAAAAAAACGATAACGAGATGGTGAAGTATTTAAACGAAAAACGGAGAAAACGTAAAAAATGAAAAAAACTATAACGAGATGGTGAAGTAGTTATTTTTTGTAACTATGTAGTTAGTGTATGTATCAGGAGTGAAATTCTGTTATTCGTTTTCTCCTTTATGCATTTTTATTGTGTGCGCAACAGAATGATCCGTTCGCATGCCTGTGTTGATTTTTGGGTATTCTTTGTTTGGTTATTTTTTCAGTTTGCTGGGCTCGTTTGCTTTTCGTTTTTTTTATTGAATTTTAAATGCGCATAGGAGATACATTTTTTTTAGTTACTATTCAAACTGTTTAAAAACAAAAAAAAAAACGGTTACATCATAATGAGATGAAAAACTGCGTTTTATACCCCCTCCTAATATCTACCGATTTTGATTAGTTTTAAAAAAAAAAAACGAAGATGTATAATATACGGTATCTTGAGTACCTATTGCGTGACACAACATCACACCGAAAAAAAAACAAAAAAATATAACACAAAAAGTGTCTAATCACTATCTTTTTTGTTGCATTGGGAATTTGAAATCTTTTAGTGACGAAACTGAGCCTGCACCGAGTAACAGTGTGAGATTTCTACCTAGAAAGACAACCCTTGTGCTCACAGTAGTGCCGTCAGGCATTTCATAGCAAGGGGGCTCTGGCTCTATGTTGTCGTCTGGCGCATTGTGGCATTTTACTGTTCTACGTTTCTCTGTCGTTTTTGGCGTCACTGTTCTTTCATAGTACACGAGCAAAAGCCCTGAATTAATCCTTTGCTGCTATGTTACACTATATTTCCATACTCTTCCAAACTCACGCCAAGCACTCTTTTTGCCATTGTATATGGAGGACATTCGAAGATTAATATTGTTAATGTCGTCTACGTTTGCCTTCTCTAAGATCTCGAGTTTCAATACGTCGTCATATATGGTATTACGTTCCACAACAGAGAACCCAACACTTTTAACCTTATGGCACACCACCCGTAATCTTGTGTGGTTTTTTTCTCGTTGTCGATGTCGTATAGAAGGACTGTATTTTCGAGCTCCACACTATTTCAATAAGGTACTCTAATTCTCCTTTGAGCCTAAGAGCTCCTATTATATGCTTCAAGTTTTCAATTTGGAATTTAAATGTCACGGGTTATTACAGCTTACAACTCCTTTCTCCTATCAATAACTTTCTCTGCTGCATTTACAACTGTATTTTCGATCGCACTTTCTAGCCTTTCATACAATTTTCTTTCTAGCAGCTTACCGATGGATCTTCTGGCGGCTTATTTATCTTGGGAAGGATTACAAGCCGCTGTACGTAAATACCTCTCCATTATACATGCCTTGTGTACCTACATCCACAAATATATTTGGCTGTTGCTTAACTGCAGCTCTGAGCGCTACTTATTTCATTTTTACTTATTTATTTTATTTTTACTTATTTATTTTATTTGTGAAAATACGAATTCCTGTTAACGTATACAGTTATCCACAAAAGTCTGCGTACAGCGATGAAACTTTGGAAAACAGAGGCGCTGTGGCCAAATGGTAAATAATATATCTTTCAAATTGCAATATTTCAGTAAAAGAGCATTAAACCCATTCATTTTGAACAATATTTATAATTTTTTTTTTATTTTCTTAAGAAAAAGTTAAGAAAAACAAAAAAAAGTCATTGAATTCATTCCACAAAAGTTTGCGTACAGCTACAGATTTTCCTTCCCAGAATTCCGTTTAAGTAACGGGACATTTCTTTTTGCAGGATATGAATAAGTTGCGTGGTTGTCTGCTTATAGTGCTTGTAGAGAGAATAGTTTTCTTTGAAATTCGGTTAAAATTAATTCAGAAAATGGAAAAAAAGAATTAAGTGTGTCTGAAAGGCAGTTGTTTTTGAATTTATACATACAGCAGCAAAATTCGTACTCTCAAATATCTGACATAACTTCAAGACCCCGGTCAACGATCCAGAGAACAATTAGTCGCTTTAGGGATGAAGGTGAAATTGAGTCAAAGCCAAGATCTGGGAGACCACCGAAGCTAACTCTGATGGATAAGCGGGCGATCAAGCGGATTGTGGAGCAGGAGCCCTTCATTAAAAGATAAGGTCGCATCTCGAAATTTACAATAACAACACAGTGCATCCAGAAACAGTACGAAGGGTCATCGTCGATATGGGATTTAAGTCGTGCACACCCAGAAAAAAACCTTTGGTGAATAAAATTAACCGTCAGAAACGTCTCATGTTCGCAAAGGAATACGTGAACAAATCTGCAGACTTCTGGCGCAAGGTTATATTTTCGGACGAGTCAAAAGACAACATTTTTGGTTCGGATGGCCGCTTGAGAGTCTGGCGACGTCAAATCAATGCACTAAATCCCAAGTATACCGTCAAGACAGTGAAACATGGAGGTGGGGGTTTGATGGTATGGGGCTGTATGTCTGCATCGGGGGTCGGAAAGTTGGAAATAATCGAAGGAATCATAGACCAGTTCAACTACATTGATATCCTCAAAAGAAATTTAAGAGACAGAGCTGAAATACTGGGAGTCTCGGATGATTTTTACTTGCAAGATAATGACCCAAAACATACGGCCCATAATGTGCGTATGTGGCTTTTGTTCAACGTTCCCCACATGCTGCGAACGCCCCCGCAGAGCCCAGACCTCAATCCCATTGAGCACTTGTGGGATGAACTAGAACGCAGGATCCGAACGCGTGAGATTCGGAATAAAATGCAACTTAAGGAAGCCTTACTAGCAGAATGGAGAAATATTACTAGTTCGTGCACAGAAAAACTAGTTTCTTCTATGCAAAACCGTTTGAAGGAGGTAATTAAGAAGAGGGGATATCCGACAAAATATTAACCATAAAAGTAAAAAGAAATAATTACTTTTTATTCAATTGAACTAATGTTTTCCATTTTATTTCAGTGCTGTACGCAAACTTTTGTGGAATGTATTCAATGACTTTTTTTGGTTTTTGTTAATTTTTTCTTAAGAACAAAAAAAAAAATTAAAATATTGTTCAAAATGAATGGGTTTAATGCTCTTTTACTGAAATATTGCAATTTGAAAGATATATTATTTACTATTTGGCCACAACGTCTCTGTTTTCCAAAGTTTCGTCGCTGTACGCAGACTTTTGTGGATGACTGTACATACACTGCTGGTCAAAGAAATAGGTGTGATCCATTTGCTTTTATAGTTTTGATTTCATGATGGTTTAAGAGCTATTTTGGCATCGCAAAATGTGCAACAACATAGAAATGTTTGAAGATTGGCATTTTACGGTTACAACGCCACCAACATCTTTTCATTTATGGCACGTGCTTATTCGTATTTTGTTTGATTGTGCGTGAGGGTTGATTTGTTTGCCCTCTGAAAGTTGGTCTATAAAATAGGTGCGTGTGAATCCAAATAGAAGTTCTGGACATTATTTTATTAGTTTAATACTGATTATATCAAAGTTGGTTTCTTTAGATTATAGCAGGTACTTTTAGCTAATACTCGTAATTTAATAAAATAGCTTAAAGAAGAACGAAATTTGATAAGAAGGCTAAGGGATTCGGGCAAAACCTACAAGTTTATAGCTGAGGCACTAGGGCGCTTTGAGAACTTTGTAACGAATGCCCTTAAGCCTTGAAAAGTCACGGAAAATCGACTACTGACCGCCGCATTGTTACTGTCCAAATTTGTCCCTTTTGCGTGTTAAAAGACCATTTGTGCACAAATTGGAAATGTAGTGAGTGCGCGTACAGTTTGTCGAAGAGTCCAAGATGCCAAATTACCAGGAAAAATCGGCAGAAAAGTTCCACTTTTAAGAGGCCAGAACTTAAAGTCTCACAAAGAATTCGCCTTAAGGCACAAAGAGTGGACCGGACCTGAAGGAATAAGAAATTGGTATAACATCCTTTGGATTGACGAAACAATAATAAATTTGTTTTGATGGGACTCTGGACATAACGTGCGAAGGCCAAAACGTAGGGAGTTTGAAGCGCGCTAAACAAGAAAAACGGTAAGGCACGGTGGGGCCAATCTTATGGTGTGGGATTGTTTTTCGTAGCATGGTATTGGTCCTATATTGCAAATAAAAAACACCATGACCAAGTTCGAATACAAAGACATTTTGAAGAACATAATGCTTCCATATGCCGGAGAAAACATACTCCTTCCATGGCACTACCAGCAAGATAATGACCCGAAACACACATCGAGCCTTGTAAAGGATTGGTTTTGAGATAATGAAGTGTCTGTAGCCCCGTGGTCCAGTCAGTCCCCTGATCTCAATCCTATTGAGAACTTGTGGAATGGGCTGAAGAGGAGATTAGTGGATCAATATTTCACCAACAGGGATCAGTTATGGGAAACGGTACAAAGACAGTGGTATGCTATAGCCTTGGCAACATGTCAAAAACTAGTGAATTCAATGCCGCGAAGTATTGAAAAAGTTTTAATTTTAGATGGAGGATATTCAGGATATTAAGGTAAGGAAACGGAAAACGTTAGAATTTTCAATAACATGTTGGTAAAAATAATAAATTTCATTGTTTCAGGTCAACACACCTATTTCATTGGTCACGAAAAAATCATGAAAATCAATTATTTTTGTCATTTTATTCATTAATTTTTTAATTTTAGAGTTGTTATGCATATAAATCATTTGTTTATTTTATTTAAATTAATTTAAACCCGAAAACATTAAAACTATTAAAAACATTTGGTACAAATCAATTTTGAAAAAAAAAAAATTAAGTTCACAATATCTTTGACCAGCTGTGTATATTTTATACGGAAGAGTTAATACACTTAGCATTTAAAATTTAAGTTAGAGCAAGATAATTAAATTAAGTATTTGTATACCAGATGTATCTAAACAAGGAAATTCTGGGTATCTGCACTTTGTGGTTCATTACTAAAGAGTGACAAGTGTTCCGAGTGGTGCTAAATATACATGTACATATGTAGGTTTAAAGTATCTAGCCAAACAAAAAAGTGAAAGGAAGTTAAAATGTCAATAGTCGAATGAACCAATTTAGGTACAAACTTTAAATACAGAGGAGAAAAAACCAAGAGAAAAAGACAAGAAAGGGAAAATGATAGAAAACATTAACAATTGTAGAAAGTAATGATCGCACATTTAAGAAAAGATAAGTAGATACAAGTTAACACATAAAACACTGAACTCTTCAAATAACACTCCACGCGCACATCGCATCCCAGAATTTGCCTGGCCCACTCGATGCAGCCGTATTCCATCAGGTACGGTTAAAGGAAATCCGAGTGCACCTGTGGGAACTTGGAACAGTGACAGGGCAAGCGAATAGGTATTTAAGGTAGATTAAGATTCTTTGTATGAGCAGTTCTGTAGTAAATGTGTAAGGGTAACCTCTGCTCATTTTAATTAAATAAAGTTGTTTTGTCTTTAATGAAAGTAAATTTTTGAATTTTTAAATTACATATGTAAGCAGGTATTTTATTTGTTTTTTTTTTTTTCATTAGGATGAAATATTAATCAATGTCTTAACATCGGATCTGGAAAGTAGCCATTCTTTAAGTCTTTTATGAAATTTGTGTGGATTAGTAACCAAAGTATATTGTAGTAGTAAGCAGTATATTTATTCTCAAGAAAAAAAATAAATAAATTGCATATTCGTTACAAGCAATTTGAATTGAAAATTTGTGTTGGTAAATATAATATTACGACAATGGCTATATGAGTCGTCTGTCGGAGAGTTGGTTATTAAGATTTATTTACAGGAATACAAGTTAATTAAATATGGTATAAATAACACTTTATAAAATCACGCAATTCCTTTTATTTCATCATCAGGCTGACAAGTTTTTCCGAGGCAACACAATTTAAATTCATTTAACACACGACATATGCTTAGACACTGCTGGATATCCTCTTCTCGCATATTGCACAATGAGCATAAGGTTGACTCAGGACTTCCTAATCTAATACCATTAAGCCATATTATATCACATCTTGCTTTAAAGATCCAGATGATTTTGTTTAGATCAATGTCTCCTGTTTATTTCATTTATTTATTTATTTATTTATTTATTTCAATCTACGATTTACATGAATCCACAGACTAAGAATAATAAATATAATATCTAACAAATTTACATTTCAGCTTCATTCAAAGTTAACATTAAATGTGTCTTAAAAGTATTTCTTGGCATAGAAATATCTAAATTATCATAAACCGAGTTAATGAATTAGAACGGCTCACGGGTGCCGTCCCTTTAGCCACTAAGACCGTCTGTTGGGTAACCAATTAAAAGTAAGGAGTTCGAAAATAAAAACTCTCGTTCACCGATGGTTTATTATCTATATAAATATACAAGTGTAAGATACAAAGATAAATTTGAATATATATATATACTTAATCGTTCTCCTGGCAATTCACCTTCTTGTCTTCGATGTAATTGAAAAGATGAAAAACGTGATATCGGAAAATGAGTTAGTTTGTAATAGAATAGAACAAAATTTCATAGATTTCTAATAATGAAATAGATTAGTATTTAGGACGAATAATAGGAATAGAATGGTGCATGTAATTTAATTTAGGGCGTTAACATCCCACCCCCCGTGAATCGATCTATGCACGAGATTCACTAATTTTGCACATCCAGCTTGGCTAACTTTGAGACGGGCCGTCTTAATTTTCCTCCAGATGTCTGAACTACAGCTGATCGCACCTGACCATCAGGCGCGGGAAAAACGTCAGTTACTTTTCCGCGCTTCCACTCCCCCCGGCTTTCGTTGTCATCGCACACTATGACGATATCTCCTACTTTCAATGGTGATGATAGACGATGCCACTTTGTACGACGCGTAAGCATAGGAAGATATTCTAAGATCCATCTCTTCCAAAACGTTTGCTTCAATTGCTGCAGTACGTGCCACTGTTTTCGCAAACATATGTTTTCGTCGACGGTTGGAGTTTGTACGTAATTTGGGCATCCTAGCAGGAAGTGGTTAGGGGTGAGTGGTTCGGCATCTGCGCTCTCAACTGGCAAATGTGTTAGAGGTCGAGAGTTTACTAAGTTTTCGGCTTCAATCAAAAGACTTTGAAGCGTTTCCAATTGCGGAGATCTTTCCTTTAATGTAAACGATAAAACCCGTTTAACGCAGCGAACCATCCTCTCCCATACACCTCCCGCCGATGGATTTCCTGGAACGTTAAATACCCATTCGATTCTGCGACGGGTACATTCATTGTCCAGTTTCTTTTCAGTTGTCAGCCACTCCTCTTTATTTGCTCCAACAAAGTTTGTTCCACGATCGCTCCTTATCCGTACCGGAATGCCTCGACGATTAATGAAGTTTCGCAAACATATTATAACCGCATCAGTCGAAAGATCTTTGGCCAATTCCAAGTGGATCGCTCGTGATGACAGGCATGTGAATATTGCCACCCACCTTTTTTCATGCCGACGTCCAATGGCAACCTGTAGGGGCCCGAAATAGTCAATGCCAGTGTAAGAAAATGCTCGAACGTATGGTGTGAGTCGATCGGCAGGTAGCTGACCCATAAGTGGAGGCTCTGGCACGACTGATGAATTTTTGCAAAGTTGGCATGTTGACTTGGTTGTCCTCACGAGTCGTCGCAGGTCCGGAATCCAATACCTTGCACGTATCGCACCTATGATGGCTTCTTGGTTGTGATGTCTAAATTTCTCATGGTAATACCTCACCAGAAGTTTCGTAACTGAATGATGTTTTGGCATGATAATTGGTCGTTTTGCACTCAAAGGCAAGCAATCGGCATTATCGATTCGTCCACCGAGCCTGATTACCTTGTTTTCATCCAGTATAGGCGACAGCTTATATATCGAACTATTTTTTGATACGAATTTGTTTGATAAAAGTATTTTTACCTCGTTGGGAAACGCATCTTCCTGTACCACGCGACATAGTAAAGCTTCCGCTGAATCTATTTCTGCTACTGAGGGCTGATTTTTACATAATTCAATTTCACAATGAACATCCTTTTGGACCAGATATTTGAATTTCATAACTGCTCGTTGAATCCAACATATCACTCTCAGTAACTTGTAATAGCTGGAATATGTTTCGAGTGGGAGCACGGACGTGATATGGCTTATGGCCAAAATACAATTCGAACGCTTTTCGTCGGGCTTTTCGTGAGCCGCAATATCATTTGGGGGTTTTGGCCATTCCTCCTCGGGACGTTGTAGGAATGACGGGCCGTTTATCCAAGACGACTTTGCGGGTACGTGAGTTGCCTTGTACGGTCTCGTGGCATAATCAGCGGGATTTTGGCAGCCTGGAACCCACCTCCAATTGTTAACCTCTGAAGACTCCAAAATTTCAGAAATTCGATGCGCAACGAACTGTTTATATGCACGAGTATCGGACCTAATCCAGTGAATGACTGTTTTTGAGTCCGACCACAAAATTACCTTCTTCGGCTGCGCGTCATGCCCGCTTAAGATAGCATCCTTTACTCGAACGCTTAATACAGCTGCTTCCAATTCGAGCCTTGGTATAGACAGAGCTTTGATAGGGCTACACCTTGTCTTCCCCATAACGAATACCGTTTTGACATCCTTTTCATCGCTTATACGCCAATAACCAACTGCAGCAAATGCCACTTCGCTGGCGTCAACGAATATATGGAGTTGGACATCGACCCATGGCTTCGTTATATTCGCGTGGTAGCATCTAGGAACCCTAAACTCCTTCAAGTTAGCCAGCCGCTTATACCATTCATACCATTTAATATTTATCTCTTCCGGTATTTGTTCGTCCCATCCTACATTTGCTTTCCATAGCCTTTGAAGTAGCCGCTTTGACTCAATTGTGATGTTGGCTAGGAATCCAAATGGGTCAAATATTGACATTGTGAGGCTCAAGACCTGACTTTTGGTAGGACGAATTTTCCCGTCTAAGACTGTCCTCGGCAGTCTTCCAAACTTTAATATAAAACAAAACTGATCGGCCTTTGGGTCCCAGTACATGCCGAGAATTTTTTCAGTATTTAGGTCATTGCAACATATGTTTTTCAGGTTCGGCTGTGGCGACGAAGGTGCGAATGATGTATTACTTAGTGCTTCTAGGAGCTTCGGCGAGTTGGATGAAAAGTTTCGTAGCTCGAATCCGGCATGACTATGGATTTTTATAACTGTTTTCGTTATTGCAGTTGCTTCATCCACTGTATCAAAGCTATCGACATAGTCGTCCACATAGTGGCAGTCGACTATAGCCCTTACAGCACGTGGATGAATGTCTTTGTATTGATTAGCATTCAAGTTCTTTACGTATTGTGCCGAACACGGAGAACTTTTGGATCCAAAGATCATGGCACTCATGACGAATACACCTGGCTGTTGAGATGAATTTCCGTCTCTCCATAAGAATCTCTGTGCGTCTTGGTCTTGCTGGCGGATGTTAACACGAAGAAACATCTCCCGTATGTCCCCACATACCCCTATCTGCCTCTGGCGAAATCCGAAAAGGATTGATAGGAGCGGCTTTGGCTGATACTCGTCAGGTCCTTTTAGGAGCATTGAGTTCAATGACATACCGTGAACTTGGGCAGCGGCGTCAAAAACAAGGCGTAGCTTATTGCCCTTATTCATATTGCAAGCGGCGAAGTGTGGGAGATACCAAATGCGATCACTGGTCATGGAGGCTTCTTCTGGCGATAACTTTCTGGCGTAATTTTTTGCTAAATATTCATTAATTTTTGACGTATACCATTTAGAGAATTCCGAGTTGTTTGCCATTTTCCGTTCTACTAATTGCAATCGCTTTAATGCCATATTATAGCTTTCTTCAAATTTTACGTTGTCATATTTCCAAATAAGTCCGGTTTCGTACTGGCTGTTAACCTTTCTCGTTGTCTCCTTTAAAATCCCTTCGGCTTTCTTATCAAGTTCAGAAACTATGCACTTAGTTGGCTTCGATGCAAAATTTTCAATCTCAAAGTATTCTTCTACCAGCCTGTGCAAATCGTCCATTCGATTTACTTCACTATCGACAAAGCTGATTATTGCCGGGGATGTGTTTTCTTCATTTGATCCGAACAGTGTCCATCCTAATTTAGTGTTATGAACTGAAAAGCCTTCATCTAAATTGATCACTTCCACAGGCCGAACTAAGTTCGTGTGGGGAATTCCAATCAAAATCTGTGGTACGGCGTCGACGTAATCAACAATCGGAAGCTTTTCTATTTTATGAAATTGCTTCCGAAATTGAACGAATTCCAACTGTTCCATCAAATGTAGAGGAAGAATGGCAACTGTTTTCAACAGCGGTTATTGCCTCTGCGGGAGATGTTTGTGGAGTGAAGCGGCTTGGTGTGGCGGCTGGTGGTGAGAAAAGAACTGCTTGGTTTAAAACGCCCGGAGTTCAAGAAGCCATCAGAGAGAAGAAGAGAGCCTTTAAGGTGTGGATTCACTTGGGGAACTCCGATTCTCGAAATCGGTACACTGAGGCGCGAAGAACTTGCAAATTAGCTGTGAAAACAGCGAAAGAACAGTCTTGGAAGGAGTTTGGCGAGAAATTGGAACGTGACCACAGATCTGCAAATAAGATGTTCTGGCAGACCGTCCGCCGACTCAGAGGAAAAAAGTTGAATATCGTTGAAGGAGTCAAATCCAAAGACGGTAGACTTCTTTCCAATGAGGAGGACATCTTACGCAGATGGAGCGAGCACTTTTCAGAATTGCTCAATCCCGAACAGGGCACCGAAGATGACAGACCTATGGTCGAGAGTTGGGCGGAAAGTAGTCCTACGGTAGAGGAAGTAACTTTGGCGATCAAATCGCTAAAAGTTGGCAAATCTGCTGGTGTGGACGAAATTCGGCCAGAAATGCTCAAGGCTTTAGGTAAAGAGGGAGTGCAATGGCTCTCGCGTGTCATTAAAGTGGCCTGGGAATGCGGTGAAACACCTGCTGATTGGCAAATGGGGGTGATAGTTCCTCTTTTTAAAAAAGGGGACAAAAGAGATTGCGCCAACTACAGGGGTATATCTCTTTTAAGTCTCCCTGGGAAAGTCTTCGCTAAGGTGCTAGAAAAGCGTTCCAGAGCTGTGGTTGAGGACAGTTTGGGGGATGAGCAGTGCGGTTTTCGTCCCGGTAGAAGCACAACCGACCAGTTGTTCACTCTCAGAATGGTTCTTGAGAAAGCCTGGGAATATGCCAAACCTGTCTACACTTGTTTTGTGGATTTGGAAAAAGCATATGATAGGGTTCCTCGAGGCAAACTCTGGAGTGTTCTGCAGGAGTATGGGATTGATGGTTCCCTGTTAAGGGCGATTCAGTCTTTATATACAAACTGTAAAAGCTGTGTTCGGATAAACGGTATTAAATCAATACCTTTCACTGTGGGCGTTGGACTCCGCCAGGGGTGCGTTTTGTCACCTCTCCTCTTCATTGTATATATGGATTGGATGTTGCAGCGCAGCCGTGGCGGAGAATGTTTCAAAGTGGGAGACCTAAGGATTAGTCATCTGCTCTTTGCGGATGATTTGGTCATCCTTGGGTCCTCTCAAACCGAACTTCAGCGCGCACTCGAAAGGTTTGTAGCCGTTTGTGATGATGCTGGAATGAAGATCAACGTGAACAAATCGGAAGTAATGGTCGTTTCCAAAAAACCCATTCAGTGCACTCTGCATGTTAGTGGAGTCCCACTGAAGCAGGTGGAGAAGTTTAAGTACCTCGGGGTTTTATTCACGAGTGATGGGAGGAGCAATGTCGAGTTATCCTGTAGAATTGGTCAGGCTGGATCAATTTTGAGAGAGCTTGGCCAATCTGTTATAAGGAAGGCCGAACTTAGTATTCAAGCTAAGCTATCGGTTTTTAACTTGGTGTATGTTCCAACTCTCACCTATGGTCATGAAATTTGGGTAGTGACCGAAAGAATAAGATCGCGGATACAAGCTGCCGAAATGAGGTTCCTTCGCGGTGTTGTTGGAATAACTCGTAGGGATCGAGTGCGCAACACCAGAGTACGCGAGGCGCTCAACGTTGAGCAGCTACTTCTCCGAACGGAACGATCTATGCTTCGATGGTTTGGTCACGTAGTGCGTATGCCCCCAGACCGGCTTCCAAGACGCGCCATGGTTGCCGTACCATCAGGTAGACGACTTCGCGGAAGGCCCAGAAATAGATGGTTGGATCAAGTCCGACATCTCTCTTGGAGCCGCTTAGGGATTCTCCCTGATGAATTGGAGTCAATGGCGGAGGATCGAGAAGGATGGAGAGTCCACCTGAGCATCCTACCCCCGCGACCCTCATGAAGGATTAGCGGGCCATTGAAAATGAATGAAAAAATGAATGAATGAATGAAATTGCTTCCGAAATTCTATTAAATTTAAGCTTTGAGGTGGTAGTAATAACTTTTTAATTGTGCGGACATTTTTCATTTGATATTTCGTTGCATTTGTTTGCACACCCGAAATTTCAATATTAACGTGCTTTGACATTTCACTTGTCGTTTGATCACCGATCCATTTAAGTGATAACAAATCGGATGCGCCCTTTATGCCGAGAGTGTTTGCCACGTTCTCTTCGATTAAAGAAATTTTTGCCCTATCGTCGATGAACGCTATGGCAGTGCAAGTACCTTTCGGACCACTTAATTGCACAGGCAAGAATTTAAATAGTGTTATCTTTCTGGGACACTTTATGCTTGTGGTATTCTTCATTGACGGCAGTTCATTTATTGATGTTTTGATTAATGCATTCACTGTTACTACAGCTGTTTGAGTACTGCCAGAGTTCGATGGAGAGATTGGCTTTTTCTTTTCCTCAGAGTCGTGGAGCAAACGATTATGACACTTACGACATGATAAGATCCCACATTCTCTGCGGTATGGGCATTTCGAGACGCTGTGGCCAGAGCGAAGGCAGCAGAAGCACAAGTGATGTTCTTTAACTATATTCCACCGCTCGGGAACGCTCTTTGATCGGAATTTCGCACATTTGTATAAGTGATGCTCTTCTTTACAAGTGACGCACTTGGCTTTTTGTTGACGATCTTCTGCCACAAGGCAAACCGTGTTTACATTTTTAGGCTTTCTTTCGTGTAATGGTGATTGAATATTAGTGAAATTATTGCATGTTATTTCGGTGGCTATGGTGACGTATGTTGCGATTTGTTTTAGCCAATTACTGAATTCGCGTATATTCGGATAAAGTGACATGGTTGTGATCGTGTGCTTAGCCCATTCTTCCCTTTTGCTTAAAGGGAGTTTTCCAACTAATTCATCGAGCAATGTTGGATTTGTCAGATGAGGTATTGCACATGCATTCTCTAAGAATACAGTCAGGTTGGCTACCATTGTGCTGAAGTTTACAATTTCACTTGGCCTGGATTCATGTATAGGCGGGAAGGATCTTACCTTGGTTAATTGGCTTCTAATTAAGACTTCTGGCCGCCCGTAGTGAAATTCCAGTGTGTGCATTATTGTGTTGACGCTATTGGGGTGAGTAAGTAATGCTTCGACCTGCTGTTTTGCTATGCCCTTGAGAGCTTTTTGAAGACGTGACAGGTTTTCTAAATTCGTGTAGCTATATGCAGCTGAGGTTTCTTTAAAGGCAACGGAGAACATTGGCCATTGTTCGGGTAAACCAGAGAATTCTGGCAAATCTTGCAGTTTGCGAATGGATTGTTGGGGCTGCTGTTGCTGGTAAGAAGGGGTCGACTGGTTCGTCGGCGGTAAATGCGTGGACGCGGTAAAATGTGAATATGGCATTGGTACGGACATCGTAGGCATGTTAGTGTATGGAAAGTGGCTGGTAGCTGTAGTGTTAATTAAACTATTGAACATACCTGGGAAATAGGGGTTCCAATTCACATTCCCCGATGTGATGGCAGTGGCATGAGGTTGACTTATAGGAGTTGTGAGGTTAGGATTGATCGAAGTGGCGGTGCTAATCGGCAGTAATGATGACGTACCTTGGGGGAGGGATGGCTTGTTGGCGATAGGGATGGCGGCTGATGTAAGAGTAGAACACGTGGATACAACTGTAGCTGGATTTGCTTGCGCGGCTCCAATGTCGATATGTGTAGCTATGATTTGTTGTAGTCGTATTCTCTCCCTTTCAGATTCGGCAAACGATAATTGCAGATCTTCAATTCGCTTTGTGAAGTCAGCTATCGATGTAGAGCTGTTAAGTTGCTCTAGGGTTGGCTCGGTATCGTCTTCTAGTGCGACTAGGGACGGCGATGACATTTCTATAACCCTTTCTCGATTCATGTGCTGCAAGTGATGGCGCCGGCAATGTGGCGATGGAGATTAAATAATAAAGATGTTGGGTAACCAATTAAAAGTAAGGAGTTCGAAAATAAAAACTCTCGTTCACCGATGGTTTATTATCTATATAAATATACAAGTGTAAGATACAAAGATAAATTTGAATATATATATATACTTAATCGTTCTCCTGGCAATTCACCTTCTTGTCTTCGATGTAATTGAAAAGATGAAAAACGTGATATCGGAAAATGAGTTAGTTTGTAATAGAATAGAACAAAATTTCATAGATTTCTAATAATGAAATAGATTAGTATTTAGGACGAATAATAGGAATAGAATGGTGCATGTAATTTAATTTAGGGCGTTAACACCGTCTGTAGAAGGTCATCACTCCAATCCAATTCTATCCAAACTCAAAATTTTTACCGCTCTGACCGCTAGAGACGTTTTCCGTCGAGTACAATTACCTATCTAACGGTGCCAGCTTGAGCACTCTCTTTTGACAGGTTTAACCGTTACAGTCATTTCTGTCAAGATTTTTGTGAAAACGGGCGCCAAGATTATTTGTGATTTTGGTGCAAATTAAAATTAAAATAAAAATACTTTCCAACAGCTCAATCGACTCGGGAATTTTTTTGGTAAGTTATTTGAAATTGTATTTTGATAATTTGTTGCTAGTTTTATTTGCGAAAACAAAGTTTCTGTCCAATAAAGTTTTTTGTGAAAACCGTCTGTAGACGGTCTTAGTGGCTTAGCTTATTTTTTATTTAAGAAAATGTCACGACGAAGTGGAAGAAATGAAGACTGGAATAGGCAGAAAAAATTCAATCTTTCTTCAATGACTGATGAAGAGATTGCAGATTTGATGTATTTAATTGAAACTGATGATGAAGACTTTGATGACAGCATCGAAGATCCAGATTATCGTTGTAATGAGCTCGAACCCGAAGATAATGCAATGATAACCGATTGTTTACAACTAATGGATTCCTCAATGCTTATGAATGCAGTTAACTTTTGAACAACAATTTCTACACATCTCTACCGTTTAGGGTGTATCTTAAAGCGCGCGGCATTTATAGTCTTGGTACTGTGAGAGCATATCGGATTCCGAAATGCAAACTTCCAACTGACAAAAGCGAAGAATTGCAAAAAAACACCACGAGGTTATTCAACTGAATTCGTTGGAGCGGCTTACGGTGTCGACAGCACCACAGTTTTGTGGAAGGACACGAAAAATGCCAAACTCTGCTCAACATATGTTGGCACTAAGCCTTTCCAGAGAACCATTTCAGTTAGTTAGCCATCGAAAATTGCTCGTTATAATCGGAAAAAAAATTGGGTAACGAGATTGATTGTTCAGAAATAATCCGTGTTTGCAACGCACACATGGGCGGCGTCGTTGTGATGAACTCTTATATGGGCCGCAATGGACTCCAAATCAAAACCCAGGATATGGCAACCAGGATTTTTTACCATCTTCTCGACATGGCTATAACAAATGCATTCGTTTTATATCGGAGACTCAACGCTGAAAAAATTCAAACCAATAAAATGGGGATTGAAAAAATCGTGTAAATTGTGTAAAAAATCCGATGCACACACGTTTTGTACCAAATGTAACATCCATTTGTGTTTTTCCAAAGCAAAAAACTGTTTCACAAAGTATCACGTAGACAAATTTACCTGTTTAGGTCATTGTATTGATCATTTAATTTGAATAAAAAACAGTTTTTTGTACTTGAATTATACAACACATTTTATATTTTTTTCACCTAACCCACTAACCCAGTCTACAGACGGTCTTTCACTTTTTTCACCTGGCGCTATCAGGTATAGTTTTTTGACAAACGGACTTCACATTCTTATTTTTCAGTCTAAAATCATTCTAGAACCAAAATTCTCTTAACAAAATAGCTCGTTTTTCAATTTCAGTGGTTAAAGGGATAAGGTACGGTGGCGGGCTTCAAACAATAAGACCACTATTTATTCTTTGCGGATAAGTATTCTTTGCGGATAAATATTAATGAGTAAAAGCAGATTTCCGCAGTCTAGGGAAGCACAAAGTAAGTCCCTTACGAACATGACACCGAACATTTTTTGTCTTTGTTCAAGAGATTGCATACCGAGCAATAAACATTTTGATTTACATATAAGAAACCCCGATGTTATCGTTAAGAAAAAAACGACGTAACGCAAAGCGAAGAAAGTTTTTTTTGGACTCTTTCAATTCTGGTAATTTTATTTAAAGCAATAGAATTCCAGACAACACAACAGTATTCGAGTATTGGACGAACTGTACTACAAAAAATTGCCTTTAGAGTATACGGATCCTTAAAATCAGTCGAATTTCGCTGAAGGAAACCGAGCAATGAATTTGCCTTAGATATCAAATACTCGATATGAAGATCAAAAGTAAGTTTATGGTCGAAAATTACTCCAAAATTGGTCCAAAGAAACCGAAAGCTTTTAATTTTTTAAGAAGTATATCCAAATTTGCTCTGCTGAATGCTTTAACAAAATCAGTGTAAACCACGTGAACTTTGTTACGGCTTTCAAATGCTCTAGAGCAAAAATTGGTAAACTCGACTAAGTTCGAACAGGTGGATCTACCTTTCAAGAACCCGTGTTGGCAATCGCTTATGTGAACCTTCATAATAGCCTGAAGTCTTTTGTTTACCAAGTTGTCTAACAATTATGGTACAACAGACAGTTTGGAAATGGGCATATAATTACAAACGTTATCGTTTTTACTTTTTTTATAGATAGAAGAAATACAAGAGTATTCCAATCCTCAAGGAAAACGCCACAAGCGAGAGATTGGTTGAAAATTATTTGCAAGAGTGTGCAAAGTGATTTAGCGCAATGTTTTAGGACATTTGGATAAAATCCTAAAATATCAGCCTTAGAAATTGCTTCCAGTCCACCGAGCGCGTTTTTGGATTTCATCCGTTTGAAACACGAGACTGGACGAATTGCAACAACTCGGTAAAGAATTGAAGTTATCATTATGGAAGCTAACGAAATTCGAAGAATTGTAAATACTCTGAAAAAAGTCAGAAAACATATCCACAATTTTTTCTGGATTACTGGAGGTTTCTCCCAAAAATGTCATCACTGATGGGACTAGTTTTAAAATTAATTTCCAACGTATGCAAATATTTACTTGCGAGAAATTTCGATAAGAATATAAACTCTTTCCTCAATCGTGGAAATATCTGGTAGTCCGCAGGAGAATTAGTACTTTTAAATTGTTTATGAGCAGCACTTTTGGCGTTTTTTAATTTGCAAAGGCGGTTATTGTACCAAGGTTATTGTACCAACTCTCTTGCGCACTTTGGGTACACACCTACTTAAGAGAGTACGACATTTTTCGGAAAAAGTCGTGAAATTCACGGCCACATCATTGTGTTGAAGCTCACTACACCAGTTAATAGCGTTAAAACGTTCGTTAAGCGTATTTAAATTATCAGCGCTAAACTTGTAAGAAAAACTGTCACGGTTAAAGTATGCCAACAAATTTTCAAACATGTAGTTACTCATATTTATGCTAATGGCATCATGATGGACTGAGTTTGCTAAGAACGGATTACAAGAAGTAATACTAACATTTAACTCATCAGACACAAATACAAAATCAAGTATTCTATTTATAGTATTGAAATTAAAATTTATCTGAGCTAGTCCAATTGAGCAAAGAGTATCAATAACCGTTATTTCAATTTCTGAGGAGAAACCGCACGGCACAATTCTTGAATTATGACGAACCCAATCTCCAAGGACACAAATGTTAACGTTTTTCAAAATTTGAAATGACGTCTTCGATATTATTCAGATGCTTTTTATATATATCCAGACTACTATGTGGAGGAATGTAGCAAAAGAAAAGTCACCAGCGCAGGAATCTCCAGGGGTGATACGGATGCAAATTTGGTCGATGTGTAGTACATTTTCGGATATTACTAAGTCGATGTCTACTGCAGAATATACAATTGAGCGCCGAACAGCAAGCAGTACACCTCCTCCATGCTTTTTGCTTATATCAACACGATCCACACGAAACACCAAAAAGTCGGAGGTGTTAAAGAGCTCTTCCGTAAAATGATGCTGGTGCAAACATGTTTCAGTGAAGGCAATGATGTCATATTCACACTCGTCAATGACGACCGACAGCTATTTTAATTTTAATGAAAATCCACCCATATTTCGATAGTATATGGATAAACTTTTGCGATTAGTAGAGATTGGTAACACTTCAGCAGGATTTTGTTCAGTTGAGGTATTAGCAGATACAATTACATTGGCTTCTGATTGGGCGGTACATAGAGTCTCTGAGATTCCGAGGCCGCCTGATCGTTTTTTCGCAGCGGACGAAACTCACGAACGACCACATTTTTTGGCCACATAGATGTGACAAGTGCATGCTCATACAAAAAAAGCGGAATACCAACTTTAAAATGAACAAAATTTAGCTTGGACTCATCCGCTGAAGTTTAAACCAGCTTAAAACAGACTATGTCCTCTAGATTACATTCCAATTTAGATGTAACATATTTTTGAATAGTACTAATAGTTGTAGACACTGCAAACTTTCTTTCTTCCAAAACTTGGAGGACTGTAATATTTACGTGACTTTCTAGTCGACTTCTATGCTTTCTCGCGTAGGTTTGAATTTCGTCTTCTATAGTTTTAATGCCAAGATCTCTATGGATATCGCTATTTCGGATATACCATGGCGCATTAACAATACCTCTTAGCACTTTGTTTTTAAAAGTTTGTAAAATTTTAATATTAGTTATTTTGGTACAACCCCAGAGTTGTATACCATATGTCCATACGGGCTTTTGCACTTGCTTATATAAAAGCAGTTTGTTCTCTATATTAAGCTTGGAATATTTTCCAAGTAACCAATACATTTCTCTATATTTATTATCTAGTTCTTTGCATTTTTTCTTAACGTGCGTTTTCCATTTCAGCTTTGTATCAAGTGTCATTCCAAGATACTTAGCCTCGTTTGCAAACGGAATTTGAACCGAGTTTGAAAAGATCAGCAAATTATTTATTTTCTTATAAGTAAAATGTACATGAACAGATTTGGTCTCGTTAAGCGCGATTCGCCAAACCTTTGTCCATTCATTTACTCTATCCAAAGCTGTACTATCTTCGACCGTTTTACCTACTGCCAAGATGGCAATGTCGTCGGCAAATGTAGCTAGCTCAGTGCCTTCTACTTGCGGTATATCACGGGTGTATAATAGATACAAGACTGGGCCAAGAACGCTTCCTTGCGGCACCCCAGCCATTATCTCCCTGAAATCCCAATATTCATTTCCACATTTGACACGGAGTACTCTATTCGTAAGGTAGTTCTTCAAAATATTATATATGTAGGTGCTCAGGCAGAAATCAGTGTCTAGGTCGTTCATTCTCTTACTCAACAGATCAACCACAGAGACGAGTTCATTAACCTTGTCGAATAAATTGTTATAAGCGTATTTAGAGCACTCATTGCAATGAAAGAAAATTTTCGGTTTTGCACTTTTTAATTCTTTGGTTACATCTTCAGATAAACCAAGGCAAATTTTGTGAAATGTTCTGCCGCAGAGTGAACCGCACTTAATGCCTTCATCCAAAAGGACAACAGTACATTTCGAACATTTTAACTTAGACATTTTCAGGGAGTTAATTTTCCCTGTCGAATAATCCAAATATTTGTAAACCCGGGTATTGTTCTCTACTGCTTTTGTAAGTTTTTCTGGTGTTCCTCAGCTTTGAGTTGTATAAGCAAATATGAACATTTTCTATTCCATTCTCGTAGGGGTATTTCAACACCCTCCCAGCCTATTCCAAAACGGAGTCCAAGACTGTTAATTTCTCTTACGCAGAACAGATTTTTTGTTAATAATTTCTTTGTCAGCTGGTTAGGTAATCGTCTTTCATCGTATTCAAAAAGAGTTCTGTTTATATATCTTAGATTAAAATCGAGGGTGTAAAAGTGTTCTTCTTCTGCTCCATTTTTTAAGCGTATAGTTTGTACTCTTAGTATTCTTTTTAAAAAGTAGCGTTGTAGTTTGTCCACCTCTACAAACAAAGCAAACCCTCAGACTTGCGCACTAAAAGTCTGAATAGCTTTACTTAGCGCCTGCAATAATCTCCATTTTGCGCTAAGTGCTATATTTTTTTTCCTCAGAAGCATTGCTATGTTGCATTGATGCAACTTTCTGCTGCTGCGTTTCTTTTTGCTTCATGTTGCGCAAAGGTAAGTTTTGGGGTGAATATTACTTTCAGATAGTTGTAGCTACATAGATACAACTCATACACTTTCTTCGTTTAAAATCCAGGGCTCTCGATTAGATAACTGCCTTCCATTTCTAGGCACAATAATTTCAGATTTGGATAAATTCATTTCCAAGCTCCACATCTTGCAATATTATTCTAGGCGCGATATAATTTGTTGCAGAACTTTGGGATCATCCGACAAAAGAACCATATCATCTACATATAATAACAGCCTTATCCTTTAAGTAGCGATATTAAGCCCTCCTATTATAAACATTCCTACGATAAACATTCGCTATTTGTTAATCGGAATCGAATATGTACTACTGAAAATAAATATTCGGTTGTGATACTCATTTACACACTGTTAAAAAGAATAAATAAAAACTAACCAACCCTGTTATGTTAAAAAGAATAAATAAAAACGGACCAACCCTGTAAATTTGACATCCCTGACATATTCACACACACAATTACTATGGGATAACGATAATACCGGTAATATTCATTCCCATCTTATTCGCCTCCAAGTGTAGACGCTCTATTAGTAAATAAAAATAAAAATAAAACTGTGTTGATTATCTTATCTTGTTCATATCCAAAATTCAATCAATAAACATTAAAAAAAGGGCAAAAATACAGTCCATTGGTTTAAACTATTTACAAAAGTTTCATTGGTCGCATCGAGCCGGATCGTGCAAAGTAAAAAGTAGTGTTCATCAACAAACAACGAACGTTGAAGGATGGGGGGATGACATCATAATTTCTGAAGAAATATGTTTATACCTGCCTGTTTTGAATTTCATCACTGCGTCGCCGTGAAGTCGTCTGCCAAGCAAAACAATAGAAGAAGCAATCTTCTACTTCTTCCTTTTATCAGCGAGGTTTGATCCGAAAACAAGGGATCATAACCCCCCCACTTTACCGCATTTCTACTGATCCGCCTATGGGGTTCGCCTATTGGACCTCAGAAAATATCGGCAGGCCTGCCGATTTTGGTTAGTGAGACCAATGAAATGCCGATATCGTCGCATTTATCTGACCCGGACGTTTATAGGCCTGCCTTTCCTACATCGCGATGTCTTTGGAACGTGAATTGATATTGCCTTTTTAACAGGGTTCAAATGATCTCTTCCTTGAACGTGGCAATACCAGCTGAGCCGGTCGCGCTTTACTTTTTTTACGATGGTTTCCTTGATGTGAAAGATTCCACGGATCTTCGAACTTCTTATTCGATAAAGCTTAGTAACTCCTGCTGTCATGCGAAGGATCTTTATCTCAGCTGCCGTTAATTTACTCTCATACTTTTTGTACATCGTCCAACATTGTGAACCGTATGTGAGCGCTGGACGTACAACTGCGGTGTAGAGCCTTCCTTTCATCTTAGGGGACATTTTTCTCTCACAGAAGATTGCGGAATTTTCTCGCCACTTCATCCACCCTACGCTTACACGATGATTGATGTCGTCTTCACAAGTTGCTTTGCTATTGATCATAGATCCCAGATATTTGAACTTTTCGCACTTGGGAAGCACTGTTCCATTCAAATAAATGTCTGGAATAGGCCTGAGTGGATCAGAGAACGGGCAGGACAAGTACTCTGTCTTTTTTTAACTAATGCGATACCCATTTCCCTCCAAAACGTTCACCCACACATCAAGTGCTCGTTACAGGAATGTAGGATCCTCACTTATGATGGCTCCATCGTCAGCAAAGAATAGCTGATGTACCTTGGGATCCATCACTTTACCTTCAAGCAGATAATCAAGGACTGTTATAAAGAGCAAAGGATTTAAAACGCTTCCCCGGTGCACCCCGACTTTAATTGGGAACTCTACGGTTACTCCAGCGGGGCATCTTACTCTTGTCTTTGCTCCTTCGTACATGTCCATGATCATCTGTACAAAGGTTCCTGGAACCCCTCGATGTCTTAACGCCACCCATATCAGATCTCGTGGTTGTCTGTCGAATGCCTTTTCAAAGTTAACCAATACAATATGCAAATCCCTTAAGGAATCACGATGTTTTTCCATTATGATCCTTATACTTTGGATTGCATCTGTGGTTGATTTACCTGAGACAAACCCGCACTGATCATCAGATAGCCGTATTATTTTCCGCAGTCGGCCACCTAATACCCGCTCAACGATCTTCCTGGTGTGTGACATCAGCTTGATCGAACGGTAGTTATCACAGTTTCGCGTATCACCCTTCTCTTTGTATACAGGGAGAAGGTAACTTTCCCTCCATTGATTCGGCATTGGGTCGCCTCTCACAAATTTGGAGATGAGAATTCTGAGCCATCTGAACCCGATCTCTCCCATCTTTTTCCAGAACTCAGAGGGCATCTCGTCTGGCCCAACCGCTTTTCGTTTTTTGGAGTATTTGACCGCCTCACTAACTTCTTCGACTGTTATGTCGGGCAATTTGCGTTCCTTCTGTAAAATTCGATCATGCCGTGAAGTTTACAGATTAGTTTGAGGATATTACAGGAATTCCATTTATAGATGCGGAAATTCGTATAGAAGTGCTAACCGGATTGCAAAAAGATTATGGTAACTTACTGGAGCGGTTGATTGAGTTGGGAGAAATAGGTGGCTTTCAGGAGGAGTGCAATGCTTTGGAAACAGTGAACAATAAAATTATTGATGTTAAATTTCGGTTATTAGCTGTGGTCCGTGGCCACAATGAAAAAATAATTAACCAGAACAGGTTGTCTGAATCAAATTCACAATACGGCTCAAAAACTACTTTTAGTAAGCCGAAATTGCCTGACTTACCGATACCTTCGTTTAATGGTAGTCCAGGTGAATGGATTCCGTTTCGCAACACATATGTTGCACTTGTCCACAATGATTGTCATTTAAGCAGAGTCGTTAAGTTATATTAAGTATTTGCTAGATAGATTGAACAAAGATACCAAATCTCTTCTTGGTACAATCACATTGTCCGATGAGGGTTATGATCAAGCGTGGAATACCCTCATTGGTTATTTTGATAATACGCGTTTGATCATCACATTAAAGCGCCCTTAAATATCCCTCATACGGCAAAAGACAATCACAAAGAGCTACGAAAATTTATTAACATTTATGTTTCTAATGTTTTGGCAAACAAAGTGAGCGAACAACCACTAAATGGATTAGGAGAGCAAATTTTAATTAACTTAGTGTGCAAGAAAATTGATTATTCTCTTCGCAAAGAATGGGAAAATGAACTGGAGGCTACTGTTCTTCCAACTTGGTAAAAATTGATGGATTTCTTAAAAAAGAAGTGTAGAGTTTTATAGTCTGTTGATTTATCAAAAAATTCTACGACAAATCCGGGTTCAAGTACGAGTAGTTTTCAGGGCAACAAACCAGTTAATTTTAGGTCGCTGTAAAGTGAGTCGAAAAACTTTATACCAGGAAGTAAAGCCCAAGGGTGTAAGGAAGAAAATTCGAAGAAATCAAACTTAACTTTAGGTTCGAAATCTGAAACATGTCATGTGTGTCGTAAGGCAAATCATATTATCTTTGATTGTCCTGAACTTTTATTGATATCTTCTTATGATCGTTACAATAAAGCAAAAAAACTGAACTGTTGCTTTAGTTGTTTGAAAAACAATTCGTACAAAACTTGCAGTTCGCGTGGTTGTAAAATTTGTTCCCAACGACATCACACATTGTTGCACCATATGCCCAAAAGATCAAACATCAGTGTTTGCGGGTCTGAAGCCGTGTCTTCACTGGAATTGATAGCGTCAAGCACTTCTCAGTGAAGTGCATTGAATCAAACTATAATACATTCCTTACAGAAAAAAGTAAGATTTCGAAAACAGATTGTTTGCCAACTGCAATTGTTCTGATTGAGGATCATTCAGGCAAATATCAAGAATGCCGTGCTTTGCTTGATAGTTGCAGTGACGCAAATTACATGACATCACATTTTGCTGCAAAATTAAATTTGGCATGAATGAAAAATCAGGTTTCTATCTCCGGATTCAACAATTCAAAAACATCAGCGGATGAAGAAGTTTTAACGTATATAAAATCCACTTATTCGAGTTTTAAGACAACATTCCAATTCAGTTTGGTTGGGAATATTTCACATGCAATTTCCAGTTCTAGTTACAACATATCTCGGTGGGGCATTCCTAGGAATTTGCGATTGGCTAATCCCAATATCAGTACCTCTCGAGCGATAGACATTTTAATCGGAGGAGAAATATTTTTTGATCTAATTTAGAAAATAAAGATGATCTGTCGTCAGATCATTCTCCAGTTCTTATGACGATTAGTGGTAGTATACTGAGAACTGAAAGTCGACCACGTCTTATAAATCATAAAACAAACTAGCATAAACCTACAGGTCCCGATAAAAACCTCATTCCAACTAGAAGAAGAAATTGAGCTATTCAATACAAATATCCAGCAAGCAGCATGGATAAGCACCCCTATTGGTAAAAAAAACAGGAATATGGATATAAATTATCCATATGCAGTTAAAGAATTAATCTGGAAAAAACGCAAAGCTCGTAAGACTTGGCAAAGAATCAGAACACCTGAGAATAAAAAGATTCTTAACGCATTGTGCAATGAACTCAAAAGGCTTCTAAAAATTGTGAAGAACGAATCAGTTGGCAGATACTTGAATAAGAGAGGAAAACGGGTCTTGGGCAAGAAATGGCAAAGAAAAGGCTAATCTCTTCGCAGATCACCTGCAGCAAACCTTCCAACCATTTCCTAGGCAAACTGCAGACGAAAATCTTTTCCTGCAGTCCAGAAATGATCACAGAAATATACAGCATGTAACATTTCAGGAACTAAAATATGAAATTAAAACTAAATGCAAACATAAATGCAAAAAAAGCACCGGGCTACGATTTGATAACAGAACAAATACTTAAGGAGTTCCCGGACAAAGCTTTGCGGAAACTATTACATTTAATTAAAATTAATTAAATAACTCAGGCTAAAGTACGTTCCGATGCAATGGAAGGTGGCAGAGGTAATTATGATTCTGAAACCAGATAAGTCGCCAAATGAAAAGAAATCGTATAGACCGATTTCGCTCCTACCCGTATTATCAAAGCTGTTTGAAAAACTGCTTTTGAAAAGACTCAAGCCAATAATAGAAGAAAGAAGTCTTGTACCTTCCCACCAATTTGGGTTTAGAGAGAAACACTCTACTGTACAACAAGTGCATAGAATTGTAAGTACAGTAGAAAAAGCACTTGAGAATAAAAAAGTCTGTTCAGCCATATTTCTAGACGTAGCACAAGCGTTTGATAAAGTCTGGCATCGCGGACTAGAATTTCAATTGCAAAAGGATCTCCCCGAAGAGTTTTACTTAATTCTTAAATCTTATATCACAGATCGTTACTTTCGAGTAAGATATGAGAATGAACACTCTCATTTAAAGAAAGTATCTGCAGGAGTTCCACAAGGAAGTGTCTTCGGACCAATACTTTATCTCCTATATACAAGAGACCTACCTCAGCGGGGAGAAGCTAGCTTGGCGACTTTTGCAGACGACACTGCAATTATGACTATTGGCGATAATGCTGATGAAGCAGCGAACAAATTACAAAAGGCCATTAAATCTGTAAGTGATTGGACAAAAAAATGGAGAATAAATCTTCATGAAACTAAATCTATCCATATTAACTTTACTAATAGAAGAATAAATAATGTAAGAGTTAATATTGATGGAATAGGAATTCCGTACGCAAATACTGCGAAATATCTGGGTACAACACTTGACGCCAAGCTCAGATGGAAGGAACATGTCAAAAAGAAAAAAGAGGAGCTCAACATTAGACTCAGACAAATGCATTGGTTAATGGGAAGAAATTCCCAGCTATTAATTGAAAATAAATTGCTAATGTACAAGCAAGTCCTGAGACCCGTATGGACGTATTGGATACAACTTTGGGGTTGTACCAAAAAGACAAATCTAAGAATGATACAAACATTCCAAAACAAAGTACTAAGAGGCATCGTTAATGCACCTTGGTATATAAGAAATGACAACCTACACAAGGATCTAGACGTAGAAAATGTAAGTGAAATTGTAAAAAAATATGCTCTTAGGCACTACGAACAACACCAAGACCATGTAAATCCTCAAATACAATACATGGTGGAAGAAAACAACAATACTATTAGGCGGCTTAAAAGATTAAGGCCGCGTAACTTAATTTTCTAACGAAAACTATAATAGAAAAAAATATAAAACATGACTGTATTATATATACACACAGGTATACCTATAACCTATAAATGACCAAATTAAAGTAGATACACACAAAATTAATTTCGGGGTCAGCTAATGAGCTTCACCCCTCCAAAACGTTAATTATACATTAGAGAAAAATTACTGGATGAGAGTTCCTCTCAGTTGTAATATTAGGAGGTGTTTTTCCTATTTGGGAATTTTTCCCACACTGCAATCCGCGGCTGAAAACCCCCCCGGAAGACTGTATACCCTTGGTAGTATTGTCGGGAAATGGGGTTTGAAGCAGAGGTGGTTTTAGTTAGGGTTAAAGTCCCACACTCTGGCTTTCGAGGCTTTCCACCTTCCTTAAAAAAAAAAAAAAAAAATAAAAAAAAAAAATTTATCAGAACAAACTACGACTAAGGGACTATCTTCCGCTATTACTGGAAAAAGCTTTGGGTTGGATTGTGACAGGCAAGATAGAGCCTGTCATACGTCTAATAATTCATGTTGCCACCTGAAATTTCTAACAAGTAAAGAACTGCTTCCACCGATTACTAACACATTACATTATAGTACTCCACCTGTTGTTTTTGGGGGCATCATGAATTATTAGACGTATGATTGGTAGTTTAAGTGAAGGTTGGATGATTTTGTTAGGTTTGGATACTTTGGATGCGCCGTGCAAGGACTTGGCGATAGGTAAAGTATCTGGGGTTGGTATATTTATATAGAACGAGTGTTCTATTATGTTATTGGTCAATTTGTAGTGTTTACGCACAATAAAAAAATGTATGAGTTATTTTCGATCGGGTACATTTCATGTTTTTTGTTACCTTAGTTACTTTGGACGCCTATGGCAAGAACTTGGCCGCGCGCAAAACGTCTGGCGTTCATATTTTTGTAATCTAGAAGAGTTGAACTATTTTTTGAGAAAAAAAAAAATGGTTATGTTAGTTATGCAAAAATGGAATATGTGCTTATTTTAACGTTGTCTGGCACTGCCTTCAACGCACCGTAAACGTCTTGGAACCATATATTCATAATAATATAACTCTGTTCTATGTTTTATGTAAAATTGACATGGTTATCTTAATTATGCAAAATTGGGCATAATTCAAACACTTTGATGGCGTCTGGCGTGGCCTTAGCTGCATCCTAAACGTCATCATAAATGAATCTAAAGCAAGCAAATTCTGCTCTATTGTTTTTAATAAAAATTAAATGGTTATCTCCCCTATTCCTTTTGGGCATATTTTCGCATTTTAAAAGTACTGTTATTTTCCTCAGCCGCCAGTGAGGACTGCCAGACTGCCTTATTTGATATCACACTAATAAATACTACCTATGAATGTACATATTTTTTGGTTATCCTTCACTGCCAAATCTATACTGCGGGCTCTTAGACTATAGAGCAAACCGCGCTTGAAGCCCAATATCGTGCGAAGAAGAAAGAAGTGCAGCGTAGTGTGAGACGTGACAAACGGCAATTTATCAACTCAAGGGCTGAAGGAGCAGCAAGTATGTGCGACAGTAGGACTGTTTACAACATCACTAAGGAGCT
Organism: Brachypalpus laphriformis; assembly: GCA_945910035.1. Classification (NCBI taxonomy): domain Eukaryota; kingdom Metazoa; phylum Arthropoda; class Insecta; order Diptera; family Syrphidae; genus Brachypalpus; species Brachypalpus laphriformis. The sequence goes on from OX246755.1 coordinate 58,422,392, forward strand.
CATTGGTGGTCGAAACTCCAAACAACATCCAGTGAATAGTATAGATGGTAACCTTCTGATTTCGGATGAGGATCAGCTCACCAGATGGAGAGAACATTTTGCCACAGTGCTAAATCACTTAGACGATGACGGTATGATCTCGAATTCGAATGACCAGTTCGAAGCAACAAATTCCCGAATTCACACCGTACCTGCCAGTAAAACCGAGATAATAACAGCAATCAAGTCCCTCAAGAAGAACAAGGCGGTGGGTATTGATGGCATCCATCGCGGTGGCATCGAACTGGATGTGTGCAGCAGAATCGGGAAGGCTAAAGCTGCGTTCGGAATGCTATCTTAAATCTGGAAAAGTAATATTATCAACTTAAGAACCAAGCTGCGACTGTTCCGCTCCAACGTAGAATCTGTGCTGCTTTATGGGTGCAGTACTTGGAATATGGACACCATTAACACACGCAAGCTGCAAGTCTTCGTAAACAAATGCTTAAGAATAATCTTGAGGATTTTTTGGCCGAACCGCATCTCCAACGAACAACTTTATCTGATAACGGGCCAAGAACCTATAAGCATTACTAGAAGAAGAAGTAAGTGGCAATGGAATGGACACACCCTACGGCGCGACTAACGGGACGCCCTAGGCAAACGTGGCGCAGAACAGTTGAGGAGGAATCGAGCTCTTTAGGAATGGGTTGGAGGCAGCTTAAACGCATTGCAGAACTTCGAACAAGATGGCGCGCCGGCGACGCCCTATGCACCCCGAGGGTTTAAAGGATTTAAGTAAGTAAGTAATATAAGCAAAATATATCGCCAGGTGCGAGTTACGCCATGCCAAACGCCATTACAGCGCATCTTGTGGCGGGATGACAAAAACAATTCTATTGCAACATACGAAGTTCAAAATGTACTTTGGTACTGCAGCTGCCCCATACTTGGCAAAGTGAACGCTAAAACAGCTTGCCATAGACGAAAGCAGTTTGTACCCTGAAGCATCTGTTATTGTTCAACGCGATTTTTATGTTGATGATGTGCTTTCGGGGGCAGACAAAATTAAATATGCAATCAAGTTGAAATGTTGTTTCGCGGAGGATTTAAGCTACACAAGTGGTGTTCGAATAGTGTAGAAATATTATCAGATTACTGTCCAAGACAGAGCAGTTTTGAAAAAGACTCATTCATCATCAGTTAACTGCATAAAAGCTCTTGGTTTAGCATAGCAGCCAAAGGAAGACTGTGTTACTTTTATCATTCCGGAAATAGAATTAAAACCGAAAATGACAAAAAGAATGACAGTATCAGGGCCTGCTAAGTTATATGATCCTCTGATGCTTCTGTCACCTGTAGTCATTACAGCTAATATCATGATGCAGCAGCTCTGGAAAAGCAATATTGGTTGGGATTATATCGTTCCAAAAGGAATTCAGGAGTCTTGGGAAGAGTATCCACCACATTTTTCATGTCTCAACGACATTACGATTAATAGGATTATTCTGTGTGAAAATCCTGAAACTATACAAATACATGGTTACGCTGATGCCTCAGAAAGAGCTTACGGAGCATGTTTTTAGGAACGAAGCGTAAATACATCCAATGGCATATCTGTTAATCTTGTATGCAGTAAGTCGAGAGCGACACCTATAAAACCAGTGTCACTGCCACGTCTTGAACTGTGCGCAGCGTTACTCCTCGATCGGTTCATGAAAACGGTCTTGGATGCTCTTGAAGTAGATTTTAAAACCAAATTTGTTTGTGGTCAGACTTTGAAATAACTCCTGCGTGGATTAAGGCTGAACCATATAAATTAAAGGAATTTATAGCAAATAGAGTAAGTGAGATCCAAGATCTCGAATTAGTTCGTCCTCTAAACTATTGCGTGTAACTGCGTATTGTTTGAGATTCTAAAATAAATTGTCTTCTCAAAAAAGAAAGTTAACAGAATTTCTTTCCTCGCAGGAATTGCAAAATGCAACAAAGGCCTTAGTTTCGATTGTTCAGAAGGAAGAGTTTCGCGAGGAAATTTTAGCGTTATCGAAAAACCGTGAATTATCTAGGAAAAGTAGTGTAGTTTCTTTAAACCCAACGCAGGAATTCTGCAAGTTGGATGTAGGTTGAGTAATTCTGGTATTGAACATGATCGAAAATATCAGATATTACTCCATGCAAAGGGGAATTTAACCAAATTAATTATTCGTTTCTATCATCTGCACTACGTACATGCTGGGCCGCAGCTTCTTTTTTCTCTTATAATCCAAAGGTTTTGGATTATATCTGCGAAAAATATGGCAAAGCATTGCGTTCGAACATGCATTGTTTGTTTCAAAACAAAACCGAGGATGGGTGAGCAGTTGATGGGAAATCTGCCCAATGAACGATTCACCCCAACTAGATTCTACACGACTGGTGTAGAGTTTTGTGGTCCTTTCTTGCTCAAGAATAAACGGCAGCGATGGTCAACGACGTACAAGGTCTATGTTGCAGTTTTGGTGTGTTGACTCGTGCCCAACTTAACCTCCGAAAGTTTCATTGCGTGTTTGAAGCGATTCATTTTTCGTCGAGGTAAGCCATATGTCATTTGGAGCGAAAACGCAACCAATTTTACTGGAGCTAATAATGATTTAAAGAAAATGTGAAAAATTTCACAATAGTTCAAAATTATTGGAAGCGATTTTTTATTGAGTGCGTACATTCTCTCCAACAAAGAAACAAATGGAAAAGCTCTTCTCCAAATCTTAACATCAACGACATTGTTCTAGGAAGTGACGACCGATTGCCGACAACGCAATGGCTTCTGGGAATTATAACAGATACCGTCAAAGGGTCAGACGATCGCGTTAGAGTTGCCCATATTAAGACAAAAGATTTAATTTTTTGAGATCAATCTCCAAAATTTGTAAACTTCCGATCGAAAACACGGCTTGAACGGTTATTTAAGGCATATTAAAATAAGTTCTCAAGAGTGGAAATTATGAAATTTCATCATATCTGGGTTATATTTTTATTATTATTATTCATTTCTTTTGACTGTTTCTTTGTATTTTGTTAATGTATAATCTTGTATTTGCTATCTTGAATTTTGAATTGAGAAATGTAAATTAACGTAAAATATATATCTATTGAAAAGCAATGCCTTTCAAGGGGGGCTGCTATATTCAAAAGAATAAATAAAAACTTACCGACCCTGTTATGTTAAAAAGAATAAATTAAAACGAACCAATCCTGTAAATTTGACATCCCTGGCATATACACACACACAATTACTATGGGATACCGATAATAACGATAATATTCATTTCCATCTTAGTCTCCAAGTGCAGTAAATACAAAATAAAAATAAAACTTTGTTCATTATCTTATCTTGTTCATATCCAAAATTTAATAAATAAATATTTTAAAAAAAGGGCAAAAATATAGTCCATTGGCTTAAATTATTTACAAAAGTTTAGTGTTTCCTCTTCTCTTGCACTCATTTTCCAGAAATTTTATTTAAATTAATTAAAAAATCAGTCGAAATCACATTCGTAGATCCTTTAACGTTGTAGCTGCTCGTTAAATCTATTGCCTCGTTTGTCCATTGTGTGATATAGCGAAGTATAAGTTTCCAAAATAAATCGCCGATTTTTAGTTGTAGTTGACAAGTGTTTCAGCTGATACTATGAGCTGAACTCGCTTTTTTTTGTGTATATTCAGCCAAACTAGCATTTCTATAAACTGTGTAACTATTTAGTTCGAAGACGTACTAATGAAGCAGACAATTTTAGTGTTAACCAGAACGCACGGCGAGGAGGTAAGGTCTGCGTAGCATTCCGCACCCTTGGCAGGTACTTTTCTAAGCCCAGGTATTTATATGAATACTAATGGAGCTGTTGAATTAATCCAAAGTGTTTTATAAATCTTAGAACTGCCGTTCGGTTACATTATTTCTACAACACCCCTCTGTAAACTATGTTTTTCGTTTTTCCCGCAGGCTGTAGTATGGAAAGACTGCGAGGTGAGCAAACTCTCGAGCATGCCACATATAGTTGGACATTAGAGAAGCAGTCTGCCCTCAAATCAACCCCAGCCTTCTTTAAGGACTGACCCTGAGCCTTGGCAAAACAAACCTTCACTGGAAATTGCAGTCGTTTGAAACAAAACGGATAATCAGATGGAAGAAGCGGGATGTGAGGAATGAACACAGTTTCTCCTTGGCCGCATCCAGTAAGACTTAGCGCCTCTATCAAATTCTTTTGGAGAGCTTTTATCTGCAATCTAGTACCGTTTCACATTTTGGGAGGGTTTAAATTCCTTAAGAACAGGTGCGCCGACTTTTAATGATAGCCTATGTGAAGGAATGCCTGGAGGATTGAGAGTGTGTAGGAATTCCAGTGGGTAATGCACTACTTCTTCCAAATCTATAGATTTGTATTCCATGTCAAGAGCATTAAACTTAAGTAAAAGGCAAGCATTGATTTCATTAGCTGCATCATTTTTTGGTGTTAATATAACTCGCTCCTTTAGCAATGTAATTGGTCTGCTACTGATGTTTTTCAAATCGGGATAAACATTTTCAGTAGGTGCCTTTATGTCGCTTACGATGCGGCACAAGCTATTGGGAATTTCTATTCTTCCATCATTCTCTTCGATACTTCCCTCGCCTATCTTTAGAAGTAGTTGCGTAAACTCTTCTCCACACAAGTCGTGTCCCAAATGTACTCTCATATTTTTTTGGAGGCGGCCCTGCTTCGTTTTTGCCCATAAGTAGAAGGATTAGGTAGACCCTTATCTCGTCAGCACGATTTCCCCTTGGGACAACCGGCAGCGTTTGTCTAAAGTCACCGGCAAGAAGTACAGTGACTCCATCCATCAGCATAATATTACTTCGCAAATCCTTAAGCGTTCTATTTAATGCTTCGATCGCACACTTATGTAACATAGTGCACTCATCCCAAACTATGAGCTTACATTCTCGAAGCACCTGAGCCATATTACTTTGCTTAAATATATTACAAAGTGGAGTTTGGAAAGTGTTTAAATTAAGTGGTAACTTGAATGCTGAATGCGCAGCCCTGCCTCCCTCCAACAGTGCTGCAGCTCTTCCAGAAGAAGCAACAGGAATTGCGATTTTTCGATTCTCTCTAACCTTAGCAAGTAACAGGTTAATGAGAAAAGTTTTTCCCGTCCCACCTGGAGCGTCTGAAAAGAAAATGTTACCATCAGCTGTTTTAAAGCTTTCAATGATTTCATCATAAATTTGCTTCTGATCGCAATTGAGGAGTGGCTGGTTTTCCAAAATCTTCTTGGATAGGTCGGCGATATCACATGACATTTCTCTCAAGTAAACATGGTTGTCAAAAGATTCAGCTGATACTATGGTAAACCATAGTGCTTAAGATGTTGGCCTCCCATCCCAATTACTAAGTTCTCGAGCAATATCAAGCGTTTGTTATAGACCACATCCATACTATGTTGATCATCCAGGTTCACAAATCCTTTTTGCAACTGTTTTTTAAGATCTTCAGCCAAACTCTCTCTGTACTTCTTCCAGAGGCAAAGTTGGTCGAATAGATGACAGAAAACCAGCATAATAGCGAACAGATCCCATATCTTATGAGGTAAATCGGAGGCATAAGCTTCTACTAGTTTCTGGCCCCAATGTCTATCGTCTTCCAAGTGTCCCACAGCCCTGCAAGCTGAGTGGAATGTAGGATGAACCTGACCAGCTACTGTCTTTAAGTCTGAGAAGAATGTGGGCCCTCAAACTTCGTGAAGTAGGAGACGGAGATAATAGCAATATGCATTATTAGGATGAACAGTATAAACCCTTTCGAGTACTTGGTCTTTTTTTACCCCGGAGTGTCCGCGTACTTTTACTCCCTGTTTTCTTCTGCAAAATGTATTATTTCTCCAGACATAATAAAATGACACCTCACAATACAGAAGCTGTTTAGCGTAGTCATCGTTTTTGCAAAACTCGAAAAACGCCATCAAAGTTGTCTTTGGAGGATTATTGATTCTTTCCATAACGTTGTCTGTAGAAAAGTACACTCCTTGGTCATTTTCCAAATGAACACTTAGATGCATAATTGATGGGAAGCGTTCATGTATGGGAAAGCAAAGGATACGCCAAACGGCTTCTGAACTGCTGACGTACCGCCCAGTCTCATATAGTATTACCTCATTATTATTTTTCTCAAGAGCAAATCCAGCTTGGTCACTTCCTTTATTAATGTACTCGTACTTGCATATATATTTAATCGATTTTACTGAATTGTAAAACTCAACATTAATATGAACAAAAAAAGCACGAGAAAGGACGGGGTTGTAAGGAACCACCCATCGATTATCGAGATTTGTGCCATTTATATGCACTGTAAACCCACCATCTTCGGGAGACCGCCTTCTGTACTGGGGGTAGCCATCATCACCCGTCTTTTTATTTTTAATCAATGGTCGGGGAAAACGCTTGCAGCACGAACCTCTCAACATGCAGGGCGAATTAGCATTAAAGGTCACACAAGGACCGTGTATCATATTACTTTTGACTGGGTGCCTATTATCTCGGCATTGTCATTTCGTTAACTATCATTTCGTTTTGGTTACCATAATTTTTATTCACATTGCAAAAGCTGTTTTGTTTTTTCTTTTGACTTTGTTTCGGGATCAGTTCCTTACACGATTATATTGCATTTCTTCTTGTGCTTTTTACTTGTTCTATATTTCCGTTAAGTGTTCTATGCCTTTCCCAGGCTAAATTTATCTCGTAAAACGGTTATTTCTCGTTTTCTCTCTCTGTAGATCTATTGTTTCGTAATTAGTTATTTTGCTGCGGTTGACTTATACTTAAAGAAGGCTGTGCGAATAACCACCCAAAACCAAATCGGCCAAATTCCAAAAATGAACAATCACAAAAAAAACCTGAACATTTTTTGGCGGAATATTCATTTTCATTTGGGCGTTTACGCATTTTTATATGTTGGGCTATTCTTCATAGTGAAAGACGGCCCAAAATGCCAAAAGTGAAAATACATGTAGGATTCTAAATAAAAGACCACTTGATTTACAATACAAATAATTCACTTTATTTTAAAAGTCTAAGTTTAATTTACATGAACGATAGTAAAGCGAAAAACAACGTCTTCTTTGATTGGAAGCAAATCTAAGTCTCTCTCTTGAAATACAAAGTTGCTTTTAAAATGGTTAAACTCAAAAGCTAAACTTTGAACTTGAGTATCTTTTAAATTCGCCGCTTTAACCAAGGTTCACAGTACCGCAATCAGCATAGGCCCACAAACCGCCTATCCTGGTTGTTTCACGTCCTCGGGAAACCGTTTTCAGCGTCTTAAAATCTCGTCATTAGGCAATCATCTTCTTCATCTTTGGGGTTCTTCATCATCGTGGGAAAATTTAGAGACATCTTCAACCGTCGCGTCGTGTAGTGAGAAAGTATCGTCGTCTGTTCATTAGTAGTATTTGTTGTATTAGTCTGCATTTAAAGCGCCATCCGTTGAACCGTCACTATCTTGTTCGTCCTCTTCGTCTTCGCTCGTAAGTTTGGATCTGTCGCCCCACGGTTTCATGTTGTCAGCACTTGTTGTCGTCTTTCGTGGACCTTCGTGAGACCCCACCTTTTGCACCTCGTAGCGGTCGTTCGCAGATACCTTGACGATTGAATAGGGACCTAGGAATTTAGAAACAATGTTTCGATTAGTACCAAATTGAGTTTGTCTAATCGCTACTAAATCGTTAATTTTATATCTAATCGTCTTCTTTTGGTTCTTATTATGGTTCCTACGATTCTCTTCCTGAATGGTCTTAATTGCGGTTTTTGCATGCTCGCGTCCAGTGTTTCGGTCATCTTCTATTAAAAGTAAGGGATACCTATCACGAAGTACGACTGTGTTAAGACGATGATGATCAACACACGCCCTTCTTGTTCCATCCTTTTTGTTAGCAAGTACAATCGAGCTGGCGAATCCAGAGGAACTTGGCTTCGTTATGCCATTCTTTAACCACTCACAGACCTGTGCATCGACAAACTTCTTTTCCAAAGGCGCTAGACACCTGGGGTTTTGCCACATTGGTTGCTCATCCTTGAGGTCAATGCTTACCTTTAAGGTAGATTTTTCGCCATCGTGGCTCGTAGCTATCTACCAAAGTCCTAATCGCTTTTGTGCACTCCGGGGCTACTGCATTGACTTTCAACTCCTCGGTTTTGTAGCGCGTGTTTAGGAAACAGGAGGGTTCTAAATTTATCTTTGTTATGGTGACTGCGCGTCTCGAAGATATCTTGATGTTCGTACCGTTGAGAACATCCCTTCCAACAATGAACGGTAGTTTCAGGAAGTCACCGGACATCACAAAGGCACGCGTTTCGAAAAAGAAACTATCGATTTCTACTGCCTCAAATGAACCTAGAGCCTTAACACGTGCCTCCGATAGACCCTGTACATATACTGCATCTAGTTTTAGCTCTGGTGCACCCAACTTAACGTACTCCTCGCACCGAATCGCTTCCCGAGTCTATAAGAGCGCAAATATCTTGGCCATTGACCATAATAACTTTTCGTGCACCGCCCTCACCTGCCTTAGCGCAGTTTGTTGACCTCGGCCTGTCGCATACAGATGACTTATGACCAAACTCATTGCAGCGAAAACATTTTACTCCACTCGGACAATTGGAGCTCTTGTGTCCCTTTCTTCCACAATTATAGCACCTCGCTTGGGAAAGCTGCATCCTATTCCCTGACGTAACTTCGTTTTCCTTAGCCCTAGATGTTGCTAAATCTTACTTAAATTTGGAGTACAAACTTAGCTTCTCCCTAAATTCTCTCATGGTATTGGCTCCGTAAAGAATAACTTTGTTTGTTCTTGTATCGTCTATCCCGTTTACTACGTGCTGGATAATAGACTTGTCATCCTGACGTCCTAAGGCACCAAGTTCCCTGACTTTCAATAAATAGTGCTGCGGGCTTTCACCTTTTTGTTGCCTTCGCTTACTCAGCATTCGGTGAACGTCCACAGCTGTCACCTCGTTGCCCAACTCTTCAATTAAAAATTCCTTCAATTTGTCGAATGTTTAAAGGTCTGGTCTAGTGCGTAAAGCTAGTTTTGCCGATCCAACTAAAAGTCGCTTAGCAAACAACAACTTTTCTAGCCCAGTCCACTTCAACGAAACAGTGGCAGCTTCTATGTCGCCTATCCAGTTCCTAACGTCGTATGAACCACTACCGCTGAATTCCGGCACAATATTCAAAACATCTTCAAACGAAATTGCGCACCTAGCCCTGTTACCCAAGGCGTCTATCTCACTTCTCAGCAACGATATTTCGACCTCTTTCCGTAAACTTTCTTCCCTTGCCCTGAGAAAACTTTCTCTTAAATCCAATACACTTTCAACCTCTGCAATTGTTTTCCGCTCGTCTCGTCGTTTAACCGCCACCGTCTGCACACCTGCTTGTAATTCAGCTGTAACTGGCCTGCCTGACTCCAATTCTTTTGCCGATGACCCACCTGTTGCCAGATTTCTACCTCCTGACCCACCTGCCCCACCATTATTCATCGCACCTTTGCCCAGCCCTTCGTCAACCTTTACTAACCTTCTTCTTCTATCTCGCATTTCTAATTCCTCTTGCCTTTCTATTTCTCTCCAATCTACCTGCAGCGTATTTCTCCTATTCTCAGCTAGCTCTTGTTTCGAAATCTTCCTCCATCAGCTCCATTTGTCGTATTTCCTGGGCTACGTCCCTTGGTTGTTGGTTGTTGATAGCCGTACTATTTGCTGGCTCCCGATTTTCATTCCCCCCTCCAACCATACTCGATTCAGAAAAAAAATTGATTGTTTTTATGGAGTTTCGAGAAAAAAATTTTTCAATGTCAAAATGACAAATTTTATAGAGAGCTTAATCGATACTCACGCCTTAATCTTAGACACTCGATTTTCTTCGTTTGCCTATGAGCCGAAAAAATATTGCAAGACTATAGGTGTTGCTAAGATCTCAGCAGCATGTAAGATGCTGGATTAGCTGCAAAGCTTTATTTCTAACTAATTGGAGAAATGCAATTTTATTGATTAAACTGATTACAAGGTGTTTTGCGATAATCGCAGTTACTGTGGCTTGAATGCGATGCGAGTGGTGGTAAAAATGTTCTTACTCTTATACGGCGATTGTTTTTAGTTGGTAGTTCTACTTTGGTTTGTTAGTAGTAATTTGATTTCTACTCACAGTATTTCCGTATTCTCTATACTTAGGGCTTTGAAGCGGGTCTTCTTTTTTTTCCTTACATAGCGGGCGGTGTTCGGTAGCGGGGTGGTTTTGCTGGCCGTTTTTGAATCCGTTTCTTGAATCCGTTCCTTGAATATTCGTATGAAGTGACTTAATCCCACTTCTGACACCAATTTTGTAGGATTCTAAATAAAAGACCACTTGATTTACAATACAAATATTTCACTTTATTTTAAAAGTCTAAGTTTAATTTACCTACATGACGATAGTAAAGCGAAAAACAACGTCTCCTTTGACTGAAAGCAAATCTAAGTCTCCCTCTTGAAATACAAAGTTACTTTTAAAATGGTTAAACTCAAAAGCTAAACTTTGAACTTGAGTATCTTTTAAATTTGCCGCTTTAACCAAATTTCACAGTAGCGGCCATCATTTACCCACTGTTGGCCCGCCCAAAACAGCCCTCGAATAGACTTAGCCCCAGGCGCCTGCCTCACAGCTGTTGACATACTCTTAGTGGAGCGACGAAGTCGTGTGAGCGGCTAAACCCCTCCGGAAAGCGGAGTTTAAAGAAATGAATCGTGCGAAGCGTGCTACTTATCCACTGTTGACCCGCACAAAACTGTCCTCGAATAGACTTAGCCCCAGGCGCCTGCCTGACAGTTGTTGACATACACTTAGCGGAGCATGATTCTAAGAAATTATTAAAGAAAAAAAATACAATAAATTTTGGGCAATCTTTCATTTTCGGATTTTGCTTTGGCCGATTATTCACACAGCCATTCACTCTGTTTTGGGCAGTTGTTCATTCATTTTTGGGCGGTTGTTCCTTTTTTTTGGGCTTTCTTTCATTATGCACAAGTGCCCAGAAATGTTGGGCGATTGTTCATTCTTGGAATTTGGGCGATTTTGTTTTGGGCGGTTATTCGCACAGCCCTTAAAGAAACTTTGCATATACCCAACCTCTTAGCTACCCCAAATCATGCAGTGACACCAAGCAGGGGGCAGCATGCCCCCCATACACATTGCACTGTTTGCGGAATCTATTTGCAATGTCGCCATAAAGTTTGGGGTGATTTTTCATTTTTGGTTTCTTAATTTCTCCATTTTGGGGCATTTTGTTTTCATTTTGGTTGGGGTCATATTTTCGTTTGAAACCGGGGCCATTTTTCAAATTTCGTGGGTAGTTAAAAGAACCAGCATTGATTTTATGAATACTTTTGTCCATCGAAACAGACTTAAGAAGATGTATCATCTTTTTCACTTTTTATATGGAAAACATGGGCTATCAAGTCATGACTGTGATTAGCCTTTTGATATTTATGTAGGTTTTCTGTTATTTCAATCCATTTGGGATTGCACGTAAATGTTATGAAAAGGTTTGGTTTTCCAAAATGTCGAACTTATGTCAACGCATCCTGCGTACGTTCGTGCATATATCGTGGTCCCCCAGTGAAGGTCGATGCTAATACAACCATTTTACCAAGATTAGTCACTTGAGCATCAGTTTTCTTCATGGCATCCCGCAGAAGTATATAGATCTTTACTCTAAATTTTGTTTGGTTGTACCTAATGAAATTTAGTCTCTCAGTTTCTACCTTGGCATACATGGCAACCAAAAATTGGTTGGGAAGGTTGCGCAAATAAAGAAGATGACTGTATTGCCCTTCTCGCTCCATAATGCAGCACGAATAAAAATTAACAGCTGATATAGTTTTCTTAAGAAGTGCTTTTGTTGTTGGGTCGCACATAGGTTTATTGATAGTGTAGCCGTCTTCACTGTGGCAAAATATAAGAGGATACTGGAGGGCGTCGTAGGCACGATGAGTCTCACAGATTCGTGATAGCTCTGCTTTAAAGAACGATGTCCCTTTTCTCGAAAGCCTGTCCAACAATAACAATAGCTATCTCGTTGGTTGTAGGTGCGTTGAATCGACCTTCGCTTGCATTTGCTGATTTCTTATCACCATGTATCACAACCTTGAAATCGGTTCCTTCGGGAACACTATCTATTGCTGTTTTGAAGTTCTTCACGTATGTATTGTTATTGTGGATCATTTTTTGTAGCTGGGAAACCAGATCAGGCCTAACATCTGAGAAATAGCCGCACCTAATACCCTTTTGTTTTTTGTCATCACTAACGAAATAAATCTGGAGATACTTAGCTTGATGTTGTGATGCAGGTAGTAAGCTCCCAATTCAATGGTAGACTTGCCCCTGAACTTTAAATGTTGGCATGCAGTTACCCTCTCTCACCACCTTAGCTCCAAAAGAAGTCATTTGAGCAAGCATTATACTTCCTAGCCATATTAAGAAAATGCTCTGACTGGGGATGATGATCAGTGATGAGACTTTGAAGAGGTTCAGGCAGCATCTGAAACTGGGCTAGCTGTTCCTTGCCGCTGTTACAGCACAAACCTACACTTTCATCTTTCCACTTTTTGGCTTTGCACCATCTACAAATGTTGGACAATTTTCCCAAGTTTACACTTTTATCACCGATAGTTAACAAAAACACTATAATTAAAGGCTGAAAGTGATTTGTGTAGCGTGACAAAATCGCATCATCACCTCCACGCGGTGCCCGACGAATAGCTATCTGATAGTGAACTAACGATGAGCGTTTGCTGAGTCTGACGACATATGTGTAGCTGATTACTTAGACCTGCGTAAGCACATCTGGGTGAGCTTCAGCGCGCATATGTATAACCGAACGAGGCATATCTTGTTGACCTGATCGGCTGAAATATGCGTCTCAGAAGTCTAGCAAGAGCTCGTCAGAAGGAGGAAGTGCGGCGGATGAATTCTCTCGATAGAATAAACGGTGACGTCTACAGACCAGCGGATACCTTACCGGAGCTACTTCAACATATTTGGAGCTGATGTCTGTAAGGATTTTCAATACTACGTCAGGGTATTGAAAGGAGATGGTGGCGGGTGAACCCTTAATGGACCAACGGCAGCGCTCATATCCCCGAAGTGGGTTAATGGCATTTGGTGTATCCGGCCTCTTGTCCCAATGGTTGAAAAAAAAGATCTGGTCCTCCAGGTTGGGGGTTGTGCCGTCGGGTTAACTTCCCTACCACGTAAAAAACCTTTGGTTACGAAGCAACCAACAGCCTCGGATACGGATGAATTTACTGTTGACGACCCAAGCAAACGTAAAAAGTACAACGATCTTCGTGTCTGCACATGGAATGTTAGGTCCCTCTACAAACCACGTGCAGCAGAACAACTTGCGGAGCCCCTAGAGTGTCTCAAAGCAGACATTACCGCCATCCAAGAAGTGGGATGGGATAGGCCGGATAAACGGAGGATGTAAGACTGCGACATCTATTACGGCGATTGCTACGGACAACAAGGAAAGCGTCTACTCGGGTGCGGATTTGTCATTGGAGACAGACTTAGGCAAGAAGTCTTGAGTTTCCGGCATGTGAACGAGCGTCTCATGACTATCCGTATCAAGGGTAAATTTGCCAACATTAGCCTAATATGCGCTCACGCCCCTCACGAGAAGATGGATGACGCGACCAAGGATGACTTCTACCAGCTCTTGGATAAGACTGTTGGAAAGTTAATCTTTCACGTATAGATTTGCAACACAAATAATACTTTAATGTATGAATTACAATTCTTTCGTTCAGTTTTCTTTTATATACCGTATTAACTTTTCCTTGTTATAACCACTATATACTACTTAACTGAGTTCCTAATAAAACGCCGTCTTGTAAAGATCACTAGCTTGTCTCATTTGGTATTCCAAATTTCTGTGCAAGCTTTTCATAGTTCAATAAAGACGTATGAGCAATGCCCTAACCACGATGTTAAAATTATCCTAGGTGATTTTAACGTAAAGCTGGGAAGTGAGGAAGTCTTTAGTAGCGTGGTCGAAAAGCACAGCCTGCACGACAACACTTCCGGCAACGGACTCAGACTAGTCAACTTTGCGGCGGGACAAAACTTTGTCGTAGCTAGTACGCGGTTCCCACGTCTCGATATTCACAAGGGAACATTGCTCACCTTTGATCGAAAAACTGTCAACCAAATCGATCATATTGCGATCGACGCAAGGCACTCTTCCAGTATTTAGGGTGTCCGGACTTTCCAAGGAGCCAACGTGGACTCGGATCACTACCCAGTTGTAGCCAAGGTATGGATGCGAATATCCAGAACCGCGAAATCAACGAAATACTGTGAGGAAATTTGACGTCGAAAAGCTACAATCGCAAGAGACCGCCAGAACCTTTGCCGATGGTGTTTCTTCTAATCTTAATCTAAGTCCTATGCCACCAGCAGCAAATGCGGAAGACCAGTGGCAGCGTTGCCAACAAGTCATCAGAGATGCAGCCTCTGATGTACTGGGTTTTTCTCGGCCACCATAACGAAACCCCTGGTTTGATGAGGAATACCGGCAAGCACATGCAGCAAAACAAGAGGCGTACAAAGTGGCATTGCATAGAGGGACTAGAGCTGCTTACGAGCTCTACGCGCGTAGGAGAAAAGAGGAACATCGACTTCTCAGAAAGAAGAAAGAGAAGCATGAGAAGCGCTCGATCGAGGAGATTGGGAGACTTTATTGGAGGAATGGTGTTCGAAAATGTTACCAAAGTTAAAAAGAACAGGGCAGACTTTTAAAGCCAGAACAGAAGCCTGCAGGGACGAAAATAGCAATATACTAGTAGAATCGCAGTCGGTGCTGAGGATATGGAAGGAACACTTCTGCAGACTGTTAAACGGCGATGACGACCAAATCCAACAAAGCTGCTGGAGCCGACGGCCTTGCCGCTGAACTTTCCAAGGCAGGAGGAGATGAGTTGGTAAGGAGCATACACCAGCTCATCTGTAAAATTTGGTTGGACGAAAGTATGCCCAATGAACGGAACCTCAGCATCGTTTCCCCGATCCTGGTGAAAGGAGACCCTCTGAACTGCGCCAACTACAGAGGTATAAGCCTCCTCGACATCGCGTATAAGATCCTGTCTGCCGTACTAAGTGAACGCCTAAAACCGATCGTCGGCAACCTGACAGGTCCTAATCAGTGCGGTTTTAGGCCGGGAAAGTCCACCATTGACCAAATATTCACACTACGGCAGATCTTGGAAAAGACCAATGAATATAAAATCGATTCGCACCACCTCTTCATCGATTTCAAAGTTGCCTACGATAGCGTGTAAAGAGACGAGTTATACAGAGCCATGTCTGGTCTTGGCATCCGTGCCAAGCTCATCCGTTTGTGCAGAATGACGAAGGAGAACTCTCGCTGCTCCATCAAAGTCGGTAAGAACATCACCGAACCGTTCGATGTCAGGAAAGGTATTAGACAAGGTGATGCGCTATCATGCGATCTCTTTAACATAGTACTTGAGAGAATTGTACGAAACTCACAAGCCAATATCGGAGGTAAAATACAATCTTTTACAAGTCTGTACAACTACTCGCTTATGCCGATGACATTGACATAATCGGAAGAAGATGAGGATGCCCTTGGTTATTTCGAGAGAAAAGTTCTTCGAGCGATCTTTGTTCCCATCTGCATAGACGGCGAGTGGAGGAGAAGGTACAATGCCGAGCTATACCGCCTGTACAATGACATCGACTTTGTCAGAAGAGTTCACATATAGCGACTAAGATGGCTGGGTCATTTAGAGCGGATGGAGCCCAACGTGCCCGCTAAGAAAGTCTTCGAATCCAACCCGGATGGACGTCGCAGTTGAGAACGACCTCGCGGTAGGTGGCGCAAACAAGTGGAGGGGGACCTCAACCAACTTGGCGTGCGCAACTGGAGGCAGCTGGCTCGTAACTGAGTTGGCTGGAGAGGTTTGTTGGTTGAGGCCCAGGTCCAACCCGGACTGTAGTGCCATCTAAGTAAGTAAGTAAGTAAGTGATCTCTCTTCCCACCGCCTGATTTCAACGGCGTTAGAATCTGTTGGACTGCGAACTTGAGGAGTGGATTTTAAAAATTCGGTCATTTTTTCGTGGTATATGGCCGTGGATTGTCTAATTCTTGTTCTGCGTATGGCGTCATTAACCCTTACTATATTCCGTTTTGATGTTGAGGATGTTGGTATGGTTTGCAGAGAAGCTATATGCTTTGACGTGCAGGTGGTAAATAGCTCTTTGGCTTTAATTAAAATATCGAAATGTCCCCCAAACAATTCTCCAGAAAACCGAAGTCTAATTTAACTTTCTACAGGCTCTCCGAGCTGCCCAAACATCACGCCACTCCTTCAAATCTGGAGCTCATAAGGGAAAATTTCTCCCGCTACCACTAACTCACAAGTTGTGCCAAATGTCCCAGATAAACCCATGTCCGCAATATACTCTGCTTTTGTCGAATAATTGTTGCCATTCGACATTGCCGTTAAAATTGCGAACCTATTCCAGTTGGTTGAGACGTAATCAACAACTTCCTGACGCACCTCGAGTGCCATTACTTCCGTTCCATATACACCGTAAGATATGGAAGAAAAGAGGCAGTCACCATTCCCTCTCATAAGCACCATACGCTGAAGCACCTTCCCACCATCAATCCATAAAATTTCTTGATTCACGTCCATAATTACTTTTCATCAAAATCATGCACTGCATAAGAATTCTTTTGTCAAGTAGTAACAGGAGAAAAACATTTTTTCACACTTACCGCGTTTTTATTAGTGTAAATGCATAAGTACATACTTCTTTTTTTCAAATTAAATAAGTCATGCAATTTTTTCTGCGAAGCCTAAAGGGCTTATCTGCAGAAGATTGGTGAAGGCTGACGAAGTGAGCAAGAATAAAAGTTAACAAAAAAAAAATTGAAATCGGAAAATTCATTCAATAGCTTAGATCATTGAGAAAAAATAAATAAATCAGAGCTTTAAACAAAACAAAATTACAATTGAAACTAATAAAACAAGGAAAAAAAAAATGCATCACATTAAAAATGATATAAAAATACTATCTACTTTATAAAAAAAATGTTTCATATTCTTTTTTCTACTTTTTTCATTATTAGTTGTTCTAAGTGGTTGTGGAAATTCGTTAAGTGTTATTGGTACGCAGTATTTAAGTTGTCTTCTGACGTAGGTATTTGAAAACCTTGGTACTTGCAGCCTACCTTTAGCACGTCTCCTTGTGTTGATCTCTTGGTCAATAGCCTTCTTGAAACGCACGTCGTCATATTACTGCAGAGGTAGAGTCATCTTGAAGAATTCTTTACATGTGTATATGTGAAAGTATCTATTTGTCCTAAATAAATATATTTTAATAGTATGGAAAGGAAATAAAAACGAAGGTGCATGAAACTTTTACGCGTTGGAAGTGAAACTTCTTATTTACTTTACTATCGCTCCTAAATTTACTTAAAGGACAACACTGATTGATTTCGCCTTTCCCTTGGCCCGGATTTATAGCTTAAACACTACTTTATTATTAATGCTTTTAACAATAAATTCAGAAATAAAAAACCAAAATACCGGGTTCACATTTCATAATTCAGTTTTTTTCGTAACACTCGATAAAATATTACTCGTAGCTAAGAAGCTTCACTTCAAAAATTTCACAATATACGATACCTTATTTTGTTGCCTCACTTGAATTCTTTGAATTATTGTTTATGTTGATTTAATTTAATTTTTATAAGGATTAACCGCAATATAACCGCAATTATTTCTCAATGAATAAATCGCAAGCAGAAAACGTCCGAATAATATTCCAAAAAAACACTTGACAATAATACAATCATCGACAATTTGTACCCCAACTATTTCTGTTGGTACAATTTAACAGAAAGCAACAGTAAAAAACTACATAAAAACATAGGAAAATAGACTCAAAGTATGAGTATTCAACTTTCAATACACTGTCTACGGCACCCTGTTAATAATTTATTTTAAATTTATTAAAACATTCTAGAATATGGACAACAACATCTCATCTAACAAAATGGAAAAATGTTCAAATATATGTATATGAGCCCCCACTTGCCAAATCGATTAACTCCATAAAACAAAAAGCGTCGAAATGTGATGAAATAATATTTATATAATTATTTATTATTCGATGGCCAACAAAATGTTGCTATTATCATGACGTAAAAAACTTGCCATTAGTGAAATTCATTATGAATACACAAAGTTAAGACTCTATGAAGTGTTTAACACATAAATTTAAAAAATTAGAAAAGTGGAGTTAATCGATTTGGCCTGTGAACGGCTCATGTACCTACGCGTATATTCCCAAGTCTCTTAATTGCATGAAGTTTTGACAGCACATTGATATCTTAATTAATAAAATTTATAATATCTTAGATTTGGCGCACGCAACGGAGACTCTTTTGTTAATTTGCACGAAAACAATCTGGTTTCCTTTGGTGCTGGTTACAAATCCTTTATTTCATATATGTAAATATAATTAGGTTACATAATTACATATGCATACATAATCCGGTCCTCTTGTACCTTACGGTGTCGAGGTTCTGTCTCTGGTTTCCGTCATCCTTTCTTTAATAAATTTTCTCCCTTTCTTCCTGTCTCTAGCTGCTTCCTTCGCCGAGTTCCAGCTTTCTCCTGCATCTTTTAGTACTTTCTCTAGCGCGCTGTTCCATGTTGTCCTGGACCTTCCCCTTCTGTTCTTCCCTTCAGTTCTAGCTTCCCAGATTTTTTTTACTTGTCTGTTGTCTTCCATCCTCACTAGATGTCCAAACCATCTCAGTTTTTTATCTTCTATAACTTTTTTCACGGATTCCACATTTCCTCTTTTCGGATGTCTTCATTTCTTTTTCTGTCTATTCTCTTTATTCCTGTCACTCTTCGAAGGTATTTCATTTCCATGGCCTGTATTTGCTTTTCTTGTCTTTCAGTAAGGATCCAGTTTTCTCCTCCATGCAACAGTACTGGTAGGTACATAGACTTGAAGATTGATATTTTTGTGGTTCGAGTTATTTCTTTATGATCTAGAAATTTTTTCTGCAACACTGCGTACAGCCTATTTGAAGATTGGATCCTTGCCTTCAATTCCTCCTCTAAGTTACCATTGCTGTTAATAACGCTTCAATTTTCTCGAAGGTCACTCCGTCCACACTCACTCTTATCGTCCCTGTTCTATTACTTACGACCATCACTTGAGTTTTCTCAACATTGAGGTGCAGATTTTGAGATTCCAGGACCTCCTTCCATACTTGTAAGTTTTTCTCTAATTTTCTTTCAGAGTTTGCAAAGATTATAATGTCATCGGCAAAAGCACATGCCCATAAAGAGATGGGTTCTAGGCGCCTATATCCCACATTAAAAATTTCCATCCTTTCCTGACACTGTCTGATTGCATCGTCCATGGCGCAGATGAACAAAAGTGGGCTTTGTGTACTCCCTTGTCTGACTCCTTCGGATGTTTTAAATGCGTCGAACATCCTGTTACTGGTTCTTACTACGTTACTTACTTACTTACTTAGATGGCGCTACAGTCCGGGGTGGACCTGGGCCTCAACCAACAAACCTCTCCAGCCAGCATGGTTACGAGCCAGCTGCCTCCAGTTGCGCACGCCAAGTTGGTTGAGGTCCCCCTCCACATGCGCCGTCCGTCCGCGGTGGATTCGAAGACTTTCTTAGCGGGAACGTTGGGCTCCATCCGCTCTAAATGCCCCAGCCATCTTAGTCGCTGTATGTGAACTCTTCTGGCTAAGTCGATGCCCTTGTACGGGCCGTATAGTTCGGCATTGTACCTTCTCCTCCACTCACCGTCTATGCAGACGGGACCAAAGATCGCTCGAAGAACTTTTCTCTCGAAATAACCAAGGGCATCCTCATCCGGTTTTGTCAAAGCCCATGCCTCTGCGCCATACAGCAGGACTGGGATGATTAATATCTTATAAAGAGTTACCTTAGTAGTTCGAGATAGAGCTTTGCTACTCAATTGCCGTTTTAGCCCATAGAAACAACGATTGGCAAGAGTAATTCTCCGTGTGATCTCTCCACTCATGTCATTTGCGGAGCTGACCATAGAGCCTAGGTAGACAAAATCCTTTACTACCTCAAAATTGTATCTGTCTATTGTGGCGTTCTGTCCAAGACGCCGATGTTGGGTGTCCTTTTTTGTAGACAGCATATATTTTGTTTTGCTTTTATTGACCGCTAGACCCATCTTTGCTGCCTCGTTCTCAATACTCGTAAATGCCCCATTGACTGCCCGCTAAGTTCTTCCGATTATGTCAATGTCATCGGCATAAGCGAGTAGTTGTACAGACTTGAAGAAGATTGTACCTCCGGGGTTGGCTTGTGAGTTTCGTACAATTCTCTCAAGTACTATGTTATAGAGATCGCATGATAGCGCGTCGCCTTGTCTAACACCTTTCCTGACATCGAATGGTTCGGTGATGTTCTTACCGACTTTGATGGAGCAGCGAGAGTTCTCCTTCGTCATTCTGCACAAACGGATGAGCTTGGCACGGATGCCAAGACTAGACATGGCTCTGTATAACTCGTCTCTTTACACGCTATCGTAGGCAACTTTGAAATCGATGAAGAGGTGGTGCGAATCGATTTTATATTCATTGGTCTTTTCCAAGATCTGCCGTAGTGTGAATATTTGGTCAATGGTGGACTTTTCCGGCCTAAAACCGCACTGATTAGGACCTGTCAGGTTGCCGACGATCAGTTTTAGGCTTTCACTTAGTACGGCAGACAGGATCTTATACGCGATGTCGAGGAGGCTTATACCTCTGTAGTTGGCGCAGTTCAGACGGTCTCCTTTCTTCAGGATCGGGCAAACGATGCTGAGGTTCCATTCATCGGGCATACTTTCGTCCGACCAGATTTTACAGATGAGCTGGTGCATGCTCCTTACCAACTCATCTCCTCCTGCCTTGAAAAGTTCAGCGGCAAGGCCGTCGGCTCCAGCAGCTTTGTTGGATTTGAGTTTAGATATCGCTATCCTCACTTCATTCTGATCGGGTTGACGGGAATCTTGACTGCCATCGTCACTGTTGAATGGCTCATTCTACCTGACAGCGGAATATTTATCATCATTGCCGTTTAACAGTCTGCAGAATTGTTCCTTCCATATTCTCAGCACCGACTGCGATTCTACTACTATGTTGCCATGTTCGTCCCTGCAGGCTTCTGTTCTGGCTTTGAAACCCTGGCATGTTCTTTTCACCCTTTGGTAAAATTTTCGAACATTATTCCTGCAATAAAGTCTCTCAATCTCCTCGATCGAGCGCTTCTCATGCTCTTTTTTCTTCTTTCTGAGAAGTCGATGTTCCTCTTTTCTCCTGCGCACGTAGCGCTCGTAAGCAGCTCTAGTCCTTCTATGCAGCGCCGCTTTGAACGCCTCTTGTTTTGCTGCATGTGCTTGCCGGTATTCCTCATCAAACCAGGGGTTTCGTTGTGGTGGCCGAGAGAAACCCAGTACATCAGAGGCGCAATCTCTGATGGTTTTTTGGCAACGCTGCCACTGGTCTTCCGCATTTGATGCTGGCGGCATAGGACTTAGATTGAGATTAGAAGAAACACGATCGGCAAAGGTTCTGGCGGTCTCTTGCGATTGTAGCTTTTCGACGTAAAATTTCCTCACAGCATTTCGTTGACTTCGCTCCGTTGTGGATATCCGCATCCATACCTTGGCTACAACTAGGTAGTGATCCGAGTCCACGTTGGCTTCTCGTTAAGTCCCGACACCCAGAATACTGGAAGAGTGCCTTGCGTCGATCGCAATGTGATCGCTTTGGTTGACAGTTTTTCGATCAAAGGAGAGCCATGTTCCTTTGTGAATATCGAGACGTGGGAACCGCGTACTAGCTACGACAAAGTTTCGCCCCGCCGCAAAGTCGATTAGCCTGAGTCCGTTGTCGGATGTGTTGTCGTGCAAGCTGTGTTTTCCGACCACGCTATTAAAGACTTCCTCTCTTCCTAGCTTTGCGTTAAAGTCGCCTATGATAATTTTAACGTCGTGGCTAGGGCATTGCTCATACGTCTTGTCCAAGAGCTGGTAGAAGTCATCCTTCGTCGCGTCGTCCTTCTCCTCGTGAGGGGCGTGAACGCATATTAGGCTAATGTTGGCAAATTTAGCCTTGATACAGATAGTCATGCTGCGCTCGTTCACATGCCGGAAACTCAAGACTTCTTGCCTAAGTCTGTCTCCAATGACAAATCCGCACCCGAATAGACGCTGTCCTTTTTGTCTGTAGCAATCGCCGTAGTAGATGTCGCAGTTTTTCATACTCCTTTTGTCCGGCCCATCCCATCGCACTTCTTGGATGGCGGTAATGTCGGATACACCGATGTCAGTAACCCACTTCGGGGATATGAGCGCCGCCGTTGGCCCATTAAGGGTTCATCCGCCATCATCTCTTTTTCAATACCCTGACGTAGTATTGAAAATCCTTACAGACCTCAGCTCCAAATATGTTGAAGTAGCTCCGGTAAGGTATCCGCTGGTCTGTAGACGTGACCGTTGATTCCATCGAGAGAATTCATCCGCCGCACGTCCTCCTTCTGAGAACCTCTTGCTTGACTTCTGAGACGCATATTTCAGCCAATCAGGTCAAAAAAAGATGCCTGGTCCGGTTAGACATATGCGCGCTGAAGTTCACCCAGATGTGCTTACGCAGGTCTGAGTGTTCAGCTGCACATATATCGTCAGACTCAGCATACGCTCATCGTTAGTTCACTATCAGGTAGCCATCCAGCGGGCACCGCCTTTAGGTGATGATGCGATTTTGCCCATCTTACTACATTATATGTATCTTTATATATACTTTTAATTGCCTCTACAAGTTCTTCTTCCACTCCTTTATTTCTTAGACTCATCCAAAGTTTCCCTCTACTTATTGTATCGAATGCCTTCTTCATATCTAAAAAACATATGTAAACATCCTTATCTTTAGCTAGCTTTTTCTCCAGAACTTGCTGCACTGTGAAGGTATGGTCTTGTATACTATGTGCTGGTCGGAATCCGCTTTGTACATCCGAAAGTTGTCTTTCCACAGTCCTTCTTAATCTTTTTTCGAGTATTGTTTCGTATACTTTGAGAGCAGTGGTAAGCAGTGTGATGCCTCTGTAGTTCCCGCAATCTTTTGTATCTCCTTTCTTATATATAGGCAGAATCACTCCATATTTCCATTCCTGTGGGATTTTCTGGCTTATCCATATCATGTTCAGTATCTTTCTCAGTTCGCTCTCTCCATCTTCTCCGAGGTATTTAATGTACTCTGGTGCTCGTTGATTCCTGGTGCCGTTGCCAGTTTAAATCTTTTGAGTGCTGCGGTTATCTCTTCTTTAGATATGTAGCTTTCTCGGTGTAACTCTTCCCTGTGTGTTTCATTTGTCTCCAAGATTTCTTCGGAATCCGTACTTTCGCCCAACTCCTCTGAATTCAAAAGTTCCTTAAAGTGTTCCTTCCATCTGCACACGATTTCCTGCTCATCTGTACCCTTCCATCTTTTGCTTTAATTGTTTGTAGCCTAAAGTCTTTTCCATTTTTTAGCGACTTGATCACCCTGTAGAACATATTTGAATTTTCTTTGCTGTTTTCTTCTACGCGTTTTCCAAAGCTTTCCCATGCTGCTTGTTTGGCTTTTAGCACTGTTTTCTTGGCTTCGTTTCTCTGTCTTTTGTAGGCGTTATATTTATCGATGCTTTTATTCTGTAGGTAGTCCAGTGTTGGGACTTAAGAATTTAAAAGTGTGGTAGATTTAGAAAAAAAAAGGGTGGTCGATTTTAAAAAAGAGTGGTAGATTTGAAATTTAACTGGTTCGATTCGAATCTCCGTGTGCAGTGTGAAATTATTGCAATCAGCACAATTTTCATAAACGAAAGGCAAACAACTTATATTCCTATTGTGTTCTTAATTTTTGTAATAGTATGTGTACTGTGTCGTCAGAGAACAGAAGAACGTCCTATGATTCCGTTTATGTAATGCAGTATCAAGTATATCGTCAGGTACTGCGTGGTTTGTGTAAGCAACGACATCTATTGCCGAAACCTGCTAGCAGTAAATATTCCCACCCGATGTGCTTACATTCCACAATTGTTCCACACAATATCCCAATTATTCCAGGATCGCTAATTCATCCCGAGCGACATCTAGTATATTCTAGAAGGTCTTGTATTTTATATAAAAACACATACCACAACCACCGTGGACACAGTTGTTTATAAGTGAATACAGCGATTACAAGAGGGATTGGACCAGTGGTATAAACAAGCGACATTGTGAAAGTAAAGCGACAGTTTAAATTGAAATAAATAAAGAATAAAGTGATTGAATGTTGTATTAGTAATAAGCGGTTTAAATATACAAAAGACGGTTTTATTTAAACGATCCCCAGCAAAAATATTACAGTATTATTTCCATTGGAAATTGTGAAAAAGAGAAAGGAACAGGAATAAAATGTGTAAAAAAAAATATGGAGATGTATGTCCATCTCCATATTTTTTTTTATTTGGAAAAATTTGGAAGTGCGAAAAAAATGTAATGAAGAAGAAATAAAAAACGTGGTAGATTTTTTGCTTAGAGTGGTAAACGTGGTAGATTCAAAATTTATTGGAAATAGTGGTAGATCTACCACAATTGTGGTAAAGTCCCAAACTGAGGTAGTCTTTCCATAATTTTTTCTTTATCTTTATTTCTCTCTTCACATTTTCAGTCCACCATGCAGTTCTCTTTTTATTGGTGCTTATTTTGTTTTTCCCGCATACTTTCTCTGCCGCTTTTAACATTGTTTCCTTAATTCTCTTCCATCTCATGTCGATATCTATTTGTATTTCCGAATATCTGGATACCTCCTCCGTTATCTCATTATACCTATTATACAGTACTCAATTTGTATACTTTAATTCGTTCTTGAGATTTTCTTTCGTTTTTATTTTCATATCCTGAGACTTGTAAAGTACTTTTTTCTCTTAGCACTGCTTCCAGTAGGTAGTGATCGCTTCCAATTTCGTAGGCCCTTTTAACTCTCACATCTATTAAGACTCCTCTGTTAGTGCGTTCTGTGATAATATAATCTATAATGGACTTCTCAGCCTTGCTTGCCATTTCTCTTGTGAATTTGTGTATATCTTTAAAAAAGGTAAAAAAGGTATTTGTTATGACCAGATCGTTGACTAAACAGAACTCCAGTAGTATTTTTCCATTAGTACATATTTAATTTTTCTTCTCCATTACCTCCTATCACCCCTTCCCACTTTTCCTTTTCTTTTCCCACTTTTGCATTCAGATCTCCGGCTATTATCAAGTTTCCTTTTCTTTTTTGGCACACCTCTTGAAGTTTTTCCCAGAATTTTTCTTTTTCGTCTTTTTGTCATCTTCATTTGGCCCGTATGCTACTACTATTGTTATAAGCCTTTCACTTTTTCCTATTTCCAACACTAAAATTCTTTCACTTTTGGTTCTCCAGTCTCTAATGTCACTTATTATATTTCTCTTGACTATGCACGCTACACCTGCTCTTGCTTGATCGCTTTCTTTCACTCCTCCACATATCATTAGGTCTCCACTGTACAGCAATATGCTACCTTTTCCTTTCTTCTTAGTTTCAGTCACAGCAAATATCTCTATTCCGGTTTGATTCATACTGTCTACAATTTCATACTCTTTCCACATTCCAGGTTCCTATTTTCCAACTGTCTGTTCTTCTGTTCTTACTATTATTTCTGATTTGGTTTTTGTTTTGATAGTTTATCTCTCTATATCCGATGTTTGTATTGTACTTTCTTAAGGTCTCATCTTTCTTTACTACGTCTAGTTTTTTGGTGAATTTCTCTTCTGTTTCTCTTCTTTTCCTCTACTTATGCAGTTTCGGCCTTGCGACCCTGAAGCTTTTACTACTTCTTCTAGT
Organism: Brachypalpus laphriformis; assembly: GCA_945910035.1. Taxonomy (NCBI): domain Eukaryota; kingdom Metazoa; phylum Arthropoda; class Insecta; order Diptera; family Syrphidae; genus Brachypalpus; species Brachypalpus laphriformis. The sequence goes on from OX246755.1 coordinate 58,448,402, forward strand.
TTATTGTTGTTTTTATTCCATCTCCATTCGGCGTTATCCATAATCAGCTTTTGTTCTCCAATCTTCTCTGTCTTTTCTTCCCTTTTTCCTTTCCTCATTTGCTATTTCCTTTAGCTTGCGTTGGATTTCTTTTTCGTTCTTTGTCATTTCCTTGTTCATGTACACCCTTCCTCTACAATTCTTTAATTCTTATTCTCCATGACTAACTGCTTTTCTCAGCAATCATCAGCCACCCGAGTATAAAGGAAAACGAATTACATCGAAGTTTTTCCAACCACTGCACCAAAGAAAGGTTCCTGCCTGGTAGTACAATGGACCGGAAAGTCTGAGTGCTCTGGGATTTGGGTTTCCTTTAAAAAAAAAAAAAAAAACTGCTTTTCTCTATAGCTCTCAAGTTCTATTTTGCATGTTTTCGGTCCTATCTTAATGACTTCCTTTATTTTTAGGTTTATATTCATTTCTCTCTGGCAAAATTTATGAATTTCGTTTCTCAGTACACTTCGTTCATCTGTGTTAATGTCTAAGCATAACATAATTGGAATGGATTATAATTCAATTACTTACGTAGTCTCCTGACTATTTGTTCGGCGTAGTTATGGCATACACTTGGCGCCTTGTGAAGATCAATCAGCAAAGTGAGAAAACACGGAAATAGTTCAATTGATTGGAGAAACAAAATGCAGTTTGACAGGTCCGTATGGAGAGGCTCCATCTGTTCGTCATTAGGGGGAAGCTACTACTTTTAGGGTCCGTCGACGCTTTCCCCAACGCTGCCCCCCGGTAGTTTCACCCTGTGCTCAACGCCTTTGGAGCTTCGATGTCAATGACCGCCAGTTCAACCACAGGTAGATACCGGTTTGTGTGTGTACGAAAGCGCTTCCGTACCTGGCCATCCTTTGATATTTTTACTTGAACCACTCGTCCCTTAGTCCAGCAGTTTCTAGGACTATTGGGGTCGACGACTAGAACGATGTCGCCAACTTCAACAGGTTTCACAGGTGTGAACCATTTTCCACGTCTAGTAAGCGTGGGGAGGTATTCTGCAACCCAGTGCTTCCAGAAGCGGCCCGCAAACTGCTGCGAGACAAGTCAATTCTTCCTAAGCACTCTGCCTTCGTCGTTGAAAACTGCTACAGGTTTGGATCCATTAGCCGAGCCTAACAGGAAATGATTGTGCGTTAGAGCCTCCTAGTGTTCAACGTCGATTGGAAGTATGTCAAGGGTCGCGAGTTCAAAATATTTTCTACTTCAATTAGCATACTTCGCAGTAATTCATCATTAGGAGTTCGAGTCGGTCTTATGGTATAGAGAACGGTTTTTATAGAGCGTATCAGCCGCTCCCAGCTACCACCCATATGCTTGGTGAGAGCTTCCGCTTATCGTTTCGTATGCCGCTTGTCCTTGATGATATGTGATGTAATCGGATGGGACCATTTTTTTGGATTGGGAGGGGTAATCTTCAAAAGACGAAACTCAGTACGTCCTGAGTAACAGTGTGGGACTCTTACCCACTAAAAACCCCCATCCCACGACCGCCCCATTCCCCGCGGTACTGCCGTCAAGCATTTCATCGCGGGGGGGGTTTTAGTCTGATGTATTCGACTAGTGCATGTTTGCATTTTCCTGCTCAGCATTTATTGTATTTCGCCGGTCTGATTCTTTCCTTTCTCTTTCTAGGGTTCTTAGAATCTTCATTATGCGCATTGTGCTCCCAGCGACTGCGTCCCATGCCTCCTGGCTTTTGAGCATTTTGCCAACGATGTTTTCTGGCGTCAGTGGGTGGCCGAGTTCACTCCTTAGTGCATTCCTTTCATCGAGGAATCTTGGGCATTCAAAAAATATATGTTCTGCGTTTTCTACGCAGTCAGCGCAATGCGGACAGTAAGGGCTTATACTTATGTAAGTACGAACGAAAGCATCCATGGCCCGTTAGGAACTGCGTTAAGTAGAACTCAAGTTCTCCATGTTGCCTGTCGAACCATGGCTGGATTTGGTCTGCCTTTCTCAGAAGCATTCCAGCGTTCTTGCCATTCTCTTAGGCTTTCTGCTCTATAGAGCCGGTTTTCGCTGGCCTCGTTTCTTTCTCTTCTTGCGCAGTACTGACGTTGCTGTTCTACTGCCAGGTTATCTATTGGGAGCATTCTCGCTACCACGCAAGCTGCATCGCTAGAAGTAGTGCGAAATGCGCAGCTAGCTCTCAATGACATATTCGATACACAGATGTGATATGTGATTTGTATGTTTTAATTGCCATGGCCCCGGCCCAAATTGGTGCGGCGTATAGGATTATAGACGTAACCACTCTAGTCAGCAGTAACCTACGGCTATGTATTGGTCCTCCTATGTTGGGCATGATACGCGCGAGTGCAGCACTTGCTATTGCACCTTTTCGGCCTACATACTTAAGGTGATCTCTAAATGAAAGTCTCGTATCTATCATGATACCTAGGTATTTTATATGCGGTTTAGATATGATTTCATGCCGCCGATTATAATGGTGAGAGTTCTTCCTACTACTTATCAGGACTGCTTCAGTTTTATGCATCATCATCATCAGCAAATCCCACTATTTTTGTTTCTTCGGGTATAGGAAGTCGCAGTATACCGTCATACATAATATTCCAGAGCAAAGGGCCAAGGACTGAGCCCTGTGGTACTCCGCCTGTGATCTTATATTCCTTGGGGCCGCGGTCTGTATTGTATACCAAGATTCTGCACCTGAAGTAGTCAACAATAACGTCTATGAGGTATTGTGGAACTCTTATCCTTCTGAGCGCTTGTAAGATGTGACTCCAATTTGCCGTATTGAAGGCGTTTTTTATGTCAAGAGTTATAACCAAGCAGTACTTTTTGGAACCGCCTCTCCATCTTCTTCCCTGTATAGCCTCTTGTGCCGTTTTAACTACCACACTGATTGCATCTGTTTTGAGCGCGCTTTTCGAAAACCGTATTGGTGTTCTGAAAGACCTCCAGATTCTTGAATTGCTGCCTCTACCCTGTTACAGATGATTCGCTCCAATATTTTGCCAGCCGTATCTAACATACAGAGCGGGCGGTATGATGATGGTTCATTTGGTGGTTTCTTACCTTTGGGAAGAAGTACTAGGTTTTGCCGTTTCCACTGATCCGGGAAGACTCCTTCCTTCAGGCACGAGTTGTAAATGTTAATAAACATTTCTGGTCTTACTTTTATAGCTGTCTTGAGTGCTATATTTGGGATACCATCTGGTGCAGGTGCTTTTTTATCTCCAATTTTATTGCAAATCTCGATTATTTCTTCTTTGTTACCTCTGGGATTGTTGGTGCCTCTACTATTGGATCAGCCGAGAATGCGTTCTCTTGTTGATGAGGAAATAGTCCGAACACGATGTTGCGTAAGAACTCTGGGCAGGTGGAAATCTGTGGCTGGCACCTTTTCAATTTTTTCATGACGTTTTGGTAGGCTTTGCCCCAAGGATTTTTGTCAGCTTCATCACACAGCTCGGCGAAACACTTCCGTTTGCTCTTTAGCATAGCTGTTTTTAGTTCCTTTCGAGCCACCCTGTGATGGATGGGACCTGGGGAGAATGATGGGTAGCCTGGTCTTCGCCGACTTCGGTCGCATGACGGATTCTTCCATTGGCTCGAACGATGCCATTTTTGTCCAAAAATGGACACAGGTTAAAGAGCGGGCTGCTTTTTTCGACGTAGCGGTTTACACTCAAGTCTGCAACTTCTTCTGGATATTCGCTAAGTTGCGCTTCTTTGAATATGGCATTCTCGGTCCGCTGACGTCCATCACATGACAGAGGTCCAGCTAGTTTAAGTTCCTTAGACCTTTTGGTGCTCAAATTGTGTATGTATCGGAAGATGTATGCCGTACTCCTCAACAACCTCGTCCAGCTTGAAATTTCATTGTACCGGAACATGTTCTCTCTCCCTGAAGTATGAGAGCCCACGAACTGCGCTTTTAACTCCTCGATTGTAGAGCACATGATTATTTCTTGTGGCCAGTTTTCCGGTGAGCGTTTGAGGAATGCTGGTCCAGTAAACCATCGGCTAGTTGTGCCGAGTTCCGGTGGCCTTTGCCATTTTGTTGCTTCATCGGCCACATTCATCCCTGTGGGAACCCATCGCCAGTCAGCTAAGGCCGTGAGCTCTAGTATTTCACTAACGCGTAAGGCCACGTATTGCCGGTACTTTCGGTGGTCAGAGCGCAGCCAGCATAGAATAGTTTTAGAGTCCGACCAGAAGTATCGTCGAGTAAACTCAATCCTATGCGAGTCTGCAATGCACTTCGCGAATCGGGCCCCTAGGAGGGCTGCCTGCAGTTTCAGCCTGGGAATTGACTGTAACTTAAGAGTCGCAACTCAAGTTTTTGCCCCAATCAGGCTACTCTCTACAAACTGGCTGTTGGATGTTCACACATATTCTACCGCAGCGTAGCCATTCTCGCTCGCGTCGACAAATACGTGGAGGTGTGTTTCAGCCCCCCAAGCTGAACTTACGTAGCATCTCGGAACCTCGACGGCTTCCACCTTTCTTAGTTGCCGTACCCATCTTCGCCATTTCTCACATTCTTCGTCTTTTATTTCCTCATCCCACGCAATACCGGAACGCCAAATCTCCTGTAGTAGAATCTTTATATACATGAGGAAGCAAGCTATTAGCCCTAGTGGGTCGAAAACTCGCAGGACTTCGCGTTTTGTGGGGCGTCGTGATCCGAAGAGAATTTCAACTTGTTTCGGGTTCACACTAAGCTTGAACGTAAGGCAGTCTGAGGACGTGCACCACCACATCCCGAGTACTTATTCCGTCCATAGCTCGACGTTGACGTTCATGTTTACTTGGTCTGTAGGCTCTGAATTAAGCGCTCTAAGAACCGCGGCGGAATCGAAAACCCAATTTCTTATATGAAAGCCACCTTGCTAATCTCCTGGGCTAACTCAATTGCCTCCTTCTCTGATGGTACGCTGTCCATTAAATCGTCTACATAGTGATTCTTCTTGATTGAACGCGTAGCTCTCGGGAATTCACCGCTGAAACGCTCAGCATTTGTATTTTTCACATATTGCGCGGTGCAGGGAGAACTTGTGGCCCCAAAGGTCATGACCATCGTAATATATGTATCGGGCTTTCCTTCTTCGTCGCTACCCCGCAAGAATCGCTGATAATGTTGGTCTTCTTTCCTGATACGGACTTGGTGGAACATTTCCATTATGTCCCCACAGATTGCCACCTTCTGTTGCCTGAACTTGTAGATAACCGATGTCAGAGGTGCTAGTTGGTCGGGACCGTACGGTCGGCAGTACGGAGTTAAGTGAGGTTCCTTGAACTGCAGCCGCGGCGTCCCAGACGATCTTGATTTTTCTCGTTTTGTTGGGATTTTCTACCGGAAAAATCGGCAGGTACCACGACCATTCACGTCCTTCGAGTACCTCTTTACGAGAGTTTACGAGCGTAGCCCTTCGCAACATATTCCTGGATTCTCTTGTTTAACGCATCAGCTAGGCCCTCCTGGCGTTCCATGCGTTTCCGGAGGCGTACTAGTCGTCTCCTAGCCATGGAGAAACTGTCAGGTAAACGGATTTCATCGAATTTCCAGAGTAGCATCGTTTCATATCTGCCGTTTTTGCAAAGGGTACGGGTGGGTAGCAAATCTAGACCTCGAGCGTCTTCAGTGGACATTATGATCTTTTGAGAGTTTGATCCAAAACTATCCTCACCCATAAACTTCTTCATTAGGCGACGTAGATCGCTACACTCACAAACATAAAAATTGTAGTTCCTACCAGTGCTTCCTTGGTCGTTTATCCTCTTGACATAATTGCCATGAACCACCCATTCAAGACGAGTTTTGGTCGCCACAGGTTCTTGTAGACGCCCCTCTTTAGATCTTAGCGGGAGCCCCAGTTGAGCGTTGTTAACGCCTATAAGCAACCGTGGAACCGCTTTATTATAAGAGTCGATGGAGAGTCCTTTCAGGTGATCGAATTTCCATTTTAAATTCACCGCGTTAAGGGTCTGCGCCGGTAAGCATAGGTTTCCCACAGTGTGAACATCTGTAAGCGGGAACTTTCCGCATTTGGTGCAGTGTTTGATACTTGCAGGTGGATCAATTCGGAGTGCCTCTCATATCGCGAAGTGTTTCCAGTCCACTTCAGGCACAGTGGCCGTGGCGTTCCCCTCGCGTTTAACTGCCTTGCTAATTCTTCATCGATTAATGTTAGAGATGAGGCTTCGTCTAGAAATGCATACGCCTTTATTCTGAGTCCTTGTCCATATAGAAACACGGGTAGGACGGGACAGGTGTCGTAGCTGCGAATAACTGGATAGCCTTTCGAGTGCACCCCCATTGGTTTCAGCATTTGGTGATCGAGCGATGTCGCTCTGGCCCTTGTGGAGGACCTTGTGGTGTTTTGAAGTACAATTATTTTTTCCGCAAACTGATTTTGAATTGCACCTGTGGTTCCTGTGCCTTTTTAGGCATAGTTTTTTACTTCAGCCCATTTCGAAGTGCGGTTAAGCTGTTGAAACTGCTTGCAGTCGGTTACTGAAGCATATCTGCCTCCACACACATAACACCTGTTCTTGTTCATAATGTGATTCGTTCCTATCAAAGTGAGCATTCACGATGCCTCTTCCTTTCCAGATTTTTTTTCGATGTTTCTTCTCCTCGGCAGGTGTAGACGGACTCGAAACGAGAACTCCGTTAGCGGCTTCAGCCATCTTGTACAGCCACGCGCTGATATGTGCAAGAGTACATGTTGGTAGCGTTTGCCTGTAAATTGCCCAGTTAAGACGCAAAGCGGGAGGAAGCTTTTTCACAAGCTCTTGCATCAGCATAGGATTGTTAAGATGGTCTACGAGTCCAGAAGCCTGAACCGTAGCACAAAGGTTCTGCACTGCAATGTGGCGAAGGTGACAATCGTTTGGAGTTTGTCTGGCTTTGGGGGCGACGTAGAGTGAATGGCCTGAAGCAGGGTATTGATAACCAGCTCGGGTCTTCCATACAGCATCCTCAGGGTCTCGATAACACGGCAAACGCAGTTTGGCTGTATTAAGAGGCTCTTCACCGCTGCAAGCGCATCACCCTTCAGAGCTTTATGTAACCGCATTAGGTTTTCGCATCAATGAAGCCACATAACTCGGTACTCCTATTGAAATTGGAGATAAAGAGTGGCCACTCCGCTGGGTCCCCTCCGAACGCTTGCAAATCTCGCGCCATTAAGTGGCGCGCTGCTATATGATTTTTAGTTAAAACATTAGATGAACGCTCTTGCTGGACAGTGTGAAAGGAAGGCAACGGTTGTGAGGCTGGTAAAGTAGGCTGATGAAGGTTTTGTGTAGTCTGGGGAGGCGTTAAGAAATCTACCGAGGACGGCATGGTGTTCTTCGATGGCACAAAAGTACGTTGTCGTGGGTCTAGCTGTGGCCCCGTGGCATCTATCCATGACTCTGCACGTTGATGCTGGGAAGTGCGCGGCTGGAAGGCGGTAGGACAGGTACCAGCATCCGTTGTGGGCTTCAAACAATTCATCGTTGGTGTCCTCTTAACCCAGTTATGTACATTGTTGGTACTTTTTATTTACGTATTCGGCATCTCCCTTTTTCCTTAGTTCGAGCTCCTCTTTCTCTCGTGTTTCCCTCAAGGTTCTCCCCTCCTCGACTTTCTGTAACTCTAGCTAGAGTTGCTTGGTTGAATAGGCCCTGGATGACCTGAAACTGGACGCGCTGTTGGATCTTCGTCGCTGTTGGCTCACAAAAACAGAGGGTTTACCCTCCATTTCTGGAGCAGTGTCGAACATGAGCGCATCCGCAGTATTCGGTCCATCGACGGGAAATACTCGACTAAAACAACTTGTCGCATTTATCGGTGTAGGGAAAAGCCCCGAATGTATGGTCGGTGCAATGGACGCTTTAGGTGCAGGAACATTTACAGCCTTATGGGCAGTGGTCGTGAGCATCGAACTGTGCGATGGCAAACCAGTTGCTGGGTAAATTGCAAAGGAGGACGAAGGGGCGCCCTCAGCTGTTACGATAGCAGGATCGTGTTTTCCACACAAAGCAGCAAATTCGGCCACATTATGCGCAGAAAATGTGGCAGCACTTTGAGCAAACGCAGCATTAGGTGGTGCTGCTGGCAGCCGATAAGATTCGTTGTAGTTAAGTAAAGTTGTCGCAGAATGTTGCGCAGCAGCAGAGCTTTCACACGTAGTAACAACTTCGGCCTCACTTCCCACAGAAACACCTTGGGCGAACGCAGGAGTGTATATGGCTGATCGTGGCTGCGACGATCCAGTATCAATAAGCGGGGTTGTCGCAGAGTGCAAGGAAGTCATAGGTGCGGTACAAATTATGGTTGTACCGACGACAGCACTCGAGTGAACATTGGACGTAGCAGTTTTGGCTTGGCTCGCTGCAGGCGCGGATACCGCTCCTGACAAACTAGATAGACAGACACTCTTACCTGCACATGCTTTACGTACGCATTCTTCCTCGCGTGTGTAGCTATCCACCCCAGCACAGGAATATTGGTTCCAAGCGTTGCATTGATCGCACTGGACCATGTTTTCGGCGGAATCGGGCTCGTCACAGGAGCAGCAGTTGTATTCCTCTAGCTGGCTTTGGGAATTCTTAACGGGCGGTCGGTGTATGCGGCTGTTTGAGGCAAAAGGCTGCAGATTTTTCATCCTTTTCGGCCGCATCATTGGAGTTTAGTAATCGCTCGATTGCTTTCACGTTGAACCATACGATTTATAAAATTGTTGCAGCAAGTTTGGCTGCAACGGAAACTCTTTTGTTAGCTTGCACGAAAACAATCTAGTTTCCCTTGGTGCTAGTTACAAATCCTTTATTTCATATATGTAAATACAATTAGGTTACATAATTGGAATGGATTATAATTCAATTACTTACGTAGTCTCCTGACTATTCGTTCGACGTAGTTAAGGCGCATACTTGGCGCCTCGTGAAGATCAAACAGCAAAGTGAGAAAACACGGAAACAATTCAATTGATGGGAGAAACAAAATGGAGTTTTACAGATCTGTGGCGACCCTTCTCCGAAGTGGCAGTTGAGTTTTCCCCACTATCGCACACAGATGGCACTTTGAACCTTTTTGAGAAAAATTTCTTTCAAGACGAAGAGACTGGCGACACAAATCTTCATACTGTTTGTGTCGCGAAAAACTACTGCTGCGTTTAAAATTTCTCTCTGCTCTTTTCAATAAAAGTTGTTCGTCTCTTGTAATGTAAAATCAGTTTTATAAAATCCAATAAATCTTTGAATTCGTTTTAAACTGTGGAGTTTCGATTGTTTCGATTATTTCGACTATTTCATCATTTAGATTTCGATTTCAAAAAGTAGATGTTGACATCTATACAGTGGTGACCCCGACGTGATTAAATTCACGTTCGAAATCACAAAATGATTAAAGACTCAGACGCCTCAGAGTCGCCACCGCCGATGGAGGCTCAAATCAAGTCAAATGAGACCGACGAACATCCCATTGAGCAATCAACCAGCTCAAGAACAATCACCCAAGACGTCAGCATTGAATCTGTTTCTTCCGAAATCAGATTACCAACTTTTTGGAAGGCACAACCTGACCTCTGGTTCCTACAAGTCGAAGCCAAATTCAGGTCGGAAAGAATCAGAAGCGACAATACCAAATTTGACATCATACTTGGCTCATTAGATTCTGAGGTGCTCCTCTACATATCCGACGTTGTTCGAGCTCCTCCAACAAAAGATAAGTACCCATTCCTTGAGCAGAGTTTAAGTAAACGCCTGTCCGATTCCAGAGAGAAGCAGCTGCACAAACTCCTCATAGATCTCGAGCTAGCTGATAAAAAACCTACACAACTGCTCAGAGAGATGAGGAACCTCGCGGACGGAGCTGTAGGGGACGAATTTCTCTATTCCCTGTGGATCAACAGAATGCCTATTAGTGTCCGGGGATTACTTTCGGTGTCTGGTAAATCAGACCTGAACACGTTAGCCGAGGTTGCAGACAGGATCATCGAAAACACCACCAACGCGTACGTCATGGCTATAAATTCCAAAGAGATTGCCAGGGAACCAATAGCAGCAACTTTTAAACTAGAACAAAGGATCAACAGTCTGGAGAAAACACTTGGTTGGTTTATGGAGGTGATCAGAACCACCATCAAGAACATTCAGACCAGTACACCAAATCGTCGCTTCCGTTCCCGTTTCCGTTCGAAAACACCAACAAGACAAGGCGTTTGCTACTTCCACAATCGATTTGGCGCCGAAGTTTAGTGCTGCACTCAACCTTGCACATTCACCAGCACACGTCAGGAAAACCTAAGCCAGGTGTCGACCGGCAGGGGCAAAGGCCGACAGCAACAACCACAACATGCCTTTCCGAGAGCTCAGACTTCACATCCACGACAAAAAAAAACGCACATCAAGTTCTTAGTAGATTCCGGCTCCGTAATTTCGGAGTACATATGTATCAGGTAAAATGCAGCCAAGCATGTTCAAACCGTACGCCGCCAACAATTCCACCATCAACACATACGGAAACAAATTCGTCACCATCGATCTTGGTTTGCGGCGATCCTACAAGTGGTCATTCCTCATTGCTGACGTAGCATCCCCAATCATCGGAGCAGATTTTTTAGTTCAGCATGGTCTGCTTGTTGACCTAAAAGACAGAAGACTTCTCGACTCCAACACGTCTCTGTCTACTCAAGGAATCCTGCAACCAGCAACTACCTTTGGAGTTTCAACTTATGACGAACAAAAAGATTTTCATGGCATTCTCAAAAATTTCATCGACATCACAAAACCTCAAACTTATTCACAACCACAATCTGATTGTTCAACATATCATCACATTATCACCACTGGCCAACCTGTTGCTGATCGTCCACGGAAGCTCTCTGGTGAGAAACTGAAAGCTGCCAAAGCTGAAATCCTCCTTCTCGAGCACGGTATTATTCGTTCATCCAGCAGTCCTTATGCCAGTCCAATTCACCTGGTGAGGAAAAAGACTGGCGATTGAAGAACATGTGGCGATTTCAGGAAACTCAATTCTCAAACCGTTCCTGACCTACTGCTGCATGACTGATGGCCATGGTCTCCACTGAAGGAAAATTGTGGGCGATGATTTGATTAATTGTTTTTACCATTGCTCAGCTTCAGGACAACGCAGAAGGATGTTTTATACTTTAACCCTTCTATTAGCTCAGAGCAGTGCTGCCGTCTCTACTGTCTTGACAGGAGACTACTGCCATTTTGATTGAAAAAAGTCGAATCTACTGTCTCCTGTTACCACAACACATTTTCCCAAATTCTCCTGTTATATATATTTTTTTCATATTTTCTTATTATTAATCTATATTTAATATAATTAGAGCTATTCTTCTTCTTATTTATTGTTCATAGTTTTTTTTTTTTAATCGAATTATTAACACTACGTGAAGTGTAAGTATTCCTTTAACGCATTATGCACCATCAACGGTCTACCATGTAACATTATTGTTCAAGTTCATCCTCTGTATAGGTATCTTTGTTGACATGGCAAAGGCTTTTGACAAGGTCTGGCATAAAGGATTCCTATACAAGCTACAAAAACTACTTCCAACAGATACAATAAAATGGTTCGACGACTGGCAAATACAAATCAACGGGGATAAAACTTATCAAGTGATATTTAGGTGCCGTGAACTAAGGCCATATGAACTAACGCCATAATGGTGCTAATTCATTTTCAAATGCGAATTAACGCCATAATCCACTTATGGCCTTATTTCACTTTCAAATGAGAACTAAAGTCATATGGTGTTAGTTCGTTTTAGAAAGTAGCCTAAGTTCTCATTTCAATGTGAATTAAAGTCATATGAAGTTATTTCTCGCCTATAAAGGTGGAGATGAACTTCGCTTTCTTATGAGAACTTGGTACACGCTCGAAAACATGAAGAGGGAAGTAACATACAATAACTAATAATGTATGTTTCTTAATACATATGTATATCGCCATAGATGCATACATAGGTATATACATTTAACGGCGTATAAACAGTGAGGTAGGTATGGGGGGGCACGCTGCCCCCCTGCAACCCCCCTGCCTGGGATCACTGTTGGATTTGAGGTGGGTGCGAGGATGGGTGTATGTAAAGTTCCTTTATATCCATGTTTCTCACCCAACCTCACACCCACCTCAAATCCAACAGTGACCCCAGGCAGGGGGGTTGCAGGGGGGCAGCATGCCCCCCCATACCTACCTCACTGTTTATACGCCGTAAAATGTATATACCTATGTAAGCATAGGTCCACTTCTTTATGGCCCACTTCTTCTTTAAGATTGTGGAACTATGGCCCTAAATGTTGTGGACTGTTGGCCCAGGTGGGTCAAAAGTCCATTGTGGACTAAACGTGAGCCGATCGTGGTGTGACATTGGACTAATAAAGTTTTATCAAAACTGTTGCATTGCATTGGCTGTGCTTCAGAGCTCGAGAGAGAAACATTTGACGGCATTAGTTCATATTTGAATGTGAATTAACACCATATGGCGTTAGTTCACATTAAGTGATGGCTTTAGCTCTCATTTGAAAGTGAATTAAAGCCATAAGTGGATTATGGCATTAATTCGTATTTAAAAGTGAATTAACGCCATTATGGCGTTAGTTCATATGGCCTTAGTTCACGGCACCGATATTTACAACAAGAACTAACTATACCTTGATACCAATTGAAATCAATGACAAACCAATCCTAATTGACGAAGTAGCAAAATATCTAGGAATGCATATGGACAGTTAACTCACATGAAGGCATCATATACAAAAAAAGGAAAATCAAATAAAACAAAAGTACAGACAACTATACTGGCTACTTCGAAAGAACTAGAAACTATCTATAATATAAACAATAAAATTCTATTACACAAAACAATCATAAAACCAATTTGGACTTACGGCATCCAATTTTGGGGAACATCAAAAAAATTGAACACAGCAATTATCCAAAGACAACAATCCAAAATTCTACGATCAATGGTGAACGCGGAATAGTATGTATGTTACAGCGAAAGTAATAAATGTGGATATTATATATACTATCCAACCATTATATATAATATCTACTTAATTCAGACAAAGTGATAATTGACATAGAATTAATCACATTAACTAGCTATTTTATATAATATCCCGGAAGACTTGGATAAAGTAATAAAACAAGTATAGGTGAGGATTATAAATTTTTATTTGCCTTAAGCGTAACTTTTTATTTATTTCGTTCATTATAACTTCAAAATATCATAATTCACATTGTCATAGATAATAATTTAACGTTAATTAAAATAGTATGTTGAAAGCTATACTTGAAAATATCATAATTCACATTGTCATAGATAATAATTTAACGTAAATAAAATAGTAAGTTGAAAGCTAAACTTGAAAATATCATAATTCATATTGTCATAGATAATAATTTAACGTTAATTAAAATAGTAAGTTGAAAGCTCACTAGCCATAACAAATAAAAAACACAGAGATGCTAGTTATTGCTTTAAAAAAAAATTAGATAAATATTATTTATTCTTACAAGTAAGGTTCTTGTGACATTTTGAGTTACACAAGAGGCTTGACTTTTTACATTTGCCTTTACTAGAAACACATTCACCAGTATAGTTGCAGTGCTGAAATCCTTGGCCGCCGAGATGTGACTCTTTTTTGCACATTCTCGGATGGTAACTTCGTGCTGGGGAACAATATCAAATGTAATAAACGTTTTTTTGCAGACAGTGAACTGATTCCTTGTGTAAAGTTCCATGCTTAGTGCCTATCTTATACATTCCTTCTGTCTCCTGGGAAATTATAACAGGTAAAATGTTTCTATCATCGGCTTTGGCGCGGTCTACATCAGGAATTTTTACCACTACATTATCACCTATATTAGCAGCTGGATATTTTACCGAAGATAGAGCTAACATTTTATCGGCCTGCTTTTTCGGAGATTGACCAACTGACTTTCTGATATCTCCAATGTATTGTTTCTTTTTATCGAGCGCAATTACCATTTCATCATCATTTCGGGCCGCTTTAACAGCTTGTCCTATCAGGTTATCTGGAATTTCAATTTGCGAACCCCCTCATTAACCTTAGTGTCGGTAATATTGGTTTCGGTTTCTCTCTCCTCACACAACTGGTTTTCGTCTTCAATTATTATTATAAATTCTAGCTCTTCTTCTGTTGACAGATCGACGAGCGCGTCTTTAGGAAGACTACTTAGTCCGATTTTAGCTTTACAGCCAAGCATTGCTTCGTAGGGGCTGCGATTTATACCTGCGTGGTATGCTCTGTTTTTCTTAAATTGAATAAATCGTAATCCTTCAGACCATTTCGTCGTCTTGTTAGATTCCAGCCAAGTACAAAGCATCTTCTCTATGTCTTGGTTAGCCCTTTCAACAGACCCTTGTGATTGAGAGTGTCGAGGCTTACCGTGTACGATTTTTAATTCTGTCCACATCGCACCGACTTCTTTAACCACCTTGTTAGCAAAATTCCCTCCCATTATCGCTTTGCAAAATACTAGGCGCTCCGAATATAGTAAAAATGTCTAGCAAATGATACGCTACCTCTTCTGCTCGTTTGCTTTCCATAGATCGCAGCTGCACGAATTTTGTTAGATGATCTTGATAGACCATGATAAATTTATAATTCCCATCTGCTTGGGACTGCATGTCAATCAGATCAGCTTGGCACCTTGAATTAAACTCGTTGCTGATAATCGGTTTTACGAAAAGACCTTTTCTTGGCAAACTTTTTTTTTCTGGCAAATTTAACACACATTTTCAAATACACTGTGACAGTTCAGCAGTTGCATTTTTATATCTTAATTTTAACTCCTTCATCGTTCTGACTTTACCACCGTGTCCAATACTAATATGACGGTCGTGGATTATTTGAAAAGTTTCGTCTAAGTGGGCGTAGTAAACAATGGGATCACCTTCGATTTTCACCGGAATTATGAGTTTTTCTGATGTTCCAATTTTAACTACATCGTACCTTGCTAGCCTCTGGTAATCTTCAGGTGTTTTCTTAGTAATCTTGTTCTTTGATTCTTTTACTTTTATAATTAAGGACAAATATTGATCGTTCGTAAACAATTGATTATTTTTTCCTTTACTTGCAATAAGTACAGAGATAGATTCATAGAAACGTCGTTTCATATGATCTGCCATCATTAAACACCGATGCAACTGTAAAAATGCATGTAAATTGCGGCACACGCGGTACTTCATCACATAACAAAACAACAACGAACACTATTGCGTCAGCCACGTGATCGCGGTGATCACACCACATGGCAACAGGATGGGGAGCGGAAGGGGAAGCAAGTCGACCGTATTTATTACTTTGACTAGCTTCGACCTGCTATTATGAATATTATCTGGATAAAGTGATTAATTTATCACATTGTCTAGACAATTTAGTCATTATATATAGTGACCATTCATTACGTATAATAGCTATTTAATCACAATGAATGTAACATGTATATATCCAATGATGACATTCATCGTGACCTCAATATCTCTACTACAATATAAACGACGACATATCCAACATAAGCAGAAGACGGTGACGTGAAATAAGGCCCAACGAAATAAAGCCAAAAATTAAAACTTTGGCCTTATTTCGTTTTAAATCTGGAAATAAAGCCAAATTTCCGATTTGGCTTTATTTCGCTTTAGAAAACGAAATAAGGCCAATTTGGCTTTATTTCGTTTCGCAGTTTCAAAAACTGGCGATGTTTTTTACTCCTATTCATCAATTACGGATCTTAAAGTTTATCATTATCAGGTAATTTGAAATAGAAACGACATTCTGGAGTACGTGAAAGTGAAACTATTCGGTGCAGGGAAATAAGTTCCCGGGAACTAAGTGGGAAATAAAACTACTTTCGTGAAGTGGACTTAGTTGCCATGTAAGTTGGGAAATAAATTCCGAAAACTCTGAGTGGTTTTATTTCCCTTTTAATGTGAAGTAAATTTTCACTGTCGACTAAGAACAAAGTAAAATTAAAGAGTCAAGTAGGTATTTTGCAATTTTTATTAAAAAAAGAGAAATTAACTTTTAACTGAGACAGAGTAATATACATACATACCAAATTTAATTAACGAAATTTTTAAAATTTCGAGTTAAAGATATATATCTAAATACATATAATATATGTTATGCGATCAATAACTATGGTGAACCCCACAGGCGGATCAGTAGAAATGCAGTGAAGTGGGAGGGTTATGATCCCTTATTTTAAAAGGAAGAAGAAGAAAGATCAATAACTATAAACAGTGAAATATGTAGGGAGGGCGTGCTGCCCCCCTGCAACCACCCCCCTTGGGCTCACTGTATACAAAAGTTCAAATGAGATAAGAAGAGATGTATTTTTCTCATGTAATAGCTGTTAATTGTATTACAGTTTGCTGATATCAATGAAAATTCATGTAAGCAAAAAAAAGAAAACATATTGCTGTTTTTTCCTACATTTCAAATTTGGCCTTATTTCCAAATCAAATTTGGCCTTATTTCGATTTGGAAATGGAAATAAAACCAATTTGGCCTTATATCCATTTTCAAATCGAAATAAGGCCAAATTTTACATTTGGTGACAAATTTTCAACGTCAACATTTTTAAATTTTTATTTTTTTATTTTTAAATCGTCATTCGTGTTCATTGCGTTATATGTTTCTGTAAATATCTCATATCTGGATTTATTAACATCATTTATATTACGGATATAATACAAACGACATACGAACTCCTCTAAGACTTCAAAAACTTTTTCCCTCGAGCCTTGTACATCCAAAGTACCAAGATAGGTAATTGCTTTTTAATATTTGTGGGACTCATTCAATTGCTTAAAAGGTCTTCGTTTTCCTTTTCTGTAAAATGTAGCATTGTAATCGCAACCAGTTACTGCATGAAATCCTGGTAAAGAATTACATAAAGATGTTCCCAGAGCATTGAACAATTTGGATAAATCCAGAAATCGTTGTGAATTTCCAACGCCAACCTCCATCCAAATGTTCAGAGAGCTCTTTAAATGTTCCATGTTACCTAACATGATCACAATAACGTTTGTATCTAAGCATTTTATTAAAACATTCGCATCTTGATCGGTGTTGCAAACATGGTAGACGATTTTGGTGTCAGCTACCTCATGTTTTTCACAAGATAAATTGTCTTCCACAGTTTTTTTCACTTTTCCATTCTCAGATTTAACCCTCCGTTGAACACATGTTTCCGTTGTCATATTAACAACTCATGGGTCTGGCCAGACCCCTATACATATGATATGATATGAAAGGTGATATGTGATAAAAGAAAGTTGTATTTCTTCATTTAATTTTAAGTTTTATTTTTGTTTTTATAAAAGGAATTTGAATGAATGTTATAAATAAAAAAAAACTAAATATTTATGTTGATGGATTGTTTGTAATGCAACAGAAACATATATAGTCGGTTTTTGAATGTTGTTGACACACCGGATTCGTACATTTAGAACAAAAGAAACGAGTTTTTCTGCGCTTCTTCTCATTTCCATGTAAGCAAAGTTTACAATCTCTTTTGCTTTGTAGTGTATTAGCTCCGCTTTGGGCAACCAATACTTCTGGCGTACACTGAAAAGAAAGAAAGATGACTTGTTATCAACTTTCTGCATTGAAAACAATAACTTCAACATTTATATTACTTACATTTATCGGCTTTCCCAAAAATGCTTCAATGGCCAAACGATTTCTGAATTGTTTCATGATGTGTACGTTGTTCATTCGCTGTTCGATGTTTGGTAGGACCAATGTTTTTGACAAGTTACATAAAAATTCTCGTCTAGCGCCGGACTTTTTGAAATCATCATTTTCCTTGCAAATGCAATATGCAGCCAATGCCATAACATCCAACATATTGCAGAAGAAAGTAAAAGTCCAACGTTTGGTTGCACGTTTTGATGTAAAATGAGAAACCATTTGATCCATGCAGTCGACCCCTGCTTTGTTTTTGTTGTAAAATAAGATCGCCTCAGGTTTTATGGCCTCACCATGACAATATTTTGAATAGTGCACTGTTGAAAAGAGGTTTACGCACTTGTTTTTTTTGGCACGTAGCTGGAAATTGAAACCAAATTTTCATGAAATCCAAATAGAGTTGAAAGAACACGGCGTGAGGGATGTTTTTTCATTTTATTTGGGATACATCTTTTATTGGATCGAACGGTTCCTACGAATGCTAGTCCAAGTTTAGCCAGACGTTTGCATCCTTCCAAAGTTGAAAAAAAATTATCAGCCACAACTGTTCTACCACTGTGGGAGTATGGTTTTGCAAGTTGTAGCATAACATTTTCGTCTTGGTTTATATCACGCTGAGCTCCTTCTTCTCGCCCTGTGTACAATTTTCCTTGTAATGGATAGTGCGTTTTCGAATCGCAAGCCCACCAAATTTTGATTACATATTTCGCTGGCTTTGAAGGAATGTATTGTGTAAATTTAGTTTTGCCACGATAAGGGAATAATTGTTCATCAATCGTAATATTTTCTTGTGGATCATAATTGTTGGTTAGGTTTTGATTCAAAAAATTCCATATATCACGAATAGCCGTAGCTTTGTCGTTTTTTGGGCGGTCAGGACGTGTACGTCCATCATCAAATCGGATATATCGGGCCAATGAAAGAAATCGATGATAAGACATGGATGCTCTAAATATAGGGAGATTTTCTGTTTCCCACAAAACGCTTGCTTTTTGCATGTTTCTGTGTGAAACTCCAGCGGCCAACATTATTCCGATAAAAGCATCTAATTCAGTGTCGGTCAGATTCTTCCAAATTTTTGGTTTTTTATCCGGATTATAGAAATTCCATTTATGAACTTCGTTTTTCCCATAGCGATTCGTTTCTGTGATGATAATGAACACAATGTTTGGTGTAAAAAACTTCTTGAATACCTCGATTGGAATGGAATTTTTTTTCTCTAGGTCCAGACCGAAATCGCATAACATTGTGTTGACGTAACCGACCAACATTAGGATCATCTTTGTTCCATCTAGTACCATCTTTTCCATAAAAACAATTTTCAGCATAATTTTGTTGTTGTTGTTGTTCAATTACGGAAGGAAAGGAATCAGCTGGTGTAGACTGCTCAGTAAAATCATCATCATCATCACTATCCATTCCTTCGTTTGGTTCAATGGCGTTTTCGTTTTCTATATCGGATGCATCGTCTTCATTTGGCAAATAATCGGCATCATTGTCATCATCATCGTCTCTGAAAGGATCTGTTTCATCTTCGCCCTCTTCAGCAAGTCTTTTACGTTCTATATCATTAGCCAAGGCTGCTGCTAAACGTTCGTAAAAATCACTATCAGAACGACCACCGCGACGCCGTGTATTGTAAATGAAGTCTATTTCTTCACTCATATTGATCAAATTTATCAGAGAATAAAAGTTTGCAAAAATTTGGCTAGTAAAATTTCTTTTGCCCGCACGAGAGTGTTATATAGTATGTTTATCGTAAACTTGTAAACTGACAAATGACAAAAATGACAAAATGACAACGCACACTAGATCAAAAACGGAAGTTAAATTTAAAGTTGCAAAGAAAAAGTACCATATAAAAAGCGAAGGAAAATTTACAAAATGCATAGTTGTATATATAAAATACATACGGGTCTGGCTGGAACCATGGGTATCGAATCCGATGTGCATATTGAAATATCCTTATAATTAAAGTTACAAGAACTATAAATAAAAAAATGTTGCATAAACCTCTCAGTAATGAAATTCTAGGAAAAGTCATGAAAACACAAGTCCCTACGACAACTGAAAATATGTTTAAAACAAAACTGAAATCAAAAAGGGTCTGGCCAGACCCATGAGTTAAACGGAGGGTTAAAACAGTAACAAAAGTCATAATTTATGTATAGTCTTTGTTCCGATAAATGGTGCCATGTCATCACTAGCCCAATGGATTGCTAAGAAATTATCCATCGCTTTCTAAAATTTGATATTTTTCAGTTCCTTTACAAAATCTGTTGGACGTACTTGATCAGGCCCAGAAATGACGTAGTTGTGGCTGTCCAAACTATCTTCCAGAAGATGTTCTCTATCTTTGATAGATGGTGAAAAATAACGTTCGAAAATGATATCGATTCTGGGTGCAGAATACCTAATAGCCATTTGGAAATTTTTTTTTTCGAGATGTTGCCGAAGGTTCTTCGAACTTCCTTTAAGAGATGCAGCATGAAAAAGCCATCGATAATTACAACATCAATATTCCGTACTGCCTACTATCATTGTATATACAACTAATAGTATTCTCATCAGACGAAATTTATTCTTACCCTCATGGTTCGCTAGGTGGCGTGTCTTCTCTTACTTCTCACAGAAAAGTATACATCCAAAGCACAAAGAAGACGAGAAAATTAACAAAAAATTCTCTTGAAGGTAGTGTACATACATACATATGTATGTACGACTGGTGTGGGTATTATTATGAAGGGTTGGTTTGTGAGATTATGTCTGGTTGTACCTTATGTATTTTTTTGTGTTTAAGTTAGTTATCAATGAATTTATTTTGCAATATGCACAGACTCAAACGTTGCTACATTTCATTATTTCTATGCGGTTACATAATAAGCAACGTTGCTATATTTCGGGTTTTGATGCATCAAGATTTTTCCTTGGGTTAATATATTTGTATCTAGGGATATGTATGTACAACTACATGTATATGCATTTGCAAAAAAATATTTAATACTTAGTCTAATGTTATATACCCCAATTAGAGATTCAGCTTCTATTATTTACAAACACTGAATTAAAGATCGGTTGTAACGACAGATTTGTTAAAACGACACTTTTTTCACTTTTTGAAATAATATATCGGTTACCAATGCTGATAATGCTTAAGATATTAATGTGGCTTAGTATATACATACATAGAAACAATCTATATATAGGTATTTGCATGTATTCTTTTACACATCACCCAGTGGGGTAAAATACACGATGCGGTTTTTTTGTTGAGGTGTCCCCGGTAGGCCCATTCCTCGTTCTATTACTTCTTCATAAATTATATTATTGCAATTACTAGATTGCATTGCACGTGCATTTAAGAAATAAGTGATTGTATTCATAAGTTATATATATGTACATATATATTAGAAGACAATGTCCAGGGAGTATTCATATCGCTGTTCTTAGCCGTAATCTTTCTTGCCTTATGATCTCCCTAGATTTCCTGCGGTCTAACACATAGCACAGGCCACAAACAAGGTCTTGGACAACCTATGACCATCTAAGTTGGATCATCTTGCATTAGCCATGTTGATAATTCTATCAAGGAGTATTTCCTTAGCCACACACCTTGTTGGTTTAATGCAGCAATTATGTCACTATGCGGGAGCTCTGCTCCTCTTATGACCAGTGCGTCGGCTTTTTCGTTGACTTCTATATTGCAGTGTCCAGGTACCCACCCAACATAATCTGACACGGTTCTAAGTACATAATGCCTCGAGCATTGTGCGGCAATTGCTGACGATCTCAGATTTTGTGACGTAAGACTGTAGCGCAGCCTGCCTGTCAATGTAGATGGCGATATTCTTATCGGATATTGATCCCATCTCAAGTAATTCCGCAGCTTTAAATACAGCTAGAACCTTTGCTTGTTTGCTAATTGAAGCCTAATAGCACAGTAATTAACTAATTATTTATTTTTATTACTTATTTTACATTCTTTTAGAAGTATTCATTTAAGATTCTCTCTATAAATTGTAGGACAATTTTGCTATACCTGATTAGCATTGGTACGTTTATCTCATTAAGGATGTGAAGGACTACGTTCTCCGATAAGACATCAATTCCAAACACAGATCTGCTTGGGTACTTTCCAACAAAGTCAAAAGTATCCTGTGTCTCTGACAAATTGCACATGCTGCAGACAGGTGGTGGATCATTCCTATGAGATATATGATTTAGTTTCTGGAGCTATCGACACAATTTTATGACCGTTGCTATTTCTTCTGTGCTATACTCATCCCGGAAGTAGTTATTGTACTCAAAATTGGGGCATAAGCAGCTGTAGACTGTAGACTTTGTAAAGTAATGCACTTCGGTCCATTGAGTCAAAAGCTGCCTTGAAGTAAACGAAGAATGCATATACAGGAATACCCCAATTTAAGTTGCTTCAACGAAAGTCTTTTAAAATGTTAGTCGTTGAAAAATACCCACCCCGACTCGGTATACGAAGAAGAAGCAGAAGATGAAAGAACAAAAGACAGAGGTGAAAGCTCTCCTTTAACATCCCAAGACTTAACTGAAAGTGAAGGCAATTTTCAGCTTGGATTCAGACAAGGATAGAAATGAAATATTTATGCAGAATATACTTAAGTAATGCCGCATTTCCTTTTATGGAATTACATGCTGAATAGAGGGGGCGCGCAGTTCAGCGGAATATAGATGCATAATTTCCAAAGATTACCCCGCAAACACACGCTCGTTATCACCCACTCCCACTTCAAAAGAAGCATGAACTAATTTAATACACTATTTATTTATGTAAATTAATTGGGCAATACAAAATATATTATATGTATGGGTGCATATACATTCATTACATGTGTATGTACATTCTAAATTAAGTGAATACAAATAAATTTGGCTGGTCATTCATTTCATTTCATGTTTAATGCATTTTATTAATTAAATTCATTATGACTTACATGCTAACAAAAACGCTTAAAATTAGCTTAATTAACTTAAAGTAACTTATGTTACCTTACTGTCCCCATGCGGGCGCTCTAAGCTAAACCTACCGCTTAATTTATATCTAACTTTATTATTTTATAACTATTTTAACAAACTAAGAAAAATGTTTTATCTAAACTTACAAACTATCTTAAAATAATCTTAACTATCTTAACTACGTTGCGTAATTAAATACGCACTTTTTTTTAGCCAAGTGCTGTGCAAATTTATTTTTTTTTGTTCAAGCCAAGTGCTGTGCTTTTTTTTTTTTTTTTTTTTTTTATTTTATTTAATTTTTTGTTTTTTTTTATAACATAACTTAAAAAACTTAGACTACCTTAAAACTATGAATGCCGGCCATAACTGTATAACAATACACACCCGCTTTGCCCAGTTAGAGGCTACCCCGGTTTGGGGGAAACGACGACGACGACGACGTTCCCTCTCCTTCAATAAGCCACCAAAATTGATCATGCTGCCTATTAACGTCTTCAATATCGCGGTCTGAAACCGCCCTACTGTACCGGAGACGCTCTACACTACTCTGTGTGACGTCTCGGTCGTAGTTGAGTCGCCTATCCACAGCACCGCTAACTTATCCTGGATCAGACCTCTTTGGTCGAAATATAGAGATTGTGCTTTCGAATCATCTTGATCAAGAAATTATCCACTCTGATCAGATTCGCCCTGTTGTACAGCACCTCATTACGGTAGAATTTTATGTACTCAGACTCAGGAGTTCTGTACAAACGAAGACAGGCCCTAGGGCAGGCCCTCTCAAACACCCGCATCTTTTCCAACAAGCTTGGCCCCACGTTGAACCACACGGGACATCCATATACGAGCATAGGCCGAATGAGGGCCATGTAGCAGATTACCTTCACCCTCGCATCGAGTTGGCTGCTATAAAAAAGTCTCTTTGTAAGGGCGAAAGCAACTTTGGCTCTGGTCAGAGCAGCATCTATATGTTTGTTAAAATATAGATATTGATCTAGCCAGACCACCTGACTACACTTCGACTCGCCAGTGGCTGACCGTGTTGTCCAACAATAGAGAACTTTCGCCAATTCTTTCTGGTGTCCCAAGAGGCCCCAGACAACGGCGTTCTGAACAGGATGGTCTCCGACTTCTGAAAGTTGATCTTTAGCTTCCAGTCATCGCAGTACCTCTTAATCTTATCGAAGTCACGTTGCAAGAGTGTTGCAATAACCTCGATCTTAGGCCCTGACCTGTACGCGATCAAGTCGTCTGCGTACGCTATGGCATGGTGAAGTGAACCTATGAGATCGCTTGTGTAAATATTGAATAAGATGGGCGAATTGACCGCACCCTGTTGCAGACCATTTTTTACTTCAAAAGTTCCAGCAGACGTCACATTGCCATTTTTCACAATGAACTTCTTACTGGTGAGCATGTCATAAAGTATGTACAGCAGTGGTTTACTTATGCCCAGCCTGCTTAGCTTGTTGAAGAGTCCCTCTAACCATACGGTATCGAAAGCCTTCTCCACGTCAACCAGGCAAGCACCCGTGCATTGCTTCTTGCTTTTATTCCACTGGATATCTGATACCAGTTTAGACGCAGCATGTGTTTTGGCTGGTCAAACGGTAGTGCATGCGATCATATGAAAACACAAGCGTTTTCACTCAGCTGAGGCCTACCAACTCCTACTCTCAACCTCCACGCGGTGACAGCCGGGTGCCTAGTACCTTAATCCAAGAAATGGGTAACCAACCCCGTTTGGCGGATTCTTGGTGGCAGCAGATGAGAGAGGGGGGAAGAGTGCTTTCCACTAGAGCACTTCTTCCTGTTCCAGGCGGCAGCGGACGAATTCCCTAGACGGAGTCAACGGTGGCATCTATAGTTCAAGTTAGGTTGAACTTAGTGAATACCTTGCGCGACCTGCCTCGGCGTATTCGGATCATAGGTCGGTAAGGAATTTCCAATGTTGGTCAGGACATTGGAATAGAGATGGTGGCGGAGGAGCCCTTGATGGGCCAACGGCAGCGCGACGACCCCAGCAAACGAAATAAGGACAACGACCTTCGGATCTGTACGTGGAATGTTCTGTCCCTTTACAGACCATGTGCAGCCGAACAACTAGCAGAGGCCCTAGACTGCTATAAAGCAGATATTACCGCCATCCAGGAAGTGCGATGGGATGGGCCGGGCAAAAAGCTACAGAGGCAACAGGCAACGCTTATTCGGATGCGGATTTGTCATACGCGGCAGACTTAGGCAAGAAGTCTTAAGCTTCCGACACGTTAGTGAGCGTATTATGTCTATCCGGATCAAGGCTAAATTCGCTAACATAAGGCTAATATGTGTTCATGCCCCCACGAAAGAAAACGACCCTGCTACCAAAGAGCTCCTCGACAAAACATACGAGCAATGTCCTAAATACGACGTTAAAATCGTATAGGGCGATTTTAACGCCAAAATAGGAAAGGAGGACGTCTTTGGTATGGCAGTCGGTAAGCATAGCCTACACGACACCACGTCTGATAACGGACTATGGGTAATTGATTTCGCTGTGGAGCGAAATGTCACGATAGCAAGCACATGGTTTCCTCATCTCGATATTCATAAGCAGATATGGCGGTCCAATGATCATGTAACGATCAACTAAATTGATCATATTGCAATCGACGCAAGGCATGCCTCCAGTATTCTGGACGTCCGGACCTTCCGAGCGGCTAACATAGGCTCGGATCATTACCATGTTGTAGCCAGGGTACGAATGTGGATATCCCAACCTGAGCAACAAAGAAGAATCACTGTGAGAAAGTTTAACGTCGAAAAGCTACAATCGCAAGAGACCGCCAGACTCTTCGCTGAACGCGTATCCCGAAATCTCTCAATCACCCGCATGCCGCCAGCATCAAGTGCCGAAGACCAGTGGCAACGCTGCCAACATGCCATCAGAAACGCCGCGACTGATGTGCTGGGTCTCGCTCGCCCACCACCGCGAAACCCCTGGTTTGACGAAGAATGCCGGCGAGTGCATGCAGCAAAACAAGAGGCATGCAAAGCGGCACTGCAAAGGAAAACGAGAGATGCTCGTGAGCTCTACGAGCAAAAGAGATCGGAAGAACATCGGCTTCTCCAAAAGAAGAAGAAAAAGCATGAGAAACGCGCGTTTGAGAATATCGAGAGTTTACACTCCAGGAACAATGTACGGAAGTCTTACCAAAAGGTAAAAAGAACGTGTCAGAGAAGTAATGCCCGTACAGAAACCTGTAGAGATCAATATCGAAACCTCGTAGTAGAACCACAGTCGGTGCTGAGAATATGGGAAAACTACTTCTGCAGACTGTATAACGGCGACGAAGACCAACATCCCGCTGTCGGGCAGAATGAATCATTCAACGTAGACGAGGATAGTCAAAATTTCCGTCCAGCTGACCAAAACGAAGTGAGGATAGCAATATCCAAGCTAAAATCGAACAAGGCTGCTGGACCTGACGGCTTACCGGCCGAACTTTTCAAGGCAGCTGGGGATGAATTGGTAGAGTGCATACACCAACTCATCAAACTGGCGCGCCGTAATGTCTCCTGCCTATCCCTGTTTTGCTGATATATTCATGGAAAGTGGTCAATCGAAATAGCCAGTTTACCCTAAAACCTATCTTCGGACGTACCACATAATATAAAGATCATTTCATGACCTGCACAAGCACACCACGTACATACATATTGTAGATACATAATGCTCTTCCGAACTCTATTTTTCCTCTCCATAGACATGTATGACAAATGTGCATGGATAGCTTTTATCTAATCCTTATCTCATTAATGATCACATACATCGGTTTCCAAACAATACATAAAAAAGGAAGTCGAGCCCTTTTTAGCGCGAGTCAATAATTGTAGCAAAAAAAAAACAAAATTTCATCCGCCAGAACCATGAAAAGGAAAAGAATATATACGTATGTACATACACAAGTAAATACAAAGCTACATATACGAGTACATCATGGTAGAAACTTCACACTATACGTTGATCGTAAAAGTTTTTTTTTTTTTTATCTTCCCACTTTCCACCTATTACCGGCTGTTTCTTTTGGTGCTCTTTTACTTTATTCTCTTCAAAGTGTGCAGTTTCTTTTGGTGCTCTTTTACTTTGTTCTCTTCAAAGTGTGCAAGAATGCAAATGGTTGGTTACTTGACGTCTCGCTAGAGGCGGTAGTGTCGATTTCCTCAATTGATACTACTATTAGTTGTATATACAATGCTACTATACTCTGTTCAATTTATATTTTCAGTACAGGGCTTCTGGAAGAGCTTTTTCAAACACACTGGTGCCTGCTGGTGTTTGCATGGCACTCAGAACCCTGAGTTGCATTGAAATTGTTTTTGTAATATTCCATAAACCCCCTACATTCGACCACATCCTGTCTCCTCCCCGGCTGTGAGGAGACTGATCGCCAATTTGCCTCTCGCTTATTGTGTTTATTAAAAAAAAGCATATTGATTCAGAGTTACCATTCGTGCGTTGATGGAAATTATAATACCTTTTTATATTTTAAGTTTAAGGAAAAAGGTGTTGTCGCAGCGTGTTCTTCTGCTTACATCTTTTCGTTTTTTTTTCTTGAAAAAACGGTTAAAATGCAGCTATACAATAGCACGTTTTTGATGGAGTTCGGTTCATTGACTAATTGCAATTTTGATTTTGAAGTGCCAAATAGTTTTTTTGTTCATGAAAATAAAAATAAAAAGAAGAGGGTTTGGGTATAATATTTGAAATAGTGCAATAAACAGGTTTTTTTTTCTGCGATTTATTTTTACGTTAAAAGAGATTAGGCCTTCTGGGGGACTCTTAAAAAAATGCGCCTACTATCTTACCTCTTGGTGGCGTGGAGAAAGATAGATTTAATTTATTTTAGATTTAGTTTAATTTTTTTAAATTTAGTTTATGGTCTACATGTTACTGTTTATGAAATCTTAATAAATAGTTGGTAACCCTACCGACACTTGTGAGAGAATTATGCCAATTTATAATGCTCACTACGGCAACCATGCGAGAGCTTTAAAATGGAGATAGCTTATTGAAATCGATAATAGTAAGGGTGAAAGGCAAATATCCTATCTTCCCTGTACTGAAAATATAAATTGAACAGAGTATATCAACTTTTGTCTACAACAATTTCACGAGAACACATTTATCGGTTTTACAAATTGTTCTATCTAAATAGCACATTGATAAAGGAACAGGTGTCAAAGGATACGATAAAACTTTTGCAATATCTATATTTGGTTCCATTGAAATAGTTGCATTTTCTGATTGGTTTTCAAAACGGTCAGGGTTTTCAGCCAATAAAAAACCGCAAATTATTGAAAGCCTGATTATTTTGTTTTTCCTAGGTAGAACAGCTGAAGGGAGAAGAAATACGATGCATTTTGTAGGAAAATGATATCTTAATACGAAACAAATGGTTTCGTATCGCGGCTACTCACTCTTTTTAAAATGTCTTCTGTTCTACTGGATATATGAAAATTTTGTATATATATTATTTTATTTAAAATTCAATTTCCTATAAGATACACTTAGTAAGTTTTCAAATGCTTCAATAGTATCGGCTATTAGATACAATAGTCGCACATCGCTTTAGTAGCGACAGTCAAACTTCGCTTGCGTTTGGCAGAATGCTCAACCCGGGATTTTCGTCTGGCAGTTGTGAATAATTACTCACGGTGATTTCAATTAACGATTAAAAAAAAATTAGCCTTGCCATTATGACGTTACCGACCCTCATTTTTATGCAGGGTTCAGCCTGTCTGGCACCCTTTCGGACCCGACCAAAATGTCTGGCAGTGGTAAAATATGTTATATAAAAAAGTAAACGACTCATATACAAAAAATCAGCTTTGCTGAAATGACGTGACCGCATCCCTTTTTTCGACGTCTTTGGGCCCCAGACTCCTCCAAACGCACCAACGGCCAGCTGCTAGACGTTGATATTTGTGATCATTAGCTCAAGTTTAACAAAAAAATATATTAATTTCCTGTGCTAAAATGACGTTTCAAAAACGTTCACCAGCTCTCCGACTATTTGTCTGTCCCATGAAATACAAAATTACTTTTATAAATGGTTAAACGCAAAAGCTAAACTTTGAACTTGAGTATCTTTTAAATTCGCCCACAAATCGGCCATCCTGGTTGCTTCACGCCCTCGGGAAACCGTCTTCAGCGTCTTAAAAGCTCGTCATTAGGCAATCATCTTCTTCATCTTTGGGGTTCTTCATCATCGTGGGAAAATATAGAGACATCTTCAACCAACGCGTCTTGTAGCGAAAAAGTATCTTCGTCTGTTCATTACTAGTATTCGTTGTATTAATCAGTATTTAAAGCGCCATCCGTTGAACCATCGCTATCTTATTCATCCTCTTCGTCTTCGCTCGTAAGTTCGGATCTGTCGCTCCACGGTTTCATGTTGTCAGCACTTGTTGTCGTCTTTCGTGGACCTTCGTGAGACCCCACCTTTTGCACCTCGTAGCGGTCGCTCATAGATACCTTGACGATATATATATATTTGGCGCAACAGCTCTTTAAGTGCCAGGGCCTAGCTTCTCGCAACCACTCATGTGGTGTGCGTTATATTTTTCACACGAATGAAAGGGACCTACAATTTAGCGCCGTATCCGAACGGCGATTTGAGAAGCTTTTTGGTGACAGCAATACTCTCGGATGTTTGTCAGACGCTCGTGAGAGGTGGGACCGTGAAAAAACTTTTCGGTGTTTTCTGGGATTCGAACTTGGAACCTCATGCACAGTGATCACACACACTAACCACTTACGCCACGGCGCCCACCTTGACGATAGAATAGGGACCTAGGAATTTAGAACAAATTTTTTGATTATTGCCAAATTGAGTTTTCCTAATCGCTACTAAATCGTTAATTTTGTATCTAGTCGTATTCTTTCGCTTCTTATTATAAGTAGGTCTTACGATTCTCTTCCTGAATGGTCTTAATCGCGGATTTTGCATTCTCGCGTCCGGCATTTCGGTCATCCTCAAACGCTACGCGAATCTGCTCGTTGATGATCTCTGCGAATTCGATGTTTTTGTTAACACAGAAAAGTAACTCAAATGGGGTTCTTTTTATGCTTCTACTCCAGGTAGAGTTGAGGCATTCCTGAAGCTGGTTGACAAACCTATACCATTTACTTGGGTCATCAACACACAACTTTGCAAGCGCTGGGATGATTATTCGGTTCACTCGTTCCACCTGACCGTTCCCGCTCGGAACGCCCATTGTAATCAGTGTATATTATATCCTTTGTGTTTCGCAGTAATCCCTAAATCCATTCGATGTAAAGGCCACTCCTTTTTCAGACACAATGCGATAAGGATTTCCAAAGTAATTCCTCTGCAACTCCAACTTGGCTAGGACTTCACCAGTTCTTGTAAACTTCCCTGGGTAGAGCAAACATATTTGGTGAAAACATCTACTACGTAGAAAATACAGGAGTACTGCTTAGTCGTTGTCGAAAGAGGACCGAGGTGGTCAATATGGTGGGTGTGTAACGGCTCTTCTTCTTTGCAAATGGGGTTTAGGAAGCCCTCCTGCTTACCGGCTTTTCGCTCGCTAACGATACATGGTACGCAATTTCTCCTACATGACTCTATCTTCTGTTTTAGTTTTGGGATGTGGTAGTCGCGGCGTATAACTTCTTCCATCTTCCGTGCTCCGAAATGTCCTTCGGCATGTACTGCCCGAATAATTTCGTCTTGCATTCTTTTAGGAACGCAAAGAAGTTTATTCTCCTGATCGTTGGATTTATAGACAATATCCGTTCTGCAAAACTTTACTGATTGCTCGTAAAAATGCATCTTTCTTTTGTGCGCATCTAAATCGGGCTAAAAATTGAGAATCGATTTTCATAATGATTGGATTTGGACTCAAGGCGTCAGCGTGTTACATGCTGGTACCAGGTCCATGTTCGAGTGCATAATCGAACACTTGTAAAGTCAGCGCCCAGCCCGCTATTCTTGCTGATATTTCTTTTCGCTCCATAGTTCCTTTAAATGCTGAACAATCTGTTACAATTTTGAACTTGCGCCCCAAAAGATACACCCTAAACGTCTTTAAAGCTTTGACAATTGCTAGGACCTCTAGCTCATAGCTTCAATAATTTACCTCAGCCTTTGTGGTCTTCTTTCTGTAGTAGTAAATGGAGTGAAATTTACCATCCTCTTCTCTCTGTAATAGTACGGCTCCATACCCAAATTTGTTGGCGTCTGTATGTACTTTGGTTTCTGCTTCCTGCTCATATAGCTTTAGTACTGGCTGTTCTACCCAACAATCCTTCAGCTGTTGAAATGCTACTTTCTCGATTGGACCAAACTTGAAAGCTGCATCTTTTCTTAGAAGACAATAATCGACGACAATAATCAACACACAGCCTTTTTGTACCATCCTTTTTGTTAGCGAATACTATCGGGCTGGCGAATTCAGAGGAGCTTGGTCTGATTATGCCATTCTTCAACCACTCACAGACCTGTGCATCGACAATTTTCTTTTCTAAAGGCGCTAGTGGCCTGGGGTTTTGCCAAATGGGATACTCATTCTTGAGGATAATGCCCATCTTTATGTGTGTTGATTTTTCTCATCATGGCTCGTAGCTATCTACCAAAGTCCTAATGATCTTTGCGTACTAATGGGCTCCTAGACTGACTTCCAGCTCCTCATTATTGTAACACATCTGGTGTTCTCATTATTTGTTATGGTGGCTACACCTCTCGAAGATAGGTTGATGTTGGTACCGTTGAGGATATCTCTTTCAACAATGAACGGTACTTTTAGGAAGTCACCGGACATCACAAAGACCCACGTTTCGAAAAGGCAATTATCGATTTCTATTGCGGCCTTAAGCGAACCTAGAGCCTTAACCCATACCTCCGATAGACCATGGACATCTATTTCGTATGGTTTTAGCTCTGGTGCACCCAACTTAATATACTCTTCGCACCGAATAATGGACAAATCACTTCCCGAGTCTATTAGAGCGCAAATATCTTGGCCATCGACCCTAACAAGCTTTCTTGCACCGTCCTTTCCTGCCTTAGCGCAGTTTGTTGACCTCGACTTGTTGCAAGCGGCTGACTTATGACCAAACTCATTGCAGCGAAAACATTTTACTCCACTCGGGCAATTGGAGCTCTTGTGTCCCTTTCTTCCACAATTATAGCACCTCGCTTGGGAAAGCTGCGCGCTATTCCCTGACGAAGCTTCGTTCTGGCAATGCCTTACGTTCTTCTTAGCCTTAGATGTTGCTAAACTTTCCTTAAATTTGGAGTACAAACTTAGCTTCTCCCTAAATTCTCTCATGGTATTGGCTCCGTAAAGAATAACTTTGTTTGTTCTTGTATCGTCTATACCGTTTACCACGTACTGGATAATAGGCTTGTCATCCA
The DNA here is from genome assembly GCA_945910035.1 of Brachypalpus laphriformis. Lineage (NCBI taxonomy): Eukaryota > Metazoa > Arthropoda > Insecta > Diptera > Syrphidae > Brachypalpus > Brachypalpus laphriformis. The sequence goes on from OX246755.1 coordinate 58,480,579, forward strand.
GACGTCCTAAGGTATCAAAGTACCCCTGTTACTTAAGGCGTCTATCTCACTTTTCAGCAACCATATTTCGACCACTTTCGGTAAACTTTCTTCCCTTGCCCTGAGCAGACTTTCTCTTAAATTCAGTTCGCTTTCAACATCTGCAATTGTAATTCGGCTGTAACGGGCCTGCCTGACTCCAATTCTTTTTCCGATGACCTGTTGCCAGATTTCTACTGCCTGACCCACCTGCCACATTATTATTTCTCGCATCTTTGCCTATCCCCAAACTTTACCAACCTTCGTCTTCTATCTCGCATTTCTAATTCCTCATGTCTTTCTATTTCTCTCCAATCTACCTGCAGCGTATTTCTCCTATTCTCGAACCAGCTAGCTCTTGTTTCGAAATCTTCGTCCATCAGTTCCATTTCTCGTATTTCCTGGGCTACGTCCCTTGGTTGTTGGTTGTTGATAGCCGTGCTATTTGCTGGCTCCCGATTTTCATTCCCCCCTCCAACCATACTCGATTCAGAAAAAAAATTGATTGTTTTTATGGAGTTTCGATTAAAAAAAAAATTTCAATGCCAAAATGACAAATTTTATAGAGAGCTTAATCGATACTCACGCCTTAATCTGAGACTCTCGATTCTCTTCGTTTGTCTAATATTGCAAGACTACAGGTGCTGCTAGGAACTCAGCAGCATGTAAAATGTTGGATTAGCTGCAAAGCTTTGTTTCCAACTAATTGGAGAAATGCAGTTTTTTAATAAAACTGATTATAAGGTGTTTCGCAAATTGATAAGTCAGTAGTAGAGTAATGTTGACTGCCCCTTGGCTTTATTTTAACTTCCGTATTTATACAATATTTTTGCTTACCAACTATTACTTAAATTCCTATAAGGTGGGTTAACAACCTATTTCTTGCACTTATGAACTAATTATGATTATTCCGCACATTGATTAATAATATGGGACATTTGAGTGCATTGCCTATAGTAGGTCATTTGAGTGCAGTGTGCTGGGGTTAATTGAGCATTCATTTTATTGGTGACTAAGATTTTTAAATATGGTATGTGCAAATGACCTGGACTTTGTAATGCGGTCAACTGATTTCTTGTTTATGTCTAAACATTTTCCGCGCCCTCGGATGACGTTGATGTTTCCTTATTTTTGCTTGATCGGTCGTACAACTCGAATCTCTGTGATGGGGTGACAGGTTGAGCGTTTCCTATGAGTATCGAATGTGGCTGATGGTGTTTGTCTGATGTGATAGATTGCTAGCGTCGCAACCGATATCTGTGGAGTATCAACAGGACTACCTTTGCTACTGCTAGCGTGACCAATCCTGTTACCGCGTGATGTCCTACCACTTTCCACGGGTGTAGCTGTGTATTCTGCATCTGCGTTTCTTCTTGGATTATTGTAGAGAAGTGGTCCGCTGATTTTAAGATAGCTTCCTCAACTAATTTTGTTGGTGGTGGTTGGTCTACAATCTTAGTCTGAGATATGTTAAAGGATAACGGCTGGTTATATGTTGCTTTAACAGGGATCGTGTCCATAATTTCTGCTGTTAGTATGTTTCGCTTAGTTTTGATTATACAACCGTTGTCTATCTGTATTACTCCTATCTGCTTGAGCTCTATGTCCTTGTGTATAGCGTAACAAACAACTGCTGCTACTGTTGGACTGTTGGTGATGAATAACCACGTGTTAATTTGATATAAGTGTTTAAATACTATATTTGGTATTTTGATTTCCCTGTATACGCAATCAATTTTTTTCTGCCTCTTATAGATTTCGTCAATTATGCAGTTAGGATTCGTGTCTATTCTTCTTACTACAGTAGGTGTGCACAGAAAGCTATGTTTTTCTTGACTTATACACTGCCGAAATTCTCTTTCAGAAAACTCAAAATATGTTCGGCTATTATAATCCGTGGCTATGATTGTGTTGAGTATGGTCGGTAATATATATGAATCGTTACCGACTCTTCGGAGAATTGGGGTTACCTTGACTATGTTATATGTTGCCATTGCTGTCAAGGGAAGGAACCAGTGGGCAATGATGTGTGTTTCATTTCTCCTACCTGTCATTCGGGTTTCAGGTTTTGGAAGTATTTTAATATTAGTTGGTAACCTTTTTGATGCGTTTTGGATGATTACTATAAGTTCGCCTGGTGTAATACTCTCCATAATTTCTGCCCTCTGCAGTATTATCCTCATTAGAATGTTGTATCTGGCTTCTAGATCTTCTAGCAAGCCTGTGGCTATGTTGTATGCTATCAGTAATTGGACGTCGATTCGGTTTATATTGAAGTCCGAAAACCATTCGACCATTTTATTTATTTCTCCCACCGCTTGGTTCAGTTTGTTCGTGAATGTATTTAGTTTTTCCTGAGTCGTTCTTTCCAAATCTCTTACTGGTGCTGCAGTCGTAAGCATAAGTGTTGTTTGATGCTGACTTGTTTGTAGTAGGTTTTGTTGATTTTGTGTTAGGGCATTGATGTCTGCATAAACTTCGTCGTTTACTCCGAAGAAATTTCGGAGAATATTTCCAAATATTCCTCTCTTCCTTCGTGCTGGAGCAGGATTTTGAAGTATTTCTATGTCTCTGAGTAGTGTCCGACCGAAGCTTCGGCTTCGGCTTCGGTCACATTCGGCTAAAAAAACTACAATCGGCTAAACCTTAGGCTTCGGCCAAAATAGGCAGAAGCCGAAGGTTTAGTTTATGGTTGATTGATTGCCGTGCGTCGTGGTAGGCGCCGAAAATTATTATTATTATTATTATTATTGCTAATGAACTACTTGTTTTTTTGTTATTTATGAGTTATTTCTTGTTTTGTTTTGAACTATTTACTATTTCAATAAAATATTAAAATTGATACTAGTTTAATTTGTTATTATTTTTGAAAAGTTAATTTGTCCCGTTAGTTTGCTTATTGCATACATACATTCCAGAAAAACTTCCAAAAAAACATTATTTTATTCACTTTTAGCATTGTATATACAACTAATAGTAGTATCACTTGAGGAAGTCGACACTACCGCCTCTAGCGAGACGTCAAGTAACCAACCACTTGCACTCTTGCACATTTTGAAGAGAACAAAGTAAAAGAGCATCAAAAGAAACTGCACATTTTGAAGAGAACAAAGTAAAAGAGCACCAAAAGAAACAGCCGATAATAGGTGGAAAGTGGGAAGATAAAAAAAAAAAAACTTTTACGATCAACGTATAGCGTGAAGTTTCTACCATGATGTACTCGTATATGTAGCTTTGTATTTACTTGAGTATGTACATATATATATATTCTTTTCCTTTTCATGGTTCTGGCGGATGAAATTAATTTTTTTTTTTTGCTACAATTATTCACTGGCGCTAAAGGGGCTCGACTTCCCTTTTTGATGTATTGTTAGGAAACCGATGTATATGTGAGCATTAATGAGATAAGGATTAGAAAGAAGCTATACATGCATATTTGTCATACATGTCTATGGAGAGGAAAAATAGAGTTCGGAAGAGCATTATGTACATATCTACAATATGTATGTACGTGGTGTGCTTGTGCAGGTCATGAAATTATCTCTATATTAATATAGGTTTTAGGGTAAACTGGCTATTTCGATTGACCGCTTTCCATGAATATATTGTATCAGCAAAACAGGGATAGGCAGGAGACATTACAGCGGTGTTCAAACGAAACAAAGCTGCTCGCAATATTCATGTCTCCTACAAGCTTTCTTCTAGGAAGTGCAATAAGGTTTTCGGTGCACCTGACCAGATGTGAGCGTTATACTCTAACTTAGGGCGTTTATTCGCCTTATACGAGTCAATTAAAGCCGAATCCTAGGTATTTTTTTATATTTTAGATGGCGCTACAGTCCGGGGTGGACCTGGGCCTCAACCAACAAACCTCTCCAGCCAGCACGGTTACGAGCCAGCTGCCTCCAGTTGCGCACGCCAAGTTGGTTGAGGTCCCCCTCCACTTGTTTGCGCCACCTACCGCGAGGTCGTCCTCTACTGCGCCGTCCGTCCGGGTTGGATTCGAAGACTTTCTTAGCGGGAAGGTTGGGCTCCATCCGCTCTAAATGACCCAGCCATCTTAGTCGCTGTATGTGAACTCTTCTGGCTAAGTCGATGTCCTTGTACAGGCCGTATAGTTCGGCATTGTACCTTCTCCTCCACTCACCGTCTATGCAGACGGGACCAAAGATCGCTCGAAGAACTTTTCTCTCGAAATAACCAAGGGCATCCTCATCAGGTTTTTTCAAAGCCCATGCCTCTGCGCCATACAGCAGGACTGGGATGATTAATGTCTTATAAAGAGTTACCTTAGTAGTTCGAGATAGGGCTTTGCTACTCAATTGCCGTTTTAGCCCATAGAAACAACGATTGGCAAGAGTAATTCTCCGTGTGATCTCTCCACTCATGTCATTTGCGGAGCTGACCATAGAGCCTAGGTAGACAAAATCCTTTACTACCTCAAAATTGTATCTGTCTATTGTGGCGTTCTGCCCAAGACGCCGATGTTGGGTGTCCTTTTTTGTAGACAGCATATATTTTGTTTTGCTTTCATTGACCGCTAGACCCATCTTTGCTGCCTCGATCTCAATACTCGTAAATGCCCCATTGACGGCCCGCTGAGTTCTTCCGATTATGTCAATGTCATCGGCATAAGCGAGTAGTTGTACAGACTTGAAGAAGATTGTACCTCCGGGGTTGGCTTGTGAGTTTCGTACAATTCTCTCAAGTATTATGTTAAAGAGATCGCATGATAGCGCGTCGCCTTGTCTAACACCTTTCCTGACATCGAACGGTTCGGTGATGTTCTTACCGACTTTGATGGAGCAGCGAGAGTTCTCCATCGTCATTCTGCACAAACGGACGAGCTTGGCAGGGATGCCAAGACTAGACATGGCTCTGTATAACTCGTCTCTATACACGCTATCATAGGCAACTTTGAAATCGATGAAAAGTTGGTGCGTATCGATTTTATATTCATGGGTTTTTTCCAAGATCTGCCGTAGTGTGAATATTTGGTCAATGGTGGACTTTCCAGGCCTGAAACCGCACTGATAAGGACCTATCAGGTTGTTGACGATCGGTTTTAGGCGTTCACATAGTACGGCAGACAGGATCTTATATGCGATATTTAGGAGACTTATACCTCTGTAATTGGCGCAGTTCAGAGGGTCTCCTTTCTTCAGGATCGGGCAAACGATGCTGAGGTTCCATTCATCGGGCATACTTTCGTCCGACCAGATTTTACAGATGAGCTGGTGCATGCTCCTTACCAACTCACCTCCTCCTGCCTTGAAAAGTTCAGCGGCAAGGCCGTCGGCTCCAGCAGCTTTGTTGGATCGAATCCTGGGTAAGTGGGGAAATATTTCCTCCACAGTTTTAGAAAATTTTGAATTGCCCAATTGCCTTGCAGTACATTGTTGAGGCACTAAGTCGTCTTAGGGTTGGTAAAGTTGTATGATCGGATGGAGTCACATTATATAAATATGGTACTGACGAACTAAACACCGATTTCACTTACTTGTTCAACAACATTTTGGAAAATAAGATAATACCAGATCGCTTCAAGGAAGCCTTGATCTCTCCCATTCATAAGAAAAGTTGTAGGTATGGCGGGAACTGCCGAGACAATTCCTTTTTAAATGCGTTAAAAGTCGACTAACTGCATAGATAGGTACCAATACTCGTAAACTGCCCAATGAATATCAAGCGGGTTTCCAGCAAGGATATTCTATTGTTGATCACGTGTTTGGCTTAAATACGAGTAGTATTGTGTAGTCATTTCTCTTGAAGAATAAGAAACTACAGGAATACCCCGCTTTACGACAGGGTTACATTCCAGAAAATTACGAATTAACTTGAAACGACTTCAATCGGATCGAATATAAATTTACTTATTTTTTTTTTTTTTTTCTTCGTGGGTAGGTGAAAATGTTCTTCTTCTTCCTTTTATCAGCGAGGCTATGATCCGAAAACAAGGGATCACAGCCCTCCCACTTCACCGCATCTCTACTGATCCGCCTGTGGGGTTCGCCTATTTGACCTCAGAAAATATCGGCAGGCCCGCCGATTTTGGATCACTCGGTTACTGAGGCCAATGAAATGCCGATGTCGTCGCATTTGTCTGATCCAGGCGTTTATAGGCCTGCCTTTCCTACATCGCGATGTCTTTGGAACGTGCATAATGATCTCTTCTTTGAACGTGGCAATACCAGCTGGTGGGTGAAAATCTTCATGAGACACTATGAGACCGTGTACTCATAGTAATGTCAGATTTCTACTGACTAAAAAAACCCTTCCCTTCGTTTTGTTTACTACGACTAAGTTAGACCTTATCAAGTAGTTTAAGCTTCAGAAGAGAATATTCGCGTGAGGCAGGTAGATTTTCAATTAAAGCACCTGCTGAAACCGTCATGACATGCGGGTTTTTGTCTTATTGCGCTAATTCGAACGGTTTACGTCACAAAATCTGAGATCGTCAGCAATTGCCGCACAATGCTCGAGGCATTATGTACTTAGAACCGTGTCAGATTATGTTGGGTGGGTACCTGGACACTGCAATATAGAAGTCAACGAAAAAGCCGACGCGCTGGTCATAAGAGGAGCAAAGCTCCCGCATAGTGACATAATTGCTGCATTAAACCAACAAGGTGCGTGGTTAAGGAAATTATCCTTGATAGAATTATCAACATGGCTAATGCAAGGTGATCCAACTTAGATGGTCATAGGTTGTCCAAGACCTTGTTTGTGGCCTGTGCTCTGTGTTAGACTGCAGGAAATCTGGGGAGATCATAAGGCAAGAAAGATTACGGTTAAGAACAGCGATATGAATACTCCCTGGACATTGTCTTCTAATATATATGTACATATATATAACTTATGAATACAATCACTTATTTCTTAAATGCACGTGTAATGCATCTAGTCATTGCAATAATATAATTTATGAAGAAGTAATAGAATAGCCCACGGAGTGGGCGCCGTGGCGTAAGTGGTTAGTGTGTCGGATCACTACGCGTGAGGTTCCGAGTTCGAATCCTACAAAACACCAAAGAGTTTTTTCACGGTCCCACCTCTCGCGAGCGTCTGACAAACATCCGAGAGTATTGTTGTCTCGAAAAAGCTTCTCAAATCGCCGTTCGGATACGGCACTAAACTGTAGGTCCCTTCCATTCGTGTGAAAAATATAACGCACACAACATGAGTGGTTGCGAGAAGCTAGGCCCTGGCACTTGAAGAGCTGTTGCGCCAAATATTTATTTATTTATTTAATAGAACGAGGAATGGGCCTACCGGGGACACCTCAACAAAAAAACCGCATCGAGTATTTTACCCCACTGGGTGATATGTAAAAGAATACATGCAAATACCTATATATAGATTGCTTCTATATATGCATATACTAAGCCACATTAATATCTTAAGCATTATCAGCATTGGTAACCGATATATTATTTCAAAAAGTGAAAAAAGTGTCGTTTTAAGAAATCTGTGGTTACAACCGATCTTTAATTCAGTGTTTGTAAATAATAGAAGATGAATCTCTAATTGGGGTATAAAGCATTAGACTAAGTATTCAATTTTTTTTTTGCAAATGCTTATATGTACATGTACTTGTACATACATATCCCTAGATACAAATATATTAACCCAAGGAAAAATCTTGATGCATCAAAACCCGAAATATAGCAACGTTGCTTATTATGTAACCGCATAGAAATAATGAAATGTAGCAACATTTGAGCCTGTGCATATTGCAAAATAAATTCATTGATAACTAACTTATACACCAAAAAATACAAAAAAATACGAAAGGTACAACCAGACATAATCTCACAAACCAACCCTTCATAATAATACCCACACCAGTCGTACATACATATGTATGTATGTACACTACCTCGAAGAGAATTTTTTGTTAATTTTCTCGTCTTCTTTGTGCTTTTCCATTTCGGTTTCGTTGTATACTTTTCTGTGAGAAGTAAGAGAAGACACGCCACCTAGCGAACCATGAGGGTAAGAATAAATTTCGTCTGATGAGAATACTATTAGTTGTATATACAATGCTTTTAGTCAATCTTAAACGGAAATTCTTTAAGTTATTAAAGCTTCGGCTTCGGCTTCGGCCGAAGGCTGTTGTTTAGCCGATTATTCGGCTTCGGCTTCGGCTAAAAATCGAACTTCTGTTCGCCCTCCCTTCTCTGATACTCCGCTATAGTAATCTGCCTTTTCGGAGTCGGCATTTTTGTTGTGTGAGGGTTGGGTTCTGGGTGGATTTTTCTTTTCATAGTTCGTATTGTCTCTTCTTTTCGCAGTTTTTCGTTAGGAACGAGATTGCTATAACCAGCGACTGGATTAATACACCTTTTTTTTGGTATTCTGCTATGTTTAAATGAGTTTTTTTTCATGAATATTTTGCACATGGTGATTGTTGACTTGCGTTACTATTGTTTGAACTTCAGTTGCTTCACTGTCTTCGACCGGGAGTTTGCATATTTTCGTTATTGGTCGTGTAAGCGTTGAATTTCCTTTGCATCGGACCTCAACAACTCTGACTTTGTCGTCTGCACCTGGATGTGTTCTAGTGATTCTTCCTAAAAACCATTTGGCTAGGGGTAGATTCTCATCCTTTATAAGCACTAGTTCTCCAACTCGGATGTTGGTGAAGGGATTCTTCCATTTAATTCGTTGCTGAAGTTGGTGTAGATATTCTGAGGACCATGTGTTCCAAACGTCTCTAGTCAATTTTTCGACTAATCTCCACCGTTTAAGTAGGCTGACGTGTTTGTTTTCATCATAAGGCTGAGGTGGACTCACTAATGATGTGCCAATGAGAAAGTGGCCTGGAGTGAGTGCGTTGCAGTCAAGTGGATCGCTGGTTAGTTGGCACAGTGGTCGAGAATTAAGACAAGATTCAATTTGGTAAGGAACCGTGCTAAGCTCTTTAAACGTCAATGAGACTTCGCCGATAACCCTCTTCATGTGTTGTTTGACGGATTTTACTGCAGCCTCCCATATTCCGCCAAACTGTGGAGTCGCAGGTGGATTGAAGTGCCATTGTATGCCATCGGTTACAAAGAGTTTTGCCACATGATCTTCCGAGTTTTTAATCGCCTTTCGCATATCTTCGTCCAAGTTCCGTTGCGCACCGACAACGTTTGTTCCGCAGTCGCTATAGATGTGTGCACACAGTCCCCTCCGGGCTGTAAATCGCTTAAATGCTGCTAAAAAGGTATCAGATGTCATGTCACTTACAGCTTCGATATGTACGGCTTTCGTTGTCATGCAAACAAAAACTGCTTTATACGACGAAAGTCCTCTCGTCCTTGATGCTTTAATTTTTATAGGACCTGCGTAATCTACCTAGCAGCTGGTAGGCAGCCCATTTGTTGTTCCATTGTCTTTGCTCTAAACCGAGTGCATACTATGCATTGGTGAATATGGTGTCGTATTGTATTTCGTCCATCAATGATCCAATATTGTTTCTGAAGAAATGCTAATGTGGCTTGGTTGCCGCTGTGCATCGTTCTTTCATGGCCATCTCTTACTATTAGTGTTGTTAAATGGCTTTTTCGAGGTAAGGTTATAGGGTGAATTTCATCGTATGTTAGAAATGATTGTTGTAATCTACCACCGATGCGTAGTATCCCGTTGTCATCAAGGAATGGCATAAATTGCAGTAGCTTACTTTTTGGTGAGAGACCTTTGCCCAGCCTTAGTCTCGATATTTCTTCCTTAAAATTGACTGCCTGTGTGGCGCAAATCACTTGGTATTTGGCTTGCGTGATTTCCTCAGGCGTTAGACTTGTAGATTCATAGCCCATTTCTGTTCGTTTGCATTTATTTATGAACCGATTACAGTAGGCTACTATTCTTAGAAGTCTTCTAAGGTTTGGACATCGTTCGATTATTCGATTACTATCTGCTATGTTCTTTGTGTGTTGAGTCTCGTTATTATTAGTTTCTATTGTAGAGGTTATTGATTGAATTATGTTTTCTACCTCCGTTTGTTTCATCCAGGCTGGACCCTCCCACCAGAGCGAATGATTTTTTCAGTTCATCAGGATAAATTCCTCTTGAGGCGCAATCTGCCGGATTTTCATTTGTTTTAACGTATTGCCATTGGTGTGGTTTAGTTGATTGTTGTATTTCGCTAACCCTGTTGGCCAAAAATTGTTCCCATCTGCTGGGGTCGCCTTTTATCCATGCCAGTACTATTTGCGAGTCTGACCACAGGTTGATTGATGATACTGGTATAGCCAATGAGCTAACTGTGTGCTCGAGAATCTTAGATAGTAGTAGGGCGGCGCATAACTCTAGTTTTGGAATCGTCTTTTCGGGTTTAATTGGTGCCACCTTTGATTTTGCTGTTAGCAACCGTATAATTACTTCGCCTTCGGATGTTGTCACCTTACTATAAATGACTGCTGCATATGACTTTTCGCTTGCATCACAGAATCCATGTAACTCGAATTTTGAGTGTTTCGAGTCTCTGTGGATCCACCTGGATAGAGTGATCTTCTGTAGTGTGGGAAGCGTTTCCCTAAATTTGGTCCATTTTCGAAGGATGCTGTCGGGAATTGGATCTTCCCATGCCAGTTCTTCTTTCCATAGTTCCTGCAGCATTTGCTTTGCGGTGATTATGACGGGTGACAGCCATCCTAACGGATCGAATATTTTGGCTATGTCTGACAGAAGTAATCGTTCGGTTATCTTACCGTTGCTTGGCAAGGTTTTAACTTTTATTTGGAACTGGTCCATTCTTGGAGGCCAGTGAATTCCTAGTGCTTTTACTAATCCGTCATCTTTTATTTCCAGGACGAAATTCTCCTTATTGCTGGTTGCTATTGTACTTAACAGTTCGGAGTTGTTGCTTGTCCATTTTCTTAGGGAGAGGCCTCCTGCGGACATCAAGTTGCATAGTTCACGTTGCAGAAGTTTTGCTTCTTTAAGCGTGTCTGCTCCTGACATCATATCATCCACGTAAAATTCTTCTCGTACTACTCTGGCGGCGTTTGGATTCTTTTGGTTTTCATCTTTGGCCAATTGAAGCATGGTTTTGATTGCCAAGTATGGCGCAGATGACGTTCCATAGATTACTGTGGTTAACGCGTATTCCTTAATGGGTTGGTCAGGTGAGTTTCTCCACAATATTCGTTGGTAGTCTTGATCTCGTTTGTCAATCTTAGTTTGCCGATACATTTTTTCTACATCGGCTGTAAATACATACTTGTATCTTCGCCACCGTAGAAGTATTGTTGACAAATCGGATTGTAGGCGAGGGCCGATGAGCATAGTGTCGTTTAAACTTGCTCCACTTTGTGTTTTGCATGAAGCATCGAAAACAACACGCAGTTTTTTTTTTAATTACAGGTTGATGTGGCATATAGTATACTACTTCGGTTGGTCGTTGGACAGCGATCGGTACCATGTGTCCTAGCGCAAGATATTCCTTTATGAATTTCTTATATTCTTTAGCGAGTTGTTCATCTCTTCTGAACGTTTTTTTCCATTTGTAGTAGTCTGGCTGTTGCACGCTTCCGTGAATCACCCAGTTTCTGTTTATTTGGCTTGAATGGTATCCTGACGGTGTATGTGCCATCTTTATTCCTCCTGTGGGTTTTTTCATAAAGTTGTTCGCATGTTTCATCTTCAATCTTATGGATGCTTTCCGATTCTGGCTCCTCGAGTTCCCAAAACCTTTTTAATTGTTTATCCAGCCTGGTAAGATCTAATTTGGAAATCATTGATATTACTTTGATTTCATTTCTTGGCATAGGAATTCTTCCGGAAATGACCCATCCTAGTTCTGTATTTTGGGCTAGTATTCCCTTTGATGTTTTTGGAATACTTATACGTCGGCTCCTATTATCATACCAATTGGCCCAGGTTGATTAAATGTTTGGTCTGCCAGTACACAGTCCGTAATGCAGAAGTGAAATGCATGTTTGGTAGTTGTTTCGTAAGTTTCGTTAATATCAGCGCCCCAATGTTGGCTTTGAATGATGACGGAAATTGCGGTTGGATTTGAAGGCGTACTTTTCCTAAGGCTGTTGCAGCGTTCGTTGCTCCCAGTCCCGATACCTTGGCGTATGTTTTAATTCTAGGAATTGACAGCAATTGCACGGCATGCTCTGTAATAAAGGAGTCTTGTGAACCTGTGTCGATAAGAGCACGCAGTAATTCCTGTTTTCCGTTTAAGGATGTTGCTTTTATTATTGCAGTAGCTAGCAGTACATCAGAATTTTGTTTAGCTACCGTATTCTGAACCCGAATTGGTTTATTGGGATTATATGGTTCCTGGTGGATTAAAGTATGATGGTTTTTCTGGCATTTGCTGCACGTTCGTCGGCTATGGCAGCTTTCGTTTGTTGTATGGTTAAGACAGTTTCGGCATAAGTTAAGACGTCTTATTGCGTCGATGCGTTGTTGATTATTCATCGCAAGGAAGGCAGTACAGTTGTACATACAGTATAACTTTTGGCAGTATCGGCACCTCTGTTCAGTAGTTGTATGGTAGTTTCGCACCGTTGGCCCTCTGGAAGAGGTCTTTTATAGAATATGTTCTCGCCTTTTATTTTCTCCAAAGGCTTCTAAGGCTTGGAACCTGTTTGTTAGGAAGTGGTGAAATTGTTCAAGTGTTGGTATTTGCTTGACGTTAGGAAATGATTGTTCAAACGTCTTTACGGACTCAAAGTCTAGTTTTTGGGTTAATAGGTGAACGACTATAGGATCCCATGAAGTTGTGTCGATGCCCAAGTTGCTTATTCCATGTAGGCATTCCTTACTTGTGTCGTGCATGTTCTTGAGGATGGTACTAGACTCTACCTCCACTTTTGGTTGTGTGAGCAAAGTTTGAAAGTAGCTTGATAGTATCTTTCTCTTGTTCTCATATCTTTCTTTAATTAGTTTCCAGGTTACATTGTAACTGGAGTTGCTGACTTCCAGATGGCTTACCAGTCTTGCTGCTTCTCCTTTCAAATTGCTCTTCAGGTATTGCATCTTTTCAACGTCTGCTAGTTTTTTATTCGTATGAATCAGTTGTCCGAATATGTTATGGAATTCGACCCAATTGTTAAATTTGCCTTCAAACGTAGGAATCTGAAGACGTGGAAGTCTTACGTCGTGCTCTGCATGGCTAATTGTTTCAATGTTTTTCATCTCCCGCATTAAGATCACGGTATCGTAATACCGTCGTCGAAGATTCTCTACTTGAGTCGTAATCACTTCTGTTTTGCTGACGTCACCAATGTGCATTAATACTTCCTCATGAATCGACTCAATTTTTTGCCATTCTTCTATTAGGTTATTCGTCTTGAATTCAATACAGGCATTACTCATACGAGTATTGTTGTTGCTATTGACGAACTCCAATTGTTTCGTAAATGACATAATACCAATCTGTGCTAGCTTGCATTTTGGTGACTCTATGCCACTGGGTATGGGTGACGATTTCGTTCGTTCTGCTGACAACGTAAATTTCGCCTTAGATAATTCGTCGTCGTGTTTTGCCTCGCTTGTTATTGAAGGCTGGTCAGTTACCTCCAATGCGGCTGCCTATGATGCAAGTTTTTGGAGTATTTTATGTTTAATTTGCTCGACTTGGGCAAAGAATTCCTTTCTAAAATACTTGTGGTCGGGTTGGTTAAGCCTTTTAATTTCCTCGTGTAGTTGAAGAAATATTACCCATAGGCACTTAACTTCTTCCTCCTTCTTGATGATGAACTCAGGTGTCCCCCTAGCTATCTGTTCTTTTCCGACTTGTTCTAGGAGTTTGGTCATGGATTTGCCGATCTCTTCCTGTTGGATGGTTAAATTTTCCATGGTTCCTAGGTTAAGTTGCTCGTACAAAAGGGGATACGTAAAGGATAAATGAAAGGTTAAACGTCTTTAATTTAGGAGACTGAGAAATTTTTAACAGGGTGGTTTATCCGGCTCGAAGGACCAATGATAAGTCAGTTGTAGAGTAATGTTGACTGCCCTTGGCTTTATTTTAACTTCCGTATTTATACAATATTTTTGCTTACTAACTATTACTTAAATTCCTATAAGGTGGGTTAACAACCCATTTCTTGCACTTATGAACTAATTATGATTATTTCGCACATTGATTAATAATATGGGTCATTTGAGTGCATTGCCTATAGTAGGTCATTTGAGTGCAGTGCGCTGGGGTTAATTGAGCAATCATTTTATTGGTCACTAAGATTTTTAAATATGGTATGTGCAAATGACCTGGACTTTGTAATGCTCTCAACTGATTTCTTGTTTATGTCTAAACACAAATTAATAATCGCAGTTACTGTGGTTTGAATGCGATGCGAGTGGTGGTAAAAATTGTCTTGCTCTTATACGGCGAGTATTTTTAGTTGGTAGTTCTACTTTCGTTTTTTAGTAGTTATTTGATTTCTACTCACAGTATTTCCGAATTCTCTATACTTAGGGTTTGGAAGCGGGTCTTCTTTTCCTTTTCCTTGCGTAGCGGGCGGTGTTCGGTAACGGGGTGGTTTTGCTGCCCGTTAATTTGAATACGTTTCTTGAATCCATTCCTTGAATATTCGTATGAAGTGACTTCTGACACCAATTTTGTAGGATTTTTATAAAAAGATCACTTATTTAAGTTAAGTTTACATCAAATGGGCGAAAAACAACGTCTTCTTCGATTGGTAGCAAATCTTTGTCTGTCCTATGAAATACAAAGTTACTTTTAGAAATGGTTAAACTCAAAAGCTAAACTTTGAACTTGAGTATCTTTTAAATTCGCTGCTTTAACCAAGGTTCACCGCAGCGGCCACCAGCATAGTCCACATAGACGTAACTTAAAGCTGTAACTTAAAGCTGTTACCTGTGTTTGTATAAAAAGTAATTAAATCATTCAACGTATGTAATCAGTGTGTCTACGAAAAACGTATGCAACTTAAAACAGACTAAATTAAAATTGTATCTTAACTTTAAACAAAAAAGGGCGATATGACATAACTTCTTCTTCTTCTTCCTTTTATCAGCGAGGCTATGATCCGAAAACAAGGGATCACAACCCTCCCACTTCACCGCATTTCTACTGATCCGCCTGTGGGGTTCGCCTATTTGACCTCAGAAAATATCGGCAGGCCTGCCGATTTTGGATCACTCGGTTACTGAGGCCAATGAAATGCCGATGTCGTCGCATTTGTCTGATCCAGGCGTTTATAGGCCTGCCTTTCCTACATCGCGATGTCTTTGGAACGTGCATTGATATTGCCTTTTTAACAGGGTTCAAATGATCTCTTCTTTGAACGTGGCAATACCAACTGAGCCGGTCACACTCTATTTTTTGTACGATGGTTTCCTTGATGTGAAAGCTTCCACGGATCTTCGAACTTCTTATTCGATCAAGCTTTGTCACTCCTGCTGTCATGCGAAGCATCTTCATCTCAGCTGCCGTTAATTTACTCTCATACTTTTTGTACATTGTCCAACATTGTGAACCGTATGTGAGCGCTGGACGTACAACTGCGGTGTAGAGCCTTCCTTTCAACTTAGGGGGCATTTTTCTGTCACAGAAGATAGCGGAATTTTCTCGCCACTTCATCCACCCTACGCTTACACGATGATTGATGTCGTCATCACAAGTTGCTTTGCTATTGATCATAGATCCCAGATATTTGAACTTTTCGCACTTGGGAAGCACTGTTCCATTCAAATAAATGTCTGGAATAGGCCTGAGTGGATCAGAGAACGGGCAGCACAAGTACTCTGTCTTTTTTGAACTAATGCGATACCCATTTCCCTCCAAAACGTCCACCCACACATCAAGTGCTCGTTGCAGTGATGTAGGATCCTCACTTATGATGGCTCCATCGTCAGCAAAGAATAACTGATGTACCTTGGGGTCCATCACTTTACCTTCAAGCAGATAATCAAGGACTGTAATAAAGAGCAAAGGACTTAAAACGCTTCCCTGGTGTACCCCGACTTTGATTGGGAACTCTTCGGTTACTCCAGCGGGGCATCTTACTCTTGTCTTTGCTCCTTCGTACATGTCCATGATCATCTGTACATAGGTTTCTGGAACCCCTCGATGTCTAAGCGCCACCCATATCAGATGTCGTGGCTGTGTGTCGAATGCCTTTTCAAAGTCAACCAATACAATATGCAAATCCCTTAAGGAATCACGATGTTTTTCCATTATGATCCTTATACTTTGGATTGCATCTGTGGTTGATTTACCCGAAACAAACCCGCACTGATCATCAGATAGCCGTATTATTTTTCGCAGCCGGCCACCTAATACCCGCTCAACGATCTTCATGGTGTGTGACATGAGCTTGATCGAACGGTAGTTATCACAGTTTCGCGTATCACCCTTCCCTTTATATACAGGGAGAAGGTAACTTTCCCTCCATTCATTCGGCATTGGATCACCTCTCACGAATTTGGAGATGAGAATTCTGAGCCATCTGAACCCGATCTCTCCCATCTTTTTCCAGAACTCAGAGGGTATTTCGTCTGGCCCAATCGCTTTTCGTTTTTTGGAGTATTTGACCGCCTCACTAACTTCTTCGACTGTAATGTCGGGTATTTCTTCACAGTTAGGGGTGGCTCTTGGAAAGTATAGCCGGGGAAACTGTTCATTCAAAAGCTCTTCACAATACTGCCGCCACCTCTGCAGAATTTTGTCGTCATCCACAAGAAGCTGGCCATGAGCATTGCTAATGAACTTTGGCGAACGAATCTCCTGAGCATTCTTCCTTCTTTGGGCGGCTATTTTGAAGATAGTGGCACTCTTGTTCATATTGTGTCTTCGCAGCTCCTGGATAGCCTGGTTTGCGTCAGCAACCGGGGAAAATATTTTCTCCAGCTCCCGATACAGGCCCTCCGTACTCTCTGCTTGAAGCTGAGCGCACTTCTTCTTCGCTTTTTTCTTGCAGCATCTGTATTCCATTTCGAGGCGAGCTTTTTCGTCACTATTATTAGAGGGGCACTTTGACCAAGCTTTGAAAGCCGCTTTCTTCTCATTTATCACTTTCTTAGCTTCACCACTCCACCACCATGTTTCTTTGGCGTGTTGATGGTGGCCTTTTGAAGCTCCTAGCAGTGATTTGGCCTTCTTTAAGCAAGTTCGCTGTAGGGAATCCCACATATTTTGTGCTCTGCACTCTTCATCCTCAGCTCCGCTGATGGTGTGAGAGAGGTAATTCTTTATTACGAAAACAAAAGCCTCGCCTTTTTCTTTGTCCAGATTGTACCACTTGATTTTCTCAGAGACCCTTGTTTGTTTGCTTTTCTTTTGTGTTTTCATAAACGATATGACATAACGTCGCGTCGTATCAATTCCTTTTAATCCTTTTAATCTAAATGTTGATTATAGACAGAGTATAATACTTTCGGGTAATAAAAAAAAACCCTTAAGACAATATAGTGTAACTTAATAAAGTGCAAATTTATTTATTTTTTACGGTTTTTAAAATTCAAAATATTTTTTAGGTTGCTTGACAATGAATTTATTATTGTTGGTATAATGTAGATGAGTTGTCTTCGTCCGCAGTTGTTGTAGATTGCAAGCATTCCCAACAGTTGTTGAGCTCGTCTTCTTGTGTTTTGATTATGGCGTAAAGGTTGTTGGAAACGGGGGTCATCATAATATTCTAGTACTCTAAAATTATTGTCGTTGCCATTAATGTTATAACTAAGCGTTGTTGAAGGTTCAGAATCTTATCAATGTGTGTTTTTGATGCATAATCCCATGCTAATATGCCATATCTTACACGGGACTCAGCAAAAGAATAGTAAACCAGCTTTTGGACATCTGTGGTAGTGTATCTCTTCAGGAATGCCATCGCAAAAACAGCACTTTTTAGTTGCAGTTGCAATCGCTGAATGTGTTCATACCAAATGAAATGATCGTCTATGATTTCCCAAGTAGCTGATACTTTTCACGACCTCAATGGCTTTGCTTCTTATAGCACTTGAACAGTCTTCATTTTTGTGGTAAATGCGTATAGCAGCTGTTGGTTTATTTGGTGTGCGTATGTGCATTATCCTAGTTTTCTCCGAGTTTATTACTAAACTGTGATCATGGCACCATCGCGATACCCTATCAAACGCCTCCTGCAGTATAGCTGTCGCGGTGTCAAGACATCTGTGCTTTACAACAAAAGCAATATCATCTGCGTAAGCGAATACAGTACTTTTTTCGAATACACGTTGTAACGAAGTGACATAATCCACCACCCCAGAAGCGATCATCCACATTCCACACATCTCACTAACCACCTAATGCGGAGGCCGCCATCTGTTGGCAGGTAGCGATACCGAATCTGCTGTCAAACAAGAGGAGAAAATGTAAATACAAAGGTCACAGACGAGAATGTGGAGGAAATTTTGCATTGGCTCAAAATTCACATTCTCGTCTTGCAGGACTTTTCCATAAAGAGTGTGGATGAGAGTCAGTCGGGAGAGTCTGCTCAAGTGGTGAAAGTACCAATCTCGTGTACTCTTGACAGCCTCTCGGAATTGGTCTTACAACTTTCCACAATTTTCTGCCTTCACCTCGGTGATAGGGCAATAATCCACGGGTCTGCTACTAGCGATAGCCGGCCCGTCCGATAGGTTTCTCCCCTTCTGAGGGAAACAAATTAAGTAAATTACAGCGGATTTGCCGACCTTTGTCGAGCTACAGCACGCCTGCCCTAAGTGCGGACGGCTACATTCCAAGCCTGCCCTAAGTGCGGACTGGATCCTTCCCAAGCCTGCCCTAAGTGCGGACTGGGTCACAGCACGCCTGCCCTAAGTGCGGACGGCTACATTCCAAGCCTGCCCTAAGTGCGGACTGGATCCTTCCCAAGCCTGCCCTAAGTGCGGACTGGGTCACAGCACGCCTGCCCTAAGTCCGGACGGCTACATTCCAAGCCTGCCCTAAGTGCGGACTGGATCCTTCCCAAGCCTGCCCTAAGTGCGGACTGGGTCACAGCACGCTTGCCCTAAGTGCGGACGGCTACATTCCAAGCCTGCCCTGTTACGTCTACACGTAACACCAAGAAAAACCCGAGTTCTCTCTTTGATAGATAAACAACAACTGTCTAATCGAGGGAATAGAAAATGTGTCTCAAACGCAAATCACCATCAAATCCCATATCGTGTGAAAATAGCTTTTCACACGATATGAAAATTGCTTACGTTGCGTCTGGCATTTACCTGTCACCGGACGAACGCAACTATTCTCATGATACATACGCCGAAGCTGCCGTTTACCTGCCGCCAGATGGGATCAGATAACGAGATAGCTTGACTTTGCGCGTGCACTTATCCAGACGGGATAGGTTTGCAATTGCGATTTGGAATTTGACACAACATTTCCCTCCCCCTTTTAAAACAGTAATTCTCTTTATTAAAGCCTTATTATACAAATTGTTCTACTAGTTATGCAATGTGTTATGAAACATATTTTACTTTATTTTATTCTTATTACTATGCATTTGTTTTTTTTTGTAGTGTATTTATTATATATACATTTTTTACGAGTTTACGAGTTTTATTCTCTGACAGTATTTCGCTTTATAAAAATTATCATAAATTAATTTAAATTATAAAAATATTGTGTTATTTGTAGCAACTATTAATTAAATTAAATCATTAATATATTATTTGGTTTTGGATTACTATTTTTTTTTTTTTTATTCAATTTATTTTTTTTTTTCTATATATATATATTTTTTTTATCGTACATATAAATGAGCGCTACTTATTCTTAAACTAAGTAATAACAATTATAAAATATTGTAAAACTAACTAAAATCATAGAACTATTGGTTTATTAGTAGCATGATATTAACTTAATTTATAAATGTGTGGTTATTTGGATGGTTATTTGATAAACGGATAAACTTGGATAGAGTATTTAGGCTGTATGGTTTGCAGAGAGTGGCTCCTTTTTAGAACAGGAACAACTAATCTTGAACTTTGTTTTGAGAACATAATAAATTACCGCTAAAATTGAAATAGTTGTTAAAGTAGGTGCACAAACGGAGATAATGGTTTTGTTTTTTTGGAACTCGTCTTCGTCAAGACTATTCAGCATTTTCACTTCTTCTTGTAGTTCCTTTAACCCATGACTAAACGGCAATAAATCTGAATTTTTCTTTATTACTGATTTGGGACTTTTAATGAATTTTTGGGTTAGGTTGTAGTTGTTGTCAAATAAGTGATCTAAATTCAAAGACGGGTTCAAAGATATGGTCGTTATTTTTGCAGATATGTTTACCATCTCTGGTGCTGATTGCTTTACAGTCAATAAACGCATGGCCTTTGTCTCAGCTTGACAGTCGTCAGATAGTGTCAGTATACCTTTATTTTGAACTGGTAGGATAAAGAATCTATCTCCGCAGCTAACTTTCAATTTTTGTGGCGTTGGCATAAGAAATATCCATTTGTTTGGCTCTGCGCAATTTATCCAAATTTCCTCTTGAATCTTCAGTAATCTTAGGTCGCAGTTTTCTAAGATTCCTTCATGAAGAATAAGGCTTGGTAGACAACTTTTTAGTTCCGTATGTACTGGGTGATTAGGTAAACACAGAAAAATATCTCGTTCATGTTTACAAGATGCTATGTCGGAACTGGTTAAGGGTATGAATTCAGAATATTTTTGATTGATAGCTTCTTTTTCGAATATTTGGTTTACGTAATAGAATAAGTTATCCCTGTACAGAATTGGAACTGAATGTATTTGATTCAGAATAAATCTACTTGTACTTGTTAGAGGCAAGGTAATTTCATATAACAGCCTATTAGCAGAACATTTAACTGTAACATCAAGCAATTGGATTACTTCAAAGATATTTTCTATGGATGATTCGATTGGGAATTTCAGTTCGCCTTTCGTTACGGTGGGTATTTTTTCTAAAGCTTCAATAAGTGTATGTGAATCTATCACTTTTAGGTCTAGACGATTTTGCTGAGCTGAAGTTAATGAATTTAGAATATTATTCCGAAGTTTAATTATGTGAAATATTGCAGATAATATAATATTTGAAATTTCGTCGTAGTGATGGTTCCATTCTTGCAGTGTAGTGAGATTGAGCGTATTTTTAATCAACTGATCTATTAGTTTGTATTGATGGTCTAGCTGTTGGGTGTTATTATTCACTACTTGAATACTATTCTTTATTATTGAAATTTGTTTTTGTAAAATATGGGAGATCACCTTTTTGGAGTTTTTTAGATCAGAAATCTGTTTCTCAATCATTTCTGAGTCCTCTTCGTCCATAACGCCAAATATTTCCTTTAAAATGTTACCACCTAAATTTAACAGACCTCTCCTTGACCTTCTTGTAAGGAATAATTCTGATATCCTACTGTGCATTTGTTCTACTTCCTGAATCGACTGTTCTTGTATCCTAGCTAGTAAATTGCAATTATCCAACGGAAACATTTTTCTTACCTCGCCGCATATTGCTCTTATTTTTACAGCTTGTTTCGTTGTCGATTCGTATTCAGCTAGATATCCTTCCATATCCTGATAAATTATGAATTTCCACTTTGACCGCACTATTGCATAGTGACCTATGGCCTCTAGATAAATTCCCGTTCTATCCTCTAATTCACCAATGTCAACTGGACTTACTGCGTTAGTTACTGCGATCCACATAATTAAGAAAACAGATACTGTTACTACCGACATCTCCTAAAAAAAAAACATTTATGTGACATATACGTACACATATGTAGTCTAATATTTTTATTTCTAAAATTCATTCATAATAATGTTTTAGCCTATTATTGTGAACTGTGGTCTTTCGTTTGCCCAATTTCAATACTGAGTTCACCGGACTGACTACGGAAACAATTGTGTACGGACCTAACCAGACTTGACACAATTTGTGCTTTTTAGAGGGATTTAGAAGAAGTACCTTATCACCAACATGGAATGATACTGGTCTTCCCGTTTTGTCGTAATACAACTTTGATTTACTTTTGCTTTTCATTAGATTCTTACGTGCAATTGTATATAATTTTTGTAACTTGTAACGCAATTCGTAAAAATAGTCTTCGTGATTGTAAACTGGTTGTGGTTCTTGATTTAAATTTGAGGGAATGTCTGAAGTGAAACCAAATAAACAATCTATGGGGGTCAGCTTAGTGCCTTCGTGTATATTGTTGTTATGAACGAATGCAGCCGTTCTTAAGAATTTATCCCAGCAGTTCGGATTTTCATCCACAATGGATCGCAAGTATTCCACCAGTGGCTTGTGTGTTCTTTCCAAAGAGCCATTGGATTGGGGGTGATAGGCACTCGTTTCAATTTTTTATATTCTTAGCAAACTACAAATACGTTTAAATAGCTTACTCACAAAATTTGCTCCTTGATCGGTAATTAACTTTTTTGGAATGCGGTATCGACTTATTAACTCATCGACAAATACTTGGGCTACAGTTTCGGCTTCCATGTTTGGCATCGGATACCAATCTGCGAATTTTGTCAGATCGTCCTGAAAAGTTTAAATATATTTATTTCCAATAGGCGTTTCGATAAGCGGTCCCACAATATCCAAATACACCTTTTCAAAGGGTAGTTTAGGTGTATCGGTTATAACCATTGGCATTTTTATCGTTTTTCCGCTCTTATTTTTTTGACATTTAGTACAAGTTTTCACATGGTTTTTGACATCGCGAACCATACCTTTCCATTTATATTTCCGAAGAATACTACTGTATGTTTTCTTTACTCCCTGGTGTCCCCCGAAAGGAGTATTGTGGTATTCACGTAAAATAACTGGGATTTCAGATGGGTTTGGTCTGATGAGTCTCAGTGATCTGTTGGCTTTTCGACTGCATGTACTAATATTTTCCGGTATACCCTGTGGTGTTTTTTCCTCTTCTCTTTCGGTTTCGATCGCATCTTGAATATTAGCAGGCTTTGAAATATATTGGCGTTCCACTTTGTTAAATGTTGGTTTAGTTCTTTTGGCTATGTCTTCTCGTTGTTCGCGTAATGCTTCCTGTTTCGTTTTTGACCTTGTTATAGCAAAACATTTTGGTTCGTCTTCTATGTCTGATTCTAAGGAGTGGTGGACGTCGGCTTTGACAAGAATTTTGTTTTCATAGTTCTGGAATAGTTCATTATTATTCGACATATCACTTCCTACAGGTATGCGGCTAAGAGCATCTGCATTGCAATTACTTTTCCCTGTTTTATATTCGATAGTGAAATCAAATTCAGAAATTTTAAGTATTAGGCGAATAATACGGGAAGATGAATCTTTTGCTTTCAAAACGCCTTTCAGTGGCATGTGGTCGGTGTATACAGTGAAATGTCGGCCCTGTAGATAACATCGGACATTTTTAATAGCCCAAACTACGGCTAAAAGTTCTTTCTCTGTAGTGGAGTAATTTTTTTCTGCAGGATTTAAAGCGCGACAAGCATACGCAATTGGAAAGTCCTCACCAGTCGGACCTTGCGATAGCACAGCTCCCAGTGATTCATTACTGGCATCTGTTGTGAGCAAAAATGGCTGTTCGAAATTTGGATAGTGTAAAAGCGGGGGGCTGGTTAGTATTGTCTTAATTTTTTCAAACGCTTTTTCACATGCATTATCCCAAATAAATTTAGAATTTTTTCGCAAAAGTTTGGTAAGGGGCAATGTTATCTCTGCGAAGTTTTTCACAAATTTTCTATAGTAGTTACCAAGACCAAGAAAAGATTGTAACTGTTTTACGTTCTTAGGTCTGGAAAAATTCTGCACACATGATACTTTATTTGGATCCGGTAATGCGCCTGATTCAGTGCATTTATGTCCCAAATAAATTACCTCTTTTCTTAAGAAGTTGCACTTTTGCGGTTGTAGCTTCAAGTTATTAAGCCTAAGTCGCTCAAAAACGGATCTGAGTTTTTTGTTGCGATCTTCTATGTTTCGGGCATATATGACAATATCGTCAAGATAAACAAAGCACTCTACCCCCTGCAAACCAGTCAACGCATAATTCATAAGGCGCTGGAAGGTCGCGGGAGCTCCTTTTAATCCAAAAGGCATACGTGTAAATTCGAAATGCCCATATGCGGTGCTGAACGCCGTCTTTTCCCTGTCCTCTGGAGCAACCATTACTTAGTGATACCCACTTCTTAGGTCGAGAGTGGAGAAATACCTCGAACTTCCCAACTGGTCGTGAATGTCTTCAATCCGCGGTAGAGGGTACGCATCCCCTATAGTTTTTTCATTAAGTTTACGGAAATCAATAACTATTCTCCATCGTTGTTGACCATCTGGGCCTACTTTTTTAGGACTAATAATATTGGAGAGTTCCAGGGACTTTTACTGTGTGTAATAATTTGTTCGTCTAACATTTCAAAAATTTGCTTGTTAATAATGGGCTTTTGCGATTCCGGTAAACGGTACATTTTTGAATTAATGGGGCATTGATCTCTTACGATCGGAATCTTATGCATAAAAGCGGGAGTATGTGAAAGCTTATCTCCAGGAAGACTAAATATGTCATTATATTCGTGACAGATTTCCAGTACACTTTCTTTTTCTGATGAACTCAGTAATTCATCGAAATGAATGTTTTCATTTAAGAGTTTAGTACGCTCTAATAATTTGGGCTCAAGACGCCATTGACTACTTAAGCTGAAGACAGCGTTAGTCGTATTGCTCTTGTTTTTTGATAGTAAACCTGTTGCCCTATCTACATTACTAGGCTCATTTCTTCCGTTACTATCAGATATAAGTGGTAATGCAAATTCTGAGGTATTATATTCAGTTTTAGGAAAACGTAATAGTTTATTTGGCCCTTCCACATTGCAATGCTTATTAAGAAAATTATTACCAAGCAGACCATCAACTGGAATTTTATCATTCCGATCAATTATTTGAAATTCACAAGGAAAAGATTTTTTTAATAAAAATGTGCCCTGTTTTGTTCCTAATGTTTGCCCTTTTCCATAAGCTGTTTCAATATTTACTTTCTTTTTTGGATTTAAAGAAACATCTTTCAAACTATTATTTTTTATTATGCTTATATCCGCCCCTGTGTCCACTATCAAATGTATGTTCTTATTCCTAGCTATATCTAAAGGTAATTCAACTATATTTTTAGAATTTATGTACCCTTTGTTACTTTTTTCATCTACTGTCGTCGAGACGGGGATTTTTCGCTCGACCGCTTTTGGTTTTCCGGAATATTTCTCTACCATTTTTGTTTTGCGAAACATTGAGAGACATCATGTCCTACTCTAAGGCAAAAATCACAATTAGGAGGTTTTCTTCTATTTCCATTCGTAAAGAGAACCTTTTTGTGATTTTTGGACATATGGCAAGTGGATATATTATGTCCATATACCCTACACTCGGTGCAGTACGGAGTATTTTTTCGAGTTCTACACTCGGCATATGAATGGTTTCCTTTATTGCAGAATCCACACTTTAAAATTTGTTTTTGGTTAGATTTATTATTGCTAGCAACATTAGTATAATTATTATTTGAGAAAAGATCTGAATTTCGTCCAGTAGAAGGGAGCGAATCGCATGCGATGTTGTTTGGGGGAAGAAAATATGGCATGGTTTGCATATATGGCATTGTTTGCATGTATGGCGTTAGATTATTTGATGAGCTTTGAGGATGTAATCGGAAATGGCTATCCTGCGTAGATGATAGAGGATTGAAATTAAAATTTTGCGGAGACCATGGTGATTGAAAAGGATTTAATATACTACTTGTCTCCAGCTCCAGTTTTAAAATCCTTTCACTAAGTGTTTTTAGTGTCGATTCCGTGGCCGTTAGTAGGAACTGTCTTATAACAGGATTTATTACTCCAGATTTGATAGCAAAAATAGCCGCTAATTCTGAATCAGTAGCTAGAGCTTTCGCATCTGTTGGATATTGTTCAGTAGCCGCTACCTTGCACAGAGCTACTAAATTGCTAACCCTTAGTAAGAAAGAATTTAAGGTTTCAGTAGGAAACTGTCTACACTGTCGCAGCTCATTAGATAACTGCATATATGACTTCTTAGCCAGAAAATTATTTTTCAGAAGTCTTTCAAATTCTTCAAACGTGGAAAAGTTACAATTTTGCATAGCCGTGAAGGCATTTCCTCTTAACTTGGTTTGGATTAAGTGGCAAAAGTTTGTTTCTTGTTCTGGCTTTAGGCATGCTTTTACCTGTCTGCAGCAGTTGAGAAAGGTTTGTAATTCCGTAGTTAGACCTTCGCTATGTTCACCACTAAATACCGGAACTAGATTTGATACCAGTTGCAATAGATTAGCCTGCTGATACGGAATGAACATACTATCTTCACCCATACCTGCAGTATCATTACCTTCCTTTCCCATGGTTTTTGGGGATGAGGAGCAAATTGGATGAATTGTCTCAATGTTTTCAAAATTTTGTATATCTATTCTAAATTTGTCGGTTTCTTTCTTTAATTTTTTATATCCTCCTATGTTTATCTGTTTATCAAATTTGTCTACTATTTTTAATGGCTTACTATCTAACAACTTATTATCTAAAATTAACGACTGAAAAGTGCTTAATTTTTCCTGATTGTTTCCGGATCTCAATCTTCTTATGTTGACGGATGATGATGTATTTGGTTGATGTTCTTCTTCTTCTTGGTATTCTTCTTGTTGGTATTCTTCTTGTTGGTATTCTTCTTCTTCTACTTCTAGTTGTTGCTCTTGTTCTTCTTGATTATGTTTTTTTTCTCTGCTTGCTCCCGGATCTCAATTTCCTTATGTTGATGGATGATGATGTATCCGCTTCTAGTTCCTCAGCTGCAGGATCTTCCTCTTGTTCGTGTTGTTCTTTTTGGTACTGTTTCTCTTCTTCTTGATTCTTTTCTTCTTGCTGGTGTTTTTGCTTGTTTTTTCCTTCGATGGTGATAGAGAACTTGGGCATTCCTCACTTTTCACTTGAATCCTTTTATATGGTTTTTTTTTTTGTCAATGTTCTATGTTGCTTAACTTACATATATGGCAGATTGAAATATTTTTTCCTAAAATATTTTTTTTTTTTTTTTGTGAAACTTTCTAAAACATGCTTTTTTACTTTTATTTACTTTTTTTTTTTTTTTGCCAAACTTTACAAAAAATACTTTTTCACTTTTATCTAGTTTATTGCAATTATTATATTTTTTCTTTTGAATGTAAAGAATTTTCACTTATTCAAAATTATTCGCTTTTCCGGCTGCGCCAAATATTGTTACGTCTATGCGTAACACCAAGAAAAACCCGAGTTCTCTCTTTGATAGATAAACAACAACTGTCTAATCGAGGAACAGAAAATGTGTCTCAAACGCAAATCACCATCAAATCCCATATCGTGTGAAAAGCTATTTTCAATGAAAATTGCTTACGTTGCGTCTGGCATTTACCTGTCACCGGACGAACGCAACTATTCTCATGATACATACGCCGAAGCTGCCGTTTACCTGCCGCCAGATGGGATCATATAACGAGATAGCTTGACTTTGCGCGTGCACTTATCCAGACGGGATAGGTTTGCAATTGCGATTTGGAATTTGACACA
Organism: Brachypalpus laphriformis; assembly: GCA_945910035.1. Lineage (NCBI taxonomy): Eukaryota > Metazoa > Arthropoda > Insecta > Diptera > Syrphidae > Brachypalpus > Brachypalpus laphriformis. The sequence continues at coordinate 58,508,075 of OX246755.1, forward strand.
ACAGCCATAAGTGCGGACTGGATCCTTCCCAAGCCTGCCCTAAGTGTGGACTGGGTCACAGCACGCCTGCCCTAAGTGCGGACGGCTACATTCCAAGCCTGCCCTAAGTGCGGACTGGATCCGTCACAAGCCTGCCCTAAGTGCGGACTGGGTCACAGCACGCCTGCCCTAAGTGCGGACGGCTACATTCCAAGCCTGCCCTAAGTGCGGACTGGGTCACAGCACGCCTGCCCTAAGTGCGGACGGCTACATTCCAAGCCTGCCCTAAGTGCGGACTGGATCCTTCCCAAGCCTGCCCTAAGTGCGGACTGGGTCACAGCACGCCTGCCCTAAGTGCGGACGGCTACATTCCAAGCCTGCCCTAAGTGCGGATGGCTACATTCCAAGCCTGCCCTAAGTGCGGACTGGATCCTTCCCAAGCCTGCCCCAAGTGCGGACTGGGTCACAGCACGCCTGCCCTAAGTGCAGACGGCTACATTCCAAGCCTGCCCTAAGTGGGGACTGGATCATTCCTAAGCCTGCCCTAAGTGCGGACTGGGTCATCGCAAGCCTGCCCTTAGTGCGGACTGCGATCTTCGAAGCCTGCCCGAAGTGCAGACTGAAACTCCTGCCCGCCGACGTACCGAACCGAGCCAGACAACCGGACGCATAACCCCGGCCCGTACCAGCACCAGCCGCAGGACGACCAGCATTAGCTTAAGTTATTCATATATTGTTAGGTATAAATATTGTTAGCTAAGAAACCCTTTTCATTGTTAACGAAGCAATATTGTATCGAACCATTCTAATTATAAATAAAGTACCTCTTTCCCAAAGTCTAGGGTGTTCCTTTGGGTTAACCCTGGGGCCGGCGAGCCCACCTCAGCCTTTGAAGAAAGATACCCTCACAACGTAGAAGTCCATTAGTAAAGAGAATAGACAATATTGGACCTCATTTAGACCCTTATGGTACACCGCAGATACTCTGTTTTCCATTGCTAACTGTATTGGATGCTTTTGCCCTTACTGTTCTTCCTGTTTAATCATTATTTATCCATTTTGCCACATTTCCTCTTATTCCGATCCTGTATAAGCTATCTAAAAGTTTGTCATGTACCAGTGTATCGAAATCCCTACTGAAATCTACGAACATCACTAGTATGTGATCGCTCTTATTTAGACCTGTATTTACCGAGGTTCGAGGTTCGAGAATTTTCCCAGCAATTTTCCAGTACTCTTCCCCTTTGAAATCCATACTGGTTTAATTTCATAACTTTGTTTTTCCTGATGAAGTTGGCTAAGCGGTGAAAAATCCCCTTCATACACTTTTCGATAATAGGTAAAATTGATACGGGCCTGTAGTTTTCGATGTTTTTTTCGATTCTACCTTTATAAATCGGCCGAATAATCGATGTAGTAAGCTGGGAATACAACACTGCTCAAAACTTATATTAATAAATGTCTTTATAATCGGAGTAAGATTTATTGCATTCATCTTCAGATCAATTGGTCTAAAGTTGTCTGCTCCTGGACTTTGATTGGTTTGTAGGCAAGATAGCATTCTAAAGACTTCACCATCATTGCCTTCTTCTAAGTACATAGACTGGACAAGATACTTATTCTGGTGATTGGAAGTTTTCTGATTGCATTTGTGTACGATTTTTGATGCGTGACTTGAAAATATATCGATGAATTCGCTAACGGTAGGTGTCAGTTCCTTGCTACCGGTAAAGCTGTTCAAAATTACTTCATCTATAGACCGCTTTTTCCTTCCTAGGACTTCATTCAAAATACTTCATGTTTTTCTAGGGTCGTTCTTAGCGCTGGAAAATTCAATCTCATAGTAGTCTGCCTTCACCGTTTGAATTTTTTTATTCGCAAAGTTTTGAAAATTCTTGTATGCGTTTCCTTAGCTTTGGCTAAGACGGTTTTCCACCGTCTTTAGAGCTCATCTCTTCTCTTGCATATTTGAACTACATCTGGCGTTATTCTGGCATATTCATATATGCCCGTAAATTTTTGAACAAAAGCATTGTAAATTCGTTCGATATCAACTTCATCGCACAAATGTTGCCAGTTGGTCTGCTCAATCACATGATTGACTTTGTTTTGATGAATTTGACCAGACTTTTCAATAGCAATTTTCTCCTCCATATCATTTTCTGTAGCATATATTGTGGCGTACTGATCGGATATATCAGTTTCGATGACTGCGGATACAATATATTGATTTGTTATGCTAACAAATATATGATCTATCAGCGCAGCACAAGTTAAGTCCTTTGATGCTATCATTTTTAAGAATTTTTTTTTTACATCGATGTTCATACCACCCAGAACTATTACCTCTCTTCTGTTTTTTATATCCATATGTAACTCCTTAATAAATTCTGGAATATGAAGGTTAGGTGGTCTGTATATTGCATGTATATATTTTTTCCCGCATCTTCCTTCTATTTCTATAACAATACTTTCATAAAATACAGTATCAACATGCATTCTGTCGTATAGAAAAGTATTTTTAATAAAAACAGCTATTCCTCCATCTTTAGATTTCCTGTTAAGAAATTCTGTATTGAGTCCATTAATATTGTAAAAATTGTTTTCTTCATTTTTTAACTTGATTTCACTTAACACAATTACGTCTACATAACATAAAATACAATCAATTTCCGCCACAAAAATATACGAATTCTTTCGCATCAACCGAAAGTTAAGACAAACACAACAAAAGTTTTTATTTTGCAATAATTTTTTTATTTTCAACGCCTCACAGTGGTATGAGATGCGAAAAAAATCAAAATTTTCAAATTGTTTGAAGCACTAAGTAGCTTTGTATTCTGAAAATATATGAGTTAGATAATACATTTCTATGGAATGGAGAAATATTTACTCTTATGACAAGAGTTGCAAAACCTTTAAAGTCGCTACATTATGTAACCATTTTAAGTGCATACAGGGGAGCGCCTTGTATTCTAGTAAATATCTATTCTGCGTCACGTCGATAATAATTTTAAAATTTTAAATACGTTTTACAGCATGTCTGAAGGAAATGTAAACGTTATCATAATTTGTATTTTCTAATTCTTCAAGCAGTTATCGATTTTCTAAGTAAACGGTAAGTAAGTAAAAATCAAAATCTGCTTAGTAAAGCAGAATTAACGTGCGCCACACTCCTCGGTCTTGTTTCTTATTTGAAAATATTCTTTGGACTCTTACCTAAACAACTGTACCATTTCCAGCTGCGTCAACCTGCGCCCCCATTTATCACTTCAATAAAACCTTTGAAAGCTTTGTTCTGTTTAAGCTATTTGATTTTTCCTCATTCGGTTCCTTGTTCATGAGAACATTTTTGATCAGCATATGGTATGTTTCATATAGGAATTCGCAGTTAAAATAATTTTTTTCGCGAAAATGATGTTTTGGCACCACTGTGCGCCTGTAAAACCATGCATTACGCTAAAGTCGACATTAGCTTCACTGTATGGTTGTTCCATCATATTCATAGTTTCATTTTGTGTTTCTAAATTGTTCATCTTTAGAGTTTTATTATATGGCTATTTTGTTTATATCGTTAACAGAGACAATATGTATTGCATCTCCATTCTCTGCCTTTCTCGCAAACATTTTTCCTGCAGCCTCCCATACGAATCTCCACTGACACTCTCTGGCTTTGTTTTTTGGCAAGCCAAAGCAAGTGTTGTTTATGAATTCCAATGCATTGCTTACTATTTCTCTGGTTATATTATTGTTGTTTGTGTTTTCTCTTATTTTACTCAATCCTACTTTTCGAAGAGATCTTGCACTTTTGATGAAGTTTGATTTGAGTGCAAATTTGTGAAAGAAACGATAATTGATGATTTTCGTGGATCTCTTTTGTTTGTTCGATAAATGTCAGTGATATCGCCCTTGTTTATTTCACAGTCAATTGTTTTTCCTACAGCTTGCATAATTTCTATCAGATTTTCGTTAATAGTCGGTGGAATATTCTTAAGCTCAATATTATTTTCGCTTCCATGGTGAAAATTTGTTGATCTTTTTTGGTGTTGTTTTCCTTAAGCTCTCTTATTTCTTCAGATAGCTTTTTGAGGAGATCATTATTCATTGCCATGTGAATAGTTACATATCTGTTCATACTTATGAGCAACAAATTCGCAGCTAGATTTAATATCTATTATCTCGCTGCCCAATGTTTTAATTTCCTCAAGGATTGTAGTGCTGCAGTTGTTGTTGTTGTTGGTGATTGCAAGCTCTCGTACATCTGGTGAACTAGTGCTTCTTGTTCTTTCTGGTGCTGGCTTAGTTGGTGTTGAGGGTTTTGGTGGAGGTTTAGCAGTACCTTCTTGCACAGTATTTTGATTTGCGTTTTCTTTTCTGCACGTCGCACACCACCACTCCTCCTCCACGACCTTGGTAATTTTTTCATGTACTCTCTTCGTCATTGCTGCAACCGTTCGGATACGGCACTAAACTGTAGGTCCTTTCCATTCGTGTGAAAAATATAACGCACACAACATGAGTGGTTACGAGAAGCTAGGCCCTGCCACTTAAAGAGCTGTTGCGCCAAATATTTTTTTCACTTAAGAAAATACCACTTTGATGACTTCCAATTGCTTTTATTTGCCTTTAGTATAAACTTTTATTTAAAGATTTTCTAATTAAATGCTTCTTTTACTAAAATATTTTTTAATATGTATTTCGTTTTTTTTTTTAATCACTACTGGAGTCAAACTCAAGCACAACCGATCACTTCCAAACTTGGCGTGTAGACGAATTCCCCTGTACAATGGAATGCAAAAAATTAGGATATGGTCTAGAACTAGATATCTTTTTAGGTCTCACTATATTTCCTTTTTTATCTTTGTTCATTTACACTTTTATTTATTTAATGCACCTTTAATTATCATATTTCTATTATTTCTATTTCTATTCTTACTCTAGTTTAGTACTGCTTTCTCGTTTGGTGAATACTCGTTCTGATGAATCGATGTCTTCTTGTCGGTACTGTACTCGCTTATTCTTTCAGGCTGTTGGAATCGCGTTCTGATGAATTGATAATTCGCCGATAGCTCTACTTGTTCTGATGTGCTCTTTCTTTCGTCTTTGCGAAATACTTTTGGCAAAATTATTTGGCTTTGAGGTGCACTTACACTGATTCTACTTTAATTTTTATTTTCAAGTAATTTGAATAGTGAGCATCCCGGTTGAGCCCCCAATTAAGTTTATTAACTTCGGTTTGTTACATAAAAAAATTATTTAATAAACGCTTAATATTTTCTAATGCAATGTTATGATTTAAATATGCGTATGGCAACTGAGCGAGAGTCAAACTCGGACTGTAGAAGAATTCCTGATGAGGATCAGTGTGGTTCCTTTTATATTCCTTATCGCTGTAGCTTGCGTGCTATATTTTCATGTCTATATAAGCGCATACTTTTGGCGTCTTGGCTTGGGTCTATTTATAGATCGGATGTGAGTGTGCATTCCACTGCCTGCGTGTGGCTTGAAGATAGTAATATTCTGGTGTTTTAGGCTGATGAGATAATATGATGTCATGCTCTGGAGCAATGTTATAAATTATAGATATATTTTTACACTTAGTTGTACAGATGAACGATACAAAAAATTTCAGCAGAATTGAGTAATTAATTCTATGTGCAGAAAAATTCACTAAAATTGACAAAAAAATATCCCTTCTATTTGGAGTGACCCCTTAAGTTCCTTTGTAGTCTAGTTTGTTTCTTTATAGCAATGAAATGATCATTGTGATCATGAAAAATGATCACAAATAATCACAATATTGGCTTCCAAGTAGTCAATAGTTTCTGGTTTATCCCCAAAGAATAGTCGAGCGGTGTCAAATCACATGATCTCGGCCAATTGACAGGTCCATTTCTAGTCAAATGTGATTTTAATAAATCGATGGTGTTGGCCACCATATGACACATACCGCCATCCGGTTGAAACCACATGACTTTTGAATCAATGGCATCCGGTAACCATCTCCGTTGACTGGCAACGTGAGCTTCGGCTCATTTAAAAAAAATTAAAAATAGGTAATGCCAGCGTAAACCGCACTAAGCTGTGCATTTTTCTGTATCTAATGGAGTTTTAAAAATTTCTTCAGGATTCTGCTCAGTCCAAACGTGGTAATTCTGTTTATTTGCTTACCCGTTATGCCAGAAATGAGCGTCCTTACTCAACACGATTTTTGGTAAAAAGTGGATTGGCTTCCAACTATCCCAGAGCCCAATCACCAAACGAAGGACGCGTTGTATTGTCTTGTGGCTTTATTTTTTGCACCAACTAGTTCTTATAGGGGTGTTAGCCAAAATCTTTCCGGAAAATCTTCCACGTAGTGGACAAGCAGAGGCCAAGTTGTTGTGAACCGCGGCGAATTGACAAATTCGTGTCTTCGGCCACACTATCGTTAACATAGCGGAAATAATTTGCTTTGGTGCGCACAGTGTGAGGTCATACTAGATGATTATTATCCATTAGCGTACACGTGGATGCTAACTTATCAATGATTCGATGAAAAGCTTGCTCTGACGGACGATTATGCGCACAAAACAAAATTAACGAATCGCTCTATAAGTTTGGCGAAATTAAAACGCATTTCGGGAATAAACTTCCACGACATGCTAGCGTTGTTGAGGCTGTCTGTCCATGATTATTTGACAAAGAATACTGAAGAAAAAAGTAATATACGAGTACATCTGTCAAATTTGAAAGCTGGTTTAACAGTTATCCCTTCTGTAAGTTCTATCACTAAAAAAAAAACCTTTTACTATCTAATAAAATTCTTTCATAATAAATTGTTTCACTGTTACAGAGTGTTATATCAGGAAACATAAAGATATCCTTTCATATATTGCTGCGTGTATATATTCTTATGTACATAATTTTTACACTAAGAACCAGTTTTAGTTGGTGTCCGTAATACTTTTTACAAAATAACATATTCTTCATGAAAGTAGTTGAAAACCTAAAAGCTAATACAACCTCCTTTCAATTGCCGTGTAAGAATTAGGAACAACGGCTACTAAACAAAATGCGTTTACTACATATATGACGTGACTTACTAGAAAGGATCCACTACATCGACGGTATTTTTAATACCTGTTCTGGTTAAACGAATAGAAAAGTCTACTTTCTCGCAACTGTCCATGCACCTGCATTCCTTCTGCATAGATAACATACGTTCTAAAAAATATTATATTTAACGATATTGTAAATAAAGTTAAGATATTTGTCTACCATAATTATCGGATAAGCAAGGAATATGTTCAAAATTACACACAAAAGTACTAGTATCTTGAAATAAATAAAACGGTATGCAGCCGCATATTTTTTGCATAATAAATATGCGACAGTCAACCAAGCAGTTCTGTCGATGATACTCTGCAAAGAATGGTAGTTTCATTTCACGCCGCAATGCGCACTTCCTTTCGTCCACAGTCAACCTTCTACTCACTTCTCGAGAGCTCATAGTTTCAGTAGGCTCACTTCGTAATACAACTTCTTCATTTTGGAGCAAGAGCATTTGAAACGTGAACTCATCTGGATAGACATAGGGTTCGTGGATAAGTACTTGAAACCATTTGGGATTTGTACGCGAGTCTGGCTCTATACCTTTCAAAATGAATGAGAGCCCCTGACGCATAGCATGGCGGTTGGATTTTAATTGTACTAAAGGTGCTCTGGAAAAACAAAGAATATATACCTACATATACTTATATAAGTGTATAACGCCAAAAGGGGTTTGAATAATATACAGTTATCTTACCTTGTTTCGTGACCATTGAAAGAATAACAAATTCCCGCGTACGTCTTACGAATTCGGAAAATGTTACTACAATTTTCGTTTTTAGACCGGAATTGACACAGAAAGAATAGCTCATTGAAATTCCAGTTAATTCCTTGAAGAAAATTTTCCACTGTATAATTATTTAGTTTCATAAACGTTTGAAGAGCAAATATCTTTGTTTCGTTGTACTTAAATGCACCCTTAGTGAATCCATATATTTGCTCAAGATTTTGTAAAATATCATCAGGAGAGTTATTTTCTGGTAGGTTACTGTAAAATGAAAAGAAAACTTGGTTTTATTTCATATAACGGTGGTCAATTATATAATTAGGCACTCATATAACAATGACCAACACCAGAGGAATATGGCAGACGGGACATGCCATGTGTTCGCGCTAAATTGGCGAAAGAAAAGAAGAGAATGTATCAACGAATAAAAACACTAAATTAGCAACACAGTATTTATTTAAAGCGTAAGAGGTTCCGTCACCGTCGATGGTTGAATACAAACTGAATATTTTGAAATCTGTGGTATAGGGTGTAGTGTATATGGATGTGTATGTATGAGTATGTATTGTACAGGATGTATAGTGTATATGTATGTGTATGTATGAGTATGTATTGTACAGGATGTATAGTGTGTATGTATGAGTATGTATTGTACAGGATGTATAGTGTGTATGTATGTGTATGTGTAGTATAGGCTGCAACACCGTGCTATATAAGATATGGGTTCTAGATTGGTTAAGGAAGTAATTTATTCAAGGCTGGCATTTAATTTATTACTGTAGTTATAGCAGTTTATGTTAATTCAATAATACAAAAGTGCCATACCATAATGGAGTGCTGCCAACGCAACATCTCCCCTTAGATAGTCCAATTTAATTCATCTATAAAGTTCAATATTTAACTTGAATTTCTAAAATTCAGTTTTAGCAGTATTTGGTAATATTCATTTCCATTTTTAAAATACGTATTTCATTTCCTTATGAACGGTAGATTCTCCTTCCGGATTTGGTAACTATGGCATCGCTGGAACGTCGCCGAGAAGACACCTTATGCTCATCTAAGGGTGTATCTGTGTTCAAAGATGGTACTGCATTCATGACATTATCCTCTATATATGCATCGACAATGGGTGTGATCTGCAATGATTTTAAATATGGAGCTTTAATAAAGTGATATCTATTTCTGCGAATAACGCGTTTATCCGTTTCAACTAAATAAGACCTATGTTGCACTTTTCGAATAATTTGTCCATGTCTTCTGAGATCAGTAACCCATACAAACTCTCCAGGTGTTAATTCCTCTAGCTCTTTTATTCCATGCCACCTATCCTAATTTGCTTTATACCTCTTTCGATACATTTCCTCCCTCTTGATCAGATTTCGAAAATCTGGTTTCTCCATCAAATTTAAATCTGGAAGATTTTCCCGAAGTTTCCTTCCAAAAAGTAATTCCACTGTGCTAAATCCATTGAACAATGGTGTTTTTCTGTATGCGAGCGATGCTAGTTCAACATTCTCGGAGTTTTTCTTTAAAATAGTTTTAGCTATTTTTAGACCTGCTTCTGCAGCTCCATTTGCCTGGTGAAACTGAGGACTACTGGTGAATATTTTAAAAGACCATACCTTGGCAAATTGTCGAAAGCTTGAATTGTTCAAGTTTTCAAATTGCGTCCCACTATCAGTATATACATATACTCTGAGGAATTCCATGACAAATAAATGTTGATTTGCAAACTTGTATTACGTCTGTCATGTGCAGTCGTTATAACTCTTCAATTTCGAAGTATCGGGAGTAAAAATCAGTAATTATAATAAATCATTTATTTTTTAATTTAAATAAGTCAATAGCAACTTTTTGCCATGGGAAATCCGGAAAATTCGATGGGGCTAACGGCTTCTGCTTTTTTTTTAATATTGTTAACGCAAGCCGGGCGTAATTTTTATTATAATATCTTTTGGCCATCACATAGTTCTGTTAGCTCGTATCGTTGTCTTAGTTGTTCCCGAATGTCCAGCATGCAACTTTGTTAACATTAAGGGTCCCAACCCTTTTGGAGCTACCATCCTATTTCTCCATAGCAGCAATTCGTCCATTATTGTCAATTCATCTTTGACATAGTAGTACTCTTTCATCTCCGTACTCAATTAATTTTTTTTTTTTTGCAGGCCATTCAGATCTTATGTATCGTTTTAATTCGTAGCATTCCCGATCAGACATTTGCGAATAAATAATTTGAACAACGATGTTTTCGTCTTTGGTGTGTATTTTGCGTACGTATGCTTCAAATTCCTCTTCTAGTTCATCCAGTCCCAAAGAATTTTTTAGAGGCATTCTTGACAAGTTGTGTTTGGTTTTTAAAATAGTTTAACATTTGTCAAAGCGGTTTGTGATCCATTTGAACTGTGAAATTTCGTCCAATTAAATAATTTTTCAGCTTGTCACAAGCCCATGCTATAGCCAATGATGTGAAAGCTTCCACGGATCTTTCAACTTCTTATTCGATCAAGCTTTGTCACTCCTGCTGTCATGCTAAGCATCTTTATCTCAGCTGCCGTTAATTTACTCTCATACTGTTTATACATCGTCCAATATTGTGAACCGTATGTGAGCGCTGGACGCACTACTGCGGTGTAGAGCCTTCCCTTCAACTTAGGTGGCATTTTTCTGTCACAGAAAATAGCGGAATTTTCTCGCCACTTCATCCACCCTACGCTTACACAAGTTGCTTTGCTATTGATCATAGATCCCAGATATTTGAACTTTTCGCACTTGGGAAGCACTTTTCCATTCAAATAAATGTCTGGAATAGGCCTGAGTGGATCAGATAACGGGCAGCACAAGTACTCTGTCGTCAGCAAAGAATAACTTATGTACCTTGGGGTCCATCACTTTACCTTCAAGCAGATAATCAAGGACTGTAATAAAGAGCAAAGGACTTAAAACGCCTTAAAACAATTTATATTCCAATTGTATTTGGTTATATTCCACTTATCCAAGCGTTTCATAATTATTTTCTAGAAGTACTTAGAAAAACAAGCACTATTTCTGTGCAGCTATAATATGATATATTTCAGGTAGTTTACTACGATAAAAACGAAAATAAAAAGAAGAAAATAATAGAAAAAAAACAAACAAACATAGGTACATATCTTACTTAAATATCTATTAAAAGAAAAAGAATAAAACAAAAATGTATAATTCAGGTAGTTCGATATCATTAAGATCTTCTTCAGTCAAGTTATATGTATTAATACAATATAAGTATATTTGTATTTGCTTATTGCGCGATCATATCATTCGATATATCAAATGAATGACAACAAGTCCCCCTTACTTTAAGTCAAGCTCTAACTATAAGCAAGCTATTTAACATTTCCATTTTCATCATATTTCTTATTTTTGGTTTTATTTTTATCATACAGCTAAAAACTCTCTCGACTTCAGCGCAGCTAAAAGGCAATGCAAAAAACAAAAAGCTAAGGTTGCAAGTTTTCGAAAAGCTGGAATAGTGCACGGATCATTGTATCGCGTTGTCCTGAAGCTGAACAATGCTAAAAACATTTAATCAAATCATCGCCCACAACTTAACTTCGTTGCAATAGTAGTGTGTGTGAGTATTTGGGCGCGCTATCCCATGATTATGTTTTGATCTTCAGTGTGCGATCTCTTCTAGAGTTAAATTGAAAAAAAAAAGCATTATCAGTGCCAAATCTAAGATATTGTAAATTTTATTAATTAAGATATCCATGTACTGTCAAAACTTCATACAGTTAAGAGACTTGGGAATATACACGTGGGTACATATGTAATATAGGAATGGCTACTGAGTAGTCGCATATTTTTTGTCTGGTGTTTGCTTATTGATTCCTTTACTCAAAACGTCTTAATTCGTACAGATTTTTCTTCGAATCTATTAAAACGGTTTTCCTACCATCAATACTTTGTAATTTGACGGTAATTTATTTTTTTTTTTTTGTCGTGATAGGAAACACTCGACTGGAGCACTCAGACACAACAGGTCCATTGTACTGCCAGAGAGCAAACCCTGATTTACCCATTTTACTGGAATTTCCTTGACTTTCGAAGAAAGCCAAGCAAGCACTTCAGTGATGAGGAGCTTACAGTACCAGCACTCACCACATCCGCACCGAAGATCTGCCACCTGATACGAGCAAAGGCCGGACACTCACAGAGATAATGTTCCGCGGTGTCGTCGCTCTCTCCACAAGCGTCGCAGATTGTAGTGTCACTTAAGCCTAACACGTTAAGGTGCTTGGCAAAAGCGAAGTGGCCTGTCAAGACGCCGATAAGTTGTCTACAGTCTTTTCTGCTGAGAGACAGCAAGAATGCCGCTGATTTCTTACAGACGTCCGGGAGCATGCGTTTAGTCAACCTGCAGCCTGGAGAGTCATGCCACACACAATTGTGCTCGTGAGAGACCCAATCGTCAATGGAAGCCCTAACCGAGGACGCTGGAAGACCCAACGCGGGTTCGGGACCTGAGAAAGCCTCCTCTGAGCCTTGTCTAGCAAACTCATCGGAGATCTCGTTCCCCAAGATCCCAGTGTGACCTGGGACCCAGATAAGAGACAGAGAATTCAGCCTTGCGACCGAGTTCAAAGAGTTTTTGGTTTCACGAACTATTTTGGAAGTGGTTAAAGGGTTAAGCAAGGCCTTAAGCGCAGCCTGACTGTCACTACAGACACAAATGCTACGTCCCTTCCACCTGTTCTTCACAACATAGTTCATGGCCATTAGGATTGCATAAGTTTCCGCTTGAAAAACAGACGCATATTTGCCTAACGAGAAGTGAAGTCTAATGTTGTCAACTTCCACGAAGACACCAGCGCCAGACCCTTGACTGGTTTTGGAACCGTCCGTGAAAATACGACTACATTCCATTCCCGGCTCAGACTCTGACCGAATCCAGTCCTGGACACAAGGAAAGTCGACTCTGAATTTGCGCATCAGCTGGAGTTCTGGTGTCATTGCATCAGACGGCATATCCATAAGACAGGAGTCGTAAGATAAGTGTCGCGCAAGTTCATCAAAGTTCCAGTGTGGAGTATACCAAAAAACGCCTCGCCTAAGACGATGGATGGCTTTGATAGTACAACCCATGATATAAGTATCAAGGGGAGGTAAGTTCAGCAAAGCGTCTAGAGCAGAGCCAGGCGTACTCGGGAAAGCTCCCGAGCAGCCGAGACAAGCCGTTCTTTGGAGTTTCGCACAAAAGGCAACCACATATTTACGCGAGAGCCCCTTCCACCAAACAACCGACGCATATGCGAGGAATGGTCTTATCATAGCCGTGTAGATCCAGAGAACCTTATTCGGTGATAAGCCCCAAGTCTTGCCAAAAGCACCCTTACACTGCCAGAAGACTGAGAGCGCCTTGGATGTTTTCAACTCGACGTGTTTGGACCAATGAAGTTTCTTATCTAAAATCACTCCCAGATATTTGGCTTCATTGGAAATGCGAATGGTGACGCCTTTTAGTACTGGCTGAGTCAGACCGGTCAAAATCCTCCTTCTCGTAAAAAGAACAACCTCAGTTTTAAGAGGATTCACCGAAAGCCCACTCCTAGTACACCATTCATCGATCATGTCCAGAGCCGCCTGCGCGTTAGCACAGACCGTCGCCAGGCATGGCCCGACAGAAAGTACGGCGACATCATCCGCATATGCCTGAGCGTAGACGTTAGAACTATTTAGAGTGTTCAACACAGAGTCGACCACCATGCACCATAACAATGGAGACAGAACGCCACCTTGCGGACAGCCCCTGTTTAACCCTGTCATAACATATTGGCCACAATCCGCATCCACTACCAACGTTCTATTCATTAGCATTGCTTTAATCCACAACACTAATGTTTCATCTACCCCGTGTTGCCTGGCAGAGTCGCACATGCAGTCAAAAGTCGCATTGTCAAAAGCACCCTCAATGTCGATGAAGATACCCATCGCGTATTCTCTCCTATCAAGCGCGCATTCAATTCTGGCCACTAGATTTTGAAGTGCGGTCTCACAGGATTTCCCACGCTGATAGGCATGCTGCATCTCCGATAGTGGATGCAGTTTCAAAGCAACTTTGCGCACGTGAAATTCTACCAGTCTCTCCATACTTTTCAGTAAGAAGGATGTCAAACTTATAGGTCTGAAACTCTTGGGGAGCGAATAGTCTTCCTTACCAATTTTCGGTATGAAAGCTACTCTGACTGTCCGCCAAGATGTAGGAATATATGCCAGCGCCAAGCCAGCGGTGAAAATTCTTTTCAGAGTTGGCAGTAGCTGATCTATACCCTGTTGCAGCATAGCTGGATATATTCCATCGGTGCCAGGCGATTTGAAACCATCAAAAGATGCCACAGCATATTTGATGGCCTCATCTGTTACCACGGCTGATGCAATATACCAGCTGCGCCGAGTTTTCTGACTTAGATCAAGCTCAGCCTGGGTAAGCGGGCCAAGCTGCGACCTAGTGATTATCCGATTGCCAAGGAAGTGAGTCTCCAGCAGAAGACTAAAAGTTTCCGCTTTCGTCTCAGTAAACTTGCCATCAGATTTTCTCAGTGACTCCGGTTTGGTCGGCTTGCCCCTTTTGAGAACATTAACCAACCTGCTGGTTTCACCGAGTGTCTCGATCTTTTCACAAAAATCTCTATAAGAAGCACTTTTCGACAACCGAATTAACTTCTTGTAGTCTTTTTGCTTCGATCTAAAAAGATTCCAGTCACCTTCTAAATTTGTCTTGAGTGACCTATTTAGAAGTTTTCTGGATTCTTTCCTAAGTCGCTGCAGTTCCGGGCACCACCAGGGAACCGAAGTTCTGCAGGGGGTTTTTGTCAATGGGCACGTCAGTTCAAAACAGCTGGTAAGGACACTAGTCAGGTTTTGAACAGCATCCTCAACCTTTCGTTTCGTTCTGAGTTTAGTTGGAGTTTTGACAGATCTGTCTAGCTCTTCCCTAAACCGCACCCAGTTGGTTTTCCTCGGATTCCTCCTCTCCTGCAAAGTTATGGCCTCGCATTCGATTTGAAAAACGATGTATCTATGGTCTGACAAGGACACCTCCGGCAGTACCCTCCAGTTAGTAATTGACTTGAAATACCTATTAGCTAAAGTCAAATCAATTACCTCCTGCCTCCTTGCCGTAACAAAAGTTGGCTGGGAGCCAATATTGTTAATTACCATGCCAGACGATAGTATAAAGTCTAGGAGATGGTTTCCTCGTGTGTTACATTTGCTGCTGCCCCAGACTGTATTCTGAGCATTCGCGTCGCAACACATGACTAGTCCCATCTCCCGAGTGTCACAGTACTTTATGAGTTCGGCAACCGCCTTCGGTGGTGGAGGCATTACCGAATCATAAGGGAAGTAAGCCGACGCAACGACGAAGGTTTTCCAACTTCTGGTCGTTTCGTAGCTTACAGCTGCAGCAACCAGGTCCTGTCCACAAAATTGTCCAAGCTTGGTTACTGAGAGGAAATTCGGCACAATTAGACAAGCTCTCGGTCTTTCAGATCGCTCGTTCCGCACGTATGGCTATTGGATAGATGTTATGTGGGGTTTTGTACGCACCACGGAAAGTCTGCTACTTAAGAGAGCGGTAGCAGCCTTTGAGTGGTGGAGGTTTATCTGCGAAAATATCAAAGATATAGTCGCAGTTTTATTAGCAGAACGGCGCGCACCAGGTGCGCACATACTTCCCGCGAGGCGAGCGCCCCTACCCGTGGCATTGCTTGCGTCAGCCATTTTCTGTCCGCTAGTGCTGGGACCTTTAGGGGTAACAGCACCAGTATCCACCAGATTTTGTGCGCAGATAACGCCACCGGTAAGAGTGTGCCCGGCAGAAGAGCGCGCATCAGATGCGCACACGGTTCCACTAAGAAGAGCAGGCGAAACTTGTTCCATCAGATTGGACCTGTTCGAGCCGACCGAAAAGGAGCCAGCGTTAGGTCTGAGGGATTGATCGGCTCCAGTTGGAATACTTTCTGCCGACCTAGGCTTCTTTCCTGTCGCTACTGAAGGATGACTGCTTTCGGCGCTTGCGCCTTCAGCTGACTCTGCAGCCTCTTTGCACCGCGCCATCGCCGCCATCCTTCTTCTCCTTTTCAATTGACTCTTAGTCAGGAGCCCATCGGAGTGCGCCGCTTCGGGAGCTCGTTCAGCCTTATTGGTTTCCCGAGTCAAACCGTCACCGACACAACTTCGACCAGCTACCCTTCTATTGAGACAGAGATTAGACGTTCCAGCCGAAGCCTTTCCGCCACTTTCTTTGCCATTCCAGCCCAGTCTACCAATCGAGTCAGAGACAGAGCTGCAGGAGTCTTCTGAAACAAGCGTCGCTACTACTTCTGATTCAACGCCAGAGGCGGGGGTCATATTGTCGATTTTAATACAAAAAAAATCAATTTCTATCATAAATATTCACGAAAAGAGCCAAGTTCACTTCGATTTCACAATGTCTCCACCAAATAGCCGCACAACTTCCTGTTTGAGGGGAAATATCAAAACGGATTCTCCCAACCCTCCATCGTCATCGCGCTCCGCGCTATCTGCACTTGCCAACCAAAGGGCAGAAGAGGACAGCAGTATGTGGGAGAAACTGGACCAGCGCCTATGTAAACAAAGTGAGTTTATCATAAGCCGAATAGCTGTTACAGAGGCAAAAATATCGCAAAAGCTTGACCAACATATTAATGACCTAAAAAGCGCAGTGAGTCAAATAAACAATAAAATTACTCACCTCGAGTCATCACTGCTCACGTCTAACTCTGATATCACTGCACTGAAAACGGAAGTCACTAATATAAAGTCATCACTGACCCACGTCAACAATAAATATAGTATCTCCAAGGCACTTCTCACTGACCAGACATCGGATCTAGTCGATCTAAAAAGTAATGTTTTATCCATAACCAGCGAATTGACTGCGGTTAAAAAATCACTCCACGCACAAGAGAATCGCACGGTGGCATGTGATGCCCTACTATTCGGAGTCCCATACACGGCGGATGAAAACCTGACCTCAATTTTTAATTGCATTTGCAACTCACTTAAAATAAAGTCGCCGAATGTGAAAAACATTTTTCGTACCCGACCGAAAGGAGACTTTGAAGACACCGGCATTGTCATCAAATTCATTGCCCAATTTGAATTTTTAAGTTAATTTACAATTTTTCATTTAATATTTTTTCTTTAAAATTTTTTCTTTGAAATTTTTTCTCTAAAATTTTCGTTTTTGTAAAAATATTGTTGTGTTTTCTATTCTTCTTCTTTAATTTTTTCTGATACTTTGCAAATGGAACAAAGCTTAGGTACAATGATCAAAGTACTGAAAGGTCAGTACCATGGCCTTCAGGTCTGTCATATTAATGCGCAGAGTCTGCTACCAAAAATTGATAAGTTTCGCGATCTGTTTGAGGAATCGGCAGTTGATGTAGTATGCGTTTCTGAAACTTGGTTTGGGGATAGCATTAACAATGAATTATGTCATCTCAGCGGGTATAAAGTCTTTCGGTGTGGTAGGATAGGGCGTATCGGTGGAGAGGTTGCGATTTATGTAAGAGAGGGTGTAAAGTGGGGACTACGATATCTTTCTCCGGATGGTTGCGAAATAGGGTATGTGTTCGTGGAACTGGCAACTGCTGAAACTAGACTTCTAATTGGTGTTGCTTACAGACCAAACAGTGATATCAGCTTGCTTCTATTTACCACTGTATTAGAGGAAATTTGTCTAACTTGTCCCAATATTATTCTCTGCGGCGACTTTAACAGATGAAATGCGATCGCTTAACTTGTTTCCAGTCAATACAACCGTTCCTTCCCATTTCTTTGTACAATCTTCAACATTATTGGATCTCTTTTTAGTAAGTCACACAAATAAAGTCCTATTGTATCACATTGTATTGTACCTGCAGTGACCGCAGTTTTCTCTCGGTCCTTTGGATCGATCTGTACCTGCCAGTAACCGCTCTTTAAACCAAGGGTGGAAAACCATCGAGCTCCTGAGAGTGTGTCCAATGTGTCATCGATCCGTAGCAGAGGGTAGCTATACTTTTCGGTGACGTCATTAAGTCTGCGATAGTCTACGACAGGTGAGGTCCACGGACTCTTAGAACTTTCAACGAGCCCTTCCTTCTTCATCGTTGACACCATATCCGCAACCTCTGTCTCTTTTGCCAATGGTAGTCGTCTGGGAGGCTGGCGAATTGGTCTGGAATCTCCAGTGTCTATGCGATGTTGCACCAGATATGTTCGGCCATACTCTCCATCCTGTGAGGCAAATATATCAGCGTACTCACCGATTAAATTTTCTGCCATGGCTCGCTGATCCCGATCCAGTTCGCAGTGCTTGAGGATTATGTCCCTTCCGCCAACCTGGCTGATGAAACAGAACTCGCAGATTCCTTTCCAGTTATTGTTGAGATTGAACATATCGGAACACATTTACCAATAACCTCCCCTTGTCTTAGTTTGACGCTGTGGCTCTTTAAGTTCATGAGTCTTACTGGGACCAGGCTGTTCTTTGGCTCCACTAAAACTTTTCCCACGATGTAATTTCGGGGATTCCTTCCTAAATCTGGCTCCAATAGATAGAATCGGTGGCTCCCAGGATCACCCTCTAGCTTTGTCCAAATGATAGTCTCGGAAGATGGTGGTAAGACTTCGTCCTTGCTGAGTATTGTCCTTATATGTGTTGCATTCTCGTTCCCGTACACCATTGGAATCTCTACGTTCCGGTACCGCAGAACTTGCATCCCGATGTCGATGATTACGTCATGTTGTTTCATAAAGTCCACTCCGATGACGCATTCATCACATATGTCGGCCACCAGGAACGCATGAGAAAAGGCCAACCCTGCTAGTTGTAACGTGAGGCGAACTTCTCCGTATACTTTCGCCGATTTCTCTGTCGCAGTTCTAAGACAGTAGCAGCTGGTGTTGTGCAGCCAAAACTTCCGGACGAGATCTCTTCTTACAATGGAAGCCGTGGCGCCGGTATCGATAGTAGCCACGCACTTGTTTTTGCCGATGAATGCTTCCACTGTTAGACTCTTGTTGCATCGTTTGGTTTGGGAGACCTGGATGGTGGTCTTGGGGTCGTCGATTCCATTAGCCAACTTTTGCCCCGCGAAGCTAGCTCTTAGGCGTTTCCCGACTCCTGGTTTCGAGGAGCCTGGCCAACAGGATGGATGTTGTCCCTGTAGGATGGTTCTTCGTTGCGTCGTCTATTCGCACAATGTGGACAGTTTCCGCGTCTGGGTGGATTTCTGCATTGCCGTTGCAGGTGTCCCATTTTGTTGCAGTTCCAGCAATGAATTTGTCCTCCGCGAGCGTTATTTCGGTCTTCGACGTTCATCCTCTGGCAAGAGCATTCGACGGCGGCTACTTCCCTCACACGGTGGACTCCCTGACATGCCTGGTCTGCGGCCTCCATTATCAGAGCAAACGCCAAAGCTTCGGCGAGCGTTTTCTTTCCAGCCGTTCTTACCGCCATTTGTAGTTTCGCATCAGCTATGGCATGCGTTATCGCTTCGGTTGCCATCTTGTTAATGATCTCCTCGCCGGCGTTTGGATAGGACAAATGTGCCAGCCCCTCGATGTCTGCTTGTAATTGCTGGGGCGTTTCACCCTTCATCTGGGACCTTCTGCGCAACTGGACCCTATATACTTGCTGCATGTGGTCGTTCCCAAAGCGCATCTCAATGGCTTTCACCACACTGTCTTAGTTGCGTTGTTTGTCCTCGGGAATAGTTTGTAATAGCTCTGCAGCTGATCCTCTAAGCGCAAGTGTGAGGGCAATGTACTTCTCTTCGTCGTCCCAGTTGTTCGTCATTGCCGCAGCTTCGAACTGCCTCTTGTATATCGGCCATGATGTCTGTCCATCGAAGACGGGAGGCTGTATCTCTTTCCTTCTCGGGCAGTCGGTTGAATACTCCCGAACTTTCTGTTTCTTCACGCATTCGAGTGCCTTTGCCAAATTCTCTAATCCTCCTTCAACACCCTCGAATTTTGTTTTAACATTCTCGAATCTTCCTTCAATTGCTGTTTCGAATGTCTCAATTTTGGACTCTACATTTTCAATTTTCTCATCAATTGTTCCAAATCTTGTTTCCAAACTTTTATTTTGTTCATTGAATTTGCTTTCGAGAACACTCCTTTGATCGAATAGCTGTTGCTCTAGAGAGTTCTTTTGTTCGTCGAACTTAGCATATATAGAATTCTTCTGCTCAGTTAAGGAATTCTCTAGAAGGTCGAACTTCTTGTTTTGCACATCCAGCTTGCCATCCAGAGAATTCTTTTGTTCATCGAGCTTTTTATTTTGCTCATCCAGAGAATTCTTTTGTTCATCAGTCTAACAGTGGAAGCATTCATCGGCAAAAACAAGTGCGTGGCTACTATCGATACCGGCGCCACGGCTTCCATTGTAAGAAGAGATATCGTCCGGAAGTCTTGGCTGCGCAACACCAGCTGCTACTATCTGCGACAGGGGAATCGGCGAAAGTATATGGTGAAGTTCGCCTCACGTTACGACTAGCAGGGTTGGCCTTTTCCCATGCGTTCCTGGTGGCCGACATATGTGATGAATGCGTCATCGGAGTGGACTTTATGAAAGAACATGACGTAATCATCGACATCGGGATGCAAGTTCTGCGGTACCGGAACGTAGAGATTCCAATGGTGTACGGGAACGAGAATGCAACACATATAAGGACAATACTCAGCAAGGACGAAGTCTTACCACCATCTTCCGAGACTATCATTTGGACAAAGCTAGAGGGTGATCCTGGGAGCCACCGATTCTACCTATTGGAGCCAGATTTAGGAAGGAATTCCCCAAACTACATCGTGGGAAAAGTTTTAGTGGAGCCAAACAACAGCCTGGACCCAGTAAGACTCATGAACTTAAAGAGCCACAGCGTCAAACTAAAACAAGAGGAGGTTGTTGGTAAATGTGCGCCGATATGTTCAATCTCAACAATAACTGGAAAGGAATCTGCGAGGCCCGTTTCATCAGCCAAGTTGGCGGAAGTAAGGGACATGATCCTCAAGCACTGCGAACTGGATCAGGATCAGCGAGCCATGGCAGAGAATCTAATCAGTGGGTACGCTGATATATTTGCCTCACAGGATGGAGAGTATGGCCACATCTAGTGCAACATCGCATAGACACTGGGGATGCCAGACCAATTCGCCAGCCTCCCAGACGACTACCATTGGCAAAACAGACAGAGGTTGCGGATATGGTGTCTGCGATGGAGAAGGAAGGGCTCATCGAAAGTTCTAAGAGTCCGTGGACCTCACCTGTTATATTGGTCAAGAAGAAAGACGGCAGCACTCGATTCTGCGTAGACTGTCACAGATTTAATGACATCACCAAAAAGTATAGCTACCCTCTGCCACGGATCGATGACACATTAGACACACTCTCAGGAGCTCGATGGTTTTCCACCCTTGATTTAAAGAGCGGTTACTGGCAGGTACAGATCGATCCAAAGGACCGAGAGAAAACTGCACTTACTGCAGGAAATGGGCTGTGGCAGTTTACAGTAATGCCATTTGGATTGTGCAACGCTCCGGCAACTTCTGAACGCCTAATGGAACACGTCCTGCGTGGATTGACCTGGAAAACGTGCTTGGTGTGTCTGGACGATGTGATCGTGATAGGAAAAACATTCGAGGAACATCGCGACAACCTGAAAAATGTGCTAGAACGGCTTCGAAGCGCTCACCTGAAGCTGAACCCAAAGAAATGTGACCTCTTCAGATCCGAAGTCAAGTACCTACGCCACGTTATCTCATCGGAAGGAGTGCGAACAGATCCAGACAAGGTGGAAGCTGTGAAAAACTGGCCAGTTCCAAAAGACAAACACCAACTCAGGAGCTTTTTGGGTCTCGCCACGTACTACCGACGATTCGTAAAGGACTTTGCCGGAATCGTGAAGAGCTTCTACCAACTGACAGAATAAGGAAGGCAATTCAAGTGGTCAGGTGAGTGCGACAAAAGCTTCAAGAACCTTAAGCAACAACTATGCGAAGCACCAACATTAGCATATCCCATTCCCGGAGAAATGTTCATCGTGGATGCAGATGCAAGTAACGTCGGTGTCGGAGCGGTTCTTTCGCAGGTACACAACGGCCAAGAGAAGGTAGTCGCATACTTCAGCAAAGTGCTCTCCAAGCCCGAAAGGAACTACTGCGTGACCAGGCGAGAACGTCTGGTGCTGCTTCTGGCGACAAAACACTTCCATAAATACCTCTACGGCCGAAAGTTCATTTTGCGCACAGACCAAGCGGCTCTAAAATGGCTGCTGCAGTTCAAGAATCCGGAGGGCCAGGTCGCAAGATGGATTGAACGGCTGCAGATTTACGATTATGAATTACAGCATCGTAAAGGGAAACTTCATTCCAATGCGGATGCCTCATGCCGCCGACCATGTAAAAGCGACTGCAAGCATTGTGTGCGGCAGGAAGAGAAGAACCTTCTTTCCATCCAAAGGGTAAGAGCTGAGCCTATCGCTGGTTGGAGTGCAGAAGAAATCCGCAACGCTCAAAAAGAAGACCCAGACATCGAGCCGATATTAGCGTGGAAGGAGTTTATGGAAAAGCCAAACGGACGAGATATCTCGGACAGGAGCCCCACTCTCAAGGGATACTGGGCTCAGTGGGACTCCCTTCATGTGCAAGATGGTGTGCTGAAAAGGAAATGCGAGAGGCCGAACGGGAAAGATTTCATAATGCAGCTTGTCTTGCCGCGATCAAAAGTACACGAGGTGCTACGAGAGATGCATAATGGAGCATCCGGAGGTCATTTGGGTGCAAACAAGACGCTGGAGAAGGTGCGAGAACATTTCTATTGGCTCAGCGCAAGGGTAGACGTAGAGAGTTGGTGCCGAAAATGCGTCGTGTGTGCAGCCAGCAAGGGACCCAGAACGAAAACGCGAGGCAAGATGCAACAGTACAACGTGGGTGCACCATTTGAACGGATCGCCGCTGACATCGCTGATCCGTTTCCGGAAACCGACAATAGCAACCGTTACATCCTAGTCGTCATGGACTACTTCAGCAAATGGCCGGAAGCATTCGCCATCCCTAACCAGGAAGCGAAGACCATCGTGGAACAGATCGTTAACAACTGGGTGAGCAGATTCGCCGTGCCAATGGAACTTCTTTCTGACCAGGGACGAAACTTCGAATCAATGATATTCCGAGAGGTATGCCAACAACTGGGAATTAAAAACACGAGGACGACTCCGCTTCATCCGCAATCCGACGGGATGGTAGAGCGCTTCAACAGAACCTTAAACGAACATCTCTCCAAGGTCGTAGAAGACCACCAGCGCGATTGGGATCGACAAATTCCTCTTTTCTGGCCTACCGAAATGCAGTGCAAAGTACTACTGGACATACTCCATCCGAAGTCTTGTTTGATCGAGCAGTCCGGCTCCCTAGTGAGGTGAAGTTTGGATCCCCTACCGCTGAGCGCAAATGTGAAGAGGACTACGTGGCAGACCTCAGGGAAAGGATCCGAGACATACATCAGAGGACCAGGACGAGGATAAGGATATCGAGTGACCGCATGAAAACCAGGTACGACACAAAGGCAACAACGTCCAGCTTCCACGAGGGAGACCTAGTATGGCTGTACAACCCACACCGGCAAAAGTGGTGGTCACCCAAGCTGCAGCAAAACTGGGAGGGCCCTTATAAAGTGGTCACACTCATCAATAACGTCGTCTTCCGGATCCAGCGTGGAGTAAGAGGCAAGATGGAAAATGTCCACCTGGATCGTCTTCATCGTTATCATGGTAGTAATCTAGATGATCTTATTCGGGACGAACAAGTTTAAGAGGGGGGCAGTGTAGTATCAAGTACATTGCCAGGTACTGCGTACAACGACATCTATTGCTATGATGAGCTTACGTTCCACAATTGTTCCTCACAATATCCCAATTATGCCAGGGTCCTCAATTCATCCCTGGCGACATCTAGTATACTCTAGAAGGACTTGTATTTTATATAAATACCCATACCACAATCACCGTCGACACAGTTGCTTATAAGTGCATACAGCGATTACAAGAGGAAGATTAGACCAGTGGTTAAAACAATCGACGTATTGAAAGTAAATCTGCAGCGACAGTTTAATTTGAAATAAATAAAGAATAGAGTGATTGAATGTTGTGTTGAAGTAAAGTTAGTAGTTGACAATAAATAAACAGTGAAATACACAAAAAAAAGTTTTATTTAAACGAACCCCAGCAAAGATATTACAGTATTAAACCGCAAAAGTGGTGCACCTATGAAAACTAATTCGAAACGCAAGAAAAAATATCAAAGCTGATTTGACAAATGTAGTTTTTTAATGTTGCTTTCTGTTAAATTGTACCAACAGAAATAGTTGGGGTACAAATTATCGATGATTGCATTATTGGCAAGTGTTTTTTGGAATATTATTGAGACGTTTTCTGCTTGCGATTTATTCATTAAGAAATAATTTGGGTTATATTGTGTTTAATCCTTATAAAACTTGAATTAAATCAACATGAACAATAATTCAAAGAATTGAAGTGAGTTAAAATAAGTTATCATATATTGTGAAATTTTTGAAGGGAAGCTTCTTAGCTACGAGTAATATTTTATCGAGTGTTACGGAAAAAACTGAATTAGGATTGCATTATTGGGAAGTGTTTTTTGGAATATTATTGAGACGTTTTCTGCTTGCGATTTATTCATTAAGAAATAATTTCGGTTAAATTGTGTTTAATCCTTATAAAACTTGAATTAAATCAACATGAACAATAATTCAAAGAATTGAAGTGAGTTAAAATAAGTTATCATATATTGTGAAATTTTTGAAGGGAAGCTTCTTAGCTACGAGTAATATTTTATCGAGTGTTACGGAAAAAACTGAATTAAAAAATGTACTTCTAAATTTATTGTTAAAACCATTAATAATAAAGTAGTGTTTAAGTTATAAATCAGGGCCAAGGGAAAGGTAAAAACAATCAGTGTTGTCGTTTAAGTAAATTTAGGAGCGATAGTAAAGTAAATAAGAAGTTTCACTTCCAACGCGTAAAAGTTTCATGCACGTTCGTTTTTATTTCCTTTCCATACTAATATATTTATTTAGGGCAGGTAGATATTTTCACATATACGTATGTATGAACTTATGCATGTACACTGATAAAAACAAGATAAGTTAGAAAAAAAAATGTTTTTCTCCTGTTACTACTTGACAACAGAATTCTTATGCAGTGTATGATTTTGATGAAAAATAATTATGGACGTGAATCAAGAAATTTTATTCATTGATGGTGGGAAGGTGCTTCACCATGTGGTGTTGATGAGAGGGAATAGTGACTCCCTCTTTTCTTCCATATGGAACGGAAGTGATGGCACTCGAGGTGTGTCAGGAAGTTGTTGATTACGTCTCTGCCAACTGGATTAGGTTCGCAATTTTAACGGCAATGTCGAACGGGAACAATTCTTCGACAAAAGGAGAGTATATTGCGGACATGGGTTCATCTGGGACATTTGGCACAACTTGTGAATTAGTGGCAGCGGGAGAAATTTTCCATTATGAGTTCCAGATTTTGAGGAGTGGCGTTATGTTTGGGCAGTTTGGAGAGCCTGTAGAAGGTTACGTTAGACTTCGGTTTTGTGGAGAACTGTTTGAAGGACATTTCGATATTTTAACTCCAGCCGAAGAGCTAAGCACCACCTGCACGTCAAAGCATATAGCTTCTCTGCAAACCATACTAACATCCTTACCATCAGAACGGAATAGACTAAGGTTAATGACGCCATACGCATTACAAGAATTAGACAATACACGGCCATATAGCGCAAAAAAGTTACCGATTTCTTGAAATGCACCCCTCAAGTTTGCAATCCAACAGATTGTAACGACATTGAAATTAAGCAGTGGGAACAGAAATCACTTTCAGCCTTTAATTTTAGTGTTTTTGTTGACTATCTCGGTGATAAATGTGTAAACTTGGAAAAATTGTCCAACATTTGTAGATGGTGCAAGGCCAAAAAGTGGAAAGATGAAAGTGTAGGAATGTGCTGTAACAGCGGCAAAGTACAGCTGTCCCAATTTCAGATGCTGCCTGAACCTCTTCAAAGTCTCATCACTGATCATCATCCCCAGTCAAAGCATTTTCTTAATATGGCTAGAAAGTATAATGCTTGCTTTCAAATGACTTCTTTTGGAGCTAAGGTGGTTAGAGAGGGTAGGTTAGGTTAGGTTGACTGTCCACACGAGAGTGCAGACACACATAGACCAGGAAGGTCCTTTGTGATACCATGGATCAAACCATTAGGTCACTCAGGGACTAACAGATCCAACCGGAGCTTTTGACAAAGCTATGGATGCTCATGACGTCCAAAAACGCCAGGTCGCAGAGGTCGTCAAGGAAGGGGGACTCTAGATGGAGCATTCTTTTATGCGACGGGGCTGGACATGTGCATAGGAGGTGAAGGATGAATTCCTCCGCCTCCTCGTCCCTACAGCTTCTGCAGAAGTCGTTGAAGAAAAGACCAAGTCTTTTGGCGTATTGGCCTATAAGACAGTGTCCATTGAGAACACCGACAACACAGCTGATTTGTGTACGCTTTAACTTGATCAGATCGGCACTACGTTTTCGATCCAGCTTAGGCCAGATCTGTCTCGAAATGTGACACGTTGAGCCGTTTCCCCATCTGAGGTTGGTCGTGCTAATAGCGTTTAGCTTTAGTAGATACTTACATGTAGCGAGGGGCATACCCAGGGCTTGCCTTTCAGGCAAAATCCTTAGAGTGGTACCCTGTCCGGCGAGGTCATCAGCCCTGCATTTACCTGGAATGTCTCTATGGCCCGGCACCCAGCATAGGTGAATGTTGAACTGCTCTGTCATCTCCATAAGAGATAGACGACAGTTTAAGGCAGATTTTGAAGTGAAGGAGAACGATTCCAGGGACTTGATTGCCGCTTGGCTGTCAGTGAAAATGCTAATATCCCTGACAGATAATACATTACATTTCAGCCAGGACTGGGCTTCCTTAATCGC
The DNA here is from genome assembly GCA_945910035.1 of Brachypalpus laphriformis. Taxonomy (NCBI): domain Eukaryota; kingdom Metazoa; phylum Arthropoda; class Insecta; order Diptera; family Syrphidae; genus Brachypalpus; species Brachypalpus laphriformis. The sequence goes on from OX246755.1 coordinate 58,534,937, forward strand.
CATGATTTCTAAGAACGTTCGGCGATTCTGAGAAAACACCAGAACCCACCCCACCCTCCGTCTTAAGTCCATCTGTAAAGAAGTGAACCGAACTTCCATCGACAGGGGGGGAAAGGTCCCATACATCCCGGTTAGGGATGCTCGTACGGAAGTTACGGTCAAATCTCAGTTTCGGCGGGGTGTAGTCCGTGTTTTCGTGCTTAAAGTTGAGAAGATCAAGCACCGAGGTGTGGCCTAAGCGATAGCTAGACCACTGAGAGGAGGCTTTCAGGCGGATGGCCGCACAGGCAGCCATCTGTTTGCCGAAAATATCTAAAGGTAGCAGGTTGAACAAGATGTCCAGTGCCGTGGAGGGAATAGTTCTCAGTGCACCACTGATGCAGATGCATGCAGATCTTTACACCTTAGCTAGTTGAGTGAGGTGGACAGCCCTTTCAAGAGCAGGCCACCATACGATCACGCCATATAGTAGTATAGGCCTGATAACGGACACGTATAGCCAATGAGTGATTTGAGGTTTGATGCCCCAGCTCTTACCTATAGCCTTTTTACAGGAATAGAGAGCTACATTAGCTTTCTTGATGCGCTCTAGTAGAATGGCCTTCCAGTTTAATTTATTATCCAAAATAAGACCCAGATATTTTGCGTTTTCAGGAAAGGTGAGACTGGTGCCATTTATCATAGGAGGGTCTATGAGGGGAACTTTATATCTCCTCGTGAACTTTATATTTTGTGTGGTATATGTAACGTTGCAGAGAGGGAAGATGTTATTCATTTCATGGGCAGGTGTCCTACCCTACGAGAAATAAGAAGACAAATCTTTGGAGCTGATTTTTTGCCAGACGATCAGGTGTTTGAACTCCTCGATGAGCTGCATGGCCACAAGCTTTATCCATACTGTAAAACAGCAATAGCATATAGGGACCGAATATTAAACCAAAACTTCTAATAAATCTAAATGTAAAAAATTAAATAAAAAAATTCGGATATTTAAGTAAAGTAATTATGTATATAAATTTACTATCTTAAAAGCACAATAGGTATATTAATTGTTAACAGCGTTGTCAATCTGGAAGACGGCATAGGCCATGTCTTTGATTTTTGTAAACTTTAAATGTACATATGTAACAAACTGAAGTATGAATTAAATCCATCTATCTATCTATCTATTTCCTCGTGAAGAGAACGAGTTCCGTTTTATGGGGGTTAACCCCCAGTCCACATTTGGAGGCCCATTTGGTTAGCCGAAGGAGACCATATTGGAGGATATCCCTGAGAGTGTCCGGGTGTTTACCGGAGGCAGCAAAAGCAATGTCATCACCATAGGCGATCACTCTACAACCTGACGTATCCAGGTCCATCAGTAGTTCATTAACAACCACGTTCCACAGAAGAGGTGACAAGACTCCACCTTGAGGTGTACCGCAGCGAGCAATTCTTCTGGCCGATGCTCCGCCCAGCTGTGTGTTAATAATCCTGCATGTAAGCAATTGATTGATCAGCACTCCGAGCGAAGTACCCACTTTCAGATTTACAAGTGCGTCGGTAATCGCCTTTGGTTTGACATTGTTAAAAGCTCCCCCAATGTCAAGGAAAGCCACCATGGTGTATTCTTTGATGCTCAATGATTTTTCGGTGGTGCGCAAAAGCGAATGTAAGGCTTTTTTTTTTTTAGGTTGCGCCAAGGATGTATAAAATCTTCATAGATACTAATAGCCCGAGTGCTACTAGCATGCACGATTCGCAAACCTGAGTAATCGATTCCAGGAATACGCCTACGTACTAAACACACACCCTACACACTTCAACCACTCTCTCCGCGGTACTGCCGTTAGGTATTTTTTCGCAGGGCTGGTTAGCAATTATGCTCTAGTCTCCGAGGCCGCCTCTTGGGCTCTTCTTAGGGCTTCTGCTCTTCGCTGCGAATGTAAGGCTGTCTCAACCGATTTGCCTTTGCAGTACGCATGTTGGGACAGCGAGAGCAGAGCTGGGCTAATACTTTGCCGAAGATGGAAGGACGATAGACTGATAGGTCGGAGATCCTTTGGTTCCACGTGCGAGCTCTTTCCTGCCTTAGGTATGAATATGACATCAACCTCGGTGCAAAGTTTCGGTATATAGACCAGATTTAGACAGCCCGACAAGATGGCTTTGAGCCATGGAAGCACAATGTCCTCGCATTGCTGAATTTCAGCTGGAATAACACCGTCAGGTCCTGGGGACTTGAAGGGCTTGAAGCTGCGCATGGCCCATCGGATCTTTTCTGTAGTTATCGAGACTAACGAGCTGCTGCAAGGTTGAGGGGGGGATTTCCCACTTGCGATACAGCAACAGGGGAGCTACCAGGAAAGTGAGAATCCAGTAAGATGTCAATGGATTCCTCAGCAGAGGACGTCCAGTAACCATTCGGATGCAAAAGGAAGCTGGGTATAGAAGGGCTTTTAGAGAGGATTTTCCGCAACCTGGAAGCTTCCGAGGACTCTTCAATGCTGTCACAGAAGAGTCTCCAGGAACGTCGTTGCTTCTTCCTCAGTGAGATTTTGTATTTTCTGAGAGACAGTTTATAGGAGTCCCAATCGGCCGTCTCACGGGAGTTTCTAGCAGTATTAAAAAGGAGCCTACTGTCTTTCCTAAGAGTATTGAGATTTGCACTCCACCGGGGAGGTTTCATTTCACCTCGAGGTTTGAGGAGAGGGCAGGCCTCGGCCATGGCACCATTTAGTGCCGATGTTAGGGTGTTAACTAGATTGTCAAGGTCTTCAGTGCAAGAAGCTTCAGTAGGCAGGTAGGAGGGAATAAGCGTTAATAAACGTTTCCTATAAAGGGACCAGTTGGTTTTCCTATAATTTCTAAAAACCTTGTGATCAGGCAGATAGTCATCAAGACTAAATTGGAGGTAACGGTGGTCTGAAAAAGAGTGCTCATCAGAGACTCTCCAGTGCTTAACCGAGTTATATAAGTGATCGGAGACAAGAGTGATGTCCAGGACTCTACGGGGTCTACCACATGTTCACATCTTACTTTGGTTAAAGGATATACTTAAACCCAATCAAATTGATGACATTATAAAAGCCGAAATCAAAGATCCCCATAAAGACTCTGCGCTCTACGCTAAAGTCAAAAGTAATATGATACACGGTCCTTGTGGGACCTTTAATGCTAATCCGACCTGCATGTTGAAATGTTCTTGCTGCAAGCGATTTCCCCGACCATTGGTTAAAAATACAGAGACTGGTGATGATGGCTACCCCCAGTATAGAAGGCGGTCTCTCGAAGATGGTGGGCTTACAGTGCATATAAATGGCACAGATCTCGATAATCGATTGGTGGTTCTTTACAATCCCGTCCTTTCTCGTGCTTTTTTGGCTCATATTAATGTTGAGTTTTGCAATTCAGTAAAATCGATTTAATATACATATATACAAGTATATTAATAAAGGAAGTGACCAAGCTGCATTGGCTATTGAAAAAGATAATGATGAGGTAACACTATATAAGACTGGGCGGTACATCAGCAGTTCAGAAGCCGTTTGGCGTATCCTTTGCTTTCCCATACATGAACGCTTCCCATCAGTTATGCATCTAAGTGTTCATTTAGAAGAGTGTACTTTTCTACAGACAACGTTATGGAAAGAATCAACAATCCTCCAATGACAACTTTGATGGCATTTTTCGAGTTATGCAAAAACGATGAAACAGCTTCTGTATTGTGAGGTACCATTTTACTATGTCTGGGGAAATAATACATACAGGAAGTAAAAGTACCCGCACACTCCGGGGTAAAAAAAAAACCAAGTACTCGGAAGGTTTTAAACTGTTCATCTTAACAATGCAGAGTGCTAATACCTCCGTTTCCTGCTTCACGAAGTTAGAGGGCCTACATCCTTCTCAGACTTAAAGACAGTAGTTGGCCAGGTTCATCCTAGATTCCACTCAGGGGACTATTGGAAGATAATAGACATTGGGACCAGACACTAGAAGAAGCTTCTGCCTCCGATTCACCTCATAAGAAAAGGGATCTGATCGCCATCACGCTGGTAATCTGTCAGCTATTCGATCCACTTCGCCTCTGGAAGAAGTACAGAGAGAGTTTGGTTAAAAATCTTAAAAAACAGTTGCAAAAAGGATTTGTGAACCTGGATGATCAACATAGTATGTATGTGGGCTATAACAAATGCTTGATATTGCTCGAGAACTTAGTAATTGGATGGGAGGCCAACATATTAAGCACTATGGTTTATCACAACCCTTAGTATCAGTTGAAACTTTTGACAACCGTGATTACTTAAGAGAAATGTCATATGATATCGACGACCTATCCAAGAAGACTTTGGAAAACCAGCCACTACTCAATTGCGGTCTGAAGAAAATTTATGACAAAATCATTGAAAGCTTTAAAACAGCAGATGGTAACATTTAACAGATAAGGGCCCAGCTAAAATCATGCTACTTGTGGCCAAAAACGAAGCAGAGACACCTCCAAAAAAATATGAGAGTACATTAGGGACACGACTTATGTGGAGAAGAGTTTGCGCAACTACTTCTAAAGATAGTATAAAAGAGAAGGATGGAAGAATAGAAATTCCCAATAGTTTGTGCCGCATTGTAAGTGACATAAAGGCACTTACTGAAAATGTTTATCCCGATTTGAAAAACATCAGTAGCAAACCAATTACATAGCTAAAGGAGCGAGCTATATTAACACCAAAAAATGAAGCAGCTAATGAAATCAATGCTTGCCTTTTACTTAAGTTGAATGCTCTTGACATGGAATACAAATCTATATATTCAGTAGTACATATGGAAGAAGTAGTGCATTACCCACTGGAATTCCTACACACTCTCAATCCAGTAGGCATTCCTTCACATAAGCTAACATTAAAAGCCGGCGCACCTGTTATGTTCTTAAGGAATTTAAACACTCCCAAACTGTGCAACAGTACTATTTTTTTCAATTTCAATTTCAAATCAATTTTATTTCCACTTAAAATGCTTAACAAATATTTTACAATATTGAATGGCGTTGTTGCCGTCTGCCAGATTGACATTTTATCAAGTAAAAAATTAACTAAGCTAACGCATACATTTAAAAATCTTCCTCCATAATTCTTCTTCTATACTCTGAAGTTAGTTTACAGTATTTGTAGAGCTTTTCCCAATTCAATTCACTTAAGATTTGCGCATTTGCTCCACGCACAAGATATTTTCTCCCCATATCGTTCTCCTTATCTCCTTCAACACTGGACAAACACATAAAAAATGCCTTATATCCTCCCTTTCCTCCATTTTGCAAAGAAAACATAACAGTGGTAAGTCATCCCTATGCGGAATATAATTTATATTTAACAACTCTCCTCTTGCTTTGAAGATGATAGAAATGGATTCAACGCTCATGTCGTTCCGAAAATAATTTTTGGCTTCAAGGTTATATTCGAGGCGACTGTAATAGTTCCGGTGTAATGAAGCTCTGGCTGAATCAAGAAACTGTTGGCGGTACTTTTCATCCAAATTTTGCAATAGTAGATATAGCTGCCCTCTCCAACTTGAAATATTTTCCATAGACAGTTCTACCGGGTAGTTACAAAAATCTGCTAGGTCTAACCATTTTTTGAACCAGTAAGACTTTCGGGTGATCACATATTCGGCTACTGTTTCTGCATATAACATATAGTTTGGTGTAGCTTGTGGCAGCCTAAAAAGTCGTTTTAAAAATATTCTTAACAGCTTTTCTACAGAATCCGATTCCACAAAACCCCATGACTGCGCTCCATAACATTAAACAGATTTGGCCATAGCTTTAAAAACTTTGTACTTCCTACTTGGCTGAACAAGACCGCTACTCATACAATTTTTCCAAGTTGCGCTCATGGGGTTTGTAGAACTTGCAAGTTTATCCGATAAATGTTTATCCGATAAATGTTTTTCATAACTTCCATCGCTGGACATCAGTTCACCCAAATACTTACTTTACAATTTCAATTTCTTGTCCATTATAGTAATTTTTTTTCATTTTTCGCATAGCGCCCATGACCTCTTCGAAAAACCATCATTTTAGATTTGCTGAGATTAACCGTCAGATTCCAGGTGTTCAGTATTCAAGGAGTCGACTTATCATTAGATGCATAGCTTCCGCTGACTCTGCTAGGATGACGATGTCATCGGCATACATCAGTACCTTTATAAGAATCCCTGCAAAGGTAATTACTGCCGGTAAAAAATCAGACAAATCATCATTAAACAATAAAAACAAATCTGGGCTGAGTCCACATCCTTGCTTAAGCCCTCCATAGGTCTCGAAGTTCTCCCAAAGATTGTTCTCATCCTAAACACTCGACGGTGTGCCTTCATATATGCTATGAATCACCTTAATAAATTAGTATGACAGAGTCCAGAAAGGCAATTCCACGGTAATTTGTTACTTCATTCTTACTTACTTACTTAGGTGGCGCTATAGTTCAGGGTGAACCTGGGCCTCAACCAACAAGCCTCTCCATTTAGCTCGGTCTTTAGCTAATTGCCTCCAAGTTGGTCGAGGTCCCCTTGAACTTGTGCGCGCCACCCACGGCGATGATTCCCTCTACTGCGTCGTCCCTCGGGATTAGATTCGAAGACTCTGCGGGCCGGAGCGTTGGTGTCCATTCCCTCTACATGTCCTAGCCATCTCAGACGTCCAATACGGCGTTTTTTGAATAGGTCGATGTCGCTGTACAACTCGTATAGTTCGTGATTGAATCTTATCCTCCAAAACCCGTCAACGCAAACGGCACCGAAAATCTTACGGAGAATTTTTCTCTCGAAGCGACCAAGGATATCTTCATCCTCTTTTAATAAAGTCCATGTTTCAGCGCCGTAAAGCAGGATTGGGATGATCAGAGTCTTATACAGAGTCTCCTCAGTTGTTCGAGATAGGGCTTTACTGTTGAATTGCCTTCTTTTTCTTCTTCCTTTTATCAGCGAGGTTATGATCCGAAAACAAGGGATCACAACCCTCCCACTTCACCACATTTCTACTGATCCGCCTGTGGGGTTCGCCTGCACTGTTGAATTGCCTTATAAGCCCAAAAATACAGCGATTGGCAAGAGTTATTCTTCGATTGATTTTTGTGCTGATCTAGTTTGTAGAATTTATAGCAAGCCAAGGTAGAAAAAGTCCCTTACTACCTCGAAGTTATAGCTGCCCACTGTGACGTTTTGTCCAATTCGTCGGTGTTGGCTTTCCCTTCTTGTTGACAGCATATACTTGGTTTTGCCCTCGTTTATCGCTAAACCCATTTTGGCCGCTTCCGCCTCTATGCTTGCAAACGCACCGGTGACAGCCCACTGAGTTCTTCCGATAATGTCTATATCGTCGGCGTATGCAAGCAGTTGTACAGACTTGTAATAAATTGTGCCTCCGGTGTTGGCTTGTGAGTTCCGCACAATCCTTTCAAGTACAATGTTAAAGAAGACACATGACAGCGTGTCACCTTGTCTAAAACCTTTTTTGACATCAAAGGTCTTGGTGAGGTCATTACCAACCTAGATGGAGCAGCGAGTGTTCTCCATCGTCAGCCTGCACAGACGGACAAGTTTGGCAGGGATACCAAAACTAGACATGGCTCTATAAAGCTCTTCTCCATAGATGCTGTCACAGGCGGCCTTGAAATCGATAAAGAGGTGGTGAGTATCGATTTGGAATTCTTGGGTTTTCTCCAGGATCTGCCGAAGTGTGAAGATGTGATCGATGGTGGACTTTCCTGGCCTAAAACCGCACTGCTAGAGTCCAATCAGGCTGTTGATAAAAGGTTTCAGGCGTTCACACAATATCGCAGAAAACATCTTATATGCGATGTTGAGGAGACTGATGCCTTTATAATTGTCGCAGTTGAGGGGTTCTCCTTTCTTGTGGATCGGGCAAACGATGCTGAGGTTCCATTTATCAGGCATACACTCTTCTGACCAAATCTTAGAGATGAGTTGGTGTATGCACTCTACCAATTCATCCCCAGCTGCCTTGAAAAGTTCGGCCGGTAAGCCGTCAGGTCCAGCAGCCTTGTTGGATTTTAGCTTGGATATTGCTATCCTCACTTCATTTTGGTCAGGTGGACGGAAATTTTGACTATCCTCGTCTATGTTGAATGGTTCATTCTGCCCGACAGCGGGATGTTGGTCTTCGTCGCTGTTATACAATCTGCAGAAGTAGTTTTCCCATATTCTCAGCACCGACTGTGATTCTACTACGAGGTTTCGATTTTGATCTCTACAGGTTTCTGTACGGGCATTGCTCCTCTGACATGTTCTTTTTACGTTTTGGTAAAACTTCCGTACATTCTTCCTGGAGTATAAAATCTCGATATTCTCAAACGCGCGCTTCTCATGCCCTTTCTTCTTCTTTTGGTGAACCCGATGTTCTTCCCGTCTCTTTTGCTCGTAGAGCTCACAAGCAGCTCTCGTATTCCTTTGTAGTGCCGCTTTGTATGCCTCTTGTTTTTGCTGCATGCACTCGCCGGCATTCTTCGTCAAACCAGGGGTTTCGCGGTGGTGGACGAGCGAGACCCAGCACATCAGTCGCGGCGTTTCTAAAGGAATGTTGGCAGCGTTGCCACTGGTCTTCGGCACTTGATGCTGGCGGCATGCGGGTGATTGAGAGATTTCGGGATACGCGTTCAGCGAAGAGTCTGGTGTTCTCTTGCGATTGTAGCTTTTTGACGCTAAATTTTCTCACAATGATTCTTCTTTGTTGCTCAGATTGGGATATCCACATTCGTACCTCGCGTACAACAAGGTAATGATCCGAGTCTATGTTGGTCGCTCGGAAGGTCCGGACATCCAGAATACTGGAGGCATGCCTTGCGTCGATCGCAATATGATTAATTTAGTTGATCGTTACATGATCATTGGACCGCCATATCTGCTTATGAATATCAAGATGAGGAAACCATGTGCTTGCTATGGTGACATTTCGCTCCACAGCGAAATCAATAACCCACAGTCCGTTATCAGACGTGGTGTCGTGTAAGCTATGCTTACCGACTGCCATACCAAAGACGTCCTCCTTTCCTATTTTGGCGTTAAAATCGCCCAATATGATTTTAACGTCGTATTTACGACATTGCTCGTATGTTTTGTCGAGGAGCTCGTAGAAATACTCTTTGGTGGCAAGGTCCTTTTCGTCCGTGGGGGCATGTACACATATTAGGCTTCTGTTAGCGAATTTAGCCTTGATCCGGATAGTCATAATACGCTCGCTTACGTGTCGGAAGCTTAAGACTTCTTGCCTAAATCTACCGCGTAGGACAAATAGGCATCCGAATAAGCGCTGCCTGTTGCCTCTGTAGCAATCACCGTAGTAGATGTCATAGTTTTTCATTCTCTTTTTGCCCGGCCCATTGTATCGCACTTCCTGGATGGCGGTAATATCTGCTCTATATCAGTCTAGGGCCTCTGCTAGTTGTTGGCTGTACGTGATCTGTAAAGGGACAGAACATTCCACGTACAGATCCAAAGGTCGTTGTCCTTATTTCGTTTGCTGCGGTCGTCATTAGTTGAGTCATCTTTATCCGAGGCTTTTGGTTGTTTCGGAACCATAGATTTTTTACGTGGTAGGGAAGTTACTCCAACAGCACAACATCCAACCTGGAGGGCCAGTTCCTTAATTATTCCCCTAGGACGAGGGGACGGATACACCGGTGCCGGTAATCCACTACGGGAGTATAAGCGCTGCTGTTGGCCCAGTAAGGGCCCTCTGCCACCATCTCTATTCCAATGTGCTGACCAACATTGGAAATTCCTTACCGACCTGTGATCCGAATACATCGAAGCAGCTCGCGCAAGGTATTCACTTAGTTCAACCTAACTGGAACTATAGACGCCACCGTGGACACCGTCTAGGGAATTCGTCCGCTGTTGCCTGGAACAGGAAGAAGTGCTCTAGTGAGAAAACTCTCTTCCCCCTCTCTCATCTGCTTACTTACTTCATTCACGTCCCCATTTTTGTGCAAGGGATAAATGATTGTTTCCTTAAACCTTTTAGGAACTTCACCTAGTGTTCCGTTGGTATTCAGTACTATATTGCAGATAGAAGTTCTCCAAAAGAATTTGATAGAGCCAATAATTCTTACTGGATGCGGCCAAGGAGAAACTGTGTTCATTCCTCGCATCTCGCTTATTCCATCCGATTATCCGTTTTGTTTCAAACGACTGCAATTCCCAGTGAAGGTTCGTTTTGCCATGACGATAAATAAGGCTCAGGGTCAGTCCTTAAAGAAGGCTGGGGTTGATTTAAGGGCAGACTGCTTCTCTCATGGCCAACTATATGTGGCATGCTCGAGAGTTTACTCACCACGCAGTCTGTCCATTTTACAGCCTGAGGAAAAACGACAAACATAGTTTACAGAGAGGTGTTGAAGAAATAAGGTAACCCAACGGCAGTTCTAAGATTTATAAAACACCTTGGATTAATTCGACAGCTAGTATTCATATAAATACCGGGACTTAGAAAAATACCTGCCAAGGGTGCGGAATGCTGCGCAGACTTTACCTCATCGGGGTGCATTCTGGTTAGCACTAAAATTGTCTACTTCTTTCGTGTTTACGTTTATAAAAATGATAGTTTGGCCGAATATACACAAAAAAAAACGAGTTGAGCTCTTAGTGTCAGCTGAAACACCTGTCAACTACAACTAAAATTCGGCGATCTACTTTGGAAAACTTATACTTCGCTATATACACAACGAGGCAATAGATTTAACCGGCAGATACAACGTTTAAGGATCTACGAATGAGATATCGACTAATTTTTTAATTAATTTACAAGGAACTGACAAGTTTTGTGGAAAATTATTGTAGAAGCCTTCATTTGTTACAGTTTCAGGCGTATATGCAAAAAATGTTTTTTTAAACAAATTTTTTTTTCGAATTTTTATTCCCTTACTGGATATTTTCCGACTGGTCAAACGGTAGTGCATGCGATCATATGAAAACACAAGCGTTTTCACTCAGCTGAGGCCTACCAACTCCTACTCTCAACCTCCACGCGGTGACAGCCGGGTGCCTAGTCCCTTAATCCAAGAAATGGGTAACCAACCCCGTTTGGAGGATTCTTGGCGGCAGCAGATGAGAGAGGGGGGAAGAGTGTTCTCTCACTAGATCACTTCTTCCTGTTCCAGGCGACAACGGACGAATTCCCTAGACGGAGTCAACGGTGGCGTCTATAGTTCCAGCTAGGTTGAACTTAGTGAATACCTTGCGCGAGCTGCTTCGACGTATTCGGATCACAAGTCGGTAAGGAATTTCCAATGTTGGTCAGGACGTTGGAATAGAGATGGTGGCGGACAGTGCTTACTGGGCCAACAGCAGCGCTCATACTCATGTAGTGGATTACCGGCACCGGTGTACCCGGCCCGCCGTCCTAGGGGAATAATTAAGGAACTGGCCCTCCAGGTTGGGGGTTGTGCCGTTGGGGTAACTTCCCTACCACGTAAAAAATCGATGGTTCCGAAACAACCAAGAGCCTCGGATGAGGTTCCAAGTTCGAATCCCAGAAAATACCAAAAAGTTTTTTCACGGTCCCACCTCTCGCGAGCGGCTGACAAACATCCGAGAGTATTGCCGTCACGAAAAAGCTTCTCAAATCGCCGTTCGGATTCGCCATTAAACTGTAGGTCCCTTCCATTCGCGTGAAAAATATAACGCACACAACATGAGTGGTTGCGAGAAGCTAGGCCCTGGCACTTAAAAGAGCTGTTGCGCGAAATATTTGTATTTTTATTTGTAAAAGCCTCGGATAAAGATGACTCAATTAATGGCGACCCCAGCAAACGAAATAAGGACAACCACCTTCGGATCTGTACGTGGAATGTTCTGTCCCTTTACAGACCACGTGCAGCCAACAACTAGCAGAGGCCCTAGACTGCTATAGAGCAGATATTACCGCCATCCAGGAAGTGCGATGGGATGGGCCAGGCAAAAAGAGGATGAAAAACTATGACATCTACTACGGTGATTGCTACAGAGGCAACAGGCAGCGCTTATTCGGATGCGTATTTGTCATACGCGGTAGACTTAGGCAAGAAGTCTTAAGCTTCCGACACGTATGCGAGCGTATTATGACTATCCGGATCAAGGCTAAATTCGCTAACATAAGGCTAATATGTGTTCATGCCCCCACGAAAGAAAAGGACCCTGCCACCAAAGAGTGTTTCTACGAGCTCCTCGACAAAACATACGAGTAATTTCCTTAATACAACGTTAAAATCATATTGGGCGATTTTAACGCCAAAATAGGAAAGGAGGACGTCTTTGGTATGGCAGTCGGTAAGCATAGCCTACACGACACCACGTCTGATAACGGACTATGGGTAATTGATTTCGCTGTGGAGCGAAATGTCACCATAGCAAGCACATGGTTTCCTCATCTCGATATTCATAAGCAGATATGGCGGTCCAATGATCATGTAACGATCAGCTAAATTGATCATATTGCGATCGACGCAAGGCATGCCTCCAGTATTCTGGATGTCCGGACTTTCCGAGCGGCTAACATAGACTCGGATCATTACCATGTTGTAGCCAGGGTACGAATGTGGATATCCCAACCTGAGCAACAAAGAAGAATCACTGTGAGAAAGTTTAACGTCGAAAAGCTACAATCGCAAGAGACCGCCAGACTCTTCGCTGAACGCGTATCCCGAAATCTCTCAATCACCCGCATGCCGCCAGCATCAAGTGCCGAAGACCAGTGGCAACGCTGCCAACATGCCATCAGAAACGCCGCGACTGATGTGCTGGGTCTCGCTCGCCCACCACCGCGAAACCCCTGGTTTGACGAAGAATGCCGGCGAGTGCATGCAGCAAAACAAGAGGCATACAAAGCGGCACTGCAAAGGAAAACGAGAGATGCTCGTGAGCTCTACGAGCAAAAGAGACGGGTAGAACATCGGCTTCTCCAGAAGAAGAAGAAAGAGCATGAGAAACGCGCGTTTGAGAATATCGAGAGTTTATACTCCAGGAACAGTGTACGGAAGTTTTACCAAAAGGTGAAAAGAACATGTCAGAGGAGCAATGCCCGTACAGAAACCTGTAGAGATCAAAATCGAAACCTCGTAGTAGAATCACAGTCGGTGCTGAGAATATGGGAAAACTACTTCTGCAGACTGTATAATGGCGACGAAGACCAACATCCCGCTGTCGGGCAGAATGAATCATTCAACATAGACGAGGATAGTCAAAATTTCCGTCCACCTGATCAAAACGAAGTGAGGATAGCAATATCCAAGCTAAAATCGAACAAGGCTGCTGGATCTGACGGCTTACCGGCCGAACTTTTCAAGGCAGCTGGGGTGAATTGGTAGAGTGTATACACCAACTCATCTCTAAGATTTGGTCAGGCGAGTGTATGCCTGATGAATGGAATCTCAGCATCGTTGGCCGATCCACAAGAAAGGAGACCCCCTCAACTGCGACAATTATAAAGGCATCAGTCTCCTCAACATCGCATACAAGATCTTTTCTGCGATATTGTGTGAACGCCTGAAACCTTTTATCAACAGCCTGATTGGACTCTAGCAGTGCGGTTTTAGGCCAGGAAAGTCCACCATCGATCACATCTTCACACTTCGGCAGATCCTGGAGAAAACCCAAGAATTCCAAATCGATACTCACCACCTCTTTATCGATTTCAAGGCCGCCTATGACAGCATCTATAGAGAAGAGCTTTATAGAGCCATGTCTAGTTTTGGTATCCCTGCCAAACTTGTCCGTCTGTGCAGGCTGACGATGGAGAACACTCGCTGCTCCATCTAGGTTGGTAATGACCTCACCAAGACCTTTGATGTCAAAAAAGGTTTTAGACAAGGTGACACGCTGTCATGTGACTTCTTTAATATTGTACTTGAAAGGATTGTGCGGAACTCACAAGCCAACACCGGAGGCACAATCTATTACAAGTCTGTACAACTGCTTGCATACGCCGACGATATAGACATTATCGGAAGAACTCAGTGGGCTGTCACCGGTGCGTTTGCAAGCATAGAGGCGGAAGCGGCCAAAATGGGTTTAGCGATAAACGAGGGCAAAACCAAGTACATGCTGTCAACAAGAAGGGAAAGCCAACACCGAAGAATTGGACAAAACGTCACAGTGGGCAGTTATAACTTCGAGGTAGTAAGGGACTTTTTCTACCTTGGATTGAATTGAATTGACATCAGCGCAGAAATCAATCGAAGAATAACTCTTGCCAATCGCTGTTTTTTTGGGCTTATAAGGCAATTCAACAGTAAAGCCCTATCTCGAACTACTAAGGAGACTCTGTATAAGACCCTGATCATCCCAGTCCTGTTTTATGGCGATGAAACATGGACTTTATTAAAAGAGGATGAAGATATCCTTGGTCGCTTCGAGAAAAATTCTTCGTAAGATTTTCGTTTCCGTTTGCGTTGACGGGTTTTGGAGGATAAGATTTAATCACGAACTATACGAGTAATCTGTTTTTTTGGGCTTATAAGGCAATTCAACAGTAAAGCCCTATCTCGAACTACTAAGGAGACTCTGTATAAGACCCTGATCATCCCAGTCCTGTTTTATGGCGATGAAACATGGACTTTATTAAAAGAGGATGAAGATATCCTTGGTCGCTTCGAGAAAAATTCTTCGTAAGATTTTCGGTTCCGTTTGCGTTGACGGGTTTTGGAGGATAAGATTTAATCACGAACTATACGAGCTGTACAGCGACATCGACCTATTCAAACAACGGTGTGTTGGACGTCTGAGATGGCTAGGACATGTAGAGGGAATGGACACCAACGCTCCGGCCCGCAGAGTCTTCGAATCTAATCCCGAGGGACGACGCAGTAGAGGGAATCATCGCCGTGGGTGGCGCGCACAAGTTCAAGGGGGCCTCGACCAACTTGGAGTGCGCAACTGGAGACAATTAGCTAAAGACCGAGCTAAACGGAGAGGCTTGTTGGTTGAGGCCCAGGTTCACCCCGAACTATAGCGCCACCTAAGTAAGTAAGTAAGAAGCCGGATGGGTCAGTTAGTATACAATATAAGAAGACAATGGCCAGGGAGTATTCATATCGCTGTTCTTAGCAGTAATCTTTCTTGTTTTATGATCTCCCCAGCTTTCCTGCGGTTCAGCATACGCCCAGGCCTTCTTAAGAATCATTCTGAGAGTGTATAACTGGTCGGTCCTGCTTCTGCCGTGACGAAAAACGCATTGCTCATTCCCTAAACTATCCTCAACCAAAGCTCTAGCACGTGTTTCTAACACCTTAGCAAAGACTTTTCTAGGTATACTTAAAATAAATATACCACTGTAGTTGGCGCAATCTTTTATCCCCTTGTTTGCAAAGAGGGACAATCATTCCCATTTGCAAATCACCATTTCACCGCATTCCCATGCCACTTTAATGACACTTGGGAGCCATCGCACTCACTCTTTATCAAAAGCCTTTAGCATTTCTGGCCGGATATATTCGCCAACTTTTAGCGATTTGATTGCAAAATGGAAAAATATTGCAATGTTTCTATGTCTCTATGTATGTATGTATTATATGTACATATGGTCGCTATGCTCCGTGGCGTAATGGGTAGTGTGTCGGATCACTACGCGTGAGGTTCCAAGTTCGAATCTCAGAAAACACCAAAAAAGTTTTTTCACGGTCCCACCTCACGCGAGCGTATGACAAACATCCGAGAGTGTTGTTGTCACGAAAAAGCCTCTCAAATCGCCGTTCGGATACGGCACTAATCTGTAGGCCCCTTCCATTCGTGTGAAAAATATAACGCACACAACATGAGTGGCTGCGGGAAGCTAGGCCCTGGTACTGAAAGAGCTGTTGGGCCAAATATTATTTTTTCTTTATGGTCGCGTATATTGCCAAATCTCTTAATTGCATGAAGGTTTGATAGCATATATGTACGTAGGGTGGTTGATAAGTACCTGTGTTAGGCACAAGAAAAAACATTTTTTTTTTTTTAACAATTTTATTTTATTTTTCGACATAGTCTATTTTTACTTCGACACACTTAGCATAACGATATTCCAACTTTTTTAAGCCCTCCGAAAAATAGGTTTTGTCAAACCCTGCAAAATATGCCTCAGTTTCGGCAATGACTTCCTCGTTTGTTGTGAACCTCTTTCCGCCAAGCCATTTTTTCATATTTGGAAACAAAAAGAAATCACATGGGGCCAAATCTGGAGAATACGGTGGATGCGGCAGTAATTCGTAGCCTAATTCCATCAATTTTGCCGCCGCGACGTGACACGAGTGAACCGGTGCATTGTCGTGATGGAACAGAACTTTTTTCTTTGCTTGCTCTTACTTGCTCACTTCCAACAGCTACTACAATAAAATTAATCAATGAATTTATCTGAAATTTCGACAGTCGTTGTTTGACAGATGACACTAAGCAATGACATCTAGATTTTACATCAGTGCCGTTATGTGTCTTCAAACATGGGTACTTATCAATCACCCCTCGTACTTACATATCCTAAAATTTAAAATGACTTAGATATGGCATTGGCACTGATAATATTTTTTTTTTCAGTTTTTACTCCAGAAGAGATCACACACTAAAGTTTAAAACAGCGCGCCCATATAGTCACATACACACACTGTTGCAGCGATAGACTCTACTGCATGGCTGCTGGCAGTAGTCTTCATTGAAGGAAAATTATAGAAATTTTTAGTACAATCTTCCCCTGGAAGTGCAGATCATAACAGTGAAGAGCGCCTATAAATCCCATCAGTGGTTCTCGAGATTTGTGCAGTCATTCACGCTTTGGGGATTTCCTTTTATATGATGTGCATATTGTAACATAATTTGTTTGATGAACATGAATATGCGTGCAGTGCATCTGTGATATCTTTATATCTCAAATAATTATATTTTTGCTTATTACTTCCGTTATAAGAATCGTAGAATAATGATCTACACCTCAATCTCTCCAGTAGGAAATGTACTAATCGAGGAATTAAGTCATATTTAAATCAGTTCAGCCATTTCGTAGTCATATGTGTGTAAATGGTTTTTGTCAGTTAAAAAAATATATAAAATGCGTTTAAAAGCCAAATAACGGATTCAGGATACTAAAATTAATGCTAAGTTATACCACTTCTCACGACAAATCGATTGATATATATATTGTTGAGGTACCATTACGTACCTACTCCCTATTCGCGGACAAACAGAAAAAATGCGTTCTCTTTTACAGATGTATACTAGCTGGTTGTACCCGCTTCGCTGGGTCTTTAAATGTGCGATTTCAAGTACACTTCTTTAAAGCACTCTCTGTTTTGTCATTAAAATAGTTCACCCGCTAATCCTTTATGAGGGTCGCGAGGATAGGATAATTAGGTGCACTCTCCATCACTCCCACAGTAAAGGGTATTGATTTACCGCCATTTACCCGAACACAGCTTCTATAGTTTGTATATAAATATTGCGTTGCCCTTAATAAGGAATTCCAGAGTTTGTCTCGAGGAACCCTAACACATGCTTTCGCCAAATGCACAAAACAGGTAAATACAGGTTCAGCATACTCCCAGGTCTTCTCAAGAACCATTCTGAGAGTGAATAACTAGTCGGTTGTGCTTCTGCCGGGTCGAAAACCGAAACCATTGCTCATCCCCCAAACTGTCATCAACCAGAGATCTGAAACGCATTTCTAGCACCTTAGCCAAGACGTTTCCACGGTGATTTAAAAGAGATACCACCTTTAGTTGATTCAATCTCTTTTGTCCCCCCTTTTACAAAGAGGGACATGCATCAGGTGTTTCACCGCATTCCTATGCCACTTTAATAACACGTGAGAGCCATTGCACTCACTCACTCACTCACTCTGGCCAGATTTCATCCACATCGGTAGATTCGTCAACTTGTAGCGATTTGATTGCCAAAGTCTCGAGCATAGCTCTGTCATCTTCCTGATGATATGGCTTGTTTGGGATTAAGCAATTCTGAAAAGTGCTTGCTCCATTTCCATCGCTCATTGGAAGGCAGTGTACTCTTTTCACGATATTCAACTATCTTCTTCTGATTCGGCGGACAGAATATTTTATTTACAGATATGCAGTCACGTTATATATACGTATAATTACCTGAAGTATTTCTCGAAAAACACCTTCTAAAAGGTAGGAAAATAAACTTGAAGTATGAATATTCAACTTGCAATATACTGCCTACGCCACCCTGTTAATAATTTATTTTAAATCTATTAAAACATTCTAAAATGTGGACAAATCCAACGATCAACAAAAGCTCATCTAATAAAATGGAAAAATATTGGAATTTTTCTCTCTGTACATGCATATGTATTATATGTACATATGGTCGGGCATATTGCCAAATCTCTTAATTGCAAGAAGGTTTGACACATCCGAATTAATAAAATTTAAAATGACATTGGCACTGATAATACATTTTTCAATGTTTAATCCAGAAGAGATCACACACAAATGTTGTAAGTAAGTGGTATAGCAATTTCTAATAGAATCTTCCCCTGGCAAATGCAGATCATAACAGTGAAAACTGCATCCCAATCCATTCGGTGGTTCCAGTGATAATCGCAGTCATTCACGTTTTGGGGACTTCATTTTATACGATATAGTTTGTTTGATGAACATGAATATGCGTGCACTCCACTGGTGGGCCATTGATTGCAATGACCCACGCATATCTGTGGTATTTTTATATCTCAAATAATTATATTTTTGCTTATTATTATTTCTGTTATAAGAATCATAGAATAATGATTTATACCGCAATCTCTTCAGTAGGAAATGTACTAATCGAGGAATTAAGTCATATTGAAATCAGTTCAGCCATTTCGTAGTCATATGTGTGTAAAGCATAGAAAAATTATTTTTGTCATTAAAAAAAACATATAAAATAGGTTTAAGAGCCCAATAACGGATTGAGGATACTAAAATGTATCCTAAGTTATTCCTCTTCTTACGACAAATCGATTGATATATATATTGTTGAGTTACAATTACGTACTTACTCCCTATTCGCGGACAAACAGAAAAAATGCGTTCTCTTTTATAGATGTAGAGAAGAGAAGAGATTATTTCTTTTACATTCTTTTAGAAGTATTCATTTAAGATTCTCTCTATAAATTGCAGGGCAATTTTGCTTTACCTGATTAGCGTTGAGGCGTTCATCTGATTAAGGATGTGAAGGACTACGTTTTCCGATAAGACATCAATTTCAAACACAGATCTGCTGAGGCACTTTCCAACAAAGTCAAAAGTATCATGTGTCTCTGACAAATTGCACATGCTGCAGACGGGCGGTGGATCATTCCTATGAGATATATAATTTAGTTTCAGGAGCTCTCGACGCGGTTTTAGGATCGTTGCTATTTCTTCTGTGCTATACTCATCCCGGAAGTAGTTATTGTACTCAAAATTGGGGCATAAGCAGCTGTAGACTGTAGACGTAATCCACACGTAGTTTCAAGGTTTATATAAAGAGGGATAATAAGCCTATCTTTCACATGATTAACTAATTTGGTATGTTCGATGGATGATAAAATGCTCTCTTTAAATGAAACGTGACTAGTTTTTCCACCATCTCAAATTGTTTTCCTCCTCAGACTTGTGCAGCGTAGAAAAGAATGGATTTCGAAACTGATTCAAAAACATAATACATTTGTTAGTGTAACATTTTCTCTAAGCAATATTGATGGCTCTTTTGGGCTTTTTCTCGTTAAATACAGTCCGAGGTACTTATATTCTTTCGCAATTTGGATAGATTCCCCGTCAAAACGCAGAGAACTTGTAAAATAACGCACTTCGGCCCATTGAGTCAAAAGCTGCCTTGAAGTAAACGAAGAATCCATATACAGGAATACCGCGATTTAAGTTGCTTCAACGAAAGTCTTTTCAAACTTTCGTCATTGAGAAATACCCACCTTGACTCGATATACGAAAAAGAAGCAGAAGATGAAAGAACAAAAGACAGAGGTGAAAGGTCTCCTTTAACATCCTAAGACTTAACTAAAAGTGAAGGCAATTTTCAGCTTGGATTCAGACAAGGATAGAAACGAAAGATTTATGCAGAATATACTTAAGTAATGCCACATTTCCTTATACGGAATTACACGTTGAATAGTGGGGGCGCACAGTTCAGCGGAATATAGATGCATACTTTCCAAACATCACCCCGCAAACAACACGTTCGTTATCACCCACTGCATGAACTAATTTAATACACTATTTATTTATGTAAATTAATGACCAATAAAAAAATATATGTGTGCGTACATATACATTCATTACATGTGTATGCACATTCTAAATTAAGTGACTATAAATTTTCCTTGATCCATACTGATACATACATATGTATGTATATGCATTTATATTGGATCCGATTTAAGTCGTTTCAAGTTAAGTCGTCATTTTCTGGCACGCAACCCTGTCGTAAAGCGGGGTATTCCTGTAGTTTCTTATTCTTTAAGAGAAAGGACTACATAATACTATTTAAGCCAAACACGTGATTTTTTCATTTCATTTCTATGCAGTTAGCCAACTTTGAACGCATTTAAAAAGAGAATGTCTCGGGAGTTCCCGCTATATAGCTTTTCTTATGAAGCGTTGCGGTATTATCTTCTTTTCCAAAATGTTGTTGAATAAGTAAGTTAAATCGGTGTTCAGTTCGTCAGTACGATATTTATATAATTCGGCTGGTATTCCATCCGATCATGCAACTTTACCAACCTTAAGACGACTTAGTGCCTCAACAATGTCCCGTAAGGCAATTGGGCAATTCAAAATTCCTTTCCGGAAGCCAGCCACAGCATACTTTATTCTAAGTGAACTGCCAGATAGGTTTAGATGCTTTTCGAAGTTCCCTGTCTTTGATATATATAATTTCCACCAGTTAGTTTTTTGTCAAAGTCCAGAATTCTGAGGGATTATTACTGTGTATCAGTCTTCGAGACTTTTATTCATAATAAATTTTCCTTCTTGGTACGCAAAGCACCTTAAACTCTTTATATAATGTACAATATTCTCTCTATTTTTCTTCTCCATTATAACCTTCAGAAACTTTTTAGCAATGTGCATCGATACCTTCTTTCTGTCTTATATCCTTATCTCATTAATGATCACGCTACATACATATTTGATTTTTCTAAAACGTTGGAGGAAATATTTCCCCACTTCGAATTGGGCTTCAATTTATAAGCTTTAATAAACGCCCTAAGTTAGAGTATAACGCTTACATCTGGTCCGGTGCACCAAAAATCATATTGCACTTCCTAGATAGAATACAAAATCGAGCGGTAAAGCTTGTAGGAGACATGAATATTGAGAATAGCACTGTTTCGCTTGAACACCGCCGCGGCGACGGCGGCGCGCCGTAACGTCTCCTGCCTATTCCTGTTTTGCTGATATGTATATTCATCGAAAGTGCTCAATCGAAATCCTATAGCCTATCTTCGGACGTACCACGAAATATAGAGATCATTTCATGACCTGCACAAGCACACCACGTACATACATACATACAGTAATCAGAAAAAGTATTCGATATAAGGGTACCTTTCCATAAATCCAACAAAAAGTGTATAAAAAAATAACAAATTCAATTTGTTCAAAGCAAAATTACATACTAGACTTATTTATTTTCTATTTCAATTCATATTTTTTTCATTTTTGCATTTCAAGAAAAAAAAAAATAAATCATAAAATGAAGAGAAATTCACAACCAAAAAAGTATTTGACATTAAAAGAAATTAGATGAAATATATATTTTTTTGAAGCACTAATATTTAGTAGCTTATCCTTTGTGTCGTATGACCTCTCGTAGATGGTCTGGCATCAATTTGACCAATGTTCTAGTGTATTCAGGATCAATGCTAGTCCATGACCCCAGTAAAGCAGTTTTAATTTTTTTTTCTGTTGATAAAGGTGTGTGCTCGCAATTTTCTTTTAAAATGACCCCATAGGTGCTCTATGGGGTTCAGATGGGGTGATTGGGCACTCGTTTTAATCACTTTGGGGTAGTGTACAGAAGCCGAAGTCTTGTATGTAAAGCGATGTGCTTTGGATCATTAGCTTGATAGAACTGAAAATGTTGTACAAGTTCTAATTTTTCTGCACTCGCAAGTAAATTTTCTTTTGAAAAGTTAATCTTCTTCTTCCTTTTATCAGTGAGGTTATGATCCGAAAATAAGGGATCATAACCCTCCCACTTCACCGCATTTCTACTGATCCGCCTGTGGGGTTCGCCTATTTGACCTCAGAAAATATCTGCAGGCCTGCTGATTTTGGAGCACTCGGTTACTGAGGCCAATGAAATGCCGATGTCGTCGAATTTGTCCGATCCAGGCGTTTATAGGCCTGCCTTTCCTACATCGCGATGTCTTTGGAACGCGCATTGATATTGCCTTTTTAGCTGGGTTCAAGTGATCTCTTCTTTGAACGTGGCAATACCAGCTGAGCCGGTCGCGCTCTATTTTTTTTACGATGGTCTTCTTGATGTGAAAGCTTCCACAGATCTTCGAACTTCTTATTCGATCAAGCTTTGTCACTCCTGCTGTCATGCGAAGAATCTTCATCTCAGCTGCCGTTAATTTACTCTCATACGTTTTGTACATCGTCCAATATTGTGAACCGTATGTGAGCGCTGGGCGCACAACTGCGGTGTAGAGCCTTCCTTTCAACTTAGGTGGCATTTTCCTGTCACAGAAGATAGCGGCATTTTCTCGCCACTTCATCCACCCTACGCTTACACGATGATTGATGTCGTCATCACAAGTTGCTTTGCTATTGATCATAGATCCCAGATATTTGAACTTTTCGCACTTGGGAAGCACTGTTCCATTCAAATAAATGTCTGGAATAGGCCTGAGTGGATCAGAGAACGGGCAGCACAAGTACTCTGTCTTTTTTGAACTAATGTGATACCCATTTCCCTCCAGAGCGTCCACCCACACATCAAGTGCTCGTTGCAGGGATGTAGGATCCTCACTTATAATGGCTCCATCGTCAGCAAAGAATAACTGATGTACTTTGGGGTCCATCACTTTACTTTCAAGCAGATAATCAAGGACTGTAATAAAGATCAAAAGACTTAAGATGCTTCCCTGATGCACACCGACTTTGATTGGGAACTCTACGGTTACTCCAGCGGGGTATCTTACTTTTGTCTTTGCTCCTTCGTACATGTCCATGATCATCTGTACATAGGTTTCTGGAACCCCTCGATGTCTTAACGCCACCCATATCAGATCTCGTGGTTGACTGTCGAATGGCTTTTCAAAGTCAACCAATACAATATGCAAATCCCTTAAGGAATCACGATGTTTTTCCATTATGATCCTTATACTTTGGATTGCATCTGTGGTTTATTTACCCGAGACAAACCCGCACTGATCATCAGATAGCCGTATTATTTTTCGCAGTCGGCCACCTAATACCCGCTCAACGATCTTCATGGTGTGTGACATGAGCTTGATCGAACGGTAGTTATCACAGTTTCGCGTATCACCCTTCCCTCAGTATACAGTACAGGTAGAAGGTAACTTTCCCTCCATTGATTCGGCATTGGGACACCTCTCACAAATTTGGAGATGAGAATTCTGAGCCATCTGAACCCGATATCTCCCGTCTTTTTCCAGAACTCAGAGGGCATCTCGTCTGGCCCAACCGCTTTTCGTTTTTTGGAGTATTTGACCGCCTCACTAACTTCTTCGACTGTAATGTCGGGTATTTCTTCACAGTTAGGGGTGGCTCTTGGAAAGTATAGCCGGGGAAACTGTTCATTTCAAAGTTCTTCACAATACTGCCGCCACCTCTGCAGAATTTTATCGTCATCTACAAGAAGCTGACCATGAGCATTGTTAATGAACTTTGGCGAACGAATCTCCTGAGCATTCCTCCTTTTTTGGGCGGATATTTTGAAGATGGTTGCGCTCTTGTTCATATTATGTCTTCGCAGCTCCTGGATAGCCTGGTTTGCGTCAGCAACCGGGGAAGATATTTTCTCCAGCTCCCGACACAGGCCCTCCGTACTCTCTGCTTGAAGCTGGGCGCACTTCTTCTTCGCTTTTTCTTGCAACACCTGTATTCGATTTTGAGGCGAACTTTTTCGTCACTAGTATTAGAGGGGCACTTTGACCAAGCTTTGAAAGCCACTTTCTTCTCATTTATCACCTTCTTAGCTTCAACACTCCACCACCATGTTTCTTTGGCGTGTTGATGGTGGCCTTTTGAAGCTCCTAGCAGTGATTTGGCCTTCTTTAAGCAAGTTCGCTGTAGGTAATCCCACATATTTTGTGCTCTGCACTCTTCATCCTCAGCTCCGTTGATGGTGTGAGAGAGGTAATTTTTCATTACGAAAACAAAAGCCTCGCCTTTTTCTTTGTCCAGATTGTACCACTTGATTTTCTCAGAGACCCTTGTTTGTTTGCTTTTCTTCGGTGTTTTCATAAAAAATTCTGTTAGCAGGAGACGGTGTTGCCGAGCGATTGCCTCTCCCAGGATCACTTTGCAATCTTTTACCCGAGGCTTCATGAAACTGGCTACCAAATGGTAGTCAATCTGAGTTTCATCTCCACCACTGATGTAAGTGATCAGGTGTCGGCTTTGTTTGATGAACATGGTATATAACACGATAAGACCGTGTGATTTGCACATGCTTAGAATGTCTTCACCAGGAAGGTTCCTAGTGCCATATCCTAGTCCTCAATGGCAGTCTTCATAGTCTTCGTTTGACTTTCCGACATGTCCATTCAAATCTCCTCCAACAAACAGAAACTCTTCCTTTGGGATGTTCTTAAGGAGATTGTGGAAATCTACCCAAAATGCATCTTTATCTCTCTGATTGTACCCATCGTGGGGAGCATATGCACTGACAATATTCCACACCTCTCCTTATATTACTAGTTTGAGAGACATCAAACGGTCGCTGGACGAAATGCTCAAGACGTTGCCAAGTAGCTCTACCGCAAGGATGATACCGATTCCGTTCCGTAGTAGAACATCTTGGAATCTTTTGTCCTCCTTTTGTCCAAGAAAAGCGCCCGATTTCCGGTGTTTTTCCATTTCGCCTCTTGGACACACATGATATCCACCCGCCTTCTGTTCATCATCTCTTCCAGTTCGTAAATTCGACTGGTCATGCTTCCAACGTTCCAACTCGCAACCCTCAAATTTCTTCCAAACTGTTTCATTATTTTGCTAGCCCCCGGAATCCGTATAGCTCTGACCCGAACATTTCTGCTCGGTCCAGGATCAGTACTATGCACAGCAGTGGTAGTGCCTTCTTTCTTCTATGACACCGGTAATCTCCAGTCGTGTCAACCCACGGACTCGCATGCACACTTGTGGGAGGGTTTTGCAGGTAGTATATGTGTCGCTAGGCTCACTTGGGTGTTATATTGCCCAGATCTGAATTGTCCCCTTAGTCGCATTTTACCACAAGCGCTAAATGTTGGGGGCGCTGCAGTGATATTCTTAACCCGTCCCTGGGATTTTGAAAAGTTAATATAATATAATATATTATATATAATAATATAATATATATGGTACATCGTTCCGTTAATGAAAGCCAAATATGCCACACCCGAAGCCGCCTTACATCCCCATACCAAAACAGTTCCTCCGCCACGTTTCACTGTTTGCACCAAGTTTTTTTTTCTTCTAGCTCCGTATTTGGCTTCCTTCCTTCCAGAACTTTGCCATCACATCCAAAATGGTTAAACTTACTCTCATCATCCATCCAGAACTCCTGAGACTTGGTAACAAGCCAAATACGGAGCTAGAAGAAAAAAACTTGGTGCCAACAGTGAATTTTGGGAGGAGGTGTTTGGTATGGGGGTGTATGGCGGCTTCGGGTGTGAGAAATTTCGGTTTTTTATATTTTTTTTTATATATATGGTATATCATATATATTATGTTATTTTCTTAAATAAAGTTTACTCGCTAGTGCAGACAAATTAGAACTTGGACAACATTTGCAGTTCTATCAAGGTAATGATCCAAAGCACATGGCTTTACATACAAGACTTCAGCTTCTGTACATTGCCCCAAAGTGATTCAAACGAGTGCCCAATCACCCCATCTGAACCCTATAGAGCACCTATGGGGTCATTTTGAAAAAAAAAAATGCGAGCACACACCTTTATCAACAGAAACCAATGAAAACTGCTTTACTGGGGTCATGGACTAGCATTGATCCTGAATACACTAAAACATTGGTCAAATCGATGCCAGACCATCTACGAGAGGTCATACGACACAAAGGATAAGCTACTAAATATTAGTGCTTCAAAAAAACATATATTTCGTCCAATTTCTTTTAATGTCGACTACTTTTTGGTTCTGAATTTTCTTTTTTCTTCATTTTATATGATTTTTTTTTTTTTTGTAAAATACAAAAAATTGAAAAAAAAATATGAATTGAAATAAAAATTAAATAAGTCTATACTCTGTCCAACATAAATTGGCAGTACATGGAAGATAGGGATGTTTGTCTCTCAGTCGCACTCTTTTGTTTTCCGTTAGGTGCTATTCTAACAAAAGCTCTTACAGGGTTTCCGTAGTAAGCATTTCAAATTATCAAAAATCCGAAAGAATATTATGTAGGGTTACCGTCCTTTTCTTTAGATTGAAAAGTAAGATAAAAGGCGCACAAAACTCAAAAAAAAAAAAAAACCTTTTAAAAAAACAATTTACATAAAAACACTTAACTTTACATTAGTATCACAATCCAAATTTAGAAAAATACACTTAACATAAAACAACTGACCGCGCGCTACGAAAATCTACGCAAATAAACTTTTTCCTAGAAAACCGCTTACAATATTATAACTGCATTTTAACATATTCTTCACACATTAAAAGAAATGCAAAAGATCAAAACAAGATTTCCACGATAACACTTATCATTAAGAACTTTTTTCGAAGCTCTAAAACCAAAAGCTCCTCAACAGAAACACAAGGAAAAAAAACTGAACGAGTTACCAAACGGACACTGGTAACTCTGAATGCACATCAATTTAATGGGGGTTGAATAGCAGCAGTTACAGGCCACAGCCAATCAGTACACACTCAGATATGCGGTGAATAAGACGTGTTTAATCTACATCAGATGCAATTGGAAATTCACTTTTTATGGGGGGTTTCTTTCAATTTAGTATGGTGCAAAAATATGCCACGCTACTGACTTTGAAAAAGCTTCCCCATAAGACGTGTACTGCCAATTTATGTTGGACAGAGTATAGTATGTAATTATACTTTGAACAAATTGAATTTGCTATTTTTTTATACACTTTTCATTGGCTTTTTGGGAAGGTACCCTTATGTCGACTACTTTTTTTGATCACTGTATGCTCTTCCGGGCTCTATTTTTCTTCTCCATTATAACCTACGGTCATTTATAACAAGTGTGCATGGATATCTACCTTCTTTCTAATCCTTATCTCATTAATGCTCGCACTGCATACATCTGTTTCGAAGCAATACATAAAAAAGACAAGTCGAGCCCCTTTAGCGCGAGTGAATAATTGTAGCAAAAAAAAAAAAAAGAAAAAAATTCATCCGCCAGAACCATGAAAAGAAAAAGAATATGTACGTATGTACATTCATTCATTCATTCATTCATTTTCAATGGCCCGCTAATCCTTCATGAGGGTCGCGGGGGTAGGATGCTCAGGTGGACTCTCCATCCTTCTCGATCCTCCGCCATTGACTCCAATTCATCAGGGAGAATCCCTAAGCGGCTCCAAGAGAGATGTCGGACTTGATCCAACCATCTATTTCTGGGCCTTCCGCGAAGTCGTCTACCTGATGGTACGTATGTACATACACAAGTAAATACAAAGCTGCACACAATGCACATCATGGTAGAAACTTCACACTGCACGTTGATTGTAAAAGTTTGTTTTTATATTCCCACTTTCCACTTATTATCGGCTGCTTCTTCTGGTGCTCTTTTACTTTGTTCTCTTCAAATTGTGCAAGAGTGCAAGTGGGTGGTTACTTGACGTCTCGCTAGAGGCGGTAGTGTCGATTTCCTCGAGTGATACTACCAGCGTTGTCACTTTTGCTACATATGTAGCAAAACTGCTACATTTTGGAGTGCCATGCTACATGTTACATCTTTCCCTCATTATGCTACATATTTCTGAAGTGTCTACCTTATTTTTTTTTTGCTTTTTGATTTTGCTTCTTTTCTTCATTTTCTTCCTTTTTCAGCGAGGTTATGGTCCGAAAATAAGGGATCATTACCCCTTCCACTTCACTGCATTTCTACTGATCCGCCTGTGGGGTTCGCCTATTCGACCTCAGAAAATATCGGCAGACCTGTCGATTTCGGATCACTCGGTTACTGAGGCCAATGAAATGTCGATGTCGTCGCACTTGTGTGATCCAGTCGTTTATATGCCTCCTTCTCCTGCCGCGCGATGTCTTTGGAACGTTAAATGATATTGCCTTTTTAACAGGGTTCAAATGATCTCTTATTTGAACGTGGCAATACCAGCTAAGCCGGTCGCGCTCTATTTTTTGTACGATGGTTTCCTTGATGTGAAAGCTTCCACGGATCTTCGAACTTCTTATTCGATCAAGCTTTGTCACTCCTGCTGTCATGCGAAGCATCTTCATCTTAGCTGCCGTTAATTTACTCTCATACTTTTTGTACATCGTCCAACATCGTGAACCGTATGTGAGCCCTGGATGCACAACTGCAGTGTAGACCCTTCCTTTGCTGTCTTCATCACAGGTTGCTTTGCTATTGATCATAGATCCCAGCTATTTGAACTCTTCGCGCTTGTGAAGCACTGTTCCATTCAAATAAATGTATAAAATAGGCCTGAGTAGATCAGAGAACGGGCAACACAAGTACTCTGTCTTTTGTGAACTAATGCGATACCAAAATCCCTCCAAAACCTCCACCCACACATCAAGAGCTCGTTGCAGGGAGCGGGGCATCTTACTCTAGTCTTTGCCTTTCATATACATGTCCATGATCATCTGATCATCTTTCTGGAACCCGTCGATGTCTTCGCGCCACCCATATCAGATCTGGTGGTGCCAGTGTTGTAAATTGCGTCAAAGCTACATATGCCCATTTGCACATAGCCCCAAGCGACAAGGCCAGTTCAAAGACTTTCAAGAACATTTGAATTGTCAGGGGCATACATTATTCCGGCATGTAACAACACATTGGCTGTTTTTGGAAGCTGCAATAAATAGAGGGCGGCAAGTGTCACGTCGTGCACAATGCTAAGGCGTCGGAGGACTTTGAAGTCCAAAGTGAAGTACGTCAAGGGTGCATACTCCGTGCAGCATTGACGGAAGCTAATTATGGAATTCGTTGGACTACGACATCTTACCTTAAACACCTAGATTACGCTGACGATGTTTCTCTACTTTCACATCGGATAATGGATCTTCATTTGATGGCCCAAAATCTAGAAGCTGAGGCAAACAAAGTGGGGCTAAAAATAAACACAGCCAAAACAAAAGCCCTGAGTACTTCCATTACCCACGCTCAACTTAACATTGCCGGAAAGCAAGTCGAGAAAGTTGATAACTTTCTATATTTAGGAAGTGTCGTCTCGGCTAATCGCGGTGGCACCGAACTGGATGTGTGCAGCAGTATCGGGAAGGCTAAAGCTGCGTTCGGAATGCTGTCCAAAATCTGGAGAAGCAATGTTATTGGCTTAAGAACCAAGCTACGACTGTTCCGCTCCAACGTAGAGTCAGTGCTGCTTTATGGGTGCAGTACGTGGAAGGTGGACACCATTAACACACGCAAGCTGCAAGTCTTCGTAAACAAATGCTTAAGAATCGTGTTGAGGATTTTCTGGCCGAACAGCATCTCCAACGAACAAGTTTATCTGAGAACGGGCCAAGAATCTATAAGCATTACTATACGAAGAAGAAAGTGGCAATGGATTGGACACACCCTACGGCGCGAAGACAACTCCATTGCGAAATACGCTATGCAGTGGAATCCGCTCACCCAGGCAGGCAGAATAGCGGGACGCCTTAGGCAAACGTGGCGCAGAACAGTTGAGGAGGAATCGAGCTCTTTAGGAATGAGTTGGAGGCAGCTCAAACGCGTTGCAGAACTCCGAACACGATGACGCGCAGGCGTGGTTGACGCCTTATGCCCCCCGAGGGGTTAAAGGATATAAGTAAGTAAGTAATAAATAGAGTGTAAGAACAATGGAGTTCCTTGCTTCACTATTCCACATTGGCATCATTTGAGGACGAAAATGAAAAGCTTATTAACGATTTTTTCATTAATTTATTTAAAAAAATCTTAACGATTTGAATAAATGTTTTCAAACAGAAAAGGTACAAATAAATTTATTAAATAAAGAAGTAACAAATTTATTAATCGAAATATAAATTTTTTTTATTAAGCCTCAATATTTAAATATAGATATCGATTTAAAAATAATTTTTATCATTTACAATCGGTAAATTGCTATACCAGTATGCAATTTGAAGTATGTGTACAATCATCTAAAATAAACTCAAACTTAATAATATTGTAAAGCCAAATGCAATAAAAGTTTATATTGAATTATGCAAGCAGCTACATCAGAGATTTGATTTAAAAAACTCTAAGACACAAATAGTTAGGTACTTAGATCCTTGGCTAATTATATGTTAAATTTCTGTTGACTTCCCCATACTGCTTGCGCTGAACGAAAGTTTTCTGAATTAAACATAATAAAAGACGATCTGAGAAATCGTCTAAGTTCAGAAACTGTGCACTCAATTTTACTGGCTAAAGAATTATTAAAAGGTGAGGCAATATTTCATCCTTCTGAGGAGTTGTAAAGGTTTTGTTTAAATTTAAAATTTCTCGATTGCAAATACATTCAAATTAAGTACAAATGTTTGCACCTCTTATTAGTGGTCTCCCTTTATTTAATATAAGAGATACCTACTTCTCTGTGCAATTGAATATGTATTGAATTAGATTTTATTTTTTCATTTAATTTTTTGTTTTATTACTGAATTCCTACTATTATTTGTTCAATGTTATAGATTTGTGATTTATAAATGAATTTATTATTTTTCATTTATGTTAACTTCTTTATGCTAATGGCTTCTCTTATGTTATTTGTTATTTAATGTTTAAACTGAATGCTATCTGTAATAACGCAAAAATAAAGAAAATTAACAAAAAATTTTCTTATGCTACATTTTTTTTTAAAATGCTGCATTTTTATTGTCAGTATGCTACATTGCTCTGGATAGAAGTGGCAACGCTGGATACTACTATTAGTTGTATATACAATGCTATTACCACTTTGAAGAGAACAAAGTAAAAGAGCACGAAAAGAAACTGCACACTTTGAAGAGAATAAAGTAAAAGAGCACCAAAAGAAACAGCCGATAATAGGTGGAAAGTGGGAAGATAAAAAAAAAAAACTTTTACGATCAAAGTATAGTGTGAAGTTTCTACCATGATGTACTCGTATATGTAGCTTTGTATTTACTTGTGTATATGCATATGTAGGTATATATTCTTTTCCTTTTCATGGTTCTAGGGGATGAATTTATTTATTTTTTTTACTACAATTATTCACTGGCGCTAAAGGGGCTCGACTTCCCTTTTTTATGGCTCCCGGAAATTACGCCAGAGGAAATTACGCCAGAAATTTTTATGGAAAAAACGCCAGAAAACGCTTCATACAAAAATCTGATATTTTTTCCTAGGAAAAAAGGCCAGATTTTTCGGGCAAACTTACCAAAATGTCAGGTCTTTTTTCCAAAAAATTTCTGGCGTTTTTTCCATTTTTAGAAATGGAAAAAGGGCCTGAAAAAATAATTTGGAAAAAATGTCAGAAAATTTTTGTGGGGTTTTTTCCATTTCCTGTTTTGGAAAAGAGCCAGAAACCTATATTTTATATCAATTGTTGTAACAAATTAACAGTTATATTAGTCAGTAGCCGAAGGCCTGGTAGTCAGCAGTGTAAATTTTGTACTATTAGCACATAATTTATTATCTGTTAATAAAATTTAATAATACAGTACTACCTCGATAATGTGAACTAATTAAAACAAGGGCCTGTTCACATTTTGGAGGGGTTCATATTATTGTAACATTTTTTTCAACTAAAATTAAGAGAATTTTCGAATAACGAGATGCTATGAATGCTATATAGATTTGTGAGTTCACATTATCGGGATATTTACATTATCGAAGTTTACATTACCGAGGTAGTAGTGTAATAATAATATATTAGTCATTCTTGTTGATAGTGCTTTTGCTTGCATTGTCATTTAGTTGCTTACGAGTGTTCATCAGTGACTGTGACATTGTAAAAATAAAATATTAACAAAATGGAAAATGTTCTTCATGAAATTGTTAGTGGTAAGCAAAAAAGTAGTACAAAAAATATATTTACAAGAACTTCCGGAAGACACCACAGAACTGGATGTGATATTATGTGTTATATGTCAGGCTCTTTATCCAAATATTGTGATGCTGCCATGCAAACACATGAAAGTATGGTCTGAGTGCAACATAAAGTTGCAAGCGCAAGCAGTTGCAGATGGACATGAAAATTATAAGTGTCCATGCTGCCGGGAAATCGTAACAGACACGCTTCAAGTGTACATTCAGTAGGTAACATAATTGTATGTTATATATTGTTAAATTTTTCTTATGGTTACTACTTATAAAAAGAAGAAAGTTATTGAAAACGTTTGTAGTTTTACATTTAAACAGTTTCAGAGACCGTACGTCTACGAAAGACACCTTTTTTTTTATTTTTAAACATGACAGTTTGTGAGTGATAAAGTAATTAAACAAATAAAAAACGGCCGCTTCACGCAAGGGCCCGGCGTGCTCCCACGCGGGGGCGCCGAGCGCGTCGTGCGCGCCGGCCGTGCCGAGGGCGCCCACCGCGCCGACCGCGCCGCGCGAACCGTTCACGACACAGCGCGCCCCCTCCTTCGGCACGTTGATTCTCCCAGAGTTTTTTATTTGTTTAATTACTTTATCACTCACAAGCTGCCATATTTAAAAATAAAAAAAACATTTTCTAGTGTTTTTTCCAAAACAAAATTTTGGAAATTAAGCCAGAATATATTAATTTTTTGGCCTAATTTCCATTTTACTTTCTGGCTCTTTTTCCACACTTGTCTGGCCTAATTTCCAACGTTCCTGGCGTATTTTCCAAACAGTTTTCTGCTATTTTTTTTCTATTTTTACTAAATAAACATTTTCTGGGGTTTTTTCCAAAAAAACATTTCTGGCGTAATTTCCTCTGGCGTAATTTCCGGGAGCCCTTTTTTATGTATTGTTTGGAAACCGACGTATGTGAGCATTAATGAGATAAGGATTAGATAAAAGCTATCCATGCACATTTGTCATACATATCTATGGAGAGGAAAAATAGAGTTCGGAAGAGCATTATGTACATATCTACAATATGTATGTACGTGGTGTGCCTGTGCAGGTCATCAAATGATCTCTATATTATGCGGTACGTCCGAATATAGGTTTTAGGGTAAACTGGCTATTTCGATTGACCGCTTTCCATGAATATATCAGCAAAACAGTGATAGGCAGAAGACATTACAGCTGTGTTCAAACGAAACAATGCTGTTCGCAATATTCATGTCTCCTACAAGCTTTCTTCTAGGAAGTGCAATATGGTTATTGGTGCACCTGACCAGATGTGAGCGTTATACTCTAACTTAGGGCGTTTATTCGCCTTATACGAGTCAATTAAAGCCGAATCCTAGGTAAGTGGGGAAATATTTCCTCCACAGTTTTAGAAAATTTTGAATTGCCCAATTGCCTTGCAGTACATTGTTGAGGCACTAAGTCGTCTTAGGGTTGGTAAAGTTACATGATCGGATAGAGCCACATTATATAAATATGGTACTGACGAACTGAACACCGATTTTACTCACTTGTTTAACAACATTTTGGAAAAGAAGATAATACCACATCGCTTCAAGGAAGCCTTGATCTCTCCCATTCATAAGAAAAGTTGTAGGTATGGCGGGAACTGCCGAGGCATTTCCTTTTTAAATGCGTTAAGAGTCGACTAACTGCATAGATAGGTACTAATACTCGTAAACTGCCCAATGAATATCAAGCGGGTTTCCAGCAAGGATATTCTATTGTTGATCAGGTGTTTGGCTTAAATACGAGTAGTATTGTGTAGTCATAAGAAACTACAGGAATACCCCGCTTTACGACAGGATTACGTTCCAGAAAATGGCGAATTAACTTGAAACGACTTCAATCGGATCCAATATAATTTATTTACTTTACTTACTAAGGTGGCGCTACAGTTCGGCGTGAACCTGGGCCTCAACCAACAAGCCTCTCCATTTAGCTCGGTCTTTATCTAGTTGCCTCCAGTTGCGCACTCCAAGTTGGTCGAGGCCCCCTTGAACTTGTGCGCGCCACCTACGGCGATGATTCCCTCTACTGCGTCGTCCCTCGGGGTTAGATTCGAAGACTCTGCGGGCCGGAGCGTTGGTGTCCATTCCCTCTACATGTCCTAGCCATCTCAGACGTCCAATACGCCGTTTTTTGACTAGGTCGATGTCGCTGTACAGCTCGTATAGTTCGTGATTGAATCTTCTCCTCCAAAACCCGTCAACGCAAACGGGACCGAAAATCTTACGAAGAATTTTTCTCTCGAAGCGACCAAGGATATCTTCATCCTCTTTTAATAAAGTCCATGTTTCAGCGCCATAAAGCAGGACTGGGATTATAAAGGTCTCATATAGAGTCTCCTTAGTAGTTCGAGATAGGGCTTTACTGT
Organism: Brachypalpus laphriformis; assembly: GCA_945910035.1. Classification (NCBI taxonomy): domain Eukaryota; kingdom Metazoa; phylum Arthropoda; class Insecta; order Diptera; family Syrphidae; genus Brachypalpus; species Brachypalpus laphriformis. The sequence continues at coordinate 58,569,693 of OX246755.1, forward strand.
TGAATTGCCTTATAAGCCCAAAAAAACAGCGATTGGCAAGAGTTATTCTTCGATTGATTTCTGCACTGATTTTGTTAGTAAAATTTATAGCAGACCCAAGGTAGAAAAAGTCCCTTACTACCTCGAAGTTATAGCTGCCCACGGTGACGTTTTGTCCAATTCTTCGGTGTTGGTTTTCCCTTCTTGTTGACAGCATATACTTGGTTTTGCCCTCGTTTATTGCTAAACCCATTTTGGTCGCTTCCGCCTCAATGCTTGCAAACGCACCGGTGACAGCCCGCTGAGTTCTTCCGATAATATCTATATCGTCGGCGTATGCAAGCAGTTGAATAGACTTGTAATAGATTGTGCCTCCGGTGTTGGCTTGTGAGTTCCGCACAATCCGTTCAAGTACAATATTGAAGAAGTCACATGACAGCGCGTCACCTTGTCTAAAACCCTTTTTGACATCAAAGGTCTTGGTGAGGTCATTACCGACCTTGATGCAGCAGCGAGCGTTCTCCATCGTCATCCTTCACAGACGGACAAGTTTGGCAGGGATGTCAAAACTAGACATGGCTCTACAAAGCTCTTCTCTATAGATGCTGTCATAGGCGGCCTTGAAATCGATAAAGAGGTGGTGAGTATCGATTTCGAATTCTTGGGTTTTCTCCAGGATCTGCCGAAGTGTGAAAATTTGATCGATGGTGGACTTTCCTGGCCTGAAACCGCACTGATAGGGTCCAATCAGGCTGTTGATAAAAGGTTTCAGGCGTTCACACAATATCGCAGAAAAGATCTTATATGCGATGTTGAGGAGGCTAATGCCTCTATAATTGGCGCGGTTGAGAGGGTCTCCTTTCTTGTGGATCGGCCAAACGATGCTGAGATTCCATTCATCAGGCATACACTCGTCTGACCAAATATTAGAGATGAGTTGGTGTATGCACTCTACTAATTCACCCCAGCTGCCTTAAAAAGTTCGGCCGGTAAGCCGTCAGGTCCAGCAGCCTTGTTGGATTTTAGCTTGGATATTGCTATCCTGACTTCGTTTTTGGTCAGGTGGACGGAAATTTTGACTATCATCGTCTATGTTTAATGGTTCATTCTGCCTGACAGTGGGATGTTGGTCTTCGTCGCCGTTATACAGTCTGCAGAAGTAGTTTTCCCATATTCTCAGCACCGACTGTGATTCTGCTACGAAGTTTCCATTTTCATCTCTACAGGTTTCTGTACGGGTATTACTTCTCTGACACGTACTTTTTACCTTTTGGTAAAACTTCCATACATTGTTCCTGGAGTATAAACTCTCGATATTCTCGAACGCGCCCTTCTCATGCTCTTTCTTCTTCTTTTGGAGAAGCCAATGTTCTTCCCGTCTCTTTTGCTCGTAGAGCTCACGAGCAGCTCTCGTCTTCCTTTGCAGCGCCGCTATGTATGCCTCTTGTTTTGCTGCATGCACTCGCCGGCATTCTTCGTCAAACCAGGGGTTTCGCGGTGGTGGGCGAGCGAGACCCAGCACATCAGTCGCGGCGTTTCTGATGGCATGTTGGCAGCGTTGCCACTGGTCTTCGGCACTTGATGCTGGCGGCATGCGGGTGATTGAGAGATTTCGGGATACGCGTTCAGCGAAGAGTCTGGCGGTCTCTTGCGATTGTAAGTTTAACCATTTTGGATGTGATGGCAAAGTTCTGGAAGGAAGGAAGCCAAATACGGAGCTAGAAGAAAAAAAACTTGGTGCAAACAGTGAAACGTGGCGGAGGAACTGTTTTGGTATGGGGATGTAAGGCGGCTTCGGGTGTGGCATATTTGGCTTTTATTAACGGAACGATGGATCATATATATTATATTATTATATATAATACATCATATTATATTAACTTTTCAAAATCCCAGGGACGGGTTAAGAATATCACTGCAGCGCCCCCCAACAATTAGCGCTTGTTGTAAAATGCGACTAAGGGGACAAATCAGATCTGGGCAATATAACACCCAAGTGAGCCTAGCGACAGATATACCAACTGCAAAACCCTCCCACAAGTGTGCATGCGAGTCCGTGGGTTGACACGACTGGAGATCACCGGTGTCATAGAAGAAAGAAGGCACTACCACTGCTGTGCATAGTACTGATCCTGGACCGAGCAGAAATGTTCGGGTCAGAGCTATACGGATTCCGGGGGCCAGCAAAATAATGAAACAGTTTGGAAGAAATTTGAGGGTTGCGAGTTGGAACGTTGGAAGCATGACCAGTCGAATTTACGTACTGGAAGAGATGATGAATAGAAGGCGGGTGGATATCTTGTGTGTCCAAGAGGCGAAATGGAAAAACACCGGAAATCGGGCGCTTTTCTTGGACAAAAGGAGGACAAAAGATTCCAAGATGTTCTACTACGGAATGGAATCGGTATCATCCTTGCGGCAGAGCTACTTGGTAACGTCTTGAGCATTTCGTCCAGCGACCGTTAATGTCTCTCAAACTAGTAGTATAAGGAGAGGAGTGGAATATTGTCAGTGCATATGCTCCCCAAAATGGATGCAATCAGAGAGATAAAGATGCATTTTGGGTAGATTTCCACAATCTCCTTAAGAACATCCCAAAGGAAGAGTTTCTGTTTGTTGGAGGAGATTTGAATGGACATGACGGGAAGTCAAACGAAGACTATGAAGACTGCCATTGAGGACTAGGATATGGCACTAGGAACCTTCCTGGTGAAGACATTCTAAGCATGTGCAAATCACACGGTCTTATCGTGTTATATACCATGTTCATCAAACAAAGCCGACACCTGATCACTTACATCAGTGGTGGAGATGAAACTCAGATTGACTACCATTTGGTAGCCAGTTTCATGAAGCCTCGGGTAAAAGATTGCAAAGTGATCCTGGGAGAGGCAATCGCTCGGCAACACCGTCTCCTGCTAACAGAATTTTTTATGAAAACACCGAAGAAAAGCAAACAAACAAGGGTCTCTGAGAAAATCAAGTGGTACAATCTGGACAAAGAAAAAGGCGAGGCTTTTGTTTTCGTAATGAAAAATTACCTCTCTCACACCATCAACGGAGCTGAGGATGAAGAGTGCAGAGCACAAAATATGTGGGATTACCTACAGCGAACTTGCTTAAAGAAGGCCAAATCACTGCTAGGAGCTTCAAAAGGCCACCATCAACACGCCAAAGAAACATGGTGGTGGAGTGTTGAAGCTAAGAAGGTGATAAATGAGAAGAAAGTGGCTTTCAAAGCTTGGTCAAAGTGCCCCTCTAATACTAGTGACGAAAAAGTTCGCCTCAAAATCGAATACAGGTGTTGCAAGAAAAAGCGAAGAAGAAGTGCGCCCAGCTTCAAGCAGAGAGTACGGAGGGCCTGTGTCGGGAGCTGGAGAAAATATCTTCCCCGGTTGCTGACGCAAACCAGGCTATCCAGGAGCTGCGAAGACATAATATGAACAAGAGCGCAACCATCTTCAAAATATCCGCCCAAAAAAGGAGGAATGCTCAGGAGATTCGTTCGCCAAAGTTCATTAACAATGCTCATGGTCAGCTTCTTGTAGATGACGATAAAATTCTGCAGAGGTGGCGGCAGTATTGTGAAGAACTTTGAAATGAACAGTTTCCCCGGCTATACTTTCCAAGAGCCACCCCTAACTGTGAAGAAATACCCGACATTACAGTCGAAGAAGTTAGTGAGGCGGTCAAATACTCCAAAAAACGAAAAGCGGTTGGGCCAGACGAAATGCCCTCTGAGTTCTGGAAAAAGACGGGAGACATCGGGTTCAGATGGCTCAGAATTCTCATCTCCAAATTTGTGAGAGGTGTCCCAATGCCGAATCAATGGAGGGAAAGTTACCTTCTACCTGTACTGTATACAGAGGGAAGGGTGATACGCGAAACTGTGATAACTACCGTTCGATCAAGCTCATGTCACACACCATGAAGATCGTTGAGCGGGTATTAGGTGGCCGACTGCGAAAAATAATACGGCTATCTGATGATCAGTGCGGGTTTGTCTCGGGTAAATAAACCACAGATGCAATCCAAAGTATAAGGATCATAATGGAAAAACATCGTGATTCCTTAAGGGATTTGCATATTGTATTGGTTGACTTTGAAAAGCCATTCGACAGTCAACCACGAGATCTGATATGGGTGGCGTTAAGACATCGAGGGGTTCCAGAAACCTATGTACAGATGATCATGGACATGTACGAAGGAGCAAAGACAAAAGTAAGATACCCCGCTGGAGTAACCGTAGAGTTCCCAATCAAAGTCGGTGTGCATCAGGGAAGCATCTTAAGTCTTTTGCTCTTTATTACAGTCCTTGATTATCTGCTTGAAAGTAAAGTGATGGACCCCAAAGTACATCAGTTATTCTTTGCTGACGATGGAGCCATTATAAGTGAGGATCCTACATCCCTGCAACGAGCACTTGATGTGTGGGTGGACGCTCTGGAGGGAAATGGGTATCACATTAGTTCAAAAAAGACAGAGTACTTGTGCTGCCCGTTCTCTGATCCACTCAGGCCTATTCCAGACATTTATTTGAATGGAACAGTGCTTCCCAAGTGCGAAAAGTTCAAATATCTGGGATCTATGATCAATAGCAAAGCAACTTGTGATGACGACATCAATCATCGTGTAAGCGTAGGGTGGATGAAGTGGCGAGAAAATGCCGCTATCTTCTGTGACAGGAAAATGCCACCTAAGTTGAAAGGAAGGCTCTACACCGCAGTTGTGCGCCCAGCGCTCACATACGGTTCACAATATTGGACGATGTACAAAACGTATGAGAGTAAATTAACGGCAGCTGAGATGAAGATTCTTCGCATGACAGCAGGAGTGACAAAGCTTGATCGAATAAGAAGTTCGAAGATCTGTGGAAGCTTTCACATCAAGAAGACCATCGTAAAAAAAATAGAGCGCGACCGGCTCAGCTGGTATTGCCACGTTCAAAGAAGAGATCACTTGAACCCAGCTAAAAAGGCAATATCAATGCGCGTTCCAAAGACATCGCGATGTAGGAAAGGCAGGCCTATAAACGCCTGGATCGGACAAATTCGACGACATCGGCATTTCATTGGCCTCAGTAACCGAGTGCTCCAAAATCAGCAGGCCTGCAGATATTTTCTGAGGTCAAATAGGCGAACCCCACAGGCGGATCAGTAGAAATGCGGTGAAGTGGGAGGGTTATGATCCCTTATTTTCGGATCATAACCTCACTGATAAAAGGAAGAAGAAGATTAACTTTTCAAAAGAAAATTTACTTGCGAGTGCAGAAAAATTAGAACTTGTACAACATTTTCAGTTCTATCAAGCTAATGATCCAAAGCACATCGCTTTACATACAAGACTTCGGCTTCTGTACACTACCCCAAAGTGATTAAAACGAGTGCCCAATCACCCCATCTGAACCCCATAGAGCACCTATGGGGTCATTTTAAAAGAAAATTGCGAGCACACACCTTTATCAACAGAAAAAAAAATTAAAACTGCTTTACTGGGGTCATGGACTAGCATTGATCCTGAATACACTAGAACATTGGTCAAATTGATGCCAGACCATCTACGAGAGGTCATACGACACAAAGGATAAGCTACTAAATATTAGTGCTTCAAAAAAATATATATTTCATCTAATTTCTTTTAATGTCAAATACTTTTTTGGTTGTGAATTTCTCTTCATTTTATATGATTTATTTTTTTTTTTCTTGAAATGCAAAAATGAAAAAAATATGAATTGAAATAGAAAATAAATAAGTCTAGTATGTAATTTTGCTTTGAACAAATTGAATTTGTTATTTTTTTATACACTTTTTGTTGGATTAATGGAAAGGTACCCTTATATCGAATACTTTTTCTGATTACTGTATGTATGTATGTACGTGGTGTGCTTGTGCAGGTCATGAAATGATCTCTATATTTCGTGGTACGTCCGAAGATAGGCTATAGGATTTCGATTGAGCACTTTCGATGAATATACATATCAGCAAAACAGGAATAGGCAGGAGACGTTACGGCGCGCCGCCGTCGCCGCGGCGGTGTTCAAGCGAAACAGTGCTATTCTCAATATTCATGTCTCCTACAAGCTTTACCGCTCGATTTTGTATTCTATCTAGGAAGTGCAATATGATTTTTGGTGCACCGGACCAGATGTAAGCGTTATACTCTAACTTAGGGCGTTTATTAAAGCTTATAAATTGAAGCCCAATTCGAAGTGGGGAAATATTTCCTCCAACGTTTTAGAAAAATCAAATATGTATGTAGCGTGATCATTAATGAGATAAGGATATAAGACAGAAAGAAGGTATCGATGCACATTGCTAAAAAGTTTCTGAAGGTTATAATGGAGAAGAAAAATAGAGAGAATATTGTACATTATATAAAGAGTTTAAGGTGCTTTGCGTACCAAAAAGGAAAATTTATTATGAATAAAAGTCTCGAAGACTGATACACAGTAATAATCCCTCAGAATTCTGGACTTTGACAAAAAACTAATTGGTGGAAATTATATATATCAAAGACAGGGAACTTCGAAAAGCCTCTAAACCTTTCTGGCAGTTCACTTAGAATAAAGTATGCTATGGCTGGCTTCCGGAAAGGAATTTTGAATTGCCCAATTGCCTTACGGGACATTGTTGAGGCACTAAGTCGTCTTAAGGTTGCTAAAGTTGCATGATCGGATGGAATACCAGCCGAATTATATAAATATCGTACTGACGAACTGAACACCGATTTAACTTACTTATTCAACAACATTTTGGAAAAGAAGATAATACCGCAACGCTTCATAAGAAAAGCTATATAGCGGGAACTCCCGAGACATTCTCTTTTTAAATGCGTTCAAAGTTGGCTAACTGCATAGAAATGAAATGAAAAAATCACGTGTTTGGCTTAAATAGTATTATGTAGCCCTTTCTCTTAAAGAATAAGAAACTACAGGAATACCCCGCTTTACGACAGGGTTGCGTGCCAGAAAATGACGACTTAACTTGAAACGACTTAAATCGGATCCAATATAAATGCATATACATACATATGTATGTATCAGTATGGATCAAGGAAAATTTATAGTCACTTAATTTAGAATGTGCATACACATGTAATGAATGTATATGTACGCACACATATATTTTTTTATTGGTCATTAATTTACATAAATAAATAGTGTATTAAATTAGTTCATGCAGTGGGTGATAACGAACGTGTTGTTTGCGGGGTGATGTTTGGAAAGTATGCATCTATATTCCGCTGAACTGTGCGCCCCCTCTATTCAACGTGTAATTCCGTATAAGGAAATGTGGCATTACTTAAGTATATTCTGCATAAATCTTTCGTTTCTATCCTTGTCTGAATCCAAGCTGAAAATTGCCTTCACTTTTAGTTAAGTCTTGGGATGTTAAAGGAGACCTTTCACCTCTGTCTTTTGTTCTTTCATCTTCTGCTTCTTTTTCGTATATCGAGTCAAGGTGGGTATTTCTCAATGACGAAAGTTTGAAAAGACTTTCGTTGAAGCAACTTAAATCGCGGTATTCCTGTATATGGATTCTTCGTATACTTCAAGGCAGCTTTTGACTCAATGGGCCGAAGTGCGTTATTTTACAAGTTCTCTGCGTTTTGACGGTGAATCTATCCAAATTGCGAAAGAATATAAGTACCTCGGACGTATTTAACGAGAAAAAGCCCAAAAGAGCCATCAATATTGCTTAGAGAAAATGTTACACTAACAAATGTATTATGTTTTTGAATCAGTTTCGAAATCCATTCTTTTCTACGCTGCACAAGTCTGAGGAGGAAAACAATTTGAGATGGTGGAAAAACTAGTCACGTTTCATTTAAAGAGAGCATTTTATCATCCATCGAACATACTAAATTAGTTAATCATGTGAAAGATAGGCTTATTATCCCTCTTTATATAAACCTTGAAACTACGTGTGGATTACGTCTACAGTCTACAGCTGCTTATGCCCCAATTTTGAGTACAATAACTACTTCCGGGATGAGTATAGCACAGAAGAAATAGCAACGATCCTAAAACCGCGTCGAGAGCTCCTGAAACTAAATTATATATCTCATAGGAATGATCCACCGCCCGTCTGCAGCATGTGCAATTTGTCAGAGACACATGATACTTTTGACTTTGTTGGAAAGTGCCTCAGCAGATCTGTGTTTGAAATTGATGTCTTATCGGAAAACGTAGTCCTTCACATCCTTAATCAGATGAACGCCTCAACGCTAATCAGGTAAAGCAAAATTGCCCTGCAATTTATAGAGAGAATCTTAAATGAATACTTCTAAAAGAATGTAAAAGAAATAATCTCTTCTCTTCTCTACATCTATAAAAGAGAACGCATTTTTTCTGTTTGTCCGCGAATAGGGAGTAAGTACGTAATTGTAACTCAACAATATATATATCAATCGATTTGTCGTAAGAAGAGGAATAACTTAGGATACATTTTAGTATCCTCAATCCGTTATTGGGCTCTTAAACCTATTTTATGTTTTTTTTAATGACAAAAATAATTTTTCTATGCTTTACACACATATGACTACGAAATGGCTGAACTGATTTCAATATGACTTAATTCCTCGATTAGTACATTTCCTACTGAAGAGATTGCGGTATAAATCATTATTCTATGATTCTTATAACAGAAATAATAATAAGCAAAAATATAATTATTTGAGATATAAAAATACCACAGATATGCGTGGGTCATTGCAATCAATGGCCCACCAGTGGAGTGCACGCATATTCATGTTCATCAAACAAACTATATCGTATAAAATGAAGTCCCCAAAACGTGAATGACTGCGATTATCACTGGAACCACCGAATGGATTGGGATGCAGTTTTCACTGTTATGATCTGCATTTGCCAGGGGAAGATTCTATTAGAAATTGCTATACCACTTACTTACAACATTTGTGTGTGATCTCTTCTGGATTAAACATTGAAAAATGTATTATCAGTGCCAATGTCATTTTAAATTTTATTAATTCGGATGTGTCAAACCTTCTTGCAATTAAGAGATTTGGCAATATGCCCGACCATATGTACATATAATACATATGCATATACAGAGAGAAAAATTCCAATATTTTTCCATTTTATTAGATGAGCTTTTGTTGATCGTTGGATTTGTCCACATTTTAGAATGTTTTAATAGATTTAAAATAAATTATTAACAGGGTGGCGTAGGCAGTATATTGCAAGTTGAATATTCATACTTCAAGTTTATTTTCCTACCTTTTAGAAGGTGTTTTTCGAGAAATACTTCAGGTAATTATACGTATATATAACGTGACTGCATATCTGTAAATAAAATATTCTGTCCGCCGAATCAGAAGAAGATAGTTGAATATCGTGAAAAGAGTACACTGCTTTCCAATGAGCGATGAGCTATGCTCGAGACTTTGGCAATCAAATCGCTACAAGTTGACGAATCTACCGATGTGGATGAAATCTGGCCAGAGTGAGTGAGTGAGTGAGTGCAATGGCTCTCACGTGTTATTAAAGTGGCATAGGAATGCGGTGAAACACCTGATGCATGTCCCTCTTTGTAAAAGGGGGGACAAAAGAGATTGAATCAACTAAAGGTGGTATCTCTTTTAAATCCCCGTGGAAACGTCTTGGCTAAGGTGCTAGAAATGCGTTTCAGATTTCTGGTTGATGACAGTTTGGGGGATGAGCAATGGTTTCGGTTTTCGACCCGGCAGAAGCACAACCGACTAGTTATTCACTCTCAGAATGGTTCTTGAGAAGACCTGGGAGTATGCTGAATCTGTATTTACCTGTTTTGTGTATTTGGCGAAAGCATGTGTTAGGGTTCCTCGAGACAAACTCTGGAATTCCTTATTAAGGGCAACGCAATATTTATATACAAACTATAGAAACTGTGTTCGGGTAAATGGCGGTAAATCAATACCCTTTACTGTGGGAGTGATGGAGAGTGCACCTAATTATCCTATCCCCGCGACCCTCATAAAGGATTAGCGGGTGAACTATTTTAATGACAAAACAGAGAGTGCTCTAAAGAAGTGTACTTGAAATCGCACATTTAAAGACCCAGCGAAGCGGGTACAACCAGCTAGTATACATCTGTAAAAGAGAACGCATTTTTTCTGTTTGTCCGCGAATAGGGAGTAGGTACGTAATGGTACCTCAACAATATATATATCAATCGATTTGTCGTGAGAAGTGGTATAACTTAGCATCAATTTTAGTATCCTGAATCCGTTATTTGGCTCTTAAACGCATTTTATATATTTTTTTAACTGACAAAAACCATTTACACACATATGACTACGAAATGGCTGAACTGATTTAAATATGACTTAATTCCTCGATTAGTACATTTCCTACTGGAGAGATTGAGGTGTAGATCATTATTCTACGATTCTTATAACGGAAGTAATAAGCAAAAATATAATTATTTGAGATATAAAGATATAACAGATGCACTGCACGCATATTCATGTTCATCAAACAAATTATGTTACAATATGCACATCATATAAAAGGAAATCCCCAAAGCGTGAATGACTGCACAAATCTCGAGAACCACTGATGGGATTTATAGGCGCTCTTCACTGTTATGATCTGCATTTCCAGGGGAAGATTGTACTAAAAATTTCTATAATTTTCCTTCAATGAAGACTACTGCCAGCAGCCATGCAGCAGAGTCTATCGCTGCAACAGTGTGTGTATGTGACTATATGGGCGCGCTGTTTTAAACTTTAGTGTGTGATCTCTTCTGGAGTAAAAACTGAAAAAAAAAATATTATCAGTGCCAATGCCATATCTAAGTCATTTTAAATTTTAGGATATGTAAGTACAAGGGGTGATTGATAAGTACCCATGTTTGAAGACACATAACGGCACTGATGTAAAATCTAGATGTCATTGCTTAGTGTCATCTGTCAAACAACGACTGTCAAAATTTCAGATAAATTCATTGATTAATTTTGTTGTAGTAGCTGTTGGAAATGAGCAAGCAAAGAAAAAAGAGTTCTGTTCCATCACGACAATGCACCGGTTCACTCGTGTCACGTCGCGGCGGCAAAATTGATGGAATTAGGCTACGAATTACTGCCGCATCCACCGTATTCTCCAGATTTGGCCCCATGTGATTTCTTTTTGTTTCCAAATATGAAAATATGGCTTGGCGGAAAGAGGTTCACAACAAACGAGGAGGTCATTGCCGAAACTGAGGCATATTTTGCAGGGTTTGACAAAACCTATTTTTCGGAGGGCTTAAAAAAGTTGGAATATCGTTGGGCTAAGTGTGTCGAGGTAAAAATAGACTATTTCGAAAAATAAAATAAAATTGTTAAAAAAGAAATGTTTTTTCTTGCCTAACACAGGTACTTATCAACCACCCTACGTACATATATGCTATCAAACCTTCATGCAATTAAGAGATTTGGCAATATACGCGACCATAAAAAAAAAAATAATATTTGGCCCAACAGCTCTTTCAGTACCAGGGCCTAGCTTCCCGCAACCACTCATGTTGTGTGCGTTATATTTTTCACACGAATAGAAGGGGTCTACAGATTAGTGCCGTATCCGAACGGGGATTTGAGTGGCTTTTTCGTGACAACAACACTCTCGGATGTTTGTCATACGCTCGCGTGAGGTGGGACCGTGAAAAAACTTTTTTGGTGTTTTCTGAGATTCGAACTTGGAACCTCACGCGTAGTGATCCGACACACTACCCATTACGCCACGGAGCATAGCGACCATATGTACATATAATACATACATACATAGAGACATAGAAACATTGCAATATTTTTCCATTTTGCAATCAAATCGCTAAAAGTTGGCGAATCTATCCGGCCAGAAATGCTAAAGGTTTTTGATAAAGAGTGAGTGCGATGGCTCCCAAGTGTCATTAAAGTGGCATGGGAATGCGGTGAAATGGTGATTTGCAAATAGGAATGATTGTCCCTCTTTGCAAACAAGGGGATAAAAGATTGCGCCAACTACAGTGGTATATTTATTTTAAGCATACCTAGAAAAGTCTTTGCTAAGGTGTTAGAGAAACGTGCTAGAGCTTTGGTTGAGGATAGTTTAGGGAATGAGCAATGCGTTTTTCGTCACGGCAGAAGCAGGACCGACCAGTTATACACTCTCAGAATGATTCTTGAGAATGCCTGGGCGTATGCTGAACCGCAGGAAATCTGGGGAGATCATAAAACAAGAAAGATTACTGCTAAGAACAGCGATATGAATACTCCCTGGCCATTGTCTTCTTATATTGTATACTAACTGACCCATCCGGCTTCTTACTTACTTACTTAGGTGGCGCTATAGTTCGGGGTGAACCTGCGCCTCAACCAACAAGCCTCTCCATTTAGCTCGGTCTTTAGCTAATTGCCTCCAGTTGCGCACTCCAAGTTGGTCGAGGCCCCCTTGAACTTGTGCGCGCCACCCACGGCGATGATTCCCTCTACTGCGTCGTCCCTCGGGATTAGATTCGAAGACTCTGCGGGCCGGAGCGTTGGTGTCCATTCCCTCTACATGTCCTAGCCATCTCAGACGTCCAACACGCCGTTTTTTGAATAGGTCGATGTCGCTGTACAGCTCGTATAGTTCGTGATTAAATCTTATCCTCCAAAACCCGTCAACGCAAACGGAACCGAAAATCTTACGAAGAATTTTTCTCGAAGCGACCAAGGATATCTTCATCCTCTTTTAATAAAGTCCATGTTTCAGCGCCATAAAACAGGACTGGGATGATCAGGGTCTTATACAGAGTCTCCTTAGTAGTTCGAGATAGGGCTTTACTGTTGAATTGCCTTATAAGCCCAAAAAAACAGCGATTGGCAAGAGTTATTCTTCGATTGATTTCTGCGCTGATGTCAATTCAATTCAATCCAAGGTAGACAAAGTCCCTTACTACCTCGAAGTTATAGCTGTCCACTGTGACGATTTGTCCAATTCGTCGGTGTTGGCTTTCCCTTCTTGTTGACAGCATATACTTGGTTTTGCCCTCGTTTATTGCTAAACCCATTTTGGCCGCTTCCGCCTCTATGCTTGCAAACGCACCGGGGACAGCCCACTGAGTTCTTCCGATAATGTCTATATCGTCGGCGTATGCAAGCAGTTGAACAGACTTGTAATAGATTGTGCCTCCGGTGTTTGCTTGTGAGTTCCGCACAATCCGTTCAAGTACAATATTGAAGAAGTCACATGACAGCGCGTCACCTTGTCTAAAACCTTTTTTGACATCAAAGGTCTCGGTGAGGTCATTACCGACCTTGATGAAGCAGCGAGCGTTCTCCATCGTCATCCTTCACAGACGGACAAGTTTGGCAGGGATGTCAAAACTAGACATGGCTCTACAAAGCTCTTCTCTATAGATGCTGTCATAGGCGGCCTTGAAATCGATAAAGAGGTGGTGAGTATCGATTTGGAATTCTTGGGTTTTCTCCAGGATCTGCCGAAGTGTGAAGATTTGATCGATGGTGGACTTTCCTGGCCTGAAACCGCACTGATAGGGTCCAATCAGGCTGTTGATAAAAGGTTTCAGGCGTTCACACAATATCGCAGAAAAGATCTTATATGCGATGTTGAGGAGGCTAATGCCTCTATAATTGGCGCAGTTGAGTTGAGCCAAACGATGCTGAGATTCCATTCATCAGGCATACACTCGTCTGACCAAATATTAGAGATGAGTTGGTGTATGCACTCTACCAATTCATCCCCAGCTGCCTTAAAAAGTTCGGCCGGTAAGCCGTCAGGTCCAGCAGCCTTGTTGGATTTTAGCTTGGATATTGCTATCCTCACTTCGTTTTTGGTCAGGTGGACGGAAATTTTGACTATCATCGTCTATGTTTAATGGTTCATTCTGCCTGACAGTGGGATGTTGGTCTTCGTCGCCGTTATACAGTCTGCAGAAGTAGTTTTCCCATATTCTCAGCACCGACTGTGATTCTGCTACGAAGTTTCCATTTTCATCTCTACAGGTTTCTGTACGGGTATTACTTCTCTGACACGTACTTTTTACCTTTTGGTAAAACTTCCGTACATTGTTCCTGGAGTATAAACTCTCGATATTCTCGAACGCGCCCTTCTCATGCTCTTTCTTCTTCTTTTGGAGAAGTCAATGTTCTTCCCGTCTCTTTTGCTCGTAGAGCTCACGAGCAGCTCTCGTCTTCCTTTGCAGCGCCGCTATGTATGCCTCTTGTTTTGCTGCATGCACTCGCCGGCATTCTTCGTCAAACCAGGGGTTTCGCGGTGGTGGGCGAGCGAGACCCAGCACATCAGTCGCGGCGTTTCTGATGGCATGTTGGCAGCGTTGCCACTGGTCTTCGGCACTTGATGCTGGCGGCATGCGGGTGATTGAGAGATTTCGGGATACGCGTTCAGCGAAGAGTCTGGCGGTCTCTTGCGATTGTAAGTTTAACCATTTTGGATGTGATGACAAAGTTCTGGAAGGAAGGAAGCCAAATACGGAGCTAGAAGAAAAAAAACTTGGTGCAAACAGTGAAACGTGGCGGAGGAACTGTTTTGGTATGGGGATGTAAGGCGGCTTCGGGTGTGGCATATTTGGCTTTTATTAACGGAACGATGGATCATATATATTATAATATTATATATAATATATTATATTATATTAACTTTTCAAAATCCCAGGGACGGGTTAAGAATATCACTGCAGCGCCCCCCAACAATTAGCGCTTGTTGTAAAATGCGACTAAGGGGACAAATCAGATCTGGGCAATATAACACCCAAGTGAGCCTAGCGACACATATACCAACTGCAAAACCCTCCCACAAGTGTGCATGCGAGTCCGTGGGTTGACACGACTGGAGATCACCGGTGTCATAGAAGAAAGAAGGCACTACCACTGCTGTGCATAGTACTGATCCTGGACCGAGCAGAAATGTTCGGGTCAGAGCTATACGGATTCCGGGGGCCAGCAAAATAATGAAACAGTTTGGAAGAAATTTGAGGGTTGCGAGTTGGAACGTTGGAAGCATGACCAGTCGAATTTACGTACTGGAAGAGATGATGAATAGAAGGCGGGTGGATATCTTGTGTGTCCAAGAGGCGAAATGGAAAAACACCGGAAATCGGGCGCTTTTCTTGGACAAAAGGAGGACAAAAGATTCCAAGATGTTCTACTACGGAATGGAATCGGTATCATCCTTGCGGCAGAGCTACTTGGTAACGTCTTGAGCATTTCGTCCAGCGACCGTTAATGTCTCTCAAACTAGTAGTATAAGGAGAGGAGTGGAATATTGTCAGTGCATATGCTCCCCAAAATGGATGCAATCAGAGAGATAAAGATGCATTTTGGGTAGATTTCCACAATCTCCTTAAGAACATCCCAAAGGAAGAGTTTCTGTTTGTTGGAGGAGATTTGAATGGACATGTCGGGAAGTCAAACGAAGACTATGAAGACTGCCATTGAGGACTAGGATATGGCACTAGGAACCTTCCTGGTGAAGACATTCTAAGCATGTGCAAATCACACGGTCTTATCGTGTTATATACCATGTTCATCAAACAAAGCCGACACCTGATCACTTACATCAGTGGTGGAGATGAAACTCAGATTGACTACCATTTGGTAGCCAGTTTCATGAAGCCTCGGGTAAAAGATTGCAAAGTGATCCTGGGAGAGGCAATCGCTCGGCAACACCGTCTCCTGCTAACAGAATTTTTTATGAAAACACCGAAGAAAAGCAAACAAACAAGGGTCTCTGAGAAAATCAAGTGGTACAATCTGGACAAAGAAAAAGGCGAGGCTTTTGTTTTCGTAATGAAAAATTACCTCTCTCACACTATCAACGGAGCTGAGGATGAAGAGTGCAGAGCACAAAATATGTGGGATTACCTACAGCGAACTTGCTTAAAGAAGGCCAAATCACTGCTAGGAGCTTCAAAAGGCCACCATCAACACGCCAAAGAAACATGGTGGTGGAGTGTTGAAGCTAAGAAGGTGATAAATGAGAAGAAAGTGGCTTTCAAAGCTTGGTCAAAGTGCCCCTCTAATACTAGTGACGAAAAAGTTCGCCTCAAAATGGAATACAGGTGTTGCAAGAAAAAGCGAAGAAGAAGTGCGCCCAGCTTCAAGCAGAGAGTACGGAGGGCCTGTGTCGGGAGCTGGAGAAAATATCTTCCCCGGTTGCTGACGCAAACCAGGCTATCCAGGAGCTGCGAAGACATAATATGAACAAGAGCGCAACCATCTTCAAAATATCCGCCCAAAAAAGGAGGAATGCTCAGGAGATTCGTTCGCCAAAGTTCATTAACAATGCTCATGGTCAGCTTCTTGTAGATGACGATAAAATTCTGCAGAGGTGGCGGCAGTATTGTGAAGAACTTTGAAATGAACAGTTTCCCCGGCTATACTTTCCAAGAGCCACCCCTAACTGTGAAGAAATACCCGACATTACAGTCGAAGAAGTTAGTGAGGCGGTCAAATACTCCAAAAAACGAAAAGCGGTTGGGCCAGACGAGATGCCCTCTGAGTTCTGGAAAAAGACGGGAGATATCGGGTTCAGATGGCTCAGAATTCTCATCTCCAAATTTGTGAGAGGTGTCCCAATGCCGAATCAATGGAGGGAAAGTTACCTTCTACCTGTACTGTATACTGAGGGAAGGGTGATACGCGAAACTGTGATAACTACCGTTCGATCAAGCTCATGTCACACACCATGAAGATCGTTGAGCGGGTATTAGGTGGCCGACTGCGAAAAATAATACGGCTATCTGATGATCAGTGCGGGTTTGTCTCGGGTAAATAAACCACAGATGCAATCCAAAGTATAAGGATCATAATGGAAAAACATCGTGATTCCTTAAGGGATTTGCATATTGTATTGGTTGACTTTGAAAAGCCATTCGACAGTCAACCACGAGATCTGATATGGGTGGCGTTAAGACATCGAGGGGTTCCAGAAACCTATGTACAGATGATCATGGACATGTACGAAGGAGCAAAGACAAAAGTAAGATACCCCGCTGGAGTAACCGTAGAGTTCCCAATCAAAGTCGGTGTGCATCAGGGAAGCATCTTAAGTCTTTTGATCTTTATTACAGTCCTTGATTATCTGCTTGAAAGTAAAGTGATGGACCCCAAAGTACATCAGTTATTCTTTGCTGACGATGGAGCCATTATAAGTGAGGATCCTACATCCCTGCAACGAGCACTTGATGTGTGGGTGGACGCTCTGGAGGGAAATGGGTATCACATTAGTTCAAAAAAGACAGAGTACTTGTGCTGCCCGTTCTCTGATCCACTCAGGCCTATTCCAGACATTTATTTGAATGGAACAGTGCTTCCCAAGTGCGAAAAGTTCAAATATCTGGGATCTATGATCAATAGCAAAGCAACTTGTGATGACGACATCAATCATCGTGTAAGCGTAGGGTGGATGAAGTGGCGAGAAAATGCCGCTATCTTCTGTGACAGGAAAATGCCACCTAAGTTGAAAGGAAGGCTCTACACCGCAGTTGTGCGCCCAGCGCTCACATACGGTTCACAATATTGGACGATGTACAAAACGTATGAGAGTAAATTAACGGCAGCTGAGATGAAGATTCTTCGCATGACAGCAGGAGTGACAAAGCTTGATCGAATAAGAAGTTCGAAGATCTGTGGAAGCTTTCACATCAAGAAGACCATCGTAAAAAAAATAGAGCGCGACCGGCTCAGCTGGTATTGCCACGTTCAAAGAAGAGATCACTTGAACCCAGCTAAAAAGGCAATATCAATGCGCGTTCCAAAGACATCGCGATGTAGGATAGGCAGGCCTATAAACGCCTGGATCGGACAAATTCGACGACATCGGCATTTCATTGGCCTCAGTAACCGAGTGCTCCAAAATCAGCAGGCCTGCAGATATTTTCTGAGGTCAAATAGGCGAACCCCACAGGCGGATCAGTAGAAATGCGGTGAAGTGGGAGGGTTATGATCCCTTATTTTCGGATCATAACCTCACTGATAAAAGGAAGAAGAAGATTAACTTTTCAAAAGAAAATTTACTTGCGAGTGCAGAAAAATTAGAACTTGTACAACATTTTCAGTTCTATCAAGCTAATGATCCAAAGCACATCGCTTTACATACAAGACTTCGGCTTCTGTACACTACCCCAAAGTGATTAAAACGAGTGCCCAATCACCCCATCTGAACCCCATAGAGCACCTATGGGGTCATTTTATAAGAAAATTGCGAGCACACACCTTTATCAACAGAAAAAAAAATTAAAACTGCTTTACTGGGGTCATGGACTAGCATTGATCCTGAATACACTAAAACATTGGTCAAATTGATGCCAGACCATCTACGAGAGGTCATACGACAGAAAGGATAAGCTACTAAATATTAGTGCTTCAAAAAAATATATATTTCGTCTAATTTCTTTTAATGTCGAATACTTTTTTGGTTGTGAATTTCTCTTCATTTTATATGATTTATTTTTTTTTTCTTGAAATGCAAAAATGAAAAAAATATGAATTGAAATAGAAAATAAATAAGTCTAGTATGTAATTTTGCTTTGAACAAATTGAATTTGTTATTTTTTTATACACTTTTTGTTGGATTTATGGAAAGGTACCCTTATATCGAATACTTTTTCTGATTACTGTATGTATGTATGTACGTGGTGTGCTTGTGCAGGTCATGAAATGATCTCTATATTTCGTGGTACGTCCGAAGATAGGCTATAGGATTTCGATTGAGCACTTTCGATGAATATACATATCAGCAAAACAGGAATAGGCAGGAGACGTTACGGCGCGCCGCCGTCGCCGCGGCGGTGTTCAAGCGAAACAGTGCTATTCTCAATATTCATGTCTCCTACAAGCTTTACCGCTCGATTTTGTATTCTATCTAGGAAGTGCAATATGATTTTTGGTGCACCTGACCAGATGTAAGCGTTATACTCTAACTTAGGGCGTTTATTAAAGCTTATAAATTGAAGCCCAATTCGAAGTGGGGAAATATTTCCTCCAACGTTTTAGAAAAATCAAATATGTATGTAGCGTGATCATTAATGAGATAAGGATATAAGACAGAAAGAAGGTATCGATGCACATTGCTAAAAAGTTTCTGAAGGTTATAATGGAGAAGAAAAATAGAGAGAATATTGTACATTATATAAAGAGTTTAAGGTGCTTTGCGTACCAAAAAGGAAAATTTATTATGAATAAAAGTCTCGAAGACTGATACACAGTAATAATCCCTCAGAATTCTGGACTTTGACAAAAAACTAATTGGTGGAAATTATATATATCAAAGACAGGGAACTTCGAAAAGCCTCTAAACCTTTCTGGCAGTTCACTTAGAATAAAGTATGCTATGGCTGGCTTCCGGAAAGGAATTTTGAATTGCCCAATTGCCTTACGGGACATTATTGAGGCACTAAGTCGTCTTAAGGTTGCTAAAGTTGCATGATCGGATGGAATACCAGCCGAATTATATAAATATCGTACTGACGAACTGAACACCGATTTAACTTACTTATTCAACAACATTTTGGAAAAGAAGATAATACCGCAACGCTTCATAAGAAAAGCTATATAGCGGGAACTCCCGAGACATTCTCTTTTTAAATGCGTTCAAAGTTGGCTAACTGCATAGAAATGAAATGAAAAAATCACGTGTTTGGCTTAAATAGTATTATGTAGCCCTTTCTCTTAAAGAATAAGAAACTACAGGAATACCCCGCTTTACGACAGGGTTGCGTGCCAGAAAATGACGACTTAACTTGAAACGACTTAAATCGGATCCAATATAAATGCATATACATACATATGTATGTATCAGTATGGATCAAGGAAAATTTATAGTCACTTAATTTAGAATGTGCATACACATGTAATGAATGTATATGTACGCACACATATATTTTTTTATTGGCCATTAATTTACATAAATAAATAGTGTATTAAATTAGTTCATGCAGTGGGTGATAACGAACGTGTTGTTTGCGGGGTGATGTTTGGAAAGTATGCATCTATATTCCGCTGAACTGTGCGCCCCCTCTATTCAACGTGTAATTCCGTATAAGGAAATGTGGCATTACTTAAGTATATTCTGCATAAATCTTTCGTTTCTATCCTTGTCTGAATCCAAGTTGAAAATTGCCTTCACTTTTAGTTAAGTCTTGGGATGTTAAAGGAGACCTTTCACCTCTGTCTTTTGTTCTTTCATCTTCTGTTTCTTTTTCGTATATCGAGTCAAGGTGGGTATTTCTCAATGACGAAAGTTTGAAAAGACTTTCGTTGAAGCAACTTAAATCGCGGTATTCCTGTATATGGATTCTTCGTTTACTTCAAGGCAGCTTTTGACTCAATGGGCCGAAGTGCGTTATTTTACAAGTTCTCTGCATTTTGACGGGGAATCTATCCAAATTGCGAAAGAATATAAGTACCTCGGACTGTATTTAACGAGAAAAAGCCTAAAAGAGCCATCAATATTGCTTAGAGAAAATGTTACACTAACAGATGTATTATGTTTTTGAATCAGTTTCGAAATCCATTCTTTTCTACGCTGCACAAGTCTGAGGAGGAAAACAATTTGAGATGGTGGAAAAACTAGTCACGTTTCATTTAAAGAGAGCATTTTATCATCCATCGAACATACTAAATTAGTTAATCATGTTAAAGATAGGCTTATTATCCCTCTTTATATAAACCTTGAAACTACGTGTGGATTACGTCTACAGTCTACAGCTGCTTATGCCCCAATTTTGAGTACAATAACTACTTCCGGGATGAGTATAGCACAGAAGAAATAGCAACGATCCTAAAACTGCGTCGAGAGCTCCTGAAACTAAATTATATATCTCATAGGAATGATCCACCGCCCGTCTGCAGCATGTGCAATTTGTCAGAGACACATGATACTTTTGACTTTGTTGGAAAGTGCCTCAGCAGATCTGTGTTTGAAATTGATGTCTTATCGGAAAACGTAGTCCTTCACATCCTTAATCAGATGAACGCCTCAACGCTAATCAGGTAAAGCAAAATTGCCCTGCAATTTATAGAGAGAATCTTAAATGAATACTTCTAAAAGAATGTAAAAGAAATAATCTCTTCTCTTCTCTACATCTATAAAAGAGAACGCATTTTTTCTGTTTGTCCGCGAATAGGGAGTAAGTACGTAATTGTAACTCAACAATATATATATCAATCGATTTGTCGTAAGAAGAGGAATAACTTAGGATACATTTTAGTATCCTCAATCCGTTATTGGGCTCTTAAACCTATTTTATATGTTTTTTTTAATGACAAAAATAATTTTTCTATGCTTTACACACATATGACTACGAAATGGCTGAACTGATTTTGAATATGAATATGACTAATTCCTCGATTAGTACATTTCCTGCTGAAGAGATTGCGGTATAAATCATTATTCTATGATTCTTATAACAGAAATAATAATAAGCAAAAATATAATTATTTGAAATATAAAAATACCACAGATATGCGTGGGTCATTGCAATCAATGGCCCGCCAGTGGAGTGCACGCATATTCATGTTCATCAAACAAACTATATCGTATAAAATGAAGTCCCCAAAACGTGAATGACTGCGATTATCACTGTAACCACCGAATGGATTGGGATGCAGTTTTTACTGTTATGATCTGCATTTGCCAGGGGAAGATTCTATTAGAAATTGCTATACCACTTGCTACAACATTTGTGTGTGATCTCTTCTGGATTAAACATTGAAAAATGTATTATCAGTGCCAATGTCATTTTAAATTTTATTAATTCGGATGTGTCAAACCTTCTTGCAATTAAGAGATTTGGCAATATGCCCGACCATATGTACATATAATACATATGCATGTACAGAGAGAAAAATTCCAATATTTTTCCATTTTATTAGATGAGCTTTTGTTGATCGTTGGATTTGTCCACATTTTAGAATGTTTTAATAGATTTAAAATAAATTATTAACAGGGTGGCGTAGGCAGTATATTGCAAGTTGAATATTCATACTTCAAGTTTATTTTCCTACCTTTTAGAAGGTGTTTTTCGAGAAATACTTCAGGTAATTATACGTATATATAACGTGACTGCATATCTGTAAATAAAATATTCTGTCCGCCGAATCAGAAGAAGATAGTTGAATATCGTGAAAAGAGTACACTGCTTTCCAATGAACGATGAGCTATGCTCGAGACTTTGGCAATCAAATCGCTACAAGTTGACGAATCTACCGATGTGGATGAAATCTGGCCAGAGTGAGTGAGTGAGTGAGTGCAATGGCTCTCACGTGTTATTAAAGTGGCATAGGAATGCGGTGAAACACCTGATGCATGTCCCTCTTTGTAAAAGGGGGGACAAAAGAGATTGAATCAACTAAAGGTGGTATCTCTTTTAAATCACCGTGGAAACGTCTTGGCTAAGGTGCTAGAAATGCGTTTCAGATCTCTGGTTGATGACAGTTTGGGGGATGAGCAATGGTTTCGGTTTTCGACCCGGCAGAAGCACAACCGACTAGTTATTCACTCTCAGAATGGTTCTTGAGAAGACCTGGGAGTATGCTGAACCTGTATTTACCTGTTTTGTGTATTTGGCGAAAGCATGTGTTAGGGTTCCTCGAGACAAACTCTGGAATTCCTTATTAAGGGCAACGCAATATTTATATACAAACTATAGAAGCTGTGTTCGGGTAAATGGCGGTAAATCAATACCCTTTACTGTGGGAGTGATGGAGAGTGCACCTAATTATCCTATCCTCGCGACCCTCATAAAGGATTAGCGGGTGAACTATTTTAATGACAAAACAGAGAGTGCTCTAAAGAAGTGTACTTGAAATCGCACATTTAAAGACCCAGCGAAGCGGGTACAACCAGCTAGTATACATCTGTAAAAGAGAACGCATTTTTTCTGTTTGTCCGCGGATAGGGAGTAGGTACGTAATGGTACCTCAACAATATATATATCAATCGATTTGTCGTGAGAAGTGGTATAACTTAGCATTAATTTTAGTATCCTGAATCCGTTATTTGGCTCTTAAACGCATTTTATATATTTTTTTTACTGACAAAAACCATTTACACACATATGACTACGAAATGGTTGAACTGATTTAAATATGACTTAATTCCTCGATTAGTACATTTCCTACTGGAGAGATTGAGGTGTAGATCATTATTCTACGATTCTTATAACGGAAGTAATAAGCAAAAATATAATTATTTGAGATATAAAGATATAACAGATGCACTGCACGCATATTCATGTTCATCAAACAAATTATGTTACAATATGCACATCATATAAAAGGAAATCCCCAAAGCGTGAATGACTGCACAAATCTCGAGAACGACTGATGGGATTTATAGGCGCTCTTCACTGTTATGATCTGCATTTCCAGGGGAAGATAGTACTAAAAATTTCTATAATTTTCCTTCAATGAAGACTACTGCCAGCAGCCATGCAGTAGAGTCTATCGCTGCAACAGTGTGTGTATGTGACTATATGGGCGCGCTGTTTTAAACTTTAGTGTGTGATCTCTTCTGGAGTAAAAACTGAAAAAAAAAATATTATCAGTGCCAATGCCATATCTAAGTCATTTTAAATTTTAGGATATGTAAGTACAAGGGGTGATTGATAAGTACCCATGTTTGAAGACACATAACGGCACTGATGTAAAATCTAGATGTCATTGCTTAGTGTCATCTGTCAAACAACGACTGTCAAAATTTCAGATAAATTCATTGATTAATTTTGTTGTAGTAGCTGTTGGAAATGAGCAAGCAAAGAAAAAAGAGTTCTGTTCCATCACGACAATGCACCGGTTCACTCGTGTCACGTCGCGGCGGCAAAATTGATGGAATTAGGCTACGAATTACTGCCGCATCCACCGTATTCTCCAGATTTGGCCCCATGTGATTTCTTTTTGTTTCCAAATATGAAAATATGGCTTGGCGGAAAGAGGTTCACAACAAACGAGGAGGTCATTGCCGAAACTGAGGCATATTTTGCAGGGTTTGACAAAACCTATTTTTCGGAGGGCTTAAAAAAGTTGGAATATCGTTGGGCTAAGTGTGTCGAGGTAAAAATAGACTATGTCGAAAAATAAAATAAAATTGTTAAAAAAAAAAAATGTTTTTTCTTGCCTAACACAGGTACTTATCAACCACCCTACGTACATATATGCTATCAAACCTTCATCCAATTAAGAGATTTGGCAATATACGCGACCATAAAAAAAAAATAATATTTGGCCCAACAGCTCTTTCAGTACCAGGGCCTAGCTTCCCGCAACCACTCATGTTGTGTGCGTTATATTTTTCACACGAATGGAAGGGGCCTACAGATTAGTGCCGTATCCGAACGGCGATTTGAGAGGCTTTTTCGTGACAACAACACTCTCGGATGTTTGTCATACGCTCGCGTGAGGTGGGACCGTGAAAAAACTTTTTTGGTGTTTTCTGAGATTCGAACTTGGAACCTCACGCGTAGTGATCCGACACACTACCCATTACGCCACGGAGCATAGCGACCATATGTACATATAATACATACATACATAGAGACATAGAAACATTGCAATATTTTTCCATTTTGCAATCAAATCGCTAAAAGTTGGCGAATATATCCGGGCAGAAATGCTAAAGGCTTTTGATAAAGAGTGAGTGCGATGGCTCCCAAGTGTCATTAAAGTGGCATGGGAATGCGGTGAAATGGTGATTTGCAAATGGGAATGATTGTCCCTCTTTGCAAACAAGGGGATAAAAGATTGCGCCAACTACAGTGGTATATTTATTTTAAGTATACCTAGAAAAGTCTTTGCTAAGGTGTTAGAAACACGTGCTAGAGCTTTGGTTGAGGATAGTTTAGGGAATGAGCAATGCGTTTTTCGTCACGGCAGAAGCAGGACCGACCAGTTATACACTCTCAGAATGATTCTTAAGAAGGCCTGGGCGTATGCTGAACCGCAGGAAAGCTGGGGAGATCATAAAACAAGAAAGATTACTGCTAAGAACAGCGATATGAATACTCCCTGGCCATTGTCTTCTTATATTGTATACTAACTGACCCATCCGGCTTCTTACTTACTTACTTAGGTGGCGCTATAGTTCGGGGTGAACCTGCGCCTCAACCAACAAGCCTCTCCATTTAGCTCGGTCTTTAGCTAATTGCCTCCAGTTGCGCACTCCAAGTTGGTCGAGGCCCCCTTGAACTTGTGCGCCCCACCCACGGCGATGATTCCCTCTACTGCGTCGTCCCTCGGGATTAGATTCGAAGACTCTGCGGGCCGGAGCGTTGGTGTCCATTCCCTCTACATGTCCTAGCCATCTCAGACGTCCAACACGCCGTTTTTTGAATAGGTCGATGTCGCTGTACAGCTCGTATAGTTCGTGATTAAATCTTATCCTCCAAAACCCGTCAACGCAAACGGAAACGAAAATCTTACGAAGAATTTTTCTCGAAGCGACCAAGGATATCTTCATCCTCTTTTAATAAAGTCCATGTTTCAGCGCCATAAAACAGGACTGGGATGATCAGGGTCTTATACAGAGTCTCCTTAGTAGTTCGAGATAGGGCTTTACTGTTGAATTGCCTTATAAGCCCAAAAAACAGCGATTGGCAAGAGTTATTCTTCGATTGATTTCTGCGCTGATGTCAATTCAATTCAATCCAAGGTAGACAAAGTCCCTTACTACCTCGAAGTTATAGCTGCCCACTGTGACGTTTTGTCCAATTCGTCGGTGTTGGCTTTCCCTTCTTGTTGACAGCATATACTTGGTTTTGCCCTCGTTTATTGCTAAACCCATTTTGGCCGCTTCCGCCTCTATGCTTGCAAACGCACCGGTGACAGCCCACTGAGTTCTTCCGATAATGTCTATATCGTCGGCGTATGCAAGCAGTTGTACAGACTTGTAATAGATTGTGCCTCCGGTGTTGGCTTGTGAGTTCCGCACAATCCGTTCAAGTACAATGTTAAAGAAGTCACATGACAGCGCGTCACCTTGTCTAAAACCTTTTTTGAAACCAAAGGTCTTGGTGAGGTCATTACCAACCTAGATGGAGCAGCGAGTGTTCTCCATCGTCAGCCTGCACAGACGGACAAGTTTGGCAGGGATACCAAAACTAGACATGGCTCTATAAAGCTCTTCTCTATAGATGCTGTCATAGGCGGCCTTGAAATCGATAAAGAGGTGATGAGTATCGATTTGGAATTCTTGGGTTTTCTCCAGGATCTGCCGAAGTGTGAAGATGTGATCGATGGTGGACTTTCCTGGCCTGAAACCGCACTGATAGGGTCCAATCAGGCTGTTGATAAAAGGTTTCAGGCGTTCACACAATATCGCAGAAAAGATCTTGTACGCGATGTTGAGGAGACTGATGCCTTTATAATTGTCGCAGTTGAGGGGTTCTCCTTTCTTGTGGATCGGGCAAACGATGCTGAGGTTCCATTCATCAGGCATACATTCGTCTGACCAAATCTTAGAGATGAGTTGGTGTATGCACTCTACCAATTCATCCCCAGCTGCCTTGAAAAGTTCGGCCGGTAAGCCGTCAGGTCCAGCAGTCTTGTTGGATTTTAGCTTGGATATTGCTATCCTCACTTCGTTTTGATCAGGTGGACGGAAATTTTGACTATCCTCGTCTATGTTGAATGATTCATTCTGCCCGACAGCGGGATGTTGGTCTTCGTCGCCATTATACAGTCTGCAGAAGTAGTTTTCCCATATTCTCAGCACCGACTGTGATTCTACTACGAGGTTTCCATTCTCATCTCTACAGGTTTCTGTACGGGCATTACTTCTCTGACACGTTCTTTTTACCTTTTGGTAAGACTTCCGTACATTGTTCCTGGAGTATAAACTCTCGATATTCTCAAACGCGCGTTTCTCATGCATTTTCTTCTTCTTTTGGAGAAGCCGATGTTCTTCCGATCTCTTTTGCTCGTAGAGCTCACGAGCATCTCTCGTTTTCCTTTGCAGTGCCGCTTTGTATGCCTCTTGTTTTGCTGCATGCACTCGCCGGCATTCTTCGTCAAACCAGGGGTTTCGCGGTGGTGGGCGAGTGAGACCCAGCACATCAGTCGCGGCGTTTCTGATGGCATGTTGGCAGCGTTGCCACTGGTCTTCGGCACTTGATGCTGGCGGCATGCGGGTGATTGAGAGATTTCGGGATACGCGTTCAGCGAAGAGTCTGGCGGTCTCTTGCGATTGTAGCTTTTCGACGTTGAACTTTCTCACAGTGATTCTTCTTTGTTGCTCAGGTTGGGATATCCACATTCGTACCCTGGCTACAACATGGTAATGATCCGAGTCTATGTTAGCCGCTCGGAAGGTCCGGACATCCAGAATACTGGAGGCATGCCTTGCGTCGATCGCAATATGATCAATTTAGCTGATCGTTACATGATCATTGGACCGCCATATCTGCTTATGAATATCGAGATGAGGAAACCATGTGCTTGCTATGGTGACATTTCGCTCCACAGCGAAATCAATTACCCATAGTCCGTTATCAGACGTGGTGTCGTGTAGGCTATGCTTACCGCCTGCCCTACCAAAGACGTCCTCCTTTCCTATTTTGGCGTTAAAATCGCCCAATACGATTTTAACGTCGTATTTACGACATTGCTCGTACGTTTTGTCGAGGAGCTCTTTGGTAGCAGGGTCGTTTTCTTTCGTGGGGGCATGAACACATATTAGCCTTATGTTAGCGAATTTAGCCTTGATCCGGATAGTCATAATACGCTCACTAACGTGTCGGAAGCTTAAGACTTCTTGCCTAAGTCTGCCGCGTATGACAAATCCGCATCCGAATAAGCGTTGCCTGTTGCCTCTGTAGCTTTTTGCCCGGCCCATCCCATCGCACTTCCTGGATGGCGGTAATATCTGCTTTATAGCAGTCTAGGGCCTCTGCTAGTTGTTCGGCTGCACATGGTCTGTAAAGGGACAGAACATTCCACGTACAGATCCGAAGGTCGTTGTCCTTATTTCGTTTGCTGGGGTCGTCGTCAGTTGAGTCATCCTTATCAGAGGCTTTTGGTTGTTTCGGAACCATCAATTTTTTACGTGGTAGGGACGTTACCCCGACGGCACAACCCCCAACCTGAAGGGCCAGTTCCTTAATTATTCCCCTAGGACGAGGGGCCGGGTACACCGGTGCCAGTAGTCCATAACAGGAGTATGAGCGCTGCCGTTGGCCCATTAAGGGCTCCTCCGCCACCATCTCTATTCCAATGTCCTGACCAACATTGGAAATTCCTTACCGACCTATGATCCGAATACGTCGAAGCAGCTCGCGCAAGGTATTCACTAAGTTCAACCTAACTGGAACTATAGACGCCACCATTGACTCCGTCTAGGGAATTCGTCCGCTGCCGCCTGGAACAGGAAGAAGTGCTCTAGTGGAAAGCACTCTTCCCCCCTCTCTCATCTGCTGCCACCAAGAATCCGCCAAACGGGGTTGGTTACCCATTTCTTGGATTAAGGTACTAGGCACCCGGCTGTCACCGCGTGGAGGTTGAGAGTAGGAGTTGGTAGGCCTCAGCTGAGTGAAAACGCTTGTGTTTTCATATGATCGCATGCACTACCGTTTGACCAGCCAAAACACATGCTGCGTCTAAACTGGTATCAGATATCCAGTGGAATAAAAGCAAGAAGCAATGCACGGGTGCTTGCCTGGTTGACGTGGAGAAGGCTTTCGATACCGTATGGTTAGAGGGACTCTTCTACAAGCTAAGCAGGCTGGGCATAAGTAAACCACTGCTGTACATACTTTATGACATGCTCACCAGTAAGAAGTTCATTGTGAAAAATGGCAATGTGACGTCTGCTGGAACTTTTGAAGTAAACAATGGTCTGCAACAGGGTGCGGTCAATTCGCCCATCTTATTCAATATTTACACAAGCGATCTCATAGGTTCACTTCACCATGCCATAGCGTACGCAGACGACTTGATCGCGTACAGGTCAGGGCCTAAGATCGAGGTTATTGCAACACTCTTGCAACGTGACTTCGATAAGATTAAGAGGTACTGCGATGACTGGAAGCTAAAGATCAACTTTCAGAAGTCGGAGACCATCCTGTTCAGAACGCCGTTGTCTGGGGCCTCTTGGGACACCAGAAAGAATTGGCGAAAGTTCTCTATTGTTGGACAACACGGTCAGCCACTGGCGAGTCGAAGTGTAGTCAGGTACCTTGGGGTCTGGCTAGATCAATATCTATATTTTAACAAACATATAGATGCTGCTCTGACCAGAGCCAAAGTTGCTTTCGCCCTTACAAAGAGACTGTTTTATAGCAGCCAACTCGATGCGAGGGTGAAGGTAATCTGTTACATGGCCCTCATTCGGCCTATGCTCGTATATGGATGTCCCGTGTGGTTCAACGTGGGGCCAAGCTTGTTGGAAAAGATGCGGGTGTTTGAGAGGGCCTGCCCTAGGGCCTGTCTTCGTTTGTACAGAACTCCTGAGTCTGAGTACATAAAATTCTACCGTAATGAGGTGCTGTACAACAGGGCGAATCTGATCAGAGTGGATAATTTCTTGATCAAGATGATTCGAAAGCACAATCTCTATATTTCGACCAAAGAGGTCTGATCCAGGATAAGTTAGCGGTGCTGTGGATAGGCGACTCAACTACGACCGAGACGTCACACAGAGTAGTGTAGAGCGTCTCCGGTACAGTAGGGCGGTTTCAGACCGCGATATTGAAGACGTTAATAGGCAGCATGATCAATTTTGGTGGCTTATTGAAGGAGAGGGAACGTCGTCGTCGTCGTCGTTTCCCCCAAACCGGGGTAGCCTCTAACTGGGCAAAGCGGGTGTGTATTGTTATACAGTTATGGCCGGCATTCATAGTTTTAAGGTAGTCTAAGTTTTTTAAGTTATGTTATAAAAAAAAAAGCAAAAAATAAAATAAAATAAAAAAAAAAAAAAAAAAAGCACAGCACTTGGCTTGAACAAAAAACAATAAATTTGCACAGCACTTGGCTAAAAAAAAAGTGCGTATTTAATTACGCAACGTAGTTAAGATAGTTAAGATTATTTTAAGATAGTTTGTAAGTTTTATTTATTTAGGTATAAACAAAAAAGGTCCGTATACTAAGTTTTTTCCGATAAAACATTTTTCTTAGTTTGTTAAAATAGTTATAAAATAATAAAGTTAGATATAAATTAAGCGGTAGGTTTAGCTTAGAGCGCCCGCATGGGAACAGTAAGTTAACATAAGATACTTTAAGTTAATTAAGCTAATTTTAAGCGTTTTTGTTAGCATGTAAGTCATAATGAATTTAATTAATAAAATGCATTAAACATGAAATGAAATGAATGAATAGACCAAATTTATTTGTATTCACTTAATTTAGAATGTACATACACATGTAATGAATGTATATGCACCCATACATATAATATATTTTTTTATTGCCCAATTAATTTACATAAATAAATAGTGTATTAAATTAGTTCATGCTTCTTTTGAAGTGGGAGTGGGTGATAACGAGCGTGTGTTTGCGGGGTAATCTTTGGAAATTATGCATCTATATTCCGCTGAACTGCGCGCCCCCTCTATTCAGCATGTAATTCCATAAAAGGAAATGCGGCATTACTTAAGTATATTCTGCATAAATATTTCATTTCTATCCTTGTCTGAATCCAAGCTGAAAATTGCCTTCACTTTCAGTTAAGTCTTGGGATGTTAAAGGAGAGCTTTCACCTCTGTCTTTTGTTCTTTCATCTTCTGCTTCTTCTTCGTATACCGAGTCGGGGTGGGTATTTTTCAACGACTAACATTTTAAAAGACTTTCGTTGAAGCAACTTAAATTGGGGTATTCCTGTATATGCATTCTTCGTTTACTTCAAGGCAGCTTTTGACTCAATGGACCGAAGTGCATTACTTTACAAAGTCTACAGTCTACAGCTGCTTATGCCCCAATTTTGAGTACAATAACTACTTCCGGGATGAGTATAGCACAGAAGAAATAGCAACGGTCATAAAATTGTGTCGATAGCTCTAGAAACTAAATCATATATCTCATAGGAATGATCCACCACCTGTCTGCAGCATGTGCAATTTGTCAGAGACACAGGATACTTTTGACTTTGTTGGAAAGTACCCAAGCAGATCTGTGTTTGGAATTGATGTCTTATCGGAGAACGTAGTCCTTCACATCCTTAATGAGATAAACGTACCAATGCCAATCAGGTATAGCAAAATTGTCCTACAATTTATAGAGAGAATCTTAAATGAATACTTCTAAAAGAATGTAAAATAAGTAATAAAAATAAATAATTAGTTAATTACTGTGCTATTAGGCTTCAATTAGCAAACAAGCAAAGGTTCTAGCTGTATTTAAAGCTGCGGAATTACTTGAGATGGGATCAATATCCGATAAGAATATCGCCATCTACATTGACAGGCAGGCTGCGCTACAGTCTTACGTCACAAAATCTGAGATCGTCAGCAATTGCCGCACAATGCTCGAGGCATTATGTACTTAGAACCGTGTCAGATTATGTTGGGTGGGTACCTGGACACTGCAATATAGAAGTCAACGAAAAAGCCGACGCACTGGTCATAAGAGGAGCAGAGCTCCCGCATAGTGACATAATTGCTGCATTAAACCAACAAGGTGTGTGGCTAAGGAAATTCTCCTTGATAGAATTATCAACATGGCTAATGCAAGATGATCCAACTTAGATGGTCATAGGTTGTCCAAGACCTTGTTTGTGGCCTGTGCTATGTGTTAGACCGCAGGAAATCTAGGGAGATCATAAGGCAAGAAAGATTACGGCTAAGAACAGCGATATGAATACTCCCTGGACATTGTCTTCTAATATATATGTACATATATATAACTTATGAATACAATCACTTATTTCTTAAATGCACGTGCAATGCAATCTAGTAATTGCAATAATATAATTTATGAAGAAGTAATAGAACGAGGAATGGGCCTACCGGGGACACCTCAACAAAAAAACCGCATCGTGTATTTTACCCCACTGGGTGATGTGTAAAAGAATACATGCAAATACCTATATATAGATTGTTTCTATGTATGTATATACTAAGCCACATTAATATCTTAAGCATTATCAGCATTGGTAACCGATATATTATTTCAAAAAGTGAAAAAAGTGTCGTTTTAACAAATCTGTCGTTACAACCGATCTTTAATTCAGTGTTTGTAAATAATAGAAGCTGAATCTCTAATTGGGGTATAAAACATTAGACTAAGTATTAAATATTTTTTTGCAAATGCATATACATGTAGTTGTACATACATATCCCTAGATACAAATATATTAACCCAAGGAAAAATCTTGATGCATCAAAACCCGAAATATAGCAACGTTGCTTATTATGTAACCGCATAGAAATAATGAAATGTAGCAACGTTTGAGTCTGTGCATATTGCAAAATAAATTCATTGATAACTAACTTAAACATAAAAAAATACATAAGGTACAACCAGACATAATCTCACAAACCAACCCTTCATAATAATACCCACACCAGTCGTACATACATACATATGTATGTATGTATAGTGAAGAGAATTTTTTGTTAATTTTCTCGTCTTTGTGCTTTTCCATTTCGGTTTCGATGTATACTTTTCTGTGAGAAGTAAGAGAAGACACGCATTGTATATACAACTAATAGTATTCTCATCAGCAAAAAAATATTTAATACTTAGTCTAATGTTTTATACCCCAATTAGAGATTCAGCTTCTATCATTTACAAACACTGAATTAAAGATCGGTTGTAACGACAGATTTCTTAAAACGACACTTTTTCACTTTTTGAAATATTATATCGGTTACCAATGCTGATAATGCTTAAGATATTAATGTGGCTTAGTATATACATATATAGAAACAATCTATATATAGGTATTTGCATGTGTTCTTTAACACATCACCCAGTGGGGTAAAATACACGATGCGGTTTTTTTGTTGAGGTGTCCCCGGTAGGCCCATTCCTCGTTCTATTACTTCTTCATAAATTATATTATTGCAATTACTAGATTGCATTGCAGGTGCATTTAAAAAATAAGTGATTGTATTCATAAGTTATATATATGTACATATATATTAGAAGACAATGTCCAGGGTTTATTCATATCGCTGTTCTTAGCCGTAATCTTTCTTGCCTTATGATCTCCCCAGATTTCCTGCGGTCTAACACAGAGCACAGGCCACAAACAAGGTCTTGGACAACCTATGACCATCTAAGTTGGATCATCTTGCATTAGCCATGTTGATAATTCTATCAAGGAGAATTTCCTTAGCCACGCACCTTGTTGGTTTAATGCAGCAATTATGTCACTATGCGGGAGCTCTGCTCCTTTTATGACCAGCGCGTCGGCTTTTTCGTTGACTTCTATATTGCAGTGTCCAGGTACCCACCCATCTGACACGGTTCTAAGTACATAATGCCTCGAGCATTGTGCGGAAATTGCTGACGATCTCAGATTTTGTGACGTAAGACTCTAGCGCAGCCTGCCTGTCAATGTAGATGGCGATATTCTTATTGGATATTGATCCCATCTCAAGTAATTCCGCAGCTTTAAATACACATAAAACCTTTCCTTGGAACATACTGCATGTGTCCGGAAGTTTTAGGGCCACATGTAAGTCTTAATTGTAGCCTAATAGCACAGTAATTAACTAATTATTTATTTTTATTACTTATTTTACATTCTTTTAGAAGTATTCATTTAAGATTCTCTATATAAATTGTAGGACAATTTTGCTATACCTGATTGGCATTGGTACGTTTATCTCATTAAGGATGTGAAGGACTACGTTCTCCGATAAGACATCAATTCCAAACACAGATCTGCTTGTGTACTTTCCAACAAAGTCAAAAGTATCCTGTGTCTCTGACAAATTGCACATGCTGCAGACAGGTGGTGGATCATTCCTATGAGATATATGATTTAGTTTCTGGAGCTATCGACACAATTTTATGACCGTTGCTATTTCTTCTGTGCTATACTCATCCCGGAAGTAGTTATTGTACTCAAAATTGGGGCATAAGCAGCTGTAGACTGTAGACTTTGTAAAGTAATGCACTTCGGTCCATTGAGTCAAAAGCTGCCTTGAAGTAAACGAAGAATGCATATACAGGAATACCCCAATTTAAATTGCTTCAACGAAAGTCTTTTAAAATTTTAGTCGTTGAAAAATACCCACCCCGACTCGGTATACGAAGAAGAAGCAGAAGATGAAAGAAAATTTATGCAGAATATACTTAAGTAATGCCGCATTTCCTTTTACAGAATTACGTGCTGAATAGAGGGGGCGCGCAGTTCAGCGGAATATAGATGCATAATTTCCAAAGATTACCCCGCAAACACACGTTCGTTATCACCCACTCCCACTTCAAAAGAAGCATGAACTAATTTAATACACTATTTATTTATGTAAATTAATTGGCCGTTTGCGATGATGCTGGAATGAAGATCAACGTGAACAAATCGGAAGTAATGGTCGTTTCCAAAAAACCCATTCAGTGCACTCTGCATGTTAGTGGAGTCCCACTGAAGCAGGTGGAGAAGTTTAAGTACCTCGGGGTTCTATTCACGAGTGATGGGAGGAGCAATGCCGAGTTATCCTGTAGAATTGGTCAGGCTGGATCAATTTTGAGAGAGCTTGGCCAATCTGTTATAAGGAAGGCCGAACTTAGTGTTCAAGCTAAGCTATCGGTTTTTAACTCGGTGTATGTTCCAACTCTCACCTATGGTCATGAAATTTTGGTAGTGACCGAAAGAATAAGATCGCGGATACAAGCTGCCGAAATGAGGTTCCTTCGCGGTGTTGTTGGAATAACTCGTATGGATCGAGTGCGCAACACCAGAGTACGCGAGGCGCTCAACGTTGAGCAGCTACTTCTCCGAACGGAACGATCTATGCTTTGATGGTTTGGTCACGTAGTGCGTATGCCCCCAGACCGGCTTCCAAGACGTGCCATGGTTGCCGTGCCATCAGGTAGGCGACTTCGCGGAAGGCCTAGAAATAGATGGTTGGATCAAGTCCGACATCTCTCCTGGAGCCGCTGAGGGATTCCCCCTGATGAATTGGAGTCAATGGCGGAGGATCGAGAAGGATGGTGAGTCCACCTGAGCATCCTACCCCTGCGACCCTCATAAAGGATTAGCGGGCCATTGAAAATGAATGAATGAATGAATGAATTGGCCAATTAAAAATATATTATATGTGTGCGTACATGTACATTCATTACATGTGTATGTACATTCTAAATTAAGTGAATACAAATAAATGTGCACTTATATTCGATCCGATTGAAGTCGTTTCAAGTTAATTCGTCATTTTCTGGAACGTAACCCTGTCGTAAAGCGGGGTATTCCGGTAGTTTCTTGTTCTTCAAGAGAAATGACTACACAATACTACTCGTATTTAAGCCAAACACGTGATCAACAATAGAATATCCTTGCTGGAAACCCGCTTGATATTCATTGTGCAGTTTACGAGTTTACTTACCTAGGTTTCGGCTTTAATTGACACGTATAAGGCGAATAAACGCCCTAAGTTAGAGTATAACGCTCACATCTGGTCAGGTGCACCAAAAACCATATTGCACTTCCTAGGAGAAAGCTTGTAGGAGACATGAATATTGCAAACAGCATTGTTTCGTTTGAACACAGCTGTAATGTCTCCTGCCTATCCCTGTTTTGCTCATATATTCATGGAAAGTGGTCAATCGAAATAGCCAGTTTACCCTAAAACCTATCTTCGGACGTACCACATAATATAGAGATCATTTCATGACCTGCACAAGCACACCACGTACATACAAATTGTAGATACATAATGCTCTTCCGAACTCTATTTTTCCTCTCCATAGACATGTATGACAAATGTGCATGGACAGCTTTTATCTAATCCTTATCTCATTAATGATCACATACATCGGTTTCCAAACAATACATAAAAAAGGAAGTCGAGCCCTTTTTAGCGCGAGTCAATAATCGTAGCAAAAAAAAAAACAAAATTTCATCCGCCACAACCATGAAAAGGAAAAGAATATATACGTATGTACATACACAAGTAAATACAAAGCTACATATACGAGTACATCATGGTAGAAACTTCACACTATACGTTGATCGTAAAAGTTTTTTTTTTTATCTTCCCGCTTTCCACCTATTATCGGCTGTTTCTTTTGGTGCTCTTTAACTTTATTCTCTTCAAAGTGTGCAGTTTCTTTTGGTGCTCTTTTACTTTGTTCTCTTCAAAGTGTGCAAGAATGCAAATGGTTGGATACTTGACGTCTCGCTAGAGGCGGTAGTGTCGATTTCCCCAAGTGATACTACTATTAGTTGTATATACAATGGTAATAGTCAGGTGGGAGTAGCGACTGAAGTTTATGTAATAGTCCTTTGTGCCAAACCATGTCAAATTGCTTTAGCAACGTCTAAAAATACTCCAATGCAGTACTTCTTTTCCTCAAAGTCGGTTGTGATTTTATTAACTACCCTGTGGACTTGTTGAAAGTCGAATCCTGTCCGCGGAAACCGAATTGATGGTCAGGTATTAAACTGTTATCAGTCAGTATAGGACTCGGTCGATGGTAAGAGTTTTTCAAAAACTTTTCCCAATATGTGAAGTATGATTATCGGTCTGTAGGATGATGTGGAAGTTGGGCCTTTACCAGGTCTTAAAACTGCAATTATTTGAGCAACCTTCCAGGTCTTGGGAAAGTATTTTAGCCTGATTAGTGAATTAAAAATATTTCTAAGGTACTCTATGGCTTATCTGGGTAATTCACTTAGTATTTTACCATTTATGGAGTCACTAGCTGCTTGTACCCGCTTCGCTGGGTCTCTTAATATGCGATTTCAAGTTCACTCTTTGGAGTACTCTCAGTTTTATAATTGAAACAGTTTACTTGCTAATCCTTTATGAGGGTCGCGGGGGTAGGATGATTAGGTGCACTCTTTATCACTCTCGATCCACCTTGATCCATCAAGGGAGATGTCGAGCTTGATCCAACCATCTATTTATAGGCCTACCGAGGGGTCGCCTACCAGATGACATGGCAATCTTAACACGTCTTGGAATGCAGTTTGGGAACATACGCACTACGTGACCAAACCAAACGTCAAAACGTAAGTCCTTCCGTTCGGAGAAGTACCTGCTCAACATTGTGCGCCTCGCGTACTCTGGTGTTACGCACCGAGTTATTCCAGCAACACCGTAAAGGAACCTCTTTTAGCAGCTTGTATCTGAGACTGTAGGTGAGAATTGGAACATATACCGAGTTAAAAACCGATAATTCAGTTTGAACACTAAGTTCTGCCTTCCTTATAACAGATTGACCAAGTTATCTCAAAATCTATCCAGCCTGACCAATTCTACAGAAGAACTCGACATTGCTTTTTCCATAAATCGTGAATAAAACCCCGATATATTTAAACTTATCCACCTGCTTCGGTGGGACTCTACAGACATGCAGAGTTTACTGAATAGGCGTTCTGGAAACAATCTTTACTTCCGCTTTGTTCACGTTTATCTTCATTTCAGCATCATCACAAACGGCTACAAACCTTTCAAGTGCGTGCTGAAGTTCGGTTTGGGAGGACCCAAGGATGATCAAATTATCCGCAAAGAGAAGATGACTAATCCTTAAGTTCCGCACTTTGCAACACTCTCTCCCACGGCTACGCTGTAACATCCAATCCGCATACATATGTACAATGAAGAGGCGAGGTGATAGAACGCACCCTTGGCAGAGTCCAACACCCACAGTGAAGGGCATTGATTTAACACCGTTTACCCGAACACAGCTTCTATATTTTGTATATAAATACTGCATTGCTCTTAATAGGGAACGATCAATCCCATACCCTTGCAGAACACTCCAGAGTTTGCCTCGAGGAACCCTAACACATATTTTCGCCAAATACACAAAACAGGTGTATACTGGATTAGCATACTCCCAGGTGTTCTCGAGAATCATTCTAAAAGTGAATAACTGGTCGGTTGTGCTTCTACCGGGCCGAAAACCAAAACCATTGCTCATCCCCCAAACTATCCTCAACCAGAGCTCTGGAACGCATTCCTAGCACCTTAGAAAAAACGTTTCCGCGGGGACTTAAAAGAGATATACACCTTTAGTTGATTCGCTCTCTTTTGTCAGAGAGGGACAATCACTCCCAATTGCCAATCACCAGGCGTTTCACCGCATTCCCATGTCACTTTAATGACACTTGAGAGCCATTGCACTCACTCTTTACCAAAAGCCTTTAGCATTTCTAGCCGGATTTCATCCACATCGGTAGATTCGCCAACTTTTAGCGACTTGTCATCTTTGTCATCTTCCTGATAACATGGCTTGTTCGGGATTGAGCACTTCTGAAAAGTCCTTGCTCCATCTCCATCGCTCACTGGAAAGCAGTGTATCGTCTTTGGTTTTTGACTCCTTTCACGATATTCAACTTTCTTCTTCTGATTCGGCGGACTTTCTGCCAGAATATTTTATTTACAGATACGTAAGTATATGCAGACACGTTTCAAAAAAATAGTTTATTATATTTGAAAAACACGTATAATTACCTGAAGTAGCTATTTCTGGAAAAAGTAATTCTTTAAAAGGTAGAAAAATAAACTTAAAGTATGAGTATTCATACTTCAGGGTATTCATACCTGACTGCACACCTCGCCGTGGTGTAGGGGCCTCGTAAAGGTCAAGCATTCTCGGGTACCTATCTCCAGATGGGACATGAAGCAAAATTGCAGTCGTCCTTACCCTTTCGGAACGTGTGACCAATCCACTGCCACTTCCGCCGTTGGATAGTTGTGCCTATTGGTTCCTGACCCGTTCTCTCGTAAAGGTGTTCGTTAGAGATACGGTTGGGCCTGAAAATCCTTAAGATATTGCGCAGACACCTATTAACGAACGTTTGCAGCTTTCTGGTGATAGTAGTGATCACTCTCCATGTGCTGCAACCATATGGCAGCACGGATTCAACGTTGGAGCGGAGCAGTCTTATTTTGGTGCTCAAACTGATTGCATTGCTTCGCCATATTTTGGACAACATCCCGAACGCGGACTTTGCCTTGGCGATCCTGTTGGCTATATCCAGTTCGGTTCCACCATCGGTCGAGACAATACTCCCAAGATACTGGAAATCCTCTACTCTCTCTACCGGTTGTCCAGCATTGCATATTTGAGCCGATGAGTTTGTTCCAAGGCCGATAATTTTAGTTTTTGCCGTATTAATTTTCAGCCCGACGACACCTGTCTCCCTCTCCACATCTGCTGTCATTTGGTGGAGGTCCATAATTCTGTGGGAGAGTAAGCATACATCGTCTGCGTAGTCAAGATGCTTCAGTTGAGATGTAAGAGTCCATCGAATTCCTCCGTTTCCCGTCGACAAAGCTGCATGAAGCACATCGCTAATCACCAATAGGAATAATATTGGTGAAAGGATACAGCCTTGTCTTACCCCACTTTGGATCTCAAATTCCTCAGACAACCTTCCCCTGTGCAGAACGTGACATTTGGAGCCTTCATATGTAGCTTTGATAATAGCAATTAGTTTATCAGGAATGCCTCTCCTGCGTAAGGCACGCCAAATAAACTCCCTGTTGACACTATCGAACGCCTACTCAAAATCGATGAACAGCAGGTGCAATGGCGATCGATATTCAACACACTGTTCGATGATAATCCGCAGGATGTTGATGTGGTCGGCACAGGAGGATCCAGAGCGGAAACCTGCTTGTTCGGCATCGAGTGTGTCTTCGAGATGTTGTT
This sequence comes from Brachypalpus laphriformis, assembly GCA_945910035.1. Classification (NCBI taxonomy): domain Eukaryota; kingdom Metazoa; phylum Arthropoda; class Insecta; order Diptera; family Syrphidae; genus Brachypalpus; species Brachypalpus laphriformis. The sequence continues at coordinate 58,609,413 of OX246755.1, forward strand.
TGATTCCCTCAAGGATGATTTTAGCTATTATCTTAGCTACAGCAGGCAGCACGCAGATACCCCTCCAGTTTCCGCACTCCATTAAATTTTCTTTCTTAGGAAGCTTGACGATCATTCCCTTTTTCCACTCGTTAGGAAAGCTCTCAGCTTCCCAAGCTCTATCTATAAGTGGAAGCAGAAGCTCAGCCGATGTTGTTGGCGTTGCTCGTAGGAGCTCTGCTGGAACACCGTCAAGTCCTACCGCCTTGTTGGTTTTGAGTGCCTTGATCGCGGTAATGATCTCATCTTTACTGGGAGTCGTGGTGCGTATTCGGGTACTTCTCACCTCGGGCATCTCATTCTGATTTGGGAGCATATCGCTAGGGAATACACGGTTCAAAACCGTAGCAAAATGCTCTTTCCATCTCTTGAGCTGGTCCTCATACGAAATGAGCAAGGAGCCGTCTAGGCTTTTCACTGGGTGTTGGCTGGAGCTGCGACCACCTGTCAGCTCTTTGGTGATTCTGTAGACAGTCCTGCTGTCGCACCTCCGTGCAGCTTATTCTGCTTCTGTAGCCAGCGCGTTCATGTAGTTGCGCTTGTCACGTCGTACGCTACGCTGAACTTCTCTCATCTTCATGCGATATAGGGACTCTAGCTGCTGGGGTAGCTGCAACGCGAGCTTTCAGCTGTTTTCGTTCATCAATCCGTCTCCAGGTATCCTCGGAAAGCCACGCCCTATGTCTTCCCTGCGATCGACTGACAATTCTTTCAGCACCAGATGTAAAAACATTTTTCACAGCACACCAATGGGCTTGGATGGTTGCGGGCATTGAGCTGCTGATTGCTTCCACACCTTGGGAAAAGTGCTCCCTTAATTGTTGGCGCACTGAGAGATCACTAAGTCTATCGATGTTGAACCTGGGCATTCTTGTGTTGTCGTGGGATCTTCGAACTGCAGCAGTGCGTAGTTGGAGAGTAGCTGGGCCGGATCAAGGTATTACGCGACCCGTGCCGAGGATCAGCGTGGCTGGGGGCCCACGCTAAATAATAGCCCAGTCGCTAACGGAGTATCCGGATACCTGGTGACCTCCGGATCAGCCTGCCTTGCCTGCACAATGCGGATCTCTGTGCACGTCGACCTTCCCATTCTCCGCCACTCGTGGGTCCGAAATTTTTATTTTTTTTTTCGTGGGTAGGTGAAAATCTTCATGAGACACTATGAGACCGTGTACTCATAGTAGTGTCAGATTTCTACTGACTAAAAACACCCTTCCCTTCGTTTTGTTTACTACGACTAAGTTAGACCTTATCAAGTAGTTTAAGCTTCAGATTTATATTCGCGTGAGGCAGGTAGATTTTCAATAAAAGCACCTGCTGAAACCGTCATGACATGCCGCTTTTTGTCTTATTGCGCTAATTCGAACGGTTTCGTTCTTTGAAGTCGGCGCGTAAGATTTGTCACATCCAAAGTTTGGAGTATGGCACAGTTGCAATGGCCATGAAGACGAATACGAAGCTTGCGAGCGAAGTTTTTTATTTCGTCCTCCACGGTATCTATCCCTAAGTCTCTGTGGATATCATTGTTTCTGATATACCAGGGAGCGTTCACGATTATTCTTATAATTTTATTTTGGAGTGATTGTATGAGATTCCTATTGCTTGGTTTGGTACAACCATGTTATATACGCTTAGTTTGGAATATCTTCCAATTAGCCAATACATTTCTCTAAGTCGATTTTCGACTTCGTCACGTTTCTTTTTAACGTGAGGTTTCCATTTAAGTGTCGCGTCTAGTGTCATTCCCAGATATTTAGCTTCGTTTGCATGCGGTATTTGTACCGAGTTGATGAAAACGGGAAGGTTGATTATTTTCTTGTAAGTGAAGTTAACATGCGTCGATTTGGTCTCGTTAAGAACAATGCGCCAAGTTTTTGTCCACTCACAGATTTTATCCAAGGCTCGTTGGAGTTTTATGGTTGCTGACTCGATTGAACTTTCCGTTGCCAGAATAGCCGTATCGTCCGCGAACGTAGCTACAATAGTGCCTTCAGTTTGTTGTATGTCCCGAGTGTACAGCAAGAATAAGATAGGCCCAAGGACACTTCCTTGCGGAACTCCGGTGGCGATTTCTTTAAAATCAGAATATTCAGTTCCGTGCTTGACACGAAAAAGTCTGTTTTTAAGGTATGATTCTAAGATCTTATGAAGTTGCTCCGGAAGGATTCGTCTTAGCTTATAATTCAATCCATCGCGCCAAACCCGGTCGAAGGCTTGAGATACGTCAAGAATACCGCTAGAACAAATCTTTTTCTCCTCAAGGGCTTTTTCAATTTCGTCGGTTATTCTATAAACCTGGTCAATTGTGGAATGCTTGATTCTGAACCCGAATTGATGGTCAGGTATTAGGCGTCTCTCTTCAATGACCGGAAGAATCCGTTTCAGTAGGAGTTTTTCAAATACCTGAGATAGTCTTGGTAGTAGCGATATCGGTCTGTACGATTTTTTGTCATTTGAAGATTTCCCCGGTTTCGGAACCATTATGACTTCTGCGACTTTCCATTGATTTGGAACGTATAATAATCTAATGGAAGCATTTATTAAATAAAGCAATTTTAATAGTGCCTTTTTTGGTAATTCCTTGAGGATTTGTCCGGTTATTAAATCATAGCCAGGAGCTTTATTATTTTTCAGGTTTTTTATTGCCTGGCAAAGTTCTATAAATGACACACTTCTTATTCTAAGGTTGTCAGATGTCGTAGTCGTACCGGTAAAATCGTCTACCAATGTTTCTCCATCAAATGGCTTAAAAGTCTCTTCTAAGTGCTCGGCAAATAGATCCGCTTTTTCTTTGTCACCTTTTGCCCATCCGTCGTTGTTTTTTCTTATCGGTGGCGAATGTATTTGGGGTTTTTTAATTCTCTTGACAGCTTTCCAGAGCGAGTAATTAGTGCTTTTTCGGCGGTTAAACCTTCAAGATAAGCTGAAGTCTCTCGGTTTTTTAGGTCTTGGATCGCTTTTTTAAGCTTATTGCATAAGAAATTCGAGTGGGTTTTATGCTGGGGAGCGCGAGTTTGTTGCCATATTTTGCGTGCTCTCCTCTTTTCTCGAATAAGTTCTTTAATTTCCAGCGGATAATTAGCTTCATTGCATGGGACTTCTTTCCTCCTTAAAGGTGTATTTTTCCACGCCGCATTCAGTATTGATTCAATAAATTTGCCGAGTTCATCTTCTATTTCGAAGGGTGTTTTGAGCGATACATTTAAGACAATATTTTCTTCGCAATCAGTTCTAAAGTCGCGCCAGTTAGTTTTTTTGTTAGTTAATCTAGGCACACCTTCTACTGTCATTAGTCGGTCACTTATTGTCAAGATTACCGGCGAGTGATCTGAGGAGAGATAAAAGCTTTCCTCTACTTTCGCAAAATTTGAAGATACTCCTTTTGCTACGAAGAAGTCTATTAGGTCCGGTGTTTTTGCTGTATCAGAGGGCCAATACGTCGGTTTCCCCGTCGAAAAGAAATCAACCACGAATTGCACACCTAAAATGAACAACAAAAAAACAAAACAACCAAAACAAGCAAAAAAAAAACAAAAATAAATACTCAAAAAGAGGACGGTCCTCTTGAAAAACCGTCTTCCAGCCTCCTGGAAAGCACACCTGCAAGCTCTGCTATTGCAACTCCTGCTGGCGCAGTGGCTTTGAAGCCTAGCACTGGCTATGCTAGCAGCTGCAAGCAAGTGGTCGCTCGGATAGGATAGTGGTCTCAACACCTGGTCCCATCGTAAAGCCAGACCATGTAACGCGTGGGGTCAACCCCCACATTATCTCTTTACCCTCAGGGACAGCTAACTGTTCGGCATCGAGCTTAGAGCACGCTGCTCCCTCCTCCTCGAAGGATCCACTTCCCCTTCTTAAACCTCTCTCAGGGGCGACGGACAGCTCGGCTTCGAGCTCGCGGAACGTCGCTCCCTCCAAGATCTCTTACCAAGATCGACGGCTAGCCTACAAGCTAATTCGCCGCATTCAGGCTATCCCTGAACGAGAGAGAACACAAAAACACAAAACGTCCTTAAGCTGGGTTACTAAACGTGTCCAGCTCCCCTCCGACTCATCCAACAAGGACTTATCGTCCAAACGCCAAAGATTTCAGGATGAGTCTCCCACCTTAGCAAAAAAGACCAAGGTAGTACTTGCCAACACTACCTCCAAGCCCTTCAACCAAGTACTTAAGGCACACTTGGAGATCGCGATCGTTGACCACAGCGATCCGGATGGTAGCATCACAGCTGACAAATGGAGGAAGGTGGAGATAAAGCTCGCCACCAATTGTCTCCAAGTCTTACGTGACTATCCCGGCCCTGATGTTTCTTGCAGAGATGCTGGCTGGTATCAAGGGCACGTAAAAATCATTGCCTGTGCTGATCAAAGATCTAAGGATCTTTACAAAATTGCTGTCTCCAGATTGGGGCAGGTTTGGCCAGGTGCACAGTTGGAGGTCGTGGAAAAAGACCAAATTTCTACCCGGCCTAGGACTCGTGCTACCATTCCGGTCGAACCCTCCGATCCTAGGGTGATCCTGGATATTCTCAGGATCAGCAACAGCTCCCTCCCTACCCACAACTGGAAGATTGCCAAAGTGTACGAGCCGAGAGGTGACATAAGAAGCGTCATCATTGTCATCAATGAAGAGTCCCTGGCCCCCTTGGCATCTTCTAAAGGAGTGATTAACTACGGCTTCAGCTCTATCACTCTTAAAGTATATATAGGGGTGGCAATGGTGTAGTGGTAACATCGTCAATTGCCACGCTAATGGTTCATGGTTCAAATCCTAATGTCAGCAAGCATTTATTTATTTCTCATGAAAATATATAAAGTCAGTCCGATCATTTGCAAAAGCTTCTGTGAACACTACTGCGAAGGCATAACACTGGCAGTAGCTTGGTCATGTGGCTGGAGAAATTGTTCGCTCTGTTGATTGATGATTTGCCCTTGACACCGATTATCGGGAAAAAAGTACTGTGAATCAGAAGCAATGACAATAATAACAAAAAAAATCTCCCCAGTTATCTGGACGCTACCCCCGGAGAATAGCTGAAGCATAAACAACTGAGCTTCAAAAACCACTACACCAAAATCTTTCTCTCTCTCTCTCTATCCATACTTTCCAAACGCCCGCACTGTGTGTAAACATGTTAAAGGTATTCATAACCCTTTGAGTGCGCGCAAATTATAAAAAAAAAAAAAAATAATAAATGCGATGAGAAAGAGCCCGAGAGAGTCCATCCCAAACTGGACGCTTCTTCCATACCAGTCGCGAGTCTCTCCATCCGAACCTATTCCCTCGCTCCCTTCGAAGCCCATTTCCTCGCTCCCCTCCGCTGTTCCACCCCTCTTGAGGGTCGACTCTTCGTCGACGGACACGGAAATGGTTGGCGCTCTTCTTAAGCTGGACGTTTCCGGTCCCCCTTCTCCCTCACCATCTATCCGTGAGTCCGACTTCGGTTTGACGGACACGGAGATGGATAGCGATCCAAATGGCCCTTCTCTTGAGGATGACCTCCTGTCATCAGATTCAGAAGACGGCAACAATACCGTGATAATGGTATCTGAACAGAGAAGTAGCTCCAATGCTGCGGATCCTTCAGGTTAACCTGCATCACTCCATTTCGGCCTATTTGGGTCACGATCAAGTGGGCCCACTCCCTCCGGACATTTTGGGGAGCTTGATTGCGAAAGCAGAGAGCCTTAAGACTGGTCTCATCATTGGCTGTGACGCGAACGCTCATCACTCAATCTGGGGCAGTTCCGACATAAATGAAAGAGGTGAGCAACTTTTTGATTTTATCCTCAGTACTAATCTCCTCATTTGTAACCGAGGGTCTAAACCGACCTTTATTACTCGTAATCGACAAGACATTACCCTTGTCTCTGATCATATATATAACCTGGTAAATGACTGGAGGGTCTCTGAAGTGCACTCTTTCTCAGACCATCGCTAATTCAGTCTTGACGACTATCTACCTAATAAAACAGAGGCAGTATTGGTAAGCAGCCGGAAGAAAAGAGAGGAAATCACCATCAGAGTAGGAGATCATAATACGACATCAAAATCGGTTATCAAATACCTAGGTGTGATGATCGACGCGAGGCCCAATTACAAGGAGCACCTTGAAAGAACGTGTGACTTATCAAGAATAATGATAAATATAGGAGGACCTAGGCAACAAAGGAGACTTATTCTATCCAGGGTGGTGCAGTCCATCCTTATGTATGCGGCACCCATATGGGCCAAAGCTATGATGAAAAACACCTACGCAAGAAGGATAAACTCTGTCAACAGACTATGTGCGCTGAGAGTATGCTGTGCCTTTCGTACGGTGTCAGACGAGGCAGTATGTGTCATCGCGGGAATGCTACCAGCGGATATCTTGGCTATCGAGCTACAAAGGACCTACGACGCCAAAATTCAGGAACCTCAAGCATCAGTCAAAAATATCAAGCTGGAAGAAAGACAGCGAAGCATTAGAGCATGGCAGGAGCGATGGAACCAGTCCTCAAAGGGAGGATGGACCCATCGACTTATACCAGATATCCAAAAATGGATGGACCGGAAACACGGAGAGGTAGATTTCTATCTTAGCCAGTTCCTAACCGGACATGGCTGCTTTCGAGCGTATCTCAACAGGTTTGGGCTCGATGAATCTCCCAACTGTCCAAATTGCAGAGAGGCCTCAGAAAACGCTCAGCATGTATTTTTTCAGTGCCCACGTTTTCATATAGAGCACAGAGAACTGGAGGAAAAAATTGAAGAAATACCAACCCCCGAAAACATTGTGCACCATATGATAGCATCGAATGCAATATGGGACGCGGTGAAACAAGTTGCAGCGATAATCGTGCAGGAACTTAGGCGGCTGGAAAGAGTCAGAGAGAGCAACCAAGTCCAACCGGCAACACCTTTGGAACAAGGAGCGGAAGACAGCGAATGAAGAGCATAAATAGCTAACCAGCCCCGCGAAGTAATACCTAACGGTAGTCCCGTGGGGAGAGTGGTTGAAGTGTGCAGGGTGTGGTTTAGTACGTAGGCGTATTCCTGGCATCGATTATTCAGGTTTGCGAATCGTGCATGCCAGTAATCGGTCTCTGTACAGGAAGCGCTTATTGACGCTTATTCCCTCCCTTTTGTCTACTGAACCTACTAGTACGGATGATCTCGACAGGTTGGTCAAGACCTTTACATCGGCACTTAACGGTGCCTTGACTGTGGCGTGCCCTAACCGCACTCCTCGAGGTAAGATGAAACCACCTTGGTGGAATGCAATTCTTAGTACTCTTAGGAAGGACAGCAGACTCCTCTTTAATATTGCTAAAAGCTCTCGCGAGACGGCCGACTGGGACACCGACAAACTGTCTCTCAGGAAATATAAAATCTCACTGAGGAAAGAGCAACGACGCTCCTGGAGACTTTTCTGCGACAGTATTGAAGAATCCTCGGAAGCCTCTAGGTTGCGGAAAATCCTCTCAAAAAGCCCTTCAACACCTAGCTACCTCTTACATCCAGATGGTCACTGGACCACCTCTGCTAAGGAATCCATTGACATCCTACTGGATACTCACTTACCTGGTAGCTCCCCTGTTGCTGTTTCATTATCGGGCATTGCCCGTACTTGCTCTCTACCGTGCAGCAGCTCTCTGGTTATAGTAACTACAGAAAAGATCCGCTGGGCCATGCGCAGCTTCAAGCTCTTCAAGTCCCCAGGACCTGACGGCATTATTCCTGCTGAATTTCAAAAATGTGAGGACATTGTGCTTCCATGGCTCAAGGTCATCTTATCGAGCTGTCTTAATCTGGTCTACATCCCCAAGGCGTGGGCCGAGGTCGAAGTTGTCTTCATTCCTAAGGCAGGTAAGAGCTCGCATGTGGAACCAAAGGATCTCCGACCTATCGGTCTATCGTCCTTTCTACTGAAAACGCTGGAAAGGCTTATTGATATTCACCTCCGTCAGAGCATTAGCCCGTCTTTGCTCTCGCCGTCCCAACATGCGTACTGCAAAGGCAAATCCGTTGAAAGAGCCTTACACTCGCTTGTGCGCATCATTGAAAAATCTCTGAGCATCAAAGAATATACCATGGTGGCTTTCCTTGACATTGAGGGAGCTTTTAACAATGTCAAACCAAAGGCAATCGCAGACGCACTTGCAAATCTGAAGGTGGATACTTCGCTCGGAGTGTTGATCAATCAGTTGCTAAAACGCAGGATTATCAACACACAGCTGGGTGGAGCATCGGCCAGAAGACTTGCCTGCTGCGGAATCCCGCAAGGTGGTGTTTTGTCCCCCCTCCTGTGGAACCTTGTAGTGAATGAGCTGCTAGTGGACCTGGACAGGTCAGGCTGTAGAGTGATTGCCTATGCTGATGACATTGCGATTGCTGCGTCTGGCAAGCACCCAGACACTCTCAAGGAAATCCTCCAATATGCTCTCTCTCGGCTGTCTAGGTGGGCCTCCAATTGTGGATTGGGGGTTAACCCTCATAAAACAGAACTTGTTCTCTTCTCAAGGAAATATAAAGTTCCCCACGTAGACCCTCCTATGATTAATGGCACCAGTCTCACCTTCACTGTTAATGCAAAGTACCTGGGTCTTATTCTGGACAGAAAACTGAACTGGTAAGCCAATCTACTAGAACGCGTAAGGAAAGCCAATGTAGCTCTCTATTCCTGTAAAAAGCTATAGGTAGGAGCTGGGGTATGAAACCTTAAATCACTCGCTGGCTTTATGTGTCTGTTGTCAGGCCCATACTACTCTATGGCGTGATCGTTTGGTGGCCTGCCCTTGACAGGGCTGTTCACCTCTCTCAGGTAGCTAAAGTGCAACGATCAGCTTGCATGTGCATCAGTGGTGCACTAAGAACTACCCCCTCTGCGGCACTGAACATTATGTTCAACCTGTTACCCCTGGATATCCTTGGCAGACAGACTACTACCAGTGCGGCTATTCGTCTTAAAGCCTCCTCTCAGTGGTCTAGTTATCACATTGGCCACTCCTCGATCCTTGATCTTCTCAACTTCACACATGAAAACACGGACTACACCCCACCGAAACTGAGATTTGACCGACACTTCCGTACGAGTATCCCTGAACGGGATGAGTGGGATGGCTCTCCCCCTGATGATGGAAATTCGGTGCACTTCTACACAGATGACTTTAAGACCGAAGGTGGGGTGGGCTGTGGTGTTTTCTCTGATAAGCTCAACCTGAGCATCTCGTTTCGCCTCCCTGATCATTGTAGCGTTTTTCAAGCGGAAATCATGGCGATTAAGGAAGCCCTGTCTTGGCTGAAATGTAATGTACTATCTGTCAGCGATATTAGCATTTTCACTGACAGTCAAGTTGCTATCAAGTCCCTGGAATCGTGCTCCTTTACTTCAAAGACCGTCTTAGACTGCCGTTCGTCTCTTACAGAGATGACAGAGCAGTTCAACATTCACCTATGCTGGGTGCCAGGTCACACAGACATTCCAGGAAACTGTAGGGCGGGTGAACTCGCTAGACAGAGTACTACTCTGACGATTCTGCCAGATAGGCAAGCCCTAGGTATGCCCCTCGCTACATGTAAGCATCTACTGAAGCTGAACGCTATTAGCAAGACCACCTAAGTTGGGATAGTGGCTCTACGTGTCACATTTCGAGGCAGATCTGGCCTAAGCTGGACCAGAAACGTAGTGCCGAGTTGGTTAAACTAAAGCGATCACAGATCAGCTGCGTTATCGGTGTCATCACCGGACAGTGTCTAATCGGCCAACATGCCAAAAGACTTGGCCTCTTTTCCAATGACTTCTGCAGGAGCTGTAGGGACGAGGAGGAGGAGGAAACCATTCTCCACTTCCTATGCACATGTCCTGCTCTATCACGCAAAAGAATACTCCATCTAGGAGCTCCCTTCCTTGACGACCTCAGCGATTTGGCGTCCTCAGACGTCACGAACATCCATCGCTTCATCAAAAGCTCCGGTTGGTTTTATTAGTCCCTGAGTGGTCTAATGGTAGATCCTTGGCATCACAATGGACCTTTACTGGTCTAAGTGTGTCTGCATCGTGGTGCAGACAGCCAATCTAACCTAACCTATGAGTATAACTTGCAATACGATATACTGCCTACGTCACCCTGTTAATCATTTTTTTTTAAATCTATTAAAACATCTCATATAGTAAAATGGAAAAATATTTAAATATTTCTATTTTTACACATGCATATGCATGTACATATGTACCTACGCGTATATTCCCAAGTCTCTTAGTTGCATGAAGTTTTGACAGCACGTGGATATCTTAATTAATAAAATTTACAATATCTTAGATTTGGCACTGAAGAGGTCGCACACTGAAGATCAAAACAAAATCATTGAATAGCGCGCCCATATACTCACATACACATACTATTGCAACGATAGCCACTGCTGCATGACTGCTGGCCGTGCACTCCACTGAAGGAAAATTGTGGGCGATGATTTGGTTAATTGTTTTTAGCATTGCTCAGCTTCAGGAAAACGCATAAGGGCGTTTTATACCTTAAATGAACCAGCGGCGAATTAACTAAATTCTCTTATTTTTAATTTTTTTAATCCGGAGAGCCAGTACTGAGCTACGGCTGTGGAATCAATATTTACAAATGGAAAATTCGACCTCAACCCCCTTTATGCTACTTGGACCTTGAATTTCGGAAAATCCCTTTTTATTTCGCATCTTGGCAAAATAAGGAATATCTGCCCAAAATTTCAAGTACCTACGTCTAGTAGTTTTCGAGAAACGGTGTTCACAAGGAAAATCGACTTTGCTTTTACAGTATTGAACTATCTGACCCACCCGGCTTCGCTCGTGGCCATAGACTATTTTAATTGCAAAGTCTTAGATATGTACATTTAATTTTTTTAAATATTTTAATCGTACGTACCATTCATTTATTTTATTGAATGTCTTCAATACGTTTTCGGAAAAATTCATTAAGGGAATAAAAATTCGAAAAAATATAAATTTGGCTAAAAAAGCAACCCTTGCCAGATACTTTTCTAAGCCCCGGTATTTATATGAACGCTAATGGAGCTGTCGAATTAATCCAAGGTGTCTTATAAATCTTAGAACTGCCGTTGGGTTACCTTATTTCTTCAACACCTCGCTGTAAACTATGTTTGTCGTTTTTCCCTCAGGCTGTAGAATCGACAGACTGCGAGGTGAGCAAACTCTCGAGCATGCCGCATATAGTTGGCCATGAGAGAAGCAGTCTGCCCTTAAATCAACCCTAGCCTTCTTTAAGGACTGACGCTGAGCCTTATTTATCGTCATGGCAAAACAAACCTTCACTCGGAATTGCAGTCGTTTGAAACAAAACGGATAATCGGACGGAATAAGCGAGATGCGAGGAATGAACACAGTTTCTCCTTGGCCGCATCCAGTAAAAATTATCGCCTCTATCAAATTCTTTTGGAGAACTTTTATCTGCAATCTAGTACCGTTCCACGTTTTGGAACGATTTAAATTCCGTAAGAGCATAACAGGTGCTCCAACTTTTAATGCTAGCTTATGTGAAGGGATGCCTGGGGGATTGCGAGTGTGTAGGAATTCCAGCGGGTAATGTACTTCTTCTTCCATACGTACTACTGAATCGATAGATTTGTATTCCATGTCAAGAGCATTAAACTTAAGTAAAAGGCAAGCATTGATTTCATTAGCTGCATCATTTTTTTGTGTTAATACAGTCTTCTGAGTCATCTAAGAATCCAAGACAACACTACATTCCAGAACACCAATAAAAACCAATCGATGACACCACATTCCAGAGCGCGAATAAACACCGATCAATGGCACCACATTCCATAGCAACAATTAAACACCCATCGGACAATGTCGCAGTGCACCCATTTATGAGTAGCAGAAGAGAAGATTCAGATTACATTGATCGAAGAACAATTAACTCTTTGAGTCACCGATCTTTGCCCTAATTATGTACACTTAAAAGGGGTGACAACAAAGTGTATGCCACATAAACAGAATCACACAACCGATCGACATGGCAAAAATATATGGGATTATTGCAGTCACCGGCACTTTTGGCGGCGCTTACATTATCAATGAGCGGTGGAAGGCGGTGACCTGGTATAAGCTGTTGACCGGGCTGCGTCTCTGGAATGTGTTGGACTGGTAGCAACACGACATCGAGGATGAAGTTAAGGCGACAATCAGCAGCAGTCAACTTCTTCTACAGTCAGCGAACGGGTCGGTGCTTCATCCGATTCAAATAAAGTTATTCATCTGATTCAAATAAAGTTATTCATCTGATTCAAATAAAGTTATTCATCTGATTTAAATAAAGTTATTCATCTGATTCAAATAAAACTATTCATATTGTTCAAATATATTTCAATACATTGTTGGTGTTTTTTTTCAATGATTGATTCTGTCAGTTGCCGTGGCGCAACAATAGCTCGTTCCTTTAGCCATGTAATTGGTTTGCTACTGATGTTTTTCAAATAGGGATAAACATTTTCAGTAAGTGCCTTTATGTCACTTATGATGCGGCACAAACTATTGGGAATTTCTATTCTTCCATCCTTCTCTTCGATACTTCCCTCGCGTATCTCTAGAAGTAGTTGCACAAACTCTTCTCCACACAAGTCATGTCCCAAATGTACTCTCATATTTTCTTCAAGGTGTCTCTGCTTCGTTTTTGGCCACAAGTAGGATGATTTGAGGTAGGCCCTTAACTCGTCAGCACAAGTTCCCCTTGGAACAACCGGCAGCGTTTGCCTAAAGTCACCGGCAACAAGTACAGTGACTCCACCCATCAGCATAGTATTACTTCGCAAATCCTTTAGCGTTCTATCTAATGCTTCGATGGCTCACTTATGTGACATAGTGCACTTATCCCAAACTATGAGCTTACATTCTCGAGCACCTGAGCCATATTACTTTGTTTAAATATATTACAAAGAGGAGTTTGGAAAGTGTTTAAATTAAGAGGTAACTTGAGTGCTTTGTGAGGGTATCTTTCTTCAAAGGCTGAGGTGGGCTCACCGGCCCCAGGGTTAACCCAAAGGAACACCCTAGACTTTGGGAAAGAGGTACTTTATTTTACGGAATGGTTTCACAATAGTTTTTTTGGAACAATGCTAGCACGGTTTTATCAATTTCTTAACAATTTTTATACTTAGTAATAATAGCACTTAATACGCTTACAACTATCGTCGTCCTGGTTCTGGTACGGGCCGGGGTTATGCGTCCTGTTGTCTGGCTCGCTTCGGTACGCCGTCTGGAAGGAGTTTCAGTCTGCACTTAGGGCAGGCTTCGAAGGTCGCATTCCGCACTTAGGGCATGCTTGCGATGACCCAGTCCGCACTTAGGGCAGGCTTAGGAGGGATCCAGTCCGCACTTAGGGCAGGCTTAGAAAGGATCCAGTCCGCACTTAGGGCAGGCTTGGGAAGGATCCAGTCCGCAATTAGGGCAGGCTTGGAAAGTAGCCGTCCGCACTTAGGGCAGGCGTGCTGTGACCCAGTCCGCACTTGGGGTAGGCTTAGGAAGTAGCTTAACAAAGGGCGGCAAATCCGCTGTAGTTAACTCGGTTTGTTTCTCTCAGAAGGGGAGAAACCTATCGGATGGGCCGGCTATAGCTAGTAGCAGACCCGTGGGTTATTGCCCAATCACCGAGGTGAAGGCAGAAAATTCGGTGGAAAGTCGTAAGACCAATTCCGAGAGAGGCTGTCGAAAGTACACTGGATTGGTACTACCACGCTTGAGCAGACTCTCCCGACTGACTCTCATCCACTCTCCTTTACGGAAAAATCCTGCAAGACGAGAATGTGAATCTTGAGCCAATGCAAAATTTCCTCCACATTCTCGTCTGCGACCTTTGTATTTACTTTTTCTCATACTGTATTATTCTCCTTTTCCTCCGTTTCCTCTTGTTTGACTGAGGATTCGGAGAATATTCGTTGTTTTGCTACCTGCGAACAGATGGCGGCCTCCGCATTAGGTGGTTAGAGAGGTGTGCGTAGAGTGTGGATGATCGCTTCTGGGGTGGTGGATTATGTCACTTCGTTACAGCTGAATGCGCAGTCCTGCCTCCCTCCAACAGTGCTTCAGCTATTCCAGAAGAAGCGACACCAAATAAGAACCTTAGCAAGTAAGAGCTTAATGAGAAAAGTTTTTCCCGTCCCACCTGGAGCGTCTAAAAAGAAAATGTTACCATCTGCTGTTTTAAAGCTTTCAATGATTTCATCATAAATTTGCTTCTGATCGGATAGATCGTCGATATCATATGGCATTTATCTTAAGTAATCACGGTTGCCAAAAGTTTCAACTGATACTAAGTAATGCATAGTGTTTAAGATGTTGGCCTCCCATCCAATTACTAAGTTCTCGAGCAATATCAAGCGTTTGTTATAGACCACATCCATACTGTGTTGATTATCCAGGTTCACAAATTATTTTTGCAACTGTTTTTAAGGATCTTCAGCCATACTCTCTCTGTACTTCTTCCAGAGGCGAAGTGGATCGAATAGCTGACAGAAAACCAGCATATGGGTGAACAGATCCATTGTCTTATGAGGTGAATCGGAGGCAGAAGCTTCTTCTAGTATCTGGTCCCAATGTCTATCGTCTTCCAATAAACCCAGAGTCCTGCAGCTGAGTGGAATCTAGGATGAACCTGACCAGCTACTGTCTTTAAGTCTGAGAAGGATGTAGGCCCTCTAACTTCGTAAAGCAGGAGACGGAGGTAATAGCACTCTGCATTATTAGGATGAAGAGTATAAACCCTTCCGAGTACTTGGTCTTTTTTTACCCCGGAGTGTGCGGGTACTTTTACTCCCTGTTTCCTTCTGCAAAATGTATTATTTCTCCAGACATAATAAAATGGTACCTCGCAATACAGAAGCTGTTTCATCGTTTTTGCATAACTCGAAAAATGCCATCAAAGTTGTCATTGGAGGATTGTTGATTCTTTCCATAACGTTGTCTGTAGAAAAGTACACTCTCTGGCCATTTTCAAAATGAACACTTAGATGCATAACTGATGGGAAGCGTTCATGTAGGTCATATATCCCACGGTTCACGACAGTTACATGTGAACAGTTTCATTTTGCATCATTCATATTTCCACTTATTTGTAAAACGAATAAATGGAAATATGATTTTTTCTTCTCCTCCAAATGCAAATTCGCTTTCTCATCCGTTCTGAAATATGAACTTATAAGAAGAAGAATTTGCATCCGTTCCCAAAGACATTAAACACCTGAGTAATCATTTATACTGGTTCGATGGTTCTAGAGAAAAGTCATTTTTGTAGTTTTTGGAGTTAGTCTTTTTTTTTTTTTTTTTTTTATTTGGCGCAACAGCTCTTTAAAGTGCCAGGGCCTAGCTTCTCGCAACCACTCATGTTGTGTGCGTTATATTTTTCACACGAATGGAAGGGACCTACAATTTAATGCCGAATCCGAACGGCGATTTGAAAAGCTTTTTCGTGACAACAATACTTTCGGATGTTTGTCAGACGCTCGCGAGAGGTGGGACCGTGAAAAAAACTTTTTGGTATTTTCTGGGATTCGAACTTGGAACCTCATGCGTAGTGATCCGACACACTAACCACTTACGCCACGGCGCCCACAGTTAGTCTTAATAAAGCATTTACCGAAATCGAATGTCTCCTTTTTTTTTTTTCATTATATTTTATATATATGAATGGCGCAGTCGGTAGGATACCGACTAAGTATTGTGCTTTAAAAGTGTTAAAATACTTATTCTCTTAGAGAATAAGTCGGTATCGATTAATAGCAGACAAAAGTGTAAATCGGTTTTATTGAAAAACTAAGACTCAAAGGCAAAAGTGTAAATCGGTTTTATTGAAACAAAGACTCAAATATAAAAGTATAAATCCGTTTTGTTGAAAGCCTAAGACTCAGAGGAAGACTCAAAGACAAAAGTGTAAATTGGTTTTATCGAAAAAAAAAACTAAGACTCAAAGGAAACAATAAGTGCTAAGTGTAACAATTATGGCGACGATAACATTACACGATTTAATATCCGAAGCTCGATCAGTTCCAATATATAGAGGTGATGGTTCGTATGAACTTTTTACCTTTCTTTCCGAAGTGGAAACCATCGTTGCCATTGCACCGGATGAAAATTCTAAACTTTACCTCTATAATATATTGACGGGAAAAATACAAGGAGCTGCTTCAGCATCCATCAGACGACTTCCTCAAAATCGAACTTGGGACCAGATTAAGAAGCAACTAATAAAATCATTCGGCGTTCAGGAATCGTACTTGAGATTAAAGGACAAAGTAGATGCCATTAAATTTGTTAATGTAAGTCAGTATTACAAAGAATTAAGTGAAATTTTAGATAAACTTAATCTTAAATATAAGTTAGACAGCACTAAACCCCTGGAAATTTCGCCAGCAAATAATGAGAATAGCATTTTAAACAAATTTTTGAATAAAATAAATAGATCTGATGGTATGTATCTTAGAATTAAGGATGTGAAAACTCTAGAGGAAGCGTATTATGAATTAGTTCAAACTGGTATTAACGACAATGCTAGTAATTATAGTTATAAAAATAAAAACAATTTAAATCAAACCCGTGAATACAGTGCAAACCGTACAAATAATAAATTTAATGTAAGTAGACAGGATAGTGGTTCAAATCGATATTACGAAAACCCTAAAAATGTTTACCAAGATAGAAATGTTCAACAGTTTAACCCTGATATGAATCATAGCTACAGAAACTGACATCAAAATTCTAATTTTACTAATCGTAGTTCTTATAACACTAATAGAAATTTCTCTAACTTTCGAAATAATCACGATAGGCCAGAACCAATGGAAATGGGTCACAGTAACGTAAAGAACGTAGAAAAGCAAGAACATTTTTTTTTACCTCCTCGGGTAACTCATTACCGATAGTCTCAGTAACAGTAGAGGGTCAGAAAATTAATTGTTTATTTGATACAGGGTCTGCAAGATCTATAATAAATTCCCATTTATTCCCCGAAAAAGTTCGGATATATTTAGAAAAACCTATTCAATTTTGTACTCTTACTGGAAATGATATAATCAGACATGAAATTATTACTAAACTCCCAGAAGAATTTAATGAAGAAGCCACTATGAACTGGAAAGTATTAAAAATAAGGAATAGAAATTTCGATGCTATAATTGGACAAAATCTAATAAGTCCTCTTAAAGCCATTATCAATTTACAAAATAACTCCATTTCTATAAATAACAGAATTACAAAATTTTCCTTTTCATGTCCTCATGATAACGTAGTTCAACCTGAAATTTTAAATATAAACCATTCAGAATTATTATCGCGATTAGAAACGTCACATTTGAATAGTGAAGAAAGACAACAGCTTTGCAAAATAATTAAACAAAATACAGACCCTTTCTTTCAAGAAGATCAGCAGCTAACAAGTGTCCAATCGGTTAAGCATCAAATTATAGTAAAACATAACTTACCGATTTATTAAAAAATTTATAGATTTCCCAAAATACATGAACGTGAAGTAGAAAAACAAATAGCAGAAATGCTAGAACAAGGTATTATACAACCGTCAAGTTCGGCATACAATTCTCCTATTTGGATAGTACCGAAAAAGGACGACAATTCCGGCATTAAAAAATGGCGAATTGTCATTGATTATCGGAAACTTAACGAGATTACTCTCGATGACAAGTTTCCGATTCCAAATATTGATTCATTGTTCGATAAGCTTGGGAGGGCCCAGTATTTTACAACATTGAACCTGGCAAAAGGATTCCATCAAATTCTGGCCGACGAAAAGGATAGAGAAAAAACGGCGTTCTCTACACTTCAGGGTCACTACGAATTCACACGAATGCCTTTCGGGTTAAAAAACGCCCCGGCAACCTTCCAACGAATGATGAATCATATATTAAAGGAACTTATTAATAAGACTTGTGTCGTATACCTTGACGACATTCTTATTTTTAGCACTTCTTTTCAAGAACATATGGATTCAATAAATAAAATTTTTAAGAAACTGAGGGAAGCCAATCTAAAAATACAGGTAGATAAATGTCGTTTTTTCGCCAAAGAAACCGAGTACCTGGGACATATTTTAACTAGTGAAGGAATTAAGCCCAATAATACAAAAATCGAAGTAATTAAAAACCTTAGTATTCCAAGAACCAGAAAAGAAATCAAAAGTTTTATCAGTATGAGCGGTTATTACCGTCAATTTATTAAAGATTATGCAAAGGTGGCGCAACCGTTAACAAATTGTTTAAAAAAAGATAAAAAAATTGATATTAATGACAGTAAGTACAGAGAAGCATTTAATAAACTTGTAGACCTTTTAATAGAATACCCAATTTTAAGATACCCCAATTTTAACAAGAAGTTCACACTTACTACGGATGCTAGCCAGTATGCACTAGGAGCTGTTTTATCCCAAGAGGGTCACCCTATAAGCTATGCTAGTCGTACATTAAACGAGCATGAAGTCCGTTACAGTACTATAGAAAAAGAACTTCTAGCCATAGTTTGGGCTTGTAAATATTACCGTCCCTATTTATATGGAGTAAAATTCACGATCCAAACGGATCACAGACCGTTAAAATGGCTAGACTCGCTTAAAGAACCAAACTCGAAGCTACAGCGGTGGCGTATAAAACTAAACGAATATGAATATGATATTGAATATGTAAAAGGTAGGGATAATAACGTAGCCGATTTCCTAAGTCGATTGGAGGTCCATAATAATGAAACCGACACAGATTTAGCAACAATTCATAGCGGAGTAGAAGATGTTGGTGACCATATACCTATTTCTGATAAAATCATTAACGTTTATCGAACACAAACACATTTAGTAGAAAACAAAAATCAAGAAATTATTACAAAATATAGAAACGTGAGGCAAATATTTATTGCAAAAGAAGACGTGTACCACGTTAATTATTTAAATGATGTTTTCAGAAGATATATAAAAAAGGGAATAACCGGGATTTATTCTGAATTAGAAGATTCACAGTATAACAAAGTTCAGCAAAAACTCGTACAACTATTTAGTAACTATCGAACAATCAAGTTTGTTAAATGTACTAGAAAAGCTACTGATTTACAATCAGAAGAACAAGCCGTAGAAGAAATTAAAAAAGTGCATATGAAAGGGAACCACAGAGGAATCATAGAAAACTACCAACAACTTCGATCCAAATACTTTTACCCAAAACTTAAAGAATTGATACATAAATTCGTCAATAATTGTGATATTTGCAATTTGGGTAAATATGACAGACATCCTCTGAAAGTTAAATTCGAAATCTCAGAAACTCCACAAAAACCAAATGAGATTGTTCATGGTGATATATTTATTTCTCATAAAGAAATATATCTTAGAACAATAGACAAATTTAGTAAACATTTGATGGCTATCAAATTAAATGACAGGAATTATATGACGATCATTACAGCATTCCGCCAGCGATTCTCAACATTAGGAAAACCAGAAAAAATTGTTTTAGACAATGAATTCGATTCTTTAAATATACGAGATTTTTTTAGAAATGAGAACATTCCCATCCATTTTACATCCCCTAGAGCCCATACAGGAAATTCTGACATAGAGAGGGTTCATGGAACTCTAAATGAACATATGTATACGTTTAATGAAATTGTAGAATAAACATTTAAAACCTGAAGAAATAATTTTAAGATCAGTTGAAATTTATAATTCTACAATACATTCAACAACTCAAATAAAACCAATAGACTTTATTACAGGTAAAGTTAATCCTTTCGAATTTACAAAACTTTTTGCAAGGATTAAGGAAACCAAAGAAAATACTATAACCAAATTGAATATTAATCGTGACGAAGTTAAATTACCCGAAAGTAACGAAGTTTTAGTTCACAACCCAGATATTGTTAGGCATAAAGAGCAACCAAAGTATAAGAGAATTAAGACAACGTTTGTTAACAACAAACTAATAGATTCTAGGAAAAGAAATATCCATAAAACCAGGATTAAACGAAACTATAAATTCTTTCCATGTAATAACGTTCCTTTTGGTGATCCTAACCCTACTTAGATTTGCAACAGGAGAAATAAGGATAGAAAAACTTGAGACGAATGCAGGATATTCAATTATCAAACAAGGAAAAGAACCTGTCATAGAATATTATGAAAAAATTATACATATTATCGATATTGAAAAGTTTAAAGATACAATTAAGAAGGTACAGATAAATATAAAACAAAATTTTGCAGATGCAAACGACGTAGTAGCAATTACAAGTTCCACTCAATAGAATTAAGCATGAAATCCAAACAATAATAACAAAAAGGTCAAAAAGAGGCTTATTGAACATCGGCGGCAAAATAATGAACTGGTTGTTTGGAAGTATGGATGAAGATGATCGCGAGGAGATTGAGGAACATTTTAAAGTAGTAGACGAAAATAATCATAATGCTATTACTAACCTTAATAACCAAATAAAAATTAATGCAGATCTTCAGGAGAATTTACTGACACTTACTAACAAAATGAATGAGAATCAAGAACTATTGACTAAACTTTATAACAGTGTTACACTTATATATAAAGTTGTCTTAAAGCAATTGCATTTTATTCACATTTTAACAGACTTGAAGCTGTTAGAAGATGAAATTGAAAAAATCCAAAACAATATAATGGTTGCAAAATATGGAATAATGAGTAGGTCTATTTTTACAAATGAGGAAATAGATTCATATCAAATAGGGTTTTCGAAACTAAAACATATTAGATGCCATGTAGGATATATTGATAACAAATTACTTTTTGTAATTTAAATCCCGGTCTTTAGTGAAGAACAGTTTACAAAATACACGTTAATACCAGTTCCTAACTCAAAATATGAAGAAATTATTTTAGAGCAAACCGAAATAATTATGTCAACAAATTCAGTGTTTATTAAGAATGATGAAAACTATATTAAACAAATGAAATCGCCTAATGCTTGTATAACTAGTCTCTTAGGTAAAAGTTATCTAAATTGTAAAAGTAGGATTAATACAGACTTTGAGTCTTTAGAAATAGAACTAGGAGTTATATTGTTGAAAAACGCATAAAATGTGACAATGTCAAATACCGGGTGTCCGCTGGGAAGGTATACTACTTTGTTTGTTTATAATTTTTGATTAAATGAAAGAGAATGGATCTTATATTGATAAATGTTTCATTTAATGTCGGCAATTATGTATGGAATACAATATCAGGTAAATGTCCGCCTCTGCTAGTCTCACAAATGCGAGCCCTTTTGAGCACATTTTTCATTACATTCTCACACATTTCACGCGGTATTTCATTAATTTCATCACGAATATTTTGTTTGAGTTGCTCAAGCGTTTCTGGTTTGTTTGCATAAACCTTGCTTTTCAGATATCCCCACAAAAAGAAGTCAGGAGCAGTCAAATCAGGCGACCGTGGAGGCCAATCAACATCACCATTTTTTGAAATAACTTGTTGTGGAAAGAGGTCTCGCAGTAATTCCATTGTAATCCTGGCTGTATGCGATGTGGCACCGTCTTGTTGATACCACATGTTAATCAAGCCCAAAGCATGCAGTTGTGGCGTTAAAAAGTTTTCAATCATATCACGATATCGCTCCCCATTCACAGTTACCGTTACGCCGTTTTCATTTTCAAAGAAGTAAGGTCCAATGATTCCTCCTGACCAAATCGCACATCAGACTGTTACTTTTAATGTATGCAAAGGGGACTGATGAATAATTTGAGGGTTTTCCATTGCCCAGAACCGACTATTCTGTTTATTCACATATCCATTCAAATGAAAATGTGCCTCGTCACTCATTATGATTTTTTCATGAAAATCGGGGTTGTCATGGGCTAGCTGTAACATCGTATTGGCATATGTACGGCGGCGTAAATGGTCTTCTTGAAGAAGCTCTTGTGTCAACTGAATCTTAAATGGAAACAAATGTAAATCCTTGTGCAAAATTGTGGCCAAAGTTGTTCTTTGAAGACCAAGCTCCAGAGCACGGCGTCGAATTGAGGTTGATGAATTGTTTTGAACACTTCCTTGAACAGCAGTAATGTTTTCAGCCGATCTTGCAGTACGTTGTGGCCCATGCTTGGGCCTATCACCTACAGACCCTCTTTCTTCGAAATCATTCACTACACGATAAATAGTGCGTTTTGTTGGCACGTTGTTTCTCCCAAAAATTTCACGTAACTTTCTCATCGTCACAGTAATCGATGATTGATTTTGATAAAATGTTTTAACGATTAAAACACGTTGGTTTATCGAATATTTTTCCATAATAAATTTGCCACGACTGCCAAATATGAACTGTCAAGACTAATGTTTACCAAAATGGCGGCAAAACAAAGTAGTATACGTTCCCGGCGGACACCCTGTACATGTAACAATATGGATTATAAATTATATGGGAACTCGTTAATAACATTCAATAATTGTACAGTTAATATTGATAATAATAACTATGTAAATCAAGAAAAAACAATTATTCAGAATATTATCATTCCAAATTATTTAGAAATATATAATACAACACAACAATTAGACTTAAGTCAAGTTCATGTTAAACAAATTATAAATTCCAAGGAAATTGAAGAGATCAAATTTACAAATAAACGTCATGAGATAACAATTTTCTCTTCACTAACCGTTATTATACTTCTAGTTTTAATATTAGTATTTGCAAAATATGTAAAGCGAAATCGAACCAGTATCAAAGTAGTAAACAAAACTCTTAGACCAAATAACGTTCCGGAGAACGTCAATCCTAAGGAGGGAGGGGCCATATATCCCACGGTTTACGACAGTTACATGTGAACAGTTTCATTTTGCATCATTCATATTTCCACTTATTTGTAAAACGAATAAATGGAAATATGATTTTTTCTTCTCCTCCAAAAGCAAATTCGCTTTCTTATCCGTTCTGAAATATGAACTTATGAAAAGACAAATTTGCATCCGTTCCCAAAGACATTAAACACCTGAGTAATCATTTATACTGGTTCGATGGTGCTAGAGAAAAGTCATTTTTGTAGTTTTTGGAGTTAGTCTTATTAAAACATTTACCGAAATCGAATGTCTCCTTTTTTCTTTTTTCAATGCAGCTTGGTCACTTCCTTTATTAATATACTTGCATATATGTATATTTAATCGATTTTACTGAATTGCAAAACTCAACATCAATATGAGCCAAAAAAGCACGAGAAAGGGCGGTGTTGTAAGGATCCACCCATCGATTATCGATATCTGTGCCATTTATATGTACTGTAAACCCACCATCTTCGGGAGACCGCCTTCCATACTGGGGGTAGCCATCATCACCAGTCTCTGTATTTTTAACCAATGGTCGGCGAAATCGCTTGCAGCAAGAACCTTTCAACATGCAGGGCGAATAAGCATTAAAGATCCCACAAGGACCGTGTATCATATTACTTTTGACTTTATCGTAGAGCGCAGGGTCTTTATGGGGATCTGCAATTTCGGCTCTTATAATGTCATCAATTTGATTGGGTTTAAATTTATCCTTTAATGCCGAACTTATGTCAACGCATCCTGCGTACGGTCGTGCATATATCGTGGTCCCCCAGTGAAACTCGATTGTAATACAACCATTTTACCAAGATCAGTCACTTGAGCATCAGTTTTCTTCGTGGCATCCCGCAGAAGTATGTAGTTCTCTACTCTTAACTTTGTTTGGTTGGGCCTAATAAAATTTAGTCTCTCAGTTTCTATTTCGGCATAAATATCAATCAAGAATTGGTTGAAAAAGTTGCGAAAATGAAGGAGATGATTGTATTGTTCTTCTCGCTCCATAATGCGGTACGAATAAAAATCAACAGCTGTTATAGTTTTCTTAAGAAGCGCTTTTGTTGTTGGGTCGCATATAGCTTTATTTATAGTGTAGCCGTCTTTACCATGGAAAATTATTAGAGGATAGGGCGTCGTAGGCACAATGAGTCTCACAGATTCGTGATAGCTCTGCTTTGAAGAACGATGTCCCTTTTCTCGAAAGCCTGTCCAACAATAACAATAGCTATCTCGTTGGCTGTAGGTGCGCTGAATCGACCTATGTGTGCATTTGCTGGTTTCTTATCACCATGTATCACAACCTTGAAATCGGTTCCTTCGGAAACACTGTCTACTGCTGTTTTGAAGTCCTTCACGTATGTATTGTTATTGTCGAGCTTTTTTTGTAGCTGGGAAACCAGACCAAAAAGCCGCACCTAATATCCTTTTGTTTTTCGTTATCACTAAAGAAATAAATCTGGAGATATTTAGCTTGATGTTTTGATGCAGGTAGTAAGCTCCCTATTCGATGGTAGACCTGCCCCTGAACTTTAAATGTTGGCATGAAGTTACCCTTTCTAACCATCTTAGCTCCATGAGAAGTCATTTGAAAGCAAGCATTATACTTTCTAGCCATATTAAGTAAATGCTCTGACTGGGGATGATGATCAGTAATGAGACTTTGAAAAGGTTCAGGCAGCATCTGAAATTGGGGCAGCTGCAAGTTGCCGCTGTTACAGCACATTCCTACACTTTCACCTTGCACCTTCTACAAATGTTGGAAAATTTTCCCAACTCAACACTTTTATCACCGAGATAGTCAACAAAAACACTATAATTAAAGGCTGAAAGTGATTTCTGTTCCCACTGCTTGATTTCAATGTCGTTAGAATCTGTTGGATTGCAAACTTGAGGAGTGGATATTAAGAATTCGGTATGTTTTTTGCGGTATACGGCCTTGGATTGTCTAATTCTTGAAATGCGTGTGGCGTCATTAACCCTTGCTCTATTCCGTTTTGATCATAAGAATGTTGGTATGGTTTGCAGAGAAGCTATATGCTTTGACGTGCAGGTGGTGCTTAGCTTTTCGGCTGGAATTAAAATATCGAAATGTCCCCCAAACAATTCTCCAGAAAACCGAGGTCTAACGTAACCTTCTACAGGCCAAACTGCGCAAACATAACACCACTCCTCAAAATCTGGAACTCATAATGGAAAAATTCTCCCGCTGCCACTAACTCACAAGTTGTACCAAATGTCCGCAATATATTCATCTTTTGTCGAATAATTGGTGCAGTTCGACGTCGCTGTTAAAATTGCGAACCTATTCCAGTTGGTTGAGACGTAATCAACAACTTCCTGACACACCTCGAGTGCCATAACTTCCGTTCCATATACACCATAAGATATTGAACAAAATAGGCAGTCGCCATTCCCTCTCAAAAGCACCACATGCTGAAGCACCTTCCCACCATCTATCAATAAAATTTCTTGATTCACGTATAAATATTTTTCATCAGAATTATACACTGCATAAGAATTCTTTTGTCAAGTAGTAACAGGAGAAAAACAATTCTTTCACACTTATCCCCTTTTTTTCAGTGTACATGCCTAATTACGCGTTGGAAGTGAAACTTCTTATTTACTTTACTATCGCTCCTAAATTTACTTAAACGACAACACTCATTGTTTCTACCTTTCCCTTGGCCCTGTTTTATAACTTAAACACTACTTTATTATTAATGGTTTTAACAATAAGTTCAGAAATAAAAAAACAAAATACCGGGTTCACATTTCATAATTCACTTTATTTCGTAGCACTCGATAAAATATTACTCGTAGCTAAGAAGCTTCACTTCAAAAATTTCACAATATATGGTATGATAACTTATTTTAACTCACTTCAATTCTTTGAATTATTGTTCATGTTGATTTAATTTAAGTTTTATAAGGACTAAATGCAATATAACCGAAATTATTTCTTAATGAATAAATCGCAAGCAGAAAACGTCCGAATAATATTTCAAAAAACACTTGCCAATAATGCAATCATCGACAATTTGTACCCCAACTATTTCTGTTGGTACAATTTAACAGAGAGTAACAGTAAAAAACTACATTTGTTAAATCAGCTTTGGTATTTTTTACTTGCGTTTAATACTTTTCCGCATTAGTGTTCTTCTGCGTAAACTTCAACATTTTAACTTTTTCTAATTGTTGTCTAAAACATAAGAAAATAGACTCTAAGTATGAGTATTCAACTTGCAATATACTGTCTCCGCCACCCTGTTTTTAATTTATTTTTAATTTGCTAAAACATTCTAAAATATAGGCAAATCCAACGATCAACAACATTTCATCTAACAAAATGGAAAAATATTGCAATAGTTCTATGTCTACACATGCATATGCAGCAACATACATATGTGCCTACGCGTATACCATATTCCCAAGTCTCTTAATTACATAAAGTTTAGACAGCACATGGATATCTTAATTAATAAGATTTACAATATTTTAGATTTGGCACTGATATTTTTTTTTTCTTTTTAATTTTAACTCTAGAAGAGATCGCACACTGAAGATCAAAACATAATCATGGGATAGCGGCCCATATACTCACACACACATACTATTGCAACGATAGCCACTGCTGCATGACTGCTGGCCGTGGTATCCACTGAAGGAAAATTGTGGGCGATGATTTGATTAATTGTTTTTAGCACTGCTCCGCTTCAGGACAACGCAGAATGATGTTTTATACCTTAAATGAATCGGCGGCAAATTTAGTAAATTCACCACTTTTTTTTTTTAATCCGGAGAGCAAGTACTGAGCTACGGCTGTGGAATCAATATTTACAAATGGAAAATTCAATCTCAACCCCCTTTATGCCACTTAGACCTTGAATTTCGGAAAATCCCTTCTTATCTCGCATTTAGGAAAAATAAGGAATAACTGAGCAAAAGTACCTACGTCTAGTAGTTTTTGAGAAACTGTGTTCACAAAGAAAATCGATTTTGCTTTTATAGTATTTACTAGCCGGTTGTACCCGCTTGTCATTGAAATAGTTTACATACATACATACGCACATTTTCAATGGCCCGCTAGGCTCAAGTAGAGATGTCGGACTTGATCCAACCACCTATTTCTAGCCCTACCAGAGGCTTGCTTACCTGACGACACGGCAATAATAACACGTCTTGGATGCCGGTCTAGGGGTATATGCACTACGTGACCAAGCCATCGAAGCAAGGATCTTTCCGTTCAGAGAAGTAGCTGCTCTGTAGTAGTGCAGAGTAGTAGAGTAGATTACTTACTTACTTACTTAGGTGGCGCAACAATTCGGGGTGAACCTGGGCCTCAACCAACAAGCCTCTCCATTTAGCTCGGTTTTTAGCTAATTGCCTCCAGTTGCGCACTCCAAGTTGGTCGAGGTCCCCTTGAACTTGTGCGCGCCACCCACGACGATGATTCCCTCTACTGCGTCGTCCCTCGGGGTTAGACTCGAAGACTCTTCTTCTTACGAAGAATTTTTCTCGAAGCGACCAAGGATATCTTCATCCTCTTTTAATAAAGTCCATGTTTCAGCGCCGTAAAGCAGGACTGGGCTGATCAAGGTCTTATATAAAGTCTCCTTAGTTGTTCTAGATAGGGCTTTACTGTTGAATTGCCTTATAAGCCAAAAAAAACAGCGGATGGCAAGAGTTATTCTTCGATTGATTTCTGCGCTGATCTTGTTTGTCGTGTTTTTAGCAGAGCCAAGGTAGACAAAGTCCTTACCTCGAAGTTATAGCTGCCCACTGTGACGTTTTGTCCAA
This sequence comes from Brachypalpus laphriformis, assembly GCA_945910035.1. NCBI lineage: Eukaryota > Metazoa > Arthropoda > Insecta > Diptera > Syrphidae > Brachypalpus > Brachypalpus laphriformis. The sequence continues at coordinate 58,637,071 of OX246755.1, forward strand.
TTCGTCGGTGTTGGTTTTCCCTTCTTGTTGACAGCATATACTTGGTTTTGCCCTCGTTTATCGCTAAACCCATTTTGGTCACTTCCGCCTCAATGCTTGCAAACGCACCAGTGACAGCCCGCTGAGTTCTTCCGATAATGTCTATATCGTCGGCGTATGCAAGCAGTTGTACAAACTTGTAAAAGATTGTGCTTCCGGTGTTGGCTTGTGAGTTCCGCACAATCCGTTCAAGTACAATATTAAAGAAGTCACATGACGGCGCGTCACCTTGTCTAAAGCCTTTTTTGACATCAAAGGTCTCGGTGAGGTCATTACCGACCTTGATGGAGCAGCGAGCGTTCTCCATCGTTATCCTCCACAGACGAACAAGTTTGGCAGGGATGTCAAAACTAGACATGGCTCTATAAAGCTGTTCTCTATAGATGCTGTCATAATCGGCCTTGAAATCGATAAAGAGGTGGTGAGTATCGATTTGGAATTCTTGGGTTTTCTAGAGGATCTGCCGAAGTGTGAAGATTTGATCAATGGTGGACTTTCCTGGCCTGAAACCACACTGATAGGGTCCAATCAGGCTGCTGATAAAAGGTTCCAGGCGTTCACACAATATCGCAGAAAAGATCTTGTACGCGATGTTGAGGAGACTGATGCCTCTATAATTGTCGCAGTTGAGGTGGTCTCCTTTCTTGTGGATCGGGCAAACGATGCTGAGGTTCCATTCATCAGGCATACATTCGTCTGACCAAATCTTAGAGATGAGTTGGTGTATGCACTCTACCAATTCATCCCCAGCTGCCTTGAAAATTTCGGCCGGTAAGCCGTCAGGTCCAGCAGCCTTGTTGGATTTTAGCTTGGATATTGCTATCCTCACTTCGGTTTGGTCAGGTGGACGGAAATTTTGACTATCATCGTCTATGTTGAATGGTTCATTCTGCCCGACAGCGAGATGTTGGTCTTCGTCGCCGTTATACAGTCTGCAGAAGTAGTTTTCCCATATTCTCAGCACCGACTGTGATTCTACTACGAGGTTTCCATTTTCATCTCTACAGGTTTCTGTATGGGTATTGCTCCTCTGACACGTTCTTTTACCTTTTGGCAAAACTTCCGTACATTGTTCCTGGAGTATAAACTCTCGATATTCTCAAATGCGCGCTTCCCATGCTCTTTCTTCTTCTCTTGGAGAAGTCGATGTTCTTCCCGTCTCTTTTGTTCGTAGAGCTCACCAGCAGCTCTCGTCTTCCTTTGCAGTGCCGCTTTGTATGCCTCTTGTTTTGCTGCATGCACTCGCCGGCACTCTTCGTCAAACCAGGGTTTTCGCGGTGGTGGGCGAGCGAGACCCAGCACATCAGTCGCGGCGTATCTGATGGCATGTTGGCAGCGTTGCCACTGGTCTTCGGCACTTGATGCTGGCGGCATAGGGGTGATTGAGGGATTTCGGGATACACGTTCAGCGAAGAGTCTGGCGGTCTCTTGGGTAGCTTTGTAGTAGCTTTTCGACGTTAAATTTTCTCAGGGTGATCATTCTTTGTTGCTCAGATTGGGCTATGCTTACCGACTGCCCTACCAAAGACGTCCTCCTTTCCTATTTTGGCGTTAAAATCACCCAATACGATTTTAGCGTCGTATTTAGGACAGCGTTGCTATATGTGGGGATTTTTCCCCATTTTGGGGAATTTCGTGCCAAATGGGCGCGGTGGGGAAAAACTGACTCGAAATGGGGAAAAACTGAAATTCACTAAATATAATTTCTCACCATTTCATGCAAAAATAAAAAGAAAAAAATCCGCAAATAGCGAAAAATAAATAATAAAGGCATAATATTTTGAGAGCTGAAGTAAGTCATTTCTACATGCGCCACAGAAGAGCGCACCTTTTTGCCTGAACGCACTCTTACAATGAAATGACATGCGTGTAAAACGAACATGCCTATATTTCGTACCCACCGACCTGCCTATTGTGGACAAAAATAACCGTAATATTGTTTTCGAAGACAAAAATTAATTTCAGTGAAATAAGAGCAAAAACGTCTGAATCTCATTTAAAGGAAAGTGAACAGTAAAGTCAGATTGTGGTGTTGTTTTATGTGGTGGAAGTTTCTCCGGAAAAATGTGTAAGAATGTGAAGATGAATAAATAATTCTATCGCTTTATTATACCCAAAAATTAATTAGAGTAAGCCCAAGGAGGAAAAGAAAGGGCGAAGCTGAAAGCGAATGCAATGATTCGGATACTTACTTACTTAGGTGGCGCTACAGTTCGGGGTGAACCTGGGCCTCAACCAACAAGCCTCTCCATTTAGCTCGGTCTTTAGCTAATTGCCTCCAGTTGTGCACTCCAAGTTGGCCGAGGTCCCCTTGAACTTGTGCGCGCCACCCACGGCGATGACTCCCTCTACTGCGTCGTCCCTCGGGGATAGATTCGAAGACTGCGCGGGCCGGAGCGTTGGTGTCCATTCGCTCTACATGTCATAGCCATCTCAGACGTCCAATACGCAGTTTTTTGACTAGGTCGATGCCGCTGTACAGCTCGTATAGTTCGTGATTGAATCTTCTCCTCCAAAACCCGTCAACGCAAACGGGACCGAAAATCTTACGAAGAATTTTTCTCTCGAAGCGACCAAGGATATCTTCATCCTCTTTTAATAAAGTCCATGTTTCAGCGCCGTAAAGCAGGACTGGGCTGATCAAGGTCTTATATAAAGTCTCCTTAGTTGTTCGAGATAGGGCTTTACTGTTGAATTGCCTTATAAGCCCAAAAAAACAGCGATTGGGAAGAGTTATTCTTCGATTGATTTCTGCACTGGCCCATTAAGGGCTCCTCCGCCACCATCTCTATTCCAATGTCCTGACCAACATTGGAAATTCCTTACCGACCTATGATCCGAATACGTCGAAGCAGCTCGCGCAAGGTATTCACTAAGTTCAACCTAACTGGAACTATAGACACCACCGTTGACTCCACCTATGGAATTCGTCCGCTGCCGCCTGTAACAGGAAGAAGTGCTCTAGTGGAAAAGCACTCTTCCTCCCCTCTCTCATCTGCTGCCACCAAGAATCCGCCAAACGGGGTTGGTTACCCATTTCTTGGCTGTCACCGCGTGGAGGTTGAGAGTAGGAGTTGGTAGGCCTCAGCTGAGTGAAAACGCTTGTGTTTTCATATGATCGCATGCACTACCATTTGACAACCAACAATGATTCGGATACGCCAATCACTATAAAATGAAACAAAGTAAGGAAAGAAAGTTGTCGTATATTCAAGATTGGGAAAAGCTGCCAGAGTTCAAGCTGTGGTTGACGAAAAACGAAGGACATATTTCTGGCAAAAAACATCAAGCCTATTGCAAGGTATGCCAAATAACTCTTAATGCAAAAAAATCTGAAGTCCAAAAACACAGCAAGGCACAGAAGCATGTATTAAAATTAAAATCAATCGATGAAAAGGGACAACCGAAAATATCCAAATTCGAAGTTTCGCCATTAGACCAACGAGTTAAGTGTGCTGAAATCAAATTTTGTGCCTTTGCCGCCGAGCATAATCTCGCAATTTCAAATTTTGACCATATGGCTGACGTTTTAAAAAATATATTCAGCGATTCCGAAGTGGCCAAACAAATGACATTGGGTCGAACAAAGGCGACAGCGGTTAAAAAACACGTTACGGGAAAATTCAGTTTTGAAAAACTGAGTTTAGTATTAAGAAGCAAAGAATTTTCAATTATTATCAACGAATCTACTAGTGTCGATTCGAAGAAGAGTCTATGCGTTATTGTTCGTTATGTTGACAATGAAATGTTTGTACATGAGGACTTCTTGACACTAATTAAAGTTCCCGAAGCAACTGCAGAAATAATGTTTTCTAAGTTAGTAGAATTTTTCAGCAAATTTGAAGTTCCATATAAACAAAATTTAATTGCATTTGCTTCGGATGGTGCAAGTGTTATGGTAGGTAGATACAATTCCGTGTCCAAATTTTTCAAAGACGAAATACCAGGTCTATTTACTATGCGTTGTATTTGCGACTCATTTCACATAATTGCTAGCAAAGCTGTAGAAAAGCTACCTGATGAAATTGAAAAGTGTTGTCGAGAAATATATTCACATTTCAGTTGCAGCGCCAAGCGTCAATATCTTTTTAAAGAGTACCAGGTATTTTTCAATATTAAGCCTCACAAAATCCTACATCCTTCTCAAACCAGGTGGCTTTCTCTACATGCCGTTGTCCAGAGAATTATTCAGCAAATTTGCACTTTGATACATCATTTTAAAGGTACATTTTTGGTTAGTGTCATTACAAAGCAATGTGAAACAATATATCCCATATTAGAGAAGCCTAGTACATTGCTTTATTTGGAGTTTTTGAACTTTTTTTTACCACTTTTTACAAAATTGAACCTAGAAATGTAGTCAGCCGACGTGAAAATTCATGTTTTGTTTGAAAAGATTGAGCTGACTTTAAAAACGGTAGCTAATTGCTTTTTAAGTAAAACATACTTGGAGACTGTCGAAAATATTTTTGAAATCAATTTAGAGAACGCTGCGAACTATTTGCCAATAGGTGAACTCTTTTTACGACCTTCTTTGTCTGAGAAATTTACTTCAAATATTTCTGGAATGGAGATAACAGAGATCAATGTATTTAAGACGAATTGTAGAGAATTTTGTATAACAGCTTGTCAGCAGATTATAGTTCGATTTAATTTTCAAGATGATGGAAAAGTATTTAAATTATTTCGGTTTATAAATCCTACAGATTTGAAAAATAAAACAGTTTCATCATTAATACCGCTCTGCAAACACTTTCCCCATATTTTCAATGAGTCGGAGTACAATGATCTCGAATAGAATATAGAATATAGAATTCTAAGGAACGTAAATTTTTCTGATATAAAATCCGATAATATTCGGAGCTCCTGGAATCCTATTACGTCTATGAAATATGCGAATTCATCTGAAATGTTTCCAAAAGTAAAAAGGCTGGTTCCATTCATTTTTTGCCCTTCACTTAGTGGTGCAAGTGCCGAAAGAGCTTTCTCTGCAGTAAATTTAAATAAAACAAAAATAAGAAATAGATTAGAAAACCCACACTGATAGGGTCCAATCAGGCTGCTGATAAAAGGTTCCAGGCGTTCACACAATATCGCAGAAAAGATCTTGTACGCGATGTTGAGGAGACTGATGCCTCTATAATTGTCGCAGTTGAGGTGGTCTCCTTTCTTGTGGATCGGGCAAACGATGCTGAGGTTCCATTCATCAGGCATACATTCGTCTGACCAAATCTTAGAGATGAGTTGGTGTATGCACTCTACCAATTCATCCCCAGCTGCCTTGAAAATTTCGGCCGGTAAGCCGTCAGGTCCAGCAGCCTTGTTGGATTTTAGCTTGGATATTGCTATCCTCACTTCGGTTTGGTCAGGTGGACGGAAATTTTGACTATCATCGTCTATGTTGAATGGTTCATTCTGCCCGACAGCGAGATGTTGGTCTTCGTCGCCGTTATACAGTCTGCAGAAGTAGTTTTCCCATATTCTCAGCACCGACTGTGATTCTGCTACGAGGTTTCCATTTTCATCTCTACAGGTTTCTGTATGGGTATTGCTCCTCTGACACGTTCTTTTACCTTTTGGCAAAACTTCCGTACATTGTTCCTGGAGTATAAACTCTCGATATTCTCGAACGCGCCCTTCCCATGCTCTTTCTTCTTCTCTTGGAGAAGTCGATGTTCTTCCCGTCTCTTTTGTTCGTAGAGCTCACCAGCAGCTCTCGTCTCCCTTTGCAGTGCCGCTTTGTATGCCTCTTGTTTTGCTGCATGCACTCGCCGGCACTCTTCGTCAAACCAGGGTTTTCGCGGTGGTGGGCGAGCGAGACCCAGCACATCAGTCGCGGCGTATCTGATGGCATGTTGGCAGCGTTGCCACTGGTCTTCGGCACTTGATGCTGGCGGCATAGGGGTGATTGAGGGATTTCGGGATACACGTTCAGCGAAGAGTCTGGCGGTCTCTTGGGTAGCTTTGTAGTAGCTTTTCGACGTTAAATTTTCTCAGGGTGATCATTCTTTGTTGCTCAGATTGGGCTATGCTTACCGACTGCCCTACCAAAGACGTCCTCCTTTCCTATTTTGGCGTTAAAATCACCCAATACGATTTTAGCGTCGTATTTAGGACAGCGTTGCTATATGTGGGGATTTTTCCCCATTTTGGGGAATTTCGTGTCAAATGGGCGCGGTGGGGAAAAACTGACTCGAAATGGGGAAAAACTGAAATTCACTAAATATAATTTCTCACCATTTCATGCAAAAATAAAAAGAAAAAAATCCGCAAATAGCGAAAAATAAATAATAAAGGCATAATATTTTGAGAGCTGAAGTAAGTCATTTCTACATGCGCCACAGAAGAGCGCACCTTTTTGCCTGAACGCACTCTTACAATGAAATGACATGCGTGTAAAATGAACATGCCTATATTTCGTACCCACCGACCTGCCTATTGTGGACAAAAATAACCGTAATATTGTTTTCGAAGACAAAAATTAATTTCAGTGAAATAAGAGCAAAAACGTCTAAATCTCATTTAAAGGAAAGTGAACAGTAAAGTCAGATTGTGGTGTTGTTTTATGTGGTGGAAGTTTCTCCGGAAAAATGTGTAAGAATGTGAAGATGAATAAATAATTCTATCGCTTTATTATACCCAAAAATTAATTAGAGTAAGCCCAAGGAGGAAAAGAAAGGGCGAAGCTGAAAGCGAATGCAATGATTCGGATACTTACTTACTTAGGTGGCGCTACAGTTCGGGGTGAACCTGGGCCTCAACCAACAAGCATCTCCATTTAGCTCGGTCTTTAGCTAATTGCCTCCAGTTGCGCACTCCAAGTTGGCCGAGGTCCCCTTGAACTTGTGCGCGCCACCCACGGCGATGATTCCCTCTACTGCGTCGTCCCTCGGGGATAGATTCGAAGACTGCGCGGGCCGGAGCGTTGGTGTCCATTCGCTCTACATGTCCTAGCCATCTCAGACGTCCAATACGCAGTTTTTTGACTAGGTCGATGCCGCTGTACAGCTCGTATAGTTCGTGATTGAATCTTCTCCTCCAAAACCCGTCAACGCAAACGGGACCGAAAATCTTACGAAGAATTTTTCTCTCGAAGCGACCAAGGATATCTTCATCCTCTTTTAATAAAGTCCATGTTTCAGCGCCGTAAAGCAGGACTGGGCTGATCAAGGTCTTATATAAAGTCTCCTTAGTTGTTCGAGATAGGGCTTTACTGTTGAATTGCCTTATAAGCCCAAAAAAACAGCGATTGGGAAGAGTTATTCTTCGATTGATTTCTGCACTGGCCCATTAAGGGCTCCTCCGCCACCATCTCTATTCCAATGTCCTGACCAACATTGGAAATTCCTTACCGACCTATGATCCGAATACGTCGAAGCAGCTCGCGCAAGGTATTCACTAAGTTCAGCCTAACTGGAACTATAGACGCCACCATTGACTCCGTCTAGGGAATTCGTCCGCTGCCGCCTGTAACAGGAAGAAGTGCTCTAGTGAGAAAGCGCTCTTCCCCCCCTCTCTCATCTGCTGGCACCAAGAATCCGCCAAACGGGGTTGGTTACCCACTTCTTGGATTAAGGTGCTAGATACCCGTCTGTCTCCGCGTGGAGGTTGAGAGTAGGAGTTGGTAGGCCTCAGCTGAGTGAAAACGCTTGTGTTTTCATATGATCGCATATGAAAACACCGTTTGACCAGCCACTAGAGTAGATTGAGCTCTGATGTTGCGCACTCGATCCCTACGACTTATTTCAGCAACACTGCGAAGGAACCACTTTTCACAGCTTGTATCCGCGATCTTATTTTCCCGGTCAGTACCCAAATTTCATGAGTATAGGTGAGAGTTGGAACATACACCGAATTAAAAACCAATGATTTAACTTGAACACAGAGTTCGGCTTTCCTTATAACAGATTGACCAAGCTTTTTCGATTTTGATCAAGCTTGACCAATCCCATAAAATAACTCCGCATTGCTCTTCCTGTTACTCCTGAATAAGACCCCGAGGTCCATCTGCTTCAGTGGGAGCACTAACATGCAGAGTGCACTGAATTGGTATTCTGGACGACCATTACAGATTTGTTAATGTTGATCTTCATTTCAGCATCCTCAAAAACGGCTACAAACCTTTCGAGTCCGCACTGAGGTTTTGCTCTTGAGGACTCAAGGATGACCAAGTCATCCGCAAAGAGAGGATGACTAATTCTTAAGTCCCCCACTTTGCAACATTCTCTACTACGGCTTCGCTGCAGCATCCAGTCCATATATACAATGAAGAGGCGAAGTGACAAAACGTATCCTTGGCAGAGTCCAACCCCCACAGTAAAGGGTGTTGATTTACCGCCATTTACCCGAACACAGCTTCTAGAGTTTTTATATAAATACTGCAACGCCCTTAATAGGGAACGATCAATCCAATACTCTTGCAGAACACACCAGAGTTTGCCTCGAAGAACCCTAACACATGCTTTCGCCAAATACACAAAACAGGTGTATACAGGTTCAACATACTCCCAGGCCTTCTCAAGAATCATTCTTGGAGTGAATAACTGGTCGGTCCTGCTTCTACCGGGACGAAAAACGCATTGCTCATCCCCTAAACAATCCTCAACCAAAGCTCTGGCACATGTCTCTAACACCGTTGCAAAGACTTTTCCAGGGATACTCAAAAGAAATATACCCCTGTAGTTGGCGTAATCTTTTTTGCCCCCTTGTTTACAAAGCGGGACAATCACTCCCATTTGCCAATCACCAGGTGTTTCACCGTATTCACTTTAATGACACGTGAGAGGCATTGCAATCACTCTTTATTAAAACCCTTTAGCATTTCTGCCCGGAGATCATCCATATCGGTAGATTCGCCAACTGTCCATTTGATCGCCAAAGTCTCGAGCATGTCTGTCATCTTCCTGATAGCATGGCTTGTTCGGGATTGAGCAGTTCTGAAAAGTGCTCGCTGTGTACCGTCTTTGGTTTTGACTCCTTTCACGATATTTAACTTTCTTCTCTGTTTCGGCGGACGGTCTGCCAGAATATTTTATTTTCATTTTCTAAAACATGTTCTAAAAGGTAGGAAAACAGACTTAAAGTATGAGTATTCGACTTGCAATATACTGCCTCCGCCACCCTGTTTTTAATTTATTTTTAATTTATTAAAACATTCTAAAATATGGACAAATTCAACGATCAACAACATCTCATCTAACAAAATGGAAAAATATTGCAATAGTTCTATGTCTACACATGCATATGCAGCAACATACATATGTGCCTACGCGTATACCATATTCCCTTAATTGCATGAAGTTTTGACAGCACATGGATTTCTTAATTAATAAAATTTACAATATCTTAGATTTGGCACTGATAATTTTTTTTTTTCTTTTTAAATTTAACTCTAGAAGAGATCGCACACTGAAGATCAAAACATAATCATGGGATAGCGGGCCTATATACTCACACACACATACTATTGCAACGATAGCCACAGTTTAATGACTGCTGGCCATGGTCTTCACTGAAGGAAAATTATGGGCGATGATTTGATTAATTGTTTTTAGCATTGCTCAGCTTCAGGACAGCGCAGAAGCATGTTTTATACCTTAAATGAATCAGAATTTACTAAACTCACCTATTTTTTATTTGTTAATCCGGAGCGGCAGTACTGAGCTATGGCTGTGGAATCAATATTTACACATGGAAAATTCAATCTCAACCCCCTTTATGCCACTTAGACCTTGAATTTAGGAAAATCCCTTCTCTCGCATCTAGGCAAAATAAGAAATAACTGCAAAATTTCAAGTACCTACGTCCAGTAGTTTTCGAGAAACGGTGTTCATCAGCTACGGCTATGGAATCAATATTTACAAATGGAAAATTCGATCTCACCCCCTTTATGCCACTTAGACCTTGAATTTCGAAAAATCCCTTCTCTCGCATCTAGGCAATAGTTTTCGAGAAACTGTGTTCACAAGGAAAATTCACTTTGCTTTTATCCCCCCTGTGGGTTAGGGGTCAGAATATACCCACGGTAGGCATGCCTGTCGTAAAAGGCTACTAAAATGCCAACCCGCCGTCTTTCTTTAGATTACGGTACTAAAATTGTATGCAATGAACACAACAAACGGTATTAATACCCCAGGTGGCAGCCCAGTTCAACTGGAAAATCCACCCTCGCAAGTGGCATGCTCTACGGATTCTGGGGAGAGCTATTTATTGCACCAAAATTTAATAAACCCATTTAGGAAAAGCTCAAGGCTACAAAGATCTCCGCCTCAAAAGACTTCTCCTAAAGCGCAAAATGAAAGTCTCGCAAACCCGGATGTGTTAATTCGGGAAACGCAAACCTTGGAAGAGAGTACTCTGGAAAAGGAAAACGCCGTGCTCCGTAAGAGGCTCGACGAAATGGAGCTGTTGTGTCGGGAGCTCAAAAGCAAAATTGAGAAACTTGAATCAGAGAATAAAGTTTCTTTGCTTCAAAACGAGTCCTTAAAAACTCATACAGTTACTCATAGTGAGCCTTTTCCGGGTAGCCATCACTACAGTACGGACGAAGAAGAACTCGCTCGCGAAACGGATTGGATACTTAAACGAAGACCATCCAAAAAACGCAAGCCCGGCTCATCGCCCGAGATTGTTCCTCAACACGAACCTAATCAGAAAGCGCAGCGAAAATCTGATAAGAAAATCGAAAGCAAACGCGCACCTCCACCAATAAATATTACAGGCGTTGCGGACTACAATTCTTTGAGGAAAGAACAACGATCGCTACTGAATTTAAAATAACTTCCTTGCGAAACGATGTATGGAAAATCAAGGTTAATGACGCTGAGGGCTATCGGGCTGTATCTCAAAAGCTTAACAACGAAAAAATTCAATGGCATACTTACGAAAACAAGTCTGAGAGACCCTTGAGGGTCGTAGCTAGAGGACTTCATCCATCATGCGCTGCAGAAGACGTTATAGGTGATTTACGCGACAGAGGTTATAACATTCTCGACGCCGTGAACCTTTTAAAAAAGGAGAGAAAACGACCCGAGCGTGGAGAAGAACCTATAGTGAAACGTAAACTTCCACTTTTTGTGCTGTCATTCGACAAAACGGAAAGCCAGGAAAAGATATATAACATTCGTACAATCATGAGTATGGTCGTTAAAATCGAGCCGCTACGTGCCAACATGAAGACCATCCCTCAATGTAAGCGTTGCCAAGAGTTTAACCATACACAGGCGTACTGTCGCAAAGAGCCGCGCTGCGTTAAATGCGCCGGAAAACACTCTTCGGAAAATTGCAGTTTGAGCAAAGATGAAAAAGCAACTTGCGTTAACTGCAAAGGAAGGCACCCAGCAAATTATCGCGGTTGCGAAGTCGCTAAGGAATTACAGATGCGACGGAAAAAATCTACAACGCCGATCGTACGGGGAACAAAATCAGTCGATCGGGCTCCTAAATCGATAGAACGTATTGCTAAGCAGACTGAGCGGGCTCGTAAACCAATTGTTCAAGCTACTAAGCCGACTGAAAGGACGCTTGAATCAGCAGGGCAGACTCTTACAACAGTCGACCAGCCTTCTGTCAAACGTACGTCAAAGTCGTCCACTAAAAAGGCTGAACGAAAAATAAGCTCGGATAAGCCAGCGAACCCCATACGTCTGACGTATTCTCAGGCTGCAGTCAAAGCAACCAAGTGAAACGACGGCCCACCCTCTGATCCGTTGTATGAAATTCTGAACTGCATCTACGCTAAGTTCGAGGAACAATGTGAAGTTAACAAACGGATTCTCGAACGTCTAGTAACGTCGAAAGCTTTTGTATGGCTAGCCTTATATCTAAATCTAAGTAAATATGGACGCTTTGCTTAAAATAGTAACATGGAATGCAAATGGACTCTTACAAAAATCTAACGAATTAGGAATGTTTCTTATAAGAGAAAATATCGACATATGTTTGATCTCCGAAACCCACCTAACAAGGGAGTCGCAAATAAAGATAAGAGGCTACGCTGGTTATCACGCCTATCATCCTTCTGATAGAGCGCGGGGCGGTTCGTCCTTATTCATTAAAACTAACATCTAACATTCGGCTGATATAAGCATAGAGCTGAAAAAACTGCAGTTGTGCGCGGTAAGAGTTCAAAATAAACACCTGAGCTACAATATAGCATCTGTTTACTGTCCGCCGCGATGCTTACTAGAAAAAGATGACTACTTTCGTGTCTTCAATGACCTTGGTTCAAATTTCCTTATTGGTGGAGATTTCAACGCGAAGCACACCTTCTGGGGTTCAAGATGTACATCTTCTAAAGGAAAAATTCTCTACGAAGTGGCATATGAATTCGGTTGTTGTTTTTATTCGACAGGAAAACCGACCTATTGGCCAACTGACTCACAAAAAATTCCCGATCTTATCGGTTTTTTTTGTTACAAAAGGCATTTACGAGAAGTTTATTACAGTCAAAGAATGTTTTGATCTCTCTTCTGACCACTCGCCGGTAATTTTATTACTTGGAGAAGCGCTGATCAAGAAAAAAGGACCTCCAAGATTCACTAGCAATAGAACAAACTGGGAGGGCTTTAGAAATGATTGCGAAACAAATATCGCCTTAAATGTATCACTTAGAACACCTTGTGAACTAGAGGACGAAATTGATCGTGTCGTGGAAGCAATTCAAAGAGTGGCATGGAGAAATACTCCTTCTAGAAGCTATAAGATCAACCGCAACGAAAAGTATCCCAGAGAAATCACTGAACTGGTGAGGGAGAAACGAAAAGACACAGATATAACTGACATATATAGAACAAACACAAAATTCCCTGAAAAATCTAGAATTGTAGCAACATTCACATCCAACACTAAAAAAATAGCTTTTATTCAAAAAGCACGGGCAACACGATCAATCAAACTTAACAAAATAATTGAAAACACAAAAAACAAAAATCCAAGAGTAAATACATTGAACGGTGATGCTAACATTTATATAAACAACCATCTATCAAGGCAAAATAAGAAATTGCTGTGGATGGCCAAAGAGAAGGCGAAGCAAGAGCATTGGAAATTTGTTTGGGAGAGTAATGGCAGAATATTAGCAAAACGAAACGAAAACTCTCCAGCACTTTTACTTAGCTCAGTTAATGATGTGAGTAAAATAACACAATAGTTGCATTTGAAAAAGAAATAGATGTATAATACATTCACTAATACTATGATGGATGAATTAGAAAAATACGATAACGTAAGACTAGATTTAGACTTTAAGGTAATACATGGTTTTACTGCCATAGATAAAAATGAATTAAAAAAAAAGAATTTTGTTTCTATTTGTTTGAACATACGATCTCTAAGAAAACAATGGGACACTTTTATCACAAACATTAATAAATTATTAGATGTAATAGATATTATCGTCTTAGTAGAAACTAATATAAAAGATGTAGAAAATGATCTCTATAAAATTGAGGGTTTTAATGTGGAGTTCCAGAATCGAGGGCATTCGAAAGGTGGAGGCGTGGCTATTCACGTTAAAAACAATATTGCATACGAAAGAGTTGTAATGGAGACGCATTCGTACGAGAACATTCTAATTAAAGTAAACGAAAACAAAACAATATCAAAATATATTAACGCTGTGTACAGACCTCCTGATTCCAATGTAAATGAATTCACAACGGAAATAAGAAACAATATTGAATTGCTGGGTAGTAATAACCATATAATAGTCATGGGTGACATGAATATCAATACACGTGATGAAGATAAAGCGCATGTAAAGAATTACTTAGAAATGCTGGCTTCAACTGGTTTAATAAACGTTATATTGGATTACACTCGAGTTGATTTGAAAATAGGCAGTACCACCTTAATCGACCATATCTTAGTCAGCATTCCCCGAGAGCGCATGTTTTCGGGAGTTATAGAATGCGATATTTCTGACCATTATGCGACTATGTACGGAACCGGAGAAATAAATTAAGATAACGGCTCACAAAAAAATGCTATGCTGTCCATACGCACAACCCTAGTTAATAACTTAATAAACTCCACTGACTGGGGAAGCTTAATGACTGTAACAGATGTAGAATTACTTTACAACAAGTTCATCGAAAAAATGCAGCAAATATACCAAAAGGCAACTATAAGAAATAGTAACAAGAGCCGTGACCATAAGCCCTGGATAAACGCAGACCTAACAGAAAATGTAGACGAAGAGATGATTTGTACCGTAGGTGGAAAAACAATCGCCTCAATAGAACCTATGAAAAGGAATATAAACAATACCGAAATTTTGTAAACTACGAAATTACATCAAGTAAGTCGCAGTACTATCACAATAAATTTGCCCAATCGAAATCGGACTCTAGAAAGACGTGGAAACTTATAAATGAAATTATGGGAAGAAAGAAACCGTCAGTAGATGACACCTTGTTAAAAAATATTTCGTTACATGGAGATAGGACTACACTAACAAACGAGTTCGCAAAATATTTTGCAAGAGAAGCCTCGAAAATAATCCATGATTGTGATGTCGTGACATCAGATCATTCACCGGATACTAACTGTCAGACAATATTCGTTGAGGAGACAAGCGAGCTGGAAATACTCACCATACTGCAGACACTAAACACGAATAAGTCACCAGGCATAGATAAAATAAGACCTGTTGATCTCAGAAACAATGCAAATGTTCTCGCACCGATAATAGCTAGAATAGTGAACCTCAGTTTGCTCCAATATAAAGTTCCCAGAGTACTAAAATCAGCCGTAGTACGACCAATATAAAAAGCTTATTTCAAACTATAGGCCGATCTCCATACTACCAGTCGTGGACAAATGTTTGGAACAAGTTGTTGTTAGAAGACTATGGGACTTTTTAAAGAAAAACAAAATCATACATGAAAACCAGTATGGATACCAAAAGAATAAAAGTACGAATAAATTGCTTGGTGAGTTTTCAAACATAGTAAATCAAAGCCTGAACAGAAATCATCACGTCCTAGTCCTTTTTTTGGACTTCAGTAAAGCGTTTGATACTCTTAGCCACGAAAAACTATTAGCAGTTTTAAGCCGAACTGGAATAAGAGGGGCACTAGCTAGCTGGTTGCAGAACTACCTAAGCAATAGGAACATAGTAGTAAGGACTGGAGATGAATGCAGCCAAGAAGAGATTGTTATGCACGGAGTTCCACAGGGCTCACAGCTGGGACCAATCCTCTTCATACTGTACACCAATGAACTTCTACGTGTGTTAAAAAAAAGTAATGCTTTCGCTTATGCTGACGACACCGCTATCATAGTACGACACAAATCTTTGGAGACTGCAACATCAATAATGCAAAAGGAATTCAACGAAGTGGTAAAGTGGTGCCACGATATGGGTTTAGTTTTAAACACATCAAAAACTAAACTAATGCACATTCACGGACCTAGATCCAAAACTGGGAGCATTCGCATAAGGTACGAAAACGGGAGCTGTCCTAAGACGTCGGCGCAAGATATAGGGGTTGTAGATGAGTTCAAATACCTAGGTGTAATTATCGACAGTAACTTCAGATGGGATAAACAAATTAAAAAAATAAGATCCGAATTAAAAAAGGCGATTTTTGGAATGGTGTATTTGAGTAGGTATTCTACAGGGCAGGTTCTAAAACAGGTGTACTATGCACTTATAGAGTCAAAGCTCAGGTACGGTGTTTTGGCTTGGGGTAATGCAGCAACTGTGTACATGAAGGATTTGCAAAGACTCCAAATCTCCGCACTACGAATTATATCCCGAGGAAAGAGGAAGTGAAGATTTCAATGTGCTGAATGTGGGAAATATCTTCAAGCTGACGGCGGCGCTGGAGTATTATAAAGATCAGCGGTTCCAATTGCCTATCACCCACGAGTTCAACACAAGAAGACGTGCTCAAAATCTTATCCTTATGCCCAGTTTCTACAATGAGTATGGTAAAAGACAATTAGACTACGTAATACCTAAAATAATGAATAGTATACCACCAAACCTAAAAAATGTCATAAACTTGAATTTGAGAAAAAAAATATTAAAAAAACACTTTTTATCTTAACCCTTTATTAAAAGAGAAATATGTTTTTATAAAAAAAAAAAAACTTTAGCTCACTACGTTTTAAAGATATATACTTTGTAACACAACCTCCTGCAGACAAGTCTCTGACTTCGCGGGAAACTAAATAATTGTAATGAATGTTGAAGAAATAAAGACAGAAAGAATTTGAATTTGAAAAAAAGAACGAAAGAAGTGGCAAATCACTCGTGCACCGCAGCATAAAACGGTCCTTAACCGACTATGCAATCGGCTTAGAGATAATATTCGCGAATTTAAAAGCAAAAATATAGCGACCTACCTTGAAAATCTCTCCGCTAAAAGGCATCCGGAAACCTCAAATGCAAGCACCACCAATTCGGAAAATCGATGGAAACTGGGCCAAGAGCGACAAAGAAAAGGCGGAACTTTTTGCTTTGCACTTTGAAGAAACGTTTAAGCCGTTCGACGGCCCTTCGTTAACGCCCGACTCCCCAGTCACGACATCTGACAACTTTAAACTAAAAAAAGTTGCATTGTTTGAACTGAGGGAAGTGATTAAAAATTTAAAGACAAAAAAAGCCCCGGGTTACGACTTGATAACGGCGCAGGTAGTCAAGGAATTGCCGAATAAAGCCATTATCAAACTGCTCTATTTGATCAACGCTTCGTTCAGATTGCTTTATGTTCCGAGGCAATGGAAAGTCGCCGAGATTATAATGGTCCCGAAACCAGGTAAACCGCTAAATGAGAAGAAATCATATCGGCCTATTTCCCTATTGCCGGTTATCCCAAAAATATTTAAAAAACTTCTTTCCAAACGTCTACAGCCCGTAATCGACGAAAGACGTCTCATTCCTGACCATCAGTTTGGATTTAGAATTAAACATTCTACAATTGACCAAGTCCACAAAATAACTGACGTGATTGAGAAAGCTCTCGAAAAAAAAAAGATTTGTTGTGGTGTATTTCTTGACGTCTCACAAGCTTTCGATAAGGTTTGGCACGAAGGTTTGGAGTATAAATTGCAACGACTACTGCCACGGCAACTCTTTCTAATCCTACTATCGTATCTCACCGAGAGACTCTTTCGTGTTAAGCACGGAAATGATTACTCTGACTTCAATGAGATTGCGGCCGGAGTTCCACAAGGAAGTGTCCTTGGCCCGCTTCTATATGTACTCTACACGCGTGATATCCCGCAGGAAAGAAACTGCGTCGTCGCCACGTTTGCGGACGATACGGCGATATTGACCACGGGCGAAACTATTGAAGCAGCAACTGGAAAGCTGCAACATGCTATTAACAAAGTCCACGCTTGGACGAATTCGTTCGCGAACGAAGCAAAATATCTAGGAATGACTCTAGATGTTAAGCTTAAATGGAAATCACACGTAAAAAAGAAACGCGACGAGCTAGAAAACAAATACCGACAAATGTACTGGCTACTCGGAAAACATTCGAAGTTGAGCCTACATAACAAACTGCTTATCTATAAGCAAGTGCTAAAGCCTGTGTGGACGTATGGTATACAACTATGGGGTTGTACCAAGAAAAGCAATAGAAACATCATACAAACTTTTGAAAATAAAGTTCTTAGAGCGATCGTCAACGCACCATGGTGTGTACGCAACGAAGATATTCATCGAAATCTGGGAATTCCCAGCGTCGTCGAAGAAATAACAGAATTTGCGCGTAAACACAAATATCGTGTTCACGGCCATTGTAACCGTACCGTCATTCAACTACTTGACCCGAATAATTCAATTCGTCGTCTGCAAAGGATAAAACCTTTTGACCTCGCGACATAGTATATGCCGGTCGCGAAAAAGGCAGGAACTATCATTGGAATTTAACCTGCCTAAAGTTCTACATTCTTTTAACTTCGTACGAACATTTTTTTGTTCCCAAAAATTACGTGTATCGTAAGCGAAAACAAAACTGCTGTGCTAGTGAGTAAAAATCTCACACTACCATAAGCACGCTCGGTCGGGCCTTATGGTGTCTTTAGAAGATTTTTCTCGGCAAAAAAAAAAAAAAAACTTTGCTTTTATAGTATTTAAGAGAAGAAGATATCCTGGAGCTTTCTTATGGATAATCCTTTTCTTAATGCAATGTTCAGTTTCGGTTGTTTTTATTCCCTTTATCCTTAAATTGTTGGTGATTATGTTAGGTTGAGGTGCTGGGGTATCTGCATCGTCCCTTTCATTGGTGAAAACTTCTTGAAAGTGCTTCGCAAAAGTATCTGCTTTGTCCTGATTTGTCCTGGTCCACGATCCATCTGGTTTCCTTAGTGGTGGCTCATGAGTTATTTTGTTCTTAAGTTCTTTTGTTGCCTTCCATAGCGAGTATTTAGTTTCTGATGTCCAGGAGAGATTTTTTAAATAGTCAGTAATTTGCGTATTTTGTCCTTGCCTCAGACTTGCTTTTAATTCTTTTACAGCTTTGTTGTAAATCTTTTTATCTTCTAGTGATCTACTGGACTGCCATTATTTCCTGAGTTTTCTCTTATCTTCTATTTGTCGTCTTATGTAAGTTGGAGTAAAATATTTATAGTCTTTTTGGCTGATTACGGGTGTAGTTTTAATGGTTGCATCAATAACTGCTTCATAAAAGTGGATTATTGCCCGTTCAGCGTCGTTTTGTGATTTTAATGGTACGTTAGTTTGTAGATATTCTCTTATGAGTTGTCGAAAGGAGTCCCAAATCCGTCTTACGATTATATAGCTGGTGTCTTCTAGGAGTAGCTGTTATTGCAGATGCATATTGAAGATGTATAGGAGAGTGGTCCGATGAGAGTTCAAATCGAGATTTTATCGTCAATTCATTTAATAGGATGTTGTTGACTATGCAAAAATCAATAAGGTCTGGGCACTTATTTGCGTCAGTATGCCAGTACGTAGGTTCGCCAGTGCTGAGGTATTTGCTGTTGGGCTTGTAGATGGCTTTGTAATATATTTCCTTTTGTGTTCGATATTCTTGAGCCCCAGTCCATATGCTTAGCGTTGAAATCTCCTGCTGCTATAAATCTGTTGCCTAGTGATTTAATGAAGTCGTCGTATTGTGCGATAGATATATTGTGTTTAGGGGGGGATTACAAAGCTGAGAGAGTTAACTGGCCTTTCGTGTCTTCTATTTGGATTGATGTCGATTGGATTTGGTCAAGCTCTATGCATTTAATTTTGTTGTTGATAATTACTGCTGTGCCTCCATGTGCGGTTCCGTCGGGGTGATCAGTGTTAAAAAAAATTCTATATCCTGGTATTTTAAAAAAGCTCTTACTGGTGGAGTGTGCCTCTGATATCATCAATACATCACCGTGATTGTCTTTTAGAAATTGCTTTAGTTCTAGTGCACGATTGTTTAGTCCGTTCGCATTCCAGATTTTAATATTGAGTGCATTACACACTTTGTCCATTTAGTTTAGTGGTTAAAATGGTCAAAATTTGTAGCATGTTAGCCATTTGTTGGATTAGATTTTTCATAATTTCTTTAAGCTCCAGTATATCGTTAGGGTTAGGATCGGATTGGTTTAATTTGCTTACTGTTTGTGGAGGATTTTGTCTATTTTCTACCGTAGGAGTCGTACTTTCGATGACGTCTGTTGTTAAAATGATATTATTTTGATTGTCATTTTGTGGTTGATGATCGGGATTAGTTGGTTTAGTTGCAGCTTGGGCTTAGGTCAGGTTAAAATTGATGTTGGAATTTTCTCTGACTTGTTGCTCACCATTTTCAGGAGATCTTTTTTGCGTAAAGCGGGGAAGCGTTCTATTTTCAGTGCTTTATAGATCTCGCATCCCTTATAATTGGCCGTGTGGTTTCCTTTACATAGCGCACACTTTACCATACCTTCGTTTACCGTCGTCTTACAGTCAACTGTCTTGTGCATTCCTGCACACTTGACGCATACTACTCTAGTAGAATAATTTCTGGTATGTTCGTACTTTTGGCAATTAGTGCACTGAGATATAGTCCTCTTGTGATTTGGTGGCTCGAAATTAACGTTACACTGAAGGAGGTAGATTATTTCATAAATGTTTTTGTTGTTTTCAGCCATTTCTACCTCAACAGAGAATAGAGGGAGGGGTTTTCTTGTAGTTCTTTGGAGGATATTGTACAGTACGAACTCAGTAATCGCAACGCTTGAAACACGCAACTTCTCGATTTTTGCAACACTATAAAACATAGCATTATAAACTTTATAAGTGCAACTCGTAAAAAAAAAAATTCCTCTATAACTGCAACTTCCTATGATGTTAGTAAGTAAATAAACAAATACCGGGTGTCCGCCGGGAAGGTATACTACTTTGTTTGTTTATAATTTTTGATTAAATGAAAGAGAATGGATCTTATATTGATAAATGTTTCATTTAATGTCGGCAATTATGTATGGAATACAATATCAGGTAAATGTCCGCCTCTGCTAGTCTCACAAATGCGATCCCTTTTGAGCACATTTTTCATTACATTCTCACACATTTCACGCGGTATTTCAATAATTTCATCACGAATATTTTGTTTGAGTTGCTCAAGCGTTTCTGGTTTGTTTGCATAAACCTTGCTTTTCAGATATCCCCACAAAAAGAAGTCAGGAGCAGTCAAATCAGGCGACCGTGGAGGCCAATCAACATCACCATTTTTTGAAATAACTTGTTGTGGAAAGAGGTCTCGCAGTAATTCCATTGTAATCCTGGCTGTATGCGATGTGGCACCGTCTTGTTGATACCACATGTTAATCAAGCCCAAAGCATGCAGTTGTGGCGTTAAAAAGTCTTCAATCATATCACGATATCGCTCATATCGTTACGCCGTTTTCATTTTCAAAGAAGTAAGGTCCAATGATTCCTCCTGACCAAATTGCACACCAGACTGTTACTTTTAATGGATGCAAAGGTGACTGATGAATAATTTGAGGGTTTTCCATTGCCCAGAACCGACTATTCTGTTTATTCACATATCTATTCAAATGAAAATGTGCCTCGTCACTCATTATGATTTTTTCATGAAAATCGGGGTTGTCATGGGCTAGCTGTAACATCGTATTGGCATATGTACGGCGGTTTGGTTTATCGAATATTTTTCCATAATAAATTTGCCACGTGTTTACTTCACGACTGCCAAATATGAACTGTCAAGACTAATGTTTACCAAAATGGCGGCAAAAAAAAGTAGTATACGTTCCCGGCGGACACCCTGTACATATGTTTGTTGTTTTTTTTTGTCTCTTTTGTTCTTTTCTCAATTATTTTTATATAGTACTATGAGGAATTCACAAATGACCGTGTTCATGCCGTTATTTGTTTTTTATGGAGACCTATGTATATACATATCTGTGTACTTAAGTACAACCATTTTTGTAATGTTTCGTTCAAAAATCAATGAATAAGTTTAATAAAATAAATTAACTAAACTTTTTGATAAAGAAAATATTAGCTTCTGTTTCAAACCTCGCAAAAGATGCTCTATTTATCATATTGCTCATTGTATAATTTCTCCTCAGTCGGCGCAACAACCCGGATTTCTATCAGTTGCGATTACCGAGTTCGTACTGTATATGTTTTTTACTTGGTGACCCTTCTCTTCCAGGCGATTTTTAATGTCTTCGATGACTGTAGGGTGGTGTATGTTTTGTAGTATTATACAATATTACCACAGATAATAAGCATACAGATGTCGCATGCATATGGGAAAAAGTGATGTATGGAACCGAATCCATTAAAAAAAAGCTTTTTTTAAAGCTTTAACTTATTTGTAAGGAGACAAACAAAATATCTCTTTTTCTTTACCCTTTCTCTATTTCGCTTGAATATGCGGATCGAAACAAAAAAATGTATGTACAATGTACTACGCAGCTGTGTGTATCTGTATGATGCGTGGAAGATCTTTTTCCTTACGAATAAAATATCGTTGTTTGGGGAGATGCGTGGATTTTTGAATAAATATAATAATTTGAATAAATAAATATAATATTTTTGAATAGTGTATATAATATGTAGGTTAAGTTAAGTTAAGTAAGGTGGCTGTCCTGACAAGGTCAGGACACATTTAGACCACTTGGGTCCATTGTGATACCACGCAAAGTTATGACCCACGGAGAAAAGGAAGTTGTTGAAATTACCGAAAACGGCAGTCAATTCAACGTTTTCCGGTCTTAGTTTTCAGCTAATAGCATAAAATGTTGAATTTACGATTTTGCTTAATTGTTGAATCAACTACCAGTCTGTTGAATTTACCGGGTAAAATGCGTTCGAAAATAAAAACATAATGTTATGCTGATATTAAAGCTCTTTCAGTAAAATCAACTACAGTCGACTCCGCTTAACTGAAACACCAATTTGCCACAATAATTTTTTCACTTAAGCGGTATTTTCTCTTAAGCGAACTTCGGATAACAGAAAAAAATTTCAATTAACCGGAGTTCGGATAACTGAAAAAACAATTTCACTTATCCAACCTGAAAATCAAAAAAAATACCAACAACATCATTTTTAATATGTCAATATTTTATCAAAAAAAAACCTCGAAACAAAACAAAACTTCGAAACGTGTAAATAAAGAAAAACAAAAAAATGGAAAAATTAATATTTTTATGCTAATTTACAGCTCACATTTAGCACAGAAAATAAACTTACAGATAAGTTTATTATCTGTGCCTTTAGGGATGGGCGCATTCAGTTATTTGATTTCAGTTATGCGGAGTGGTTTGAGTATAAGTTAATAATTTCTGTTGTAAAAGTTTTTTCAGTTAACCAGGTTGTTCAGTTAAGCGGAGTAATTTGTATGAAAATTGTGAAAAAATGCTCCGTGACAAATTTTGTGTTTCAGTTAACCGATTTTTTCAGTAAAGCTTAGTTCAGATAAGCGGAGTTGACTGTATTCATAATACTCATAATCAACAACCAGTTTGTTGAATTCACAGTGCAAACAGCGTAGCAAGCAGTTGTTTCAACATACTTGTGTGTTGGTAAATCAGCTTCTATTGTAAATTGAACTATTATGTGTGTTGAATTTACAGATTTACAAGTCCTGAAACCGTAGATTCAACAAGCAATTTTGTTGTTTTTCATCCCTTTGCAGCCCTTGTATTTTAGGGAAAATTTAACCAGAAATCTGTTACATTTTTTATTGGGGAAAAAAGCTATAAAAATACACTTCAAATATTTGTTTAACCCTACACTGCGCAGTGTAGCAGATCTGATACAACAAAATTCAAACGTCGCCATTACACTGTGGAATCAAAATTTTCCTCTGTTGCACTTTGTAGATGATCTGCTACATTCATTTTGTAAGTCCATAAGTATGTTTGATATTTGACATTTGGCTTATTCGACTTTGTAAGAGCTGACTTCGGGTATTGCAATTATAAGCGGGTACAAAACGTTGATTTTTTTAATTATTTTTTTAGTATTTGCAGGAACAAATTATATAAGAAAATATTTTTTTTAGTCAAAAATAGAAAATCGCGCAGTGTAGGGTTAATACATTTTTTTTATTTTATGATTTACATGAGAATATTATGGTACTCCATTGAATAAGAAAAATTAAGTAGATGAAATATAATAAAACAAGAATATACAACACTGAGAACAGAGTGATGCTTATATAAAATGTCGTCAATATTCGTAAAGCATGCACTTACAATATTGCTTTAAAGAAGGATTATTATTAAAGGTTGAAGGGTTGAGCTCTTGAAATGTGGGCGCCGTGGCGAAAGTGGTTAGTGTGTCGGATCACTACGCATGAGGTTCCAAGTTCGAATCCCAGAAAACACCAAAAAGTTTTTTCACGGTCCCACCTCTCGCGAGCGTCTGACAAACATCCGAGAGTATTGCTGTCACGAAAAAGCTTCTCAAATCGCCGTTCGGATCCGGCACTAAACAGTAGGTCCCTTCCATTCGTGTGGAAAGTATAACGCACACAACATGAGTGGTTGCGAGAAGCTAGGCCCTGGCACTTTAAAGAGCTGTTGCGCCAAATATTTGTTTTTTTGTTTTTTTGTTGAGCCCTTACTTTTACTTTCCTCACTTATTCTTTACAATTTTTCTTTCACCTCCACTTCTGTCGTACCCACAAGGAACATAGCATTAAGATGTTTTTATTCTATATCTATTTCCTGGTTGTAGCAGGTAATGCAACGCTTTAAATGTCTTAACGTTGTTTAGATCTACAAAAAAAATATAAAAATTGGTAATATGCATGTACATATCACTTTATGGGCTTGCATTCCTACCTTCATTATGGTCATTAAGTATTTTGTTTCTTGCTTTTTACAGCAGCGGCAATTTTTTTTTTACTTCTATTCCTCCACCTAGAATAAAAGCTGACTGCATTATTATGAGCACAAGTGAAATCTATTTAAATCTGAGAAAAAGAAATATTTAATTCCGGTTATTGGAAAATTGTTTAAAATTACTTATCTTTGTCCATAAGAGTGCTTTAGTAAAGGCCACTCTCTAAGAATATGAGTAACATTTGATTTCCACGGTTGGCCAAGGTTCTTAATTATGTAATAGCCAAAGTTTGTAGGAATCGTTTTGTGTGTCGTTGACTCTTTCTTTCTTTTCTATTAAAAATATTGCTATCACATCAAATGTTAAAGTTTTACAAAACCGAATTGCTGGTAAAGCTAAATAACAAAATCACTTAATACTTAAGTTTGATAACATTTTATATTCTTAAACTCGAAACAAACACTTTGGACTGGGAAATATTTTGCTGCATACCGATGATATTTAGAAAAGGATTTATAAAGATTACTTACGTGCTAATTCATTGCATTGCAATGGTTCTTGATTACCAGCTACGTTAGAATCCATTTTCGATTTAAAATATTTCACTGAACACCGTGCGTGCAAAGCACGACCGGACTTTTTAAGCGTTTCGAAAAAGTAATGCTTAAAGGCACACAAGAAACTTACGATAATCTGATTAGAATTTTACTGATACCTCGGTAATAATAATGATTCAACTACTGGCACAAGGAAAAATCGGTAGAGTCGTCAAATTTCTTGTACATTACAGGAATAGTCTTATACAATTGGAACTGAAATGACAGTAAAAGCAACTAAAAAATTAGTTGAAATTTTGTTTTATCGAAAAATATATTTCGATAAAATCAACAAAATCCCGTCGTTTTTACAGATATTATTGTTATTGAAAAGTATTCCAAATCAACCCATTCATCGGCTAAATTCACTTGAAATTGGCGATTTTAACAGTTTTAACTGTTGATATATATTTTTAAAAGACATTTTTTACCGATTTGATTTTGACAACTTTGAGCTGTTGAATTGACTTTTTTTTTTCTCTCCGTGCGAGGAATCATCGGTTTCCGGGGAACATTAACCTTTCTGCGGAAGGTACTGGCTGAGAATAGCTGTGCCTGAAGTGGCTAGAAAGGGTGACTGACTCAACCAACCCTAAAGTGAATGTGTACCGGGTAGGTATAGTGTACAAACAAGTATTAGGGTGATTGATTTAATCTGAACCCCTGTACTGGTGTGTAAGTTATAGGCAGGTATAGGCCTAAGTGAACCGTGCAGGTGTAGATGCATAAGCGTAGTAGAGTGACTTATTCAATCGAACGTCATTTAGAATGATACCGTTATCCCATGCGGATCTGTCAGGGGTGGTGGTATTGTATTTGATATTGAAATCGATAAATGGGGATATGTAATCTGAGATTGGAATTTTGTAAAATTTTTAGGTGGCCGCTTTGTGAGCTTGACTACTAGAGAGATTTCCCAAGTCTTAGGGCTGCTTTAGATGATTATTTTCCAAAGATATCAATGGGAAAAATGTTAAGTTGAGTTTCTAAGGTGGCTGTGGGAGTGGACCTGAGAGCCCCTGTGATGCACCTACATACTTATGTCCTGTATCCCCTTGTGGGTCCTAGGGCCTCTACTACGCCTACGCGCCATCGTGTACGGTTTCTGGCAATGTGTCTGAGTTCTCCCCCACTTTTCCCTAACTGCCGTGCCTCCTTCTCGACTGTTCTGCGCCATGTTTTCCGCGGACCGCCAGGTCTTCTGCCATCCTGAGTTAGAGGGTTCCATTGCATAGCATGGTTCGCTATGGAGCTGTCACCCTTTCGGAACGTGTGACCAATCCACTGCCACTTCCGCCGCTGGATAGTTGTGCCTATTGGTTCCTGACCCGTTCTCTCGTAAAGGTGTTCGTTAGAGATACGATTGGGCCAGAAAATCCGTAAGATATTGCGCAGACACCTATTAACGAACGTTTGCAGCTTTCTGGTGATAGTAGTGGTCACTCTCCACGTGCTGCAACCATATAGTAGCACGGTGCTCAAACTGATTGCATTGCTTCGCCATATTTTGGACAACATCCCGAACGCGGACTTTGCTTTGGCGATCCTGTTGGTTATATCCAGTTCGGTTCCACCATCGGTCGAGACAATACTCCCAAGATACTGGAAATCCTCTACTCTCTCTACCGGTTGTCCAGCAATGCATATTTGAGCCGATGAGTTAGTTCCAAGGCTAGTCAAACGGTAGTGCATGCGATCATATGAAAACACAAGCATTTTCACTCAGCTGAGGCCTACCAACTCCTACTCTCAACCTCCACGCGGTGACAGCCGGGTGCCTAGTACCTTAATCCAAGAAATGGGTAACCAACCCCGTTTGGCGGATTCTTGGTGGCAGCAGATGAGAGAGGGGGGGAAGAGTGCTTTTCTCACTAGAGCACTTCTTCCTGTTCCAGGCGGCAGCGGACGAATTCCCTAGACGGAGTCAACGGTGGCGTCTATAGTTCCAGTTAGGTTGAACTTAGTGAATACCTTGCGCGAGCTGCTTCGACGTATTCGGATCACAGGTCGGTAAGGAATTTCCAATGTTGGTCAGGACATTGGAATAGAGATGGTGGCGGAGGAGCCCTTAATGGGTCAACGGCAGCGCTCATACTCCCGTAGTGGACTACTGGCACCGGTGTACCTGGCCCCTCGTCCTAGGGGAATAATTAAGGAACTGGCCCTCCAGGTTGGGGGTTGTGCCGTCGGGGTAACTTCCCTACCACGTAAAAAACGCATGGTTCCGAAACAACCAAAAGCCTCGGATAAGGATGACCCAACTAATGACGACCCCAGCAAACGAAATAAGGACAACGACCTTCGGATCTGTACGTGGAATGTTCTGTCCCTTTACAGACCACGTGCAGCTGAACAACTAGCAGAGGCCCTAGACTGCTATAAAGCAGATATTACCGCCATCCAGGAAGTGCGATGGGATGGGCCAGGCAAAAAGAGGATGAAAAACTGTGACATCTACTACGGTGATTGCTACAGAGGCAACAGGCAACGCTTATTCGGATGCGGATTTGTCATACGCGGCAGACTTAGGCAAGAAGTCTTAAGCTTCCGACACGTGAGCGAGCGTATTATGACTATCCGGATCAAGGCTAAATTCGCTAACATAAGCCTAATATGTGTTCATGCCCCCACAGAAGAAAAGGACCCTGCCTCCAAAGAGTGTTTCTACGAGCTCGACAAAACATACGAGCAATGTCCTAAATACGACGTTAAGATCGTATTGGGCGATTTTAACGCCAAAATAGGAAAGGAGGACGTCTTCGGTAGAGCAGTCGGTAAGCATAGCCTACACGACACCACGTCTGATAACGGACTAAGGCTAATTGATTTCGCTGTGGAGCGAAATGTCACCATAGCAAGCACATGGTTTCCTCATCTCGATATTCATAAGCAGACATGGCGGTCCAATGATCATGTCACGATCAACCAAATTGATCATATTGCGATCGACGCAAGGCATGCCTCCAGTATTCTGGATGTCCGGACCTTCCGAGCGTCCAACATAGACTCGGATCATTACCTTGTTGTAGCCAAGGTACGAATGCGGATATCCCAATCTGAGCAACAAAGAAGAATTACTGTGAGAAAATTCAACGTCGAAAAGCTACAATCGCAAGAGACCGCCAGACTCTTCGCTGAACGCGTGTCCCGAAATCTCTCAATCACCCCTATACCGCCAGCATCAAGTGCCGAAGACCAGTGGCAACGCTGCCAACATGCCATCAGAAACGCCGCGACTGATGTGCTGGGTCTCGCTCGCCCACCACCGCGAAACCCCTGGTTTGACGAAGAATGCCGGCGAGTGCATGCAGCAAAACAAGAGGCATACAAAGCGGCGCTGCAAAGGAAGACGAGAGCTGCTCGTGAGCTCTACGAGCAAAAGAGATGGGAAGAACATCGGCTTCTCCAAAAGAAGAAGAAAGAGCATGAGAAGGGCGCGTTTGAGAATATCGAGAGTCTATACTCCAGGAACAATGTACGGAAGTTTTACCAAAAGGTAAAAAGAACGTGTCAGAGAAGTAATACCCGTACAGAAACCTGTAGAGATGAGAATGGAAACCTCGTAGTAGAATCACAGTCGGTGCTGAGAATATGGAAAAACTACTTCTGCAGACTGTATAACGGCGACGAAGACCAACATCCCACTGTTAGGCAGAATGAACCATTCAACATGGACGATGATAGTCAAAATTTCCGTCCACCTGACCAAAACGAAGTGAGGATAGCAATATCCAAGCTAAAATCGAACAAGGCTGCTGGACCTGACGGTTTACCGGCCGAACTTTTCAAGGCAGCTGGGGATGAATTGGTAGAGTGCATACACCAACTCATTTCTAATATTTGGTCAGAGGAGTGTATGCCTGATGAATGGAAACTCAGCATCGTTTGCCCGATCCACAAGAAAGGAGACCCCCTCAACTGCGCCAATTATAGAGGCATCAGTCTCCTCAACATCGCGTACAAGATCTTTTCTGCGATATTGTGTGAACGCCTGAAACCTTTTATCAACAGCCTGATTGGACCCTATCAGTGCGGTTTCAGGCCAGGAAAGTCCACCATCGATCACATCTTCGCACTTCGGCAGATCCTGGAGAAAACCCAAGAATTCCAAATCACCACCACCTCTTTATCGATTTCAAGGCCGCCTATGACAGCATCTATAGAGAAGAGCTTTATAGAGCCATGTCTAGTTTTGACATCCCTGCCAAACTTGTCCGCCTGTGCAGGCTGACGATGGAGAACGCTCGCTGCTCCATCAAGGTCGGTAATGACCTCACCGAGACCTTTGATGTCAAAAAAGGCTTTAGACAAGGTGACGCGCTGTCATGTGACTTCTTCAATATTGTACTTGAACGGATTGTGCGGAACTCACAAGCCAACACCGGAGGCACAATCTATTACAAGTCTGTACAACTGCTTGCATACGCCGACGATATAGACGTTATCGGAAGATCTCAGCGGGCTGTCACCGGTGCTTTTGCAAGCATTGAGGTGGAAGCGGCCAAAATGGGTTTGGCGATAAACGAGGGCAAAACCAAGTATATGCTGTCAACTAGAAGGGAAAACCAACATCGACGAATTGGACAAAACGTCACCGTGGGCAGCTATAACTTCGAGGTAGTAAGGGACTTTGTCTACCTTGGCTCTGCTATAAATTCTACAAACAAGATCAGCGCAGAAATCAATCAGAGAATAACTCTTGCCAATCGCTGTTTTTTTGGGCTTATAAGGCAATTCAACAGTAAAGCCCTATCGCGAACAACTAAGGAGACTCTATATAAGACCTTGATCATCCCAGTCCTGCTTTACGGCACTGAAACATGGACTTTATTAAAAGAGGATGAAGATATCCTTGGTCGCTTCGAGAGAAAAATTCTTCGTAAGATTTTCGGTCCCGTTTGCGTTGACGGGTTTTGGATGAGAAGATTCAATCACGAACTATACGAGCTGTACAGCGACATCGACCTAGTCAAAAAACTGCATATTGGACGTCTGAGATGGCTAGGACATGTAGAGGGAATGGACACCAATGCTCCGGCCCGCAGAGTCTTCGAATCTAACCCCGAGGGACGACGCAGTAGAGGGAATTATCGCCGTAGGTGGCGCGCACAAGTTCAAGGGGACCTCGACCAACTTGGAGTGCGCAACTGGAGGCAATTAGCTAAAGACCGAGCTAAATGGAGAGGCTTGTTGGTTGAGGCCCAGGTTCACCCCGAACTGTAGCGCCACCTAAGTAAGTAAGTTAGTTCCAAGGCTGATGATTTTAGTTTTTGTCGTATTGATTTCCAGGCCGACGACACCTGCCTCCCTCTCCACATCTGCTGTCATTTGGTGGAGGTCCATAATTCTGTGGGAGAGTAAGCATACATCGTCTGCGTAGTCAAGATGTTTCAGTTGAGATGTAAGAGTCCATCGAATTCCTCCGTTTCCCGTCAACAAAGCTGCATGAAGCACATCGCTAATCACCAATAGGAATAATATTGGTGAAAGGATACAGCCTTGTCTTACCCCACTTTGGTTCTCAAATTCCTCAGACAACCTCCCCCTGTGCAGAACGTGACATTTGGAGCGTTCATATGTAGCTTTGATAATAGCAATTAGTTTATCGGGAATGCCTCTCCTGCGTAAGGCACGCCAAATAAACTCCCTGTTGACACTATCGAACGCCTTCTCAAAATCGATGAACAGCAGGTGCAGTGGCGATCGATATTCAACACACTGTTCGATGATAATCCGCAGGGTGTTGATGTGGTCGGCACAGGAGGATCCAGAGCGGAAACCTGCTTGTTCGGCATCGAGTGTGTCTTCGAGATGTTGTTGGGTTCGCTCAAGGATGATTTTAGCTATTATCTTAGCTACAGCAGGTAGCACGAAGATACCCCTCCAGTTTCCGCACTCCATTAAATTTTCTTTCTTAGGAAGCTTGACGATCATTCCCTTTTTCCACTCGTTAGGAAAGCTCTCAGCTTCCCAAGCTCTATCTATAAGTGGAAGCAGAAGCTCAGCCGATGTTGTTGGCGTTGCTCGTAGGAGCTCTGCTGGAATACCGTCAAGTCCTACCGCCTTGTTGGTTTTGAGTGCCTTGATCGCGGTAATGATCTCATCTTTACTGGGAGTCGTGGTGCGTATTCGGGTACTTCTCACCTCGGGCATCTCATTCTGATTTGGGAGCATATCGCTAGGGAATACACGGTTCAAAACCGTAGCAAAATGCTCTTTCCATCTCTTGAGCTGGTCCTCATACGAAATGAGCAAGGAGCCGTCTAGGCTTTTCACTGGGTGTTGGCTGGAGCTGCGACCACCTGTCAGCTCTTTGGTGATTCTGTAGACAGTCCTGCTGTCGCACCTCCGTGCAGCTTATTCTGCTTCTGTAGCCAGCGCGTTGATGTAGTTGCGCTTGTCACGTCGTACACTACGCTGAACTTCTCTCATCTTCATGCGATATAGGGACTCTAGCTCGCTTCTCCCTGCTGCTGGGGTAGCTGCAACGCGAGCTTTCAGCTGTTTTCGTTCGTCAATCCGTCTCCAGGTATCCTCGGAAAGCCACGCCCTATGTCTTCCCTGCGATCGACCGACAATTCTTTCAGCACCAGATGTAAAAACATTCTTCACAGCACACCAATGGTCTTGGATGGTTGCGGGCATTGAGCTGCTGATTGCTTCCACACCTTGCGAAAAGTGCTCCCTTAATTGTTGGCGCACTGAGGGATCACTAAGTCTATCGATGTTGAACCTGGGCATTCTTGTGTTGTCGTGGGATCTTCGAACTGCAGCAGTGCGTAGTTGGAGAGTAGCTATCATAAGATGGTGATCACGTACTATCCCCACATCTGCCCCTCGTCTGTTTCGGACGTCCAGGAGACTGCTTCTACCTACATACTAATCGCTGTACTCTTTCGACAGAGTTTGTGTTGCACCTTGTTTCAAGTGCAGGCCACCAGACGAGAACGCCAAAAATCAGAATTGGTTCTACCACCGCCAGGTACAACCAATGGACCTTTTTGTGGTTGAAGACCCCATTTAGTACCTATAGCCTTTTTACAGGTGTAGATGCCGATTTCTGCTTTCTTGGTTCGATCTTGAATGTTCTGTTTCCAGTTAAGTTTACTATCAAGGGTTAGCCCTAAGTATTTTGCTTTGTTTTTAAAGCTAAGTTCCGTATTTGTAAGTTTAGATGGAGCTGTGATCGGGATTTTGAATTTCCTAATGAATAGTACTAGTTCAGTTTTGGACAGATTTACGTTAAGCCCAACGCTGTTCATCCACTTTGCTACCAAATTTAGCCCCGAATTCGTTAGATCTCTTAGGGCTTGGGTGAATTAACCTGAAACGGCTATCGCGATGTCGTCAGCATATGCTACAACCTTGTAGCCTTTATTTTCTAGTGAAGTGAGTAGTTTATTCACTACTAATGTCCAAAGTAGCGGAGAGCGAACACACCCTGGGGTGTGCCTCTGTGCGCTAACCTGTTGGTTGAGCAGTACCCGAGCTCGGACAGAATTTGTCTGCTGTTCACCATTCTTTTTATCCAGATGCGTAAACAGCAATCAACCTCCAGGTCAACGAGCGCTCTTATGATGGATTCTGTATTGACGTTTTCGAAGACGCCTTCTATGTATTTCAAGGAAAGACACCATAGTTTATTCTTTAACGGCGTGAAATTTTTCAATGGTGCCTACTGTAGAGCGGTTTCCACTGAAAAGCCTTTCCGGTAAGCATGCCGGGAGTTATTGTAGATAATGTTTGTACCTTGAGTTTTGAATGAATGAGGAATAAGAAGGTTTTAAGGAAGAAAGTGGAGAGGCTAATTGGTCTGAAATCTTTCGGAGTGTAGTGTGAGGTCTTACCGCATTTCGGGATGAAGACCACCTTCACTTTTTTCCATGAGGAGGGGGTATAGCCAAATTTAAGGCAGCTCATGAAATTTGGGAAGTGACCGAAAGAATAAGATCGCGGATACAAGCTGCCGAAATGAGGTTTCTTCGCGGTTTTGCTGGAATAACTCGTAGGGATCAAGTGCGCAACACCAAAGTACGCGAGGTGCTACTTCTCCGAACAGAACGATCTATGCTTCGATGGTTTGGTCACGTATGCGTATGCCCCAGACGGGCTTCCAAGACGTGCCATGATTGCCGTGCCATCAGGTAGGCGACTCTGCGGTAGGCCTAGAAAAATATGGTTGGACCAAGTCCGACATCTGTCCTGGAGTCATCTAGGGATTCCTCCTGATGAGTTGGAGTCAATGGCGGAGGATCGAGAAGGATGGAGGGTATACCTGAGCATCCTACCCCCGCGACCTTCATGAAGGATTAGCGAACCATTTAAAATGTATGTATGTATGTATGTATATATATGGATACTACTTGAAGAAAGTACTGTATTTGCTCTTCATTGCTAGTCAATGATGAATTGTACTTACAGATAAGAGCCACGCTTCGTTCAGCCGAGTGGTTAATTGCATAAAGTTTTTTTTTTACTATTTGGAGACCATTAACGCAAGAAGCCTGGTTCATCCAGTCTTTTGGATCCACATTTAAAAAGATGTTTCAAGATCTTTCTTGAAATTTATTTGCCTTTATATAATTACTTTCAGTTATTTGCTATGGATTTTCATTCGTCATTATCATACATTTAATTCAAATTTAGTGATCTATTTGCAATTGGTGTAAATTACGTAATTGTTAACGTAACTTACATCACAATTTTTAATTCACTGTACTTTGATCGTACGTTATCATAATCTCTCATTAGTCTTCAAATTAATTACTGTGTGAGACGATCATGCTTAAGCCCCTTCGGGTAGGGGTCAGAATATACCCGAGGTAGGCATGCCTGTCGTAAGAGGCGACTAAAATCCACCCTCCGTATACCGAGTATGGTGTATACAAAAACATGCAATGAACAAAACAAAAGATTTTAATACCCCAGGTGGCAGTCCAGGTACACTGGCAAATCCACCCTCTTCGGAGGTCGGCTCTACGGATTCTGGGGAGAAAAGTACAAGGGTATCTCGATCTCCACCAACAAGATCGAACGTCTCCGGAAAAAGAAGTCCGCCGGAAGCGCAAGCGCGTGAAAAACGGGACTCAGCGAAAACAAAAAGCATTCAGGAGAAAAACGACGTACTCCGTACCAAGCTTACCGAAATGGAGCTACTCTATCGTGAGCTTAAGAAAGAAGTAGATCTACTCAGGCAAGAAAATAATGCCTTAAAAAAGTCGTATCTACAAAAAGAAAATACAGTTAGCCCACAGCGCTCACCTAGTCGCGAATACCAGACGGACGAAGAAGAGCTAACACGTGAAACGAATTGGATCGAAAAGAAACGACCTAGCAAAAAACGCAAAGCTGGTTCGTCACCAGAAGTCGAGCCACAAAAGGATGAAAAGCGCAAGGAGTTGCACGAAAAGCAACAACAAAAAAAATTACGTCCTCCGCCACCGATAAACGTCGTTGGAATTACGGACTACAACAAGTTGCATTGCCTCCTTAAAGGAACTGCGACATCGAAGTTTAAGGTGACATCTCTGCGAAACAATACGTTGAAAATCAATGTCGATGATGCCGATGGTTACCGATCAGTATCCCAAAAATTTAATGCCGAAAAGATACAGTGGTATACTTATGAAAATAAGTTAGAAAGACCACTGCGTGTTGTAGCAAGGGGACTCCACCCCTCGTGCACCAAAGAAGATGTTATAAACGACCTTCAAGACAAAGGCTTTAAAATTCTTGATGCCGTCAATATTATCAAGAAGGAGAAGCAACAGTCGGAGGGAGATCAGGAAAAATTGGTAAGGCGTGGTCTTCCACTATTCATGCTAAGTTTCGATAAAGACGAAAATAAAGATGTTATTTATGGTATTAAGACTATTTTAAACATCGTGGTCAAAATCGAACCTATGCGTAAGAGCTCCAGATCGATCCCGCAGTGTAAGCGCTGTCAAGGTTTCAACCACACGCAGACTTACTGGCAGAAAGAACCACGATGCGTCAAATGCGCACTTGAACATCTCTCAGATGAGTGTCGCCTGAATAAGCAAACCCCAGCCACTTGTATAAACTGTAAAGAAAAACACCCTGCGAACTATCGAGGTTGCGAAGTGGCGAAAGAGCTCCAAAAAAGGCGCGATACGCTCAAAAATTCCATGGGCACGAATCCAAAACCAATTAAGAATAGACCCAAAATAGCTACGAAAAAAGCAGCGAAAGATAAAAAATCCGTCAATATTCTCTTAAGATCGGGTAATGAAGAAAAACCCAAACGTAGTAGAGAAAAGGTGACCGGAACTAAATCCTCGAATATTGGCGTGCAGTCTTATGCTCAAGCGGCGATGACAGCTAATGGCAAGTACAAGACCGACAGCTCACGGGAGATCAAAGCAAGAAATCGTCCAATTTCTAACGTAAAGACTCCTGCTCAAGCTGCGATATTGGAAAACGGTGATAGAGGTAGCTCACAAAATCATGTATCCCATGTTTTTTCCCTAATTCTTGCGAAACTTGAAGAGCAATCCAAAACAAACAAACTTATTTTCGAGAGAGTAATTGCATTAGAAAACAACATTCATAACACGCGCACTTCAACCAGAATATGAAAGAAAGGATTAAAATTCTTACTTGGAACGCCAACGGGCTTATCCGAAGACTCGACGAGTTAGAAATCTTTATACGAGAAAAAGACATTGATATATGCTTGGTCTGTGAAACTCATCTGACAAAGCAATCGAATGTTAAGATAAGGGGATATAGCGCGTATCACGCCTTCAACCCATCGGAAAGAGCCAGAGGCGGATCATCCTTGTTTATAAAAGAATGTATCGAACACTCAGCAGAAGTAAAGATTGAATTAGAAGCAATGCAAGTAAGCACGGTACGCGTTAGAAATAGACCTTTTGCTTTCAACATTTCGTCTATATATTGTCCACTGCGATGTAAACTTGAAGAAAGTGATTTCACAAACATCTTCGACTTCCTTAGACCCAATATTATTATTGGTGGTGACTTCAACGCGAAACACCCCTTCTGGGGTTCAAGGTACGCCTCTCAGAAAGGTAGAAAGCTTTATAATGCGGGTATGCAATACAGTTGTGATTTTCACTCGACGGGTAAACCAACATATTGGCCGACTGATAGAAATAAGATACCAGATCTGATCGACTTCTTTGTTGTTAAAGGAATATCTGGCAACTGTATAAAAGTTGAAGAAAGCTTTGATCTCTCCTCTGATCATTCTCCAATCATTATGACGATAAGCGAAGCTCTGGTTAAAAAAGCAGGCCCGGCCAGATTAACCAGCGCGAAAACTAATTGGGATAGCTTCAAAAAAGATATTGAAGCAAATATTGAGCTGAGCGTATTACTTAAAACGCCATATGAACTTGAAGTTGAAGTTGATCGCTTCGTCGAAATCCTACAGAAAGCCGCATGGAAGAATACTCCCAAACCTAAGAAAACTCCGGCCAGTTATATTCAAACTTATCCGCAGGAAATAAGAGAAGCGCGCAAAAAATGGCAACAAACTCGGGCTCCGCAACATAAAGCACATCTTAACCGTTTGTGCAACTCACTAAAAAGATCTATTAAAGACCTTAAAAATAATGAAATGCAAACTTACCTAGAAAGCTTAACGGCAGAAAAAGATTCTAATTACTCGCTTTGGAAGGCTATAAAAGGTATTAAAAAACCTCAAATTCAAGCCGCCCCAATTAGGAAAAATCAAAACGAATGGGCCAGGCATGATAAGGAGAAAGCGCAAGTTTTGGCCACCCACCTGGAAGAAACTTTCAAACCGTTGGGTGGACAAGCTCTTATTCAAAATATAAATACGTCATATATAGCCAATAGCGTAATAGGAAATGCAACACTTACCGAAATTAAGGAAGAAATAAAGAAAATTAAACCTAAGAAGGCTCCTGGATACGACCTAATTACGGGAGAGGTTCTTAAAGCACTGCCAAGAAAAGCTCTAATTAAGCTTCTGTTCATTATAAACGCCGCGCTTAGACTACAATATGTTCCCAGTCAATGGAAAGTCGCCGAAGTCAGAATGGTCCTTAAGCCCGGAAAACCTCCGAATGAAAAAACGTCTTATAGACCGATTTCGCTTCTTCCAATTATATCCAAAGTGTTCGAGAGAATATTGATTAGGCGAATACAGCCGGTTATAGAAGAAGGGCATCTCATTCCGGATCATCAATTCGGATTCAGAAGTAAGCATTCTACAGTTGAACAAGTACATCGAATAACACATGTAATCGAAAAATCACTTGAAGAAAAAAAGATTTGTTCAAGCGTATTCCTTGACGTCTCTCAAGCCTTTGATAAGGTTTGGCACGAAGGCTTAAAGTTTAAATTACGACAAGCTCTGCCAGAGCACCTATATAATATTTTGAAGAACTACCTTACGAATAGACTATTCCGCGTCAAATGTGGAAACGAATATTCGGATTTTAAGGAAATAATGGCTGGGGTGCCGCAAGGAAGCGTTCTTGGTCCGGTCTTATATCTATTATACACTCGTGATATACCGCAAGTAGAAGGCACTGAGCTAGCTACATTTGCCGACGATACTGCTATCTTGGCAGTAGGTAAAACGGTCGAAGATACTACAGAAAAACTGCAAGAAGCTTTGGATAGAGTAAATGAATGGACAAAGATTTGGCGAATCGCACTCAACGAGACCAAATCTGTTCATGTAAATTTTACTTATAAGAGAGTAAATAATCTGCCGATCTTTTCAAACTCGGTTCAAATTCCGATTGCAAACGAGGCTAAGTATCTTGGAATGACACTTGATGCAAAGCTGAAATGGAAAACGCACGTTAAGAAAAAACGCAAAGAACTAGATACTGGTTACTTGGAAAATATTCCAAGCTTAATATAGAGAACAAACTGCTTTTATATAAGCAAGTGCTAAAGCCTGTATGGACATATGGTATACAACTCTGGGGTTGTACCAAAATAAGTAATATTCAAATTTTACAAACTTTTGAAAACAAAGTGCTAAGAGGTATTGTAAATTCGCCATGGTATATCAGAAATAGCGATATCCATAGAGATCTTGGCATTAAAACTATAGAAGACGAAATTCAAACCTACGCGAGAAAGCATAGAAGTCGACTAGAAAGTCACGTAAATATTACAGTCCTCCAAGTTTTGGAAGAAAGAAATTTACTGCGCCGTCTACAAAGAACCAAACCTTTAGACTTAGCGCGATAAGTAACCGCGTCTAAACTGCGGAGCTGGCAGGAACTTCTAATGGGAAGGTATCTGCAAAACGTCCTTATTACGAGAAATGAAAACTACTTGATAAGTCGAATACTTAGTTGTAGTAAAAATAAAAACAAGTCCATTTTGAAGGGAGGTTTTTTAGTGGGTAAGAATCCCACACTACTATGAGCACGCGCTGTCGATCCTCATAGTGTCTTGTTGAAGATTTTCACCTACCCTCGAAAAACAAAAAAGATCATGCTTAAGCGAGAGTGCGCTGCTGCTTCGAACTCCCGATCTTCCGTGCACTCGATCACTTGGATCTCGATCGTTGCAGACACCACATCTTGGCTAAGTATCACTCATCTCGCTGTATATGGTATTACTATATACATTATATTATATTATATTATAATTGAATAAATCGAACTTGTTATTGCATATCCATCGTTCCTATTCAATTATCTTCGGCGCAATAGCAAGTAATCCCTTAAAATTCCCAATCATAAATTTTGCTGGTCCTTTCGTAGCCGAATAATAAATTTGTGCGTTATATTATTATGTATGCTAAACTTTATTGAAAAACCATGTTCTGATAATTTGTTGCTGTACTGTGTGGTAGAACTCAGACAAACAAATCGCGGTTTATAATTAAGCAAGGTGTTTCTGCGCAATAACGCTCGGCGTGTTTCACCTGGGTTTTCAAATTACCTACGTATATACATATATGAACACTTAGACATTGCAAAAAATATGAACTCGTTGGAAATCACCTTTTCCAAGCTTTGCAGATTCATTGCAGTCCGCCGTGTCGCGTTTGTATTCGATGGAACGTCGGTTTCGAATCTATCCGGACTTGTACCGTCAGTATTCCAAATTTATGCAGGAATGCTTTGAACTTGGCCATATGGAACTAATCCCTCGCGACCAAATAACGTACATTGCTTATCACTTTTATCTCCCCCATCATGCGGTGTTGAAACCGGAAAGTTCGTCAACCAAACTTCGTGTCGTGTTTGATGGTTCGGCTAAAGGCTCGAATAGTCATGTGGCTGGAAAAATTGTTCGGTCTGTTGATGATGATTTGCCCTTGACATCGATTATCGGGAAAAAAGTACTGTGAATCAGAAGCAATGACAATAATAACAAAAAAATCTTCCCAGTTATCCCGGAGAATAGCAGAAGCATAAACAACTGAGCTTCAAGAACCACTACACCAAAAATCTTTCTCTCTCTCTCTCTATCCATCCTTTCCATCGCCCGCACTGTGTGTAAACATGTTAAAGGTATTCAAAACCCTTTGAGTGCGCGCAAATTATAAAAAAAAAAAAAAAAAAAAATCCACAATCATTAAACAGCCAACTCTTAATCGGTCCGCCAATTCAACGCGATTTAGTTGGTGTGTGTTTAAGCTTTCGGCAGCATCGGTTTGTTTTCACGGCCGATATTGTTAAAATGTTTCGCCAAATATGGATTAGTGAACATGATACTGATTATCACCGCATCGTTTGGCGTGAAACTCCTTATGAACCGGTCAGACGTTATCGTTTACGGACCCTCACGTTTGGCACAGCATCTGCTCCGTTTCTGTCAGTTCGCGTCCTTAAGCAGATTTCGGATGACTATCAATCTCAATACCCAAACGCGGCTCGCATCCTGTCAAACGATGTTTACATCGACGATATCTTGACAGGTGCAAATTGCATCGATAATTTGCTAGATTTGCAGTCTGAATTAGTCGCGTTGTTATCGGTAGCTAATCTGAAACTTGGAGAACGGAGTTCGAATTGTAGGGCTTTGCTCGCTAAACAAATACCTGAGGACTGCGAGTATTCATTCGTCGACCCTGAGCGTTCGCAATCCCTAATCAAAGTACTTGAAATGTGTCAATGTTCATCAAGGCGAAACCTACTTTCCGAAATAGCTTGTATATTCGACCCACTCGGACTCTTGGCTCCTTCCGTTATTCTGTTCAAAATTATGTTTCAGAAGTTATGGGCATCTGAGGTAAAACTTGGTTGGGATGATCCCCTGCCTACTGACATATCCGATAGATGGATGATCTACCGACAGCAACTTCCATATTTTGAGCAGATTTGGGTTCCGCGAAATATGTTTGCATCGGAAGGAGGTATAGAACTTCATGGCTTCGTGGATGCTTCGTCGATAGCATACGCCGCGGTCGTTTATGCTCGCTCAAATACCATTACAGGTGATTCCAAGGTCACCATCACGACAGTAAAAACTAAAGTGGCACCAATCAAAACCGTTTCCATCCCCCGTCTATAACTCTGTGGAGCACTGCTACTAGCGCGGTTATTGTCTTTAGTTAAATCGGCGGTTACTGCCAATATATCAAAGACATTCGCGTGGTGCGATTCCGAAATCGTGCTTCATTGGCTTTCGTCACCCCGTCGTCACTGGACAACTTTCGTTGCCATTCGCACAGCAACCATTCTGGAGACGACTCCAAGACACTCATGGTGGTATGTCCCGTCGAAATCGAATCCTGCAGACTGTGCTTCTCGCGGTGTGTCTCCTTCCGATCTATTCAACCACAAGCTATGGCGGACTGGTCCATCCTTGCTATCATTATCTGAAGAACACTAGCCTAAATCGATATTTTCTTCAGGACTCGCGGAAAGTGACTCGGTTAAAAGGGACGAAAAAATAACTTTATGGCATGTATTGGTTAGGCCGTTTGATAGTCATGTCATTCATTCATTCATTAATTTTCAATGGCCCGCTAATCCTTCATGAGGGTCGCGGGGGTAGGATGCTCAGGTGGACTCTCCATCCTTCTCGATCCTCCGCCATTGACTCCAATTCATCAGGGGGAATCCCTAAGCGGCTCCAGGAGAGATGTCGGACTTGATCCAACCATCTATTTCTAGGCCTTCCGCGAAGTCGCCTACCTGATGGCACGGCAACCATGGCGCGTCTTGGAAGCCGGTCTGGGGGCATACGCACTACGTGACCAAACCATCGAAGCATCGATCGTTCCGTTCGGAGAAGTAGCTGCTCAACGCTGAGCGCCTTGCGTACTCTGGTGTTGCGCACTCGATCCATACGAGTTATTCCAACAACACCGCGAAGGAACCTCATTTCGGCAGCTTGTATCCGCGATCTTATTCTTTCGGTCACTACCCAAATTTCATGACCATAGGTGAGAGTTGGAACATACACCGAGTTAAAAACCGATAGCTTAGCTTGGACACTAAGTTCGGCCTTCCTTATAACAGATTGGCCAAGCTCTCTCAAAATTAATCCAGCCTGACCAATTCTACAGGATAACTTGGCATTGCTCCTCCCATCACTCGTGAATAAAACCCCGAGGTACTTAAACTTCTCCACCTGCTTCAGTGGGACTCCACTAACATGCAGAGTGCACTGAATGGGTTTTTTTGGAAACGACCATTACTTCCGATTTGTTCACGTTGGTCTTCATTCCAGCATCATTACAAACGGATACAAACCTTTCGAGTGCGCGCTGAAGTTCGGTTTGAGAGGACCCAAGGATGACCAAATCATCCGCAAAGGGCAGATGACTAATCCTTAGGTCTCCCACTTTGAAACATTTTCCGCCACGGCTGCGCTGTAACATCCAATCCATATATACAATGAAGAGGAGAGGTGACAAAACGCACCCCTGGCGGAGTCCAACGCCCACAGTGAAAGGTATTGATTTAACACTGTTTATCCGAACACAGCTTCTACAGTTTGTATATAAAGACTGAATCGCCCTTAACAGGGAACCAGCAATCCCATACTCCTGCAGAACACTCCAGAGTTTGCCTCGAGGAACCCTATCATATGCTTTTCCTAAATTCATAAAACAAGTGTAGACAGGTTTGGCATATTCCCAGGCCTTTTCAAGAACCATTCTGAGAGTGAACAACTGGTCGGTTGTGCTTCTACCGGGACGAAAACCGCACTGCTCATCCCCCAAACTGTCCTCAACCACAGCTCTGGAACGCTTTTCTAGCACCTTAGCGAAGACTTTTCCAGGGAGACTTAAAAGAGATATACCCCTATAGTTGGCGCAATCTCTTTTGTCCCCTTTTTTAAAAAGAGGAACTATCACCCCCATTTGCCAATCAGCAGGTGTTTCACCGCATTCCCAGGCCACTTTAATGACACGCGAGAGCCATTGAACTCCCTCTTTACCTAAAGCCTTTAGCATTTCTGGCCGAATTTCATCCACACCAGCAGATTTGCCAACTTTTAGCGCTTTGATCGCCAAAGTTACTTCCTCTACCATAGGACTACTTTCCGCCTAACTCTCGACCATAGGTCTGTCATCATCGGTGCCCTGTTCGGGATTGAGCAATTCTGAAAAGTGCTCGCTCCATCTGCGTAAGATGTCCTCCTCATTGGAAAGAAGTCTGCCGTCTTTGGATTTGACTCCTTCAACGATATTCAACTTTTTTCCTCTGAGTCGGCGGACGGTCTGCCAGAACATCTTATTTGCAGATCTGTGGTCACGTTCCAATTTCTCGCCAAACTCCTTCCAAGACTGTTCTTTCGCTGTTTTTACAGCTAATTTGCAAGTTCTTCGCGCCTCAGTGTACCGATTTCGAGAATCGGAGTTCCCCAAGTGAATCCACACCTTGAAGGCTCTCTTCTTCTCTCTGATGGCTTCTTGAACTCCGGGCGTTTTAAACCAAGCAGTTCTTTTCTCACCACCAGCCGCCACACCAAGCCGCTTCGCTCCACAAACATCTCCCGCAGAGGCAATAACCGCTGTTGAAAACAGTTGCCATTCTTCCTCTACATTTGATGGAACAGTTGGAATTCGTTCAAACCTCTCAGATATTTGCCGCGCAAATGTCTCCCGTATCTCATCGTCCTGTAACCTCTTCCATCGTATGCGTGGAACCATCCTTGGTTTACGCTTTGGTAGGGGAGGCACTCTCTCGCTAAGATACAATTTGCACACCACTAAGTGATGATCAGTTGACATTTCGGCCCCTCTCAATACGCGAACATCACAAACCATTCTCTTCAGACACGATAGTACCACAAATAAATCGATCAGCGATTTCTGCTGAAGACTCTGACGGTACCACGTGTATTTGTGAATGTCTTTGTGCGGAAAGATAGTGTTCATGGTGGATAAGCCATTTTCACAACAAAAATCCAACAACCTCTCTCCGTTCGCGTTTTGATCAGGATCACCGTTCCTCCCAATCACACTCCCCCATGTCATAACATCTACACCCGCATGAGCATTGAAGTCACCCATCAGGTCAAAAGAATCCATATCTGCAAACTTTTCAAGGGCAGCATCAACTTCATCTAAGAAAGCTGCA
The DNA here is from genome assembly GCA_945910035.1 of Brachypalpus laphriformis. Lineage (NCBI taxonomy): Eukaryota > Metazoa > Arthropoda > Insecta > Diptera > Syrphidae > Brachypalpus > Brachypalpus laphriformis. Next base: position 58,680,495 of record OX246755.1, read on the forward strand.
TACTCTGACTGCACCAATGCCAGAGATGATCTTTCAAGCTTGAGCTTTAAGATCGCAACTCTCCCTCCTAATGGTATTCACTCCAATACTCTGTCTATCAACATGGGACTTGTGACTATCCCCACTCCCGCCTGACCAGACATTGAGGGTGCGGCTCCTGACAGGAAGAGCTTCCACCCATACAAAAGGTCCACAGTTTTAGAACCTCTCTGCTTTGCTGAAGAGACGCCAACTATATCTAGTCGACTTTTAACAGCCTCCCTAACAAGCTCAAGATCCTTCCCTGTGAGCGATGAGACGTTCCATGTGCCTATCCTAAGTCGATGCCGTTGTCGAATCTCAGAGAATCCATCTGTGCCCCTATCGGTGCACAGCGCGCTCACCCCTTGACCCCCGTAATGGTTCGCGAGACCATTGACAGGAAGCTCGTAGCCATTTCGGGTTTGACCCGGCCGGCTGCCGAGAGGGACAGGCCGACCACCAGACGCTCGCATCCTGACACCCTTCAGGCCTGGCTCCAAAGGATGCCCTGGCTTACCAGGCTTGGCAATATCCGGGGCCGGTCGTCTTCTTCTTGTCATCATGGGGTGTGCGCTTTGTTAGTCATGTCATTTAAAGTTTAATCGACAAAATCTCTTCATGGCAACGGTTGCAAAGGATTGTCGCGTACGTTCTTCGGTTCGCATCGAATTGTCGGTTAAACAAATTTCTTCGAGTTCATCATGGTCTAGGATACTCGGAAATCCAAGGGGCAAAAATCGACATCTTCAATCTTTTGCAGATGGTATTAAACACTTAATTAGTAAGAAGCAACTCTCTTTGAAATCGTCGCTCTTGAGATATTCAGCATTTTTGGACAACGATGGAGTTCTTCGTGTTGGAGGACGTTTAAAACACGCAACTGTGTCACACAACATCAAGCACCCAATTATACTACCTAAAACTAACCCTGTTTCCTCCCTTATAGTACCAGACACCCACCAACGCTATCTACACACAAGAGTATCGGAAACGTTCGCCTTCATACGACAGTAATTTTGGATTTTGGGCAGCCGGAATCTTATTCGCAAAATCATTCACCGGTGCAAGCCTTGCTTCATGCAGCGAAAACACACGAGCCAACAGATGTTGGGCGATCTACCATCGCATCAAATTCAGCAAATTCGTCCATTTTTTAACACTGGTTGTGACTATGCTGGGCCTATAACCATCAAACTATCGCGTTGTCGGAAGCCAAAATTATCGAAAGCCTACATTGCGCTGCTTGTGTGCATGTCTATGAAAGCTATCTATATGGAGGTCGTAGTGACCTCACATCCGATCCATTTCTCGCAGCTTTGCGTAGATTTGTGTCTCGTTGTGGAATGTGCAGTAACATCTACAGCGATAATGGCACGAATTTTCAAGGGGCTCGGCGGTGCCTAAGTGAAACGCACAACATAGTTTTGGTTCAGTCGCATAATGATGCTATCGTTGCTGCTCTCGCCAAGGATGGTATATCGAAGCATTTCATCCCACCATCTGCGCCACACTTCGGTGGCTTGTGGGAGGCTGGCATCAAGCCAGTCAAACTGCACTTTCGCCGTGTTATTGGCTCTTCAATCTTGACGTTTGAAGAACTTTATACAGTTTTAACCCAAATTGAAACTGTACTAAACTCTCGTCCTCTATGTTCTATGTCTGATTCTGACCTAAATCCTTCCCCATTTTAATTACTGTTCTTCAATTATTTATATGTGCAATAACGAACAACAAAATAGACTTCAAGTACTACAAAATAGAGCAATGCGAACGATATTGAAGTGCAACTACAGAATTCCAAGACTAAAACTGAACGCGTTAAAAATTGTATTTAAAGTTAAAAATAACCTATTTCCAGAGTATTTACAGTGAAATATGTGCTACATAACCAGCGCTAGGTATAACCTTAGGAACGCAGATGACTTTCGTCTACCTTTATATAGAAGAGCAAGTACCCAAAACAACATTCTCTACAGAGGACTGCAGTTATTCAATAGTCTTCCAGTCAATTTAAAGCGTGAAACAAATTTTTATATTTTTAAGTCGAGAGTGATAAGCCGTTTAAAGAGTGATTTAGTATAATAATTTATTTCAAAAATGTATATGTAATATAATAATAATTATTTTCATAATATGTATACATTTGTTAAAAAAGTTTTTTTATAAACTAATAAAATTATTAAAAAAAAAAAAAAAAACTCATGCTCATTTTCTCGTAGGTGAACCCCTAATATCTATTCCTGAACCCATTCAACCAGAGATATCGCCTAATCGCCTTATGCATTTCAAACACATCCCAAGGATTCTGGAAGAGATGGCACATGGAGTACTTAACCACCCTGCAGAAGGGACCTAAATGGCAACATTCCAGAGCCGACATCACACTATACTTTCTCCTACCAAGTGGCTTCTAGGCCGAATAGAAGCTATTAACCCCGGCGCCGACAGACGTACACGAGTGGCTACTGTAAGGACATCAGCCGGAACATTTATCCGCCCCATCACCAAACTGGCCTTACTACCGATATCCCGAAACTCGTTCCAGAGCGGCCGGGATGTTTGAGGTTTAAATCAAAACACAATATTTTTGTTGATCAATTGAAACTTATTTGCCTTTATATAATTACTTTCAATTATTTGCTATTGATTTTCATTCATTATCATACATTTAATTTACATTTAATGATCTATTTGCAATTGGTATAAATTATGTAATTGTTAACGTAACTTCCATCACAATTTGTTATTCACTGTACTTTGATCATACGTTATCATAATCTCTCATTAGTCTTCAAATTAATTACTTTGTGAGACGACCATGCTTAAGCGAAAGTGCGCTGCTGCTTCGAACTGCCGATCTTCCGTGCTCTCGATCACTTGGATCTCGATCGTTGCAGACACCACGCCTTGGATAAGTATCACTCATCTCGCTGTATATTACTATATACATTATATTATATTCTATTATAATTGAATAAATCGAACTTATTATTGCACATAGTCTATCGTCCCTATTCAATTATCTTCGGTGCAATAGCAAGTAATCCCTTAAAATTCTCAATCACATCAAATAAGCATTACTTTTTTTTCCTTACCATTCAATTTCCCTACTACTGATTCTATCTCACCAAAAAAATATAATAATCCTTTCGTTATTCCCTTGGTGGGGTGAAAGTTGAAGGAAAATGAAGTGAATAAACATGCATCAAAAAAAGCTTATCTGATAGCGCTTTGAGCAAAAGCTTTTTGTCGATTAATTATTGTCGGTTAGTATAGAAAATTAGCTCACATTTTTGTATGGGCATGTGACATCTGTATGCTTATTATCTGTGATATTACTCTGAATCTTCTTTCATCTTTTGGTCTGAATGTGTAATACCTTGTATCGTTTTTGCGTAGCATATTTATAATTGTTCTGTAGTGTACGGAGTCTGAAGGTTGAACTCGGATTTCGTCATTACTTAGTACCTTTAGTTCGAAATTCTCTTTTGCGATGTCATTTAAGGTATTGTTCAGTGTTTTTATACATTCAACACCATGAACGTACATAGATTGGCGGAAGTTTATTGGGTCTTTCATGTAGTTGCGGTTTGTCAGGTTGGATAGATTTGTCGACAGGTATACCTATTCCCTTTTTTACTGGATTCTAGGTCTTGGTCCGGATTGAGGATTGCAAAACGGTTAGAGGAGTTTGTGACCGAAGTCTTGCTTAGCCAATAGTTCAATGTCGTTTGATTTTTATGTTTGAATTTTTTCTCGTTGTTGGTATTTTCTGTTGTTTTAATTGGAGATAAGCGGTTTCTTTTTTGTGTTATGAGGTTGCTATGAATATTATCTGTTGTGAGAATATTAGAAGTGAAGATGGTCTTGTTTTGTGTACAATGGAGTTTATTTTTGCTATCCGTGTAAGCAGATGAGTTATTCCTTGAGCAAGTTATTGATGAATTTGCAATAGAGTCGGTTATTATTGTCGATGTGTATGAGCTTATTGGTGTTGTGGTGGTAAGATTTGTTGTTGTCGTTACTGTAGCGGTTGTAGTTGTTACAGGAATGTTAGAACAGATATTGTTATTAGAAGAAGAAAACGAGCTCATTCCACGAAATGAGCACGCCAAAATTGTGGACAGTTGGTAGTCGTTGAAACAACAGAAGAGAAATTCTAAAAAAAAATGAATTTACCTCTCAAATGTATAGCGATGTTCCAGCGTAGGAATTTCAGTTGCCTGTGACGTAGAGCGTAGAGAGCTTTACGGAATATAAAAGAGTTTTATGCGAAAGGAGTTACTTTGGGATTTCGCTTTGATTTTAAGAGCAATATTGACACTTGTGCTACACTGACTAGGGTTGCCATATGAAACAATATAACGAGGTTAATGTTCCCAATTTTTTCAAAATATATTCCCGGGTGATTTCTAAATTGTGCTATCTTGAAACCTTCAGGTTCTGCATCTGATGCCGTTGCGCTCCTTCTGCCTAATGCTATTACTACAACCATTGTTTACAGTAACTTTAACCAGGGTCCTTTCTTCCGCTTTTACTTACTTTCTTGAGTGTTGCACTGAATTTCGTCTGGTAATTCTATTGGTGGATTTTTATTAATTGGATCGGACCTTAGTAATGTTGACAAGTAGGTAGTTGTGGTACGCCGATCAGTCTGCTTATTGCCGCCTTGTATGCCCATTTGTTCCTCGTTATCGCTTATTGGTAGCAGACAGATCTTAGTAACAGGCCTTTTGTAGATCTTGTTATTTGTCTAAATGTGCTATACTGCGACAGCATTCTTCCTATGAGATCTGGTTCCGACGTAGATGTAAAGGTGTTGACGTGCATCTTCTTAACTTCTTCGTTGGTACGGTGCGATGTGGGGTCGGTTTAGTTCGCTTCTGCTTGGGCTACCCAAGATGGACCTGCCCACCAAATTGAGTGTGTTTTGAGTTCTGAAGGCCATAGTCCTCTGGACGCACAATCCGCTGGATTATCCTTGCCCTTTACAATGTGCCATTTGTTTGAGCTTAGTATCTTGGTTATTATCGTAACTCTGGCCGCTACGTAATTCTTCCATTTGTTACGGTTTTCGGTAATCCTTGCTAAGGTTATTGACGAATCAGTCCAAACATGTGTTTCCAGATCCTTTATTTCTAATTTTGCTTTCGTCTTTTGAAGTAATTTTGCCAGCAGTACTGCTCCGCAAAGTTCAAGTCTCGGTATTGATACCTTTTTAATTGGGGCCACCTTTGTCTTAGCGCCACAAAATCCATGTAATTCTATGCGGTTTTTTGCTTCGTAGTGGATCCATCGTGGTACTTTAATTTTAATCTTATATAATCTTAAATAGTATAAAAGCAAAGCCGATTTTCCTTGTGAACACCGCTTCTCGAAAACTACTAAAGCAGGTACTTGAAATTTTGCCTAGCTGCGAGATAAGAACATCCCAAAGGAAGAGTTTCTGTTTGTTGGAGGAGATTTGAATGGACATGTCGGGAAGTCAAACGAAGACTATGAAGACTGCCATGGAGGACTAGGATATGGCACCAGGAGCCTTCCTGGTGAAGACATCCTAAGCATGTGCAAATCACACGGTCTTATCGTGTTTAATACCATGTTCATCAAACAAAGCCGACACCTGATCACTTACAGCAGTGGTGGAGATAAAACGCAGATTGACTACCATTTCGTAGCCAGTTTCATGAAGCCTCGGGTTAAAGATTGCAAAGTGATCCTGGGAGAGGCGATCGCTCGATAACACCGTCTCCTGCTAACAGAAATTTTTATGAAAACACCGAAGAACAGCAAACAAACAAGGGCCTCTGAGAAAATCAAGTGGTACAATGTGGACAAAGAAAAAGGCGAGGCTTTTGTTTTCGTAATGAAAAATTACCTCTCTCACACTATCAACGGAGCTGAGGATGAAGAGTGCAGAGCACAAAATATGTGGGATTACCTACAGCGAACTTGCTTAAAGAAGGCCAAATCACTGCAAGGAGCTTCAAAAGGCCACCATCAACACGCCAAAGAAACGTGGTGGTGGAGTGATGAAGCTAAGAAGGTGATAAATGAGATGAAAGCGGCTTTCAAAGCTTGGTCAAAGTGCCCCTCTAATAATAGTGACGAAAAAGTTCGCCTCAAAATGGAATACAGATGTTGCAAGAACAAAGCGAAGAAGAAGTGCGCCCATCTTCAAGCTGAGAGTACGGAGGGCCTGTGTCGGGAGCTGGATAAAATATCTTCCCAGGCTATCCAGGAGCTGCGGAGACATAATATGAACAAGAGCTCAACCATCTTCAAAATATCCGCCCAAGGTAGGAGGAATGCTCAAGAGATTCGCTCGCCAAAGTTCATTAACAATGCTCATGGTCAGCTTCTTGTAGATGACGACAAAATTCTGCAGAGGTGGCGGTAGTATTCTGAAGAACTTTTAAATGAACAGTTTCCCCGGCTATACTTTCCACCCTTGACTGTGAAGAAATACCCGACATTACAGTCGAAGAAGTCAGTGAGGCGGTCAAATACTTAAAAAAAACGTAAAGCGGTTGGGCCAGACGAGATGCCATCTGAGTTCTGGAAAAAGCTGGGAGACATCGCGTTCGGATGGTTCAGAATTCTCATCTCCAAATTTGTGAGAGGTGATCGAATGCCGAATCCATGGAGGAAAAGTTACCTTATGCATGTATACAAAGGGAACGGAAGTGGACGCTCTGGAGGGAAATGTGTATCGCATTAGTTCAAAAAGACAGAGTACTTGTGCTTCCCGTTCTCTGATCCACTCAGGCCTATTCCAGACATTAATGTGAATGGAACAGTGCTTCCCAAGTGCGAAAAGTTCAAATATCTGGGATCTTTGATCAGTAGCAAAGCAACTTGTGATGACGACATCAATCATCACGTAAGCGTAGGGTGGATGAAGTGGCGAGAAAATGCCGCTATCTTCTGTGACAGGAAAATGCCACCTAAGTTGAAAGGAAGGCTCTACACCGCAGTTGTGCGCCCAGCGCTCACATACGGTTCACAATATTGTACGATGTACAAAACGTATGAGAGTAAATTAACGGCAGCTGAGATGAAGATGCTACGCATGACAGCAGGAGTGACAAAGCTCGATCGAATAAGAAGTTCGAAGATCCGTGGAGGCTTTTACATCAAGGAAACCACCATACAAAAAATAGAGCGCGACCGGCTCAGCTGGTATTGCCACGTTCAAGGAAGAGATCATTTGAACCCTGTTAAAAAGGCAATATCAATGCACGTTCCAAAGACATCGCGATGCAGGAAAGGCAGGCTTATAAACGCCTGGATCACACAAATTCGACGACATCGGCATTTCATTGGCCTCAGGAACCGAGTGATCCAAAATCGGCAGGCCTGCCGATATTTTCTGAGGTCAAATAGGCGAACTCCACAGGCGGTTCAGTAGAAATGCGGTGAAGTGGGAGGGTTATGATCCCTTATTTTCGGATCATAACCTCGCTGATAAAAGGAAGAAGAAGAAGAAGATGCGAGATAAGAAATAATTTCCCGAAATTCAAGGTCGAAGTGGCATAAAAGGGGTTGAGATCGAATTTTCCATTTGTAAATATTGATTCCACAGTCGCAGCTCAGTACTGGCTCTCAGGATTAAAAAAATAAAAAAGAGGTGAATTTAGTAAATTCGCCGCTGATTCATTTAAAGTATAAAATATCGTTCTGCGTTGCCCTTTGGCTGAGAAATCCTAAAAACAATTAATCTAATCATCGCCCACAATTTTCCTTCAGTGGAGACCACGGCCAGCAGTCATGCAGCAGTGGCTATTGTTGCAATAGTATGTGTGTGTGTGAGTATATGGGCGCGCTATCCCATGATTATGTTTTGATCTTCAGTGTGTGATCTCTTCCAGTGTTAAAATTGAAAAAAAAGCATTATCAGTGCCAAATCGTAAATTATCAGTGATATTGTAAATTTTATTAATTAAGATATCCATGTGCTGTCAAAACTTCATGCAATTAAGAGACTTGGGAAAATACGCGTACGTACATATCGTCGATCCAAATGCAAAGTATCGAAAGCGTAGCGTAGTTAATAATTAATATTTGGAAACACACAACAATTAGCCTGTAACGTACATACAATGACGAACAAAAAAGCATTGATTGTTTTATTTATTTCATGTACAGATATGCAAGATATGCCTTTCCTAAAAACCAGGGATTTTATCATCCGATAGTTTGCATTTGGATTTTATCATTCGATAGTTTGCATTTGGATCGACGTTATGTACGAGGACATGCGTATGCATGTGTAGACATAGAACTATTGCAATATTTTTCCATTTTGTTATATGAGATGTTGTTGATCGTTGGATTTGTCCATATTTTAGAATGTTTTAATAAATTTAAAATAAATTATTAACATGGTGGGGTAGGCAGTATATTGAAAGTTGAATACTCATACTTTGAGTCTATTTTCCTATGTTTTAGACAACAAATAGAAAAAGTTAAAATGTTGAAGATTACGCAGAAGAACACTAATACGGAAAAGTATTAAACCGCAAAAGTGGTGCACCTATGAAAACTAATTCGAAACGCAAGTAAAAAATACCAAAGCTGATTTGACAAATGTAGTTTTTTACTGTTACTTTCTGTTAAATTGTACCAACAGAAGTAGTTGGGGTACAAATTGTCGATGATTGTATTATTGGCAAGTGTTTTTTGGAATATTATTCAGACGTTTTCTGCTTGCGATTTATTCATTAAGAAATAATTTCGGTTATATTGCATTTAATCCTTATAAAACTTAAATTAATTCAACATAAATAATAATTCAAAGAATTGAACTGAGTTAAAATAAGTTATCATACCATATATTGTGAAATTTTTGAAGTGAAGCTTCTTAGCTACGAGTAATATTTTATCGAGTGCTACGAAATAAAGTGAATTATGAAATGTGAACCCGGTATTTTGTTTTTTTATTTCTGAATTTATTGTTAAAAGAATTAATAATAAATTAGTGTTTAAGTTATAAATTAGGGACAAGGGAAAGGTAAAAACAATGAGTGTTGTCGTTTAAGTAAATTTAGGAGCGATAGTAAAGTAAATAAGAAGTTTCACTTCCAACGCGTAAAAGTTTCATGCACGTTCGTTTTTATTCCGATTCCATACTAATATATTTATTTATGACAGGTAGATATTTTCACATATGCATATGTATGTACTTAGGCATGTACACTAATAAAAACGGGGTAAGTGTGAAAAAATGTTTTTCTCCTGTTACTACTTGACAAAAAAATTCTTATGCAGTGTATGATTTTGATGAAAAATAATTATACGTGAATCAAGAAATTTTATTGATAGATGGTGGGAAGGTGCTTCACCATGTGGTACTTATGAGAGGATATGGCGACTGCCTCTTTTCTTCCATATCTTACGGTGTAAAGGGAACGGAAGTGATGGCACTCGAGGTGCATCAGGAAGTTGTTGATTACGTCTCAACAACTGGAATAGGTTCGCAATTTGAACGGCAATGTCGAACGGCAACAATTATTCGACAAAAGGAGAGTATATTGCGGACATTGGTTTATCTGGGACATTTGGCACAACTTGTGAGTTAGTGGCAGCGGGAGAAATTTTCCCTTATGAGTTCCAGATTTTTAGGAGTGGTGTTATGTTTGCGCAGTTTGGCCTGTAGAAGGTGAAGTTAGACTTCGGTTTACTAGAGAATTGTTTGAGGGACATTTCGATATTTTATTTCCAGCTGAAGAGCTAAGCACCACCTGAATGTCAAAACACATAGCCTCTCTGCAAACCATACCAACATCCTTACCATCAAAACGGAATATAGTAAGGGTTAATGACGCCATACGCAGGGCAAGAATTAGACAATCCACGGCCATATACAGCAAAAAAAATTACCGAATTTTTAAAATCCACTCCTCAAGTTCGCAATCCAACAGATTCTAACACCATTGAAATCAGTCAGTGGGAACAGAAATCACTTTCAGCCTTTAATTATAGTGTTTTTGTTGACTATCCCGGTGATAAAAGTGTGTGGTGTTTATATATCACATAGAATATACATTTTCATTATTATCAATTTTATTATTTTCCTGCTATTGTATTAACTTTAGAAGTAAAACCTTATTATATATTACTTGACACATTGTAAACACTGATTATTAATTTAGTATTAAGCTAATATTAAGTATGTATGGAAATACCTTATGAATAAAGAGACAGTAGCAGACGAACTCTACTTCGGCGAACACGCCACATATTGGTGACCCCGGTGTAAGTAAGAAAAAAAAAAAACAAAAAAAGAAGATGGGGAATCAAAAGGAATCCGAGGAATCAAAAGGCTCTGATACTACAACACCTGAAAATCATGATAGACCGACGGAAATCGCTAAAGTGTACATAAGAATTCCACCTTTTTGGCATGCAAAATCAGAATTATGCATGGCACAAGTGGAGTCCCAGTTCATCGCAGCAGGCATCACAAACGAAAAGACGAAATACCATACGGTAGTAGCTGCTATAGAAAGCAACATGTTGGCACAAGTTAGTGACATAATCGTCAACCCACCAACTACTGACATGTACAAAACACTGAAAAGGCGACTAATCGACCAATTCGCGGATTCAGAGCAAAAACGCATAAAAAAATGACTGCAGGAGCTAGAACTGGGTGACATGCGCCCATCACATTTATTACGGGAGATGCAGGATCTTGCCGACAAACAAATGAACGAGGGAATGCTGAAATCCATTTGGATGAACAGGCTACCACCAAATGTACGTTCCATTATTTCGATCAGCAATGATCCACTCGACAAGGTAGCCCTCCTCGTTGATAAAATCATCGAAGTCAACGACGATACGCCAACATTAAATGCCAAGGCCGCCAACAAAAATTTCCCCACCTTCAACAAACGCGAACCTCAGATAGCGGAATTAAAAATGGAGGTCGCAAGTCTTAAGACACGGCGTGGCCAACGCTCTAGGTATAGAGAAAGAAGCACATCTCATTCACGTATACGTTCACAGTCTGCAGGTAACCAATATGACATACGTTGGTATCACTTCAAGTTTGGCGATGACGCAAAGAAGTGCAGAAACCCATGCAAAAAAGCTTTAAATTAACACGTCTGTCAACACTGGCGGCAAATGACAGACGAAAATATACCAGCCGCCGTTTACTCGTGGCCGATGCCAACTCTAACCTAAAATTTCTTATCGACACCAGAGCAGACGTCAGTGTCATTCCTCCTACCCGTGCGTAACGCGAATATCCAGATAACAATTTATTTTTATACGCCGCATATAAATCGCCAATTAAAACATTCGGTGACACTACTCTAATTCTGAGTTTGAGACTACGAAGACAATTCAGGTGGACGTTCGTAGTAGCCGATGTGTCACACCCAATATTGGGGGCAGATTTTTTGTCGAATTTTAACATCCTTGTCAGCCTGCGACACCGAAAACTTATAGACGGTCTAACGGAGGCGAGTTGAGAATGCTCACTCAAACGAATAAAGAAGGTATTTAATAACTTGTCAAGCATTAACCATTCACTCCCGTTCCAGGACATACTAACCGAGTTTAAAGACGTCGCTCAAGGCAATCTGGAGCCTAATGAGACAAAACACGGCTTAACTCACCACATCATCACCAAAGGCCCACTTGTGTTTGCGAAACCGAGGCGGTTGTCCCCCGAGAAACTTCAAGCAGCAAAACAAGAAATCAAGCTGCTTCTGGATGCAGGTACATGTCGCCCCTCGCGCAGTCAATAGGCAAGTCCGCTGCATATGGTCAGGAAAAAGAATGGCGAGTGGAGGCCCTGCGGGGATTACAGACGTTCAAACAGAATCACCGAACCTGATCGACACCCGATACCCCACTTCCACGACTTTACTCACTCGCTTCATGGTTGTTCGATTTTTCCACCATCGATCTACGCCGAGCATACCACCAAGTGCCTGTTGAACCCGCCGACATCCCGAAGACGGCGAACCCCATTCGGTATGTTTGAATTTCCTTTCATGTGTTTTGGATAACGAAACGCCGGACAGACTTTCCCGCGTCTTATGGATCAGATACTTTGTGACCTTGAATTCGCTCGTCCATATTTGGATGATATTGTAATATTCTTGCTGGGGTTCGTTTAAATAAAAGGTGCAGGAATCTTCAAAAGATACCAATGGTCCTTACCATTGGTTATGCCCGATTCATATATCTGCCAATGCCATCAGTGCTAGTCAGTATATGCCTACGGGCTAAACTTCACCCCTCAGAGAGGCACTATGAGAACCGGCTGCGCGTACTCATAGTAGTAGGAAGTTCGTCCCTCTCATTTTTTTTCATTTTTGTTATGACTACGAGTAAGTTGCCTTAACAAGTAGTTTACGCTTCTGTAGTGTTAATCGCGTTAGGTAGGTAGCTTTCCAGTGAAGGCACCTACTAATACCGTCATTACATGCGGTTTTTCCTTACGGCGCTAGGTCGAAAGGTCTTGTTCTTTGTAGTCGGCGCTCAGGGTTTGTCACGTCCATAGTACGGATTATTTCATTATTGCAGTGAACATGAAGATGGGTACGAAGTTTGCGAGCAAAGTTTGTTACTTCGTCCCTCAGGCTAGCAATTCCTAGATCTCTGTGAATATCACTATTTCTTATATACCAAGGAGCATTCACGATTGCTCTTAGTATTTTGTTTTGAAATGCTTGCAGTAGAGCCATATTGCTTGGTTTGGTACAACCCCAAAGTTGTATACCATATGTCCAAGACGGTTTTAGGACTTGCTTATACAGAAGCAGTTTGTTGTATACGCTTAACTTCGAGTATCTTTCGAGTAGCCAATACATTTCTCTAAATCTAATTTCGAGCTCTTCGCGCTTCTTTTTAACGTGTGGTTTCCACTTAAGTTTTGCGTCTAGGGTCATTCCTAGATATTTTGCCTCGTTTGCGTACGGTATTTGCACCGAGTTAATGAATATAGGTAAGTTGTTTATCTTTCTTAACGTAAAATTGACATGCGTTGATTTTGTCTCATTGAGGACTATTCGCCAGGTTTTTGTCCATTCGCATACTTTGTTTAAAGCTCGTTGGAGTTTTCCCGTTGATGATTCGACTGACTCATCCGTTACGAGGATAGCCGTGTCGTCTGCGAACGTTGCTACAACGGTCCCTTCATCTTGTGGTATATCTCTTGTGTAGAGCAGGAACAGGATTGGACCGAGAACACTTCCTTGCGGAACACCGGCGTAGATTTCTTTGAAATCCGAATATTCACTCCCGTGTCTAACACGGAAAAGTCTGTTTTCAAGTTAAGATTTCAATATTCTGTACAACTTTTCCGGTAAGATTACCTTTAGGTTATGCCTTAGGCCTTCGTGCCATACCTTGTCGAAGGCTTGCGATACGTCGAAAAAGGCGCTAGAGCATAGTTTTTTCCCTTCTAGAGCTTTTTCAATTTCGTTCGTTATTCGATACACCTGATCGATTGTGGAATGTTTGACCCGAAAGCCGAATTGATGATCCGGGATCAAGTGTCTTTCTTCAATTACTGGTTGCAATCGTTTCAGCAGAAGTTTCTCGAAGACCTTAGATATTATTGGCAGAAGTGAAATAGGTCTATATGACTTCTTGTCATTTGCACATTTCCCCGGTTTCGGAGCCATAATAACTTCGGCGACTTTCCATTGCCTTGGAACATATAATAGTCTTAAAGAAGCATCTATAATGTAGAGCAATTTAACCAGCACTTTTTTCGGTAGCTCTTTCAAATCTTCGCCAGTGATTAAATCATATCCCGGAGCCTTGTTGTTTTTCAATTTTCTTATTGTGATTCGAAGTACGGACAAGGATACGGTTTTTAGTTTAAAGTTGTCGGGTGCCGTATTATCATTCGGATGTTCGATCAACGGTTGTCCATCGAACGGCTTGAACGTTTCCTCTAAGTGATCGGCAAATAATTCTGCTTTCTCTTTGTCTTCTTTTGCCCATTCCCCGTTAGCTTTCCTAATTGGCGGCGAGTGCATTACAGTTTTCCTTGTGGACTTCAAGGCTTTCCATAGAGAGTAGTTTGAATACTTATCAGCGGTCAGACCCTCGAGGTAAGTAGAAGTCTCGTGATTTTTTAGGTCCTGCAGCACATTTTTAAGCTTGTTACAAAGGTGGTTCAGATAAGTTTTATCCGGTGGCGCGCGGGATTGTTGCCATCTCTTGCGCACTCTCCTCTTTTCTCGTATGAGGTCTTCGATTTCAGGCTGGTATTTGAGTTTATTGTTCCGTGCTTCTGTCTTCCGCAAAGGAGTGTTTTTCCACGCTGAGCTCTGAATGGCTTTGGCGAGTTTGTCGATTTCTTCTTCTATTTCGAACGGTGTCTTTAGCGGTACATTTAAAGCAACATTTTCCTTGCAGTCTCTTCTGAAAGCGTCCCAGTTAGTTTTGTTACTAGTTAACATAGGCGGTCCTTCTTTGTTTACTAGACTTCCACCTATTTTCAGAGTGATCTGAGCATAGTACATAGCATTCTTCGACTTCCCTCAAAATTTTAGTTAACCCTTTTGCGATAAAGAAGTCGACAAGGTCAGGGATTTTATTTTTGTCAGTTGGCCAATAAGTTGGCTTTCCTGTCGAAAACAAGTTCACCCCACGTTTCATGCTGGCTTTGTACAATAATCTGCCTTTTGTCGAATTGCATCTTGATCCCCAGAAAGTGCGTTTCGCATTAAAGTCACCACCTAAGCACATCAGGTGGGAATATTTACTGCTGGCAGGTTTTGTCAATAGATGTCGTTGCACGCAGTACCTGAGAATGTACTTGATACTACACTGCCCCCCTCTTAAACTTGTTCGTCCTGAACAAGATCATCTGGATTACTACCGTGATAACGATGAAGACGATCCAGGTGGACAATTTTCATCTTGCCTCTTACTCCACGCTGGACTCGAAAGACAACGTCATTCATGCGTGTGACCACTTTACAAGGGCCCTCCCAGTCTTGCTGGAGCTTAGGTGATCTCCCCTTTGGCCAGTGTGGGTTCTACAACCATACTAGGTCTCCCTCGTGGAAGCTGGACCTTGTTGCCTTTGTGTCGTACCTAGTTTTCATGCGATCACTCGCTATCCTTATCCTCATCCTGGTCCTCTGATGAATATCTCGAATCCTTTCCCTGAGGTAACTGCTCGACCAAACAAGACTTCGGATGGAGTATGTCCAGTAGTACTGTGCGCTGCATTTCGGTAGGCCATCAAGAAGAGAGAAATTTCTCGATCACAATCGGTAAAGTATATGGTGCTCTTCGATCGCTTTGGGTCACAAAAGATTTCACTCCTCTAAAAACTCGCAAAATGCTCGCTAAGACATTAGTTATACCTATCCTTACTTATGGATGTGAAATCTTTTGCAAAAGCGATGCTGTGAGCAAGAGAAAACTTAATGTGGCATATAACAATATCGCGCGATATATTTACGGTTTAAGGAGGTACGATCATGTCTCGAGATTTTCTAAAAGTATCTATGGTATGTCGTTCGATAACCTCTTAAATTTTCGAACACTTTTGCTACTATTTAATATACTTCAGAGCCTTCACCATTCCTATCTTTACAATAGACTTCAGTTCTCAGCATCAAACAGACTCTCACAGCTCATTCTTCCCCGGTTTTCGTGTTTGACATCCGAAAGGCAATTTCTCGTCAATGCCACCCGCTTATGGAATTCTCTACCACCCACTGTAAGAAGAACAAGTAATCTCACCGAATTTAGGACACGACTGCAATTATTCCTCTCTACATCCGATTAGCTTTCCGGTCTTTCTGAACCAAGATAATTTTTATGTTCTCTGTTCATAGCTTTTTTGTTTTTCTTCTTCTTTCTTTTTTCCTTAATTAAATTTTTCCTTACGTTTAATGCATTTAACTTTGATAATTGAAATACTGTGTTTTTTTTTGCTTTCTTTTTTGCCAAGCTCCACAAATTTATAAGATATTGTATCTTAATGTGTCAGCATATAATAAATAAATAAATTGTAAAAATTGTAAAAATTGTAAATCGCACTGGTGGTCTTCTACGACCTTGGAGAGATGTTCGTTTAAGGTTCTGTTGAAGCGCTCCACCATCCCGTCGGATTGCGGATGAAGCGGAGTCGTCCTCGTCTTTTGAATTCCTAGTTGTTGGCATACCTCTTGGAATATCTTTGATTCGAAGTTTCGTTCCTGGTCAGAATGCAGTTCCATGGGCACGCCAAATCTGCTCACCCAGTTGTTGACGATCTGTTCCACGATGGTCTTCGCTTCCTGGTTAGGAATGGCGAACGCTTCCGGACATTTGCTGAAGTAGTCCATGACGACTAGGATGTAACGGTTACCATTGTCGGTTTCTGGAAATGGACCAGCGATGTCAGCGGCAATCCATTCAAAGGGTGCGCCCCTTGCTGGGGGCACACCAACGCATTTCGGCACCAATCGTGTTTTCACCCACATAACTTCCGGATGCTCCATCATGCATCTCCCGTAGCACCTCGTGTACTTTTGATTGCGGCAAGACAAGCAGCATTATGAAATCTTTCCCGTCCGGCCTTTCCCATTTCCTTTTCAGTACACCATCTTGCACCTAAAGGGAGTCCCACTGAGCCCAATATGCCTTGAGAGTGGGGCTCCTGTCCGAGATATCTTGTCCATTTGGCTTTTCCCTAAACTCCTTCCGCACTAATATCGGCTCGATGTCTGGGTCTTCTTTTTGAGCATTGCAGACTTCCTCTGCACTCCAGCTGGCGATAGGCTCAGCTCTTACCCTTTGGATGGAAAGAAGGTTCTTCTCTTCCTGCAGCACACAATGCTTGCAGTTGATCTTACATGGTCGGTGGGATAAGGCATCAGCATTAGAACGAAGTTTCGCTTTACGATGCTGTATTCCATAATCGTACATCTGCAGCCGTTCAATCCATCTTGCGACCTGGCCCTCCGGATTCTTGAACTGCAGGAACCATTTTAGAGCCGCGTGGTCTGTGCGTAAAAGGAACTTTTGGCAGTAGTTCCTTTCGGGCTTGGAGAGCACTTTGCTGAAGTAAGGTACTACCTTCTCTTGGCCGTTGTGTACCTGCGAAAGAACCGCTCCGACACCGACGTTACTTGCATCTGCATCCACGATAAACATTTCTCCGGGAATGAGGTATGCTGGCGTTGGTTCTTCGCATAGTTGTTGCTTAAGGTTCTTGAAGCTTTTGTCGCACTCACCTGAACACTTGAATTGCCTTCCCTTTTCCGTCAGTCGGTGCAAGCTTTTCGCGATTTCGGCAAAATCCTTTACGAATCGTCGGTAGTACGTGGCGAGACCCAAAAAGCCCCTGAGTTGGTGTTTGTCTTTTGGAACTGGCCAGTTTTTCACAGCTTCCACCTTGTCCGGATCGGTTCGTACTCCTTCTGACGAGATAACGTGGCCCAGGTACTTGACTTCGGATCTAAAGAGGTCACATTTCTTGGGTTCAGCTTCAGGTGAGCGCTTCGAAGCCGTTTTAGCACATTCCTCAGGTTGTGGCGATGTTCCTCGAATGTTTTTCCTATCACGATCACATCGTCCAGATACACCAAGCAAGTTTTCCAGGTCAATCCACGCAGGACGTGTTCCATTAGGTGCTCAAAAGTTGCCGGAGCGTTCCGCAATCCAAATGAAATTACTGTAAACTGCCACAGCCCATTTCCTGCAGTGAATGCAGTTTTCTCTCGGTCCTTTGGATCGATTTGTACCTGCCAGTAACCGCTCTTTAAATCAAGGGTGGAAAACCATCGTCCTCCTGAGAGTGTGTCTAATGTGTCATTGATCCGTGGCAGAGTGTAGCTATCCTTTTTGGTGATGTCATTAAGTCTGCGACAGTCTACGCAGAATCGAGTGCTGCCGTCTTTCTTCTTGACCAATACAACAGGTGAGGCCCACGGACTCTTAGAACTTTCGATGAGCCCTTCTTTCTACATCGTTGACACCATATCCGCAACCTCTGTCTGTTTTGCCAATGGTAGTCGTCTGGCAGGCTGGCGAATTGGTCTGGCATCCCCAGTGTCTATGCGATGTTGCACCAGATGTGTTCGGCCATACTCTCCATCCTGTGAGGCAAATATATCAGCGAACCCACTGATTAGATTTTCTGCCATGGCTCGCTGATCCTGATCCAGCTCGCAGTGCTTGAGGATTATGTCCCTTACTTCCCCCAACTTGGCTGATGAAACGGGCCCCGCAGATTCCTTTTCGGTTATTGTTGAAATTGAATATATCGGCACACATTTACCAACAACCTCCCCCTGGGACCAGGCTATTCTTTGGCTCCACTAAAACTTTTCCCAGGATGTAGTTTGGAGAATTCCTTCCTAAATATGGCTCCAATAGATAGAATCGGTGGCTCCCAGGATCACCCTCTAGTTTTGTCCAAATGATAGTCTCGGAAGATGGTGGTAAGACTTCGTCCTTGCTGAGTATTGTCCTTACATGTGTTGCATTCTCGTTCCCTTACACCATTGGAATCTCTACCTTCCGGTACCGCAGAACTTGCATCCCGATGTCGATGATTACGTCATGTTCTCTTATGAAGTCCACTCCGATGATGCATTCATCACATATGTCGGCCACCAGGAACGCGTGGGAAAAGGCCAACCCTGCTAGTTGTAACGTGAGGCGAACTTCTCCGTATTCTTTCGCCGATTCCCCTGTCGCAGTTCTAAGACAGAAGCAGCTGGTGTTGTGCAGCCAAGACTTCCGGACGAGATCTCTTCTTACAATCGAAGCCGTGGCGCCGGTATCGATAGTAGCCATGCACTTGTTTTTGCCGGGGAATGCTTCCACTGTTAGACTCTTGTTGCATCGTTTAGTTTGGGAGACCTGGATGGTGGTCTTGGGGGCGTCGATTCCAATAGCCAACTTCTGCCCCGCGAGGCTGGCTCTGAGGCGTTTCCCGACTCCTGGTTTCGAGGAGCATGACCAACAGGATGGATGTTGTTTCTGCTGGATGGTTCTTCGTTTCGTCGCCTATTCGAACAATGTGGACAGTTTCCGCGTCTGGGTGGAGTTCTGCATTGCCGTTGTAGGTGTCCTAGTTTGTTGCAGTTCCAGCAACGAATTTGTCCTCCGCGAGCATTGTTTCGGTCTTCGACGTCCATCCTCTGACAACAGCATTCGACGGCGGCTACTCCCCTCACGCGGTGGATTCCCTGACATGCCTGGTCTGCCGCCTCCATTGTCAGAGCAAACGCCAATGCTTCAGCGAGCGTTTTCTTTCCAGCCATTCTTACAGCCATTTCAAATTTGTATCGGCTATGTCATGCGTAAATGCTTCGGTTGCCATCTCGTTAATGATCTCCTCACCGGCGTTTGGATAGGGTAAATGTGCCAGCCGCTCGATGTCTGCTTGCAATTGCTGGAGCGTTCTTTCCTCTCACCTGAACTCTTCTGCGTAACTGGACCCTATATACTTGCTGCATGTGATCGTTCCCAAATCGCATCTCAATGGCTTTCACCAGACTATCGTAGTTGCGTTGTTTGTCGTCAGGAATGGTTTGCGGAAGCTCTGCAGCTGATCCTCTAAGCGCAAGTGCGAGGACAATGGACTTCTCTTCGTCGTCCCAGTTGTTCGTCATTGCCGCAGCTTCGAACTGCCTCTTATATATCGGCCATGATGTGTATCCATCGAAGACGGGAGGCGCATCTCTTTCTTTCTCGGGCAGTCGGTTGAATACTCCCGAACTTTCTGTTTCTTCACGTATTCGAGTTCGTTTGCCAAATTCTCGAATCTTCTTTCAACAGTCTCGATTTTTTTTAACGTTCTCGAATTTTGTTTCAACATTCTCGAGCCGTCCTTCAACGGCTGTTTCAAATGTCTCTATTAAGGCTTCTACATTTTCAATCTTCTCGTCAATTGTCCCGAATCTTGTTTCCAAACTTTTATTTTGTTCATCGAATTTGCCTTCGAGAACGCTCCTTTGATCGAATAGCTGTTGCTCTAGAGAATTATTTTGTTCAATGAAGGAATTTTCTAGCTTCTCGAATTTTTCATTTGGAGAATTCTTTTGTTCGTCGAACTTAGCTTCTAGAGAATTCTTTTGTTCGTCGATCTTAGCTTCTAGAGAATTCTTTTGCTGGTCTAAAGAATTGTCTAGCTTCTCGAAGTTTTCGGAAAGTAATTTCATTAGAGCCGACATGTCACTCGTCGTATTTACTTACTTACTTGTTCTTCTTCGACGTCAAACAAAGCTTTTTCAGGATCTGCACCCTTGTCCGTCACTATTTTCCACAACTTAATAATCAATTCCCTTTTCGTACCAGTCGTAGGTTGATTCCGCTGGCTCAGTACTTCCTTTATTTGCGGCAATGACAAAACTTTTAGAAGTTTCCGAACCATTGTTTTTTTTTTCGTTTACACAATAAGCAATACACAAAATCTGCTTTATTCCACTTTTCTGACATCAATGTCAGTTTCCAATATTTTTGCTGGGGTTCGCTTAAATAAAACTGTCTCTTGTGTATTTCAACTGTTTATTTATTGTCAACTACTAACTTTGCTTCAACACAATATTCAATCACTTTATTCTTTATTTATTTCAAATTAAACTGTCGCTACAGATTTACTTTTACAATGTCGCTTGTTTTTACCACTGATCGAATCTCTCTTGTAATCGCTGTATTCACTTATAAACAACTGTGTCGACGATGGTTGTGGCATGGGTATTTATATAAAATACAAGTCCTTCTAGAATATACTAGATGTCGCTCGGGACGAATTGATGATTCTGGAATAATTGGGATATTGTGTGGAACAATTGTGGAACGTAAGCACATCAAGTGGGAATATTTACTGCTAGCTGGTTTTGGCATTAGATGTCGTTCCACACAGTACCTGACGATGTACTTGATTCGACAATATTTTAATTTCTTCACGAGACATACAAGAGCAGCGCCAACACCTTCGTCTCGTATTTGAGAAGTTGCGGGAGCACAGCGTCATAATAAACCTTTCGAAATGCATTCTAGGCAAACCAGAAATCCAATTTTTGAGCTATCTCATCAGTGCCGAAAGAATCAAACCACCATCAGAAAGAATACAAGCATTAAACGACTTCAAACCGCCCGAACGAGTGTGCCAGTTAAGACGCTTTCTGGGGATGATGAATTTTTTCCGACGATTCTTGTCTCATGCCGCCGATGACCAACTGATACTTTCCAAGGAAATCCAAGGTAACAAAAAAAATGATAATACCCTAATTAATTGGACTGAGATCTCCAAGCATGCATTTCAACGTTGTAAGGACGGTTTGTGCAAAGCAACCTTACTTGTACAACCAAATTCGCTGCTTTCACTCATGGTCGACGCATCCAGCACTGCGGTCGGTGCTTTTCTACAGCAGCACAATGGCAAGATTTGGCAACCTCTTGGCTTTTACTCCGAACGACTGAATGCAGCACAACAAAGGTATAGTGCCTACGACCGTGAGCTGCTCGCCGCTTACAAAGCCGTGAAATGTTTTCCTCACATGCTCGAAGGACGGGAATTCATGATCCTCACGGACAACAAGCCGTTGCAATTCGCTTTTCAACAAAAGCTCGAGAAGGCTTCACCGAGACAGATTCGCCACTTCGACAGATGTTCGCTACCTTCCAGGAAAGGAGAATGTGATAGCAGACACAATGTCACGAATTGAGGCGATCCATGCTCCGGTGATGATCAACTTTGAAAAATTGGCCGAAAGTCAGTCCAGGGACACTGAGCTAAAACACTTTTATTCGAATTTACTTTTAAAATCTTTTACCTTTCCAGGCACAAAAGCTGAAGTAGTATGCTACGTGTCTACTGAGGGTTCGTCCATACCTGACGGAAAAGTTCCGAAAAATCGCCTTCGATTCCATTCATAACCTTTGTCACTCCGGTGCGGCGAAGACAACAAACTTGTAAACCGTCAAATTCATCTGGGCGAACATTAAAAAAGACTGTAGACAATGAACCAGGGAGTGTCTTGCCTGTCAAAGAGCTAAAATTCACAGACACAACAAGTCAACACCATCGACCTATGGGCTACCAGAGCTCAGATTTCAACACGTCAATATAGACATCGTTGGACCACTTCCGCACTGCAGAGGCTACCGATACTGTTTAACCTGCATCGACCGCTTCACTCGATGGACTGAGGCATAACCAATAGAAAACATCGCAGCAGAGACAATAGCGTTAACTTTTTACTCGGAAAAGTTCCGAAAAATCGCCTTCGATTCCATCCATAACCTTTGTCACTCCGGTGCGGCGAAGACAACAAACTTGTAAACCGTCAAATTCATCTGGGCGAACATTAAAAACGACTGTAGACAATGGACCAGTGAGTGCCTTGCCTGTCAAAAAGATAAAATTCACAGACACAACAAGTCAACACCATCGACCTATGGGCTACCAGAGCTCAGATTTCAACACGTCAATATAGACATCGTTGGACCACTTCCACACTGCAGAGGCTACCGCTACTGTTTAACCTGCATCGACCGCTTCACTCGATGGACAGAGGCATAACCAATAGAAAACATCGCAGCAGAGACAATAGCGTTTACTTTTT
The DNA here is from genome assembly GCA_945910035.1 of Brachypalpus laphriformis. NCBI lineage: Eukaryota > Metazoa > Arthropoda > Insecta > Diptera > Syrphidae > Brachypalpus > Brachypalpus laphriformis. Next base: position 58,703,072 of record OX246755.1, read on the forward strand.
ACTCGATTTGGATATTCAGATTTGGTGCGCCTTTGAGAGTTACCACCTATCAAGGCCGGCAATTCCAGTCTAACTTTATCATCCAGCTTCAAACGGTATCATCGAACGCTGGCATAGGTTTTTGAAGACGGCGATCAAATGTTACGAGACAGAGAGATGGGTAGAAGTTCTACCTCTTATCCTTCTCGGATACCGATCATCATACAAAGACAACCTCAAAGCAACACCTGCCGAAATGGTATACGGGGAGACTCTACGTTTACCCGGCGAATTCCTTCACTCAGATGCCGAGAATCATGTAATAGAGACCGACTTCCTACGCGATTTTTTTCATTTTTTTCATTTTCAATGCATTTTATTTTGTAATTCAGTATACCTTACGTGCTAACAAAAACGCTTAAAACTAGCTTAATTAACTTAGCTATCTTATTTTAACTTAGTGGCCCAATGCGAGCGCTCTAAGCTAAACTTAACACTTAACCTATGTCTTTCGACGTAACCTAACTAAATTTATTTATTATTACAACTAATTGATGAATTAAAAACTAAGAAAAATGTTTACTATAGAAAAAAACTTTGTGAATGGACTGGTTTTGTGAACTATTTGATAAAACTTATAAACTACCTTAAAATAATCTTAAGCTAACTTAACTACGATGTGTAATTAAATACACACTTTTTTTTTTAAAAGCCAAGTGATGTGCATGTTTTCTATGTTTTTTCTATTTTTTTTTTTGTTTAGCCAAGTGCTGTGCTATTGTTTTTTTTTTTTTTTAACATACTAACTTAAGACTACCTTAGGACTATGTAAGCCGGCCATGGCTATTGTTTAAAACAAACGAATAGACGACCCGCTCTGCCTCCGTTATAGGCTAACCCGGATTAGGAGGAAACGACGACGGCGTCCTCTCCCCTTCATTAAGCCACCAAAATTGTTTGTGCTGCCTACTAACATCTTGAATATCGCGGACTGAAACCGCCCTACTGAACCGTAGCCGCTCCAGACTACCCTGTGCGACGTCTCAGTCGTAGTTGAGTCGCCTATCCACAGCTTTTCTGGCAACGTGGAAGATTAGCGGCACCGCTAACTTATCCTGGATCAGACCTCTCTGATCAAGATATAGGATTGCTTCAGGAGGGATAAAGCCGTTAAGGCGCACACTCTCGTGATAGAGATTATTGGGGTAATAAGCCCCAAAGATCAGGCTATTCATCGAGGTCATTGCTCTTGCAATATGCCTTCGAATCAACTTGATCAAGAAATTATCCACTCTTATCAGATTCGCCCTGTTGTACAGGACCGCATTACGATAGCATTTTATGTACTCAGACTCTGGTGTTCTATACAAACGAAGGCAAGCCCTAAGGCAAGCCCTCTCAAACACCCGCATCTTTTCCAACAAGCTTGGCCCCACGTTGAACCACACGGGACATCCATATGTGAGCATAGGCCGAATAAGGGCCATGTAGCAGATTACCTTCACCTTCGCATCGAGTTGGCTGCTATAAAACAGTCTCTTTGTGAGGGCAAAAGCAACTTTGGCTCTGGCCAGAGCAGCATCTATATGTTTGTTAAAATATAGATATTGATCTAGCCAGACCCCAAGGTACCTGACTACACTTCGACTCGCCAGTGGCTGCCCATGCTGTCCCACGATAGAGAACTTTCGCCAATTCTTTCTGGTGTCCCAAGAGGCCCCAGACAACGGCGTTCTGAACAGGATGGTCTCCGACTTCTGAAAGTTGATTTTCAGCTTCCAGTCATCGCAGTATCTCTTAATCTTATCGAAATCACGCTGCAAAAGTAATGTAATGACCTCGATCTTAGGCCCTGTCCTGTACGCGACCAAATCGTCTGCGTACGCTATGGCATAGTGAAGTGAACCTATGAGATCGCTCGTGTAAATATTGAAAAGGATCGGCGAATTAACCGCGCCCTGTTAGAGACCATTTTTTACTTCAAAAGTTCCAGCAGACGCCACATTGCCATTCTTCACAGTGAACCTCTTATTGGTGAGCATGTCGTAAAGTATGTACAGCAGTGGTTTACTTATGCCCAGCCTGCTCAACTTGTAGAAGAGTCCCTCTAACCATACGGTATCGAAAGCCTTCTCCAAATCAACCAGACAGGCACCCGTGCATTGTTTCTTACTTTTATTCCATTGGATATCCGATACCAGTTTAGAAGCGGCATTTATGGTATCATGCCCCGCCTTGAAACCGAATTGGTTATCCGGAATTATGTGCATGTCCTCGACCCACTTAGCCAGGGCTCTATGGATCACTTTTCCGAATACCTTGCTGATGTTCGGAAGGAGACTAATCGACCGGAGATTACCCGGATTGGAACTATCTTTATTTTTTTTTTGGAATGGGTTGCACCACCGCTGTTTTCCAATGCGCTGGATAATGAGCATTGTTCATTGCATTATTAAACAGAATGGTGTAAATGTTCACCGCTTCTGGAGGAAGATGTCTAAGTACAATGTTGGGTATACCATCGATTCCCATGGATTTCTTTTTCCTCAGTGATTCGAAGATCGCTTGGAGCTCTGCCTTCGAAATGAACGGGGGATGTACCCTTTCATCGGCGATGGCATTGTTTGCCATATTTCTTTCATTGAACACTGTAAAACCAGCATTCTCAGATCGCCAGTGCTCCATGTCATTTCGAAGGTAGAAGTTGTGCACAAGGGCCTGATTTTCCAGGTCGTGGTTCGGGCAAATACTATCATTCACCTTATACACGTCCTGGAAAGTCGCTCCTATAGCCTCTACCTTCTCCTGCGGATCTTCGATCACAAAGAAATTGTCATCCTCAGCTGCGTTATCCAGATCTATACCTGCTGTCACTAGTATTTGTACATTGTTCGTAGTTCGGGGGATTTTAAGACGCGGAAGATCGTTTTGATTACTCCTCCGAAAGATCTTGTTTATTTGGGGGAACATACTCGGGTTGTTAGATTTTATAGCCCGAATTTTCCTGTTCCAGTGCAAATTTACAGAAAGTCTGTAATTTTCTTTAATTAATTTCGAGAGGTTTTTAATCAACGACTTCAGCATCCTAACCTCCTCCGAATTTTGTCTGTCAGTAAACTGTCTGTACAAGGTTTTTAATCTCGACAGCAAGCTACTTTTATGTTCGTGCAGTAAGTCAATCGTTGCATTGCGGTATATGTCCACGTTGTCCGTGTGTTGATACCGAGGTATCGTACTGTCCATCGTATTATTGTCTCGTCCATTTGCTTTAGATATCTATCAATCTCCTGGTTTGACAGATTCTTATTAGACGGCAGGTCGAGCAAAGTTCGAGGAGAGTGCTCTCGTCAACTTTCTGGAGAAGTGAGTCCAACGCGTTCTACTGTAATTGTAGGCGTGCAATTGGACGAACTCCTCCAATTCCGCAATTTCGTTGGGAATCGTTATTTCGGCACTGAGTCCGCAATGGTCACTGTCATACACAAAAGTGTGTAAGCAGTTTAAAGTTCGTACGCGATCTACGAACACAGGTGCAGAAACTGAGACCACCGCCTACTTCAAACCATTCCCAGACTTTTCCGTTCATCGAAAAGGATTTATATACATCACCAGCTGTATTTATACGCAACGATGCAGTTCGGAAACCACTTCAACCTCCTTATGAAGGACCGTATCCAGTGCTCGAGCGGGCCGACAAAATTTTCAAGCTCGAGATAAAGGGTAATGCAGTCAACGTTAGCATCGATCGCTTGAAAACAGCTTACATAACCAACAACGATCTGGCACAAACTACAATAGAATCGAAGGAGCCAGAGACGTATCGAACTCGTAAGGTCCGTTTTTAAAGGATGGGGAGTAATGTGGCGTTTATGCGTGCGCAACTGGAAGCAGCTGGCTCGTAACCGTGCTGGCTGGAGAGGTTTGTTGGTTGAGGTCCAGATCCACCCCGGACTGCAGCGCCATCTAAGGAAGTAAGTAATAAAAGTTTCAGTTTCACTTCGTACTTAAAATAAAACGGACGTTTCAATTGCCATAAGTTTAACAGGTTATAGGCTCAGATCGGGCGGAAGTTAAAATTAAAATCAAAGAATCCGGAAACCGTATTTTGCAGAACTAATTTCCTAGAAGTCCCTGCTTGAGATTTTTTTTTGCCGGTTGCGTAAAAAAAAAAGGAAACAGAAATGTTTAAAGTGGACAAATTGCAAAACTCAGAACAGTACTCTGTCTGAAGTTTGAAGTAAACATTTTATTCAATTCTTCAGATTTTTTCGATTATATAAATGACTCTAATGCAGAACCAGTGAAAGCAGAAAGTGAGACTCAGGCCGCCTACGACAATCGTTTATATGTATGTATGGATGAAGAACGATAGTAAGGCTTAGCGGATCATTGTTATGAGTGTAGGCACGACACCACTTCGGCATATTGTCAATTGCAGCACGTCATAGGTTTGCCGATCATAGGAAGACTGCACACCGTGGAGAGGTAAAAAGTGGGGATACACTCGTGTGCAATGCTACAAGCAACAATAGACGTGTTTTGGGTGAGACAGTATTACGCAATAAAGTAAGATTTAGCACGGAGTACAACAACAACAAATGACTGGCAAGTACTTTAGCTTTTATCTTCATTCAGAGGTGAGTTGGGATGTATAGTTTGCAACACTCATTTTCAGAGGGCGCTGAAACGATGTTGTTAGTGTTTCAGAGACTGATAGCGAGTAGGTGCACCAATTTCAAATATTAAAAAAAAAAAGAACTTTTAAACCAGATTGACTGCTGATCGTTTTGTTGAGAAGCTTTTACCTTGCACTACATAATTTTCACCATGCAATGGTTTCATGGTCGATAGAAAAGTCAATGACAATTGATATCTCGATTCAGGAGCCGGTGATCATATGACGTACAGAAAAGATCAGAAGGTTTTCTGATCCGATTAAAATAAGGGTTGGAAGTGGTGAGAAAATTTTAGCAATAGGTGTTGGTGATGGTAATATTTTGTCGTTTAACGGAGACGTCGATGTGTCAAAAATATGAGTGCATCTTTTTTTGCAGAGTCGTGCTTTAGGCAAAAGTTTGAAATTTGTCTCCCACTGAGTACGATGCGAGTTTAAGAAGGACGACGGAACTGTCGTGGCATTGAAAGAACGAGCCGCACAGCTTTTTAAAATGTATTTTTGTGTCCAGGATCCTATGGGCAAAACGAAGAATATGACGACTTCGAAGGCATTGAGAGCATGACATGAAAGATTATCGTATCAAATTTTTGAAAAGGTACGCGCACATCTTAAAAGTGAAAATATAAATTTTATAGACGAGAAAGACTCTACATGCAATGCTTGCATTTCTGTAAAACTTCATTGGATGCCTTTTCTTAGAAGTACCTTTCAAGGCAGTCAGCCAGGGGAACTGGTCCACGTAGACGTCTATGGCCCTATGGAAGAAACATCCTTCGGTGGGTCTAAGTATTTCGTCCTTTTCAAAGACAGTTTTTCGCTCTCCCGAGTTGTATATTGTTGCAAGGATATTTGAGTTAAAGACACTGGGGAATATATGGAAACTGCATCATTTCCTATTAGAATTGACGACAAGGTTGGGATAGAACCAATAGGAGGCGATTTATACCAGTTAGAGTATGAAGAGGAAGAGGAAGCAACCGAGGGGGATGATAATGGCAGACGGGGGAAAAGCAATGGCAGAGGAAATGAACAATCTCGACAAAAAACAAAACTTGGGAGTTGGTGCAGTGTCCATTAAATAGAAAGTCCATCGACAGTAAACGGGTGTTCAAGTTAAAAAACCTAGATGGTAAATGACGACAGAAGTACAAGGCCAGGGTGGTGGTTCCGGGATTCAGTCAAGAGAAAGGAACAGACTACGGTGAGATATTCAGTCGAGTGGCGAAATTCACGTCTATTATATGTATATTCGCGATTGCGGTAAATAAGGGATTGAATCTCACCCAACGTGATGCTCAATCTGCCTTTTCGAACAGGGATATCAGCGAAGAAATCTACATGCAACAACCCTAATGTTTTGATGATGGTTCCGGGAGGGTCTGTAAACTCAAAAGAGCTTCTATGGGTTGAAGCAGGTTTCTCGGCGCTGGAATAAGAAATTTACTGCAGTTCTGATTAAGTTTACCCTGAAACCCACCGTGATGGACCTGTGTGTGTTTGTTTCAAATGATGTTAACAACCGAATGATCAATGCAGTATACATCGGCGATGGTTTGGTTGCTGCACAGAATAACGAGGATGCTTTGAACCTGATTGAATTCTTGAAGACACATTTCAAGATTACCACATTGGATGCTGAGCGGTCCCTAGGCATGGAGGTGACAAGAAAACTTGATAGGGAAATTCACGTTATTTAGACGCGGTATGTGGACACTCTCCACTTAAGGCAATTCAACATGGATTCCTGTAAATCATGTTCAACTCCTGCTAAGACATATTCGTATGCAGAATCCTTGTCTCCAGAAGTCGTAAAGTTTCCATACAGAGGAATGCGTGAAATGCCTTATGCACTTGGTAGTGGCTATCGGCCGGACATTGCATTTGCAGCCGGAATGATCTCTTGATGTAAATGTACCGACCCGAGTTCAAGTCAATGGCGCAAAATTATAGCCAATTGATTTTAAAGAATGTTAGTAACCACTAACCTAACTTTGAATTGAATTATAAAAAAATTGTAACCTACCTACAACTACTTTCGACCTTAGTTGGCTGAATTTGATTTTGAAATGACAGATGGCTGAAAGCCCACTTGTTTTGTCCATACACACTCTCTGTAATATTTAATGTTTCCTTAAAATGAAAGAATTATCGCACCTTAAAGAAAAACACTTGTTTCCACTTCTCGTTATAATTCGATTATATTTATATTTTGCGCAAATAAAAGTATATAACAATTTGACAATTAAAAGTTATTTAAGAAACAAAGTTTCTTAAGTGTGAGCTTTAAAAGTTGATATATTAATGCTTATATTACGTTAAATTTGTATGAAATTATTTTTACTAATTATATTGAAAAGAAAAACATAATTTATGAACGAAGTTCTCAAGCTATTCTTTTGCCTCACTGTCCTACGAAGCTCTTGGGTCATCTTTTACCACACTCTTTTCTCGTCTCTGCCATTCTCGTCGTCTTCTACTTTATTTGACTGCATGGAAGAATTTCATTATTAGACAGACAAGGACAACACATAGGAAGACAACACGATTGAGAACACAGTGAGTAGTAGTGGCCATTATGCTTGTTTACCTTTTAGTACAATTGATTTAGTTTGTTTAGTGCCGGGAAAATTCAATCGTTGATCCGGTGATCAAATAAATTTAATTGTCGCAAAAGTGTTAAAATTTCACATTTGCTCGGAAAAAGTGTTATTCAGGATTGTGAAGGGTGAGCTTGGTGATATTTTGTTTAATTGCAATGTAGTTATTAATTCGCGGATTTCGTTTATTTACTATTGTTGTTTTGGTGTGTAGTATTATGGGTTTATTGTTTTATAGTTTGAATGGGTGAATGTGTAAAAAATAATTGAGTTTTGTGTGTTGTGAGAATAGGCACGATTACGATTTCCGTGGAAACGCGTTTTGAAGACGCAATTTTTTTATCGATGAAATAAGCACAAAATATAAAGTACCAAAATTCTCGCTTTCGCCATTCATTTTTTCCTATGGGATTTCTCATAGAATATTTTTTTTTTAGCATGTGGGACAGAATTTTGTTTGCATAGTTGGCACGATTACGATATACGTGGCGCCACGATGTTTTGATGTTTTCTAATAGATCTCAACGCACTGAGCAAACAATAAAAAAGTAAAATTTGTTGATATCTAGCTGAGTTTTCGAGATATCTAACTTTGAAAATTGACTTTTGACAACCAATATTTCAGTAGAAACTACGTCTAGTGTTGCCAACAGTGGTTAAGTGGCGCGTTTCGTGCGATTCATTTATTTAAACTCCGCTTTCCGGAGGGGTTTAGCCGCTCACGCGACTTCGTCGCTCCGCTAAGGGTATGTCAACAACTGTCAGGCAGGCGCCTAAGGCTAAGTTTAAGTGTGTTATATCCCCTTTTTTGTAACAGAGATCTATTAGAAAATATCATATCATACCTGGCAACACTGAAATTAGTTTTTTTATGCACTTCATGTTCGAAACACACCGGCTATTGAAATATCGGTTGTCAAAAGTCAATTTTCAAAGTTCAATATCTCGAAAACTAAGCGAAAAACCAAAGAAATTTACTTATTATTTTTTTGCTCAGTGCGGTGAGATCTATTAGAAAACATCGAAACATCCTAAATTCTGTTCCACGTGCAAATAAATTAATATTCTAAGAGAAATCCCATCGGAAAAAATACATTCTTAAACCTCGATATCTCCTAAACTAGGCAAAAACGAGAATTTTGGTACTTCATATTTTGTTCTTATATCATCGAGATCTATAAAACTGCGTTTTCAAACATGTTATCACGGAAATTGTAATATCCCCTGAGAATAGGTTTTAAGTATTTTATTTGTGGGTAGGTTAATATTTTTATTTTTTTTATATTTTAATTGCGAGAAAGTGCATATATTTAAAAGTGATTGTGTTCGGTTAAATGAGTGGAAGCGGCACGACGCCGTACCAATTTCGGGATGTGCGCATGAGGGTTGGATGATATTTTGTAATATTATTATTTCTGTGTTGTGTGGAAGAATGTGTCGTGCGAGTTTTGTGTCGTGTACTGTATGTTTTGTCTAGTGTAAATGTTATTGAATATTTCCCTAGTCATATGTGTAGTGCGGTACATTGTTTTTTATTGCGCGAGAGTTTTTCCTATTACCGATGTCGATGATGTCGATTTGGTAAATTTCGTGGAGGTAATCCAAGAATAAGTATTATTTTTTTAGTTTTATGGGAAGAATGGTTAGGGGTGTCATATTTTTAATGCGTTTTCGTGTTTATGTTGTGTTTGTTTTGAATGTGCTTTAAAAAGAGTCTTGGGAAGATGTTTCGTTGCTGGGTAGGCAACCGATTTTTGTGATCGGCGTTTTAAACTCTCGGGTTTTAGACGAGTTCGAGGTTTTCACTGCGACCACTCGTACGAGGTTGGCGGTTCCGCGCTGCAGTGCTGCGATACGTACTAAACTCCATTTGGCGGGTGGAAGTCTTTCGTCGCGCAGCAACACCAAGTCTCCTTCCTTTGGGGTTTGCCTTTCAGTTTTAGTCAATTTTGGTCGCTGTTATAGACGCGTGAGGTATTCAGTGCTCCATATCTTCCAAAATGTCTGTAACAGTGCCTGAACTCTCTTTCACCTGTCGAGATACGAAGTTTTGTCGAGGTCGTATTATGGTTATGGCGGTGTTACGAGTGGTGCTCCGATTAGGAAGTAACTTGATGTTAGCGCTTGTATGTAGGTCGTTGATGTCTTCTGATACCGGACAAAGAGGCCTCTAACTAAGACACGCTTCTATTTGAGTCAGAAGCGTGTTAAGTTAGCGTAAGTAAGTACCTGTGTTCCATCACTTGATTATCTATCTTGTCGTGGTGTTATGGTCTCCCATGTCCTTCTCCCCCCCCCCCCCCCCCCCCCCCCGCTCCCACAACTCTTCCCTCTGGACAGGATCAAGGTGTCAACGGTACCGTGCTGAGGATCAGCCTGACTAAGGGCCCAGGACAACCACAAATAGCTCAGTCGCGAACGGTGTATCCAGAGACAGCGGGCACGCTCTGGCATCAACCGCCTTATCTGCATAATACGGGGCTTTGTGCAGACTTTTTTTTTTGTTTTTCGAGGGTAGGTGAAAAATCTTCCATAGACACTATGAGAATAGCAAGCGCGTGCTCATAGTAGTCCCAGATTCTTACTGACTAAAAAAACACCACCCTTCGATATACATAATTTTGTTAGATATCGCAACAAAGTATAAACTTATCAAGCAATTTTTCTATCGCGAAATAAAAACGTTTGGCAGGTTACTTTCCACTGAAAGATCCTGCATATTCCGCAATCTAGACGCGGTTTATCATTATTTCGCCAAGTCGAAAGGTTTCGTCCTTTATAGTCGGCGCAATAAATTGCTCTCATCCAAAATTTGTAGGACTGTATTGTTGACATGTCCGATTAGTCGGTTTCTATGCTTTCTCGCGAAGCTTCTAGTTTCAGCTTCGATTGTCGGAATTCCGAGAACCCTGTGGATATCGTCGTTTCTACTATACCACGGTGCTTGGACAATTTCTCTGTGCAGACTGACCACCCTTTCCCTAGCTACTCGTGGGACCAACATTTCTAACACAAATAAAAAAACCAGACCTTGAGGCCGGACCTCAACAAAAAAAAAACCGGAAATAGCCGACAACGCCGGCAGCTCTAAAAGCACTATACGTGTCGAAGAGCATCTGCAGAATCTCTGCATCGACGATTCTGCCAGCGAGTGCTCTGTGCTGTCGGACGAACTGAACAGCGCTGCACCCACGTGCAGTTCAGCTCCTCCATCTCTTCCCAAGCTCACTGACCAAGCGGAGAAGTCGCTAAGTCGTGAGACTAAAGCGGCTTGCCACATCCTTGACCGGCTGGGCAAAAAGGCGGAAAAGGAGTAGAGTCAGCAAGAACGGGAGTCTCACGTCTGGGCAACTGACATTGCCAGACAGTTCAGCGAGCTAATGAAGCTAAAGCCTCTACGGCGCTTCGCTACCGGTGGGCAACGCCACGGTTCCAATCGAACCGCCCGAGCCAGCAAAAATCCTTAGCCTTATCGCGTACCAAAATCCGGACCTACCAGTCAAAGACTGGAAGGCATTTGAGGAGCCACCAACCTCTAAGAAGACGGAAAATGACACCAAGAGATCTGGCCGCTCGCTTATCATCTCTTTAACCGCCGAATCGTTACCTCTACTCCGCGCGAAGGAGTTTAAGATTCGTCGTGGTCTGAAGGTGATAGATGTAAGGCTTTTCACGGCGGACCGAAATAGCATCGCAGGTCCCTCTAACTTGGCGACTCCCGCCCTCCCACGCGTTGAAATCCCTGATGATGAACTATCATCCCCCGATGACCTAAACGCTACCGTCGTGGAGAGGTTCGTATCAGCTGATAATGATGCTCAAACTGATACAGATTAATCTCCACAATTCTTCCTTACCATCCGCTAACCTGCCACTTCGCCTCAGTGAATGAGGCTTTGACATTGCCCTGATCCAAGAACCTTGGATAAAAGATGACACCGTCATTGGATTACGGGCCCCAGGATATACATTATACCACGCGAAGGATGTAGGTAGATCCCGAGCTTGCATTCTTGCTAAAACCTCCTTGAACTTAACTTTTCTTCCCCACCATAGCACAAGAGACCTAGTAGTAACACTGCTCAAATCAAAAAACGCCACCATCTGGCTGGCGTCAGTATATCTACCCTATGAAGACCCCGAGTCTGCTCCATCCAAGGAAGTGGAAGAAGCGGTAGATGAAGCAAGGAGGAGAAGAGAGGCCATGATCTATGGGGAAGTACCGACACTAACCCTCGAGGTAGGTCTATTTTCGAGTATTTAGTAGGCACCGACCTAGTAGTTTCCAACAGACGAAATAGTCCTACTTTTATTACTAAGACCCGGCAAGAGGTGCTTGACGTCACATTTGCTTCCCAAAGTATCTATCCTGCAATTTCCAACTGGACTGTATCTGACAGTCCTTCGTTTTCCGATCACCGTTATCTGGAGTACAAACTGGAAATTTGTCACAGTACTGTACCCTTAGTCTTCCGCAATCGACGGAAAACCGACTGGTCCTTACACAATAAATCCCTCTCTGCTAAACTATCCAATCAAGTGTACACTACACCAACTACACTATTGGAATTAGACAAGCTAAACTACGTTCTAACTTCTGCACTTAATACAGCTTTCATCGAATCCTGTCCGATCACAAGAAGAAAGGTGGGCAATCGTCCCCCATGGCGGTATGCAAGACTTAACAGTCTTCGCTGCACAAGCAGAAAACAATTCAATAAAGCCAAATGCACAAGGCTACCACTGGACTGGGAGATCTACAAAGAAAGTCTGAAGAACTTCAAAATAGAGGTTCGGCAAGCTAGACGCAGATCCTGGCGCGGTTTTTGTCAGAGTATTGACAACACGTCGCAATCCTCTAGACTGCGAAAAGTCCTCTCCAAAACACCAACTATACCTAGGGTCCTCATGAATCCCAATGGATCCTGGGCGGAAGCGGACGAAGCGTCGCTCAACTTGCTCATGGACACTCACTTCCCCGGCTGCTCGCCTACCCCCAACGATGATCGCGCCCTGGTAAATGTTGCACGCCCACAGGCACCTCCTCATCTGATCAGCGAAGATAAGCTGAAATGGGCAGTAAACAGTTTCGAACCATTCAAATCCCCGGGACCGGGCGGTATTTTTCCGGCCCAGATTCAGACGGCCTTCAACATAGTATGGCAGTAACTTCCCTGCATTCTGAAGGCTTGTCTTGAGCTCGGAACAACACCAACTGTCTGGACCGAGGTAAGAATGGTCTTTATACCCAAAGCAGGCAAGACATCGCACACCCTCCCAAAGGACCTTAGACCTATTAGTCTAACGTTCTTCCTTCTCAAGATTCTGGAGAGAATCCTCGACCTACACATCAAGGCCACTATTGATAGCACCCTGCTATCCACGTCACAGCACGCCTACCAAAAAGGTAAATCTGTCGAAGCGGCTTTGCACTCCGTCATTCACCCTATCGAAAAATCACTCTCAATCATAGAGTTCACCCTTGTGTCATTTCTAGACATAGAGGGAGCCTTCAACAACGTTGGAACAAATTCGATTACCAGTGCCTTACGCAGGCTCAACATCTGCGAACCCATCTGTTGTTTCATAGAACACATTCTAAAGAACAGGGTAATAACAGCATCCTTCGGAAGTAGTACTGTCAAGCGACACGCACATCGAGGCACCCCTCAAGGGGGTGTACTGTCTCCACTATTGTGGAATTTGGTGCTCAACGAGGCCCTTCTAGAAATCGAAAAAACTGGATGCGATGTTATTGCCTATGCAGACGGTGTCGTTATTCTTATAACAGGCAAATACCCGCAGACGCTGGCCGATGTCATGCAGTCTGCTCTTAATGAACTGCTCAGATGGACCGATAAATGCGGCCTCTCCGTTAACTCGACGAAGACCGAGCTAGTTCTATTCACAAGAAAACACAAGCTACCTGACTTCACTCCGCCCAAGATAAGGGGATCCACCCTCAAGCTTCCAAATAGTGCTAGCTATTTAGGCCTAAAGCTTGACCACAAGCTAATTTGGAAAGAGAATGTCGTCGAACGGGCCAGGAAATCGCTGGCCGCCCTATACATTTGCAAGAAAGCAGTAGGCTCTACTTGGGGCCTTAAACCAAGCACCATGCACTGGCTATGCACGTCGGTCATAAATTCAATTCAATTCTCATGTATGGAGTATTGGTATGGTGGCCCGCCTTGGAGAAGAAATCCAACCTATCCATAATGGAAAAAGCTCAGTGAGTTGCATGTCTCAGCATTACCGGTGCACTGAGAACTTCTCCCACAGCGGCGCTCCAAACCATGCTCCACCTGCTTCCGACTGACATCATCAGTAAACAATTGGCTGTCAGCAACACACGGGACACGCCAGTATACTTTCGATGCACAGTCATCTTTCCAATTCCACTGACCATCTGCCCACTGAATATGATTTTGACAAGGTCCACACGCACTCGATACCGGACAGAAGTAAGTGGACGCAACGCAATGCCCTTTACAACGAATCGCTGTCAATTTTTACGGACGGGTCCAAAACCAAGGACGGAGTCGGTGCCGGAATTTTCTCAGAAGATCTGGACACACACCTCTCCTTTAACCTTCCAGACCACTGCAGCGTTTTTCAAGCCGAAATCACCGCAGTTCGCAAAGCCGCTGACTGGCTAGCGGCTAGCATACTATCAACACCTGATATTGTTATTTACGTCGACACTCAGGGAGCCATCAAATTCCTCGCATCCAGCACTACGAGATCTAAGGCAGTGAAAGACTGTCGCATATCTCTTAACGAGATAGCTGATCAGTACAACCTTACCCTTTGCTGGGTACCAGGTCACTGTGACATACCGGGGAATTGTGCAGCCGACGAACTAGCCGTAGTCGCTGTACATGGCCGAACATAGACCTCTTCTTGCAGTGAATCTTCTTAAAGCGGCAAGGAAAGCTCACTTACCGCCTCGATCTGAACAGCTTTGGTGGCCATGCACACGAAAATCACAAAGTAGCCCTTGAGAGTTTTCGCGTTTCTTCCTCTCCACACTTTGGTGTCAATAGGTCGGGCGTAGTCCACTCCAGTGTAGGTAAAGGGTCTCGACATCCTTACCCGAGGAGCAAGTTGGTTCTCCATCAACTCCCCATCGGTTTCGGTTTATTGTACCTGAAGCATATGTTGCACCCGCGGACGTGCTTCGCGGAGAGAAAACAAAATTGTAAATTCAACAGCTCAAAGTTGTCAAAAGCAAATCGGTAAAAAGTGTCTTTTAAAAATATATATGTATCAACAGCTAAAACTGTTGAAATCGCCAATTTCAAGTGAATTTAGCCGATGAATGGGTTGATTTGGGATACTTCTCAATAACAATAAGATCTGTAAAAACGACGGAGATTTTGTTGATTTTATCGATAAAACAAAATTTCAACTAATTTTTTAGTTGCTTTTACTGTCATTTCAGTTCCAATTGTGTAAGACTATTCCTGTAATGTACAAGAAATTTGACGACTCTACCGATTTTTCCTTGTGCCAGTAGTTGAATCAGCAAAATCTACGGATATTTCAGTTATTATTACCGAGGTATCAGTAAGATTCTTATCAGATTATCGTAAGTTTCTTGTGTGCCTTTAAGCATTACTTTTTCGAAACGCTTAAAAAGTCCGGTCGTGCTTTGCACGCACGGTGTTCAGTGAAATATTTTAAATCGAAAATGGATTCTAACGTAGCTGGTAATCAAGAACCATTGCAATGCAATGAATTAGCACGTAAGTAATCTTTATAAATCCTTTTCTAAATATCATCGGTATGCAGCAAAATATTTCCCAGTCCAAAGTGTTTGTTTCGAGTTATTGGGCATTTAAAGTTTGTGACTCCATAAGAATATAAAATGTTATCAAACTTAAGTATTAAGTGATTTTGTTATTTAGCTTTACCAGTAATTCTATTTTGTAAAACTTTAACATTTGATGTGATAGCAATATTTTTAATAGAAAAGAAAGAAAGAGTCAACGACACACAAAACGATTCCTACAAACTTTGGCTATTACATAATTAAGAACCTTGGCTAACCGTGGAAACCAGGAGCATATGAGCAAATAAAAGAAATAAGTCCATCTTTGGGATCAAATGTTACTCATATTCTTAGAGAGTGGCCTTTACTAAAGCAATCTTATGGACAAAGATGAGTAATTTTAAACAATTTTCCAATAATCGGAATTAAATATTTCTTTTTCTCAGATTTAAATAGATTTCACTTGTGCGCATAATAATGCAGTCTGCAGCTTTTATTCTGGGTGGAGGAATAAAAGTAAGAAACAAAAAAATTGCCGCTGCTGTAAAAATAGCGAGAAAAAAAATATTTAATGAAATGAATGAGGTAAGAATGCAAGCCCGTAAAGTGATATGTACATGAATATTACAATTTCTTTTTGTAGACCTAAACAACGTTAAGACATTTGAAGCGTTGCATTACCTACTACCACCAGGAAAAGATATAGAATAAAAATATCCTAATGCTATGTTCCTTGTGGCTACGACAGAAGGTGAGGTGAAAGAAAAGTTGTAAAGAATAAGTGAGGAAGATAAAAGTAAGGGGTCAACCCATCAACCTTTAATAATAATTCTTGTTTATAGCAATACTGTAAGCACATGCTTTACGAATATTGACGACATTTTATATAAGCATCACTCTGTTCTCAGTGTAATATATTCTTGTTTTATTATATTTCATCTACTTAATTTTTCTTATTCAATGGAGTACCATAATATTCTTATGTAGATCAAAAAATAAAAAAAATTGTATTAAACAAATATTTGGAGTGTATTTTTATAGTTTTTTTCCCGATAAAAAATGTAACAGATTTCTGGTTAAATTTTCCTAAAAACTAAAGGGCTGCAAAGGGATAAAAAGCAACAAAATTGCTTGTTGACTCTGCGGTTTCAAGATTTGTAAATCTGTAAATCTGTAAATTCAACACACATAATAGTTCAATTTGCAATAGAAACTGATTTACCAACACACAAGTATGTTTAAATAACTGCTTGCTATGCTGTTTGCACTGTAAATTCAACAAACTGGTTGTTAATTATGAGTATTATGAATGGTTGATTTTACTGAAAGGGCTTTAATATCAACATATAATTATGTTGAAATTACGATTATTATTGTTATTTTCGGACGCATTTTACCCGGTAAATTCAACAGATTGGTAGTTGATTCAACAATTAAGCAAAATCGTAAATTCATCATTTTATGTTTTTTTTATTATTTAACATCCCAAGATTTATATACATACATCTGTCTAGGCGACACTTGGTACATTTTTTTATAATAAAGACACAAGACTCAATTAGATCTGACTTATTGCCAATGCAACATAGCCACTTTCATTTGAAATTAAGTTAAAAACGTTTTGCAGTATTAATATAGTATGTGGTCAAATCCACAGAAGAATTAACATAAATGTACAAATAAAGATAATTTACATAGTTGTTACAGTTTCTGTTAATAGTTAACATTTAAATTGGTTAAATCTGTAGGTCTTGTTCTTTTTAATCTGCGTCTGTTGACAATTTCTTGATTTGGCAGGGTATTGATGTCATTATTGGAGTGTGTACTGATTCTTGTCAAGTGCATACTGCTCGTTTTTGTTACTTCTTCTTCAACCGTAGGAATTTGAACATCACTGTGTATGTCAGAGTTAGGTATATACCATTCGGCGTTGACTATCGTTCTTAAGATTTTTGATTGTTCTCTTTGCATTATTTTTGTGTTAGATTTTTTCGCTGTACCTCAAAGTTGTACTCCGTTGATCAATATTGGTTTTATGACAGCTTTCTAGAGTAGAACTTTGTTATTAATTGACAATGGCGAGTCTTTGCGTAGCAGCCAGTATAGTTGTCTGAATTTGTTCGTTATTTGGTTACGTTTTTGCTGTATGTGGTGCTTCCATATAAGCTTGCTGTCAAGATACGTCCCTAGGTATTTCGCTGCTGTATCTATGCAAATGTTTTTGTTGCTAATTTTTAGTGGATCAGCGGTGTAGTTAGTCCTTGTCGTGAATATTACCTTTACTGTTTTTTCATCGTTTACTTTTATTCGCCAATCATCAAACCATTTAATGGTTTTGTCTAGAAGTTCGGTGCTCGCTGTATGCAAGCTTTTGTTCGAGTAGAGTAGTATTGTGTCGTCAGCAAAACTAGCGATTATTGATGTTGTTTGAGCAGGCAGAGGCACAGGCAGTAAGCTTATAGGTCTGTGAGATGTCGTTTTCGTTTCATCTTTTCCTGGCTTCGGTATCGCTATAACTTCAGCAACTTTCCATACCTTAGGAAATTAGTGAAGTCTTATCATCGCATTATATACGTTTCGTAGATATTCAAATGCTTTTTTGGGCAGTTTGTTAAGTAGTTCTCCCGTCATAAGGTCATATCCAGGAGCTTTTTGTGGTTCACTCTATTTTTAATACAATTTTTAATTTCGTTTATTGTCATTTTTCTGATTGGTGTATTGGGTGTAATATTTCTGTTCACTTGTGGAATATGAGAATTGCTGCCGTCGTTGGAGAAAGTATTACACAAATGTTTAGCCAAAGTATTGGCCTTATCTTGATTTTCCCTGGCCCAGCTTCCGTCTGTTTTTGGATGGGTGGATAGAAAGTTATTTTGTTTTTTAGATGTTTGGTTGTTTTCCAAAGTGAATAGTTCGTTTCAGAGGTTGGAGTCAGCGTTCTTAGGTATTTTTTGATGTTATTATTCTGTTGTTGTTTTAGTGTTTCTTTTAAGTCTGTTATTGGTTTGTTGAGTTTTTGCTTATCTGCTGGTGATCTTGTCATTTGCCACCTTTTCCTGAGTTTCCTTTTTGCTTTGATTTGTTTTTTTTTTTTTATGAAGTCTGGTGTATAATTCTCGTATATTTTTTGCTCCATTTCTGGTGTTGTCCGGTAAGCAGCCTCATTGATCATGTCGTTGAAGTAAATAATTGCTTTTTCAATATCCGTCAGTGATTTAAGAGGAACTTGGATTGGCAGTCTTAGATCAAGGAATTCGTGAAATGCTTCCCCGTTTGTTTTTTTGTTTTATAGTTTTGGTCGTTCTTTGTTGGTCATAACGTTGCTTGAGTACTCTATTATAACAGGCGAGTGGTCGGAAGAAAGTTCGAAACAAGATTTTATTTTAAGTTTTGAAGTACATATATTTTTGGTTATACAAAAGTCTAGTAAGTCTGGTTTTTTCTTGAGGTGAGTTGGCCAGTAGGTTGGTTCTCCTGTGCTTAGAAATCTGCAGTTGTTGTTTTTTAGGGCATTTATCAGATTTCTTCCCGTCTACGATGACAATATTCGTGAAGTGGTGTGTTAATTTCAGAAGAATAGGGTGCTGCTGGTCGTAGTGTAGATCTGCCTCCAACTCGTACAACTCCTTGCTCGTCGATGGTTCGATTTAAAGTTTTCCACCCTTTCACGCTTTCGATGTTGGTCCTCACCTCAGCAGGAAACATTTCTAGCTGTGCAGACGCCTGGGAGGGCTTGAAGCTCAAGCTTATATCCCCGCTAATGATATCCCCAGATTGACGGGGGAAGGCTTCTCCAATGTCTGAAACTGCATAATCCGGCGGTTCCGATGGATGACTGGGCAGTCATCAAGGCGGAGGAACCTCAGAAAAATAGCTCCTCTTTCCTGCTGCTGATCAACGAGGCTAGTCTGGTGGCTCTCGAAAAATCTGATCACAAGCTGCGTTTCGGCATAAAGCATGGTAAACTTAAGATTTTCCGCCCCTCTGGTCCTGATGAAGATTTAGGTGAAATCGACGGTTCCGACAGGATGTCGGAGGACATGGGGGATGTCATTATTCCACATACGACCAATGCTGAACATCGTACAGATTAATCTGCACTACTCGAAGAGTGCGTCAGATAATTTGCTTGTCTTCCTCGGCGAGGAGGATATAGATATCGGCATTGTACAGGAACCCTGGGTGAAGGGTTCATCGAAAAAATGGCTCAAGGACAACCGCTACAACATCTTCTACAAGACCACAAACTAGGTTAGTAACAAACCTAGAACTTGCATCCTAGCTAATAAACATTTGAATGTATTTCTATGTCCTGATTTTAGCTCTGCCGATTTAACGGTAGTTAAATTGGAGGTTGCAAATAACACTCTTTTCATATCCTCAGTTTACATGGATTGTGATAGGCCATTACCACCAGAGGAGGTACGCCACTTAACATCAATGACAACAGCAAGAAAGGACAATCTGCTTCTGGGCTGCGACGCAAATGCCAGGCATGCATTATGGGGCAGCTCCGAAATCAATGACCGCGGTGAGTCCTTGTATGATTTTCTAGTGATGTCCAACCTCTCTGTTTGTAACGTGGGTAACACTCCAACTTTCGTTTTACCGAGTACGAAAAATTTCAGAGGGTGGGAGGAAGTTTTAGACATCACTCTCAAAACCAACAATAATTATAGTTAACTGGCGAGTATCCGATCAATTGTCCTTCTCCGACCACAGATGGATTCTCTACAATGTGTGCCTCGCGGTTGAGGCTCCCAAGCCATTTAGAAACCATAAGAGAATTGACTGGAAGAAATTTGGTCAGGTCATTAAATCAAAACTTCATAGAATACCCGACTTGAAAATTGAATCAGTCGAGGAACTAGACGCCAAAATCAGGCTTTTAAGGTTTCGTGTCCTATTAAATATAGCAAGAAAAAATTCGCCCCTTGGTGGAACGAAGATCTATCCAATCTGAGGAAGATAACTAGAGAGATCTTCAATGTTTCAAACACAAGTTCTGGCAACCTTATAAGGATTGTCTGAAGGAATACAAGAAATCCATTAAGAGTGCCAAGTCTCTTGCTTGGAAAGACTACTGTCAGTCCATTGAGACCATAAAAGACTCTGCCAGGCTGAGTAAAATTCTGTCCAAGCAGCATTCTAGCCCGTTCTTTATTAAATGGCCGAATGGGAATACAGAAGCTGTATTCTCCTAAACCACGCTCCCCTGAGCTGGAGGCGTGTTCTTGTCGTGTTTATCCCGAAAGCTGGGAAGCGGGGTCATGGATCCGCAGAGGATTTCAGACCCATTAGCTTATCCTCTTTTCTTTTAAAGACACTGGAACGCATCTTAGATATACATATCCGAAATACGCTAGATAAATCCCTTCTATCCAAATCTCAACATGCGTACACTAAAGGGCGATCGACAGAGACGGCGCTCCACGAAGTTGTGCGAACGATAGAAAAGACAATCCATTTCAAACAATATACCGTTGCTACCTTCTTAGACATTGAAGGTGCCTTCAATAACGTCAGTACGGAATAGATTCAGGAAGCTCTGATCCAACTGGGTGTGGAAGAGTTTATTAGCAAATAGATATTGACAATGCTAAAAACCAGAATCATTCAATCGAATCTCGGCAACAGCAGCTCCACCATATCTGTTGTTAGAGGAACTCCTCAAGGTGGGGGTCTTATCTCCTCTTCTATGGCTTATGGTCATCAATAAAATTTTGTGTAGATTTGATAGGGGTGGAGTTAAGGTTGTCCCGTATGCGGATGACGTGGTAATACTGGTATCTGGGATGTTTCCATCCGTAATCAGTGAGATTATGGAAGGTACCTTGGGCAAGATTAGCTCATGGGCCACTGGATGTGGACTCAGCGTCAACCCAAGCAAAACTGAACTGATGCCCCTTACCACTAAAACCAAAATACCGACTTTTACGCTTCCACGGTTAAATAATCATATACTCTCCCTATCCTCCAGTGCCAAGTACCTAGGTGTGGTACTTGATCCAAAACTAAGCTGGAAGCTTAATATTGAGCAACGGGTAAAGAAGGCCTGTGTGGCTTTCTATGCCTGCAGCAAGACCTTTGGCAAGAAGTGGGGACTTCGCCCGAAGATGGTCTTATGGATGTACACTGCCGTGGTGCGTCCCATTCTTTCCTATGGTTCGCTAGTCTGGTGGCCTGCGCTAAGGAAAGCTTATAACATCAAACTTATCAACAGGGTACAAAGAACTGCGACTATAGGCGCAACGGGTGCCATGAGGACATGTCCAACCGATGCCTTGAACGTTATTCTGCACCTTTTACCACTCGATCTTCACATTATGCAGCTATCATCATGAAGTGCGGCCAGGCTAAGGGAAACAGGATGCTGGTGCACCAATCCGTATGGTCACAGCAGTGTCCTGAATTTGCTACCGCAGGATCTGGTAGCTAATCTGACCGACTATATAACTCCCACATCGAACTTTAGAAATCACGTCACGGTCAGATTCCCTACCAGGGCGGAATGGGAAACTGGCGTACTGATAAATGAGTTTGAATCAACAATTTTCACCGACGGTTCAAAAATGGACTGCGGGATAGGGGCGGGGATATTCTCTGAATCCTTTAATATTTTCAGGTCGTACCGGCTTCCTGATTCGTGTAGTGTCTTCCAGGCGGAAGTCTTTGCTGTACGTAAGGCCTGTCGCATACTCAAGCAAACCTCTACACCTCAAAATACCATCCTCATTGACAGCCAGGCGGCTATCAAGGCATAGTATCTGCCACTTCATCCTCAAGGCTAGTAGAACTCGCCTCGCTTAGTCACCGGCTAAGGATCTGTCTCCTTTGGGTTCCGGGTCACAGCAACATTAAGGGGAATGAGCGGGCTGATGAACTCGCGTGGCAAGGATCTTCCCTTGATGCTTCCCTAGCAAAGGAGGTGAACATCCCGTTGGGGGTCCTTAAGAGAGACATCTTCGCGTACTATCTGCTAAAGGCGGATAGTAGATGGCAGGGGGTGCCGAACTGTGTCATCTCCAGGCAGATGTGGCCCAAATACTCACTGAAAAGAACGCAAGATCTACTTAACAGAAACCGTGCAGATATCGCAAGAACTCTGGCAGTTAGTACTGGCCACTGACCCATCGGGGATCATGCGGCCAGAATAGGCATTGCATTTAATGCACACTGTCGCAGCTGCAACACTGCTGAAATAGAAACAATCTTACACTTCCTCTGCAAGTGTCCGGCTTTAGGCAAGGCCAGACAGCGCACCTTAGGTAAATTCTTTTTCGACAACCTTATAGAGCTAGCGGAGATTAGCATTGGGGATATTATCAGCTTCGTCAATGTAACGGGGTGGATTTGAATAATACTTCCCCCTTTTTCTTCTTCTTTCCCCTAGTAGTTAACATCCGTCAGGTCACTTGAGTTGTGGTAATAAAACGGCGCTTCTGCACTAATTAAGTGTCGGCATGGTTTGCTGACACAACCACTCCTACCTACCTACCTATAACATCGTCCAAAGGCGTACTCGTCTTTGCATCTTCAGCAAGCTTGAGAAGGACTCGGATCGCGAGGTACGGAGCTGAGGCTATACCAAACATCACAGTCTCCAAGCGCTATGTCCTAACTTGCTGCTGTGGATCGTTTCTCCAGAAGATGAGCTGATAATTGGCATCTCTTGGGTCCATCGTCCGTAGATCTTCTCCATATCCGCGGTAAAGGTGAACCGATGTTTTCTCCAGCGTAGTATAACGTCTATAACGTTGTTTTATATTTTAGGCCCTACCATCGAGTGATCATTCAGAGAAGAGCCAAAAGAAGTTTTGAAGGCCGCATCATACATGACCCTTAACTTTGTAGTGGTACTGGATTCCTTGATGACAGCATGCTAGGGATTTGCTGATTGGGTTGCTCTCTCGATAACTACTTAGACTTTAGATCGATTCTGTTTCTTCACCAATTGATCACTTCAAAGGGACCTTCATACTTATTCTCTAAGTTACAGCAAACTAATTCGTCGCGGGTAGTGGGTTTTATATTACCGAGATCAACGTCGGCCTCGTCATAAAATCAATTATTTCATCACACTGTTAACTCTTGGAACTATTTACCTATGCGTGTAAAGAGAAGCTATCATCTGAGAATATTTGCAGACATCGAGATAGTTAATTTTTCTACTGAGTAAATGGGTAAAGAGAAAGAAAAAGAAATAATTTTTTAAATGTAACTTGAACTCGAAATTTGAATTTTACAATTTTATACATTCTTTTCTTTTTATATAATACTGAATATTTTTTGCTTTTTATTTAAAAACTCCTAAATTATTTTCTTAATTTGTGTGTCACTAATGTTAACAATAAATAAAAAAAAATAAAAAGGGAATGAAGTAGTGGTAAGGTGTTGATACTACTTCGGGTAAACGCTTGGTGTGTGTAGTGAAATGTTTTTCATATGCCGCGTCTTCCTCCGATTCGTACCTTTCGAATGGCTGTTCTTCGATTTCCCAGAATTTTCGAAGCTCAGTGTCGAGATCGAATAACTGGACGACGCTTCGTATCGACTGTGGTACGATCGGAACCTTTTCCAACAAAATCCACCCAAGTTGCGTTTTTTGAGCGACCGGTGCCGTGAACCTTTCTTGTCTTATGATGTCCGGTAGAAGAATTTCAGCATAGACACGCTTCCCAACAGCATATCTATGGCGGTAGGAGTGTGGTAACTGGGATCGGCCAACGCCAGTCCATTTATGTGCGTCCATTTATTGAAGTCTATCTATTGGGCCGGAACAAGCCCAATGAGGGATTTGAAGACGAAGGCTCGGGTTTACCCTTCGTATGCTGAATGCAGAGAGCAGAAGGATAAATCCACGTAATTGTGGCATGCTCCGCTGCTGACCTTCCCTAACCCAGATACTTCAATAAACGTACGTCTGCTGCGAAGACTTAAGAACTGAATTGCGGCTCCTGTGATGAAAGTGGCTTCGGAACCCGGGTCGATCAGTGCTCGCAGATAAAAATACTCCTCCGAAGCTGCTCTTACCTTTACCGCCGCTGTCGCTAAGAGAACCTGTGTGTTAGCGTTGTGTTGTGTGTGAAAGTTGTTAAACGTTGAGTTTGTGGAAGATGGTTGAGCTTCACTGGTAGGCTGAAATGCTGTCGCGTTAGGGTCCACCATTGTTTTCTAGTAGCCCTGTGTGCATGTGTGTTTGGTTGTGTGAACCAAAGTGAAGTGCTGGTGTGTGGTGTATGATTGGACTGTATTGTGTTGTAAGGCGTCCTGCGTGAAAACATGTGTGTAGGGTGCGAGTTTTGAGATGGGTTGTAGTTGTTGCGCAGTAGTGAGTGATGCCTCTAACTGCAGAAGTAGCAATATACACGGCTTGGGCATTGTTGAGTATGAGGGCTTTACGCCAAACGGTTTTCGCATATGCCGTTCCTTCTTACTACATTGATGCGCTCACTCACCTCCATCGTCAAAAACTTGTTGCAACTTCGAAGAGAATGCTGGCCCTTGTTGCAAACCCTACAACTGTGTTGTTGCTTCTGCTTGGGTCGTGTGGTAAACGCATTCTTCGTCGCCTGCCTGCTCTGCGTCTCGGATTTAAAGTTCGGTTTTTGCTTTTGCTGACCCACTGCTTCCAAGGTTCGAAACCTAGCTTCCATAAATTAAGTGAACTCAGCTAAAGTAGGAAGCTTTTTCTTTGACCCCAGCTTTTCTTCTCATAACTGCTGAGCTAAAGTTTGAAGTTTCTGCAGCATGATGTATACCACAATTACATCTTGTGAATTTTTACCCCAGGTTTTTCAGCACATGCAGGCATTCAGTGGATACATCAAGTAGGCGTTTTAAATTAGTGGACTCTTCGACACTGAGGACGGGTTGTCTGAAGAAAAGTTTCAGCTGTGTGTTCACCAACACACGTTTGTGGTCATACCGGTTTGTGAGGATAGTCCAAGCCTTTTGGTAGTTATCGTTGTCCAAGCTAAGATGTTGTAGCAGTCTTTCAGCTTCTCCCGTGATGCTGGATTTCAGGTAGTGGAGTTTTTCAATCTCAGTAACGTGGAGTCGCTATGTACCAATGAGTGAAAAATGTCATGAAATGACTTCCAGTTTTCATAACTGCCGGAGAATGTGGGCAGATTGACTTTGGCAGTCGTAGATCATGCCTTTTATTCGATGCAATCGTGGACGTGGAATTGCTTTGAACTACAGGAATGGCGGGTACTTTTTCAAGGTGATCCAGTAGAGATACACGGTTAGTCACGTTTTCCTTAATTGCACCGAACATTTCATCAACCTTTCCACTTTCAGCATCAGTACCAGCCTCGGTAACAGCACCCCTATTGCCAACCATGCTTGCTTGAAAATTACCTTCAAGAATGGCAAGGTGACCCTGAAGATAGTGCTTCGACGCCTTGGTTTTCTTGTTCGCCTTCTTGAAGTTCGTGTCGTCTTTTGTGATTTGCGCCAACAGATTTTCTAGCACCTTAGCATTCATTTTGATATATGCGTATAACAAGCAATGTGTATAATATAGCAATATAGTGTTCAAAAGGCCGGCTACCTACTCACTCACCTGTGTATATGTTAATTTTTATGTATCTCGCGTCGCTTGAACCCGTTTGGCATAAAAACCCACAAAAACTGCCCTTTTTATCTTTCACTTTTTTTTCTGTTTTATTATTCACTGTTTTCAGTTTTCCACTGTTTTTTGTTATGCAGGGTGTCCCAGTTAAGCATTTTAATCCTTTAAGAGGAGATACCTGAAGTTCCGGCGAACAAAAGATTGTACGGCAGGGGGGTCTATTCTCCCCACATTTCAAGTTATAGCCCATCAAAGTGGGTGACCTCGTATTTGGAGGTGTAACCCCTTTAGACGCTATAACTTCTAAACTGTTATAGGTACAAAAATAGTTTTATACATTTTGGAAAGACAATTTAGTAGCGCATACAAGTTTTAAACGCACTGGGTACAGTTGTGCAACTACAAAAAAGTTATGGCTCCTTAAACTCAAAATAATAAAAATTTGTTATTCCATTTTTTCACTTAAAATGCATTTTTCTCAACATTTTTACTTAATATTTTTTTTTTCTATGAAATTTGTATTCCTAAAAAATGTCCTTAAAATTATGTTTAAGGACTTTTTTACGTACGATCAACAGAAGTTCTAGTAAGAGCCATTTTTTTGCACACAAAAATGGTCAAACAAAATTAAGTGAGAATAATAAAGCAATGACCAATGCAGTTAACAGTTAATTGTCAAAAAAAAAAGGCATAACAAAGAATTATCACAGATTTGCAAATGTACCGTAATTTTGTTTCAACTGATTTACAATCGATATTTTGCTCTGTAAGGTAACAGCCGATCCCCACAAAATGTAATCAAAACATGAATACGCGGAAATAGTGTTTACGGGTTCTGCAATGGAAACGCTTCATTGGCAAGATTGGAGTACCAACGACGATACCCAAATCGTAGAACACCATGTAGTCGGATGTTCGCTGATGCGTATCAGTGCCTTGTTGATACTGGGTCAGCTGCACCAAATAAAAGGGAACGACATTCAGACGCAGCGGCGGCAGAAGTTGAGAGTGGGATTTTGCGTGCTGTGGAAGTCCAGCCCTCAGTCAGCGTCCGCAGAGAACGATCTCCGGAGCTCCTTGAAGATGTTCCTCTTGTTCAGAGAAGGGCGATGTACTTTCAACAAGATGGGGCACCTTGTCACAGTAGCAGCGGAGTAACTTCGTTCCTCAACCATACTTTTAACGAACAGTGGATTGGTCGATTTGACCCCAACCCTTGGCCACCCAGATCTCCTGATCTAACACTCATGGATTTCATTTTCTGGCGTGCTATGAAAGTAAAAGTTTATTTTAGAGAAATTTCGAGTCTGAAAGAGCTCCAAGAAAAAATGAATGCCGTTTCAGAAGGGATGAGAATAAGTTTGGTGCTCGTTAATCTGCCATCCGAAATGCTTAAACGTGCCCGAAAGTGTATTCAAATGGAAGGAAGGCACTTCGAACAATTGCTGTAAACATTCCATAAACTGTTCTGTTTTAAGACTAATTCAGTAGGTACCTACACTTCTTTTTGACCATTTTTGTCTGACAAAAAATGGCTTTTACTGCAACTTCTTTTAACCGTACGTAAAAAATTTGCTTAAGATAATTAAGGACATTTTTTAGGGGTAAAAATAAAAAAAAAAAGAAAAAAATATGAAGTAAAAATTTTGAGAAAAATTCATTTTAAGTGAAAAAATGGAACAACAAATTTTCATTATTTCGAGTTTAAGGAGCCATAACTTTTTTGTAGCTGCACAGCTGTACCCAATGCGTTTAAAACTTGTATGCGCTACTAAATTGTCTTTCCAAAATGTATAAAACTATTTTTGTACCTATAATAGTTTAGAAGTTATAGCGTCTAAAGGGGTTACACCTCCAAATACGAGGTCACCCACTTTGATGGGCTATAACTTGAAATGTGGGGAGAATAGACCCCCCTGCCGTACAATCTTTTGTTCGGCGGAACTTCAGGTATCTCCTCTGTAAGGATTAAAATGCTTAACTGGGACACCCTGCATAACAAAAAACAGTGGAAAACTGAAAACAGTGAATAATAAAACAGAAAAAAAAGTGAAAGATAAAAAGGGCAGTTTTTGTGGGTTTTTATGCCAAACGGGTTCAAGCGACGCGAGTTACATAAAGATTAACATAAACACAGGTGAGTGAGTAGGTAGCCGGCCTTTTGAACACTATATTGCTATATTAAACACATTGCTTGTTATACGCATATATCAAAATGAATGCTAAGGTGCTAGAAAATCTGTTGGCGCAAATCACAAAAGACGACACGAACTTCAAGAAGGCGAACAAGAAAACCAAGGCGTCGAAGCACTATCTTCAGGGTCACCTTGCCATTCTTGAAGGTAATTTTCAAGCAAGCATGGTTGGCAATAGGGGTGCTGTTACCGAGGCTGGTACTGATGCTGAAAGTGGAAAGGTTGATGAAATGTTCGATGCAATTAAGCAATACGATTCTATTCCTTCTTTTCTTTCTCTTAATTTTAACCGGTGACCCCTATGAGTCACGTTGTGAATGAACGTACATACATAAAGTGGGATACCATCTCACACTGGCCTCTACATCACCCCCCTTCCAGCGTGATGCGTAATGTCAGTCAGTGGTCCTGTCTAGTTAAGATCTCAGCTGTCACTAAGAAATGGCTTAACTCTGTCGATTGACACTGATATTATTTTGTTATTTTTTCTAATTACAAATTGCTTCCTTAATTTTCGAACTACTTCATATTACTTTGTCGTTCCTAATCAAAACGTGGCTGCATGTGTGAAGATCATTCGGAACGTGGGTGCGGACTTTTGTCTTTCTCGTTTGTACTGTCGTGCTTGGTATACTCTTGAAAAATTCTTTTAGTCGCTTCACAAAGTTCGATTCTGTTAAATCATTGGCTGATACCGAGGAGAAGTCGTAAAGAACCTTTATGTTTCCTCCATACAGGGGTTCGGAGGGTGTATGACTTACATCTTCCTTGATGGACGTACGAAGGCCTAGCAAAATTAAAGGGAGTTATTCAGTCCAGTTGACTTTATTCCCCGATGCCCGTATAGCTGTTTTAAGCTGGCGGTGGAACCTTTCGACCATGCCATTAGCCTGTGGGTGGTAAGCAGTCGTACGGATGCGGGTTGTTCCCAAGAATTTTGTTAATTCCTTAAATAATTTGGACTCGAATTGAGATCCCTGATCGGTGGTGATTGTTTTAGGTACACCAAATCTCGAAACGTGCTCGCAGACATATTTTCTCGCAATTGTTTCGGCGAGAATGTCACGAATGGGGTATGCTTCAGGCCACCTGGAAAACCTATCCACTATGGTCAGAATGTATCTGTAGTCATTCGAGGGGGGAAGTGGACCGACAATGTCCATGTGTAGGTGTTGATATTTTTGGATATTACCTACCTGACACGATGAACAATTTCTCGCCCAAGAGTTTACGTCACGATTCATCTTGGGCCAGAAGTAAATTTTGGCGATTTTCTTGCGTGAAGCTCGAATTCCCGGATGAGAGAGAGAGTGAATTGCTTGGAAAATTAGCTTCGGCTTGCCCTCCGGTACGTATGGCCTGTTGGTATTTGTGGACGTTTCGCACCACAACGAAATTTTATAGGCAGGTATCTTTATGAACTTAAGTTTAGCTTTGGAATTGCAAGGGAGATTTCGAACAAGTGTGGTAAGTTCTTCGTCATTCTCTTGCGCTTTGGCTAAGTCTTCGATTCCTGGGTATGTAAGATCCAATGCTTCAGCGTTCGGTCGCGACAAGGTGTCAGCTACGACATTTAAAGAGCCCTGAATGTGTCGTATATCAGTTGTGAACTGTGATATAAAATCAAGATGTCGTTCTTGTCTTGGAGTACGGTTGGCTTTGGTAAACACATTTTCGGCTGTGAGTGGTTTTTGGTCTGTGAAGACGTAGAAATCCTGTCCTTCGACAAAATTGCGAAAATGTTTAATGGCCGAGTATATCGCCAGAAGTTCCCTGTCGAATGCCGAGTATCTTGTTTGCGTAGGCGAACGCTTTTTGCTAAAAAATGCCAGGGGCTCCCATACATCACCTCTTTGTTGCTGAATGACTGCGTCGACAGCTTTGTCGGATGCATCCGTGGTGATGCTAATTTTAGCGTCAGGTTTAGGGTGTGTCAGGAGAGCTGCTTTAGCGAGTTCTTGCTTTGCCTTTGTAAATGCTTCTTGGCATACTACGGGCCAAGTGAAATCTTTTCGTTTGGCATTAATTTTAACGAATTCAGCCAGGTGGTTGTAAATTGGTGCGAATCTTAGCGAGGTTAGGTATGAAACGGTGGTAGTTGTTTACCATACCTACAAATCTCTGTGCACTTTTTAATGATTTTGGCTGTGGAAAATTTTCGATCACCTCGACTCGAACGTGTGATGGTTGAATACCATCTTTTGAAATATCGAATCCTAAGAACTGTAACTATGGCACCCTAAATACGCATTTAGAAGCCTTTATTCGAAGACCATACTCTAACAAGCGTTTGAAAAGGATTTTGAGATATTTTTCATGCTGCTCTTGTGACTTGCTATGCACCAGGAAATCGTTTAAGTAGACGAAAACGAAATCTAGCCCCCTCGTGACTTGGTGCGCGAAGCTTTGAAAAGTTTGTGCCGCGTTTTTTAAACCGAAAGGCATGCGACCGAATTCCACAAGACCAAAGGGGGTTATCACGGCTGTTTTATGTACATCTTCTGGTGCCACAGGTATGTATGAAAAGCGCGTACTATATCGATTTTCGAAAAGATGATACAACCGTCAAGGTTAATAGAACAGTCCTGGATTTGTGAAATGGGGTATCTGTCTGGCACAGTAACCGAGTTTAAGAATCGGTAGTCGCCGCATGGCATCCAGTCATTAAGATCTCTTTTAAGAGCCATGTGCAAGGTAGATGAGCATGGTGACGAAGATGGCTTGCAGATTCCCACCTGGATCATATAATCGAATTCATCCTTAGCAATGTTGTACTTTTTCGTGTTTAACCGTCTAGCGTAAGTATATGGTAAAGGTCCTTTCGTAAGGATGTGATGAACGACTGAGTGTTTAACACGTAAGTTAAAGTCTGGAGGTTCCATAAGTTCAGAGAACTCTTTTAAAAGAGTTTGGTATTTGTCTTCTACCGCTAAAAAACGTGGGCTTGTAACGTGTTGTTGACAAGAAGTGCCACTGACTCTTGAGTTTGTGAGGGGATCGATTAGTTGCGAGTTTTTGATATCGATAACTAATCCCGTTTTTCGCAGGAAGTCTGCGCCAATTATTGGTTTCGTAACCGAGGCGATAAGAAAGGTGTGGTTGAATACTCGCCGGAAACCTAAAGTCATGCGGAAGTATTTAGTTCCAAATGCTTTAATGGTAGAATCATTCGCTGCGGAAAGGAGTTGGTCTGGTTTTAAACTTAGTGTTCTGTATTGCGATGCAGGGAGGGCTGAAGCATCCGAACGGTAGTCAATTAAAAATGTGTTTTTGGAAATCGGATCTTTTATAAACAGACGGCTTGGCGGGATTTAAGTGCTACTGTCATCTGCCGTTGCAATGACAGCAGAATCTAGTTTTTTTCGAAGCTGCATGGTTTGTTGCACTTTTGTGCCTTTTCACCATGATGCGCGTGGTACCAACACATTGGGTCTTGTCTGTTTGTTTGAGCACTGTCATGACTATGAGTTCGAGAACTACTGAATTGGCCTTGCTTTTGAAAACTATTTTGCCTTGGACTAGAACGGGGCCTAGCACGTGTGGATCTACTGTGGTATGATGTAAATCTATTTCGTGGATTGCGATTGTTGATGTTTAAGTTTGAAAGCATTGATTTCATTTCATGAATTTCAGTCTGAAGGTTACGGTTTGTGCAGGTAAGTTCGCTTATTGTTTTCTCAGCTTGAGATGTGATAGAAAATGCTGAAGTACTCTGTTGTTGGCAAACTTCGAAAATTTCGTCTGCTACGTGAATGAGTTCCTCGATTTTTGTCTTAGGGCTTGACTTTACCACGACTTGGACTAATGTGGGAAGGCGACGTTTCCACAACTCTATAATTAGGTTTTCTGAAACAATCATGGACTGCCCTGCTATGGTTACGAGTCGACGATGGAACAGCTGGCATAGCTTTCCAGAAATCTGGTAGTTTTATAGCCACAGCTTCGATTACATTGTTTGTTTGTCCTCTTGGGGGAGGTGTGTTACCAGTCGGTGGGGCCTGTTGATTGCTTTGTTGTAGGTTAGAAGAACCACTTTGGGGCGTTTCTTGGTCGTCACCGTCGATCGTTTTGGACAGAAAGATTTTGAGTTTAATTTTTTTTACGAAGGAAGAGAACGGATTTACAAAACCAAACTTTTGGAGAATCTATTAATGGCGATGTGAGTAGATAAGACTTAATTACTATTTAATCTAATAAATAATAAAAAGTACCACCGAAAAAATGTTCAAACAACAGCGGAAAGGATTTAGATACATGAAACTTAATTATTATTTAATACAGTAAATGACAATAAGTGCCAAAGAAAAAGGTTTTGAACAGCTGTGAAAAAAAAAATGTATGGATAATGTATCTGGGCATAATTGTCTCACGTAAAAGTGAAGTATTTCTTTAATATAAAAGTACGTATAGCTACTTAGGTTTTTCGTTGCTTCGCCGGATGTGAACTGGGTCGGTGGAATGTCTTCGTGATGATTGTGTGACTTCGCTGAGCTCGTTGCTCCTGGATTCCTGGCTGATTGAAGAACCGTGCGCACCGTTTTACTCTGGACGTTGAAAACACTATTGCAGTTTCGTAGCTTTACCACAATTGATGCCGCATGTGCTGAGGTTAAAAGCCGCTGCGTCGATGTTAAACTGCTACGATCACACTCATGTCGTTGGAGGTTATGTCTGGCTAAGGTTTCGAGGTTAAAAATTCTCGTCGTGGAAACTTCTAGAAACTTTGTGTGGGCATTTAGCAGCTGTTGTTGCTCCTTAAGTGTGGTAGATGATGAATCGCAAGTGGCGCGACGGTGTGATTCCACGCTGTGTTCCACGCTGTCCGAATCGAGGTTAGATTGGTTCCCTCTTGTGATGCCAAATGACGCAACAGAATTTTTTTTTAAAGAACTTGGCTTGTGCGATCGCAGCAGCTTAAACAACGTTAATAGGGGTTGGTGTGCAGCTGCGGTGAAAATTGCGTAGCCTCGTGGCGTGGTGGTGTGGTTGCGGTGTAATTGCGTGTGTAGCCTCGTGGCGTGGTGGTGTGATTGCGGTGTCTGCAGCGTTGTATAAGGCGTCGCTTGCGTGTTCTCCTCTTCGTTCGTGCGGGGTCACCAATATTGTGATTTACTTGTCGTCCAAATAAAACACAATTTTATTATTCATTGAAAGTACTTGTTGAAGTACTTTATCTTTAATACTTATTTTACTTAACAATTTAAACCGCCAAACCAATGTGGTTTGCACGAATATCCTCTATGAACTAAACTACTAATGCCACCTCTCCTTCTTCTTATCCGATTCTATTCCTTCTTTTCTTTCTCTTTATTTTAACCGGAGACCTCTATGAGTCACGTTGTGAATAAACGTACATAAAGTGGTATGCCATCTCACACTGGCCTCTACAGTAGTAGTAGTAGTAAATTGTTCTGTTTATTTTCATAAAAAAAAATTTACAAAACATTACAACTTGACAAAATAATGGCGTCTGTTGGAAAGAGTGAGTAATTACGAGTATCAATGTGTATAATATATAATAAAATACTGAAAATTACATATATTATATTTATTTATGAGTTATATTCATCTACTAGGTTCTTTCGATAGAAAAAAGCACCCACAATGTACTTATGCAGTGTCATCCATCTGCCTTCAATTGCTCCATTAAGTATATTGATGATCTCGTCCTCATCCAGCAACACCTTACCGAAAACTCTTTGTCGAAAGGGCTTGAGAATTTGGCATTTTCCAACGAAGTGAAGCACATTCTCTTCCTCATGTTAATTACATAAAGTGCAGTTTCTTCGTTCTCCTTCCCGAAATTTGTTTGCATTTAGCCCTAATAAACCAGCACGGACATTAAAGACCCACATTATCATTTGTCCGCCACAAGAGTCATCAAGTATGTGTGACCTATTGAGTGATTAAGTTTCATATAACTTCCATGTGAACTCATTTGTGCCCCCCTTAAATTTGTTTGGATTGCTTCTTTCTTAGAGCCTCTAACATTTTTCCGATATTGGTTTTCCAAGCGTCTTCGTGAAAGTGCAAATCCATCCAACTTATTCCATCACTTTCTCTCATGTTTTTCCATTCTCAGTCACCAGTATATATTTTTCTGTACTATCTGTTTTGAGAGTATGTGTGGCAACCGAGTGACTTCGTATTTAAAAAGTGTTTTTTTGAGTATATTCCATGTGGAGTCTGAGTGTGTACAAATGTAAATCTGGGACCCGTGTTTCTGGGCTTAGTATATAATTTGGGGTGAGATCGGGTAGACCAAATATCCTCTTAATAAAATATCGCTGAATTTTATCAACTGCGTTGAATTTTGAAAGCCCCAAACTTGAGACGCATAACAAAATATCGCTCTCGACACAGCGTTGAATAGTTTGAATTTCGCTGAATATTTTACCTCCTCTCGCCGATGAAATTTTTCCAGGTGCTATTTAAGCAATTTTTCGCCCTTGCTTCTCTTTCTTTAAGTTGCCCCATTCATGAAAGTCCTGGTGTTATAACCATTCCGAGATATTTGTACTCCGTAACTATTTCTATCTCCGTCCCCTTGAGATACCACTTTTCGTTCTTTGCTCTTCTGCCCTTGCTGAAAACCATAATTTTGGATTTATCTATGTTGAATGTGAAATTCCATACCTAACAGTAATCTTCCAGCTTTCTTATCATTCCTTGTAACACGAATATATCTTTAGCTAATATCACAATATCGTCAGCATATGTACATTAACAGTCGAACAAGAAAACCATTCAGGCGAAGTCCACCACCCAAGCAATCGTGCAGATCGTTCAGCATCAGTGCAAATAACAGTGGGCTAAGTAAACATCCTTGCTTTACTCCCATATTGGTATTAAAATAACCAGACGCTTTTTCACCATCCCATACTGCAGAAACTGTGTTTGTGTACAAACTTTTAATAAGTGCTAGAAACTTTGATGATACTCCCATGTAACTTAGCTTGTAAAACAAAGATGTTTTGTCGATACCATCAAAAGCTGCCTAAAAATCTACAAAAAAGCCGTAAACTTTTTTCCATTCATTATTTTTTATTTTGATTATGCTGCGCAGGCTATAAATGTTGTCTACAGTAGAATAATTTTCTCTGAACCCCGTTTGGAACTCGTTCAAAATTCTGTGCTTCTTTTCCCATAAATAGTCTGCCGTGCACAATTCCCACTTATATCTTTGTTACACAGTTCATGAAAGAAATTCCTCTATAGTTTTCCACTTCATTTGCATTTCCTTTCTTGAATATCGGAAAAATTATTGCTTTTAAAGAACTTTGATCCACTATTCCTTTATTAAACATATTTGTGAATCCTTTAGCCAACAGCTTTATGTAATTAATTGGTGCATTTATAAACAATTCATATGGCAGCCGATCTTCCCCAGGAGCTTTATTTTCTTTTACCGTTTTTTAGCATGTTCTAAATCTCACATGTTGTTATTTCCATATCAAGATCGGCAACCAATAGAGGGGGTTCAGCCCATTGCACAGGTTCAGCTAGCAGTTTAGGATTTAACAACTTTTCAAAGTAGTGCATGAATTCTTCTATGCGTATATCTAACCCGATTCTAAAACTTTTTTGGCGTAGTTCGTTAGCAAATTTCCACCAGTTTTTTGAATCCTTGATGTTGTTTAATTTTATTTCCAAATTTGAATAATATTTCCTTCGCTTTTTCTTACATATTTGTTTATATTTCAAATTTGAGTCATGATATTCCTGTTTTGCCTCCTCATTGTTAGTACGTCTCCATACTTTTAATGTTCGTAATGATTTTTTTCGGGCGTTGTAGCAAGAAAAGTCGTACCATTTTTGTAGGAATCGAATTTTAATTACACTTTTTTGATTGCTGCCCGCAGCCTCCTTCAGCAAGATTATTAAATCTTTTACCTCCACAGCTTCATTCATTTCCCCATACTGCTCTAATATGTTTCGTAATTTATTTCGGTAAATATTTTCATCTTGTTTATTATACGTAATTTTTGGTAGAATAGTCAAGGCTTTAACTTCCGCCTTTGTTGTATTTTAGCTTAAATTCATTTTTATTGGCATATGATCTGAATAGATTTGCGCCTCTACTGTAAAACTATGTACTCGGTTCGCTATCTCTCCAGAAATTGCGCAGATATCATTTACAGATTTTTCCACCATTGACATAAATGTCATTTCTCCATGTTCGTCTCCAAACGTTCTGCCATTTAAAATTACCAACCCGTAGTCGTTGCAGAGATTAATAATCTCTTTCCTCTGATAACTATAAAGTGGGTTTTATGTCGACTATAAATAGGAACACACTTATCTTGACTTTGTTACGTGCTTAAATCTTTTTAAAGCGTAATTTATGATACTTATACAACAAAGCAACCAAAGAACTCAAAGCAAAACTTAAGGCAATCCAAAACAATCAATTTAATGACTACTTAAAAAATCTGACCCCAACTTCTGAGACCAACTATTCGCTTTGGAAAGCTACCAAAAAGTTCAAGAACAAGATAGTACATCAAACTCCTCTACAGAAACCAGACGGATCTTGGGCCAGAACCAATCAAGATAAAGCAAATATTCTGGCTAAGCACTTCGAAGAAGTATTCACAAACGACAAGGGCAATACGGCTGTCCCACCTTCACGTCCAATCACACTCATCACAAATGTAAAAATAAAAAAAGTTACAATAAATGAAATCGAACACTGCATCAAAAAAAAGGATTGACCACAAGAAGGCTCCAGGATATGACTCTATTAACGGAAAGATATTAACCCAACTACCCAGACAAGCCATGATATACTTACGAAATCTCTATAATGCATTAATTCGACTTAAATATTTTCCAAAAACTTGGAAAGTTGCGCAGATAATTGCAATACTTAAACCTGGTAAAGACGCAAAGACTACTTCATCCTACAGACCAATAAGTTTACTCCCCATATTAGGGAAAATATTCGAAAAATTAATCTATGATCGACTACAGCCAATACTGACCAATAATAAAATGATACCAGACCATCAATTCGGCTTTCGCAGACAACACTCGACTATCCAACAAATTCACAGGGTAGTTACCAAAATCACAACGGACCTAGAGGAAAAAAGATACTGCATAGGGGTGTCTCTTGACGTAGCAAAAGCTTTCGACAAAGTTTGACACAAAGGACTACTATACAAACTTCAGAACTTACTTCCACGAGACTTCTACCAAATCATTGAAAGTTACCTAAGCGAACGCCACTTCTTCGTAAAATATAATGACCAACAATCCAAAATACTACAGACAAGAGCTGGAGTACCGCAAGGATCTGTATTGGGACCACTACTATATGTCCTCTACACTGCTGACATCCCCCTACCGAGTGGAGCTACAACCATGATGGCAACCTTTGCTGACGATACTATTCTGCTGATATCCGACGAAAACCTGGACACTGTAACTACTCGAGCCCAACGACTTCTGGATAAGACAATGCAATGGTTTGACGAATGGAGCATACAAATTAACGAAGACAAAACCCAACAAGTTATATTTACCACTAAATTAAACTACTCTCCAATCCCAATAAAAATAAAAGACAAAACTATTCCAATCGACAATGTGGCCAAATATCTTGGTATGTACTTGGACAACAAACTTAACTGGAAGTACCACATACAAAAAAAAAGGATCAAATTAAACTAAAATATAATCAACTGTACTGGCTCCTGCGTAAAAATTCTAAACTTTCGACAACCAACAAATTACTACTATACAAATCCATTATCAAACCTATCTGGACATACGGGATACAACTCTGGGGAACGTCAAAGAAAACAAACATCGCCATAATCCAAAGACAACAATCAAAAATATTACGAACCATAATCAATGCGGACTGGTACATACCTAATATCGACATCCATCGCGACCTAAAAATACCAACAGTGGAAGAAGAGATAGTAAACACAAGCAGAAGACATCATAAAAAATTAGTAGTTCATCCTAACATCGAAGTCAATTTATTACCAATGAAGGAATTCTTCGGAAGACGACGACTAAAGAGAAATAGACCCAGTGACTTGATAAGAGGGACCACAACGTCAACATACTAAAACATCCTAATCATAAAAAAATTAAATTTCTAACATATTAAAACTAGTTTACTCGTTTCAGCTGTAGTTTACTTGTTTAAACTGTTTAATTGCTTTTGCTTTTTTTTTTGTTTAATTGTTAAACTGTTGTTAAGTTTAAAATTCCTAGAAAAGGGCTAAGAACAATGGTCACTTAGTCCAAATTAAATCCCAAAATTCAAATTGTTAAAACAAATATTAGATGTCTTTTTCTAAGACAGATGTATTTACTGCATTGGGAAATAAAAAAAAAAATTAAAAAAAAAAAAAAAAAAAATTTATGTAACTGTTAAGAGAATCCTCAAGTACATCAGTGGAAACATTGGTATACTATTTGAAAAAAGGAAATGTCTTTCTTTAATTTGTTTCAGTGAGTTTCACAAAAGGAGGAAACATATAGACGTCCGTTATCACTTCAGTCGCGAAAGATACGAAAAAGGTGATTTTTCAATCAATTATGTACCTTCTTCCAAAACGCTGATATATTTATTTACAATAGCTCTTAATAAAGTCAAATTTAAAAATGTTCGTTCATCAATTTGTGAGGGTGTTTTCTCAAGGGCTGAGGTTTAGCTCGTCGGATCCAGGGTCAACCAAAGAACACCCGAAACTTTGGGAAAGAGGCATTATTTATTTATAATGTTTATGCTTAAACTAGCCTTAACAACGTCAGAAATACTTAACAATGATAAAATACTTGAGGTGGCCTGGGTTTACGGTTCTT
This sequence comes from Brachypalpus laphriformis, assembly GCA_945910035.1. Classification (NCBI taxonomy): domain Eukaryota; kingdom Metazoa; phylum Arthropoda; class Insecta; order Diptera; family Syrphidae; genus Brachypalpus; species Brachypalpus laphriformis. Next base: position 58,741,701 of record OX246755.1, read on the forward strand.
AACAATATTCGGATACTTAACAATAGGGAGTTACCTACTAGGCCCTATTTTCTTAACGCTAGGACTTAACTAGAGGATAGCGACGGCTTTTTAGGGCGTCTGCTATATAGCGACAGCTTGTTAGGGCGTCAGCTATGGCAGCGACAGCTTTTTAGGGCGTCAGCTCTGGCAGCGACAGATTTTAGGGCGTCAGCTCTGGCAGCGATAGCTTTTTAGGGCGTCAGCTATGGCAGCGACAGCTTGTTAGGGCGTCAGCTATGGCAGCGACAGCGTGTTACGGCGTCAGCTCTGGCAGCTACAGCTTTTTAGGGCGTCAGCTATGGCAGCGACAGCGTGTTACGGCGTCAGCTCTGGCAGCGACAGCTTTTTAAGGCGTCAGCTCTGGCAGCGATAGCTTTTTAGGGCGTCAGCTATGGCAGCGATAGCGTGTTACGGCGTCAGCTCTGGCAGCGACAGCTTTTTAGGGCGTCAGCTCTGGCAGCGATAGCTTTTTAGGGCGTCAGCTATGGCAGCGATAGCGTGTTACGGCGTCAGCTCTGGCAGCGACAGCTTTTTAGGGCGTCAGCTCTGGCAGCGACAGCTTTTTAGGGCGTCAGCTATGGCAGCGACAGCGTTTTACGGCGTCAGCTCTGGCAGCGAGAGCTTTTTAGGGCGTCAGCTCTGGCAGCGACAGCTTTTTAGGGCGTCAGCTCTGGCAGCGACAGCTTTTAGGGCGTCAGCTATGGTAGCGACAGCGTGTTACCGCGTCAGCTCTGGCAGCGACAGCTTTTTAGGGCGTCAGCTCTGGCAGCGACGGCTTTTTAGGGCGTCAGCTATGGCAGCGACAGCTTGTTAGGGCGTCAGCTATGGCAGCGACGGCGTGTTACGGCGTCAGCTCTGGCAGCGACAGCTTTTTAGGGCGTCAGCTCTGGCAGCGACAGCTTGTTAGGGCGTCAGCTATGGCAGCGACAGCGTGTTACGGCGTCAGCTCTGGCAGCGATAGCTTTTTAGGGCGTCAGCTATGGCAGCGACAGCGTGTTGCGGCGTCAGCTCTGGCAGCGACAGCTTTTTAGGGCGTCAGCTCTGGCAGCGACAGCTTGTTAGGGCGTCAGCTATGGCAGCGACAGCGTGTTACGGCGTCAGCTCTGGCAGCGATAGCTTTTTAGGGCGTCAGCTCTGGCAGCGATAGCTTTTTAGGGCGTCAGCTACGGCAGCGATAGCGTGTTACGGCGTCAGCTCTGGCAGCGACAGCTTTTTAGGGCGTCAGCTCTGGCAGCGACAGCTTTTTAGGGCGTCAGCTATGGCAGCGACAGCGTTTTACGGCGTCAGCTCTGGCAACGAGAGCTTTTTAGGGCGTCAGCTATGGCAGCGACAGCTTGTTAGGGCGTCAGCTCTGGCAGCGACAGCGTTTTACGGCGTCAGCTCTGGCAGCGACAGCTTTTTAGGGCGTCAGCTATGGCAGCGGCTGCTGGAGGCAGCTACTTTGCAGTACCGGCTTAAGGCTGGCACTTTGACAACCAATGTCATAAAAATATTACTCCCAGGAGTGCTGTACAAATTCTCAAGTCTGAGAATTACGGTCAAGACCGGCAATGGCTTATCCTAGAGGAGGGTAGGCCCAAACTTTACGGTCGGAGCGGCTGTGGTCAGCAGCAGGTCCGACTTGATTTATGCTCAGATCTTGAAAAAGACGGAAGAGCAGCCAAAAGATTCGGTGGATGTTTCCACTCTAGAGAGTGCCTCACAGTACACTGGATTGGTACTTAATAACAACGGCGTGAGGAACTGCGACTTCTTCCTCGGCGATGGGTTACCTTATTGCAATCCGTGTAGGCATTGAGTGTGAATTCCACGACCCAATACAAAACCTTTCTATATTCGGCACACATCTTCGCACACCTTTCCATATATCCCCTCTGCCTTTCCCCCTTGGTTCCATGTCCCACGTATACGTCAGCTCTCGATATTACCACCACACTTCCCATCACAGTGTGTCTGACAATACTCCTGACTATCCCCTCGTTCGTCATATAAATCTTCCCATATTGTACTTCGTACACACACTGTAGTAGGCGGTGCTCCGCAACTAATCTGAGTTCTCTCTCTTCTCATTATACTTACACCAGCCTACCCCCTGCTCGCATGTACACACTGGTTCTCCTAACACATGTCGATGGCCATCGTCTCGTGGTCGTGGGTCGGCGATCGAAGCGAGATAAGAGTGACCGTGGCTGTGGGTATACTTTGTTCCGGTGCGTGTGTGTGTCGATCGAGTGGAGTCTTGGTTTGGTTGTAACTGGAGTGGTGTGATGTTATTATTTATTTACAGTGGGGTCCAAAAAGAAGTCAGCGGTTATGGAATTGTGAGTATGGTGTGGGATTTCGGTTACGGTGATTGGTGGGTGTGCGGGTCGGTCGGCTGAGTTTGGCCTGGGGTGTTGATGGTTGTTGGGATATTCACAGTGGGGTCGGTAGGTAAAACGACGGTCAGCGAGTATCTGGTGGAGAGTTCGGGTAGTTGTGCGGATGTTCCGTGTTCGCGCGTCCAATGCTCAAATGATGATCGCGGGGACGGTGCACCTGCAGGTGCAGGTAACGCTTCGTTACATTCTCCCTCCACTTTCTCAAACGAGAACCTTCTCGTCGTAAAACATTCTAATTTCAATTAGTAATTAAAAAATTCTTACATCTACCTAAACTTAAAGAACGGCTTATAATTAACTTAACTATGAGAGCAACGGTTTATAATAAACTTAGCTAGGAGACTTCAATGCAATAGTAGTCAAAAAATAATATATAAAACAAATTTTAGAACTAATTACGGTGACGGTGACTGCAGAACTTCAGGCGGTCGGGGCTGCGACCATCGTGATCGGATGTACTTTCGTAGCGGTGGTGTTCTTGGTGACGACGGTGAGGGCAATGCTTCACCTTTAGACCATGGCGGAAGTTTTGACGGTGTGGCCATGGTTAACGATGAGCTTATTGATGGTGACGGCTCGTTCCCTGGTGTCGGCAATGGTATCAATAGTCCTGGTATAGTTCCTGAAAATGGTAGCAGGATTGTTTCCTCGTCTGGCGGTGTTGAATACTGTGACAGTATGGTTTCTTCGTCAGGCGGTGTTGATGTTACATTTCGCACTGACGGCAGCGGCATGACATCTGACGGTAGCGACAAGTTGTGGTTTCGCAACTTTCGCGGCACTGATGTCGACGGTAATAGCGGCTCTGGTAACGGTGACGGCGGCGGCTGCGGCATGACATCCGACGGTGGCGACAAGTTGTGGTTTCGCAACTCTGACGGCACTGATGTCGACGGTAATGACGGCTCTGGTAACGGTGACGGTGACGGCGGCGGTATGACATCTGACGGTGGCGACAAGTTGTGGTTTCGCAACTCTGGCGGCACTGATGTCGACGGTAATGGCGGCTCTGGTAACGGTGACGGTGACGGCGGCGGTATGACATCTGACGGTGGCGACAAGTTGTGGTTTCGCAACTCTGGCGGCACTGATGTCGACGGTAATGGCGGCTCTGGTAACGGTGATGACGGCGGCGGTATGACATCTGACGGTGGCGACAAGTTGTGGTTTCGCAACTCTGGCGGCACTGATGTCGACGGTAATGGTGGCTCTGGTATCGGTGCTGACGGTGACGGCGATGACGGCGGCGGTATGGCATCTGGTGGATGCGACCTGTTGGAGTTTCGCAACTCTAGCGGCGCTGATGTCATCGCTGGTGAGGGCTCTTGTACTGACGGTGGCGTTGACGACAGTGACACTTTCAGTACGGGAGGGCGTCGGTGCAGCGACTTCGTGCGTCGTGTGGATAGGTCGTTCTCTGGCAACGGTATCGTTGGTGATGAACAACGTTTCCTTGGGTTGACGGTTACACGTTGCTGCTTCGAAGGCTCCCTCTGGTATATACGTCGGCTTTCTACCGCGCAGAGCAGTCTTGTTGACGTTGGTGCTCTCGGGGTATGGTGACATGGGCAGTCCTTCGTCATTCTTCCATCCTCTCTGCACTGGGAACAGAAGAGGCGAAACGGTTGGCGGCATTCTTGTTGGCGGTGCCCATGCTGTTTGCACTTCCAGCAGTGCGTGTTCCGGTCGTAGAGGGTCTGGGTGGGTAGCGACTTGATGGTTACTAGTCTCGGAGGATGGTTGGGAGCGGCTGGCGGTCTACCAGCTCTTTCGTCGCTCCTTACGTACTCGTATTCCTCTGCGAGATCCATCAACTCCTCCAAACTCCTAAAATCCCGACGCTTAATGTACAGTCGGTACTCGGGCCGGAGACTGTCGTATATTCGGTCCACGTTCTCCGTGACCTTCATTCGGGGGTGTTGCCGGAGGAGATATTGATATGCGTTGATATATTCTTTGGCCTTCTCTCTTGGGCCTTGTCTCTTCCGCATTATCTCGTCCTCTAGCTTGTGGACAAATCGGGTCGGCAGGAAGCGTCGTAGGAAAGCTTGGCGGAAATGCTCCCAGGAACTCCACGAATCTCGATTAATTCTGAGCCACTCCAGCGCGGTCCCTCGGAATATGTCTGGTAGGGTGCGTGGTATGTGGTCCAGAGGGATGTCATAGCATCCAGTCAGTTCTTCCATGCGCTCAAGGAATTCCAGCGCCGAGCTGTAGCCTTCGAATCGGAGTCCCCACTTGCGGACCGTGTTCATAATCTCGGCTTCGTAGCTGAGGACCGGTCGGCTAAGTGTCCTCCGCGGGGGTAGCCCATGGCTGGTGGTGGCCGCATTTACCGCGGGAGCGGGTTCTGTGGAGACGCTCGGCCGCGGACTGACGGTAGCAAAGTCCGTTACACCATACTTTCGGGGTGGCTGTTCGTTCGACCCAGTCGATGCCATCTTGGGTACATGTACTCGGGTCTCCTCGTACTGTGGGCTAGGGTCTGGCTTGTCCTTGGTCATGCTGCTGTCCAAGTATTCTCGGTTTTCCACCAGCGCTTCCCATTCTTGGCACAAGTTCTGGGTAGACTTCCGTGTCCGGGCCTCCTTCAAGTAGCGGCTTAGACGTTTGCGGAGTTCGGCTAAGGTCCCGGTGGTTTCCAGCTGTCGTTCGCTCATGGCAGCAGTTATTTCGGCCGGGCTTAGTAAATAGATCCAGCCAATGCTCATCCCGGCATTCTGGTCGGCTACGGCGGGTCGCAGAGCGTCCATGTTGTCCTCGTGGTCGGACATCTTACGGGTTCGGTTATTGTTGTCTCGGTGATGTACCTCTTACAGAGATCCCTGCTCGGGCGCCAATTGTGAGGGTGTTTTCTCAAGGGCTGAGGTTTAGCTCGTCGGATCCAGGGTCAACCAAAGAACACCCGAAACTTTGGGAAAGGGGTATTATTTATTTATAATGTTTATGCTTAAACTAGCCTTAACAACGTCAGAAATACTTAACAATTATAAAATACTTGAGGTGGCCTCGGTTTACGGTTCTTAACAATATTCGGATACTTAACAATAGGGAGTTACCTACTAGGCCTTATTTTCTTAACGCTAGGACTTAACTAGAGGATAGCGAAAGCTTTTTAGGGCGTCAGCTATGGCAGCGACAGCGTGTTACGGCGTCAGCTCTGGCAGCGACGGCTTTTTAGGGCGTCAGCTATGGCAGCGAGAGCTTGTTAGGGCGTCAGCTATGGCAGCGACAGCGTGTTACGGCGTCAGCTCTAGCAGCGACATCTTTTTAGGGCGTCACCTATGGCAGCGACAGCGTGTTACGGCGTCAGCTCTGGCAGCGACAGATTTTTAGGGCGTCAGCTCTGGCAGCGATAGCTTTTTAGGGCGTCAGCTATGGCAGCGATAGCGTGTTACGGCGTTAGCTCTGGCAGCGACAGCTTTTTAGGGCGTCAGCTATGGCAGCGATAGCTTGTTAGGGCGTCAGCTCTGGCAGCGACAGCTTTTTAGGGCGTCAGCTATGGCAGCGACAGCGTGTTACGGCGTCAGCTCTGGCAGCGACAGCTTTTTAGGGCGTCAGCTCTGGCAGCGACAGCTTTTTAGGGCGTCAGCTATGGCAGCGATAGCGTGTTACGGCGTCAGCTCTGGCAGCGACAGCTTTTTAGGGCGTCAGCTATGGCAGCGACAGCTTGTTAGGGCGTCAGCTATGGAAGCGACAGCGTGTTACGGCGTCAGCTCTGGCAGCGACAGCTTTTTAGGGCGTCCGCTATGGCAGCGACAGCGTGTTACGGCGTCAGCTCTGGCAGCGACAGCTTTTTAGGGCGTCAGCTCTGGCAGCGACAGCTTGTTAGGGCGTCAGCTATGGCAGCGATAGCGTGTTACGGCGTCAGCTCTGGCAGCTATAGCTTTTTAGGGCGTCAGCTATGGCAGCGACAGCTTTTTAGGGCGTCAGCTATGGCAGCGACAGCGTTTTACTTACGGCGTCAGCTCTGGCAGCGAGAGCTTTTTAGGGCGTCAGCTCTGGCAGCGACACCTTGTTAGGGCGTCAGCTCTGGCAGCGACAGCGTTTTACGGCGTCAGCTCTGGCAGCGACAGCTTTTTAGGGCGTCAGCTATGGCAGCGGCTGCTGGAGGCAGCTACTTTGCAGTACCGGCTTAAGGCTGGCACTTTGACAACCAATGTCATAAAAATATTACTCCCAGGAGTGCTGTACAAATTCTCAAATCTGAGAATTACGGTCAAGACCGGCAATGGCTTATCCTAGAGGAGGGTAGGCCCAAACTTTACGGTCGGAGCGGCTGTGGTCAGCAGCAGGTCCGACTTGATTTATGCTCAGATCTTGAAAAAGACGGAAGAGCAGCCAAAAGATTCGGTGGATGTTTCCACTCTAGAGAGTGCCTCACAGTACACTGGATTGGTACTTAATAACAACGGCGTGAGGAACTCCGACTTCTTCCTCGGCGATGGGTTACCTTATTGCAATCCGTGTAGGCATTGAGTGTGAATTCCACGACCCAATACAAAACCTTTCTATATTCGGCACACATCTTCGCACACATTTCCATATATCCCCTCTTCCTTTCCCCCTTGGTTCCATGTCACACGTATACGTCAGCTCTCGATATTACCACCACACTTCCCATCACAGTGTGTCTGACAATACTCCTGACTATCCCCTCGTTCGTCATATAAATCTTCCCATATTGTACTTCGTATACACACTGTAGTAGGCGGTGCTCCGCAACTAATCTGAGTTCTCTCTCTTCTCATTTTACTTACACCAGCCTACTCCCTGCTCGCATGTACACACTGGTTCTCCTAACACATGTCGATGGCCATCGTCTCGTGGTCGTGGGTCGGCGATCGAAGCGAGATAAGAGTGACCGTGGCTATGGGTATACTTTGTTCTGGTGCGTGTGTGTGTCGATCGAGTGGAGTCTTGGTTTGGTTGTAACTGGAGTGGTGTGATGTTATTATTTATTTACAATGGGGTCCAAAAAGAAGTCAGCGGTTATGGAATTGTGAGTATGGTGTGGGATTTCGGTTACGGTGATTGGTGGGTGTGCGGGTCGGTCGGCTGAGTTTGGCCTGGGGTGTTGATGGTTGTTCGGGATATTCACAGTGGGGTCGGTAGGTAAAACGACGGTCAGTGAATTTCTGGTGGAGAGTTCGGGTAATTGTGTGGATGTGCCGTGTTCGCGCGTCCAATGCTCAAATGATGATCGCGGGGACGGTGCAGGTGAGGGGCGAAGTGTAACGCTTCGTTACAAATTGGAATTAAGTAAATAAATTAAAATAATAATATATTTGTAGTTATTTTCTCCCCAGTTATCAGGACGCCATCACCGGAGTTTCCCTGAAGCATAAACAAATAAGCTTCAAACCAGTGTACCAAATCTTTCTCTCTCTCTATTTATCCTTTCCAATGCCCGCAGTGCGTGTAAACATGCTAAGGGTATTTCATAACCCCTTGAGTGAACGCCACCTACGGCGAGGAGGTCCTCTTATGCGTCGTCCCTCGGGGTTAGATTCAAAGACACTGCGGCCGAAGCGTTGGTGTCCATTCGCTCTACATATCCTAGCCATCTCAGACGTCCAATAAGCATTTTTTTTTGACTAGGTCGATGTCGCTGTACAGCTCGTATAGTTCGCGATTGAATCTTCTCCTCCAAAACCCGTCAACGCAAACGGGAACGAATATCTTACGAAGAATCTTTCTCTCGAAGCGACCAAGGATATCCTCATCCTCTTTTAATAAAGTCCATGTTTCAGCGCCGTTAAGCGGGACTGAGATGATCAGGGTCTTATATAGAGTCTCCTTAGTTTTTCGAGATAGAGCTTTACTGTTGAATTGCCTTATAAGCCCAAAAAACAGCGATTGGCAAGAGTTATTCTTCGATTGATTTCTGCGCTGATCTTGTTTTTCGATTTTACAGCAGAGCCAAGGTAGACAAAGTCCCTTACTACCTCGAAGTTATAGCTGCCCACTGTGACGTTTTGTCCAATTCGTCGGTGTTGATTTTCCCTTCTTGTTGACAGCATATACTTGATTTTACCCTCGTTTATCACTAAACCCATTTTGGCCGCTTCGGCCTCAATGATTGCAAACGCACTGTTGACAGCCCGCTGAGTTCTTCCAATAATGTCAATATCGTCGGCGTATGCAAGCAGTTGTACAGACTTGTAATAGATTGTGCCTCCGGTGTTGCCTTGTGAGTTCCGCACAATCCGTTCAAGTACAATATTAAAGAAGTCACATGACAGCGCGTCACCTTGTCTAAAAGCTTTTTTGAAATCAAAAGTCTCAGCGATGTCATTACCGACCTTGATGGAGCAGCGAGCGTTCTCCATCGTCATCCTGTACAGATGAACAAGTTTCGCAGGGATGTCAAAACTAGACATGGCTCTATAAAGTTCTTCTCTATAGATACTGTCATAGGCGGCATTGAAATCGACAAAGAGGTGGTGAGTATCTATTTGGAAGGCGAACCCCACAGACGGATCAGTAGAAATGCGGTGAAGTGGGATGGTTATGATCCCTTATTTTCGGATCATAACCTCGCTGATAAAAGGAAGAAGAAGAAGAAGAAGAGTATCTATTTGGACTTCTTGGGTTTTCTCCAGGATCTACCAAAGTGTGAAGATTTGGTCGATGGTGGACTTTCCTGGCCTGAAACCGCACTGATAGGGTCCAATCAGGCTGTTGATAAAAGGTTGATAAAAGGCGTTCACACAATATCGCAGAAAAGATCTTATATACGATGTTGAGGAGACTGATGCCTCTATAGTTGGCGCAGTTGAGGGGGTCTCCTTTCTTGTGGATCGGGCAAACGATGTTGAGATTCCATTCATCAGGCATACACTCGTTTGACCAAATCTTAGAGATGAGTTGATGTACGCACTCTACAAATTCATTACCAGCTGCCTTGAAAAGCCCGGCCGGTAAGCCGTCAGGTCCAGCACCTTTGTTGGATTTCAGCTTGGATATTGCTATCCTCACTTCATTTTGGTCTGGTGGACGGAAATATCGACTATCATCGTTAATGTTGAATGGTTCATTCTGCCTGACAGCGTGATGTTGGTCTACGTCGCCGTTATACAGCGAAATAGTTTTCCATATCCTCAGCACCGACTCTGATTCTGCTATGATATTTCTATTTTTATCTCTACAGGGTTCTGTACGGGTATTGCTTCTCTGACACGTTCTTTTTACCTTTTGGTAAAACTTCCGTACATTGTTCCTGGAGCATAAACTCTCGATATTCTCAAACGCGCGCTTCTCATGCTCTTTCTTCGTCTTTTGGAGAAGACGATGTTCTTCCCCTCTTTTGCTCGTAGAGCTCACGGGCAGCTCTCATCTTCCTTTGCAGCACCGCTTTGTATGCTTCTTGTTTTGCTGCATACACTCACCGGCATTCTTCGTCAAACCAGAGGTTTCGCGGTGGTGGGCGACCGAGACCCAGCACATCAGTCGTGGCGCTTCTGATGGCATGTTGGCAGCGTTGCCATTGTTCTTCGGTACTTGATGCTGGTTGCATAGCGGTGTTTAAGAGATTGAGATTTCGAGATGCTTAGTCCGTTATCAGACGTGGTGTCGTGTAGGCTATGCTTACCGACTGCCCTACCAAAGACGTCCTCTTTTCCTATTTTGGCGTTAAAATAGCCCAATACGTTTTTAACGTCGTATTTGCTACATATATTTTATTGAGGAGCTCATAGAAACAATCTTTGGTGGCAGGGTCCTTTTCTTCTGTGGGGACATTAACACATATTAGGCTTATGTTAGCGAGCTTAGCATTGATCCGGATAGTCTTAATACGCTCGCTCACGTATCGGAAGCTTAAGACTTCTTGCCTGTATATAGGCTGCCGCGTATAACAAATCCGCATCCGAATAAGCGCTGCGCATCTACCGTAGTAGATGTCACAATGTTTCATCCTCTGTTTGCCCGGCCTATCCCATCGCATTTCCTGGATGGAGGTAATATCTGCTTTATAGTAGTCTAGGGCCTCTTTTAGTTGTTCGGCTGCACGTGGTCTGTAAAGGGACAGAACATTCCACGTACAGATCCAAATGTCGTTGTCGTTATTTCGTTTGCTAGGGTTGCTTTTGTTTGTTTCGGAACCATAGGTTTTTTACGTTGTAGGGAAGTTACCCCGACGGCACAACCCCCAACCTGGAGGGCCAGTTCCTTTATTTATTTATTTTTTTTTTTCATAACTTGCGCACACTCAAAGGGTTATAAATACCTTTAACATGTTTACACACAGTGCGGGCGTTGGGAAAGGATGGATAGAGAGAGAGAGGAAGATTTTAATGTAGTGGTTTTTGAAGCTCAGTTGTTTCTGCTTCAGCTATTCTCCGGGGGTGGCGTCCAGATAACTGGGGAGATTTTTTGTTATTATTGTCATTGCTTCTGATTCACAGTACTTTTTTCCCGATAATCGATGTCAAGGGCAAATCATCATCAACAGAGCGATCAATTTTTCCAGCCACATGACCAAGCTACTGCCAATGTTATGCCTTCGCAGTAGTGTTTACAGAAGCGTTTGCAAATGATCGGACTGACTTTATATATATCATGAGAAATAAATAAATGCTTGCTGACATCAGGATTTGGACCATGAACCATTAGCGTGGCAATTGACGATGTTACCACTACACCATTGCCACCGTTCCCCTAGAACGAGGGGCAGTACACCGGTACCAGTAGTCCACTACGGGAGTATGAGCGCTGGCATTGGGTCATTAAGGGCTCTTCCGCCACCATCTCTATTCCAAGGTCCTGACCAACATTGGAAATTCCTTACCGACCTGTGATCCGAATACGTCGAAGCAGCTCGCGCAAGGTATTCACTAAGTTCAACCTAACTGGAACTGTAAACGCCACCGTTGACTCCGCCTAGGGAATTCGTCTGTTGCCGCCTGGAACAGGAAGGAGTGCTCTAGTGAGAAAGCACCTCTCCCATCTGCTGCCACCAAAAATTCTCCAAACGGGGTTGGTTACCCATTTCTTGGATTAAGGTACTAGGCACCCAGCTGTCACCGCGTGGAAAACAGTCTTTTCAATTCGGATGAGTTTAACATATTTGCATCGGTGAAATTACCATGCTGTACTTCAAGCGTTATTAAACTTCGTTAGGGATCGGTTTTGAATTTAATGAAAGGAAATTGGTTAGGAGCGTCACTAGAACATGTTTTTATTACGTAAAATACAAGCCCTAGCTGTTAGAACAAGTAATGGGCAATTTACCTAAAGACTGGTTGATTCCAAACAGACCGTTCAACGTTTGGCGTGCAGACTTTAGCGGACCTGTATTAACACCGCGGAAAATTTGACAAAAAATTCAATACAAATCCTATATCGCGGTGCTTGCGTATTTCGCTAGCAAGGCAGTTCATTTGGAACTTGTTTCCGACCTAAGCTCGGCGGACTTTTTTGGTGCACTTGAGCGTATGATAGGGCGCCGTGGTTGTCCTCTAAGAATTCGTTGCGCTAACACAACAAATTAGCACTCGGAATTGAATGGTTTATCGGTACCAGAAACGCAGAAAATGTACATGCGAGTAGATATTGTATTTAATGACCTTTCTTATGAAAAACATATAAGATGAATGCAAGCTAAATAAATAGATAGATAGATAGTTGAAGGAAAAAGCTACTTAAAGACCTTCATTCAAAAAAAAATGCTGCTTAACATTAGAAAGACTAAATTAGTAGAATTTGGAAATGCATTTTTTAAATAACGCACTAAGAACACAATATTAGAGTTTGTTGCAGACATAGGTATCGAATTCCTTTTCATCTCATCCCGTGCAACCCATGAGAGGACTATTGAGACCCGACTACGGTTCTGGCAGAGATTGAGGGAATCCTGATCCAGTAGATGTCAGTGGTCTTACTCCTGGTCATTTTCTAATTGGAGCGCTAACCAACTCGGTACCCGAACCAGAAAGACCCTTTAACAAAATTTCTTTTCTGCACAGGTGGCAAAGAGTAACGCTATTGGAAGCAGCACTTTTGGAAGGGATGGCCATCCGAATACATCCGTTCCCTTCAAGAAAGATAAAAATGGTTCTTCCAACAACCCAACATACGTGATGGAAGTGCGGTGGTTCTCTAGGATGAAAACCTGCCCCCTTGCAAATGGGCTCCAGCAACAATGGTCGGTAGCAGTCGACTGAGACGTCCCATCTCGAAGGCAGCACCGCTACCAGTGGATTGATGGCATGACTAGTTCCTATTTGCCCTACAAGAAAGGAACCACACTTACGCAAAGCCTACAAACTACACTAAACAGCTTTTAAATTTTGAACTGTAGCCTTCAATCGATCTATACGTATATACAAATATAAAACTTACTGGCATAATGCGTATATTTCCCTCTACCGCCCGTAATTTTCAAGCAATTTAGTTGGTTTTTTTTTTAAATGTAGATAATTACGGTACAAAGGCGATACGCAAAAATTACAACAAAAAAAGAGTTTTTTTATAATGCCTGGCGAAGCGGGCGGGGCTTAAGCTAGTACTGTACATTCAAAGCAAACGTACAAGTGAATAATTTATAGTGAAGTTTATAAAGTTGCAAATTTCATTTTAAACAAAATTTAATCAGTATTTTATACTTATTTACAAATGCTCCTATGATGCAAGTATTAATTTTACAAAGTTATCTATCTCTTTTTCCGTTCCCATTCTTCAGCTGCCTTGACGTGGCGGAACGGCTTAAGAGTCAATGACCCTAAGGGTTCGAAAGGACCCCAGGTGAGACATCGAACTAAAGGCTGAAGACGTCTTGACTGTGACGCAAAACCTGTTGACAGTATGATGGAAGAAACTTGTACGGTATCTACTCCAGGTGGTACTCGTGAAAACGATAATCCACCCGTGGTCTTTTTGACTACGGCCGGGACGAGGATTCTGGAGGTCCCAACCAGCATACTTTTACCCCCCGCCTCTGCCGTTGAATCAGAAGCAGTAGCGACGCTTGTTTCAGAAGACCCCTGCAGCTCTGTCTCTGACTCGTTTGGTAGACTGGGCTGGAATGGCAAAGAAAGTGGCGGAAAGGCTTCGTCTGGAACGCCTAATCTCTGTCTCAATAGAAGGGTAGCTGGTCGAAGTTGTGTCGGTGACGGTTTGACTCGGGAAACCAATAAGGTTGAACGAGCTCCCGAAGCGGCGCACTCCGATGGGCTCCTGACTAAGAGTCAACTGAAAAGGAGAAGAAGGAAGGCGGCGATGCCGCGGTGCAAAGAGGCTGCAGAGTCAGCTGAAGGCGCAAGCGCCGAAAGCAGTCATCCTTCAGTAGCGACAGGAAAGAAGCCTAGGTCGGCAGAAAGTATTCCAACTGGAGCCGATCAATCCCTCAGACCTAACGCTGGCTCCTTTTCGGTCGGCTCGAACAGGTCCAATCTGATGGAGCAAGTTTCGCCTGCTCTTCTTGGTGGAAGCGTGTGCGCATCTGATGCGCGCTCTTCTGTCGGGCACACTCTTACCGGTGGCGTTATCTGCGCACAAAATCTGGTGGATACTGGTGCTGTTACCCCTAAAGGTCCCAGCACTAGCGGACAGAAAATGGCTGACGCAGGCAATGCCACGGGTAGGGGCGCTCGCCTCGCCGTTCTGCTAATAAAACTGCGACTATATCTATGATATTTTCGCAGATAAACCTCCACCACTCAAAGGCTGCTACCGCTCTCTTAAATAGCAGACTTTCCGTGATGCGTACAAAACCCCACATAACATCTGTCCAGGAGCCATGCGTGCGGAACAGCGCATTTGTGGTTTTGGGGGTGTTCGTGGAGTAACGGTGCTATGTGACGAGCGATCTGAAAGACCGAGAGCTTGTCTAATTGTGCAGAATTTCCTCTCAGTAACCAAGCTTGGACAATTTTGTGGACAGGACCTGGTTGCTGCAGCTGTAAGCTACGAAACGACCAGAAGTTGGAAAACCTTCGTCGTTGCGTCGGCGTACTTCCCTTATGATTCGGTAATGCCTCCACCACCGAAGGCGGTTGCCGAACTCATAAAGTACTGTGACACTCGGAAGATGGGACTAGTCATGTGTTGCGACGCGAATGCTCAGAATACAGTCTGGGGCAGCAGCAAATGTAACATACGAGGAAACCATCTCCTAGATTTTATACTATCGTCTGGCATGGTAATTAACAAAAGTTGACTGGAAGCCAACAATGTTGTTCCAGCCAACTTTTGTTACGGCAAGGAGGCAGGAGGTAATTGATTTGACCTTATCTAATAGGTATTTCAAGTCAATTACTAACTGGAGGGTACTGCCGGAGGTGTCCTTGTCAGACCATAGATACATCGCTTTCCAAATCGAATGCGAGGCCATAACTTTGCAGGAGAGGAGGAATCCGCGGAAAACCAACTGGGTGCGGTTTAGGGTAGAGCTAGACAGATCTGTCAAAACTCCAACCAAACCCAGAACGAAACGAAAGGTTGAGGATGCTGTTCAAAACCTGAATAGTGTCCTTACCAGCTGTTTTGAACTGACGTGCCCATTAACAAAAAACCCCCTGCGGAACTCCGGTTCCCTGGTGGAGCCCAGAACTGCAGCGACTTAGGAAAGAATCCAGAAAACTTCTAAATAGGTCACTCAAGCCAAATTTAGAAGGTGACTGGAATCTTTTTAGATCGAAGCAAAAAGACTACAAGAAGTTAATTCGGTTGTCGAAAAGTGCTTCTTATAGAGATTTTTGTGAAAAGATCGAGACAC
The DNA here is from genome assembly GCA_945910035.1 of Brachypalpus laphriformis. Classification (NCBI taxonomy): domain Eukaryota; kingdom Metazoa; phylum Arthropoda; class Insecta; order Diptera; family Syrphidae; genus Brachypalpus; species Brachypalpus laphriformis. The sequence continues at coordinate 58,756,821 of OX246755.1, forward strand.
TCGGTGAAACCAGCAGGTTGGCTAAGGTTCTCAAAAGGGGCAAGCCGACCAAACCGGAGTCACTGAGAAAATCTGATGGCAAGTTTACTGAGACGAAAGCGGAAACGTTTAGTCTTCTGGTGGAGACTCACTTTCCTGGCAATCGGATAATCACTAGGTTGCAGCTTGGCCCGCTTACCCAGGCTGAGCTTGATCTAAGTCAGAAAACTCGGCGCAGCTGGTATATTGCATCAGCCGTGGTAACAGATGAGGCCATCAAATATGCTGTGGCATCTTTTGATGGTTTCAAATCGCCTGGCACCGATGGAATATATCCAGCTATGCTGCAACAGGGTATAGATCAGCTATTGCCAACTCTGAAAAGAATTTTCACCGCTGGCTTGGCGCTGGCATATATTCCTACACCTTGGCGGACAGTCAGAGTAGCTTTCATACCGAAAATTGGTAAGGAAGACTATTCGCTCCCCAAGAGTTTCAGACCTATATGTTTGACATCCTTCTTACTGAAAAGTATGGAGAGACTGGTAGAATTTCAAGTGCGCAAAGTTGCTTTGAAACTGCATCCACTATCGGAGATGCAGCATGCCTATCAGCGTGGGAAATCCTGTGTGACCGCACTTCAAAATCTAGTGGCCAGAATTGAATGCGCGCTTGATAGGAGAGAATACGCGATAGGTATCTTCATCGACATTGAGGGTGCTTTTGACAACGCGACTTTTGACTGCATGTGCGACTCTGCCAGACAACACGGGGTAGATGAAACATTAGTGTTGTGGATTAAAGCAATGCTAATGAATAGAACGTTGGTAGTGGATGCGGATTGTGGCCAATATGTTATGACAGGGGTAAACAGGGGCTGTCCGCAAGGTGGCGTTCAGTCTCCATTGTATGGTGCATGGTGGTCGACTCTCTGTTGAACACTCTAAATAGTTCTAACGTCTACGCTCAGGCATATGCGGATGATGTCGCCGTACTTTCTGTTGGGCCATGCCTGGCGACGGTCTGTGCTAACGCGCAGGCGGCGCTGGACATGATCGATGAATGGTGTACTAGGAGTGGGCTTTCGGTGAATCCTCTTAAGACTGAGGTTGTTCTTTTTACGAGAAGGAGGATTTTGACCGGTCTGACTCAGCCAGTACTAAAAGGCGTCACCATTTGCATTTCCAATGAAGCCAAATATCTAGGAGTGATTTTAGATAAGAAACTTCATTGGTCCAAACACGTCGAGTCGAAAACATCCAAGGCGCTCTCAGTCTTCTGGCAGTGTAAGGGTGCTTTTGGCAAGACTTGGGGCTTATCACCGAATAAGATTCTCTGGATCTACACGGCTATGATAAGACCATTCCTCGCATATGCGTCGGTTGTTTGGTGAAAGGGGCTCTCGCGTAAATATGTGGTTGCCTTTTGTGCGAAACTCCAAAGAACGGCTTGTCTCGGCTGCTCGGGAGCTTTCCCGAGTACGCCTGGCTCTGCTCTAGACGCTTTGCTGAACTTACCTCCCCTTGATACTTATATCATGGGTTGCACTATCAAAGCCATCCATCGTCTTAGGCGAGGCGGTTTTTGGTATACTCCACACTGGAACTTTGATGAACTTGCGCGACACTTATCTTACGACTCCTGTCTTATAGATATGCCGTCTGATGCAATGACACCAGAACTCCAGCTGATGCGCAAATTCAGAGTCGACTTTCCTTGTGTCCAGGACTGGCTTCGGTCAGAGTCTGAGCCGGGAATGGAATGTAGTCGTATTTTCACGGATGGTTCCAAAACCAGTCAAGGGTCTGGCGCTGGGGTCTTCGTGGAAGTCGACAACATTAGACTTCACTTCTCGTTAGGCAAATATGCGTCTGTTTTCCAAGCGGAAACTTATGCAATCCTAATGGCCATGAACTATGTTGTGAAGAACAGGTGGAAGGGACGTAGCATTTGTGTCTGTAGTGACAGTCAAGCTGCGCTTAAGGCCTTGCTTAACCCTTTAACCTCTTCCAAAATAGTTCGTGAAACCAAAAACTCTTTGAACTCGGTCGCAAGGCTGAATTCTCTGTCTCTTATCCGGGTCCCAGGTCACACTGGGATCTTGGGGAACGAGATCTCCGATGAGATTGCTAGACAAGGCTCAGAGGTGGCTTTCTCAGGTCCCGAACCCGCGTTGGGTCTTCCAGCGTCCTCGGTTAGGGCTTCCATTGACGATTGGGTCTCTCACGATCAAAATTGTGTGTGGCATGACTCTCCAGGTTGCAGGTTGACTAAACGCATGCTCCCAGACGTCTGTAAGAAATCAGCGGCATTCTTGCTGTCTCTCAGCAGAAAAGACTGTAGACAACTTATCGGCGTCTTGACAGGCCACTTCGCTTTTGCCAAGCACCTTAACGTGTTAGGCTTAAGTGACACTACAATCTGCGACGCTTGTGGAGAGAGCGACGACACCGCGGAACATTATCTCTGTGAGTGTCTGGCCTTTGCTCGTATCAGGTGGCAGATCTTCGGTGCGGATGTGGTGAGTGCTGGTACTGTAAGCTCCTCATCACTGAAGTGCTTGCTTGGCTTTCTTCGAAAGTCAAGGAAATTCCAATAAAATCGGTAAATCAGGGTTTGCTCTCTGGCAGTACAATGGACCAGTTGTGTCTGAGTGCTCCAGTCGAGTGTTTCCTATCACGACAAAAAAAAAAAAAAAAATCTATCTCGAGACTTTTATCAAAATTATATTGCGATTATAGAGAGCCTCGAAAAGTGGGCCTCTCATCTGTACGTATGTCCCTGGTCTGCAGCCTAAGTGGGTGGACGTAATCAATTCGAACTTCATGCGAGTATATGTATCTGCACTCTGTGAGCTTATATCGCAGAGAAAAATCACATTATGTGGCCAAAATTAACGCGCGATTTAAAAGAATGTATTGCTTAGAAAAATCCATAACACTTTACTTTACATTTCATATTCGAATTAGGTTGGGTTACGTTATTAGATACTATATCAATGCGTTGTAATGAAAGTAAAATAGTACTTACAGTGTCAAAATTAGTTCCTGGGCCTTGGAGTGATTGAACAACTTAGTAGGACAGACTGTAACGGCGGGATATAGAAGTCTTGCAGTATTGGTGTGGTCGCTTTCTATAATTAATCGGAAAGGGTCACTAATAAAGCCTATATAAAGTGAACAAGCCATCCTATTAGCTAACGTGAACATGAATACGATTGTTATAGCCCACATGACCCTAAAAATGCAAAGGTTTAACATTCTCCTAGTTAGATAAACATGTAGGTACCTTATGTAAATGTTGGATTCCTTGTCGTAAATGTATTTCAATCCATGCATACTACAGGTACTGCTGTAGTTATACCAAGTCCTACGCCATGCTCTTGCAATAGGCGAAATTGCAAAAGCCTCTAGCCGGAATGTATTATCTACGGACTTATCCATATTATAACAATAAACTCTTTCCTTCGAAGGATGTAGAATATAAACTGGACAACGTTCACTAAAAATAAAATATGAAATACCTCGGAATTAAGGTTTCAAGTATTAACCCTGAAATTAGTTTGATATCATCTACATCGTAGCTAATGAAGGCATACTGCAAGTGACAAGACATATTACAAGGGAAAGGATGGAACACTTGTCGCACAGCGTTTTCACTTAAAATAAATCCATACCAGTGTTGATAACCTTTCCTGTACATTTTTTCCACGACAAGGCACCTATTGAACTCCGACTCCGAACAAAAGGAAAGAATCTCCATTTTTACTTCATAACTTAAGAACTACTCGGTTATACAATAGATAGTGCAAAAAAGGAAAAGACTTACAAAATCTTATTTTCTTTGTCCTCGTAGTGTGCTGGCGTTATCGTCGTTTAAAACAGAAGAGCCAAGAAAATCTTGCCTCGGCCGGTAGGACACCCTCATCTTGTTCGGTCTTCTATGTTTCTCCCCCAGTGATGCCAAGCTGCTGGGATGTTTCGGTGCTGCCAGGTGAGCCAACATTCCCCCATGCCCATCTCTGCCTGGAAAGATTTCGAATACAATCCCTTTGGCCACTGGTTTCTGGGATTGTTTGGGTCAACGATAATGACAACTTCATTTTTTGTGAGGGGATCGTCGGGATTGCCATTTGGTTCGCCTTGTCAACGTCGGCAGATACTTCTGGACGCAACGCTTCCAGAAGGAATTGGCGAACTGCTCTGATGTCATCCAGTTTTTCTTCACCGTAGCTCCGTAATCACTTGCTACACCAAATTGTTTTATACTGAACGTTATTATAACATTATCTGCAGAAGACTGGTAGGGCTTTAACAATGCCTAGCGGAACACTACCATTGCCGAAATGGCTAAGGTGGTGTGTTCACTATTCTTTCATCGGTAATCGAGGTTCGAATCGCGTTTTGGCACATGCATTTTTAGATGATTTGTATTTTATTAATTTGTATTTATCAATCAATAATCAATCAGCAAATCAGCCGTACCAATCATCCTCACTGATGGAATATCAATGTAAAGAATGATTATTTTTTGGAGAATTGATCAAAGACATTTTTCCAGAGGCAGGAGACGAACCTGCAATAGTTTATTGTTTTATACCCCTCCATGATCCCGTAAGGATGCGATTTTGTGTTAGAGCTTCATCGTTGTCGCATGCAATTGGAACGTAGGTTAGTGCCCGTGAAATTATTATACTTTCAACTTCGAACATCATACTTAGAGGAATTTAATCTGATGGATTACGACTCAAACCCATTCCTAACAATACTTGTTTACAGAACGTACCATTCCCTCCCAACTCCCGCATATGTGGCGCTGCCGGTTGTATGAAATGTCACCTTAATTTTGCGTCAACTAATTCGTTCGCTACTCTACCGTGATCCAAATGTTCAACAGTGTCATTCAATTCCTGACAAGCTTCTTTAAAGTTGGTTTCGTTGTCGCTGAATATCTCCGAAGGCGTGCTTCTTCTCGCGATGAACCTCTTGATGGATAGATTGCATGAATCCGCAGAAAGACTGTGTGCGATTTCAATATGAATGGCTGGAACAGTAAGGCAAGTTATCAACACACCCCATCTTTTCTCAGAATGTCTGCCAACATGTATACTGATTGGACCAAAGTAATCTATTCCGATCTCCTACATCGGAGGACAAGTAAATGATTTCAGCCAACTAGGTGGTAACTCTCCCATTAAAGGTGGTATCGGTTTTGCCTTCGTGTTTTTACAATACTGACATGTTCCTCTTATTTTCTTTGCAATGGTTCCAAGACTTGGGATATAGTAGAGTTGTCTAAGTTCTTTTATAACTGTTTCGTTGTCTTGATTGTGAAATCTTTGATGAAAGCTAGTAATTTTCAGTTCAGTTATGCGATGTTTTTTTGGCAAAATTACAGGTCATTTTACCTCGCGTAGATTATCATCAGCGTTGCTAATACGACCGTTTATCCACATAAAATAGTTTTTTTCTATATAGGGTTGTAGTTTATACAATGGATGTTTCCTACCAAATATCATACGTGTTCGGAAATATTACAAATTTTAAAGAAAAATATTGTTATCTAATTGTTAGATTTTGCCAAACATTAGAATCAAACATTAGAGATAAGTACAATATATTACATCTTATCTTCTTAAATATTATAAAAGCAAAGTCGATTTTCCTTGTGAACACCGTTTTTTTAAAACTATTGTACTAGACGTAGGTACTTGAAATTTTGCTCAGTTATTCCTTATTTTGCTTATGTAGATGCGAGATAAGAAGGGATTTTCCGAAATTCAAGGTCTAAGTGGCATAAAGGGGGTTGAGATCGAATTTTCCATCTGTAAATATTGATTCCACAGCCGTAGCTCAGTACTGGCTCTCCGGATTAAAAAAATAAAAAAAAAGATGAATTTAGTAAATTCGCCGCTGATTCATTTAAGGTATAAAACATCGTTCTGCGTTGTCCTTTAGCTGAGCAATGCTAAAAACAATTAACCAAATCATCGCCCACAATTTTCCTTCAGTGGAGACCACGGCCAGCAGTCATGCAGCAGTGGCTATCGTTGCAATAGTATGTGTGTGTGTGAGTATATGGGCGCGCTATCCCATGATTATATTTTGATCTTCAGCGTGCGATCTCTTCTGGAGTTTAAATTGAAAAAAAAAAACATTATCAGTGCCAAATCTAAGATATTGTAGATTTTATAAATTAAGATATACATGTACTGTCAAAACTTCATGCAATTAAGAGACTTGGGAATATACGCGTAGGTACATATGTACGAGTACATGCATATGCCTGTGTAGACATTGAACTATTGCAATATTTTTCCATTTTGTTATATAGATTTGTCCATATTTTAGAACGTTTTAATAAATTTAAAATAAATTATTAACAGGGTAGCGTAGGACGTATGTATATTGAAAATTGAATACTCATACTTTGAGTCTGCTTTCCTATGTTTTAGACAACAAATGGAAAAAGTTAAAATGTTGAAGATTACGCAGAAGAACTCTAATACGTCAAAGTATTAAGCCGCAAAAGTGGTGCACCTATGAAAACTAATTTGAAACGCAAGTAAAGCTGAATTAACAAATGTAGTTTTTTACTGTTGCTTTCTGTTAAATTATACCAACAGAAATAATTGGGGTACAAATTGTAGATCATTGCATTATTGGCAAGTGTTTTTTGAAATATATGATAAAACGTGTGAAGTTTTCTGCTTGCGATTTATTCATTAAGAAATAATTTCGGTTATCTTGCGTTTAATCCTTATAAAACTTGAATTAAATCAAGATAAACAATAATTGAAAGAATTCAAGTGAGTTGAAATAAGTTATTGTATATTTTGAAATTTTTGAAGTGAAGCTTCTTAGCTACGAGTAATATTTTATCGAGTGTTACGAAAATAAGTGAATTATGAAATGTGAACCCGTTATTTTGGGTTTGTATTTCTGAATTTATTGTTAAAAGCATTAATAATAAAGTAGTTTTGAAGTTATAAATCAGGGCCAAGGGAAAGGTAAAAACAATCAGTGTTGTCGTTTAAGTAAATTTAGGAGCGATAGTAAAGTAAATAAGAAGTTTCACTTCCAACGCGTAAAAGTTTCATGCACGTTCGTTTTTATTTCCTTTCCATACTAATATATTTATTTATGACAGGTAGATGTTTCCACATATACATATGTATGTATGTTATGTTCTTATGCATTATACACTAATAAAAACGAGGTAAGTGTGAAAGAAATGTTTTTCTCCTGTCACTACTTGACAAAAGAATTCTTATGCAGTGTATGATTTCGATGAAAAATAATTATGGAATTGAATCAAGAAATTTTATTAGTAGATAGTGGGAAGGTGCTTCACCATGTGGTGCTTATGAGAGGGAATGGCACTGCCTCTTTTCTTCCATATCCTACGGAGTATATGGAACGGAAGTGATTGCACTCGAGGTCCGTCAAGAAGTTGTTGATTACGTAGCAACCAACTGGAATAGGTTCGCAATTTTAACGGCAACAATTATTCGACAAAAGAAGAGTATATTGCGGACATGGGGTTGTGAGTTAGTGGCAGTGGGAGAAATTTTCCATTACGAGTTCCAGATTTTTAGGAGTGGCGTTATGTTTGTGCAGTTTGGAGAGCCTGTAGATAGTTAAGTAAGACTTCGGTTTTCTGGAGAATCGTTAGGGGGACATTTCGATATTTTAATTCCACCTGAAGAGCTAAGCACCACCTGCACGTCAAAACATATAGCTCCTCTGCAAACCATACCAACATCCTTACCATCAAAACGGAATAAAGTAAGGGTTAATGGTGCCATACGCAGGACAAGAATTAGACAATCCCCGGCCATATATCGGAAAAAAATGACTGAATTTTTAAAATCCACTCCTCAAGTTCGCAATCCAACAGATTCTAACACCACTGAAATCAGACAGTGGGAACAGAAATTAATTTCAGCCTTTAATTATAGTGTTTTTGTTGACTATCTCGGTGATAATAGTGTAAACTTGGGAAAATTGTTCAACATTTGTAGATGGTGCGGGGCCAAAAATTGGAAAGATGAAAGTGTAGGAATGTGCTGTAACAGCGGCAAGGTACAGCTGCCCCAATTTCAGATGCTACAGGAACCTCTTCAAAATCTCATCACTGATCATCATCCCCAGCCAAAGCATTTTCTTAATATGATTAGAAAGTATAATGCTTGCTTGCAAACTTCTTTTGGAGCTAAGGTGGTTAGAGGGGGTAACTTCATGCCAACATTTAAAGTTCAGGGACATGTCTACCATCGAATAGGGAGTTTACTACCTGCATCACAACATCAAGCTAAATATCTCCAGATTTATTTCGTTAGTGATGACAAAAAACAAAGGGATATTAGGTGCGGCTATTTCGCAGATGTTAGGCCTGGTCTGGTTTCCCAGCTACAAAAAATGCTCCACAGTAACAATACATACGTGAAGGACTTCAAAACAGTAATCGACAGTGTTCCCGAAGGAACCGATTTCAAGCTTGTGATACATGGTGATAAGAAACCAGTAAATGCACACAAAGGTCAATTCAATGCATCTACAATCAATGAGGTAGCCATTGTTATTCTTGGACAGGCTTTCGAGAAAAGGGACATCGTTCTTCAAAGCAGAGACAACAAGCTATCACGAGTCTGTGAGACTCATCGTGTCAACGACGTCCTCCAGTATCCTCTTATATTTTTCCATAGTGAAGACGGCTACACTATAAATAAACCTATATGCGATCCAACAACAAAAGCACTTCTTAAGAAGACTGTATCAGCTGTTAATTTTTATTCGTACCGCATTATGGAGCGAGAAGAACAATACAATCATCTCCTTTATTTTCGCAACTTTTTCAACTAATTCTTGGTTGATATGTGTGCCGAAATAGAAACTGAGAGACTAAATTTCATTAGGTACAACCAAACAAAATTAAGAGTAGAGAACTACATACTTCTGCGGGATTTCATGAAGAAAACTGATGCTCAAGTGACTAATCTTGGTAAAATGGTTGTATTACCATCGAGCTTCACTGAGGGCTACGGTATATGCACGAACGTACGCAGGATGCGTTGACATAAGTTCGGCATTATGGAAAATCAGACTTTTTCATAACATTTACGTGCAATCCCAAGGTAGGTAGGTAGGTATAAGTGGTTGTGTCAAAAAACCATGCCGACACTTATTTAGCGCAGAAGCGCCGTTTTAATACCCGAATTCTAGTGACCTTACGGATGTAACAAGGACGTTAACTACTAGGGAGAAGTAGAAGAAAAGGGGTAAGGATTATTCGAATATACCCCGTTACATTGAAGAAGCTGATAATATCTCCAATGTCAATCTCCACTAGCTCTATAAGTTTGTCGAAAAAGGGTTTACCTAAGGTGCGCTGTCCGGCCGTATCTAAAGCCGGACACTTGCAGAGGAAGTGTAAGATTGTTTCTATCTCGTCAGCAGTATTGCAGCTGCGACAGTATGCATTAAATGCAATGCCTATTCTGGCCGCATGAACCCCGATGGGCCAGTGGCCAGTACTAACTGCCAGAACTCTTGCGATATCTGCACGGTTTCTGTTTAGTAGATCTTGCGTTCTTTTCAGTGAGTATTTGGACCGCATCTACCTGGAGATGACACAGTTCCGCACCCCCTGCCATCTACTATCAACCTTTAGCAGATAGTGCCGCCTGGCTATCAATGAGGATGGCAATGGTTTTTAGGGGTGTAGAGGTTTGCTTAAGTAGGCGGCAGGCCTCACGTACAGCAGAAACTTCCGCCTGGAAGACACTGCACGAATCAGGAAGCCGGTAAGACCTGGAAATATTGAGGGAAGCAGAGAATATCCCCGCCCCTACCCCGCAGTCCATTTTTGAACCGTCGATGAAAATTTTTGATTCGAACTCATTTGTCAGTACGCCAGTTTCCCATTCCGCCCTGGTTAGGAATCTGACCGTGACGTGATTTCTAAAGTTCACTGTGGGAGTTATATAGTCGGTCAGATCAGCTACCAGATCCTGCGGTAGCAAATTCAGGATATTGCTGTGACCATACGGATTGGTTGATTGGCGGAATAACGTTCAAGTATCGGTTGGACATGTCCCAATGGCACCTGTTGCACCTATAGCCGCAGTTCTTTGTACCCTGTTCATAAGTTTGATGTTATAAGCTTTCCTTAGCGCAGGCCACCAGACTAGCGAACCACAGGAAAGAATGGGACACACCACTGCAGTGTACATCCATAAGACCATCTTCGGGCGAAGTCCCCACTTCGTGCTAAAGGTCTTGCTGCAGGCATAGAAACCCACACAGGCCTTCTTTACCCGTTCCTCAATATGTCCAATCCCAAATGGATTGAAATAACAGAAAACCTACATAAACATAAAAAGGCTAACCACCGTCATGACTTGATAGCCCGTGTTTTCCATTTAAAAGTGAAAAGTATGATAAATCTTCTTACAAAAGGTGCTATTTTCGGAGCGGGCGGCGAGGTGTTACATGTATTCCGTTGAATGGCAGAAACGGGGTCTACTACTTGTTCAAATCTTACTTTAGTTAAAGAATAAGCTTAAACCTAGTCAAATTGAGGACATCATACGAGCCGAAATCTCGGATCCTCATAAAGACTCTTCGCTCTACGATATAGTCAAAAGTAATTTCATATATGGTTCTTGTGGGACCTTTAATCCTTCAGTCTACGATCGTAGACCACACTTCTTAAAATGGTGGTAGTTCTCTGGAAACATTTATTTTTTATGCGTAGCTGTTGGTAATTGTTTGCATAAACTAATTAGTGTATGTTCAGTCGTTTTTGAAGGTTAACGTGAGTATTAAAACTGCTGCAGCAGGACTGGTCTACGATTGTAGACCACGCGCACATCTACGTAACAATTTCTGCTTGCACCTAGAATTTTATTTTTATTATTTTGTTAAGTTTAGGTAGATAATATAAAATAGTTTTTAAGAAAATGTGATTTAAAAAGGTACAAACGTTCGCATAGCAGTAGGAGCTCTGAAGTATGGGAACGATGGTTTCTCCTGTTATCAAGTGGAGAACAAAGTCCAATTGACGAAGAAGATGATGATGAATTGGAGCATGTAAGTATGGATGTATATGTTGCTTAACAAAGTGAACATGACACAGAATCTGAACAAAGCTTACCGGACCAAGATGATGAAATGTTGTCTGAAGACGATTCTGGTGAAGATGTGCTTGTAATGGTCATGTGGCGGCGTGTCTACTTGCGAACATGCCCTTTATGGCATGCTCTTTCGTGACACTCCCTTTTATGACATTTTTGTTTTGAGTCACTTCCTTTTACGGCAGTATGGAAGTATTCATTTTTCCGGTTTTATCAAAAAAGGGTAGAAATGAATTCTACTCATTCTCTTTTTCCATCTGGTCGGCGTGCGGTGCGGTCGTGGTTTTCATCGGTGGCTAGTAGTCATAAGTTAGCTTAATAGAGTTAATTAAAAGTCGTAAGTTAGTTTAATAGAGTTAAATAAAGCACATTATGAAAAAGTTACCGCGGAGTTCATTTTTATTAGTTGGGCCTGGTAAAAGCCCACAGTCACATGCGGAGCATTTGCTTATACAACCACAAATATGATTTTTCAAACTTTAATAATTTATTAATTGTTTACTTAATTTTTGGTTTTTAAATTTTATTTATGAACTGCGGTTAAGCTTTGTTATAAGAATAAATGTTTGTAAGTCACTTAAATATTTCTTATTTCTAAATTTATGAACTCTTGTAAATAAACCCTGAAAAATTGAGATTACATTGTTCTTAATTTTCATTTAAAAATAGATAAATATGTCCATTTTGCAACGAGTAGATATAATTGACAATGGTTCACTATGGCTACTGAATAGATATTGACAAATAAAATATCAACACTGCGTGTTCGACAGCAAAATTAAATTGGTCTACGATTGTAGACCACGCGCCTACTTACGTCCCAATGAAGCACGCCCCCACTGAAGGTTTAATGCTAATTCGCCCTGCATGTTGAAAGGCAGTCTCCCGAAGATGGAGGGCTTACAGTGCATATTAATGGCACAGAACTCGATAATCGATGGGTGGTTCCTTACAACCCCGTCCTTTCTCGTGCTTTTCTAGTTCATATTAATGTTGAGTTTTGCAATTCAGTAAAATCGAATAAAAAAATAATGATGAGGTAACACTATAGGAGACTGGGCGGTACATCAGCAGTTCAGAAGCCGTTTGGCGTATCCTTTGCTTTCCCATACACGAACACTTCCCATCAGTTATGCAACTTAGTGTTCATTTGGAAAATGGCCAAAGAGTGTACTTTTCTACAGACAACGTTTTGGAAAGAATCAACAATCCTCCAAAGACAACTTTGATGACATTTTTCGAGTTATGCAAAAACGATGAAACACCTTCTGTATTGCGAGGTACCATTTTATTATGTCTGGAAAAATAATACATTTTGCAGAAAGAAAAAGGGAGTAAAAGTACCCTGACACTCCAGGGTAAAAGAAGACCAAGTACTCGGAAGGGCTTGTACTGTTCATCCTAATAATGCAGAGTGCTATTACCTCGGTCGTCTGCTTCACGAATTTAGAGGGCCTACATCCTTCTCAGAGTTAAAGAGAGTAGCTGGTCAGGTTCATTCTACATTCCACTCAGCTTGCAGGGCTCTGGGACTATTGGGAGACGATACACATTGGGATCAGACACTAGAAGAAGCCTCTGCCTCCGATTTACCTCATAAGATAAGGGATCTGTGCGCCATTATGCGCTATTCGATCCTCTTCGCCTCTGGAAGAAGTACAGAGAGGGTTTGGCTGAAGATCTTAAAAGACAGTGGTGAAAAGAATTTGTGAGCCTGGATGATCAACATAGTATGGATGTGGTCTATAATAGAGATGGGCAAAAAATGACTACCTTTGAATTATTCACTGCGAATGAAAATTCACATACGCAGCCTGTGAGTGAATTAAAAATAAACTGTGAATGTTTAAAACGTGAATAGAGAATTATTTTTCACATCACATTTTTGTATTCGCTACTGTTTAGTACTATGTAACACAGGTGCCAAATACACGCATAGCACATTATTTGAAAACCTTAACCCTTGATAACTGTCAATTTCTCTATTAAATGGCATTTCTGCTACACTCTCTTTGAATTACCCCGAATATAACGTTAGATTTTGCATAGTCTCTTTTTACATTCATATTCTTTATTGCTCAACGTACCCTTGTAAATTAGTTTCCTTCTTTTGCAATTTAAAAATTCACCGAGTGTGGACGCATTGGTAAACATTTATATACAAGCCATTAGTACACAAGACATTTATACACAACATATTTATAGTACATAAATTAATTTAATAAAGTACACCTATTGAAATGATTGCTTACACAATCATTACACATTTCCCCAAACTCAATATTAATATTCGATACACTTTTACACAAAACACATTCGTTCCAACACAGCAACAAAAGATACATTGAGCGACAAATGAAGAAAGAAAATGTACACACCAAGCCGTACAGAGCTGCCATTGCTCAGTGCAGAGCGACGAGCGAAGAACTTCATGTAAACATCAAACCGCTCAGAGCTGTCATTGCTCAGGGAAGAGCGACAAGCGGATAACGAAAATGTACACATCTAACCGCTCAGTGCGCCTATTGCTCAATGAAGAGCGACGAGCGGATAACGAACATGTACACATCTAACCGCTCAGTGCGGCTATTGCTCAATGAAGAGCGAGGAGCGGATAACGAACATCACCGTTCAGAGCTGGCAATGAAATACATTCAAGGATTAAGGAAAATGTGTATACCTAATGCGAATAAGGGACGAATTCTTTTTTAACATCGCATTTATGTATACTGAAGTGGCAGGCAGCAAAGGATAAAACAAAGCAAAACGTGGTGAAAGAAATGTCGTGGGTGCACAAACAACATGCAGGTATGTATATGAAATGTATATTATTCGCTAGGTTATACCACAGATAGGAGAAATATGTATGTATTTCTCTTGTATGTAGTTATATTCAAAGCATAAATTTACAGATTTGTGTGTTTGGTGTGTACAAGTGCGCGTACATAAAACAAAAAAAAAATACTTTTAAGATGCCGCCAATAAATAAAGAATTAGATGAGAGTTTCGCAAAATGTAATTTGTGCCAGGCATAAACAAATCACCCGATACATTCGGGTTCACAGGTTATATTCACAGTGAATAAGAAATAACATTCACAGTTATAGCTGTGAACATAAGTTCACGACTTAGCCCAACCCTAGTCTATATCAAATGCTGATGTTAACATTTTCTTTTAGACAGTCCAGGTGGGACGGGAAAAACTTTTCGCATTAACCCGTTACTTGCTAAGGTTAGAGAGAATGGGAAAATCGCCATTGCTGTCGCTTCTTCTGGAATAGATGTAACACTGTTGGAGGGAGGCAGAACTGCCCATTCAGCATTCAAGTTACCTATTAATTTAAACATTTTCGAAACTCCTCTTTGTAATATATCTAAGCAAAGTAATATGGCTCAGGTGCTTCGAGAATGTAAGCTCATAGTTTGGGATGAGTGCACTATGTCACACAAAGGAGCCATCGAAGCATTAGATAGAACGCTAAAGTATTTGCGAAGTAATACTATGCTGATGGGTGGAGTCACTGTAGTCCTTTCCGCTGACCTTAGGCAAACGCTGCCGGTTGTTCCAAGCGGAAATCATGCTGACGAGATAAGGGCCTGCCTAAAATCATCCTACTTGTGGCAAAAAACGAAGCAGAGACACCTCCAAAAAAAATATGAGAGTACGTTTGGGACACGACTTGTGTGGAGAAGAGTTTGCGCAACTACTTCTCAAGATAGGCAAGGGAAGTATAGAAGAGAAGGATGGATGAATAGAAATTCCCAACAGTTTGTGCCGCAGTGATATAAAGACACTTACTGAAAATGTTTATCCCAATTTGAAAAACATCAGTAGCAAACCAATTACATGGCTAAAGGAGCGATCTATATTAACACCGAAAAATGCTACAGCTAATGAAATCAGTGCTTGCCTTTTACTTAAGTTGAATGCTCTTGACATGGAATACAAATCTATAGATTCAGTAGTACATATGGGAGAAGAGTGCATTACCCACTGTAATTCCTACACACTCTCAATCCCCCAGGCATTCCTTCACATAACCTAACATTAAAAGTCGGAGCACCTGTTATGCTCTTAAGGAATTTAAACCTCCCCAAAATGTGCAACGGTACTAGAATGCAGATAAAATTTCTCCAAAAGAATTTGATAGGGGCGATAATTCTTACTGGCTGCGGCCAAGGAGAAAGTGAGTTCTTTCCTCGCATCTCGCTTATTCCATCTGATTATCCGTTTTGTTTCAAACGACTGCAATTCCCCGTGAAGATTTGTTTTCCCATGACGATATTTAAGGCGCAGGGTCAGTCCTTAAAGAAGTCTGGGATTGATTCAAGGGCAGACTACTTCTCTCATTGCCAACTATATGTGGCATGCTCGAGAGTTTACTCATCTCGCAGTCTGTCCATTCTAAAGCCTGAGGGAAAAACGACAATCATAGTTTACAGAGAAGTGTTGAAGAAATAAGGTAACCCAACGGCAGTTCTAAGATTCATAAAACACCTTGGATTAATTCGACAGCTCCATTAGAACTCATATAAATACCTGGGCCTAGAAAAGTAGGTACCTGCCAAGGTACCTCCTAGTGATGCATTCTGGTTAACACTAAAATTGACTGCTTCATTATAACTAAATACAGTCGAAAACGGATAAGTGCACAACGTCCGGGCACCGTATTTACACACTCAAAAAAATTAACTACATATATTTATACCATTTGGAATTCTTTTATAAAAAAAGAAAGTAAAAATTAAAAAAAAAAAGAATAACAAAAACAACACAACGACAAAAAAATCTGATTCCATTTTGAGTTAAGTATGGTAAACTGGGGCGCATTCGGCACCAAAAATGCAAAGCCTGGTATTACCGAAATTAGTCAACAGATTTAGAAACTTGAAACGCTGTATGAAACGTTGTTTTTTATCTTTGAAATAAATTACACATTTTTTCCGTAGCGCTTTAAAAACCCTTTGCTTTTTCTTTAATTAAAAAAAAAGGCCCGTTACGGGGTACATTCGTCAATTCCAGGGGCACCTTCGGCATAGAACCTTTCTTGATCCAATAACAAGAATCAACGTTATTTAAATAAAAAAAACGTAACAAAATCATTCATAACAATAATACAATTTATATCATATAGAAAAAAATTGCAATTTCGTACAAGCACGAAATTATTTAACGTAGTAATTATTCCATTTAATATTAAAACAATATTTTGTCCGGTATCGAGATGCCGGGTTCCTAGGATTAGGTAATTTAAATTCTATTTCACTTTTCAATGTTACAGAAATGCTTCAATTAGGGGTTTTAAGAATACCCAAGTTAAAGTATTAGCTCTTCAAAGAAAGCTTATGCTGTAATTTGAATCGCTAAATTTTTTAATTATTCCTCCAACATTATTAGCTTGTTTTTTTAAATTACCACTTAACTTCACAAGAACGTATTCTCCCACTTCGAAAGAATAGTCAGCCAAAATATTTTTAGAAACTTCAGTTTTTTCTGTCTCACAATTTTCGTCTTCCGCAAATACACCATCTGACTGATCTGAATTACCATCGCTTTCAGTTTCGTCAGATGATGCATCTGTTACACATTTTTTTCTTTCAGCTGCATTGGCTACATTTGTTATGGTAGCAAAGGTTCTAATGCGGTAACGTTGTCATTGACCTAAACGTTAATTTTCTGTTACCAATTCCAATGCAAATTCTTCTACTTGAAGTATCTGCGAATAAAGGGGATATATTCCAGTAGTTCTAAGCCCGCCACATATATTTTGAAATGAAAATGACTTGTGGAACGGCAGATTAGTCAGTTTAGCCTCATCACAAATACGTAGTTATTTCTTTCCCTTTATTGGCGCATAAGAAATCATTGAAAGATGTTAGGCAGAATTTCTTGAAATGGCCAAATACTGCAAGGTCAAGCGGTTGAAGGCGGTGTGAGGTATGAGGTATTAGTGCTTTCGAGGCTGCAGTGTGATGAGTGATTATCGAGAACCAACAGAATGGTTTGGTCTTTAGAGCAGTTTGTATGGTGCTGAATATATTTAAGGACATCGACGAATAGCTCTGAAATCATCCAACGGCTCTTACTTACTAAGCCCAGTGAGCCTGGTTAACATCTATTAAAAAACCTTTCGGTGTATCGCTGTGGTAGAAAAACGTAAACGGGCGGAAGATGATTTCCAATGGCACTTACTATGCCTACAATCGTCACCAAAATTCCACGTTCAGCAGATGTTATTTGACAAATTGATTTCTGGCCTTTTTCAGCAAGAGCCTAGGAATACAAGGCGAACCCCACAGGCGGATCAGTAGAAATGCGGTGAAGTGGGAGAGTTGTGATCCCTTGTTTCGGGTCATAGCCTCGCTGATAAAAGGAAGAAGAAGAAGAAGCCTAGGAATACAAAATATATATAAAAGTAAACTTTAAATTGATAATTAAATAAAAAAAAAAAACATATAATACTTTAGAAGTCTCCAACACAGTAGTTATTCCAGATTCATCCAAATTGGAAATATCCTTTGGTTAAATGAGTGCATCTCATACAACGTTCTTAGATTGCCATAGAACAGATTTACTGCTGTTTTGTTGAGGCCTTTTACACGCAGCTAAGCTTATCTTTTCAGGATTTCGTAAAGAAAGGGTTTTGCTTCTTTTTAGAAAACCAAAAAGCCAATCGTTAGAAGCTTGTTTTCACTTCTCCGGATGAGATATTTTGTTTGTAGTGACGACTCATATACGAACTACATGTAGTATGATAAAGTAGTTCGTGTTGGTAAAATGCACATTTTTTTATATAGGTATGCCACCAAATCTCTTTCTTGATTTTGTGTCAAAACTTGTCGGGATGTATATTTCCACTAAAAGGCGCCTCTTCAATCTAGACTGGCATGCGTTTGATGCCATACTTTAAGGAACCTGAACTTAATGTTTCTCGACCATGTCTCATAGCCTTTTTTATGGCCGTTTCATTTAAATTGGCTCTGTCGGTTTTTTTCTTGTAGTTGCGAACCAGATTTACGCTAAAGCAAACAAAAAGGTGTATGTAGGTAGACTACGCTTCATCCCTCTGTTATCAACTCAACTTGATTGCCTGTGTTTCATCTCGGCTCCGAATTCTTTTTTGCCTTATCTTTTTATTTAAGTTGTCTTATCTTTTAATTCAACTCGTGTTCTGTTCTTACCGCATTGACTCTGTTCATAGTTTGATCAATCCGCGAGTTTTTTTTACCTTTCCCCTTCATAAGATAAATATAAAATAAAATAATAAAAAATAATATAACCTAATTTCATATACATTTTGCTCCATTTTGCTGAGTGCTTCTTTGTGAGTGATATTCATATCTGTCTCTTTTCATCACATTCACCCTAATGCTGTCTGACTCATTTATTAGTGAATGTTCTGCCTTCGAAGCAATTGCTGATCTACACTGACCAATTCATACGGGTCTCTTTTCATGTGGAATTGGTGGCATTTGAGTGAAAAAGTAACCCCATCCTCCTCTTGTACTCGGAGCATTCCTGGTTTTCCTTCTTCTTTCTTCCGTGTGAGTACGACTTTAGTGCATGTTGCGCCGTTAAACAAGGTTGATATTCACCACACCATTTTTGCTCTACTCTACTAACCTGTCATCATCTTTTTCATCCACCACGTCATCTGCGGAGGTGTTATACCCGATACTCTCCGAGTTGCCATCGCACTAAACAAGTACCTTACTGTCTGTGGAAAATTAAATAATACCATGGCTGTTTGTGGATACCCCGATTGCTGCATTACCGAAAATAATACCGCTGAGTGGATCTCTTGCAAGGGGATTTGTGGGAAGGTGTTTCACCCGATCTGCGTTGGGCTTACCAGAAATGCCATCAAAAACCATCTGCAGGAATGCGTTAGTATCTTTTGTTACTTTTGCGATGAATGTAAAATGATTTCCCTGTCGCACATTATGAGGGCTATTAAATGCAATAACCAGCGGCTCTGCGATGTGATGGATTTGGTTACGGGTTACAACAAAATGATTCGCTCCAACAACACGAAAACTTGTGAGCTTCTGGCGTCAAACTGGGAGTCCATCAATAGCTGTTTGGACAAGTTTCATAGTGGGTACAAATCTCTCCTCAAAAACGTTGGGGTCCGGGTGAAGTAGTTCAACAGTTCCATCATACGCAACTCAACGATCTGCGACAACCTTAATTCATCCTTAGTTTCATTAACTGCCGACTTAGAAAAATGTATTATCAATAAATCCGGACGGTACCTTAATTTTTCTTCTACTGCTCCGAAGTTCACTACCGATGTAACTAAAGTCAACGAAATCCACGATGTCATGACCAATGTAACCAGATCCCTATCAGTGCAATCTGAAGATCTTGTCTCTGTTGCTGGTAATTTGGCTGACCATGCTAAACAGATTGAAGAATTTCGGGCCACCATGGACTCCCTATGTCATGAATCGGCCTTGACTAAAATATCGATGCAAGAAATTGCG
The DNA here is from genome assembly GCA_945910035.1 of Brachypalpus laphriformis. Taxonomy (NCBI): domain Eukaryota; kingdom Metazoa; phylum Arthropoda; class Insecta; order Diptera; family Syrphidae; genus Brachypalpus; species Brachypalpus laphriformis. The sequence continues at coordinate 58,776,424 of OX246755.1, forward strand.
GAAGAACTTAAGTCGATTTCATGCAAACTTGATCTTTTGCCGTGTGAGGGCGTATCAGTAAATAATTAATCTTTACTCGACGAGTTTCGCACGGGTTTTGCTTCCCCTGTAATCGATGTCGCCACCATCTCGGTTAAATCGGCTAATACTGCTAACCCTGCCAATGTTTCTGTCGAATTGATCGATCTTGAATCTGAGCCTAATACTCCCAACGTGATTGCCCTTCCTCCTTCTAAGAAGACCAAGATACGTAAGGAACCCGGCCCAACAGAAACCTTCAAACCACAGACTTCTCAGTACTCACCAAACATTTTTTTCTGACACCTGGAGACAACAGCGAATGATTAAGCAAAAATGTATATCTTCGCAAGTACGTGATTCAGTCACCTACCTCTTAAAGGGTCTCCCTCTTTGTATCGACGAACAATGGATGTACAACTGGCTCTACTCGAAGTACAGGGTTTCGGAAGCATACTTTGTGATGATTTTGCACTCCAGCATGCGTAAGTCATCTCACTTCTCCTTCATTGTTCACATGCCGAAGAAATATGATTGGCTTTTCTTCATACCCAACACAGACCTCTTCTCTCATGATGGCATCGAGTTCCGACGCTGGTAGGACCTTTCATCTTTAAATTCAAATTTTTTCAAGCCTTTCTTTTTATTGCTAGCAATGTGTTTTCCCCTCAGATTTGTAAACCTACCACCTTCCCTTATAATATACCTACTACCTGCCCAATAACCCCCCGACGCAAGCATGTGTCTTTCAGTACAACTAAACCCACGTCGCACCTCCAAAAAAATTGGGCTATCGTTCCCAACGTAAATCCCAAATGCCTGTCGCTTTACTACCAAAATGTTAGAGGACTGCGCTCTAAAATATCCGACGTATTCTTAAACTCCCAGAAGCTACACTACGACGTTTTTGCGTTGACGGAAACAAATCTTTTACCTAATCATAAGCACACTGAACTTTTTACTTCCGATTTTAATGTTTTTCGTAAGGACGTCCCAGTTGCTAATGATGTTCCATCTGGCAATGTTCTCCATGGCGACGATTCCCCCAGCGTTACCCACGGGCGTGGTGTTATTTTAGCTCTTCACACTTGTTATGACGCGTCAGCTTTTTCAATTCCAACTGCCTCTACCTAGAACTGATTTGTGTTAAAATCAATGTTGCAAAACGTTCTGTTTATATCGTTTGCTGCTATATCCATCCAGCACAACCTATTAAGGAATACCAGCTTCTCGTGGATGCACTTGACTTTGTGATGGATACTATTACTCCAGTAGACGATGTAATCCTTGTTGGTGATTTTAATCTCCCACGATTGTGCTGGGCCAAATCAGATAACGACATCAATTGCATTTCTATTAATGCCTCTTCTGACAAGGATGTTTTGTTCAACGACCAACTTATGGCTTCTGGGTTGCACCAGATGAGTAGTAAAAAAAACAATTTGGGAAGACAGCTTGATTTAGTTTTTTCAACCGACTCTGACAACTGTGTAGTTACCGTTAGTAGCCACCTGCTCTCTAAACTTGACGCATATTACCCCCCGTTATTTTTAACATTTTCATACACAAATGAAAACATTAATGTTGTCCCTTTGATGCAGCGTAAATTCAATTTTCGTAAAGCAAACTTTGACAAACTTAACGACCTTATTGGTAATGCCCATTTTGATTTTATCTTTGATAAAACCATTAACATTGATTCAGCCATAAATTCTTTTTACTTGTACATCTATGACTGTTTCCTTCAATCCGTCCCTCTCACACAATGTAGAAATGTCGCATTTTCTTCCCCTTGGTACAGCAAGGAATTACGCTCACTTCGAAACAAGCGAAATAAACAATGGCAGGCATATCTAAGTTCCAGATCTGAGTCTGACCTTTCTAATTTTCTTTCGGTGTATAACAACTTTTCCGCGTTGTGCGAATCACTTTACTTTGAATATCTTGATCATATGCAGTTCGATCTTATTTCCAACCCCAAACAGTTCTTCCATTTTATTAACACTAAAAGGAAATCTGACGGTTATCCTTCTACATTAAATTTTTTAAGTTGCGCGTCCGCGGATCCCAAAATAATTACCGAACTTTTTGCTGATTTCTTCAGCCAGGCGTTTTCAAATGCCACTGCTGAGCCCGATCTCAATTATTTTACTTACTTGAGTGGCTGTGGTCAAACCTCCCTAACATCTCTGAATATTAACGAGTCAATAATGGTTGACATGATCAATCTTCTCAAGGACGATTACTCCTCTGGCCCAGACAGACTTCCGGCCATAGTTTTGAAAAAATGTGTCACCAATTTAGCTCGACCTCCCACTGCTCTTTTTCAACTATCTATATCAAACGATGTCTTCCCCAAACTATGGAAAGACTCGTTTATCATCCCTATCCATAAAAAGGGCTGCAAGAGCGAAATTTGAAACTATAGACCTATTGCTAAGCTTTCATGTATACCCAAGCTTTTTGAGCGTATCGTTTATGACTCGATCTTCTTCCATTGTAAATCGATTTTCTCCCCTAAGCAGTATGGGTTCCTAAAGGGTAGATCTACTACCACCAACCTCACCGAATTCATTTTTTCCACATTACTCGCAATGGAAACTGGCAAAGAAGTAGACGTTGTGGCTACTGACTTCAGTAAAGCGTTTGGCAAAATCTCCCACAAAATAATACTCCTCAAACTTTCAGCTGTTGGTTTTCCGCCACCGATTATTTCATGGGTTAAGTCCTACTTGAAGATCGCCAATACAATGTCCTTTTCAGATCTTCCGCTTCAAAGTGACATCAGGCGTACCTCAGGGTAGCCACTTAGGACCTCTTTTATTCGTATTGACCATAAACGATGTCGAGCTTATCATTACGAAATGCGACCTGCCGATCTACGCAGACGATATGAGGATCTCAAAACAAATTTCCTGTACTACTGATGCTCACTCGCTGCAGGCTGACTTAGACCTCTTTCTCACCTGGTGCCGACAAAACTTTTTAGAACTCAACGTCGCAAAATGTCAATCTATCACTTACTCTCGCAGACGCCCTCCCCTGCCTCCAAGAACTTATTTTTTTCAAAAATGAAGCTGTTCCCAGAGTTAGTTTTATTCGTGATCTCGGCATCATTTGCAACACGGAACTTAACTTTCGTTCTCACATCGATAATGTAATCAGCAGAGCTAATTCAACACTAGGCTTTATAAAACGTTGGTCTAAGGAGTTCTCCAACTCTTACGTAACCAAATCTCTTTACATGACTTTCGTCAGACCACTTCTCGAGTATGCTAGCCAGGCTTGGTCGCCTTACCATCAAGTCCACATTCAAAGAATTAAAGCTGTTCAGCGCAGATTCATCCGCTTTGCCCTGCGAGGTCTTGGCTGGAATGACCCCTACAATTTACCTCCATATGAGAATCGACTAAAGTTGTTAAACTTACAAGCCTTGGAAACACGTCGCGTTATCGCTGATGTACTTTTTGTGCATCAATTATTAGCCGGAATTATTGACTGTCCTCACCTACTGCACCTGATTTCGCTTAATACAAACCCTCGACGCTTAAGATCTGCACCCCTATTCCGCCCTGCCTACCACCGCACTGAATATGGCCAATATGAACCTATGAGCAGAATGCTATGTAATGCAAATAAGTTCCCTAATATCTTCGACATGCACCGTAGCAAATCCATCCTTCGAATTTCCCTACGCAACTTACCTCCCCACTCCTAACTTTAGCCTTAGTAGTAGTTTAATTAATTTTAAGTAATAATAAAGTAAAAATGACATTAATAATAATAAGAAGAATTCACAAATTTACATAGTTTTAAGTTATTAAATTATTGTTAGTTAATTAGTCCCTTAAGATTATTCTGCTTGTATTAAGCTTATAATAAATTACCTCTTATAATTAAACTTAGGGGTACATTCGGCATTTGCCGAATGTGCCCCTTCAACAAATGCCGAATGTATCCCAGTGTCTTACATTTCTTTTTTAATAGATTCCCAAAAAAAAGTAAAAGCCAAAGCTGATAATTTACTTAACTTAAAATCCAATGTTCAATAACACTTTTTACAAGGTTGCACTTTTATTTATACAAAAACAATATAAAAAATTGCTTACTTACATGAAGTGAGAAATTACAATCAGGAGCAAAAAATAAACAACCACTCGTAACTTTCTTTCCCAAATAAATAGAGCTGCCAAACTACATAGCATCCCATATGTTCGCCGGAGGATGCCTTCAACGTTTAAATGATTGGTTTACACCTCGGCGATCTTAGTAAAGTCTGCAATCCCGAAGGTGCCCCGATGACGAATCTGCCCCAGTTTACCATATATAATTGCACATCTGTATACGTACATACATTTGTTCATACGTCCATGTATAAAAGATATTATATCCAAAATAGCACTTTTAATACATACTTCTACTAGTGGGGCGCCGTAGCGTAATTAGTTAATGTGTCGGACCACTGCGCGTGAGGTTCCAAGATCAAATTCAAAAGAACACCAACAAGTTTTTCACGGTCCCACCTCTCGCGAACGTCTGACAACTATCAGAGAGTATTGTTGTCTCGAGAAAGCTTCTCAAAACAAATTGCCCTTCGGATATGGCACTAAACTGTAGGGCCCTTCCATTCGTGTGAAAAAAAATAACGCACACAACATGAGTGGTTACGAAAAGCTAGGCTCTGGCACTTAAAGAGCTGTTGTACCAAATATTTATTTATTCACTAGCAGGTACCCGGCGAGCGTTGCTGCGCCTAACGAAAAAGAAAACAACTGTCAGGCAGGCGCCTGGAGCAACAGCTGTCAGGCAGGCGCCAGGGGCTAAGTCTATTAGAGAACAGTTTTGTGCCAGCCAACAGTGGGTAAGTGGTCCAACCTTAAATACACGTATCAAAAAATAAATTAGTAGTAAAGTACTATATACTAAAGTATTGGGCAAACTGCTGGACTGATGGTACCCGGTGTGCTTTGCTGCGACTAACAAAAGTGCATTTTTTAGTACTAAAGTACTATAATACTAAAGTAGTCAACCGATTTTGACCAAACTTCACATGAATACTCTAGAGCCAATACCGAAGATTGCCTGAAAATTTGAGCTCAATGGATTTCATCGTTTCGGAGTCCATAGCATACAAACATAGGTGCACACATTTTCTCCCATAGAAAAAAACACTTTCAGTTTCTCCCGAATTTTCCAATTCTCCGGGCAATTTTTCGAATTTTGCTTTCCGTAAAAACCTTATTTGCACTATTGCGAAAATTTAAAAAAAATGAGCCAAATCGGTTCAGCTGTTGTCAAGTGATGCGATGACAAACGAACCGTATTTCATTTTTATTTATACAGATTTATAAGTCAAAAGCTTGAGCTAATCAAAGACAAGGAAATTGAAAAAAGCAATAAAAGACTTATACTAAGGGTTATTAATTTGAGTGAACATTTTTGCAGTAGAAATTTGTTTAAAATAATAAAAAACACTGTTGACACGTGAACATTTTAATGCGAGAAATTAAACGCAATTGCAGATGCCTTTGAAATACAAACTGCTATTTACATATGTCAGTCAAACTGTTATAGTCCTATTTCATACGCATGTGGTAAGTGTTGCCACTTAATTTCTTAATAATGTAAACAAAATTTTAAATTTCCATTTGCACTTATCCGTTTTAAAAGCAGTGGGAAGCTTTATTCGAGGTTTTGAAAAGTTGTTCACTTATGAGGAATTTGCACTTAAACGTTTTGCACCTATACGTACAAATTTGTATAGAAATCGCGTGAAATGGCTAGGGGCATCTAAAGTCGTTGCCCTTATGCGATTTTTCCACTTATCCGTTTTCCGCTTATCCGTTCTCGACTGTAGTTACACAGTTTATAAAAATGATAGTTTGGCCGAATATATACAAAAAAAAAACGAGTTGAGCTCTTAGTTTCAGCTGAAACACCTGTCAACTACAACTAAAAATTGGCGATCTATTTTGGAAAATGTATAGTTCGCTGTATCGCACAAGGGACAAATGAGCCAATAGATTTAACCAGCAGATACAACGTTTAAGCACAGATAATAAACTTACCCAGATGTCGCATCCCCATACAAAAAAATGTTGATCTTTTTTGCGATGAGCAAACAACGATGGGCTAACAAAGAAAAAAACGGAAAATAAATTTTCTGTGCGAAAAGCTTTTTCTTTTGCTTTGCGAAAAGCTTTCACCACCAGCGTAGAGTTTGTGACATACCCACAGCGAAATATTTTCTTTGTTTTGTTTTGAATTCTCGTATTTCTTGTCCTGGCCTACGACTTTGGCACGGTGAGGAACAGACAGAGCGGAAATATACCTACATATGTATGTATACCTACATATGTACATTAAATTAGGGTAGGTTAAGATCAGGAATAATTTTAATGCGATCTGCGATGATGTTAAGAATTTGTAGGTACGGTACAACAAATTTAAATAGTATGTACTGTAGGCATTGTAGGTTAACTTTATTTTACTTTACCTTATTCATATGTATGTAGGTATGTACGTATTATAAGATTGAGGCTGAGACAAATTATTATGTTTATTTATTTCCTAATTGTTTGAATACATCCGTCTTTTACAAATCTTTGTGGTACTTCTACTTTTATTTACAGTACGTCTGATGTTTGGTCCTTACATTTTATATAAAAGGAGGTCTGATAGGTGGCTGTTTGCGTCACTGTGCAACGAAGAAACGATCGCGGATCTCAATCTGGGAAATGTGTGCTTGGTAGCTGTAAGAAAAACTAAACGCTATGAACTGTGCCGAAGTAAAGCGAAACCACCGATTTCATCAACGTTATAAAACAGTGTGTTTTATTTCATGTTAGACTAATTCTTTATGTACAATTTGATCGTTTGTTATATATATGTAAACAATGTAAAGTGTAAATTCATTTTGTTTGATCGACATTTGTGGGGGCGTTGATATTCAGGGTATGTTTAATAGGTCGAGCTTTCATGTGTGGTGACGTCATCGTGACCCAAACATTCCCCCCCCGGTGAACGAAGTTCGCAAGTTGTATTCGTCTGATTCCGCATACAATTTTTCTCAGCATAACAGCCACCAAGTCGGATGGGCTGGTGGGGCTAAGCTCAGGCAACTGTGGGGGTCACAGGTGGCGGATAGTGAACGGCTTGCAGAATTGTAGGTTAACTGCGAATACCCAAATAAGCAGTCCCCGACCAAGAGCGGCAGAGAAGGAGGGCTTGGCTGAAAAGGTCAAAGGAACCCCTATGAACTTTCTGCGACAAGACGAATAAGCACCGTCTTCCATATAAGTGCTCCCCACCGCACAAGGTGGCTACGAGGGATACAGTAAGGAGAAAATGGCGAGATCCGGATGTACCCGCCACACTGTGAAACGTGCAGCCTCCTGCCCTGGATGAGAGGTTGCATATATTATACATATACTATACATCATTACACCGAGAAGAACTACAAACTGTTCTTTCTTTACGATGACTTCGTCATCAGTACCAAAACTAAAAAAAAAAAAAAAAAAAACAAGAAACATTAAGACCAAGCCCTGTAAGGTCTTAATTATGGCATACTGGATAACGAATTGGAATGAGAGCTATGCGGGCTGACGTTTGTAGTATTCTGTTACCTGAGTAAGTTGGAGTGAAATCCGGTTGAAATGGCTTTCAGGCTAATGCTACGAGCGCCCCCGTCCCGTTAAAACCTTGGCAGGCCTCAAAGTACGTTCAATGTTTCGTCACCATTAAGTTGGTGGTGTAGGTGCAGATGTAACATTCCTGCTTAGCACCGATCCGGCTCTGACACAATACCTCATAAGGGGTTGTGCCAACCCTCGCATGGCCTCCCTGCTTGCACAGATAACCATGGGATCCCTGGGTGACTACACATTCGAGCATTGATAGCGGCTTTGAGTGGGGACCTACTAGAAATGATTTCAAACAAAACAAACAAAAACACAGGAGAAAACACAGTGGAGAACGAGGAAAACCCCTTTCAGGAAAACTCAAGGATGCTGAGGTCACCAGTTGGCCAAGTAGCATCAGCACAAAGACACACGGAACGGCGCGAGTCACCTGCAATAAGAAACGTGACGGTCGGACCATCCGCCCAGCAATCTGATTTCCACAAACTAGGTGAGCAAATTAGGGGGCTGGTAGAAATGCTGGAAGACGAAAAAAGACGCTCAATCCACCAAGCGATGCGAGATGCCATTGAAAGCATCAGAGCTATCTATGAGCTCTCGGCGATCCAGCTTCACGACGAGAAGGCAAAAGAGGTTATTCGTCAGAACAACTTCTCACAAACCTCGCCCTGGCTAAAGTCAACTTTAGAACCCAAGAGAAGGCAGGCTGCAGCCAGCGAACCCCCGGAGCCAAAGCGGAAGCAGAAACACCCATCAGATGGTGTAGGCGACAGCGAACCCCCGGAGCCAAAGCGGAAGGAGGTACATCCGCCAAATGGTGCTACAGACAGGAAACGCCCGGAGCTAAAGCGGAAACAGAAACATCCACCTTTGGCAAACGCCAAGCAAAAGGATGCCGCAGCTGGCGTTGAGACCCCAGTGGCCACAAATAAGCGGGCAAACGCAACCACAAGCAAGCAACGGGCAACTGGAGAAAATGAGTGGTTAAATGCCTCCAGGAAGAAGGTCACCAACACAGCCACAAAGAGTCAAAAGCCCATCAGTGCGGCGAGCAACGAGCAGATTATAGGCCGCGGCAGTGCCTGGTCGAAAGTTCTCAAAAAGAACAAGAAGGATGAGAAGAAGCCAGGCAAGACCGCCAGTGAAAAAACGCGACCGGACGCAATAGTGGTGGCAACCAAGGGTCAACTTTCCTACGCCGAAATACTACGCAGGGTCAAAGCGGACCCCAAGCTCCACAACCTGGGTGAATCGGTCACAAAGATTAGGAGAACCCAGAAAGGCGACCTGCTCTTCCAGCTACGCGAATCTGGTGACAGCACCGAACAATTTAGGAGCATCATCGCTGAAAACCTTGGCGCAGAGGCGGAGATCCGCACTCTAATACAGAGATCCACGGTCGAAATTAAAGACCTTGACGAAGTCACCACTAGGAGAGACATCTGCGAAGCTATCAAGGCTCAGTACAACATCGAGGTTGCCGAAGCAGATGTGCTCAGCCTTAGGAAGGCCTACGGTGGCACGCAGATCGCGACAGTGGGGCTACCGACAGAGAAGGGGAACAAGCTGCTGGAGTCCGGCAAAATCAAAGTCGGCTGGGTGAACTGCCGTATTCGTGTTCGAAAGGCCCTCACCAAATGCTTTAGGTGTCTGGAGTTTGGCCACACGGCGCGTCAATGCAAGAGCGAGCATGACCGATCCAAGCAGTGCAGAAACTGTGGAGAGGAGGGCCACATAGCCAAAGAATGCAAAAAGGACGCATTATGCTTCTGGTGTAAGACGGTCACACCAGAAAACGCCGGACACGTAGCTGGTAGCAGCAAGTGCCCGGTACTCAAGAAACCACTGGCCAAATTAATATGATGAATGTCGTCCAGATAAACCTAAACCACTGCGCCGCCGCACAGGACCTTCTGGCGCAAACTGTACGAGAGAAAAGGATCGACGTAGCCCTAATAAGCGAACCGTACAAGCCCATAAATGGAAGTAGCTGGATAGACGACACCACGAAAAAAGCCGCGATATGGACCTGCGGGAGCTATGCTCTGCAGTCAGTCGGCCACCAGGCTGACCTTTTCGTATATGCAAGGATAAATGCTGTGCACTTCTATAGTTGCTATGCGCCCCCCAGTATAACGCTAAAGCTGCGAACTATCTAAAGCTGCTGGACGACATCGTAGCTGACGCCTAGTGATTATAGCTGGAGATTTCAACGCCTGGGCTACTGATTGGGGCAGTAGAACCACAGACGCAAGGGGAAGAGCTCTCCTCGAATGTTTCGCAGCACTGGACATTAGTCTGGCCAACGACGGTACAGCGAAAACGTTTCGAAAGGCAGGCAGGGGGTCAATCATTGACATCACATTCATGAGCAACTCACTCCTGCGGAAAACCAAATGGCGGGTCAGCGAAGACTATACCCACAGTGACCACCAGGCAATTATATTTAATGTCGGCGAGGAGAAACGTAGACTGCATCCCGCCCTAACAGGACCAAAGTGGAAGGATACGCTCTTCGACAAAGACACGTTCGAAGAAATGCTAAGCACCAGTGCCACAACAAATAATGGATCGGCTGAGGCACTTTCGCATCAGCTGATCCAGGTCATAACCACAGCGTGCGACGCAGCAATGCCCAGAAGGTCTGTCAGTAAAAGAGGCGAGCCCTGCTACTGGTGGACCGACGAGATTAAACGGCTCAGGGCGAAGTGCCTACAAGCACGACGCAGATCTCAGAGATCCAGAGGCAGACAAGATTTCCAAGAGCGGCTAACCACATTTAAATTGGCGAGGCGAGAACTGGAAAGGGCCATTAAGGAGAGTAAGTCAGGGAGCTTTAGGCGGCTCTGTGACGAGGCCGAATTAGACCCCTGGGGCATGGCGTATAGAGTGGTGATGAAGAAGCTTAAAAGCAGCAGGTCTCCACAACTTACATGCCCGGCAATGCTAAAGACTATAGTAGAGCACCTATTCCCCCATAGACCAACTACTATGGTCTCCATCACGAGGGAGATCAGCATGGAGCATATCCCGGCAATCACGTCAGAAGAACTCTTTGGGGCATGCAGAAAAATCGGAGACAGCAAAGCACCTGGACCGGATGGCATCCCGAATAGGGCAATCAAGGCGGCTGTTAAGACGAGACCGGACATCTTTCTAACAACGATGCAAAGGTGCATAGAGGAAGGGGTATTCCCTACACCATGGAAATTACAACACTTAGTGCTGCTTCCAAAGGGCAATAAGCCGCCCGGACAACCATCATCGTATCGCCCAATATGCCTGCTCGATACGCTGGGGAAGATCCTAGAGCGTATCATCTATGACAGACTGCTTGCGGTGGCGGAGGAAAACGGAGCCCTGTCAGACTGTCAGTACGGCTTCAGAAAATCACGCTCTACCGTCGATACCATAAAGGCGGTAGTAGATATAGCAACTGAAGCAATACAAGGGAAAAGGTGGAAATGGGGGACGAAGAAATACTGCGCAGTAGTAACGCTCGACGTCTAAAATGCGTTCAAGTCGGCAAGCTGGCCATCCATTAGGAGATCCCTGGCCAGGATGGATACACCATACTACCTGCTGAGGATAGTCACGGACTACTTCAGCAATAGGAAGCTAAGATACCATACTGACGATGGCGTTAAGCACTACAGTGTTTCCGCGGGAGTCCCGCAAGGGTCGGTTCTGGGACCTCTCCTATGGAACATTATGTACGACGGAGTTCTGCGACTAGCACTACCCGAGGGAGTCAAAGTAATTGGCTTCGCTGACGATATCGCAGTGGTTACAGTAGCCAAGCACGTACACGAGGTGGAGTCTGCCACGGATGAGGCAGTTATAAGAATAAAGGAATGGCTGGAGTTTACCGGCCTGGAATTAGCTGCCCACAAGACCAAAGCTATCCTAATAACCAGCCGCAAAAAGGTGGAATACGCCAGCTTCCGGGTCGGAAACCAGATAATCAGGTCCAAAGAATCCTTGAGGTACCTTGGAGTCATGCTCGACAACAGGCTGCGCTTCAAAGCCCACGTCGAATATTCCAGTAAGAAAGCATCGCTGATGCAGGCAGCACTCTCCCGAATGCTCCCGAACATCGGCAGGCCTGGATACGCCCACAGGATCCTACTGTCCAGAGTGGTCAGCTCGGTACTATACGCTGCCCCGATATGGGCAGGTGCACTGGCGACAAATGAGTGCAGGAAGAAGCTATCATCAGCTCACAGGCTCTGCGCAATCAGAGTGATCAGCGGCTTCCGAACTATCTCCGACGATGCAGCCTGCGTTTTAGTTGGGATGGTCCCAATCGACATCCTCGCTGAAGAGATGCAGAGAGTATACCTTAGACGTCCCTCGAACCGGCAAGAGGCAAAAAGGATTAAGGAGGAGGAAAGGGCGGCATCAGCAACGCTGTGGCAAACCAGGTGGGACAACTCTACCAAAGGCAGGTGGACCCACAAGCTCATTCACACTATAAAATCATGGACAGAGAGAGCGAGGGGGAACTGTAACTACCACCTCACACAGTTCCTGTCCGGACACGGTGGCTACCGGAAATACCTCCATAGATTTGGACACGATAGTTCGCCCCTGTGTCCAATATGCCCAAACGAAGAGGAGGACGCGGAGCATGCAGTGTTCTACTGCAGACGCTTTGCAGAAGACAGAGCAAACCTGCCAAGTCCAGAAAATATTGTTAGTCACATGACACGATCAGAGGGTGAGTGGATGGAGATCTGCTCATTCATAGTGTGTGTGCAGAATGCGCTGCGAAGAGCAGAAGCCCTAAGAAAAGCCCAAGAGGCGGCCTCGGAGACTAGAGCATAATTGCTAACCAGCCCCGCGAAGAAATACCTAACGGCAGTACCGCGGGGAGAGTGGTTGAAGTGTGTAGGGTGCGTGTTTAGTACGTAGGCGTATTCCTGGAATAGATTACTCAGGTTTGCGAATCGTGCATGCTAGTAGCACTCGGGCTATTAGTATCTATGAAGACTATACATCCTTGGCGCAATCTAAAAAAAAATAAAAAATCAGCATAAAATGTTGTCTTCTTGCCCATTGCATTCGAGGATGGTAACCCTGTTCTTACAAGATGTCTCATTCATGTAAAGAGAGAATTTATTAAAAATCTTTCAACATGCATTGGGACAACAACAAAACATAGAACGAAGGAGAATGATGACAGAATATAAACAATGAAACGTGCACGCCGAAGATGTGCTACGCACGATCCCGTTGTTCATGCGTATGTGCTATCGTTTTTCCTCTCTTCTCTTTAGCTGGAGTAGTCAATTGTCGCGTCGGTTGGAAGTTTATTGTTGTGCGGGAATTTATTCGTGTGATTAGTGAATTATTTTGGTGTTTTAGGTAGTGATTATTAATCCAGGTGAGTAATAATTATTTCAAATCAGTAGGATTATTTTGTTTTGAATTTGTGTTGTGTATGTGTGTGTGCAGATTCGGCGAATTGTGCAAGAGAGTGGCAGAGCTTTGCCTACTCGCTTCCATTTTAGCTGTGCATGGGATTAAATTTACTGTGTGTAAGCGTGTGTGTGTGGACTGGGTTTAGTGCATGTGAAGCGTGTGTGTGGAATGAGTTTGCGTTTGGGTAGCGCGTGTGAAGAGTGTGTGTGAGATTTCATTTTTGGGTAAAACGGGTGAGTGGCTCATTACTTCAGTGTTGCCACATAGTGTTTTGAGTTTTAGGTTTTAATATTATTGTAGTATTATTTTTAGTACTATTTGAGTAGATTTGTGAATGGACTGTATTATGATTTGTGTTATGTGTGAAATAGAGTTAATTGTTATTGGATGGATGTCTATATATGGTGATGTGTTGTAAGACTATGGATATGTGTTGTATGAATATGGGCATGTGTTGTATGAATATGGGTATGTGTTGTATGAATATGGGTATGTGTTGTATAGATTTTTTTTTTTTTTTTTGACGTTTGTGTGTTTTCGTGGTTAGGAGCTACAATGTTTCGAGTTCAGGTTGAGAGTTGTTTATTGGTAGTGGACACAGTTTTGTGATTGGACGTTTGAACTCTCCCTGCTGTGTTTTCAGTTTGACTACGCGGTCTATGTTGTCGGCTCCGGGGTATGTCTGCTGAATTCGGCCGAGACTCCACCTAGCAGGGGGTAGTCGTTCGTGCTTGAGCAAAACCAAATCTCCTACCTTTAGCTGCGGTTGTGTTTTCAGCCACTTCGGTCGTTGTTGTAGACGTGCCAGGTACTCCTGTTGCCACTGCTGCCAGAATGTCTGCATGTGGTGTTGAACTAACTTCCACCGGTCGCCTGCGCATAGTTTCTCCGACGCTAGATCTGGTTCAGGAACAGTTAGGACTTCTTGACCGATTAGAAAATGTGCAGGAGTTAAGGCACGGAAGTCATCAGGGTCTTCTGAAAGGGGACATAAAGGTCTCGAATTAAGACACGCTTCAATTTGCGTTAAAAGCGTGGCGAGCTCATCATACGTGATTGTCCGGTTCCCGACGACTCTTTTGAACTGGTGTTTCACACTCTTTACTCCTGCTTCCCATAGCCCTCCAAAGTGGGGGGGAAGCTGGGGGAATGAAATTCCACTGTGTTCCTTGATTTGCCAAAACCTTCGCTATCTCCTTCCAGTCGTGAGTCGCGTTGTCCATTAAGCGATGAAGTTCTGCGTTGGCCCCGACGAAGTTTGTACCGCAGTCGCTGTAGATTTCGTAGCAGAGTCCCCTCCGTGCTGCAAATCTTCGAAAGGCTGCTAAAAAGGCTTGAGTAGTTAGGTCGGTTACAGCTTCTAAATGTAGTGCCTTGGTGGTCAGACAGACGAATATGGCGAGATAACCCTTATAACATTTAGCTCCACGGCCTCTCCATGTCTTTATGTCGATGGGCCCAGCATAGTCGACCCCGGTGTGTGTGAATGGCCTTGAAATCCTTACCCTAGGACTATGGAGATCTCCCATTAACTGGTGAGCGGCCTTGCTGCGATACTTATAACACGTGGTACAACCGTGGATGTGTTTCTTGACAGACCTTTTCAGACCTTTTGTTTCGCAGGTAGCCCATCATCAATTGGATACCACCATGAAAAGTCCTGCTGTGTGCCTCGCTGATGAGAAGTTTTGTATAGTGATGTGTGGGTTCCAAGATTATCGGATGCTGTTGATCATAGGAGAGAGCGGCGTTTTTGAGCCTTCCACCGACTCGAAGAATACCTTCACCGTCCGTAAACGGATTCAAGGGACCCATACCTCTTGTTTTAGCTACCCCTTGCGATTTTATATTGGGCTAAACGAGCTAGAACCTTTGTTGCTGCATCGAGTTCTGATGGGTTCATTAGTCCCATACTCCGTTCTGAGCTCCGCTTTCGAGAGTTTGCTCCGAATCTTCTACAGTAGGCGGTGATTCTGATGAGCCGACATAGGCTGGAGGATCGATGAATAAGATGGCTGATCCTATTATCGGTGACGTTGATGTCGACATGATGAACCTTGACGGCCTTCTTCCCTTCATCGGTGTTGAAATCAACTGGCTGTTCTGGAAATTCGAAGTTCCATGCAGACCGTAGAAATGTGGGCCCATTCCACCACAAAGTGGCTTGGACCAGCGTTGATGGTAGCATTCCTCGGGAGACGAGATCCGCAGGATTTTGTTGTGTTGGAACATGGTTCCATATATCGACCTCCGTCAACCGTTGTATCTCCCCGGCTCTGTTTCGCACAAAGGTTTCCCACTTCGTAGGCTGTGCTCGTATCCAACAGAGCGTGATTGTGGAGTCTGTCCATGCGAAGGTGGGAATGCCTCTCCACTCAAGGGTCTTTGTAATGTGGTGTATGAGCTTAGCGAGCGTGACAGCTCCGCACAGTTCCAAGCGCGGAAGAGTGACTGGGTTTACAGGTGCGACTTTCGATTTCGACATGAGTAGGTGCATGTGGTTGTTGCCGTCTTCATCTTCTACTCTGACGTACACCGCTGCCCCGTATGCCCTTTCCGACGAATCGCAGAAACCATGCAGCTGTAGGTTTTTGGTCATGCCAGGAGTGTGTAACCACCGTGGAATGTGCAGATTATTAAAAGCCCGCAAATCATCATGAAAAACTCTCCAATCTTCCAGAATGTCAGCGTCGACGGGATCATCCCAGGATTGTTTGCGGACCCAGAGAAGCTGCATCAGGAGTTTCGCCTTGGTGATGGAAGGTGCGATCCAACCCATGGGATCGAATAAGCGGGCTATCGAGGATAATATGGATCGCTTAGTTGGCTGCTGATTTTCTAAAGAAGCGTAACTGAAAGTGAATTCGTCAGTAAGAGGGAGCCACTGTATGCCCAAAGTCTTCACTCGATCTGAACCGTCCGTGGGTAACGAGAAGGATGCCTCGTGATCCTGAGCGGGTATACTATCGAGAAGATCTTCACTGTTGGCGGTCCATTTGCGTAAGTGAAAACCAGCTCCACTGAGAATCTCCTTGACTTCCTTTATTTTGGCCTTAGCCTCTTGTAGTGTGTCAGCTCCCGAAATCAAGTCATCGACGTACATCTCGTTTCGAATCATTCTAGCAGCTCTGGGATGCCGTTCTGCAACTTCCTCTGATAATGCCTGAAGAGTGCGAATCGCCAAGTATGGAGCAGGAGCTGTGCCAAAGGTCACCGTCTTGAGGCGATATGTTCTCAGAATGTCGGATGGTTGCTTACGCCAAAGTATGAGCTGGTAATTCGCATCACGTTCCGGTACCCTTATTTGTCGATACATCTTCTCTATATCTCCAGTGAACGTATATCGATAGAGCCTCCATCTGAGAATGATGTCCGTGATGTTGTGTTGAAGCGCCGGGCCTATCATCAGCTGATCGTTCAATGAGACGCCATCCGATGTCTTAAACGAAGCATCAAATACCACTCGGAGCTTAGTTGTCGAGCTCGACTCCTTAAAAACTGCGTGGTGTGGCACAAAGTAGTGATGCGGATTCATAGTGGAGTCTTCCATCACTTCTTCCATATGACCAACCTTCAAGTAATCCTCCAGACAGTCTATATACCGTTGTTTTAAATTTTCATTTATTTCGAGCCTCCTTTCCAGACTCCTGAAACGATTGAGAGCACCTTCCCTAGACCTGCCTAGAATAGGATAGATATCTCCCTTGAACGGGAGGGCCACTTGGAAACGACCATCAGCTAGGCGTCGAACGTTTTTGACGAAGTGTGCTTCACACTCGATGTCTTCCGGTCGTTCATAGGGTTGGAACGAAATCTCTTCCAATTCCCAGAATTTGCGGAGTTCTGTCTCGATACTGCAGGTTTGGAGAAAGCTGTTGACTCGAGGAGATGATATGGGTGCTCTACCAAATAGGACCCATCCTAGTTTGGTCTTCTGAGCGATGGGTAAATTTCTGTCGATCGGTTTGACCAGTTCCGGCAACAGAATATCAGCCAGGACATCACTTCCCAGTAATAAATCCACCTTGGCTGACTGATTGAAGTTGGGATCCGCCAACGTCAAACCGTTCAGATGTTCCCAACCTGTAACTGCCAAAGTTTGGGTCGGAAGATGCCCAGACAGCGACTTGAGTACGAGAGCTTGGGTGGATGCTCTAAACGCTGAGTGGTGAGAAGCAAAGGAGATATCTACCACCCTTGAGCAGGTGCCGCTGCTGACCAAACCCAACCCAGAAACTTCGACCGAGGTTGGCTTTAATGGAAGACGAAGTAGCTGAACAGCTGACGTGGTGATAAAGCTGGCTTCTGAACCCGATTCTAATAACGCTCGCAAGGAAAGAGATTCGCCTGTCCCTGCGCTTACCTTGACTATGGCAGTTGCTAGTAAGACTTGTGTTGTTGAGTAAGTTGAATAGAAGGTATTGACGTTCGGTGATACTAATGTTGTTTCCCTTTCAGATGGTTGGAAAGTGAGAGCACCAGCATTCATCGAAGAAGTGGATGGCCCCAGAGTGTGCCCTTGTACGGCGAAAGAGTTCGCTTGTCCCACATTAGGAGTGTTATTAAAATGGAGCAGCGAATGGTGTGGTTGTTGGCAATAGTAGCATCGTCGACTACTTGGACAATGCTCAGAGGTATGGCTATATGCTAAACAATTTCTACATATCCCTAATCTCGAAACTTGTTTACAGCGATCAGCAATACTCAACTTTAAAAACCTACTACACTTCCTAATGGCATGTTGACCCTTGCTGCAAATTTGGCAGGAGTATTTTGCGTTGCTGGTTGCTGTATGCAGAACGTTTCGGTGGGACACAGGCTTGATGGGATTCGGTGCAATTCGTACTTGCTGCTGGTTGACTGCCTCCAGCGTACGGAACCCAGTTTCCAAAAAACCTATGAACTCATCAAAATTCGGAAGTTCTTTGGTGTCCTTTTTGGCTCCCAGCTTCTCCTCCCACAGTTGCTGCGATTTTGTGGGCAGTTTTTGTAGCAGCACGAAGATGAATACCACATCCCAATGTTCGACGGGTACCTGCAAGTTTTTGAGGCTGTGCACCACTTCCGTCGAAGTATCCAGCAAGTCCTTGATGGACTCCGACCTTTCTTGCGTCACTGATGGCTGGTTGAAGAGGCATTTTAGCTGTGTGTTGACCAGGAAGCGCGTATGATCATACCTCTCCGTTAAAATGCTCCAAGCCTTCGCGTAGTTACCGCTGTCAATCGCCAGGTGAGTCAAAAGCTTCTCAGCTTCGCCAGATACTGTTGACTTCAGGTAGTGCATCTTCCCTATTTCAGACAGCTTGGTATTGCGGTGGATCAACGAAACGAACAAATCGTGGAAGGTTCGCCACGTTCGCAAACTTATTTTTGGCAGCTTGATGTCCGACCTCGATGTGGCAGCAGTTGATAACTTCTTGCTATCTTCGTTCTGCACCGGCATTTGAACCTTGTCGATGGCATCTAGTAGGCTAGAGCGGTAGTCGAAGTAGTTTTCTCGAATACCCTCAAAAATTTCTTCGAGAGCTGCGTTTTTGGAGTCGTCTTCACCCAAGAGACCCTCAAATTGGATGGTGGCCGATTCCATAGTCTTTTCCAGCAGGGAAAGACGGCTTGTTAAGTAGTTCACGGTGCGTTTACCTAACCCCGTTTTGCCGAAGTTAACTATGTCCTTTTTGAGCTGTTTTAAAGTGCTCGCTAACACAGCCTTGTCCATTTCGTACCCAAATATGAAGCACTTATGTGTTAAACCCAAATATATTTACGTAAACGCACTAATGTACGTTTTTTTTTTTTTTTTGGTAATTACAGAGTAGATAATCGGAAAATGTACTCACTTGCTTTTCCAAATTCGAGTCCAAGTCCGTGACAAATTCTGTGGCTCCGAAATCGACGTCTGGGATGATTTATTCTTGATGTCCTAGTCCAAGTCCAATCTGATGATGGATTCTGCAACTCTGGAGTCCACTTCTTGGATGATGGATGACGATGTCTTGATTGGAATATTCCCTGGTTATTCCTCAGGTCACTTGCAGATTTGTTTGCAACACACACTTCACACTAAATATTGTTTTATTGTTTTTTACTTTTAGTTTTTGTAAGCGCGCACACAAAAAAATGAAAAATCCGGCTCGATAGGACCAAATGTTTGCGTCACTGTGCAACGAAGAAACGATCGCGGATCTCAAACTGGGAAATGTGTGCTTGGTAGCTGTAAGAAAAACTAAACGCTATAAACTGTGCCGAAATAAAGCGAAACCACCGATTTCATCAACGTTATAAAACAGTGTGTTTTATTTCATGTTAGACTAATTCTTTATGTACAATTTGATCGTTTGTTATATATATGTAAACAATCTAAAGTGTAAATTCATTTTGTTTGATTGACATTTGTGGGGGCGTTGATATTCAGGGTATGTTTAATAGGTCGAGCCTTCATGTGTGGTGACGTCATCGTGACCCAAACAGTAGCCATAGCCACCCTTTTATTATTTTTTGGTTCATGCACGTTAAACAATAGGAAACAAAATCAACTCTGCTCTTAGCCCACTTTAGGTAAAGGCATTTATGTGAAAATGCATTTGCAATATATTTTTGTCTTTAGATATTTACATTATACATATTAGAAGTATGATTTTTAGCTATTCACAGTGCCTTAACCAAAGAGGTTTCCAGGGGACACGAACGCGGACATGGCAGAATATTGACCCCCCACCACCTCCCTTACCATAGCCTTAGTTTTTTTTTTCAAATATTCATACATGTACATATGCAAATATGTTTCACAATATTTGGCTAGATCGAATATGTTTTCATTTTTCTCTTACTCCTGTGTTAAGACAATCTTTGTTTTATTTTCAGTATCCAATACAGCATTCCAATCTAACTGTAAATAATTAGAATCTTCTTCAATCAATTGGAAAATTTTGACTTAAACAAAAATTTTAGAGCCATCATTTTGGCCAGTAATGAGCTAAATTCAGACGCGTTTGGATTATTTTTATTAAAATTTCTTGCTCTTATTTTTCCAAGAAGGTTTTCAAGTGGGTCCTGATTGAACTTGTTAAGGTATATATAATGTAACTCATAGTAATCATTGAATAATTCTTTTTTTATCATTAAAATACTTTCTATTGTCATAATCAGGCCCTTAAAGCAGAAGGGTTTACATTTTGCATTGATTGGCTGAATTTCTTTTAAATATGATTGCATTTCTTTTAAAAATCCAAAATTTGCGTCATTTGGAATAAGTGCAGGTCTTCCATTCAATAAATCAAATATTTTATTGATTTTATTTATAAATTCTGCTGTTGGTTGCGCAAACTGTGCAATTTTCTCTGGAAATTTATTCAAGCGCTGTAATGCATTAATTGCGCAAACCACGGATCTGCTAAGTACTTGTGCCGCTAGTTTCACATTAATTTTTTGAAATTCTGTGGGATCTATTTGACCATATTTTAGTTTTGGACACATTTTTGTGGTATTATTTCTTTCTGTATTATAGATATACTCAATTATTTTCCAGCTTACAACTCCATCCAGAGTTTGTAAGTCTGATCTTACACTTCTTACACTTTTGATTAAATGTGGCACATCATACATTCCATACATTTTTTTTCTTTATAAAGAAAGGAACTGTTGTCCTCATCCAGCTTTAATTTATTGAAAAGGCTTCGATTCGTAGGGCCTTGGTCACAGCAAATGCCTCTTACGTTTAGTCCCAGATTTCTACATATGTATGTCAATACAGTTGTATACCACGAATCATGAACACGCAAGCTGATTTCGCACACAAATCTAATCTTTGATTTTCTCCATAATCAACGTAGCCCTCGCTTATGTCTTTATATTTGTTGTATGTTAAATTCGCCTGGATACTCATCTCATCGAATATTAAAATGACTCTTTTGTCTTTTGGTTCCAATGTTAAAAAAATTGTTTGTATTTCCTCAAAAACATTTTCATTTAGACCAGGAGATAAATTTTTAAGTTTTATCCATCTATGCAATGA
Source organism: Brachypalpus laphriformis (assembly GCA_945910035.1). Taxonomy (NCBI): domain Eukaryota; kingdom Metazoa; phylum Arthropoda; class Insecta; order Diptera; family Syrphidae; genus Brachypalpus; species Brachypalpus laphriformis. The sequence continues at coordinate 58,797,520 of OX246755.1, forward strand.
AGCTGGGTGTGGCAAGTGAAATTGCAGCTGATCGCGAAGAAAATTATATCCAGACGACGAGCGGAAAAATATACAGTCATCCACAAAAGTCTGCGTACAGCGACGAAACTTTGGAAAACAGAGGCGTTGTGGCCAAATAGTAAATAATATATCTTTCAAATTGCAATATTTCAGTAAAAGAGCATTAAACCCATTCATTTTGAACAATATTTTCATATTTTTTTTTATTTTCTTAAGAAAAAATTAACAAAAACAAAAAAAAGTCATTGAATACATTCCACAAAAGTTTGCGTACAGCTACAGATTTTCCTTCCCAGAATTCCGTTTAAGTAACGGGACATTTCTTTTTGCAGGATATGAATAAGTTGCGTGGTTGTCTGCTTGTAGTGCTTGTAGAGAGAATAGTTTTCTTTGAAATTCGGTTAAAATTAATTCAGAAAATGGGAAAAAAAAATTAAGTGTGTCTGAAAGGCTGTTGATTTTGAATTTATACATACAGCAGCAAAATTCGTACTCTCAAATATCTGAAATAACTTTAAGACCCCGGTCAACGATCCAGAGAACAATAAGTCGCTTTAGGGATGAAGGTGAAAGTGAGTCAAAGCCAAGATCTGGGAGACCACCGAAGCTAACTCTGAGGGATAAGCGGACATCAAGCGGATTGTGGAGCAGGAGCCCTTCATTAGCGCTCAAAAGATAAGTTCGCATCTCGAAATTTACAATAACATCAGGATATTTCTGAATTTTAGACTTTTTTAGCTCTCTCTTTGAGGATTTTGTTAATTTTTTTTAGTCTACTTATTTGTTGAATATAAAAAAAATGGTTTTTGTGTTTGCTTCGCATTTATTGCATACAGATTCTATGGAATCTATATATCTGTTGCAGTCTATAAGTGCTGAAACTTAATTTAGTTCATCAATGGATAAATCGGTACTCGTTTGCACTTTTAATCTTTTGTGATTAGAGTAGTTTATTTTGGCTTTCTTAGGAACAAAAGCAAGTTCATTGTCATTAGATTCCAAAAACATTTCACTCCATTTCAATTCCTCTTTTCATAAAAAGTGTAGGAACCGCGTCGTGTCTTAATTTTTTTTTCCCAAAAAATTTCAAATCGAAATGTTTACTACAAATGTGTGGCCGTTTATGATTTTCAACATTATCACGGGATTCTTCTGCCTGTGCTAGCCAGTCATTATATTTCTCAGTTCCCTTTTTAGGAAAACTAAGCATTTTCCTTCCTAATCAACTTGAACCAAACTTAAATAATATATTTTACCTTTCTTAGATTAACTCTTCAAAATTTTTACTGGACACACACAGTAAAATATCACCTTTCACTTCGAAAAAATACAATTTAGATATTTTTTACCACACGACAGATCGAAACTTCGGTCAATATAGCAAAATGAAAAGGGAAAATACGTACCTATACGTACCTACGTACCATACGTACCTATGTACATACATATGTATGTATAAATGAAATTGTGTCTCGCAGTCGCAGGTCGCAGACGGTACAAAGAGTAGCAAAAGAAAAAGCTTTTCGCACAGAAAATTTATTTTCCGTTTTTTTTTCTTTGCGAAGCAGAAAAGCTTTTTGGTTGCCTATCGTTGTTTGCTCATCGCAAAAAAGATCAACATTTTTTTGTATGGGGATGCGACATCTGGTTAAGTTTATTATCTGTGGTTTAAGGATCTACGAATGAGATACCGACTGATATTTTAATTAATTTACAAAGAACTGACAAGTTTTCTGGAAAATTATTGTAGAAGCCTTCATTTGTTAGAGTTTCAGGAGTATACAAAAAAAACGTTTTTTTTACAAATTTTCAATTTTTTTTTTTTTTCTGAGGGTAGGTGAAAAATCTTCCATAGACACTATGAGAATAGCAAGCGCGTGCTCATAGTAGTGTCAGATTCTTACTGACTAAAAAAACACCACCCTTCGATATAAATTTGTTAGATATCGCAACTAAGTATTAACTTATCAAGCAATTTTTCTATCATGAAATTAAAATGTTTGGCAGGTTACTTTCCACTGAAAGATCCTGCATGTTCCGCAATCTAGACGCGGTTTATCATTATCTCGCCAAGTCGAAAGGTTTCATCCTTTGTAGTCGGCGCAATAAATTGCTCCCATCCAAAATTTGTAGGACTGTATTGTTGACATGTCCGATTAGTCGGTTTTTATGCTTTCTTGTGAAGCTTCTAGTTTCAACTTCGATTGTCGGAATTCCGAGATCCCTGTGGATATCGTCGTTTCTACTATACCACGGTGCGTGGACAATTTCTCTTTACACTTTATTTTGAAAAGCTTGTAAAATATTTGCATTTGTTTTCTTGGTACAACCCCAAAGTTGTATACCGTAGGTCCACACCGGCTTTAGCACTTACTTGTATAAAAGCAGTTTGTTCTCAGTACTGAGCTGGGAATGTTTTCCGAGTAACCAGTACATTTCTCTATATTTAATTTCGAGTTCTTTTCGTTACATTTTCACGTGCGAATTCCATTTCAGCCTTGCGTCGAGTGTCATTCCCAGGTATTTGGCCTCGTTTGCAAAAGGTATTCGGGCCGAGTTTAGGAAAATTGGCAAGTCATTAATTTTCTTATAAGTGAAATTCACGTGAACAGATTTAGATTCGTTGAGGGCGATCCGCCAGTCCCTCGTCCATTCATTTACTTTATTTAGTGCCCTTTGCAGTTTTGCAGTCGTTTCTTCGATTGTTTTACCTACTGCTAGGATAGCGGTGTCATCGGCAAACGTAGCAAGGATAGTGCCATCTTCGTTCGGTATATCACGAGTATATAGGAAATAGAGAAGCGGCCAAAGAACGCTTCCTTGCGGTACGCCAGCCGAAATTTCTTTGAGCTCGGAGTATTCGACTCCATGTCTAACACGAAAGAGTCTATTCCTGAGATATGATTCTAGAATATCGTATAAGCATACAGGGAGAACTTGTCGTAGTTTGCATTTCAAGCCATCATGCCACACCTTATCAAAGGCTTGCGAGACGTCAAGAAAAACGCTTGAGCAAATCTTTTTTTCTTCAAGTGCTTTCTCGATTACGTCAGTAATTCTATGCACCTGGTCAATCGTCGAATGCTTACTTCTGAACCCAAACTGGTGGTCAGGGATAAGATTATTTTCTTCTATAACCGGTTGGAGACTCCTTAATAATATCCTCTCGAAAATTTTCGATATGATTGGAAGAAGCGAAATTGGCCTATACGATTTTACCTCATTTGGCGGTTTTCCTGGTTTTAAAACCATTATGACTTCCGCAACTTTCCATTGGCTCGGCACGTGTTTTAATCTGAGTGCAGCATTTACAATATGGAGAAGCTTAATCAATGCTTTTCTAGGTAAAACTTTGAGAATTTCTCCGGTAATCAAATCATAACCAGGAGATTTCTTAGGTTTTAGATTCTCGATCTCACGTTTGAGTTCCCTTAGCGTTGCACTTGTAAGCGTCAAATCGTCAGATGGTAAATCCAGCCTATTGCGGTTGTCGTAAACCACTTGACCATCGTACGGTTTAAAGGTTTCTTCCAAGTGCGCCGCACCTTTTTTTAATTTAATTTTTATTCCCGTAATTTGATTTTTCCGAAAACGTATTGAAGAGATTCAATAAAATAAATTAATGTTACGAACGATTAAAATACTTAAAAAAATTTAAACTTACATATTTTTAAATTTAAATTTACATATCTACGACTTTGTAATTAAAATAGCTTATGGCCACGAGCGAAGCCGGGTGGGTCAGTTAGTATTTGTAATAAACACTAAGAAATTTTTTCTTCACACTTTTCTTCATCGGCTTTTCTCTTCTCATTTCTGCAAGTCCTGGTCGTTCAATTCTTCGTCGCTGTCGTACAGTTCTGAGTTTTGTTTTTACTCAGATTCACTTCGTATTAACAAACATCTTTTGGTCTAAATCGAGCCGGATTTAGGTATCATTGGATTTTGTTTTGGAGCAGGAATTTGTATTCCATATTTTCATCGTTTGTGATTAACGGAACTGCCGTTACTCGAAAACATTGTTCTTCGATTATTATCAGCTTCATCGTAATTGAATTTATCTTGATCAGTTCTACTAAGTGATTAATTAAGATAGCTTTCGACTTTGGCACGTGGTAAAAAGGTGGCAAAAAGAGTCTAGTATAGTATCTCTAGTATTGAGAGTAGACGTTTATTCAAAAGCTGGTGATATAAAGTGAACAAATTCATAGTTTTGTAGATTTATACATCCTCAATACTAAATTGAAATTTACAAAAGTGAATGAAAATTTATTAAAAGTTACTGGTTATTGGAATTAAAAAGTATATTATCGCGAAATAAAGTTTCCGGTGGGGCGCGCTTCGCCAATTAATCGGCAACCTACATACATACGTGCATACATATAGTATTTTCATCAATATCCAGTGCAGATTATAAGAATCTAGTAGTTGTTCATTGGAGATTGGTGAATTATGTTAATAGAAGGCAATATCATATTTCTATAATTTTTCGTGTTTTCATAAAAAATATTTTATATATATTGTAATATTTGCGGTAAATACATATATATTTGATATAAAGTAAAAGAGAGAGTGTGACAATGGACTTGAATTGCGGTGCCTGTACAAAGAGTAGCCGTGCTGCTGAGACCGTACTGTGTCAGGGTGGATGTGGTACTTTGTTTCATCCGAAGTGCGTAAAATTAACAGATTTCGGTATGAGTGCGCTCCGTCAAAATGATTATTTAGTGATCTTGTGTAAAAAATGTTGGGAAAAATTACAATCGTTGAAGCATATAGAGGAGCATTTTTGTGATCTAAAGAGCAGTTTTTCGGAATAAGAAAAGAAATTTGAAAAAGCGATCCAAGGTGAAAAAAGAAATGTTGTTTAAAAAGAAAGTTCGGGGTTAAAAGAGATCAGAAGGTAATCGGTGTAAGTTTACAAAAAAAAAATCGTAGCGAGCGAAGTTAAAAGAAATTCGACGGATGTAGTAAAGCCTAAAAGTAGCCAAAGTGCAGAGAAAACTAAAGAGGAGTTAAAATTAAATGTTAATCCTTCGACGTCGGGAATAAAAAAAACTTAACAGTTAAGCAATCCTAGTGTCGTGTGATAATGAAAAATCTGTGGAGAAGTTTAAAGGTAATGTTCAAGAGAAGCTAGGAAAGGATTATAACGTGAATGTTTTAGAATATAGGAAGCCCAGAGCGAAAATTTGTTTCATTTGAGAAAAATTATAGGCGGATGTATTAATTTCATGTTTGAAAAAGCCAAATGACGTATTAAAAAATGCCGAAATAGAAGTTAAAGCTATGTGGAAAAATAAAAACAAAAAAGTCGACTCTTATAGTGCCGTAGTCGAATTGGATGTTATCAGTTTTAATGAAATTATGAAAATCGGTAAGCTGAGTGTGGGATGGGATAAGTGTGAGGTATTAGAATCAATTTATGCTAAAAGGTGTTACAAGTGTCTTGGATTCAACCACGTAAGCAAAGATTGTAAAAGTGAAGGTAAAGTTTGTTTCAAATGTGGTGGAATGCATGTGGGGTCTGAATGTCAATATTGGTGTCTAAAGTTCGTAAATTGTGTCAGAATGAACAGTGAGTTAAAATTAAACTTAAACGTAAGTCATAATGCGTTTGAGCACGAGTGTGAAGTCTTCAAACGTAAGCTTAATGTAGAAAGAAAGCGACATTTGTAGCAATCACACAGCAGTAAAAAAATTATGGTGTATATGAATGTTCAAAGTTTATTGTCTTACAAATGTGAAGTTGATCTGCTGTTGAAAAAGTATAGTCCAAATCTATTATTGTTGTCAGAAACGCGAATCACAGCGGTTATTGATCAGGGCGAATATGAAATAGTGAACTATAACTGTGTGAATTGTACTTCGAATTAAAGGCATAAGGGGTGAGTAATGGTTTACATAAAAAAGGGAATGCAGTATGAAGTGGCTGTTGTATCAAAAGTGGATTATTTTGTATGGATCCTGAAAGTGTATGTATGGATTGATAGACAAAGATGGTCATTTGTTGTTGTGTATAGGTCACCGAGCTCGTCTGTGAATGATTTTATTGACTTTTATACGAATTGGTGCGCTGAATATTTGGAGAATGAAAACAATGTTGTTGTTATGGGAGACTTTAATATTAATTTACTTGCGAACGACGGTAATAAAATGAAAATAATGGATAGTATTGCAGATCAAGGGCTAATAGGAATAATAAGACAACCTACCAGAATAGTTGATACATCACGATCATTAATTGATTATGTGTTAATACGACCGGATATGTGTAGCATTGTTAATGCATGTATAAAGGAATATTGTAAAGCATCGGATCATGAAACAATAAAAGCAGAAATAAAGTGTTTAAGCCAACATGATGTTATTAAAAAGCGAAAATTTCTTAAATATTCGAAGTTAAAATTTGATAACATTTTAAACAGTATAGGCTTCTCCGATCTACATTACGTGGACAATTTCGTTGAGCTTACAAAGTTATTTAGTGAGAAAATAGAAAAGTGCTGTGAGGACATGACGGTGGGAAAGTTTGTTAAAGAGAATATTGATTGCAAATGGTTCTCAACAGATTTGCAACGAATGAAACGAGAAAAGGTGTTAGCTTTTAGAACTGCAGTGTATAGTAACGCGGAGGCAAGTTGAAAAAAGTATAAAATGGTTCGTAACATGTTTAAGAGAACATTTTTGGAAGGGAAAAATAGATATACATATATACTCTGTTCAATTTATATTTTCAGTACAGGGCTTATGGAAGAGCTTTTTCAAACACACTGGTGCCTACTGATCGCCGTGGCGTTAGTGGTTAGTGTGTCGGATCACTACGCATGAGGTTCCAAGTTCGAATCCCAGAAAACACGGTCACGGTCCCACCTCTCGCGAGCGTCTGACAAACATCCGAGAGTATTGTTGTCACGAAAAAGCTTCTCAAATCGCCGTTCGGAGTCGGCATTAAACTGTAGGTCCCTTCCGTTCGTGTGAAAAATATAACGCACACAACATGAGTGGTTGCGAGAAGCTATGCCCTGGCACTTTAAAGAGCTGTTGCGCCAAATATTTGTTTTTTTTGTGCCTGCTGGTGTTTGCATGGCACTCTACTTAAGAAATTGCCACTGAAATTAAAAACAGAACCCTGAGTTACATTGAAATTGTTTTTGTAATATTCCATAAACCCACGTACATTCCACCATAGCCTGTCTGCTCCCCGGCTGAGAGGAGACTGATCGCCAATTTGCCTCTCGCTTATTGTGTTTTTTTTAAAAAAAAAGCACATTGATTTAGAGTTGCCATTCGTCCGTTGATGGAAATTATAATACCTTTTTCTTTGGTTTTTGCTATGGAGATTTCAGAATTGAAGCTTTCTTAGAGCTTTTGGGAGCATATATTTAAAGTTTAAGGAAAAAGGTGTTGTCGCTGCGTGTTTTTCTGCTTAAATCTGTTCGTTTTTTTTTCTTGAAAAAAAAAAAAACGTTAAATGCAGCTAAACAATATTTGTTGGCTATTTGTTTTAAGGAAGAATTACTATTTGAGCAAGTTTTTGATGGAGTTCGGTTCACTAATTAATTGCAATTTTGATTTTATAGTGCCAAATAGTTTTTTTGTTCATGAAAATAAAAATAAAAAGAACTTACGAATTTACGTTTTTCATGTTTTTTTTTTCTGTGATTTATTTTTACGTTAAAAGAGATTAGGCCTTCTGGGGGACTCTTAAAAAAACGCGTCTACTATCTTCGTGGTGCGGAAAAAGATAGATTTAATTTAATTTTTTTAGATTTAGTTTACGGTCTATATGTTTATGTTCATGAAATCTTAATAAAGAGTTGGTTACCCTACCGACATTTGTGAGAGAATTATGCCAATTTATAATGCTCACTACGGCAACCATGTGAGAGCTTTGAAATGGAGATAGCTTATTGAAATCCATAATAGTAAGGGTGAAAGGCAAATATTCTATCTTCCCTGTACTGAAAATATAAATTGAACAGAGTATAGTATCCCAAATTCAAGTTAATAGTGGTAATCAAGAAAAAGTGTGGACGGTGCTTAAATCTTTGATAATGAAAATGAAAAAAGGTACAGTTGAAATTCTTTTATCCGGAACTCCAATAACCGGCAACCTCTAATATCCGGCATTCTGTTTAGCAAGTACTTTGTTAATATCCACTCTATTATCCGGAGAAACCTCTAATATCCGGAACATATACACACTCATTCAGATCTGACAAAAATGTGTGTTTTGTTAAAAACAAACAGTCAATTTATTTTTCTTTTTGCGAGTATCTTCTGCTTATTGGCATTCGTTGCATTTGTTATTGCAGTGTGTACGGATATTTATTCAGATGATTTTTTGTTCAATTTTGTTTCAACCTCTAATAACCGGAAAAATCGATTATCCGGAAGGCTTTGGTCCCGAGTATTCCGGATAAAAGGGTTTTTACTGTAGTGATATTCCATGTGTAAAATTTGGTCAGCATTCGTTAAATGATCCAACACAAATAGCAAATGGTTTAAATTCATACTTTGTGGACAGTTTTTGAGATATAAATAGATCAATACCATATGTGCATTACATTCAACCAAATATAAATGTGTCTTGTACTTTCAAATTTCGATATTGTGATGAAAGAACCTTATGTGATACTATTCGGAAGTGTAATAACAAGAAAGACATAATTGGAATTAACCGAGATATGATTTACAAGTCAATAGAAATTATAGGTCCTATACTGATGAAAATATTCAACGCGTCCTTACAATCTGGAATTTTCCCTTATAATTGGAAGAAGTCAACTATTATACCAATTGTTAATATGCTACCAACCTGCGAAAAAATTATGGAACGATTAGTGGCTTACCAATTGCAGGTATATTTGGAGGTGAATGAATTGTTTATTGAAGAACAGTCTGGATTCAGAGGAGGACACTCATGTGAGACAGCATTAAATTGGCTAATATTTGAGTGGAAGAAAGAATTAGATGATGGTAATTCAGTGACAGCTGTCTTCTTGGACTTCAAACGAGCCTTTGAAACGATTGATAGAGACATATTAGCACGAAAACTAGAACTGTATGGTGTTAAAGATACTGAGCTCAAATGGTTTAGATCATATTTATCGGGAAGATCACAAAGGACTAAGGTGAGCGATGTGTTGTCGGACCCAGTGGATGTTGACTTGGGTGTGCCTCAAGGATCGGTGTTGGGAGTAATCCTTTTCTTGTTGTACATTAATGACATTAAGCAATGCGTGCAGTATTGTAAAATTATGTTATTCAAGGACGATACTCTAATTTATGTAAGCGGAAAGAATGTGGAGTGTATGCATCAGAGATTGAATGTGAATAGGTGGCTTAAAATGCACAAATTAAAATTAAATGTGAGAAAATCTAAGTGTATGAAATTTAAGTTGGCTGATCCTGTTACAGTGCGAATAGATGGGGACATTATTGAATGTGTGGATTATATTAAATACTTAGGTGTAGTGTTGAATTCTAAGCTGAATTTCGAATCTCACATAGACTATATATGTGGGAAAATAGCAAAGAAAATTGGTTTCTTGAGAAGGATAAGAAAAGTATTAACATTCGAAAGTGCAATTTTAATTTACAATACCATCGTGTTGCCACATTTTAATTTCTGTTCCACTCTGTTATATGCTAGTCAACAAAGAACAAAGGATAGGCTTCAATTGTTGCAAAACAAGGCTATGCGTGTAATCTTGAAGTGCAGTATTTATACTCCAATTCGAATAATGCTCGATACTCTCAAATGGATGAATATTGAGCAGAGGCTATTACTCAGTGCTATGATGTTCATCTATAAAATGAGAAACAACATGCTGCCCGAATATTTAGAATGAAATCTCGTAAGCGTCGGTGATGTTCAGCCGTATAACTTGAGGAATTCGCGCAACTTTAGGCCGAACAGATTTAATTCCAAAAGCGCACAGTGTTCATTGATGTATAAGGGATTGATCGCATTTAACAGCTTGCCAAACGAAGTAAAATCAGAGAGAAGAATTTTAGTATTCAAACCGAAACTTATTTTGTTTATTAAAAGCAATTATTAGAGTGCCGAGTGTTAGTGATTGGTGTTTAATTTGTTATTATTTACTTTAGTAAATCTAGATAAATATGTATATTGAAGTAATTTTTTAATTGTATATTTTTAATTATTTATGTTCATCAGTTTTTTTGTTATTCATATTATCAAAATTGTTATTTGTAAAGATCGTAGAACTAATAAAATTATTCATGTGAGCTATAGAACCAGGACTATGCTCCATCAGAGCCTAATCCACTAGTGGAGAAATTCACCTTGGATATGTAAATCTCAGCTATCTGCCGAGATGTGAATAACTCTATCAAAAAGTGCCTATCTCTCCATTACGCCGATAAAAGAGATATTAGGACACTTGAACATCAACTAAACACCATGTCGCAAAAAGGTTCGACCCTCGATGAATTCTATGCGAGTGTCAACCACCAACTTTCTTTAATCATAAATAAAACAAAGGCTGAAGACTACTCAGCAGAAACTGTAAAAGCACTCACAGAAAATTATATAAACCGTTCTCTAGATGTGTTCATAAGAGGTTTGAATGGTGACCTTTCTAGAATGCTAATTATTCAGAAACGCCAAACTTTACCGGAGGCATACACTTCATGTATAGAAGTGCAGAAACTGAACTTCGGAAATGTCTCAATTCACAAAAGGGACACGACGAACATCATATATAAACCAAATATTTAGTAGCCAACGAGAGGCTAGTAGGCATCTTTTACCTCCAAAACCTCTACCGCTACAACAAAAAATTAAAGCTTATAACATACAGCATAATAAACAATACCAACGAAACTATCCCGCTCCACCTAGACCGTCTAAGCCTTTGGAGCGGATGGATGTAGATAGATTTGTTCAGTCAAGACAGGTCAATTACATGAATTTATTATTATTTTTTTTCGTGGGTAGGTGAAAATCTTCATGAGACACTATGAGACCGTGTACTCATAGTAGTGCCAGATTTCTACTGACTAAAAACACCCTTCCCTTCGTTTTGTTTACTACGACTAAGTTAGACCTCATCAAGTAGTTTAAGCTTCAGATTTATATTCGCGTGAGGCAGGTAGATTTTCAATAAAAGCACCTGCTGAAACCGTCATGACATACGGCTTTTTGTCTTATTGCGCTTATTCGAACGGTTTCGTTCTTTGAAGTCGGCGCGTAAGATTTGTCACATCCAAAGTTTGGAGTATGGCACAGTTGCAATGGCCATGAAGACGAATACGAAGCTTGCGAGCGAAGTTTTTTATTTCGTCCTCCACGGTATCTATCCCTAAGTCTCTGTGGATATCATTGTTTCTGATATACCAGGGAGCGTTCACGATTATTCTTATAATTTTATTTTGGAATGATTGTATGAGATTCCTATTGCTTGGTTTGGTACAACCCCAAAGTTGTATACCGTACGTCCACACGGGTTTAAACACTTGCTTATACAGAAGCAGTTTGTTATATACGCTTAGTTTGGAATATCTTCCAATTAGCCAATACATTTCTCTAAGTCGATTTTCGACTTCGTCACGTTTCTTTTTAACGTGAGGTTTCCATTTAAGTTTCGCGTCTAGTGTCATTCCCAGATATTTAGCTTCGTTTGCATGCGGTATTTGTACCGAGTTAATGAAAACGGGAAGGTTGATTATTTTCTTGTAAGTGAAGTTAACATGCGTCGATTTGGTCTCGTTAAGAACAATGCGCCAAGTTTTTGTCCACTCACAGATTTTATCCAAGGCTCGTTGGAGTTTTATTGTTGCTGACTCGATTGAGCTTTCCGTTGCCAGAATAGCCGTATCGTCCGCGAACGTAGCTACAATAGTGCCTTCAATTTGTGGTATGTCCCAAGTGTACAGCAAGATTAAGATAGGCCCAAGGACACTTCCTTGCGGAACTCCGGCGGCGATTTCTTTAAAATCAGAATATTTAGTTCCGTGCTTGACACGAAAAAGTCTGTTTTTAAGGTATGATTCTAAGATCTTATGAAGTTGCTCCGGTAGGATTCGTCTTAGCTTATAATTCAATTCATCGTGCCAAACCCGGTCCTACCGTTTCAGTAGGAGTTTTTCAAATACCTTCGATATTATTGGTAGTAGCGATATCGGTCTGTACGATTTTTTGTCATTTGGAGATTTCCCCGGTTTCGGAACCGTTATGACTTCTGCGACTTTCCATTGATTTGGAACGTATAATAATCTAATAGAAGCATTTATTAAATAAAGCAATTTTAATAGTGCCTTTTTTGGTAATTCCTTGAGGATTTGTCCGGTTATTAAATCATAGCCAGGAGCTTTATTATTTTTCTGCTTTTTTATTGCCTGGCAAAGTTCTATAAATGACACACTTCTTATTCTAAGGTTTTCAGATGTCGTAGTCGTACCGGTAAAATCGTCTACCAATGTTTCTCCATCAAATGGCTTAAAAGTCTCTTCTAAGTGCTCGGCAAATAGATCCGCTTTTTCATTGTCACCTTTTGCCCATTCGTCGTTGTTTTTTCTTATCGGTGGCGAATGTATTTGGGGTTTTTTAATTCTTTTGACAGCTTTCCAGAGCGAGTAATTAGTGGTTTTTTCGGCGGTTAAACCTTTAAGATAAGCTGAAGTCTCTCGGTTTTTTAGGTCTTGGATCGCTTTTTTAAGCTTATTGCATAGGAAATTCGAGTGGGTTTTATGCTGGGGAGCGCGAGTTTGTTGCCATATTTGTGTGCTCTCCTCTTTTCTCGAATAAGTTCTTTTATTTCCGGCGGATAATTAGCTTCATTGCATGGGACTTCTTTCCTCCTTAAAGGTGTATTTTTCCACGCGGCCTTCTGTATTGATTCAATAAATTTGTTTTGAGCGATACATTTAAGACAATATTTTCTTCGCAATCAGTTCTAAAGTCGCGCCAGTTAGTTTTTTTGCTAATTAATCTAGGCACACCTTCTACTGTCATTAGTCGGTCACTTATTGTCAAGATTACCGGCGAATGATCTGAGGAGAGATCAAAGCTTTCATCTACTTTCGCAAAATTTGAAGATACTCCTTTTGGTACGAAGAAGTCTATTAGGTCCTGTGTTTTTGCTGTATCAGAGGACCAATACGTCGGTTTCCCCGTCGAAAAGAAATCAACCCCGAATTGCATACCGGCTTCGTACAGAAGTCTGCCTTTCCGTGAATTGGATCTAGAACCCCAAAAGGTGTGTTTTGCGTTGAAATCGCCACCTATAATGAAATTCGGTCCAAGTGAGTCAAGGAGACGTACAAAGTCGTTATTTCTAAACGTGCATCGCGGAAGACAATAAATGGACGCGATGTTGAAATACGAGTGCCTATTCTTAACTCGAACTGAATTTGTTTGCATTGTATCGATTTCAATCGTCGTATTTATGGAGTGCTCAATGCAGTCTTTAATGAATAAGGAGGATCTGCCTCTAGCTCTTCCGGAAGGGTGGTATGCGTGATAAGCACGATACCCTCTTATCTTTACTCCGGATTCCTTTGTCAAATGAGTTTCAGAGATCAAGCAAATGTCAATGTTGTCATTCCGTAAGAATACTTCTAATTCGGCGTTTTTTTGTAGAAGGCCGTTTGCGTTCCATGTTAAAATTTTTAGTAACTGATTCATATTCATATGGGAGTTCTTTTTTGGCGAGGTTTTAACTCGAGCTTGCTCAATTTATCAAATATGACTTTGTTTACCTTCGTTTGCTCCTCAAGTTTCGCAAGAATTATACAGAAGACTTGGGAGACTGGGTCTACCGTAACACCGCTTTGCTTGTTTTCTAGCGACGCAGCTTGAGCATATGTTAGCGTCTCTGGAGATTGTGGCTTTTCCTTTGATTTTGCCGAAGAAACTTTACTTTGCTCGACTCTCGTCTTAACTTTGACGTGTTTATTGACGGTCGTTACCCTTGGCTTAGCAATTTCACGACTATTTTTAACCGGTTCTGCGTTCTGGCGTTGAATATTTTTAGATGTGTCTCGCCTTTTTTGAAGCTCTTTTGCCATTTCGCAACCTCGATAGTTCGCTGGGTGCTTTCCTTTGCAGTTAATGCAGGTAGCCGGGGCTTGCTTATTTAGGTCACATTTTTCCGAGAGATGGTTACCAGCACATTTTACGCATCTCGGCTCTTTTTGACAATACGACTGTGTGTGATTAAAGCCTTGACAGCGTTTACACTGAGGTATCGATCTCGTACTCGTACGCATAGGCTCAATCTTGACTACGATATTCAGAATAGTTTTAACGTTATAAATATCGTCTACATTTTCGTTCCTGTCAAAGGTAAGCATAAAGAGCGGAAGTCCATGCTTGACCATGATTTCCTGGCCTTGTTCCGTTTGTTGCTTCACCTTTTTGAGAATATTGACGGCATTAAGAATTTTTAAACCTTTAGCTTTGAGGTCGTTCATTACGTCGTCTTTTGTGCACGAGGGGTGGAGCCCCCTTGTTATAACACGCAGTGGTCATTCTGACTTATTTTCATAAGTATACCACTGGATCTTTTCCGTGTTTAATTTTTGTGATATTGCTCGGTAGCCATCGGAGTCATCAACGTTAATTTTTCACGCATTGTTCCTGAGTGACGTTACCTTGAATTTCGATGTCGTCGTTCCTTTAATAAGGCAATGTAGCTTACTGTAGTCCGTTATGCCAACGACGTTTATTACAGGCGGAGGACGTACTTTAGCTTGAGTTTGTTTTGGCTTCGACTCATTTTGCTTGTCTTCTTTTCGGGGCTCGATTTCGGGCGAAGAGCCGGCTCTGCGTTTTTTGCTAAGTCTTTTCTTTAAATTCTTTAATGACAGGAATAAACCGGCAAACTAACCCAATCACTATCAATCCAAACGAGAAAACAACTCGGACAACTACCGTCCAAAACAGCAAAGGCTTTTTAACATCGTTTCGGAAGTAGAAGAAGATCAAAGAGAAGACTACGATGAAGTAGAAGAATACTTACAAACATACAATCAAGTGGAAGAAGAAGAAGAAGAAGAGGAAGGAGAATATCCTTCTGAGGCAAATTTTATGACAGATACTCCTCTAGCATTCCATACCTAGAGTATGGATCTAGTCAAGGTAAAGTGTTGAACTCCCTGCTTGATAGGGGGGCAAATAAGAATGTCATCACCCCTTCTTTAGGTAAAAATGCTGTCCGCATTAAAAAAACCCTTTCCAATTCAATCTGCAGGGAAATAACTATCGAACGCAAAGTAAGCGGGAAATTTTTCAAAAGTATAGGCAATAATACTAGTCTAGACTTCTTTGTTCTGCCAAGCTTGAAGTCTTTTGATGGAATTATAGGTGATGACGCTTTAAAAGAACTGGAAGCCGTCATAGACAGGAAGAACAATATATTAACAATAAGCCCAAACATAAAAATACAACTGAAGGAATAACGATCCAACCAGATAAACAATATACAAATCAGCATTTGCCTGAAAAAACAAGAAAAGGTCTTCAACGTATCATGAAAAAATATAACAAGCTCTTTGGTCCAATCAATGACGAAGTGATAGATGCCAATGTGAAAGCGGAGACAAAAACAACCACGGATGAACCGATATACACAAAATCTTACCCCTACCCTGTGAATCTAAGAGCAGAAGTTAAAAAACAAATAAATAAGTTATTGAAGAAGGCATCATAAGACCTTCCAAAAGCCCGTACAATTCTCCCCTTTGGATAGTTGCAAAGAAGACGGACGCCTCGGGAGAGAGAAAATTCAAAATCGTAAAAGATTATAAACGTATCAACAACATCACAATACCTGACACGTATCCGATTCCGGATATTTCAAACACAATAGCCAGTCTAGGAAGATCGAAGTATTTTACAACCCTTGACCTCACGTTAGGGTTTCACCAAATCAAAATGAAAAATTCAGATGTACCAAAATCGGTATTCTCCACGATGAATGGCAAGTATGAACTTACTAGGCTTCCATTCGGTCTAAAGAATGCCCCCGCCATTTTTCAACGGACAATAGATGACGTGTTGCATGAGGAAATAGGGAAGAGTTGTTTTGGGTATATAGACGATATTATTATACTTGGAGAAAATGAAGAGGGATACCTCAAAGATATTGAAACTATATTCGCCAAGCTAGAACAGGCCAATCTCAGGGTTAACTTAGATAAAACGGAATTCCTAAGAGAAAGGACAGAATTTCTAGGATATCTCATTACAAGCGAAGGCATTAAGCCGGACCCCAGAAAAAATACAGGCAATAAAAAGAATTCGACCACCAGAAAACCTTAAAGAGCTTAAAAGATTTCTTGGCCTTGCTTTCTACTACAGAAGATTCATAAAAGACTTTACAAAAGTAGCAAAGCCCTTGACGAATCTTACGAGGGGAGAGAAGGCTCAAATTAGAGCCAACCAATCAAAAAAAGTGAAGATAGAATTAAACGCCGAGGAACTTAGATCCTTTAACAACTTAAAACAACTACTAACGTACTCTGAAATATTAATTTTTCCTGATTTCGACCGGCCATTTATTTTAACAACTGACGCTTCCAATACAGCAATAGGTGCGGTATTATCTCAAAGTGATATCGGAAAAGATAGGCCAATAACTTATGTCTCCAGATCGCTCAGTAAAACTGAAGAGCATTACGCTACGAACGAAAAGGAAATGCTGGCGATTGTCTGGGCAACTTAAGGAACTACTTGTACGGCGCCAAGAAGATTAAGATATTAACTGACCACCAGCCTTTGTCATTTGCTCTTAGCAGCAGAAATATTAATTCGAAGCTTAAAAGATGGAAGGCGAGAATTGAGGAGTATAATTATGAGCTAGTCTACAAGCCAGGAAAGACGAACTTAGTGGCTGACGCGTTATCAAGATTAAAGCCAAAAGAAAACAATTTGACTTCCTCTAGCGCAGCAACAATGCACAGTGCAGAAGAAAACGGCTCAGAATTAGTTTCTCACTGCGAAGCTCCACTGAATGTATTCAAAAATCAATTAATCTTCAATGTAGAAAGTGATATGTGCATTTATGAGGAGCCTCACCCAAATTACCATCGGCATTACATCGGCTTACCAGTATTAAACAAGGAAAACCTTACACAGACACTAAATGAGAAGCTTAATCCTAATAAGTATTCCCGAAGAATACATCCAACTACTGCAGGACACCTACAAGGAAAACTTTAACAAATACAAAATTCGCATAACACAAAGGGTAGTACAGGACATGGCAAATGAAAACAACCAATTACGAGTCATCCAAGAGGAACACAGTAGGGCTCATCGAAACCACAAGGAAAATAAAGATCAAATCTTAGAAAACTATTACTTCCCGAGAATGAGTAACCTAATAAACAAATACACTAGGAAATGTGACATATGCAACTCCAACAAATATGACCGCCATCCTTTAAAGCCAGAATTCCAAGAAACCCCTATTACTACCTATCCTTCGGAGATTCTACACATAGACCTTTTCGAAATAGATCACCAAAAATGTATCACTTGCATTGACAAATTTACTAAATACACGAAATTTCTCCATATCAAAGAAAAATCCGCCTTGTACTTGAGAAGTAAAATAATAAAAGTTCTGCATTTTTGCAATTTTCGGTACCTAAAATCTGAGTCATGGACAACGGGAGTAGCTTTATTAGTCCTATAATTGCAAATTACATCATCACCAAAATGCAAAATCGCATCATCACCTCCCCGTGGTGCCCGCTGGATAGCTATCTGATAGTGAACTAACGATGAGCGTATGCTGAGTCTGACGATATATGATTAGCTGAACACTCGGACCTGCGTAAGCACATCTGGGTGAACTTCAGCGCGCATATGTTTAACCGGACGAAGCATTTCTTATTGACCTGATCGGCTGATCTTATTGCTGGCAGTCAAACGGTAGTGCATGCGATCATATGAAAACACAAGCATTTTCACTCAGCTGAGGCCTACCAACTCCTACTCTCAACCTCCACGCGGTGATAGCCGGGTGCCTAGTACCTTAATTCAAGAAATGGGTAACCAACCCCGTTTGGCGGATTCTTGGTGGCAGCAGATGAGAGAGGGGGGAAGAGTGCTTTTCTCACTAGAGCACTTCTTCCTGTTCCAGGCGGCAGCGGACGAATTCCCTAGACGAAGTCAACGGTGGCGTCTATAGTTCCAGTTAGGTTGAACTTAGTGAATACCTTGCGCGAGCTGCTTCGACGTATTCGGATCACAGGTCGGTAAGGAATTTCCAATGTTGGTCAGGACATTGGAATAGAGATGGTGGCGGAGGAGCCCTTAATGGGCCAACGGCAGCGCTCATACTCCCGTAGTGGACTACTGGCACCGGTGTAACCGGCCCCTCGTCCTAGGGGAATAATTAAGGAACTGGCCCTCCAAGTTGGGGGTTGTGCCGTTGGGGTAACTTCCCTACCACGTAAAAAACGCATGGTTCCGAAACAACCAAAAGCCTCGGATAAGGATGACTCAACTGATGATGACCCCAGCAAACGAAATAAGGACAACGACCTTCGGATCTGTACGTGGAATGTTCTGTCCCTGTACAGACCACGTGCAGCCGAACAACTCGCAGAGGCCCTAGACTGCTATAAAGCAGATATTACCGCCATCCAGGAAGTGCGATGGGATGGGCCGGGCAAAAAGAGGATGACAAACTGTGACATCTACTACGGTGATTGCTACAGAGGCAACAGGCAACGCTTATTCGGATGCGGATTTGTCATACGTGGCAGACTTAGGCAAGAAGTCTTAAGCTTCCGACACGTGAGCGAGCGTATTATGACTATCCGGATCAAGGCTAAATTCGCTAACATAAGCCTAATATGTGTTCATGCCCCCACAGAAGAAAAGGACCCTGTCACCAAAGAGTGTTTCTACGAGCTCCTCGACAAAATATACGAGCAATGTCCTAAATACGACGTTAAAATCATATTGGGCGATTTTAACGTCAAAATAGGAAAGGAGGACGTCTTTGGTAGGGCAGTCGGTAAGCATAGCCTACACAACACCACGTCTGATAACGGACTAAGGCTAATTGATTTCGCTATGGAGCGAAATATCACCATAGCAAGCACATGGTTTCCTCATCTCGATATTCATAAGCAGACATGGCGGTCCAATGATCATGTCACGATCAATCAAATTGATCATATTGCGATCGACGCAAGGCATGCCTCCAGTATTCTGGATGTCCGGACCTTCCGAGCGGCCAACATAGGCTCGGATCATTACCTTGTTGTAGCCAAGGTACGAATGCGGATAGCCCAATCTGAGCAACAAAGAGAATTACTGTGAGAAAATTTAACGTCGAAAAGCTACAATCGCAAGAGACCGCCAGACTCTTCGCTGAACGCGTATCCCGAAATCTCTCAATCACCCCTTTGCCGCCAGCATCAAGTACCGAAGACCAGCGGCAACGCTGCCAACATGCCATCAGAAACGCCGCGACTGATGTGCTGGGTCTCGCTCGCCCACCACCGCGAAACCCCTGGTTTGACGAAGAATGCCGGCGAGTGCATGCAGCAAAACAAGAGGCATACAAAGCGGCGCTGCAAAGGAAGACGAGAGCTGCCCGTGAGCTCTACGAGCAAAAGAGACGGGAAAAACATCGGCTTCTCCAAAAGAAGAAGAAAGAGCATGAGAAGCGCGCGTTTGAGAATATCGAGAGTCTATACTCCAGGAACAATGTACGGAAGTTTTACCGAAAGGTAAAAAGAACGTGTCAGAGAAGTAATACCCGTACAGAGACCTGTAGAGATGAAAATGGAAACCTCGTAGTAGAATCACAGTCGGTGCTGAGAATATGGAAAAACTACTTCTGCAGACTGTATAACGGCGACGAAGACCAACATCCCGCTGTCAGGCAGAATGAACCATTAAACATAGACGATGATAGTCAAAATTTCCGTCCACCTGACCAAAACGAAGTGAGGATAGCAATATCCAAACTAAAATCGAACAAGGCTGCTGGACCTGACGGCTTACCGGCCGAACTTTTCAAGGCAGCTGGGGATGAATTGGTAGAGTGCATACACCAACTCATTTCTAATATTTGGTCAGATGAGTGTATGCCTGATGAATGGAATCTCAGCATCGTTTGTCCGATCCACAAGAAAGGAGACCCCCTCAACTGCGCCAATTATAAAGGCATCAGTCTCCTCAACATCGCATACAAGATCTTTTCTGCGATATTGTGTGAACGCCTGAAACCTTTTATCAACAGCCTGATTGGACCCTATCAGTGTGGTTTTAGGCCAGGAAAGTCCACCATCGATCAAATCTTCACACTTCGGCAGATCCTGGAGAAAACCCAAGAATTCCAAATCGATACTCACCGCCTCTTTATCGATTTCAAGGCCGCCTATGACAGCATCTATAGAGAAGAGATTTATAGAGCCATGTCTAGTTTTAACATTCCTGCCAAACTTGTCCCTCTGTGCAGGCTGATGATGGAGAACGCTTGCTGCTCCATCAAGGTCGGTAATGACCTCACCGAGACGTTTGATGTCAAAAAAGGCTTTAGACAAGGTGACGCGCTGTCATGTGACTTCTTCAATATTGTACTTGAACGGATTGTGCGGAACTCACAAGCCAACACCGGAGGCACAATCTATTACAAGTCTGTACAACTGCTTGCATACGCCGACGATATAGACATTATCGGAAGATCTCAGCGGGCTGTCACCGGTGCTTTTGCAAGCATTGAGGCGGAAGCGGCCAAAATTAGTTTAGCGATAAACGGGGGCAAAACCAAGTACATGCTGTCAACAAGAAGGGGCAACCAACACCGACGAATTGGACAAAACGTCACCGTGGGCAGCTATAATTTCGAGGTAGTAAGGGACTTTGTCTTTCTTGGCTCTGCTATAAATTCTACTAACAAAATCAGTGCTGAAATCAATCGAAGAATAGCTCTTGCCAATCGCTGTTTTTTTGGGCTTATAAGGCAATTCAACAGTAAAGCCCTATCTCGAACAACTAAGGAGACTCTATATAAGACCTTGATCATCCCAGTCCTGCTTTACGGCGCTGAAACATGGACTTTATTAAAAGATGATGAAGATATCCTTGGTCGCTTCGAGAGAAAAATTCTTCGTAAGATTTTCGATCCCGTTTGCGCTGACGTCTTTTGGAGGAGAAGATTCAATCACGAACTATACGAGCTGTACAGCGACATCGACCTAGTTAAAAAACTGCGTATTGGACGTCTGAGATGGCTAGGACATGTAGAGCGAATGGACACCAACGCTCCAGCCCGCAGAGTCTTCGAATCTAACCCCGAGGGATGACGCAGTAAAGGGAATCATCGCCGTAGGTGGCGCGAACAAGTTCAAGGGGACCTCGACCAACTTGGAGTGCGCAACTGGAGGCAATTAGCTAAAGACCGAGCTAAATGGAGAGGCTTGTTGGTTGAGGCCCAGGTTCACCCCGAACTGTAGCGCCACCTAAGTAAGTAAGTAGGCTGAAATATTCGTCTCAGAAGTCTAACAAGAGGTCCTCAGAAGGAGGACGTGCGGCGGATGAATTCTTCCGATGGAATCAACGGTGACGTCTACAGGCCAGCGGAAATCTTACCGGAGCTACTTCGACATATTTGAAGCTGAGGTCTGTAAGGATTTTCAATACTACGTCAGGGTATTGAAAAAGAGGTGGTGGCGGATGAACCCTTAAGGGGCCAACGGCAGCGCTCATATCCCCGAAGTGGGTTACTGACATCGGTGTATCCGGCCCCTCGTCCTAGGAGTTGCTAAAAAAGGATCTGGTCCTCCAGGTTGGGGGTTGTGCCGTCGGGTTAACTTCCCTACCACGTAAAAAACCTTCGGTTACGAAGCAACCAACAGCCTCGGATACGGATGAATTTACTGTTGACGACCTAAGCAAACGTAGAAAGACAACGATCTTCGTGTCTGCACGTGGAATGTTAGGTCCCTCTACAAACCACGTGCAGCCGAACAACTTGCGGAGGCCCTAGAGTGTCTCAAAGCAGACATTACCGCCATCCAAGAAGTGCGATGGGATGGGCCGGGCAAAAGGAGTATGAAAAACTGCGACATTTACTACGGCGATTGCTACAGACAAAAAGGACAGCGTCTATTCGGGTGCGGATTTGTTATTCGAGGCAGACTTAGGCAAGAAGTCCTTAGTTTCAGGCATGTGAAAGAGCGCCTTATGACTATCCGTATCAAGGCTAAATTTGCCAACATTAGCCTAATATGCGTTCACGCCCCTCATGAGGAGAAGGACGACGCGACAAAGGACGACTTCTACCAGCTCTTGGACAAAACGTATGAGCAATGCCCTAGCCACGACGTTAAAATTATCCTAGGTGATTTTAACGCAAAGCTAGGAAGAGAGGACGTCTTTAGTAGCGTGGTCGGAAAGCACAGCCTGCACGACAACACATCCGACAACGGACTCAGGCTAATCGACTTTGCAGCGGGGCGAAACTTTGTCGTTGCTAGTACGCGGTTCCCACGTCTCGATATTCACAAAGGAACATGGCTCTCCTTTGATCGAAAAATCGTCAACCAAATCTATCACATTGCGATCGACGCAAGGCACTCTTCCAGTATTCTGGGTGTCCGGACTTTCCGAGGAGCCAAAGTGGACTCGGATCACTACCTAGTTGTAGCCAAGGTACGGATGCGGATATCCACAACGGAGCGAAATCAACGAAATACTGTGAGGAAATTTGACGTCGAAAAGCTACAATCGCAAGAGACCGCCAGAACCTTTGCCGATCGTGTTTCTTCTAATCTCAATCTAAGTCCTATGCCGCCAGCAGCAAATGCGGGAGACCAGTGGCAGCGTTGCCAACAAGCCACCAGAGATGCCGCCTCTGATGTACTGGGTTTCTCGCGCCCACCACAACGAAACCCCTGGTTTGATGAGGAATGCCGGCAAGCACATGCAGCAAAACAAGAGGCGTACAAAGCGGCGCTGCATAGAAGGACTAGAGCTGCTTACGAGCTCTACGTGCGCAGGAGAAAAGAGGAACATCGACTTCTCAGAAAGAAGAAAAAGGAGCATGAGAAGCGTTCGATCGAGGAGATTGAGAGACTCTATTGCAGGAATAATGTTCGAAAATTTTACCAAAAGGTAAAAAGAACATGCCAGGGTTTCAAAGCCAGAACAGAAGCCTGCAGGGACGAAAATGGCAACATAGTAGTGGAATCGCAGTCGGTGCTGAGGATATGGAAGGAACACTTCTGCAGACTGCTAAACGGCGATGATGACCAATATTCCGCTGTCAGGCAGAATGAGCCATTCAACAGTGACGATGGCAGTCAAGATTCCCGTCAACCCGATCAGAATGAAGTGAGGACAGCGATATCTAAACTCAAATTCAACAAAGCTGCTGAAGCCGACGGCCTTGCCGCTGAACTTTTCAAGGCAGGAGGAGATGAGTTGGTAAGGAGCATGCACCAGCTCATCTATAAAATCTGGTCGGACGAAAGTGTGCCCGATGAATGGAACCTCAGCATCGTTTGCCCGATCCTGAAGAAAGGAGACCCTCTGAACTGCGCCAATTACAGAGGTATAAGTCTCCTCAACATCGCATATAAAATCCTGTCTGCCGTATTATGTGAACGCCTAAGACCGATCGTCAACACCCTGATAGGTCCTTATCAGTGCGGTTTCAGGCCGGGGAAGTCCACCATTGACCAAATATTCACACTACGGCAGATCTTGGAAAAAACCCATGAATATAAAATCGATACGCACCACCTCTTTATCGATTTCAAAGTTGCCTATGATAGCGTGTATAGAGACGAGTTATACAGGGCCATGTCTAGTCTTGGCATCCCTGCCAAGCTCGTCCGTTTGTGCAGAATGACGATGGAGAACTCTCGCTGCTCCATCAAAGTCGGTAAGAACATCACCGAACCGTTCGATGTCAGGAAAGGTCTTAGGCAAGGTGACGCGCTATCATGCGATCTCTTTAATATAGTACTTGAGAGAATTGTACGAAACTCACAAGCCGGAGGTACAGTCTTTTACAAGTCTGTACAACTACTCGCTTATGCCGATGACATTGACATAATCGGAAGAATTCAGCGCGCCGTCAATGGGGCATTTACGATTATTGAGATCGAGGCAGCAAAGATGGGTCTAGCGGTCAATGAAAGCAAAACAAAATATATGCTGTCTACAAAAAAGGACACCCAACATCGGCGTCTTGGACAGAACGCCACAATAGACAGATATAATTTTGAGGTAGTAAAGGATTTTGTCTACCTAGGCTCTATGGTGAACTCCGCAAATGACATCAGTAGGGAGATCACACGAAGAATTACTCTTGCCAATCGTTGTTTCTATGGGCTAAAACGGCAATTGAGTAGCAAAGCTCTATCTCGAGCTACTAAGGTAACTCTTTATAAGACACTAATCATCCCAGTCCTGCTGTATGGCGCAGAGGCATGGGCTTTGAGAAAACCGGATGAGGATGCCCTTGGTTATTTCGAGAGAAAAGTTCTTTGAGCGATCTTTGGTCCCGTCTGCATAGACGGTGAGTGGAGGAGAAGGTACAATGCCGAGCTATACGGCATGTACAAGGACATCGACTTAGCCAGAAGAGTTCACATACAGCGACTAAGATGGCTGGGTCATTTAGAGCGGATGGAGCCCAACGTTCCCGCTAAGAAAGTTTTCGAATCCACCCCGGATGGACGACGCAGTAGAGGACGACCTCACGGTAGGTGGCGCAAACAAGTGGAGGGGGACCTCAACCAACTTGGCGTGCGCAACTGGAGGCAGCTGGCTCGTAATCGTGCTAGCTGGAGAGGTCTGTTGGTTGAGGCCCAGGTCCACCCCGGACCGTAGCGCCATCTAAGTAAGTAAGTAATTGCAAATTACATCAAAACACTAGGAGTTCAAATATATTTAACACAAACACAAAAAAGCGAGGTCAATGGCACAATTGAAAGGGTCCATTCGACAATAATTGAAATGACTAGGTGCTTGAGGAAAGAATACCCTGATTTCACTACAAAGCAACTGATAAACATCGCAGTTGATCGCTACAACAATTCAATACACCCTGTCACTAAGAGGAAGCCAAGCGATGTATTTCTGGGCAAAATCCAAAGCATAAATTATAAAAACTTAATTGATTTCCAGGAAAAGGTGAACGAAGACTTAACAGAGCTCATCCGCAAAAACCAAAGGAAAAAAATCAGCGGACGAAACCGTAACAGGAGCAAACCCAGGACATATCAAGAAGGAGAAACAGTTTTTGGAGATGTCAAGTGCCGTGACGGAAAGCGAAAGCCTCCATTTACAAAAGGAAAAGTTCTAAGAGATAATTGAGTGACAATTTTAACAGAAAATGGGAAAAGAAGTCATAAAATTCAGCTTAAAAATATAAACCAGTAACAAATATCTTTTCTTCCCATTTTAGGTCAATTATAGGATTGGCTACAGCCGTTCTGAATATATTCGAATACAACACTTCCTTAATTACAATGAAACAAAGAACCGGAAAAATCTTAAATGGTAATTTTAAACTGGTACACGTAATAAACCTTACACCGTACGACGAAATCGTCACCACTTTTTCACCTATAATAGAAAAACGAATAAACAAAACTAGTATACTCAGGCCTCAAATTCTCTATCAACTTCATCTGATGGAGCAGTTATTAGAAAAACTACATGGAAAAACACTAAGGAAAGCAAGATCGATAAACTGGATTGGATCCGCATGGAAGTGGATCGCCGGAGTTACGTATCCATAACGTTCACTCACCCCATCAGCACCTTTATCCAATATACGTATATAATAACATTGCACTTTTTCTTTATTATCTGATGACCTTATTAAATTGTTCACCTTAATGTAAAGTCAATGCACAGTTCAATATCAGGTTACGCTTATTTCCTTTCCCACAGAATATATTTTTGTCAAATAAGCTTTAATTATAATTTTGTTTCCCATAGAATGCATTTGGTCAAGTAAGCCTAAAATAAAAGACAGTGTAAAATTATTTTATTTGAAGTCTGGTTAATAAAGTGGGCGAAGCTCTGCCCAATTAAAAATTTGATTTTCGGTTTTTTTATTATTCCGTGGTAGCAAACACGTAATTGGCGCAGTCGGCAGTTCGGTGACGGTTTTCGTTGATTGTTTACTTTAAATAAATTATAATCGGCGGATTCCCGGCTAGTTATCGAAAAGTAAAAGTTAAAGAAATTGATATTGTGACGTTATTATCAAAGGATAATTGCTAAGAAGCGTCGGTATTGAGCGAATATCGATATAAAGTGATATCATTGCCGCAGGATTTCATGCCTTAATCACCGCAGGAACCTCAATCCTTTAAGACCAAAATAAGAGATAGTGAACTAATTGAAATAAAAGTGAAATAGGTGAAATAAAAGTGTTTGCAAAGTGTAAAATAATAGACAGACACTACCTGAAACAAAAGCTATTCAATTGGGATCAACTATACAAGCTCTACTCTACAAATACTCAACAATGAAAGCAGCGTTGGGCATGTAAGTCAAAGCTGAATATTTTCCTTCCTTCCCCATGTCCGACAATAACAAAAAAGGTAGACCAAGATGAAATCCACACCATTATTTGCCAACTTCCACTAGTAACTTAAGTGATTCCGACGAAGAAGTCGCGCGTAGTAGTATAAGAAATAATATAGGAAAAGACAATATCTTGAGTAGTATCAATAATTTCAAGCAGTTAGGAAACATTAATTTAGAAATGTCGGTAAATCAGGATCATCAAGAAGTTCCTCAACTCATTTTTTTCTCTAAATAATGTTCAAAATGAAGAACTAAACCCTTCTCAACTAGCAGTACAACTAGATATTTTTCAGGCATTAAGAGTGCCTGACGCCATAAAGGATTTGCCGAAGTTTGATGGCAACCCTAGGCTTCTCCTTGAGTTTATTCATAATGTTGAAGAAATACTGAGCCTCATGCGGATGGCACAGTGCATAGTAAAATTCTGCTTAGAGCAGTGCGAAATAAAATCGTTGGGCCAGCCAATGAGGTCCTCAATATGTATGGCACGTCGTTGACTTGGACGGCAATCAGGTCGGATCTTGTACTACACTACTCTGACAAGAGGAACGAAACCTCGCCTATCAGAGATCTACACACCTTAAAACAAAATCACAATAGTGTAGAAAAATTTTACAGCAGCGTGATAGAAATCGTTGCCGCAAAAAGTAATTACGTACAGGTGTACGAAGAAAACCCAACTGTAATCAAAGCAAAAAGCGATTTGTATAATGAAATGTGCCTCAACACATTCTTAGTAGGACTACAGGAACCTTTAGGCTCCACAGTTCGGGCAATGAAACCAACATCATTGCCAGAAGCACTTTCCTTTTGTATAAAGGAACGAAACATTTTCTATGCAAAATCGAACCCAAGTCTGGACGGACAAATTATAGGAAAGCAACAGATTCAGCTGAGCGCTTTACGCAGTTTTCTGAGCAACTGAGACGGCAACTCCCAGCCATACCCCAACGTACGAGTCCTTCGTACAATGGAAATAACAGGTTCACACAACAGCCAACATACCAGCCACAGCAACCCATTTTCCAACAGCGTCCTCAACAACAACCAACATACAAACCCAATATGCAGCAACAACCTGTTTTCCAGCAGCGTCCTCAACAACAGCCAGCATACCAGAACCAATTTAAGAGAAACCATCAGTATCCTCAAAGCCAAAAAAGACTTCCACCACCAGAACCAATGGAACTCGGTTCCGGGAACACCAGGCAAATCAGATCCCAACAAAATTCT
Organism: Brachypalpus laphriformis; assembly: GCA_945910035.1. NCBI lineage: Eukaryota > Metazoa > Arthropoda > Insecta > Diptera > Syrphidae > Brachypalpus > Brachypalpus laphriformis. Next base: position 58,825,328 of record OX246755.1, read on the forward strand.
AATCTATTTAGACACAACGAACCCTCGAGGTTTACTAATCAGGAATTGCACAATATAACTACTGACAACCAAACTCCCAACTATCAAGAGTTAGACCTCTACTATGACTACGACCAATTGGACGAACTAGACAGTAATTTGCTTGATACATTCCGCGAACTGGACGACACAAATTTTCATTCACTGGCCCCGAAGAAGGAATCAGATACATCGATATGAATAAACACGGCTCTGACCTTCCCTATATAAATATATCTCCTCCTTTCGGTCGTCCGCTTAAATTCTTAATTGATACAGGAGCATCAGCTTCTTTTATCAACCCTGAGTTCGCTCACCCCGATGATTTTTGTACAATAAAACCTATTACTATTACCACAATTTTAAACACTCATAAATTAGATAGGGAGGTAAACTTACCCAACTTTATAGAATTTAATCAACCTGAAACAACTAGATTCCTAGTATTTCGATTTCATGGATATTTCGATGGGTTACTAGGACTAGATACACTCACTGCATTAGGAGCTAAAGTTGATTTAGATAATAAACTCTTAATTACTGAAAATTCAAAATTGCCTATAGTATAGGCTCTCAAACCCAATTTCATGTCACACTAATTCATCCTTTCCGGAAACTCCAAAACAATAGTAAAATTGGCAGTTGATGTAGAAGAAGGTGACATCCTCATTAATACTACGTACATCAAACCCCACTTATACATTCCAGAAGGTCAGTCAGTGAAATGGTATAGTAATTTAGTAGTAATAAACACTTCAAATTCGAGTGAAACTTTATTTTTAGAACAACCCCTTAAAGCTAACAAATTCGATAAACACAACTATTGTGGATTAAATAACTTTGAAATCAATAACAACGACCCTTACACAAGTTCCATAAGTTCAAACGACATAGCTAATCTGATCCGAACATCTCACTTCAACGTTGAAGAAAAAAAGGTAATTTATAGACTATGTCAGGCATATGAAGACATTTTTTTCAAAGACGGACAAAACTTAACTTTTACTAACAAAATCAAACATAGCATAAAGACAACAGACGACATTCCTATATTTTCAAAATCGTATAGATATCCGCATATTCATAAACAAGAAGTTAAAACTCAAATTCGAAAAATGTTGGAACAAGGTGTAATAAGACCGAGTTATTCCCCATGGAATTCGCCAATCTGGATCGTTCCTAAAAAGAAAGATGCCAGTGGAAAAGTTGGCGATTGGTAATCGATTATCGTAAACTCAACGAGAAAATTACCCACTCCCCAACATAACTGATGTTTTAGACACACTTGGACGAAGTATGTACTTCACCACACTAGACCTCGCTAGTGGATTGCATCAGATTGAAATGAACCCATTAGATGTTGAAAATACAGCATTCACGGTAGAAGGCGGACACTACGAGTATGTTCGTATGCCCTTTGGCCTCAAAAACGCTCCATCGACTTTTCAAAGAGTGATGGATATTGTTTCGCAGGATCTACAAGGCAAAATCTACTTCGTTTATTAAGACGACATAATCATTTTTTCCACATCCCTTCAAGAACATGCCGAAAATCTAGAAAAAGTATTTAAAAAATTACGTGAAGCAAATTTTAAAATTCAACTGGATAAGGCCGAATTCCTTCACAACGAAGTTGCATTTCTTAGACACCTAGTAACTAGTCAAGGTGTTAAGCCTAACCCCGACAAAATTAAGGCAATGCAGGATTTTTCGATAATCGGAACTCAAAAAGAAATCAAGTCATTCCTAGGACTTCTCGGTTATTAGCGCAAATTTATACGAGACTTTGCAAAACTGACAAAACCTCTCACAGAATCTCTCAAGAAAGGTAAGACAATAGAACTAAATGACAGATACATTGCAGCATTTGAATTAAGTAAGGACCTCTTGATTAACGACCCAATTTTACAATCTCCCGATTTTTCGAAACCATTGGTCCTCACTACAGATGCGAGTAATTTCGCATTAGGCGCAGTACTATCACAAGGTACTATTGGTAACGGCAAACCTATATGTTACGTCAGTCATATAGTCATTGGAACCGACACGGAAAGTAACTATTCAACACTAGCGATCGTTTGGGCAGTGGGTGCCGTGGCGTAAGTGGTTAGTGTGTCGGATCACTACGCGTGAGGTTCCAAGTTCGAATCCTACAAAACACCAAAAAAGTTTTTTCACGGTCCCACCTCTCGCGAGCGTCTGACAAACATCCGAGAGTATTGTTGTCTCGAAAAAGCTTCTCAAATCGCCGTTCGGATACGGCACTAAACTGTAGGTCTCTTCCATTCGTACGAAAAATATAACGCACACAACATGAGTGGTTGCGAGAAGCTAGGCCCTGGCACTTAATGAGCTGTTGCGCTAAATATTTATTTTTTTTATCGTTTGGGCAACTAACTATTTCCGCCCATATCTATTCGGTCACAAATTTAAGATCGTTACCGATCACAAGCCATTACAGTGGCTAATGAGTCTCAAAGATCCAAACTCCAAGTTAGTAAGATGGAGACTAAGGCTTGAAGAATTCGATTACGAGATAGTTTACAAGAAAGGTAAATTAAACTCAAATGCAGACGCATTAAGTCGAATTAAAACACCAACCTCTGAGACCAAAGTAGAACTAAATGCTAACGATATAAACGTTCATAACCCTGACTCTAATTGTTCCACTATACATTCAGCTACTGAAAATCTTGACGAGCATATATACATTTCAGAACGTCCCCTTAATGAGTTTAACATTCAACTTATCCTGGAAACAAGTGACAGAGACACACCAGTTACACTTCACATGTTATTTAAAAACAAGCAAAGACGAACAGTATACAAGCAATACTTTTCCGAAGACAGTATAATTAACATTTTTAAACAATTTTTACCCACAACTAAATGTTGTGGTATATATACAGATGGTGAAACATTCAAAATCGTCCAAAGTGTTTACTCGAAGTACTTTTACTTTACAGCAACATTTTTAAACTAATTCGATGCATGGAAATATTATCAGACATAACAGAAAATGACACACAAGACAAACTTATCACTGACTACCACACCAATAATAACCATAGAGGCATCAACGAAACCCTCTTGCACCTAAAAAGACAATACAGTTGAAACTCTTTTATCCGGAACTCCAATAACCGGCAACCTTTAATATCCGGCATTCTATTAAGCAAGTACTTTGTTAATATCCACTCTATTATCCGGAGAAACCTCTAATATCCGGAACATATACACACTCATTCAGATCTGACAAAAATGTGTGTTTTGCGAAGAATGTCAGGTAATGAAATACGATAGAAACCCTCCCAGAATTAAGTACGAAAACCCAGAAACACCAGGAAAACCTTTAGATATAATCCAAACAATAGGAAGATTCTAATAATAATAGATAAATTCTCGAAATTCGCAGCAGCATACACACTCCCTATTCAGAATAGTCTTAATTTAATCAAGTCATATAAACAGTTCATGAGCCTCCACGGCGTACCTAAAAAATGAAATTCCGATCAAGGATCTGAATTCACGGTGCTTATATTTAAAGATTTCTGCAAACAATACAAAATTGATTTTCATATCACCTCTTTCCAACAATTGAGCAGCAATTCCCCTGTGGAACGTATACATTTCACATTTACAGAAATCTATAGAATCATATACAATAAACAGAAAGAAAGAGATCATGATGACATTTTAAATGAAACCATAATCACATACAATAATGCTATACATGGTAGAACATACAAATTTAATAAAGAAGTAAAATATAATAATGAACATGAATATCTCAAAAAATTAAATGAATTCCAAGAAAAATTATACCCATTCATAAAGGCACAAGTAGAAAAACTAGTATCTAAGAATATAAACAAATTAAACACAAATAGGGAAGATCCTAAAGTCCTTTTGGGGGCCTGCATTGCGATTGATCGGGAAACTACTGACTGCCCAAAACTTGGCTTGGGCCAGTAGCGCAACAATCAAGTTCGTGATGAAGTGCTTACTTTACCTCCTAGTGGTGGTCCCCGGGCAACTATACGTATAAACCCTTATACGTATAGGCCAAAATTGTAAGTGCGGGTTGTCTAGGGCCTTGATTCTAGGCTAGGTAACGTGGGCCAACAACCTGCGTTACTGAAACCAGCTCGCTACAGAAACCGACACTATGCCTCGGATAAGGAATGATCACATGTTGATGACTTTTGGCTATTGTACCCGGACAAAGCTAGGTTTCTGGAATGTAAAGACGCTCCTCGACTCGGGAAGAGAAGGTCCTTACAATGCCAGATTCCTCCAACTGAAAAAGGAATTCATGCAATATAAACTGGACATTTTGGGGGTAAGTGGAGTAAGATGGTTAGAAGCGGGCGAGTACCAGTCTCCAACGCGTAGCACTGTACGACTCTATTCTGGAAGACCATCCGGAAGTCCGCGGGAATATGGAGTCGGACTACTTGTAACAACAACAGCACGCAAGGGCCTAATTTCCTGGCAGCCTCATGGTGATAGGATTTTGACGGCCAGATTCCGGACTAGAGTACGACGCGTCACCATCATACAGTGTTACGCCCCAACGAATAGTTCGTCTGAGGACGAAAAGGAGAGCTTCTACAATCTCTTAAGCGCCGCCTTCAACACAACACCAAATGGAGACATTGTCATAGTGATGGGGGATTTGAATGCAACGAAGGGCTAAAGCATGTAATCGGGAAGCATGGACTAGGCAACCGCAATGACAACGGCGAAAGGTTTGTGGATTTCTGCAATGCCAACCGCCTTGTGATAGGTGGCACCATGTTTGAGCACAAGGCCTGCCAGAAAGTCAGCTGGGTTTCCAATGACAGGCAAGCAACGTCTAACCAAATTGACCATTTTGCTATCAGCCGCCGCTTTAGAAGTAGTCTCCTGGACGTCCGAAACAGACGAGGGGCAGATGTGAGGATAGTACGTGATCACCATCTTATGATACCTACTCTCCAACTACGCACTGCTGCAGTTCGAAGATCCCACGACAACACAAGAATGCCCAGGTTCAACATCGATAGATTTAGTGATCCCTCAGTGCGCCAACAATTAAGGGAGCACTTTTCGCAAGGTGTGGAAGCAATCAGCAGCTCAATGTCCGCAATCATCCAAGACCATTGGTGTGCTGTGAAAAATGTTTTTACATCTGGTGCTGAAAGAATTGTCGGTCGATCGCAGGGAAGACATAGGGCGTGGCTTTCCGAGGATACCTGGAGACGGATTGACGAACGAAAACAGCTGAAAGCTCGCGTTGCAGCTACCCCAGCAGCAGGGAGAAGCGAGCTAGAGTCCCTATATCGCATGAAGATGAGAGAAGTTCAGCGTAGTGTACGACGTGACAAGCGCAACTACATCAACGCGCTGGCTACAGAAGCAGAATAAGCTGCACGGAGGTGCGACAGCAGGACCATCTACAGAATCACGAAAGAGCTGACAGGTGGTCGCAGCTCCAGCCAACACCCAGTGAAAAGCCTAGACGGTTCCTTGCTCATTTCGGATGAGGACCAGCTCAAGAGATGGAAAGAGCATTTTTCTACGGTTTCGAACCGTGTATTCGCTAGCGATATACTCCCAAATCAGACTGAGATGCCCGAGGTGAGAAGTTCCCGAATACGCACCACGACTCCCAGTAAAGATGAGATCATTACCGCGATCAAGGCACTCAAAACCAACAAGGCGGTAGGACTTGACGGTATTCCAGCAGAGCTCTTACGAGCAGCGCCAACAACATCGGCTGAGCTTCTGCTTCCGCTTATAGATAGAGCTTGTGAAAATCTTTGCTGATTTACTTTAAAATCGCCTAATGCAGCCTCACATTAGGATTAGAAAAGGCTTGGTTCGATTTTTCAGATAACAATGACAACTTGCTTTATTTTACCTTAATATTTATACAGAATTAATGCTAGCCTAAACAAAAAGTGCATATTATAATTACAAAGATAAAAGTGCAAATTACGGAAAAATGAAAAAGAGTCAAATTATTTAATAAAAGGAAAACAAAAATATGCTGACTTCGCTTATCGAGCATTGCCCTTTGTAGCTACTGCAATGTTGTTTATTGCATTCGTCATAATGCGTTGTCATCAAAGTTTTGTTTTGTAATTTGTTTGTTGATATCATCAACATTTTGCCTCCTCCAGAGTCGTCTGCCAATTGATCTCAAAGGGATGATCTCGAGTGTTGTTGTATTCTCTTAGCTCGATATCGGCAGAGTGGTTAGACCTACTTCGGCAATCACCGTATTTCAGTACCACAGCCAAGAAGCAGATGATGATCACTGCAATCGTAAACATTGCAATCGAAACCCCAATTGTCCAATACTGGTGCTTTTTAATGGTCTTCCAGTTGTGCTCATGTAGTCGGTTGAGTGCCTCGGCCCCGTCACGTTTATTGAAGCTCAATACCTCCATTAAATCCTTATTCAACGGGATCACTGTTTCGTTTGTAAAATATACCGGGGTTTGAGTTGATACTGATGTGTTGACAATAGCAATCGATTTGCTGAAGTGCATCACTACTCTGGTCTCCTTTAATAATTTTGCTTCCAGTCGTACGAATTTCGATTGTATAACGCAGTCCGGAGTGACGTGAATGAGACCCGTGTTGTTTAAGATAAGTTCTTCCCGAGTTGTGCCACAATTTACGAAGTCAGTGGTTTCCAATGGTGTAATGAACATCCATGTATTGTGCGTCCATAATTCCTTCCAAATGGTATGCGTTAATTTAATTACTCTGGTTGGACATCTCTTGAAAGTCAGTTTCTTGTACAGCTGCTGGACAATACAATCCTCACTTTGCTCAATACTGTGGAATATTGAAGGCCTGAGGATAAATGTTGTTTCGTTGAGTATTGGTGCCTTGGTAATATCTTCCAGTGGTACTTCGAAGTACCTTTGTAGATTGTAGTTGACTCCCAACACCGTCTGCTGTATCTGTACCTCCCGAAATGTTTGCTCGTCTATCTGCTCTGGAACAGCGTTCGTTTTTATTAAGTCATACTCATCGACGTCACTGATCATAAAGTACCCTGTGACTAAGATTTCCTTGGAAGTTGAGTACATCTCCAGTTTGTCCATTGGATCTGGTAATACCTTCATCTCTGGGCCAAGTTTCTCCGCACACTTCTTGGTGATTTCTTCCACGCTCTTGTGTGACAAGAATTCAAACAAATGACTCCGTTTGAGAAATGCATTTAGCAGCTTGTTGTACTTTGTTTCGATTTCCCGCATATAGCTGAGTGCTACTAGATAGGTGTTTGTCACATGTAGATTGATCTTATTTTCGTCAACCATTCTGTACCAAGATTCCATTTTGTTGATCTCTTCTAGACCCGCATTAAGTTTTCTTGTGAAGTTGTTCATCTTGTCGCTGATTCTAGCTTCTGTCTCATTTACACTGGAGATTGTAGATAGCATAATTTTAGTGTTCGTTTTAGCACTTTTAATCAGCTCCTTTTGATTATTGTCCAGGTCTTCAATGTCATGGTAGACTTCGTCATTAACTCCGAATAGTGAAGTGAGAATAGTTCCTAGTAGTCCTCGTTTTTGCCTATGCTGGGGTGATACTTGAAGTCTGTTGAAGATTGAAAATACATTTTTCCATTCCTCGCCCAGGTGATGACATAATTCCTCGCATTGACTTTCCTTTGTCACGCTTTTTATTCTGTTACAAAATTCGGTTAATTGATCTCTCGTCTTGTTTATGTTGGCTTGATCACGTAAGATATCTGTGATTGGGAAACGAATACTCGTGCGTAGTACGCCTCGTTGAATATTGGCTATTCCAATTTGTTCTACAAACAATCCTGCGTCCGGGTGAGTGATAATATACTTTGTCGATCCTGGCATGATAGATGCAAACAGCGATAGAATCACAAGGGCAATGGAGAAATTTGATGTCGAAGTTACTGATTTCTCTTTCTTATCTCTTAGATTCCTTCTGGGTCTACTTCGTGGTGATGGCTCTGGCGACTGTTGAACTTCGCCTTCCTCAGGTTTGATAACATTGTCATCTGTTGGTAGCAAACACACCTTTGCTACCGGTCGCTTGAATGTTCCCTTTTCTGTTTTGACGGTTACAACTCTGACAAGTTCATCTCCTCCGCGGTGTACTTCAATTATTTTGCCCAGAGGCCACTTTGATGGACTCAGCAGCTCATTTTTCAGCAGCACCAATTGACCAATTTCGATATTTTTTCCTGACTGCTTCCATTTGTGGCGTTGTTGTAATTTATTGACATAATCCTCGTACCAACGATTGCACAAATCTTGCTTGAGTTTTTGAATGAGTTTCCATCTTTTTAAACTGCTCTCTGCGATATCCAGAATGACATCATGTTGTGGCGCAATCAACGGCGATCCAATAATAAAGTGTCCTGGCGTAAGTGCATCAAGATCTTCAATATTGTCTGTTAACGGACAGAGCGGTCTCGAATTTAAACATGCTTCTATTTGCACAAGAATGGTGTTCATCTCTTCGTATGTGAGTTCTTGCTCTCCTATGATGCGATTTAAATGATACTTGACTGATTTCACCCCAGCTTCCCAGAGTCCACCAAAGTGTGGAGCTCCAGGTGGGATAAAATGCCACTGGATACCATTCTCGACTAACGGGGTTTTTAGAGCATCAATCATGTTTTTTGCACCAACAAAATTTGTTCCGTTGTCACTGTACAGATGATGTATAGACCCTCTCCTGCTGATCATTCGTCTCAATGCTGCCATGAACCCATCCGTTGTTAAATCAGAAGTCAGCTCAATGTGCAGTGCCTTCGTTGCCATGCAGACAAAGAGCGCTATGTATGCCTTGTGTGATTTCACCCCTCGAATTTGTGAACATCGTATGTTGATCGGGCCTGCATAATCTACCCCACAATGAGTAAATGGCCGTGAAAATGTTACTCGTGCCTTCGGAAGTTGTCCCATGCGTTGATTTGTTTCCCTAGCCTTGAATCGAAAACACCTTACGCATTGATTTATTACAGCCTTAACAGTGTTGGTTCCTCGGATGATCCAAAATTTTCTCCGAATGTGATTCAGAGTCATTTTTACTCCACCGTGAAGTGTATCGATGTGCGTCTTATTGATGATTAGTTTTGTCAGTGGATGCGATGATGCCAAAATCATAGGATGATCAATTGACAAATTTGCATGTTTCAATCGGCCTCCGACACGCAATATTCCACTTGTGTCGATGAACGGATTTAAAGATGAGATCTTGCTGTTTGACTTCAGTGCTCGGTTCTCACTTAGATTCTGCATATCCTCGGCGAAGCTGCCTTGTTGAGCACCCCTCACCAGCGCTTTTTCTGCTTCCAGAAGCTCTTTCACTATTAAATTACCGTGTAATAATGTTTCACCTCTCCTGCTTCTTCGGCAATTGGTTTTAAATCGTAAACAGTACGCGCTTACGCGTTTGAGTTTCGGAAGCGACGAAAACACGAGAGTAATGTTGTCCGTGCATGGAGGATTGTTGGTTTGCATGACCATGCAAGCGTGAGATTTTCTGATGTCAAATATATTTTTCTCTTCCATCATCAATTTGTTAGCTGGCCAATGTTGTTCGTCTTCTTTTAACCACTCTGAACCGTGCCACCATGTTGAATTTGCAGTTAGGGTATCCCCAAATGCCCCTCTAGACGGAATGTCCGCAGGATTCTCCCTTCCCGGTACGAACCTCCACTGTCCTTTAAAATGTTGTTGCACATAGGATACCCGGTTGGCGACAAATGTGTTCCATTTCACTGGATGTTGTTGTAACCAGTTTAACACTATGGCTGAATCTGTCCATGCAAAAATTCTGGTGTATTCTGTGCTTGTCCCCTCTCTGATGTACTTCATTAGCTTTGTTAGAAGTGCAGCTGCGCATAATTCCAACCTTGCCAATGTAACTTGCTTCACTGGCGCCACCTTGGTCTTTGACGCGATGATACGTATTGTTGTAGAGTCACAATTAATAACTTTCTGATACACCACTGCTGCATACGCTGATTCCGACGCATCTGTGAATCCGTGCAGCTCTATTTGAGAGTTTTCCATTTGTCGCGTCCATCGTGGAATTCTTATATTTTCAAGTGTTGGTAATCTTGTCTTGAATTCCTCCCATTCATTTAAAATTTTTGTTGGGACATTTTCGTCCCATCCGATGCCTAGGAGCCAAAGACTTTGAATAAGATTCTTTGCCTTGATTGTGATTGGTGATAACCAGCCAAAAGGATCAAAGATTTTGCCAGCGTCACTCAATATTGCTCGTTTGGTACCCTTTGTGCTGAATGACGACGAGTTGACTTTAAACTGGAAGTCGTCTGTCCCCGGACACCATTTGATTCCCAAAACTTTGAATGTTGTATGACAATCAAAGTCATGTTCTGGTTCCATTTCAATAACCTCTTTTGGCAACGCTTTTATGAACTCTGAACTATTTGATGTCCATTTGCGTAAGTTGAATCCACCCTTGTGAAGTAGTTGCATCAATTCTTGTTGAAGGTTCTGACACTCCCTTAGTGAATTTGCCCCTCCAAGACAATCATCTACATAGAATCCTTCAAGTACTGTTTTGCTTGCACGTGGATACCTTTCTCTTTCATCCTCAGCTAACTGGCATAGAGTTTTTATTGCCAAATATGGAGCGACAGCTGTACCGTATGTGACAGTTTTGAGGGCATATTCTCTTATTGGACCACTAGAATTTTCCCTCCACAAAATACGCTGAAGGTTTGTATCGTCCTGGTTGACTAAAATTTGCCGATACATTTTCTCGACGTCAGCTTTGAATGCAATTGGAAATGACCTCCATTGAAGTAGTAGAAGAAATAGATCCTTTTGAACTGTTGGATCTGTCATCATGATGCTATTCAGCGATTCCCCAGATGTCGTCTTCGCAGAGGCATCAAAGACCACTCTCAGTTTTGTGGTAGTGTTGCCATCTTTTATCACTGCATGATGTGGAAGAAAATACGTTTTTCCAGTATAACCCTCCGGTGCTTCCTCCATGTGTCCAAGAGCAATATATTCCTGAATGAATTTAGTATATTTATGCCGAAGACTCTCGTTTTTTGCGAACCTCTGCTCTAACATAAAGAACCGCTTCAGTGCCATTTTGCGTGATTCGCCCAAAACCATGCGATCCTTCAGCAATGGCAATTTGACGATGTACCGTCCCGTTGCATCTCGTTTATGAGTTTCTTGATAATGAGTTTCGCACAATTCCTCGATTGCAGACTTTACGGTTGCACTTGGAACTTCTTCTAGTTCCCAAAACTTTTTCAAGGCTTCGTCTTCACTGCACACACTGATACACGATGTTATTACATTAACCTGTGTCTGCTTCTTTGGAGTTGGGGTGGTAATGACTGGTCCAGATAGTATCCAGCCAAATCTTGTGTTTTGTGCCATGGGCGTATTATTGGGACCTTTGACTAAACCATGCGTCAAAAATTTCGGCAAGATGTCTGATCCGATTAGTAATTCGATGTCCTTTGGTTGTCCGTACCATGGATCCGCCAACTTCAGCCCTTGGATGTGTGCCCAATGATTGGGTGTAAATTCTTGTCCTGGCATTTTTGATGTAATGACAGGCATAACTAGTGCTTCTACCTTTAAGCTGACCCTTTCATCGTGAATTGATTGGATGACAAGATTGCATGCTGCTATGATTTCTGTAGCATGACCGTTGATTCCATTGACCTTTGACTGATGCTTGACCAATGGTACCTTTATATGACGTGCTAACTTCTCCGTCACGACACACGACTGAGACCCTTGATCAATCAGAGCTCGTACGAGTTTTACTTGTCCTCCAACGCATACGTTCACCATGGCTGTGGCTAGAAGTATCATCCTGTTCTTACTGCTTTTATGTGCAGTAGCGATTCCTGTTGTTGTTTGTGCTTCTTCTCTAGCTGTTCCTCCAGTTACCGTCAGTGTTGTACCCTCACCTCGAGGGAAATGTAATAGGGAATTGTGCTGTTTTGTGCATATTTTGCATGCCTTCTTTGACATACATTCTCTTGCGGCATGTCCATCTCGTAAACAGTTGAAACATAGCTTTGATTGTTGGACCACATCCACCCGGTTTTTCGGCTTCATACTCAAAAACTTTTTGCAGTTGAATAGGTGATGAGATTCGTTGCAAACAACACATTTCAACTGTGTGACTGTAGTCAAATGGTTTCTTGCTGGTGTTGTTTTATTTTGTGACTGGTGCTCACGGTAGAATTCACGACTGCCTTCTAATCCCCGGAATCTACCCTCGATAAAGTCAAAAAACTCACTTAGCTTTGGAATATCTGTTGAAGTTCCTCTTGATTGTTGATATAACTTTCTTGTTTCTCCGTCCAGTTTTGGATATATAAGCTGGATTACTAATGGATCCAATGAGCTCACGTCAACTCCCAAGTTTTTGATACCGTACAAAATTTCATTCGACGTATCCATGATGGTTTTCAAGTCGAACGCACTTTCATTTCGAACTGGTTTTAAATTAAGCAACTTTTGGATGTAGTTGTTGACCAAAGCTGCTGAATTTTGGAACCGTTTCGTTAGCAATTCTATAGCCGTTGCATAATTGCTTGATGTTGGTGACAAGTGGCTAACAATCCTTGCTGCTTCTCCGTTCAGGTTGCCTTTCAAATATTGGATTCGTTCAACGTCGCTTAAAGAACCATTCTGGTGAACCAACCGATCAAACAGTTCCCAAAATGACGTCCACTCTTCATACCTTCCGCTGAATGTTGGTATACTTATTGTTGGGAGTTTTATTTGAGAATGTGTTGTTGTTTGGGGATTGCGCTCCGGTTGGTGTTGTCGATCTTCTGCTTCCTTAATTTGGATGTATGCATCTTGATACAATTGCTCTAAGTCGATGAATTCATTATTGGACACATACTCCTGGTCGTAATCTGCATCTTCCAGTGACGACATTATTTCATCGTTCATTGTCACCAACTTTGTCCAGCATCCCTTCAGTTGATCCAATTTAAACCCGAGGTAAACTGAATTTTGACTTAAATCCAAGTTGTCAATTATGCGTAGAAAGTTGCTCTTGATTAGATTCAACTTTCTGAACCTTGTTGGACACTTCGTGTTGTCAGCTGTCTCCCCCGTTTCTCCTGTAACTGATAGGCTACTTCTCGTTTGTTGCATTGCTGCACGTGAGCTTGAGGCTTGAATGCCGCCTCTCTTGTCCTTTCTGGATCTGATGATTTGCTCGTTGATTGTTGTGTTGTTGCTTGGAAGGTTGGCGCTTGAATACCTGCATCAGTAGGTTTCGACATCGACGAAGGTTGTGTTTTCTTCTTTATGAGCTCCAATTTTGCCTGGAACGTATCTTTAATGTCGAGATACCTTACTTCAAATTGTTCAAAATACTTCTTCACGAAGTATTCATGCTGGGGATGTGTTTTCCTTAGCTCTTCCAAATGTCCGTTGTTTATTTGGAAGTCGACCCAGTGCTCTTCTAACTTCTCCAATCTCCTTGTTAGGTATTCCACAGAGTACCGGGATTCTCCATCCTTCTTGAAATTAGTCCATAATCGATGAACCTCCTCCGTGATTCTGACTTGGTTTAGTGCAATCTCTTCCATTGCGCTCATTGTTACACTGACACTAGCACTTTATGATGTTTTTTTTTTGTTTTTTTTTTGAATTGTGGTTTTGTACCACGACTTTGATGAGTGATGATTTGGTCTCGTACCACACTCACTGATGTTCACTTGTTATTTGACTTTCCTTGGGATTTTGGTCTCACACCAACACTCACTAACATTCACTGTACTCAGTTATGGTCTCGTACCAACACTTAATAATCCGGCTCGAAGGACCAATGAAAATCTTTGCTGATTTACTTTAAAATCGCCTAATGCAGCCTCACATTAGGATTAGAAAAGGCTTGGTTCGATTTTTCAGATAACAATGACAACTTGCTTTATTTTACCTTAATATTTATACAGAATTAATGCTAGCCTAAACAAAAAGTGCATATTATAATTACAAAGATAAAAGTGCAAATTACGGAAAAATGAAAAAGAGTCAAATTATTTAATAAAATGAAAACAAAAATATGCTGACTTCGCTTATCGAGCATTGCCCTTTGTAGCTACTGCAATGTTGTTTATTGCATTCGTCATAATGCGTTGTCATCAAAGTTTTGTTTTGTAATTTGTTTGTTGATATCATCAACAGCTTGGGAAGCTGAAAGCTTTCCTAACGAGTGGAAAAAGGGAATGATCGTCAAGCTTCCTAAGAAAGGAAATTTAATGGAGTGCGGAAACTGGAGGGGTATCTGCGTGCTGCCTGCTGTAGCTAAGATAATAGCTAAAATCATCCTTGAGCGAATCAAACAACATCTCGAAGACACACTCGATGCCGAACAAGCAGGTTTCCGCTCTGGATCCTCCTGTGTCGACCACATCAACACCCTGCGGATTATCATCGAACAGTGTGTTGAATATCGATCGCCACTGCACCTGCTGTTCATCGATTTTGAGAAGGCGTTCGATAGTGTCAACAGGGAGTTTATTTGGCGTGCCTTACGCAGGAGAGGTATTCCCGATAAACTAATTGCTATTATCAAAGCTACATATGAAGGCTCCAAATGTCACGTTCTGCACAGGGGAAGGTTGTCTGAGGAATTTGAGATCCAAAGTGGGGTAAGACAAGGCTGTATCCTTTCACCAATATTATTCCTATTGGTGATTAGCGATGTGCTTCATGCAGCTTTGTCGACGGGAAACGGAGGAATTCGATGGACTCTTACATCTCAACTAAAACATCTTGACTACGCAGACGATGTATGCTTACTCTCCCACAGAATTATGGACCTCCACCAAATGACAGCAGATGTGGAGAGGGAGGCAGGTGTCGTCGGGCTGAAAATTAATACGACAAAAACTAAAATTATCAGCCTTGGAACTAACTCATCGGCTCAAATATGCATTGCTGGACAACCGGTAGAGAGAGTAGAGGATTTCCAGTATCTTGGGAGTATTGTCTCGACTGATGGTGGAACCGAACTGGATATAGCCAACAGGATCGCCAAGGCAAAGTCCGCGTTCGGGATGTTGTCCAAAATATGGCGAAGCAATGCAATCAGTTTGAGCACCAAAATAAGACTGTTCCGCTCCAACGTTGAATCCGTGCTGCTATATGGTTGCAGCACGTGGAGAGTGACCACTACTATCACCAGAAAGCTGCAAACGCTCGTTAATAGGTGTCTGCGCAATATCTTAAGGATTTTCAGGCCCAATCGTATCTCTAACGAACACCTTTACGAGAGAACGGGTCAGGAACCAATAGGCACAACTATCCAACGGCGGAAGTGGCAGTGGATTGGTCACACGTTCCGAAAGGGTGACAGCTCCATAGCGAACCATGCTATGCAATGGAATCCTCTAACTCAGAATGGCAGAAGACCTGGCGGTCCGAGGAGAACATGGCGCAGAACAGTCGAAAAGGAGGCACGGCAATTAGGGAAAAGTTGGGGAGAACTCAGACACATTGCCAGAAACCGTACACGATGGCGCGTAGGCGTAGTAGAGGCCCTAGGACCCACAAGGGGATACAGGACATAAGTAAGATCCTAAAGTACGTAAGGAAAATTCTATTATATTAAGAAAAGAATTTAGAAGAAACAAACTTGAACCTAGGTTTAGTAAACATAGAATTAAAACAAACAAAAAAGTTACTATTATTACTAGAGATAATGAAAATGACAGAAAATTGAAATACAGAATATTAGTGACAATACGGGTATACTTCCCATGAAATTAGGAACGGCTAGAACCATTAAAGCTTACAATAACCTCATACACGTAGTAAGACTAGACGCATACGAAACGAACATAAACAAGATAGCAAACTCACTCAATGCATTTGACAAAATTGGCGACCTTAAAGATTCATTAACCATACTTAACGTTAAGGTGACAGAACTAAAAGCTAAACTACAGACATTAATGCGAAATTAAGGTTGTGTTTTCTTCTTTATGAGCTCCAATTTTGCCTGGAACGTATCTTTAATGTCGAGATACCTTACTTCAAATTGTTCAAAATACTTCTTCACGAAGTATTCATGCTGGGGATGTGTTTTCCTTAGCTCTTCCAAATGTCCGTTGTTTATTTGGAAGTCGACCCAGTGCTCTTCTAACTTCTCCAATCTCCTTGTTAGGTATTCCACAGAGTACCGGGATTCTCCATCCTTCTTGAAATTAGTCCATAATCGATGAACCTCCTCCGTGATTCTGACTTGGTTTAGTGCAATCTCTTCCATTGCGCTCATTGTTACACTGACACTAGCACTTTATGATGTTTTTTTTTTGTTTTTTTTTTTGAATTGTGGTTTTGTACCACAACTTTGATGAGTGATGATTTGGTCTCGTACCACACTCACTGATGTTCACTTGTTATTTGACTTTCCTTGGGATTTTGGTCTCACACCAACACTCACTAACATTCACTGTACTCAGTTATGGTCTCGTACCAACACTTAATAATCCGGCTCGAAGGACCAATGAAAATCTTTGCTGATTTACTTTAAAATCGCCTAATGCAGCCTCACATTAGGATTAGAAAAGGCTTGGTTCGATTTTTCAGATAACAATGACAACTTGCTTTATTTTACCTTAATATTTATACAGAATTAATGCTAGCCTAAACAAAAAGTGCATATTATAATTACAAAGATAAAAGTGCAAATTACGGAAAAATGAAAAAGAGTCAAATTATTTAATAAAATGAAAACAAAAATATGCTGACTTCGCTTATCGAGCATTGCCCTTTGTAGCTACTGCAATGTTGTTTATTGCATTCGTCATAATACGTTGTCATCAAAGTTTTGTTTTGTAATTTGTTTGTTGATATCATCAACAGCTTGGGAAGCTGAGAGCTTTCCTAACGAGTGGAAAAAGGGAATGATCGTCAAGCTTCCTAAGAAAGGAAATTTAATGGAGTGCGGAAACTGGAGGGGTATCTGCGTGCTGCCTGCTGTAGCTAAGATAATAGCTAAAATCATCCTTGAGCGAATCAAACAACATCTCGAAGACACACTCGATGCCGAACAAGCAGGTTTCCGCTCTGGATCCTCCTGTGTCGACCACATCAACAACCTGCGGATTATCATCGAACAGTGTGTTGAATATCGATCGCCACTGCACCTGCTGTTCATCGATTTTGAGAAGGCGTTCGATAGTGTCAACAGGGAGTTTATTTGGCGTGCCTTACGCAGGAGAGGTATTCCCGATAAACTAATTGCTATTATCAAAGCTACATATGAAGGCTCCAAATGTCACGTTCTGCACAGGGGAAGGTTGTCTGAGGAATTTGAGATCCAAAGTGGGGTAAGACAAGGCTGTATCCTTTCACCAATATTATTCCTATTGGTGATTAGCGATGTGCTTCATGCAGCTTTGTCGACGGGAAACGGAGGAATTCGATGGACTCTTACATCTCAACTAAAACATCTTGACTACGCAGACGATGTATGCTTACTCTCCCACAGAATTATGGACCTCCACCAAATGACAGCAGATGTGGAGAGGGAGGCAGGTGTCGTCGGGCTGAAAATTAATACGACAAAAACTAAAATTATCAGCCTTGGAACTAACTCATCGGCTCAAATATGCATTGCTGGACAACCGGTAGAGAGAGTAGAGGATTTCCAGTATCTTGGGAGTATTGTCTCGACTGATGGTGGAACCGAACTGGATATAGCCAACAGGATCGCCAAGGCAAAGTCCGCGTTCGGGATGTTGTCCAAAATATGGCGAAGCAATGCAATCAGTTTGAGCACCAAAATAAGACTGTTCCGCTCCAACGTTGAATCCGTGCTGCTATATGGTTGCAGCACGTGGAGAGTGACCACTACTATCACCAGAAAGCTGCAAACGTTCGTTAATAGGTGTCTGCGCAATATCTTAAGGATTTTCAGGCCCAATCGTATCTCTAACGAACACCTTTAGAGCATATTTATGAACTTCTTGGCCTCCAAGCCTATTACAACAATACTAATATCATATTCAATATCCAAATTCCACAAATCACCGAAGAAACCTATTCATTTTTCCACATTATACCCCTTCCCATTAACAACACTAAAATGATTATTTCCAAACCTTTTGTTATTTCCAATCCCGACTTTGATAAGAAATGTTCAAAAATCCAGGGAACATATTACTGTAGAGAAGCAAGGAAGTACGAAATAAATCCCAATAACACCTGCATCGCCAATCTTCTAAACAACCTACTAGCGGAATGCAGTCTACGAGAAGTACCGGAAGTAACGGAAATACTACAACCAGAACATAACTATATCCTACTTATCAACATCCCCGAGACAACGATCCAGACAACTTGCGAACCTCACCAACAAAAACTTAGAGGAACACAACTAATACACTTCGAAAACTGCCAATTGGAGGTAAACCAGATCATTTATGAAAGCAACGAAACTATATACTGGGATGACGTACACATATTTCCATCACTACTACAACAAATCAACGTATCATCAATAATTAACTTACCCAACATTCAGAAGTTACAAGATCACCAATTCAAGAACATGAACCTAATCAATACACTACATACAATAACCACTCGAACCAGCAGCATCACCAAACTTAACAGCATAGTAACTTTCGGCCTCATCCTAATCATCATCCACCTACTGGGACACTACCTATCACCATAAAGGAAAACATTTAACATCTCGAGAACAGAAACTACACAGGTCATAGTCGCTCCTGCCCCAGAAACAGCAGCACCGCATCGCTCCACTCTAAGGGGGAGGAGTTACGTATCCATAACGTTCACTCACCCCATCAGCACCTTTATCCAATATACGTATATAATTACATTGCACTTTTTCTTTATTATCTGATGACCTTATTAAATTGTTCCCCAGTTGACAACAACATTGAACATGAGTACATTGTCCGGTGTTGTGATTATAATAAAAAAAAACGTAATTGTTGTTGTGGTCACAACATGCTGGGGCCATCTTTCAAACCACTTGGAAATCGGTCGCAGTAAAACGCCTATCTGCAGGTATTGGTGGTAGTTCCTGAGCCTGGACCTCTATTTGCATATTTCTCTTGCTCCTCTTGCAATGTCGCCAGATGATATAAGAAGTCATTAGAATAAATAATGCAGCGACTAGGCTGTAGTTCAGTCCATGATGAATTGGATGTACTGTTGGCTTAGCTGGTAAATGTTCATTATTTTTTATGTCCGTTATCCATTTGGTTAGATCCTTGTTGTCCGATTTGAGTATGGACGTGACGTGTGGAATGACAAGCGGCTTGGATGTGTTCCTAGGGCTTTCAGACAATATCTCTGTAATATTGGTAACTGGAATGAAAGCTGCGTTGATGCTGCTAGAAGTGCTGCTATAAGAACTGATGAACATTGAATTTTGTTGAAGTATACAATTTTGCTGTAGTGTCAATATCCCGTCATTTTGTAGTGATATCTCCCGGACTTGTCTACCACAAATTACGTTGAATATATACATCCTGTCCAGGACGTAAATCCAGCTATTGCCATTGTTTAGCTGAATCCATACAAGGGATGGTTTGATGCTGCGTAGTTTACAATAGGATGCCAACTCCTTAGCATGCGTCAGCAGATCCAATTCACATCTGCTGACATTGGACCGGCGATTAAACATCGGATGCTGTTGCTGACATAGATATTTTTCGCTGGTTCTTGTGCACCTGGGCAGCTCCTCCCTTGTCATTCTGTATGTATGACTCTCGTAGCAGATTTACTGTTAGATAATCCAGCGATGGTTCAATGAAAACGTATTCATTATTGTGGGTAGTCGGAACAGGTATGACCTTGAATAGGTCGAAGTCTTCTGTGTTGATTAAAGGCACTCTTATGTCGAATATTATATTCCGCTCCGTTACTCTTGCCCTAGCCGTCAAAAGTTTGTACAGTCTTAACAAACTCGAATGCGTTTCTTCTCCTGCTACAGATATCTTTGGTTGCAAGTGGCTTCTTATCAACGTTAGCTGCGATCGAAGTTGGCCTGGTGTGATCACCAGAGGGTTGATTTTGGCATGATGTAAATCGGTTAGAATATTCAATAAGGAATTTTGCGTTTGTTGATAATTTAACATTGCTAATGTTGCATATGCTGGCAATGCTAGAAACTTCTGTTCTGCATCATTCTGGTTGTTGGATTTGATTGCACTGCTCTTCAGGTTCTCTAAGTCATTCTGGAACGCTTGCAGTTGTGCAGTAATGGTTTCAGTATTTTTCTGTAAAATATTACTGGTTGATTCTGCTACCGAAGTCTGGTTTTTTATTACTTCTAGTAGGTGATTCTCATTTACTCGTGTTTCCTGAATTTGTTGCTCATAGTGTTCAGCATATGACTCGTCCAAAAGTCCGAAGAGCTTATTTGCTATGGTGCCAATAAAGTCGAACGGGGATCGTTTTGTTCGAATCTTGAGTGAAACTCCGGCTCCTTGGTTAAGCAGCAACTCGTTGTTGTTTTTGATGATCGTCAGCTGGTGATTGAATTGATGAACTGTATTGTGAACCAATACGTCAGATTTCATTTTACAGAAGTCATTCATGTCTTTCACTAGTTCCTGGAATCCTTAAAATTCTCTCCAATAATTGGTCATATCATAATAGCGACTGGAAAATGTCGCTGACTATCAGATTAACGCTACCAATCTTCTCGAAGTAAATCCCTGGGCGGTTTTTGAATGGAGTTATCTCTACTTCCTTGTCGGTTAGTTGTGATTTAATTGAGGGTATGAATGTTGTTGTTAGTGCCACAAATAACAATATGTTCAGAATGTTTAAACCACAACGGTTAAGCTTTCTTGTCTTATTTATGTTGGCTTGATCTGGTTCAATCTCTCAAGGGCTATTCACATTATCTTCGATAGGTAGACGACAAAGTTTGGTTGTTGGCCTCTTCATGAATTTATTATTGCTAAATACAGTTACAGCGCGAACTTGCTCGTCCTTTCTGGGATGTAATTCTTCAATTTTCCCCAGCATCCATTTGGTTGGTGGCAGACGCTCATCCTTGAGCAGTACGATATCCCCCTTTTTAATATTTGACTTCTTTTGTTTTCATTTACCGCGCTGTTGAAGATGAGAGAGGTATTCTGTTGACCAGATCTTCCAAAAGTGTTGGGTCATTCTTTTAATCAATAGCCATCCGGAACGAAGGTTTCGTTCTTGATCTATCATTGGTTCCGGCAAGGAATTGACTGCGGATCCAATAAGGAAATGACCTGGTGTTAATATTGGATTATCATCGATGTCGCTTGTTACCGAGACGAGTGGACGCGAGTTCAAACACGCTTCTATTTGAGTGAGTAATGTTGTTAGCTCCTCAAATGTAAGTGTAGTATCACCGATTATTCTCTTTAAATGATACTGTATTGATTTTACGCCGGCCTCCCAAAGTCCTCCAAAATGTGGTGACACTGGTGGAATAAAGTGCCATTGGATACCATCCACCACAAGTTTTTTGGATGCATCTGCTTCCGACTGTTTGATTGCTTGCTTCATCTGGCTAACGATTTCCTTGTTTGCTCCGACCGAAGTTGGTGCCATTATCGCTATAGAAGTGTGCACACATTCCTCTTCTAGATGTAAAACGCCTTACAGCTGCTATGAAGGCTGCGGAGCTGAGATCGCTTACCAGTTCGATGTGAACTGCCTTAGTCGCTAAACAGGCAAATATTGCGATGTACCATTTTGCTGTTCGGTTTCCTCGTCCTCTGGCTATCAACATCTGAATGGGGTCAGCATTATCTATCCCAGTATGTGTAATTGGCCTTGATGGAGTTACTCTTGCGGCTGGCAGCATTCCCATTATTTGAGTCTTTGCTTGCCTAATGAACCGATGACATCTTACGCAGTTATGTATGACCTGACGTACCACACGTTTTCCTTGAATGATCCAGTAAGATTGTCGCAATGTTGACAATGCTAGTCGAAGTCCACCGTGTAACGTGCGCTTGTGCGTGTTTTCGATTAACAATTTGGTAAACTTGTCGTTGTGAGGTAGAATACACGGGTGTTTTTCTGTATCTGATAGGGTTGAATGTTCCAGACGTCCTCCCACTACCAGAAGATTGTCCTTATCTAAGTATGGGTTTAATGACAGAAGTTTGCTTTTTTTGCTAAGGTTTTTTCCAGCTCTAAGGCATGCCAACTCTTCGGAGTACACTTTTTCTTGAATGGTGCGTATAATAGCCTTGCGTGTGTCTTCGATTTCGCTCACAGTTAATTCTCTTGTTTTTCTCGAATTTGGAGCTCTGCAATTTGCTATAAATCTTCTACAGTAAGCAACTACTGTTATTAATCTATTATAACAAGAGAATCTTTCGGCAATGTCGTAAGGTTTGGACACCGATATTGTCAATACTTCTTTAGCTTCAGGAACCGTTGTTGAATGTACTTCTTGCGTCGGCCAATATGTTGAATCATGTTGTAGCCACTCGGGACAATGCCACCATAATGAGTTAATTTTTATTTGTCCTGGTAAGCAACCCCTGGAAGCAGAGTCAGCGGGTTTATCTTATGACCGTATGTGCCTCCAGGAACTTGGCTTCGTTGCTTCCTGTATCTCCGATACCCTGTTCGCAACCAGTGTCTTCCAGGTTGATGGACATTTTTGAATCCAGGCCAATGTTATTGTGGAATCTGTCCAGGCAAATACGTTGCCTACTTGTGCGCCGTATGTCCGCACTGTTTCTGTCAAAATCTTTGATAGTAAATGAGCTCCACAAAGCTCAAGCTTGGGAAGAGGAAGCTTCTTCCGAATTGGTGCTACTTTTGTTTTTGCTGTCAACATCGTTGTTGCATAGGATCCGTTCTGCAAAGCTACTCTGGAGTACACCACTGCTGCGTACGCAGCTTCTGAGGCATCACAGAATCCATGAAGCTCAAACTTTTGGCATTTCGTAATTTCCATCCATCTCGGAATTCTGATGTCTTCGACTGCCACCAGATTATCTCGCAAGCGGTTCCATTGATTTTGCAGATCAACTGTAAGTGGTTCATCCCAGTTAACCTCTGATTTCCAGATTTGCTGCATCAAGATTTTTGCGCTTACAGTGCGCAATCGGTGCCAACCAACCTAGTGGGTCATACAACTTGGCTATTTCAGAGAGAGTTTTGCGCTTTGTGAGTGCGAACTTTAAACTGGAACGTGTCACTCATAGGGCTCCAATGAATCCCCAATGTTTTAATTGTTTCTTCTTTCATGATGTTTATGTTTTTCTGACTCCTTGATTCGGGTGGAATGCCCTTAAGTAGCCTATTGTCGTTAGAAGCCTGTTTTCGAAGATGAAACCCTGCTCCTCTTAGCATAGTAGTAAGTTGTCTTTGTGCTTCTGTACATTCGGTTATTGTATCGCCTCCGGATATCACATCATCAACATAAAAATCGTGTTTCACAATCTCTGATGCAACTGGATAATTCTCTTGTTCATCTACAGCAAGTTGCTGCAGAGTTTTAACTGCCAAGTATGGAGCTGAAGCTGTCCCATAAGTTACTGTAGTAAGTTTATACTCCTTTATGGGTTGGTTGGTGGAGCTTCGCCATAAAATTGCTGATAATCCTGATGTTCACCATTCAGCTTAATTTGACGATACATTTTTTCTATGTCTGAAGTAAAGACATATTTATGTCTCCGCCAGCGCATCAAAATAGCTGTGATATCTTCCTGGAGCTTAGGGCCAACCAGCATTAATTGATTTAAGCTAACCCCGGTCGAAGTTTTGACTGATCCATCGAATACTACTCGTACCTTTGTTGTAGTACTCTCGGGTTTGAGAACAGCGTGATGGGGCATGTAGTAAATGGTGTTTTGTGGCTTGTTGCTTAAAGTTGCCTCTACCATGTGTCCTAATTCCAAAAATTCATTAATAATCTTTGTGTACTCCGTTTTCAGTTGCAGATTCCTGTTGAGTTGAGTTTCAAGCTGACGAAATCTTGCAATGGCCCTGTTTTTGGACTCTCCTAATCTCGATGACTGCATTGCCTCTTCGTTGAATGGGATCTTCACTACATATCTACCATCATCTTCTCGGTAATGCGTTCTTCCATAAATCTGTTCACATTCTTTATCACCTGGTTTTTGATATCTCGGTTGTGCGACTTCCTCCAGCTCCCAAAACCTTTTAAGTTGACGAACCATCGATGTTTGGACTACTAGCCCGGTTATAGTAACACCGTAATGCTTTTTTATGACCTTTGAGCTATCAACGAGTTATCAGCGTCCCTTTTTACACCATCAAGAATGATTTCGCCGTACGTGTCAGCTCCTATGATCATGTCAATGGAGCCAGGGAAGTTGTAAGTAGGATCAGCTGGTTCGAGTTCACCGAACTGACCAGATGGTAATTGCCTTGTTAATTTTGGTAAGACAAGGGCTTCTACTTGGAGTTTGAAATTTGATGAGAACCGTGGCGATATTATAACATCGACCGTATATTAGAAACGACGAAATCCACAGGGATCTCGGAATTCCGACAATTGAAGCTGAAACTAGAAGCTTCGCGAGAAAGCATAGAAACCGACTAATCGGACATGTCAACAATACAGTCCTACAAATATTGGATGGGAGCAATTTATTGCGCCGACTACAAAGGACGAAACCCTTCGACTTGGTGAGATAATGATAAACCGCGTCTAGATTGCGGAACATGCAGGATCTTTCAGTGGAAAGTAACCTGCCAAACGAGTTTATTTCGTGATAGAAAAATTGCTTGATAAGTTATTACTTAGTTGCGATATCTAACAAATTTATATCGAAGGGTTGTGTTTTTTTAGTCAGTAAGAATCTGACACTACTATGAGCACGCGCTTGCTATTCTCATAGTGTCTATGGAAGATTTTTCACCAACCCTTGGAAAAACAAAAAAAAAAAAAAAAACCTTGTGTTTGGCTGTTCCTGCGGTTGTGGCACCCAATCCACTCACTTCAACGAAGGCCCTTTGTCTTTTAAGCCTTAATGATTGAACGATTGACTCTGTAATGAGAGACGCTTGGGAGCCAGGGTCAATAAGTGCTCGTACTGTGACACTGTGTCCAAGTCCATCACTGCTGCTTGCATTTAAGATTGCCGTTGCAAGTAACACATTTTGATTTTGGTGGCCATGGATTACTTGTTTCGTCGTGGTTTTTGTTGAGTCTTGTTGGTTAACTTGTGGAGCTCTCTCTGGCCATTCCATGTGTAGTAATGAATGGTGTTTTTATTGCAATATTTGCAAGTCCGTTTGCTAAAACATGGGCTATATTTCTCATGTCGTAAGCAATTCAAGCAAATTTTGGCTTGTTTAACTTGTTGATTCCTTTCCTTTGCTGTCCAATTCATGAATTTTGGAAAGGAGTATATAATGTGGTCACCTTTACAAATAGCGCACTGCATTGCTTTAGATGCTAAGTGAAAATTGCGTAACGTGTGCTTCGAATCATCTACATACTTGTATTGTTTTTGTCTAGGCGTTGTTAGCACTTCCAGAACTTGGTATCTTCTTTGGAAGAATTCCAAAGGAACGGATAATGATGGCATCTTATTTGGTTCCTTCAGCCCTTGCTCAAATAGATTTCTTGATTCTGTATCGAGCGCCTTTGTTGTCGAATGCACTATTATTGGGTCCCATGATGAAGTATCAAAGCCCATG
Source organism: Brachypalpus laphriformis (assembly GCA_945910035.1). Classification (NCBI taxonomy): domain Eukaryota; kingdom Metazoa; phylum Arthropoda; class Insecta; order Diptera; family Syrphidae; genus Brachypalpus; species Brachypalpus laphriformis. The sequence goes on from OX246755.1 coordinate 58,851,034, forward strand.
GTGTTCAAAGCCGCTAACCCTTCCTTTGTGGCATCCAATATGTTCTCTATTGTTGTCGCTGAGGGTGAATTTCCTTGCTGTCCGGCCTTTAATATTTTGTCAATGTGCATAGAAGCAATTTTTCTATCGTTATTGTATCTGAATTTAAGTGTTCCCCATGCGTTGTTGTAGTTTTGACTGGAAATTGTTAAGTGTTGAATGAGTTGTAGGGGTTCGCCCTCCAATGAGTCTTCAAGTACTCCATCTTTTCCGTAGTGCTTAGGCTACCAATATCACTACAAGATGACGGGATATTGACACTACAGCAAAATTGTATACTTCAACAAAATTCAATGATCATCAGTTCTTATAGCAGCAGTTCTAGCAGCATCAACGCAGCTTTCATTCCAGTTACCAATATTACAGAAGTATTGTCTGAAAGCCCTAGGAACACATCCAAGCCGCTTGTCATTCCACACGTCACGTCCATACCCAAATCGGACAACAAGGATCTAACCAAATGGATAACGGACATAAAAAATAATGAACATTTACCAGCTAAGCCAACAGTACATCCAATTCATCATGGACTGAACTACAGCCTAGTCGCTGCATTATTTATTCTAATGACTTCTTATGTCATCTGGCGACATTGCAAGAGGAGCAAGAGAAATATGCAAATAGAGGTCCAGGCTCAGGAATTACCACCAATACCTGCAGATAGGCGTTTTACTGCGACCGATTTCCAAGTGGTTTGAAAGATGGCCCCAGCATGTTGTGACCACAACAGCAATTACGTTTTTTTTTTATTATAATCACAACACCGGACAATGTACTCATGTTCAATGTTGTTGTCAAAATTCATTTTATAATTTCTCAGCCAGTCAGCACAAATACTTTTCGTGCTGTCTGTGTATATTGATTCATAATGTGTAACAAAAAACTTTAGCACCTAATTTTGTACAGTTAGTATAATTTTAGTATTTAAGGCAGGTAATTTTAATAAAGAGTTAAGTTCACATTGAACCCGCAGCAAAGTCAGTGTTTTTATCATAGACTTCCCCCCACCAGTGGTAAGGGGTCTTTATTAACGTAGGCGTTAGCAGGGCTACTAACACTGGTAGATTACAAAACAACCATAGTGAAAGCCTTAACAGGGCTTCTGACACTGGTATATATACAATCAGCCGTAGTGAAAGCGTTTATCAGGGCTTATAACACTGATAAGTGATAAAAAAAAAACAAAAAACGTAATTGCTGTTGTGGTCACACACGCCGATTATGGAATGCAGTTGCAGTAGATATGGGTCATATATCCGTCTGGTGTTTCCATCAAGAATGCTGACGCTGTAGGACTGAAGTAAAATATGTTTTCCTGTAAAGTATAGAAATATAAAGTTATAAATAACACTGTAAGAATAATTGTACCTTAGATTGAAGTCGGCAATAAAGCAAGCGAGACACTTGTCTCTTAAAAAGCATTTTTTTTTTTACTAATTCAATTAACGTAAGTTAATAACTTCGCCAACGATATAAACAACCACTATCGTCGGCGCCAGCGACAGCCACCATCGTCGGCGCCAGCGACAACCAGCACCGCCAACGCAGTCATCAACCAAATTACGAACGTCGTCATCAACTACCGCTGCAAGTTTTGGCGTCATCAACACAATCCCGCAAGTAACAAATTTATATATTCTTTCTTTCTTTCCATTTTTATATGTATACAAGTATATGTTTTCTTATTAAATTAGACAAAACCGCTTCCCGGTACACATTGTATAAACTTTATTTTACATTTTTATTCTCGCCTCACCAATTGTAAGCCATTATGTCCGCATATAAATTTAAATTTTCATTATTGTTATAAGTGCGACACATAATATACCTTTTTTGTCATCGGATTTTGCGTAGCTGTTTCGAGGTTAGAACAAGGGTCGACGAATAATACGGTAGTCGGTTATTCTTCGTCCGTCCCGTCCATCTAGCGTTTTTTTCTGTATTTATTCTCGCTTAATAAAAATAAATAAAAAATGGTAGACGAAAAAGACGCCCGTAGAGGAAGACAATGAGATTCACGCAGTCTCAGTTAAGTTACCAGAGTTTTGGACCAGCATGCCGGCCGCATGGTTTGTCGAAATCGAATTACAGTTCGCGATTCGTGGCATAATAGTAGAACAAACCAAATTTCTCTATGACGTGACGGCCTTACCGCAGGACGCGGTCGCAAGCGTCTACGATACCCTCGCTCAACAACCTCAACTCTCTAATCCGTACTCAAATCTAAAAAAAATTCTCATAGATCCGAATTCAATGAGCGAAAGCAAACGAATAGAAGCTCTCCTGTCAGGAGAGGAAATGGAAGATAGAAAGCCATCAGACTTTTATCGGAAGTCGAAGTCTATAGCAGGTCAATCAGTGATGGCCTCAGAAAGTTTAATTTTGGAACTGTGGAAGAGACGCCTTCCTACACTTGTACAATTTTTTATTAAATCCAGTTCCAAAACAGAAACCGAAGAGTTGCTAAGGATTGCTGACGATATCTATGAGGTATATACAGCGGTACATCCTTCTCCATTTCCTCCAACTCAAAGCCATCTGTTGAAGAGCTAACTACAATGAATAAGTCACTTCAAAGTGAGATTCTTGAAATAAAATCTATGCTTTCTGGTCTGAGTCTCGATCGCTCCTGAAGTTATTCTATGTCGCGCCGAAATAGGAATTGGTCACGGTCAAAACAAAACGGCAACTGTTGGTTTCATGCTATATTTAAAAATAAAGCAAGGAAGTGCGTTAAGCCCTGCAGCTACCACAACCCTAGTCACCCAAACTAAAACGGACTGTCAGCGCAGCGGCGGGTGGCAGCCCACAGCAGAACATTCAATGCCTCCTTTTTATATGAGACCCGATCTCATCCATCAAATTTTTGATAGACTCTGGTTCTGACCTGTCAGCCATTCCCTCAACCATATTCAAAAAAACAAAACAATAAATCCGGCCATAGTATATCAGCAGCCAACGGTTCAACCATAGAAGTTTTCGACACCAAACTTATTCGAATGAGTCTGGGATTCCGTCGAACTTTTAGCCACACCTTCCTCATAGCTTCAGTTACCAAACCCATAATCGGTGCAGACTTTCTAAGGAATACCGGCATAATAATAGACCTCAAAAATTCAAAACGGATCGATCCATTAACACGAATAAGCGTTCGTGGTACTCCCTACTTACAAAAGGTATAAGGTCCTAGATTTTTCTTAATAGAACAGAAATACGCACATATTCTCAATGACTTTCCAATTCTTATGGAAACAGCCAATTTTAGTTTCCCTGTAAATCATTCAGTCGAATACCATATCTTAACAAAGGGACCACTACCACTACCTAGCGCCCGACCTAGGCGCTTAAACCTCAGTAAATTAAAGGCAGCGAAAGAAGAATTCGAACACATGGTGCAACTGTTAATTTGTCGTCCATCGTCCTTTCCATGTGCTTCACCTCTCCATATCGCCACTAAACGTGACTCTAATGATTGGAGACCTTGCGGGGATTATAGGAGACTCAACTGCATAACTATACCCGACAGATATCCCTTACCACACGTCCACGATTTAGTCATTAACCTTCACGACTGTTGCATTTTCACAAAAATAGATTTAGTTCGGGCCTACCACAACATTCCTGTCGCTCAGGAAGACATTCCAAAAAATTGCCGTAGCCACACCATTTGAACTTTCCGAATTCACGCGAATGACATTCGGGTTACGAAACGCAGGCCAAACCTTCCAAAGATTTATGCATCAGGTTACACAAGGACTTAATTTCGTGTATATCAATGTAGATGACATCTTGGTTGCCAGCAGGTCAGCCGAGGAACACGAAACTCATTAAAGAACCTTGTTTCAGAGCCTATCTGATTACGGCCTTCGAATCAAACCATCAAAGTGCATATTTGGCGTACCCAAGCTAAACTTTCAGCGGTTAGAAGTTTGCAACGAAGGAGTTCAACCATCTCCAGAGCGCGTAAAAGCCATAACCGAATATTCTGACCCCAAATGCATAAAAGATCTTCAGCGATTCGTAGGAATGTTGAACTATTTCCACCGTTTCATCCCTCATTTAGCGCGTATCTTAACACCCATACATAATCACAAAACACAACTCAACAAACCTTCCATAAAAACCAAATTCACTTGGCCAGATGAGTGTCAAAAAGCCACGGCAAAACAAGCTCTTACGAAAGCAGCTCTCCTAAATTACCCACACGAAAATGCAAAATTAAGTATCACAACAGATGCTTCCAACACTGACGTAGGAGCGGTGATACAGCAACAAAATAGAGAGAACTGGGTACCAATTGCATTCTTCAGCAAGAAGCTCACAGACACCCAAACACGTAATTCTGCGTTCGACCGCGAATTATGGGCAATCTTTTTGGCCATTAAACACTTTCGAAATTTTTTTGAGGGTCAGGATTTTTGTGTGTTCACTGACCACAAACCTTTAACTACAGCTCTATGGACTAAAACGGAGCGAAGTCCAAGGCAGGAACGTCAATTAGACTTCATATCGCAATTCACCAGCGATATTAGATACGTCAAGGGATCACTTAACGTCGTTGCAGATAGTCTCTCACGACCAAATGCCGACTCCATTGAACTTCTTTCATACAGTTTAGAAGAGTTAGCTAAAGAACAAAGCAATGATGAAAAAAATACTCAAAAACTTTTCAGTAAAGTTAGAACCATCACCCATCCCGACATCCGACCTAATTCTATGGTGCGAAACTTCAACACAAATTAAACGACCTTTTGTCCCGCGGAGTAAACGCCAAGAGATATTCAAAGCTATACATGCACTCTCGCATCTAGGAAGAAAATAGCGAAAATGTATTTTTGGCCACACATGAACGGTGACATCAACACGTGAACAAGAAATTGCGTTGCGTTTTTCTTTTTTTGGATTGCGCCAGGGGTGTGTGGATCTTCATAGACACTAACAGCCCAAGTGCTACTAGCATGCACGATTCGCAAACCTGAATAATCGATGCCAGGAATACGCCTACGTACTAAACGCACACCTTACACACTTCAACCACTCTCCCCGCGGGACTGCGGGGATGCGACCATCCAATTCTCTTCCGACCGTAACATATGGTCGAGGAGTAATGACGGACTTGGCAGAGTAATTCTCCATGCCGTGAAACGTTCGCAGTAAAACACTGCGTGCTCCGTATCTTCATCTTCACCAGGACATTCCGGGCAGGATGGTGAGTTGTCGTGTCCAAATCGGTGTAGGTATTTGCGGTAGCCCCCGTGGCCAGACAGGAACTGCTTTAGATGGTATTTGCAGTCTCCATGCTTTCGACTTATCCAGTCTTGGATTGTCGGTATAAGTTTATATGTCCATCTGCCTTTTGTTGTATTAGCCCAACGAGCTTGCCACATAGCTGCTGACGCTGCCCTTTCTTCAATTTGTATCACCTTGATACCAGTGGCGTCGTGATGACTCAAGGCTCTTCTGTTACATACCCTCAGCATTTCATCTGCGAGAAAATCGATGGGGACCATTCCAGCTATGACAAATGCAGCTTCGTCAGAGATGGTTCGAAAGCCGCTGATTGCCCGTAGCGCACAGACTGGGGTGGCATATAACAGAACTGAGGTGATAACTCTAGAGAGTAAAATCCTTCTAGCGTATCCAGGTCCACCGATGTTAGGCATGATACGCGAGAGAGCTCCCTGCATTTGCGATGCTTTTTTGGTAACAAAATTAACATGCGTTTTAAACCGCAGCTTGTTGTCCAGCATTACTCCAAGGTATTTAACCGCCTCTTTCGACCTGATGGTTTGGTTACCAACCTGAAAGTTGGCAAATTCGACGGTTTTCCGGCTGGATATAAGAACAGCTTTTGTTTTATGGTCAGCTAGTTCTAGTCCGGCGGATATTAGCCAATCTTTTATCCGGGCAATTGCTTCATTTGTAGCTGATTCTACTACATGGATCTGTTTAGCTACTGTCACGACTGCAATGTCGTCGGCGAATCCAATTATCGTTACTCCCCCAGGTAGCGTTAATCGTAGTACTCCGTCGTACATAATGTTCCACAATAGTGGCCCTAAAACCGATCCCTATGGAACTCCCGCAGTTACGTTGTAGTATCTTACCCCTTCATCGGTATTGTACCTCAGCTTCCTATTGTTGAAGTAGTTCGTCACTATCCGTAGCAGGTAATATGGCGTATCCATCCTGGCAAGTGACCTTCTAATAAACGACCAGTCCGCTGAGTTAAATGCGTTTTTAACGTCCAGCGTTACTACTGCACAATACTCCTTTGTGCCATAGAGCCATCTTTCGCCTTCGATGGCACCTTTGACGATATCAACTACCGCTCTTATGGCATCAACAGTAGATCGTGCTCTTCTGAAGCCAAATTGGTGATCTGAGAGGGCTCCTTTCTCTTCTGCTACTGCGAGTAATCTATTATAGATTATCCTTTCAAGGATCCTTTCCATGGTGTCCAATAGGCATATTGGACAATAGGATGATGGTTCTCCTGGAGGCTTCTTTCCTTCTGGCAGTAGGACCAAATGCTGCGTCTTCCATTTTTCGGGTAAGGTTCCTTCTTCAAGGCACTTCTGCATTGTTGATATGAAGAGGTCTGGTCTTTTTTTTACAGCTGCCTTTACTGCCTTATTCGGGATGCCGTCGGGTCTCGGCGGCTTGTTGTCACCTATCTTGCTGCATGCCCTTTGCAGCTCCTCGTAAGTAATTAAAGGAATATCTTCTGGATTGACTTTTCGTATAATATTGCACAGAGTAGCAGGCCTTTGAGGGAAGAGGTGCTCTACTATGGATCTCAGCCTTATTGGACATGTTATTTGGGGAGTCCTATAGCCCTTCAATTTCGTCATCACCATTCTGTATGCCGATCGCCATGGGTTAATGTCGGCTTCTTGACAGAGACGTTTAAAACATGCAGTTTTGCTTACCTAGATGGCTCTATTTAAGTTAGGTTTCGCCAGTCTAACGGTGTCCAGGCATTGTTGGAAATCCGCCCTCCTTCTTGATCGTTGGACTTTGCGCCGGGCTTGTAGACATTTGGCCAGAAGTTCGCCTATTTCCTCGTTCCACCAGTAACACGGTGATGCCTTCCTGGTGTTTGTTCTCCTAGGCATTGATGCGTCGCACGCTGTGGTGATGATGCTTGTGAGGTGGTGCGCGAGGGTCTCCGCTGTTCCGCTTGGAGTTTGATCACCGTTCAACATCTCTTCGAATGCATCCTTATCGAAAGATCGGTCGTTCCATTTTGGGAGTTGGACTGGTTTTTTCCCTTTTATTTGCAGTATTATCACCTGATGGTCGCTGTGTGAATATTCCTCACTGACCCTCCACTTTATGTTTTTCAGGATGGAGTTGCTCGCAAAGGTGATGTCAATGATGGAGCCTACTCCAGCCTTCCGGTAAGTATTTGCCTGGCCCTTATTAGCAATGCCTATCGCTAGGGGAGCGAATGTTTCTAATAAGGCCTGTCCTCTGATGTTGGTGAGCCTGCTGCCCCATTCTGTGGCCCACGCGGTGAAGTCTCCTCCTATAACCACTGGGGCTCTCTGGAGCGCATCCGCGGTTAGATGGTCCAGCATTAGTTGATATTCGCTGGTCGTCAAGCTGGGTCGTGCATAGCAGCTATAGAAATGGATTCCATTTATTTTCGCACGCACGAAGCCTTCTGTTTGGTCGTTTGTTTCTTGGAAGGCATGGGGTCCACATATCCATATTGCCACCTGTTTTGCTTTATCACAGATCCAGTTATTGTTCTGGATCTTTAGGGCTCGCTGATCATAACAACGTCGGCTCTTTTGTCCTTGCCCGTTTGTTCCAGTATGTCCTGGGCTATTCCACAGTGATTAAGATTTATCTGTAGTACCTTCATGGTATTTTGCTTGTAATAGCTCTCCTGAAGACCGGGCATCTGCTGCTGCCAGCTATATAGTCTAAGAGCCCGCAGTTAATTTTGGACGTGAGAGGTAACCGAATGAATCCTATGTTAATATGTTGCCTTGATGCTCAGTATTTGAGATATGCTCGTCTGGCAGCACGTAATGGCAGCTAAAGGAAATAACTGTATATTGAAAATGCCGCAAATTTCAAAACAGGAATAATAGGTGTAACCGCTTGAACTTACTAGAGTACGACCCCTTCAGTAGGAATACGTGTGTCCAAGACGTCTTAAGTGTAGCTAAAGCCCTACCAGACGCGGTAGAAACGCGTACAAAATTCCAATTTTGAATAATTTATGTAACCACACCAATTTTTCCTGAACAATAGGATATTACAACGTGAATACAATTATAAAGGTCCAAGACGTTTTGGATGTTGCTAAGGGCTTCCAGACTAAGCCGAAATATTGCCAGAATGCCAATTTGGAATAATTGGTGTAACCACTTATTTTTTTTTGTAAAACATAGAGGAAGATGTCCTGATTACAAAGATGTAATTCCAAGACGTTTTACTTGTCGCCAAGTCCTTGACAGACGCATTCAAACGATCGAAATCCGATACGAAATGTCCCATTCATCCACACAAAATATACAGCTAGATCTTAACTAAAGTATGTAACCACACGAAATCTCTCTAAAACATAGAATAAAGCACTACAAACATAACTGCATAAGTCCAAGACGTTTTACTTGTCGCCAAGTCCTTGACAGGCGCATTCAAACGATCGAAATCCGATACGAAATGTTCCATTCATCCACACAAAATATACAGCTAGACCTTAACTAATGTATGTAACCACACGAAATCTCTCTAAAACATAGAATAAAGCACTACAAATATAACTACATAAAAAAAATCCGCCAAAATCATACATGCCATATAGAGGCACAAAACGCATAACTGGAGCTTAATTACCCAACGTAACCAGATGAAATCTCTCCAAAATACAGAACAAAGTACCATGAACATAACTACATAAGTCCAAGACGTTTTACTTGTCGCCAAGTCCTCACCAGATGCACCCAAAGAAAAAGAGTATGCAAAGTACCATATATCATATTTCATTGTACTTAATAAAAAAATATTGGCTTCATTCTCGGACTCATCCGACGAATGAGAACCAAATTTTATCTTCACTTTCAGAAACATTAATTATGTATAGTTTAAGAACATCGTTTAATCTGCCAGAGATCACTTTGCCCCTGAACCACTTAATTTGAAGCATTTTATCTTTTAATATCCGTGGGCGCTGTGGCTTAAGTGGTTAGTGTGTTGGACCACTGCGCATGAGATTCCTAGTTCGAGTCCCAGAAAACACCAAAAAGGTTTTTTCACGGTCCCACCTCTCGCGAACGTCTGACAAACATCCGAGAGTATTGTTGTCTCGAGAAAGCTTCTCAAACCAAATTGCCTTTCGGATACGTCACAAAACTGTAGGTCCCTTCAATTCGTGCGAAAAATATAACGCCCACAGCATGAGTGGTTGCGAGAAGCTAGGCCCTGGAACTTAATGAGCTGTTGCGCCAAATATTTTTTTTTATCTTTTAATATCCACCAATTCAAATCTGGTGATATTGTTATTTGCTTGTTTGCCACTGCATTCTTCTAGATACAACATATATAATTAGCTCTATATATCTGCTCTAATAATTAATGGCACACTACGTGATCAGTTTATATAATATAATATATATTGCCTTTTATATATTTGAAGATCTCTTTTCATGTAGGCTTGCAGGATTTATAAAAAATCTCGTCACATCCAAGTCTTGCAAATATGAACTCTTGGTCTTGTCTGTTTTTTTTAAAATACTATTCGGCCTAATTTTTCCTTTTTTGAAAAAGTACGAGATGTAATCACATCAAGTAACCACACCTGGTAGAGCAGCGTTTTGTGTCTCCAAATTGCATGTAGCTTTTAGCGTCCTTCGATCATTTCGATGCGTCTGGCAAGGACTTGGCGACAAATAAAATGCCTTAGATTTATGTGGTTATGTTCATGGTGCTTCGTTTTGTATTTTAGAGAAATTTCATCTGGTTAGATAAATTAGTTAAGGTCGAGTTGTATGTTTTTTGTCGATAAATAGGGCATTTCTGAAAAAAATGTAAATAGATCCTTTGGATGCGTCTGGCAAGGACTTGGCGACAAAAACGTAATAAAACGTCTTGGACTTATGTAGTTATGTTTGTAGTGCTTTATTCTATATTTTGGAGCGATTCCATGTGGTTACATAAATTAGTTAAGGTCCAGCTGTATGTTTTGTGTGGATGAACTGGACATTTCGAATCGAATTTTGATCTTTTGGATGCATCTGGTGAGGACTTGGCGACAAGTAAAACATCTTGGACTTATGTAGTTATGTTCATGGTATTTTGTTCTGTATTTTGGAGAGATTTCATCTGGTTACGTTGGGTAATTAAGCTCCAGTTATGCGTTTTGTGCCTCTATATGGCATGTATGATTTTGGCGGATTTTTTTTATGTAGTTATATTTGTAGTGCTTTATTCTATGTTTTAGAGAGATTTCGTGTGGTTACATACATTAGTTAAGGTCTAGCTGTATATTTTGTGTGGATGAATGGGACATTTCGTATCGGATTTCGATCGTTTGAATGCGTCTGTCAAGGACTTGGCGACAAGTAAAACGTCTTGGACTTACATCTTTGTAATCAGGGTATCTTCCTCTATGTTTTACCAAAAAAATTAAGTGGTTACACCAATTATTCCAAATTGGCATTCTGGCAATATTTCGGCTTAGTCTGGAAGCCCTTAGCAACATCCAAAACGTCTTGGACCTTTATAATTGTATTCACGTTGTAATATCCTATTGTTCAGGAAAAATTGATGCGGTTACATAAATTATTCGAAATTGGAATTTTGTACGCGTTTCTACCGCGTCTGGCAGGGCTTTAGCTACACTTAAGACGTCTTGGACACATGTATTCCTAATCCTTTAACCATTCGCCTTCTCCTGTCGCTTGCTTTTTGTTTGTGGTTGCACTTGTTCGCTGGGCTCTTGCTGCGGTCTCAGCGCCAATTGCCACATCTTTCTCCTTAGTGTTTGCCAGAGATGGATGTTTCATCTTCCACTTTTTTTCCGGGCGTTTACTCGCAGTAGCATCATTTGATGGATGATTCTCCTTCCGCTTTGGCTCCGGAGGTTCGGTGTCTGCAACATGCCTTCTCTTGGGTTCTATTGTTGGCTTTAGGCAGGGTGAAGTTTGCGAGGAGTTGTGCCGACGAATAACCTCCTTCGCTTTCTCATCGTGCAGTTGAATCGCCGAAAGCTCGTAGAGAGCCCTGATGCTTTCAATAGCATCTCGCATCGCTTGGTGAATCGAACGCCTTTTGCCGTCTTCCAGCATTTCTACCAGCCCTCTAATCCGTTCCCCTAGCTTGAGAAAATCAGATTTCTGGTCGGTTGGTTCGACCGTCACCCTTTCTACTGCGGGTGGCTCGCGTCGTACCATGCATCTTTGTGGTGCTGCTACTTGGCCAACTGGTGAACTCAGCATCCTTTAGCCCCCCTTGAAGGGGTTCTCCTCGTTCTCCTCAATTTTTCCTTCTGTGTTTTTATTTGTTTTGTTTGTAATCATTTCAGTCGGGTCCCCACTCAAAGCCGCTATCAATGCTCGAATGCGTAATCACGCAAGGATCCCATGGTTATCTATGCAAGCAGTGAGGCCATGCGAGGATTGGCGTAAGCCCTTATGGGGTCTTATGTCAGAGCCAGATCGGTGTTAAACAGGAATATTACATCTGTACCTACACCACCAACTTAATGGTGATGAAACATTGAACGTACTTTGAGTCCTGCCAATGTTTTAACGGGATGGGGGCGCTTGTAGCATTAGCCTGAAAGTCATGTCGACCAGATTTCACTCCAGCTTACTCAGGTAACAGAATACCACAAACGTCAGCCCTCATAGCTGTCATTCCAATTCGTTTTCCAGTATGCCATAATTAAGACTTTACTGGGCTCGGTCTTAATGTTTTAGGGTACTAATGACGAAGTCATCATATTTAAGATATTTAATTATAGTAGTACGTACTATAATATATTGTAGAGTACATATAAACGCAGCCATCTTTTCGAGGTAAGAAGATGCGCCTTTCGCGTTGTGGCGGGTACGTCCGGATCTCGCCATTTTCTCCTTACTGTATCCCTCGTAGCCACCTTGTGAGGGGTGGGGAGCACCTATATGGAAGACGGTGCCTATTCGTCTTGTCGCAGAAAGTTCATAGGGGTTCCTTTGACCTTTTTAGCTAAGCCTTCCTTCTCTGCCTCTCTTGGCCTTATTTGGGTATTCGCAGTTAACCTGCATTCTACAGGCCGTTCACTATCCGCCACCCGTACCCCCACAGTTGCCTGAGCTTAGCCCCACCAGCCCGTCCGACTTGGTGGCTGTGAAATTGCGTTGCGTGTTAAAAACAAAAAGTGCACAGGCACGCGAAATCACACTGCGAACAAATTTCAATTCCACCAGGTCGCTTTCAGCATATCCATATGGATATCGTAGGACCCCTCCCTTCTTCAGATAATTTCATGTATATCTTAACGGTTGTCGATCGATTCTCCCGGTGGCCCGAAGCTTATCCCATCCATGATATTAGATCTGAAACAATAGCAAAAACCTACGTGCATGAGCACATTTTTCGTTTGGGAGTTCGCACCAAAATAACAACCGATCAAGGTTCGCAGTTCGAATCAAAGCTTTTTAGGGAACTGAGCAAATTCCTAGGCACCTCTCATATCAGAACTTCAGCTTACCACCCACAAGCGGACGGGATGGTATAACGATTTCACCGCCAAAGCCAAAGCAGCCATACGAGCGTCTGGAAATGCAGTCAACGCATGTTCGTCCACTAATAACGCTTGGGATTCGAACCAGTATGAAAGATGGCACAAATCGCACGCCATCTGAATTATTGTACGGTGAAAACATTCGACTTCCAATCGATTTATTCAATCCAATTTCACCAGCCGAAGAACATATTGATACTACAAATTTTGTCGAAAAATTAAAAACATTCTTCAAAAACATTCCGGCACGACAAACTAGGAAAACAGAAACACCTACCCACCTCCCAAACCATTTAGACACTTGCGATCAGGTTCTCGTGCGCAACGATAAGGTGAAAAACAGTTTTGAATCACCGTATGATGGACCATTTAATGTAATTAGAAGACTGCGAAAACAATTTATCGTGGAAAGGCGAGGAAAGCCGATTGCCGTATCGATTGATAGAATAAAACCTGTCATTAAAAGCAACGCAAATGTGATAAAGAAATATGTCACTTTTGCTGAAATGAGGTGATGTAGCGTACCTTACAGAAATATAAGCGTGGCATTAGATCAGTATACCCATCAAGAGACGGCGCTTCTTAAGACACCATTCATAAATGTCAGGCGTGATGGCACGTGGGCAAACAAAAATTGTATTTCACCATTAGTATACCAAGAGTAGCCGTGGCGACAGCTGTTTGGTCGACCCAAAGTATAGTAATAATTCATTTTCTGAATTTAAGGGTAAATAAAACAACATAAGGAAAATTGTTGAAAATGAATTGAAAATTAAAAAAAAAAGAAGTAAAATTGTGTCTTGTTTTAAGTTCAATCGCGAGGAAAAAGGAAATAATAAATATTGCATCAACAACGGGGCACATGGTGCAATACTGTGCACTGCATTTCGGTTGGCCATCAGGAAAAGGGGAATTTGTTGATCCCAATCGCGCTGGTGGCCTTCTACGACCTTGGAGAGATGTTCGTTTAAGGTTCTGTTGAAGCGCTCTACCATCCCGTCGGATTGTGGATGAAGCGGAGTCGTCCTCGTCTTTTTGATTCCTAGTTGTTGACATACCTCTTGTAATATCTTCGATTCAAAGTTTCGTCCCTGGTCAGAATGTAATTCTATAGGTACGCCGAATCTGCTCACCCAGTGGTTGACGATCTGTTCTACGATGGTCTTCGCTTCCTGGTTAGGGGTGGCGAACGCTTCCGGCCATTTGTTGAAGTAGTCCATGACGACTAGGATGTATCGGTTGCCACTGTCGGTTTCCGGAAATGGACCAGCGATGTCAACGGCAATCCGTTTAAAGGGTGCGCCCACGTTGTACTGGTGCATCTTGCCTCGCCTTTTCGTTCTGGGTCCCTTGCTGGCGGCACACACGATGCATTTTCGGCACCAATTCTCTACGTCTACCCTTGCGCTGAGCTAATAGAAATGTTCTCGCACCTTCTCCAGCGTCTTGTCTGCATCCAAATGACCTCCGGATGCTCCATCATGCATCTCCCATAGCACCTCGTGTACTTTTGATTGCGGCAAGACAAGCTGCATTATGAAATTTTTCCCGTCCGGCCTCTCCCATTTCCGTTCCAGCACACCATCCTGCACATGAAGGGAGTCCTACTGAGCCCAATATGCCTTGAGAGTGGGGCTCCAGTCCGAGATATCCTGCCTGCTTGGCTTTTCCATAAACTCCTTCCACGCTAATATCGGCTCGATGTCTGGGTCTTCTTTTTGAGCATTGCGGATTTCCTCCGCACTCCAACCGGCCATAGGCTCAGCTCTTACCCTTCTCTTCCTGCCGCACACAATGCTTGCAGTCGCTCTAACATGGTAGCTGGGATAAGGCATCCGCATTAGAATGAAGTTTCCCTTTACGATGCTGTATTTCGTAATCGTACATCTGCAGTGGAGAGCACTTTGCTGAAGTATGCTACTACCTTCTCTTGGCCGTTGTGTACCTGCGAAAGAACCGCTCCGACACCGACGTTACTTGCATCTGCATCCACGATAAACATTTCTCCGAGAATGGGATATGCTAGTGTTGGTGCTTCGCATAGTTGTTGCTTAAGGTTCTTGAAGCTTTTGTCGCACTCACCTGACCACTTGAATTGCCTTCCCTTTTCCGTCAGTTGGTGCAAGCTTTTCGCGATTCCGGCAAAATCCTTTACGAATCATCGGTAGTACGTGGCGAGACCCAAAAAGCTCCTGAGTTGGTTTTTGTTTTTTGGAACTGACCAGTTTTTCACAGCTTCCACCTTGTCCGGATCGGTTCGTACTCCTTCTGACGTGATAAGTTGGCCCAGGTACTTGACTTCGGATCTGAACAGGTCACATTTCTTTGGGTTCAGCTTCAGGTGAGCGCTTCGAAGCCGTTCTAGCACATTCTTCAGGTTGTCGCGATGTTCCTCGAATGTTTTTCCTATCACGACCACATCGTCCAGATACACCAAGCAAGTTTTCCAGGTCAACCCACGCAGGACGTATTCCATTAGGCACTCAGAAGTTGCCGGAGCGTTGCACAATCCAAATGGTATTACTGTAAATTGCCACAGCCCATTTCCTGCAGTGAGTGCAGTTTTCTCTCGGTCCTTTGGATCGATCTGTACCTGCCAGTAACCGCTCTTTAAATCAATGGTGGAAACCATCGAGCTCCTGAGAGTGTGTCTAATCTGTCATCGATCCGTGGCAGAGGGTAGCTATGCTTTTTGGTGATGTCATTAAGTCTGCAACAGTCTACGCAGAATCGAGTGCTGCCGTCTTTCTTCTTGTCCAATACAAAAGGTGAGGCCCACGGACTCTTAGAACTTTCGATGGGCCCATCCTTCTACATCGTTGACACCATATCCGCAACCTCTGTCTGTTTTGCCAATGGTAGTCGTCTGGCAGGCTGGCGAATTGGTCTGGCATCCCCAGTGTCTATGCGATGTTGCACGAGATGTGTTCGGCCATACTCTCCATCCTGTGACGCAAATATATCAGCGTACTCACCGATTAGATTTTCTGCCATGGCTCGCTGATCCTGATCCAGTTCGCAGTGCTTGAGGATCATATCCCTTACTTCCGCCAACCTGGCTGATGAAACGGGCCTCGCAGATTCCTTTTCGGTTATTGTTGAAATTGAACATATCGCCGCACATTTACCAACAACCTCCCCTTGTTTTAGTTTGATGCTGTGTCTCTTTAAGTTCATGAGCTTTACTGGGACCAGGCTGTTCTTTGGCTCCACTAAAACTTTTCCCACAATGTAATTTGGGGGATTCCTTCCTAAATCTGGCTCCAATAGATAGAATCGGTGGCTCCCAGAGTCACCCTCTAGTTTTGTCCAAATGATAGTTTCGGAAGATGGTGGTAAGATTTCGTCCTTACTGAATATTGTCCTTAAATGTGCTGCATTCTCGTTCCCATACACCATTGGAATCTCTACGTTCCGGTACCGCAGAACTTGCATCCCGATGTCGATGATTACGTCATGTTCTTTCATAAAGTCTACTCCGATGATGCATTCATCACATATGTCGGCCACCAGAAACGCATGGGAGAAGGCCAACCCTGCTAGTTGTAACGTGAGGCGAACTTCCCCGTATACTTTCGCCGATTCCCCTGTCGCAGTCCTAAGACAGTAGCAGCTGGTGTTGTGCAGCCATAACTTCCGGACGAGATCTCTTCTTACAATGGAAGCCGTGACGCCGGTGTCAATGGTAGCCGATGAATGCTTCCACTGTTAGACTTTTGTTGCATCGTTTGGTTTGGGAGACCTAGATGATGGTCTTGGGGGCGTCGATTCCATTAGCCAACTTCTGCCCCGCGAAGCTGGCTCTTAGGCGTTTTCCGACTCCTGGTTTCGAGGAGCATGGGTATGTAACAGTTATAAACCTGACTTAATTAAACAATTTGGTAGCACAATGCGATTTCCCCGATATATGCAGCCATTTTCGGTAGAGAGTATATTTTTCATTTTAAAATGCCCAGAACATACTTTTGGTATTTGCTTTAGCCAATCACTCATCAAAAACTGGTAAACAGAACAAATATAGAATCATGCAAGATGTGATTTCTTATCAGTGCTGGATTTAGGAAAAATTCTTTTCCGACAAAAAAAAAAATGTGTACCCACGGACTTAACATTTGTCTCCTCTTTAATTGGTAATCGAGAGAGACCATCTGCATGCGTCATCAGTGAACTACGGTTATATGATATTGTATAATTATACATTGAAAGAATAACTGCCCAACGTTGTAAGCGTTAGGCGGCGGAACCCAAAGGGTTCCCTTTTTAAGATTAAAAATCTCTCGAAGAGCTTGGTTGTCAGTATGGATAGCAAATTTTTGCCAATACAAATAATTATGGAATTTTTTTAAGGCGAAAATTATAGCAAGTGCTTCTCTATGGAGTTGGGAGTATTTTTTTTCGGAATCTGATAGTGTACTTGATGCAAATATTACAGGCTTCTCGACCCCATTGACTACATGTGAAATGATTGCTCCCACACCATATGAACTAGCATCAGTTGCCACAACAATTTCTTTTAGTGGATCGTAGAGTTCCAGAATGCTATTTGAAATTAAAAGTTTCTTTGAATTATCGAATGATTTTTGAGCATCAGCATTTCAATTAAATTTTTTATTTTTTCCGAGAAGGTAAGGAAGGTATAAAGGTTTTAATTTGGAGGACAAGTTTGGTATAAATCTACCATAATAATTGATAAGACCCAAAAAAGACTGTAGTTGAGTAATATTTTGGGGTACAGGGGTTTCTGAAATTACTTTTACTTTATCTTTATTTGGACTTATACCATGAACAGGCAAACTATGACCCAAGTACAGGGCTGAATTTTGTAAGAAATTCGATTTTTCGATGTTAATACGAATGTTATGACGACTTAACCGTTCCAAGACTTCGAAAAGCTTCTATTTGCAGTCACTTTCCGATTATACCCCCATGAGGATATCATCTAAGTAGCAGAATACTTTTTTTTTTCCAGTGAGAACCTGATCCATAACCGCTTGAAATATGGATGGAGCACTCGAAACGCCGAAAGGTAGACGCCGATATTGATATAAGCCCTTTAAGGTGTTTATAGTTAGTAATTCCTCAAAGACTAGCTGCTGATAGGCCCCGGTGAGGTCAATGACACAAAACGTGGAACAGTTCGCCAGACTTGCAAAAATATTTTGGATTTTGGGCAGCGGATAATGTTCCGTTTGAATGAATTTGTTGATTGTGACTTTACAATCCATACAAATTCGAATACTCCCGTTTTGCTTCGGAACCACGACTATTGGACTAGCCCAACGACTGTATTTTACAGGTATTAATATTTGGTCTTCCACTTTCTCACGTAATTTGCATGGCACATTATATGCCGAATGATATATCGGATTTGACCCCTCTCTTAAAACTATATTAGCCGTAAACCCAACAATTGGACTCGCTAAATTTTTAGCTAAAACGACTGGAAATTTCTCTTTAATTTCACTAATTATATTGAAATGTCCACTTACTGACTGTACTTTTGAAAATGTAAAGGCATGTCTTCATTGCGGAAAAATTATATCTAACCATGTCCGACCAAGCAATGGTTTTTTTGGCCAATTTCCAGCAATTACAATTAGGTTTGACGCGAATTTTTGGTCTTCAAGACTTACTTCGACATTAATATTCCCCAGTTCCTTTATAGCGCTGCCTGTAACAGTACAAAGATTGTTATCGGAATAATCTACACTTAAATGAGGAAATCTGAACTTAAACTCATCTTCACTAATTATAGATGCTGTTGCTCCAGTGTCGACCTCCATTGACACAGGTTGTCCGTTTAAAAGCAACTCACATTGTACAGGACCATGATGACATGTTTTTAAAGATGTCTCGACGGTATTGATGTAACTTGATGATTTCTCTTCTCCTGGATTGACAGCATTCACCCGGTTTTGCTTCCTACAGACGGTGGAGGTGTGCCCTTTCCCATGACATTGGAAGCACTCCCAGTTTTTTGCCGGACACGTGTTTGGGTTATGATTTCTCCCACATCTGTTGCATGTACTCCTGTACTCGAAGCGATGGTTTGACTGCTTTACTGGCTGATTCCCTTGAACTTTAAATTGGCTGGTATTTGGCGCATTTCTGTGACTTGTTTGACCGCTGTTGCTGTAGAATTTATTCTGTTTTCGGTAAATTGCATGCTGCGGTACCGACTGCAAGGACTTTGAGGTTTTTTGTGACAGTTCTATATTAAGTGCTTTTTCACAATATTTTTCGAATGATAGAGAATTATTTTTAAAAGTGTTTGTTGGATTTTCTCATCCCGAAGGCCCATAATAAAGCGATCTGTGAGACTTTCATCCAACATTTTTAGCACATGTTCCGCCGCCATTTTGTCCTTCCTCGACTTCAAGAAGTCCCCGAAATCACATGTTTGTGCCAATGACTTTAACCTAACAATAAAATCATTTATAGGCTCACCTTCCTCCTGCTTAGCCTTATAAAATGCGTATCTTTCAGCTCGTTTGTTTTTTCTAGGGGAAAAATGATTACGCAGCATCGACATCAGAGTGCTGAAATCCTTTGAGTTTGGCAGGTCTGGTAACCATACCAGCGCCATAAGAACTTCATAAATCTCAGCTCCCACAATCGTGATAAAAAGCGGAGTTTTTGCCTTGTCCTGAATATCATTTACAATAAAAAAAAAACTGTGTAATTCTGTCCTCATATGCTTTAAAATTCGCACCAGGCACAACTGGCTAACTAATCGACTAGACATTTTGTGACCAATTTTTATTTTTTTTTTGTTAAATTTTTATTCGTTAAATTCTGCGCTTTATAGCATGTCTCCATCAAAACTAAATACGAGATTTAGCGAAAAAAGATTTCGATTTACGTGAGGTGTCCCCACAGGAATTTAGGATTTATATTGACGTTTGCACCATGTTTTGCGGCTTTTCACCTGTTTTGATTGTTCCATTGTCTGCAAGCAAAGCAAATGATTTGTATTATGTACGAATTATGTACAAAAATTTAAAAATACTTACCAAAAAAATAATTCAAATCGGTCAATATTTTATTTTATTTATTTGAAGTTTGAAACTTTCCGACAGACTTCAATTTTTTCTTTGTCAGCACACGAAAATTGCATGTGCTAACATAAAAAAGGATTGTTTGATATGTGTCGCGTGAGGATTTAATTGAGATTTATTATAAATCTCGAATTTAGACGGGATTTAGACGTCAAATCGTATGGTAAATCCTCGGGATTTAGTGAAGATTTAGGTGGATTTAGCTAAATTCTTGCTGAGTCCCGTATTTAGTTTTGGTGGGGACATGCTTTTAATCCCCGTCGCCAGATTTGTTATATTTTTTACCAATGAAATGCACCTTTACTTTAATTAATTTTATTACTTAAGTTATGCCTAGTATATATAGGGGTTAAGTTAGAAGTAAGACATTATTTTTTAAGTCACTTTTGTTCTGTCGGTCATTAAATAAAGTTCCCTTTTATTTTTCTATTAAAAACGTTTTTCACCGTCGTTTGCAAACTACTTTCTTTTGTTGGTTGTTTTTATTTCTTCTTTCGGCACGGTCTTCTTTCGAACGGTAATACTGGTGACGAAATCCCGTCGAAAAGCCAGCCTGACGTTATCCGCGACCGGGAGTACAATTATAATTTTTTTAATTGTTATAAACGCCCAAGGCGTAACATAAAATTTTTGGTGGCAGCGGTGGGATACCGAGATATTCCATAAAACTAGAAAAAAGGACACAAATAAAAGAATAGTAAAGAAAAAAAAAAAATAAGGTGAAGCATAATCAAGAACGACGCGACATGCATTAAGTCAAAAAAAAAAAAAGGAAAATAACTGAGAAGAACTGTGCAAATTGTGATGTTTTAAATAACTGTGGACCAACTTCCCCATCGATCCAGAAGGATGATTATCGCAGTTCTATTCTTATTGTAAGTTAATTTAAGTTAACATATTTCTTTTTTTGTAATACGGTGATGAAATAAGAGTTTGACTATTTCGATGAACTTAGCGCAACTCTGACAGAAATTAGTACAAAAGCAAAAGAAAAGATTTTAAGATCTAAACAAAAATCTAAAGTTAGGTAGGATCAAAATGCAGGGAAGCAAGTTACATATCAGGTAGGACAACAAACTCTTGTAAGAAAGAAAGTTAGAAACCAGATTTAAAGGACCATACAAGATTTTAGAAGTTAAGTTAATGAGGACTACGTTATAGACGTTTGACCGCTGTTGCTGTAGAATTTATTCTGTTTTCGGTAAACTGCATGCTGCGGTACCGACTGGACTTTGAGGTTTTTTGTGACAGTTCTATATTAAGTGCTTTTTCACAATATTTTTCCAATGATAGAGAATTATTTTTAAAAGTGTTTAAGAATCTCCTAGTAGAATATTTCAAATCCCCATAGTACATGTATAAGGTGCAATTTCCCTCAGGTGAAATTGAATTAAAGAGTTTAGAGTGGGTAGAAAATAACAAAGGCAATTATACGATTTTTCTGTCTAGTTGGATAACTAGAAGAGCCTATATGTCAGGTAGTGGAAGTAATAGTGAAACCGAGGAAGGTAGCGAACAAATCATTCCAGCAAATACTTTTGAAACTAGGAACCGTTTAGATCAAGAAGTAATGACCGAAGTACCAATAACAGTTTAGACATCTTTCATTCCGGTTTTCAATAGCAGTAGTGAAGATGTGTTTAGATTCATAGATGCATGTAATGATGCAATATTCTAGGTCAAGTACAAAACCAGGTAGGAGGGATTTTAAGCCAGAACCGACTGTAAGACATGTTAGGGAAAGTAAGGTATTTAGCGATTTATGTAACTCAGAAAGCCCTCATGTCAACGTGATAATAAATGAGGATGTTAGGAAGTTTATCGTCGATACTGGAGCCGAGGTCTCTATGATATCTGCAAAGTGCATCTTCCATCGCGAAGTGGACTCAGGAAACACGATTAAATTCAAAGGGTTAGGTGGAAAACCGCATGAGACTTTAGGAAAAGCGATCAAGGAAGTAGAGTTATTCCCGAACAATAAGGGAAAGGTAAAGATAAATACAGTAGAGTTTCTGGTTATAGAAAATGACCTCCTAGGTGATTATGATGGAATATTAGGCAGTCGATTTTTAAAAGAAGGAGGCTATTCGATTGATAATACAGAGGGAGTGTTGAAAAATAAAGCTGAGGAAATTACTTTAAAATATCTAAGTCAAGAGTAAGTCTTGAAAGGTAGAACCGAGGTAATCCGATTGCTCTCTGTAGAAAATTGGAGTAGTCTAGATGAATACATCGTTATTCCTAAACAGGAATTGGCGGAAGGAATAATCGTTCAAGAGTGTTTAACGAAAAACAGGGATGGTTGTTGTGTGGCCACTGTGGTCAACATTTCAGAGAATAATTTTGACTTGAGTCAGGTTAGAATCATTGCAGAGAATTTAAGAGAATTCGAGATAAAGGATCAAAGAGAAGTTAAGGTCTGTGGAAACGTTAGAGCTGACCATATGAATCAGGAGGAAGAAGAAAGTATATTAGCCATAATAAAAGAATACAGTGACGTATTTAGTATTGAAAATGAAAAACTGACTTGTACTAATGCGATGAAACATGAGATTCGAACAGTCGAAGGGGCGCAGCCGGTATTTACAAAAACATACCGGTGCCCCAAAATACATGATGAGGAAGTTAGAAGTCAGGTAGAGAAGTTAAAAAAAGACGGAATCATTAAAAACAGTAGTTCTCCATGGAGCTCTCCTCTTTGGATCGTTCCAAAGAAGGCAGATGCAAGTGGCAAGAAAAAATGAAGAATGGCTATAGACTATCGGAAGCTCAACGAGTTGATGATAGCTGATAACTGTCCTCTACCAAACATAAACGAAATACTTGATCAGTTAGGGAAGGCAAGGTACTTTACAACCCTTGACCTGACCTCGGGCTTTCATCAGATTCCCGTGCATGAAAAAGACATGGAGAAAACGGCGTTCAGCACGCCATACGGGCACTTCGAATACACGAGGATGCCATTTGGATTGAAAAACGCCCCGGCGTGTTTCCAAAGGCTTATGAACAACGTGTTGTCCGGATTGCAAGGTATCAAATGTTTTGTATATCTTGATGAAATTGTTGTGTATGGCCAGGATTTACAGGAGCACAACCAAAAACTATTCAAAGTTCTAGAGCAAATAAGGGCTGCAAGCCTAAAATTGCAGCCTGATAAATGCGAATTTCTACGAAAAGAAGTTCAATATTTAGGGCACATTATTACCGAAAAAGGCGTTAAGCCGGACCCGAATAAGATAAAAAGCATAGTCGAAATGCAGGCACCAATTAACGCGAAAGGAATCAAATCCTCTCTAGGTGTGATAGGGTACTATAGAAAATTTGTACAGAATTTTAGCAAAATACTAGACCCGTTAAATAAACTTTTAAAGAAAGACGTAGTTTCATTGGGGTACTGAGCAGCAAGCAGCTTTCGAGAAGCTAAAGACTGCAATCACGAACTATCCCATTTTACAATACCCAGATTATGCTAAAACCTTTTTAATAACAACTGACGCATCGAATACCGGAATAAGAGCAGTTCTTAGCCAGGAAATCAATGGAAGAGATCTTCCGATTCAGTTTGTAAGTAGGACGCTAAACAAAGCAGAACGAAATTATAGTACAAAAGAGAAGGAATGCTTGGCGATAGTTTGCGCAACCAAACAGTTTACGCCCTACATATATGGTAGGAAATTTATCGTACAAACTGATCATCGACCATTAACATGGTTGTTTAATGTTAAGGACCCTGGTTCAAGGCTAGTTAGGTGGCGGTTAAAGTTAGAAGAGTTTGAGTACGAGATTGGGTACAAGAAAGGATGCGAAAATGTTATTGCGGACGAACTGTCAAGAAACGTAAGGATGATGGAAGCAGAGAAGAACATAGAAGCCATTTAAGGAAGTCGTCAAATTAATTGATAACATGATTAGAAGCATAGCGGAGGAAGATGGTTTACCACCACCAGCCGTAGAAAATAATGATATTGTAGAAAATACTTGTAGTGAGGAGATAAATGTAACAGAAAATGAACATGAAGAG
The DNA here is from genome assembly GCA_945910035.1 of Brachypalpus laphriformis. Classification (NCBI taxonomy): domain Eukaryota; kingdom Metazoa; phylum Arthropoda; class Insecta; order Diptera; family Syrphidae; genus Brachypalpus; species Brachypalpus laphriformis. The sequence continues at coordinate 58,874,897 of OX246755.1, forward strand.
CAGGAGTTTAACAAAATACGTAAGGAAATTTTTGACTTAGAAGAAAGGAAACGAGTTATGTCTGAAAACCGTAATTGGCTTTTAGGAGGGCATAGAGGTCAAAAGGCAACGTATGCAAGCATAAAAGATGTTGAAAATTATGTGAAGAATTGTGAACACTGTCAGTACGAAAAAGTTCTTCGAAAACCAACGCGAAACCCCACGAAATTGGTTTCGACCTCTGATAGGGCATTTGAAAAAATTTCTATGGACTTAATAGGGCCATTAACAGAAACAGAAGAAGGATATAAATTCGGGCTCACTATTCAGGGCGATCTTTCGAAATTCACTAAATTCATACCTCTTAAATCAAAAGAAATGCAGGTTGTTGTTAAAGCACTTGCAAATGAATGGATTTTAAATTTTGGACTTCCCAAAATAATTTTAACAGATAACGGCAAAGAATTTTGCAACGAACTATTCAATGAGCTATGTAAGATTTTCAACATGAAACACATAACGACGAGCTTAGCATACCCGCAATCCAATGGAGCCGTGGAAAGAGTTCACTGTAGATTAGTCGAATACCTCAAAACCAAAGGTAGGGAAATAGGTGACGAGGCCAATTGGAACGAAAGAATGCCTTTTGCAAGTTTTAGTTACAACACGACAATACACGGTACAACTGGATACACACCGTATGAGTTAGTATACGGGAAACACGCAAATCAACCGAGTAAAATGGAAGATCTAAACGAAAAAACGATGTTTGACTATTTCGATGAACTTGGCGCAACTCTGACAGAAATTAGTACAAAAGCAAAAGAAATGATTTTAAGATCTAAACGAAAATCTAAAGTTAGGTAGGATCAAAATGTAGGGAAGCAAGTTACATATCAGGTAGGACAACAAATTCTTGTAAGAAACGTTGTAAAGGGAAAGTTAGAAACCAGATTTAAAGGACCATACAAGATTTTAGAAGTTAATGAGAACTACGTTATAGCTAAAGTTGGAAATAAGAAGCTTAAATATAATAAGGCTAATATTTGACCTTATTTTTCAGAATCACGAGCTGCAGCACGGCAAGATATGGAAACGTCGAGGTAATAAAGCTTGGTGAAAATAATGGATTATACTTTAATTTGAAAGGGCAAGTAAAAGAAATACGTAGTACACTAACCTTGGTTAACAAAGTAAATGCAGGAGAAATAGAAAAAAATTTAGAAATACTTAAAAACACTGTAATTAACATAAATGAATCATGTTTAAGCCATTTAGCTAACTTTAGACGATACCAAGAAGCAGCGAGACAAAATTTGTTAAAATTGCAGCACAAGATAGACATAGTCTATACTATAGTGGGTAGGAAGACAAGGATTCGTAGAGGTTTGGTGAACATAATAGGCTCAGTATTCAAAACACATTTCGGAACATTGGACGACCAGGATGCAAAGTATTATGAAGAAGCTGTTAGAACAATAAAATCCAATGAAGTTAGAATCAAGAATGGAATGGAAGAGAATGTTAGAATTATGACCAGGTTAAGCTCACAGGTAATTGATGTGGCAAATATTCAAAATAGCACAGCAAATAAGATCAATGAAGGGAAAACAATTGAAGAAAATAGTCTAATACACTCATATTTTAATGAAGTAACAAATAAAGTAAATCATAAAATTTTATTGTTGGAAATTGAAATCGAACAGATGCTAGATAGTTTATTGTTCATTCAAAATGGTGTACTTCACCCTAGGATAATTGAACCTTTGCAATTATTGGAGGAATTAAAATACTTAAATATTGATGATTCTCTTATTTTCGAACCCGTAATAGAAAATTATTCTTAGATTTTGAAAGAAATTGAAATTAAAGCATACATTAAAAATAAAAACATTATTATACTTCTTTTAATCCCGATTATAAGAAAAGAAAACTTTTACTTATTTGAGATAATACCTCTACCAAAATTAGTGAAAAATGGAATTATTTTAATCGATGTACAATAACAAACAAGTTTTTAGCAATAAGCAAAGATAAAGAGCACTATACCTTAAGAAAAAATGTAGAAGATTGCAAGGAAATATTGTAGATGAAACGTTTATATGTAAAACCCAATTGTTCAAGAGTACACTCGATTTTAAAAATTGTGAAATTAACATTTTCTTGAGAAAGAAAGCAACAAACTGTATTTTAAAAACTAAGTTAGTATTTTTTGCGTTTACGTATAACTCACGTAATTTTCAACCAATTTACTTGGTTTTTCTTTTAATTGACTTTTTCATCCAAGAAAATGCAAAATGTATATTTACGGACACGTGTAATTCAAGACGAATGGCATTAATTCTGTTAACAAAACATCGAAATACAAAACATACGACGTTAAGTGAAACTGCGTTGCAAAGAGCAATTGACTGCTGTTTTTGCTTTATGCCAAAGTGACACATTTGCCAGTCAATTATTATACACGGATGTCCCGCAGTATTACACATGGAATAAATCGACCAAAGTTTTTGCAAGACGCAAGCAAGGGATGCCAGTTCCAGGTCATCAAAATGTATTTCAAACCGATGCATGAGGAAGACTTTATACAATTCCCCCAAGACATGACGAGTGTTTTTACTTACGTCTTCTATTAATCAACGTTCGTGGACCAACATCCTTTGCAAATTTGAAAACAGTAAATGGATTAGAGTGCCCAACTTATCGTGAGGCATGCCGTCGCTTACATTTGCTCGAGGACGATGCTCACTGGGATTCTACGCTCGCTGAATCGTCAATTATTGCACCGCCTCATCAGATTCTTACACTATTTGCGATAATCATAGCAACGTGTAGCCCATCGAACGCGATAATCAGAGCAACATGTAGCCCATCGAACCCACCTGAATTGTGGACAAATTACGCAGATTTTATGACGGAAGATATTTTGAATCGAATGCGTAGAACAACATCGAATCCGCATTTGCTAACAACACCAGAAATGCATAATGAAGCTCTCATAATGATCGAAGATATTTGCCTTACAATTGCAAACAAAGCGTTATCCCAATTAGGCATGCCATCGCCAAATCGGCAATTACAAGATGTATATAATCGAGATTTGCTGCGTGAACATGATTTCGATCGCAATGATTTAACTCAATTTGTTCTAATAAATGTTCCAAAGTTAAACGCACAACAAAAAGATGTTTACGACATTTTGATGCGAGCAATGGCAGACAAAAGTGGTGGAACGTATTTCTTAGATGCGCCTGGTGGCACTGGAAAAACTTTCCTTATTTCAATAATTTTGGGCACCATTCGTTCGCAAAATAAAATAGCATTGGCTCTCGCATCATCTGGAATCGCGGCGACGTTGTTGGACTGCGGCAGAACAGCACATTCTGCGCTCAAGTTGCCTTTGGACATGAACTTAAACGAAAATCCAACATGTGATATTACCAAAACGTCAGGAATGACCAAAGTGTTGCAACAATGTGAAATTGTAGTGTGGGGTGAATGTCCTATGGCCCACAAAAGATCATTGGAGGCAGTCAATCGTACAATGAAGGATATGAGAGGAAATCACCGAATCTTTGGTGCCGCCTTAATATTATTAACTGGTGATTTCCGGCAAACTTCGCCAGTAATTCCTCGATCCACCGCTGCTGATGAGCTTAATGCGTGTTTAAAGTCATCCACTCTGTGGAGATACATATGTGAGAACACTCATATTAACCACAAATGTGCGTGTTCAATTACATAATGATCCATCAGCCAATGAATTTTCAAAGCAGTTGTTGAAAATTGGAGATGGAAAAATGCCGATAGATAATGAAACTGGCTTAATAACGTTATCAACCAATTTTTGCAATGTAGTTCAATCAAAAGAAGAATTGATTCAAAAAGTTTTTCCAAATATTGTACAACAATACAAGACACATGTTTGGCTGAGCGAAAGAGCTACACTTAGGGACAAAAGTCTACATACACACCAGTAGTTAAATAGATTTTTTTCTGTTTGTTTTGTAAAACGCAGTAAATTTGGGAAAAGTAGTATAAAACATTTTATTAGACATTATTCAAAAACATAAAACAACAAAAACTTAAAATATTATTTCATTAAACACAAACAAAAAAAATACAAATGTAAATTGACTTCGAAAAAAGAGGGACAAAAGTCTACATACAGTATGCTAAAAGAGAGACAAAACTGACATACTTTTAATACAAATACAAATTTAGTACAGTGTTGTATTGCCTTCTGCATCTATAACGGCTTTCATCCTTCTTGGCATTGAATTGACCAATTTCTTGGTTGTTGATGGTTCGATCAGCGCCCACTCTTCTGTTATGGCTCTTTTCAATTCTGTTTTATTTTTTATACTTCTTTTATGAAGTCTACGTTTGATTTCATCCCATAGATGTTCTATGGGATTCATGTCCGGAGATTGAGGTGGGGTCCTTAGTTGTTTAGGCGTTTTGTAGAGTAGCCATTCCTGCACAATACGTGACATGTGCTTTGGGTCATTATCTTGCTGAAAGATAATTGACCCATTTAGCCCTAATTTTTGAACGATAGCACGGAGATTATTTTTTAAGATGTCTAAGAACAGATATTTATCCATTATAGACTCTATAAGCACTAAGTTGCCGACCTCACTCTCCGACATACATCCCCAAACCAGCACGTTTCCACCACCGTGTTTTATTGTCCCTACTAAATTTTGTTTTTCCAACGCCGTATTAGGTTTTCGCCAAACTCTTTGCTTGCCATCGTTAGCGTACAAGTTGAACTTACTTTCGTCGCTAAAAACAACTTTAGACCAATAATCACTGCCATATTTAACATGGTATTTTGGGAATTTAAGTCTTTTTTTTACGATTCGTTTCATTAATAAATCGTTTTTTTCTTGCGATCCTACTATTAAAACCGTTTTTTGTTAATATTCTACGGACTGTTTTTGGATTGCATGATTTGTTAGTTTCTTGTGTTTCATAAAATTAAGGAAAACGTGTTTATATTTCTGGTAACCGAAGAAACAAAATACCAGTGTTATTGTAGTAAAAATAAGGAAGACGGAAATTAATGAATGTCGGAATTTTAACTCTGGAACGGAATTGTATTTTTGAAACTCTAGAATTAGAAGCATTAGAACATTAAGCCAAGGAAGATCTATTACTGTAAGAGATAAAATTATTACAGATAACCTAGAAGATTGTTGCGTAAATATTAAATTAGAAGAAGCTAAGATAGATACTAAGATATTGAGTAAAATAAAAGTAAGAGACGCTGGAGAGCTAAATGAATTAGCCATAGTCATCCAGAATCAAAAACATTTTTGGGAACACGCTTTAGACCAAATACATGAAAAAACAAGAGGAATCTTAACTGGAGTTACTGGAACAATCCTACTGGCATTAGTATTATTCATCGCCTAAAAGTGTGGATGCAGCACAGGAGGGAAAGCAACCTTTACAATTTTTACTAAATGTTTTAACATCAATAGAAAACGAGAAAGAAGCAAAGCACCTAGCTTAAGAAGAGCATCTCCGACGACATCTGAAACCATTATGATGCAACGACACGAACCTAGTTTAAAGGTCAAATACCCATAAACTCTCTTAGGGAGGGAGGTGTTACGGATGCACCCCAAAAAGCACCTAACAACAAAGTCCACGTTCTCATAATTCACGTTCTCATCAAATTACTTAAAATTTCATCAGACATAAAGCCAGAATTGCGGCGTGTGCATTCGGCCTCCCGACACCTCTCCGGTCCAACGACCAGAAAACCAGAAACCCCGATGTTCAGTGAAGAAGAGTTGATCCTCGCGTCGAAAACACTACAAAACTGAAAGGGCCCTGGACCCGACGGCCACTCTACGATTGGAGAAACTGAAGAAGTGGTAAGGACCGTCCAATTGGCTCAACAGGGCAACCGCTATTCAAGGAAAATCGTATTGCTAGCAACTCTGGATGTGCGAAATGCGTTCAATTCACCCAGATGGAGCGATATGCTGAACGCCCTCGAAAGCACTTTTGATATTCCCGAATATCTCTTGCGGATGGTGAAGGACTATCTCAAGGACCGGAATAAAGGAGATTACTGCTGGAGCAGCGCAGGGATCAATCCTGGGACCCGATCTCTAGAACATCTCCTACGATGGCATCCTTCGTATGGAAATGCCCGAAGACACCTTCCTGGTAGGGTATGCAGATGATATCGCCGCGGTGATTACGGCAAGAGACACCGAGAGCGCGCAAAGAAAACTCAACCAGGTGATGAGGCGGATACACCTCTGGATGGAAGAATATGGCTTAGGTTTGGCCACATCAAAGACGAAGATAGTCCTTTTGACGAAGAAGAGGATTCCAACTATTGTGGACTTCCAAGTCGGGTCTGAGGTAATAACCAGCAATGAAGCGGTGAAGTGCCTAGCATCCCTAGGCCCTAAACACGAAGCTCACTTTCTGGCACCACATAAGATCTGCTTCGGAACGAGCAAAAGAAAGCTCCTGATGACAGCCACCCACGCCATTCTCCTGTATGGGTGCAAGAAATAGGCTGACGCACTAAGACAAGAGAAACACAGGAAACAAACGGCCGCAGTACAAAGGCGCGCGGCACTACGGGTTGCAAGTTCCTATCGAACGGTGTCGGAACCAGCCGTCCTCATAGTCGCGGGAGTGACCCCTATTGATCTTCTTGCAGCAGAGAGGAAGAACGTCTATGACAAAAAGGCGGAAATTGGAGTGAAAGCGGCAACCGAGGAGGCGAAGGAGCTCACCAAACAGAAATGGCAGGAGAGATGAAGCTCAGAAAGCAGAGGACGACGGACCGCGAGGCTGATCGGCAACATCGCTGAATGGACTGAACGGAAACACGGGGAAGTAAATTATTACGTCACCCAATTTCTTACCGGACACAGTTATTTCAACGCCTACCTCCACAGAGGATTCAAAATAGCGAGCCCGGCTTGCCAATATGGCGACTCAGAACTGGACGACGTAAACTACACGTTCTTCGAGTGCAAAAGATGGAAAGCTGAAAGGGGGTCGCTAGAATCTCTAATCGGCGTCATCGCCCTGGAAAACATAGTGACAAAAATGTCAATGAGTGACCAGAGCTGGAATCAAGAACGTTCCTTTATAGAAAAAGTGCTTAAAACAAAAAAGAGAGAGGAAGACCTAATATTCACCCTCACAAATATGAAAAAACCGGCACCGAAAGGGGAAAGAAAACGGTTCCGGTGTCAAGTTGAAAAAGGGTTAAAGGTGGTTGTCGCCCACCCGGTCTACGTCCCCAGAATAGAACACCAATTGTGCGCTTGCACGCTTTGCGAGTTTATTCTCTATTTGATAGTGAACAATATATATATATTAGCGGCATTATAGTCGTAAACTTATAACAAATAGTACTTACTTTTCGGTGACTCTTGTGGCTGCGTCCGGGCTCGGCGACTGTTGGATTCGGTCTGAACTATTTCGCCATCAAAATGGCCGCGAGGGACAAATGTCAGATTATTATTATGGGCGCGTTCACCAACCTCGAGCGCAACCACATAAGCCACCGATTACATTCGATTACATTCAATACTCTTTTTAACACTCCACCGCCCGTGAGGCGACCGAGTCCAGATCGGAAACCTCACCAACTTCCAGTATTGCCAATTTTACCGCCGGCCGCCGCAGAGTACCCGAAGTCGTTTGAACCTCAGCCGAACGAACCTGTCCATCGGGTCCTGGATACACGTTCGTTATTCTGCCTTTTACCCATTTACTTCGCGGAACGTCGACGTCGCAAACAAGGACTAGATCCCCAATTCGCAATGGCTTCACTTTTTCGAACCATTTGCATCTCTTAGTAAGAACGGGCAGATACTCGACTACCCATCTTTTCCAGAAGCGGTCTTTAAGCTGCTGGGACACTCGCCATTGCTTCCTTAGACACAGAGCCTTTCCATCGATTGGACACGGTGTCTGTGTAGAATTCGGCCCACCCATGATGAAGTGGTTCGGCGTAAGCGGCTCCTCCTCCTCCGTAGACACAGGCAAATGAGTTAGGGGTCGGCTGTTAACGATATTTTCGGCTTCTATAAGCGCGCTCTGCAATGTCTCTATTCTTGGTGATATTTCCGAAAGCATTCGAGAGAGGACGCGCTTTATAGACTGAACTAAGCGCTCCCAACAACCTCCTGCATGTGGATTTACGGGGCAATTAAACATCCACTCGATCCCCTTCAGAGACAGCTCTGCCTTTACGGTCTCGTTGTCGAAGATCCTGTTGGTCATAATCTTCTTTTTGGCACCGACGAAGTTGGTTCCGTTATCGCTCCTAATGCGAAGTGGAACTCCTCTTCTATTGACAAAGTTCCGAATGCAGAGAATACATGCGTCTGACGACAGATCTGCCGCTATCTCGAGGTGTACAGCTCTGATGGTCAGACAGGTAAATAGGGCGATCCACCTTTTCTCAATTCGGCGGCCCACGGTGACTGTAACGGGCCCAAAATAATCCAGTCCGCAATATGTGAACGGTCTGACGTTTGGAGTAAGGCGATCAACAGGTAGTTGTCCCATAAGTGGCTCCGATGGCTTGGCATTTCGAATATGACAGAGGTGGCATTGGTTTCTTACCCTCTTTACTGCGAATATTAGTCCCAGTACCCAAAATCGTTGGCGAATCTCGTTTACTACCGTATCGTCGTTTTGATGTCCACAACGTCGATGAAAATGGTCGATGATCAGGTCCGTTACTCTGTGGTTTTTCGGAAGTATGATAGGACGTCTAGTCTCAAGTGGTATCGTCGTAGCTGCATCTATTCGACCTGACACGCGAATGAGATCCTGATCGTCGAGGTATGGTGAAAGCTTACAAATTTGACTGTCTCTCATGACGGACGATTCTTTGCGCAGCCTAGCGATGTCGGGGCTGAAGGCATCCTTTTGCGCTTGGCGGCATATCAAACGTTCTGCATTCCGAAGCTCGAATACGGTGAGTTCGTCTCGTTCTTTCGTCTTTCTCTGGCAGATGCCGACGAAACGTAGCACCCATGCAATTGTCCTTTGAAGCCTTGAGTATTTGGCAAACCTTGTTGCGTCGAACAGAGTGCCCTTCGCAACGTCACCATATAGCACATATCTTGGTTTGAGTTCATCTTGGCACTCATGTGTGGAAATGTCATCAGGAAATCTTGGCCATTCCGCTTCAGCCAACTCCAGAAAAGTAGGCCCTTTCACCCATTTATTATCTGCTTGGAATTGAGGCGGATATTTCGCTCTAGTGGCCTCGTCGGCTGGATTTTGCTTCGACGGAACCCATCGCCACTGGTTAACTCGAGAGCTCTCCAATATCTCGGCAATTCTGAAGCCCACGAATTCTTTGTGTCGGCGGGGGTCTGATCGAAGCCAGTGAAGTACTGTTTTGGAGTGACTCCAGAACACTCGTTCGGCAAACGACAACTTGTGACAATCGATGATGGAATTACAAAGCCTTACGCCAATGATAGCAGCTGACAGCTCAAGACGAGGAATAGATAAGAGTTTTCTCGGGCTCCCTCTCGTTTTTCCACAAACGAAGGAAATGTAAACTCTTCCATTATGCTTAATCCTCATGTATGTGACTGCGCTAAAGGCTTCTTCGCTGGCGTCGACGAAGGTATGCAAGTCTATTCGGTCCGCACATGATAGATATCTATTATGACATCTGGGAATCCGTAGCTTAGTCAACTTCTGTAGCTCCACCTTCTATTGCTTCCACCTCTCGAACGATTCGTTGGGAATTGCCTCATCCCATCCAGTTCCATAACACCAGATCGACCGAAGCAACAATTTTAGATAAAGCGTAAAGTTAGCAATCATACCAAAGGGGTCGAATGTCGACATTGTGATGCTAAGGAATTCTCTTTTCGTTGGGCATCTATCGTCTTCCATGATGGCTTGCCTGACTCGTGGAAATTTAAGTTGAAAGAAGAATATGTCATCCGTACTGTCCCAACACATGCCGAGAACCTTTTCCATTGCCGGCAATGCTTCAATATTCATGTCGATTGTGCGTCCTGAGCGGTCGACATCAGATTCCTCAACTCAAATCCACCACTTCGATGAATCGCTACCACAGCCTTCGAGGCTTTAATGGCCTCTGAGGTATTACCAAAACTATCAACAAAATCGTCCACGTAGTGATTATCAACAATGGCTTCGACTGCTCGCGGCTCTTCGAGTGAGAATCTTGAGGCATTATGGTTCTTGACAAAGTTGGCTATACAAGGCGAACAGCTAGCTCCAAAGGTCATGGCTTCCATTACGTACTTTTCGATTGGTTTGTCAGCGCTATCTCGCCAGAGAAAGCGTTGCGAGTGTTGGTCCTCTGGCCGGATTACTACCTGATGGAACATCTCCTTGATGTCCCCTATAACTCCTATGGACCGCAGTCTAAAGTTGAATAAGACCGCTACTAGAGGCCTGTAATCATCAGGTCCCTTCAAAAGAAAGGAATTCAAGGAGATACCGCTTATCTCTGCAGCAGCGTCGAACACCAGACGAGTCTTCCCTGGTTTATTTGGGTTCTTAACCCCAAAGTGTGGGAGGTACCAAGTTTTTGAATTGTCTTCCAGAGCCTCTTCGGCGCTGAGCTTCCTCGCATAACCTTTCTCGACGTAATTGGCTATTGTCTTCTTGTAGGTAGCAGCAAACTCTGGATCCTTATGCATCTGTGTTTCGAGGCTGAGAAGTCTTCTTTTAGCCAATTGGTAGTTTTTTGGTAGCACGGGATTGTTCTCCTTCCATAGTAGACCCGCACAGTATCGCTCTCCTAGTCGTACGGTTGTAGTCGTTAAGATCTGTAGGGCTCTCTTGTCAGCTTCGGATGTCAACTTCTGCTTCGGTTTCTTAACACCAAAGTTTTCAATTCGGAAGTAATCATCAACAATGGTATCTACTCGATGATCTTCTTCGATTGACTGACGGCTGAATAGAACGACATCTTCATCAAGGTCAGCTGCAAGTGTTGTCTTTCCATAAACGACCCAACCGAGCTTCGTTCTTACTACTATTGGTCCATCTCCATCCAATCTGATGGTGTCTAACGGTGCTCCAAAATGCCCGTTGTCAAGTCCGATAAGAATCTCTGGTTTCGCATTAACATAGTCGGCAAGAGGAATTCCAGAACTATTTAGTGACTTGACCCCCGAGGCAGCAAAAGTCTGAGTGGGCAAACACAAATCCTCCACTGTCTGTACATTACACATCCGGTAATGCTTAGCATCATTCTGATCGTCGCTTATGAGAAAGTCAACAGTGAACGATTTCTTTGCGAGAGTCTCCCGTCCCAGCCATTGCAGGTTCAAGTCCTTGGGTCTTCCTTCGAGTCGTAAACGCTTAGCCAAATCATCACTCATGTTGGTTACGGATGAGCCTTCGTCGTATAAAGCATACGTCCGTAGTTCCGTTTTTCCATTAAAGACTCTAACTGGCAGGACCCGGAAAAGAATCTTCGATGCTCCATCAACGTTGCAATTTAAAATCGGTCGTTGAACCTCTACGGTTTTGTTGCTGACATTGGCCGATGTTGATTGGTTCGCTACCTCCATTCCGTGAAGTGATCGATGATGCATCTTACTGCAGTTTTCGACTCCGCATGTCTTTCGAGTTCTGCAAACGTTTATGCTGTGACCACGCTTCAAACAGCCAAAACAAAGTCGATTCCGCTTCACGAGTCTTAAAGCTTTTGCACTCAACGACTGGATGCTGTTCTGCTTTGCAGTACCGACATTTGGCAGGCGTTGAGTTGGTTGGAGGTGAACTTCCGTTTGTATGCAGGATGCTTTTTGGTTTCGGTCTATGTTCCGCTCCACCCGGAGTGGACGAAGATACTGAAGTTGCAGAGACAATGCAGATAAAACGTGCAATTCTGCTCAACCAGTCGTTAAAATGCTTGACGGTTGCATATGGCTGGATGCACACACACGTCTAGGCCCATTCCAATTTCTTGCTCATTGGTAGCTTCCCAACGAGTTCATCTAAAAACGCAGGATTCGCTAAATGCTGATGCATGCCACTCGCTTCCAGGAACACCGTTAAATTCTGTACCTTAGTAGCGAATGGTATAATGAGCTCCAGTTTGTGCTCTGGAATCGCTGCAGTTTCCCTCGCCTTCGTCAGCTGGCTCTGGACAAGGCATTCAGGACGTCCGAAACGGAATTCTAATGTTGTCATTACTTGGTCGACATTGTCGGGACGTATCAGTAAAGATTCGACGACATCTCTCGCTTCACCCTTGATACACTTCTCTAGCCGAAACAGACTTATACGACAATTTCGAACGTTGGTAGGAGATAGCATGTATGTTAACGATCTGTCGTGCTCCATTTGACAGTTCGGGTTTGTTTACAATGGAATGCCCTTTGGTTTCGCAAGTTTATTTTATTTTATTTGATTAATGTGCATTAAGGTGTTTTTTAATCATTTTGGTGGGAACCAACATGCTCCCGCCCCTATTATAATGTTCTTTCGTGTGTCGGCGGTTCCCATGATGTATTTGTTTACCTTTGGTGTCATCTTGGTGTTGAATGTGATGGATCTATTCGTCTCCCCTGGGTTCCTCGTTCGTTCATGTGCGTTGAAAAAGGATTAAAATTAAAAAAGTGCATTAGTTTTAATTCTAATATTGTGTTCCCTAATAAATATTTAGTTATAGGCAGTGCTGAATGGACACTGTACTCATAGCTCTGCAAAATTTGAAGACTTGAGGACCATTTAAAATTGACAGGGTTAGTTGAACACATCAAGCTGGGTTTATTATTGCTATTTTAGTTTAAATAAGTTATGTTTATTTTAGAATTTTTTTTCTTAAGTTCATTGGATCATAAGACCTTTCATAGTTCATAGGTAATATTAAGTCTTTCGCGCAATGTTCATAGTTTATAGTTAATATTAAGTCTTTCGCGCACCTTCGTTTCTTCGTTTGTTTATATATCGTTCGGCGAATTGTGAACCGGCAAGGGGGAAATTTTTGCTATCGGACGTTTTACGATCGAGTGTTTTGTTTTTATGGTCATCACGCACGTCAGACCATCTGAACCGGAGTGCAGTTCTAGCACGCGAGCTAGTAACCACAACGATGGGGGAAGATTGTCCTCCTTGACAATGACGATGTCTCCAACCTTAATGTTTGGCTGCTGCCGAAGCCATTTTGGACGCTGTTGAAAACGGTGGAGGTAGGTGGTATTCCACCGCTTCCAAAAATCCTGAGTCAGGCGTTGCAGATATCTCCATCTGTCTAATCTGTTCACGTTCTTGTCGTAAAGATTTCTCTCAGGTGGAGTGTTGAGTGCTGCTCCAATGAGAAAGTGTCCTGGGGTCAGGACTGTTAGATCATCGGGGTCTGAATTCATTGGGCAGAGAGGCCTTGAATTGAGATATGCCTCGATCTGAGCTAGGAGTGTAGCATACTCCTCGAATGTTAGCTTAGAAGCACCGATGGTTCTCTTAAGATGTTGCTTCATCGATTTGACCCCTGCCTCCCAAAGACCTCCAAAATGTGGTGCTGAAGGAGGGTTGAAGTGTCACTTAGTGTTCTGAGGGGCAAGAGCATCTGAAACTTCTGATGACCATTCAACCGAGATAACTTTGCTGTCCTTGATGAATTCATTGCTTGCTCCTTTAAAATTAGTGCCACAATCGCTGAAAAGGTTGGCACATGTTCCTCTTCTGGCAGCAAATCTCTTGTATGCTGCAATGAAGCCTGCTGAGCTGAGATCGCTAACTAATTCGATTTGTATTGCCTTTGTAGAACGGCAGACAAATACAACTATATACCCCTTTGTTATTCGGTTGCATCTGCCCTTCCACATTTTTATGTCTACTGGCCCCGCATAATCGACCCCAGTGTTGGTAAATGGGCGCCGTGGCGTAAGTGGTTAGTGTGTCGGATCACTACGCATGAGGTTCCAAGTTCGAATCCCAGAAAACACCAAAAAGTTTTTTCACGGTCCCACCTCTCGCGAGCGTCTGACAAACATCCGAGAGTATTGTCGTCACGAAAAAGCTTCTCAAATCGCCGTTCGGATTCGGTATTAAACTGTAGGTCCCTTCCATTCGTGTGAAAAATATAACGCACACAACATGAGTGGTTGCGAGAAGCTAGGCCCTGGCACTTTAAAGAGCTGTTGCGCCAAATATTTGTATTTGTATTTGTTGGTAAATGGCCTTGAGATGATGACCCGTTCTACTGGAAGGCTGCCCATTAATTGCTTTTGCATTTTGGCATTATGGCGATGGCATCGGACACACTTGTGGATAATTGCTTTTACCAATCTTTTCAGATTTGTGATCCAATAGTTGTTTCGAAGCTCAGCCATGATTAACTGTTGCGAGTAGTTTTGAAAGCCTGTGCGAATCCTTTAGAATTAAAGGAGACTGAAGGGAAGTGGCGAATTTATCAAGCGACCTCCTACGCGCAGACGTTCGTCTGAGTCCAAAAAGAGATTCAAGCTGAGAATTCCACTTTCCTTAGATATGGGTTTTTTCTCCCTTAACGCCTTGATTTCCTCCCCAAATAATTCGTTTTGTACAATTTTGATGAGCTGATTATGAGCTGACATCAGTTCATCAGCTGTGAGTGGATGTTTGTCACATAGGGTTCGTTTTTCCTTGTGTTTTACGTTTTCGATATAACGTTTGCATATAGCTATGCTACGAACAAGCCGTTTAAGGATAGAAAATTTCTCGAATAATGCATTGCTGATGATGGTGCATTGAGAAAAACCATTTAAATATGTGTGTAGGTTGTTTGTTACAAAAGTTTTACCCGGGTTCATATCCATCGATTTTCTTTTAGTCTCTAAATCTGTTTCAATTAAGACAGCAGCTGGTAACTCCTTTAAAGAGAAGTTTTGGAGGAAGGGTGGGCCAGACCACCACATTTGATTGTTGATAAGATCCTCGGGGGACACTCCGCGTAAGCCAAGATCTGCGGGGTTTTCCTTGGAGGCCACGTGTCGCCAGATACCTGGACTAGTAAAATTGTGTATTTCCGTAACTCGATTAGCCACAAAGGTGGTACGTATTGATAGGTTCCCCTTAATCCACGCTAGTGTTACCATTGAATCCGACCATGCGAAGACTTCATAGTCTCCAAATTGCATAGCCCTTGAAACGCGATGCAACAGTTTTGCTAAGAGAAGTGCAGCACAGAGTTCTAGTCGTGGCAGGGACACACATTTGACGGGAACTGGACCTACTCTCGTCTTCGAAGCTACTAAGTGGAGTCTTTCTCGACCATTTTTGACAATTCGGGCATGTATAACGGTTGCATAAGCCTTCTCAGATGCATCGCTAAATCCATGTAACTGCACTTGAGCACACTTCTCAAATTCTAGCCACCGAGGGATTTCGATGCGTTGTAGTTTTAGCAATCCACAGCGCAAGTCTAACCAGGGTGTTTGAGATCATGAGGAATTGGTGAATCCCAGGACAATTCCCGAAGCCAAAGTTGTTGCAGAATTAGTTTTGCCCTGATAACACGTGGAGACACCCACCCTCGAAGATCAAAAAGACGGGCTATGTCTGCTAATATTGATCTTTTCGTGTGTGTTGACACGTCAGGTAAGGTTATTTTAAATTTAAAGATATCTTTTGCTGGATGCCATTGAATTCCAAGTGTTTTTATGACATTTGGAGAATCGAAATTAAATGGTAGATTAACTTTTGGATGTCTGATGTAGGTTTGATGAAAATAGCCGATACGGGAAACGTCCGATTTCTGTTATATGAAAGCCAGATTCTCAACAAACCAATCACGTCCAAGATGAAATAATTATATAATTTATTTAAGAATAAAAAGGAGGAAAATTCACAAATTAGAAAGGGGTAGGTAGATATTTTAAATTACAAACTTAGATTATTAGGTAAGGTTGATTTACGTAAGTCGAGTGCTCAGAGTCGCAGCACTGCCAAAAGCACGTCCAGTCGTCGGGAGTCGCAAGTAGAGAAGAGAGAGATTTCCTCGTTGTCACCATCCAGGAAAAGATCTTGACCGGAAAATCTTCGATGCCAAAACTGAGCTGCAAGCCAATGAGAAAAACATGAGGCGTCGCGTTGCCAATGGTTGCGGGTTGTGATAAACACCCACAGTACTCCCCCTCCAGCGCCAGTGATACACCCACTTATGCTATTCGGAAGGTCACCCTTCTTCCGGACCGTGTCACGTACTGCTTCTTCTCTCGTGTGATGACATCGGGCTCCTGTGTCTGTTTAGCTCCTGATTCCGGCATCGCATCCATCACTTGACTGAAATTATAAGCAGGCTTTAATCGGTCTATTGATACATTTACCTTTTTTCCATTTATGTCGATTCGAAAGTATTTCGACTCCCTGCGCGATACGGGATATGGTCCATCATAAGCTGGCGTTAATGGTTTCCGTACTGTATCGTTACGGACGAAGACATGTGTGCATGCACTTAAATCGCCGGGTATGTATATACTTCTTTCACTGTGGTGGGTGATCGGTGCTGATTTTAGTACGCCCATTGTTCGACGGAGTTGTTTTACGAATACATGTGCACTGATGTCATCTTTAGTTGGATTGAAAAAGTCGCCAGGTATTCTCAAGGTCGTTCCGTAAAGAAGCTCCGCTGTTGTTGCATTGAGGTCCATTTTCACCGTTGTGCGTAGACCAAGCAATACTGTCGGCAGTACGTCTGTCCACTGATCGGTCGTGTGGCACTTGATTGTAGCCTTAAGGGAACGATGATACCTCTCTATGATACCATTAGATTCGGGGTGGTACGCTGTCGTTCGCAAATGCTTAATGCCCAGTAAACACATCAATTGTTTGAAAAGGTCGCTTTCAAACTGTCGTCCTTGATCGGTTGTTATCCGAAGGGGCACGCCGTATCTCAAAATCCATCCTTCATACAAGGCCCTTGCTACGGTTTCAGCAGTGATATCACGAATTGGTATTGCTTCTATCCATCTTGAAAAGCGATCAACGCAAGTGAGAATGTAACGACACTCTCGTGACGGCGGTAGTGGACCAACAAGATCGATGTTAAGGTGCTCAAATCGGGAGTCGATCGAGGGGTATGTATACGTAGGAGATCGGGTGTGCTTCCAGACTTTAACTCGCTGACATGGTATGCAGTTTCTTGCCCATTCCTGACAGTCCTTGCGAATTGATGGCCAGACAAAGCGGTCCGTTGCTAGCCTAACTGTTGGTCGAACACCGGGATGTGCCAGATTGTGCACACTGTTAAAAGCCAATCGACGAAATGGCTTTGTGATGAACGGTCGAATCTTAGGTTTTGTTGCGTCGCAGTAAATAGAAAGATTGGCGTCTGAAAGAACGGGAAACTTTTTTAATTTTAACGAATGTGACGTACCTTTCTGCCCCAATTGTGAAAGCTCTTCATCTCTCTTGTGATCCTCAGCCAATTTCTCATAGTCAATCGTATCAAGGGATGCAATTTCGGCGATTCGTGAAAGCGTATCAGCGATGACGTTTTTGTTCCCTTCGATGTGCCTTATGTCGGTGGTAAATTGGCTGATGTAGTCAAGATGACGAAGCTGTCTTGGCGTCGCCTTCTCGAGAGTTTTGCTTGAAAGCAAACGTTAGCGGTTTTTGTTCGGTGTAGATGCAAAATACTTGGCCCTCCAGCATGTGCCGAAAGTGCTTCACTGACAAGTAAGCACTAAGCGGCTCCCTGTCATACACACTGTACTTTGTTTCCGCCGATGTGAGCTTTTTCGAAAAGAATCCGAGTGGCTCCCATGCGCCATTGTTGAGTTGATGCAATGCTCCTCATACGGCTACATTGGATGCATCGACCATGAGTGCGAGTTGAGCATTGGGTATTGGGTGCGCGAGCAAGGCAGCATCAGCGAGAGCGTTTTTGCACTTCTGGAAACTGCATTCGGCTTCTGGTGACCACTCAATCAACCTGGTGTCTTTTTTAATATTGCCTTTTGGAATCACGAGCTGGAGAATGGCTTGGTCATCCACAGCGTTTTTAAGGAAGCGTTTGTAAAAATTTATAGAATTTAGAAATCGTCTCAACTCACATACCTTTGTTGGTTTCGGGAATTCTAATATAGCATTGACTTTCTCCTTCGGTGGCTTTATCCCCTGAGCGTTAACGGTATGTCCAAGGAAACGAACTTCCGACTGGCCAAACTGGCATTTCTCAACATTGATGACAAGGCCATACTCACGCAAGCGTTCGAATACCAATCGTAAATGTTCCTGGTGCTGAGCTTCGTTGTCGGAGTACACGAGAATGTCATCAATATACGCGAATGCAAAGTCGAAGTCGCGCAGGATAAAGTCCATAAAACGCTGAAACGTTTGGCTAGCGTTTTTGAGACCAAACGTCATAAAGAGGTACTCAAACAAAAAAAGGTGTTATTATCGCTGTTTTTGGAACTTCACCTGGGTTCATCGGTATTTGGTGGTATGCCTTTTTAAGGTCCAATGTTGAAAAAATTGTTTTACCTGAGAGAGAGTGTGAAAAATCCTGAATATGTCGCACAGGGTACCGGTCTGGTTCCGATACGGAATTCAAGCCACGATAGTCCCCACATACTCTCATCTCCCCGTTCGGTTTTGGTACCATGTGGAGCGGACTGGACCAAGGACTATTTGAACGTCGACATACGCCTTGATCCACCAAACGCTGAAATTCTTCCTTCGCGATTTTATATTTTTCTGGCTTCAATCGGCGATAACGTGAATGTATTGGTGGGCCTGTGGTCACGATATGATGCAGAACACTGTTGTTTATCGATTTCTTCGGGAGTGATGGGTGCGTAATGTCTTGATATTCCATCAACAACTCACGAAAAGGCACTTCGCTACTTATATTGGTGATTTGCGTGGATGGCCCACACGAAATAGAGCCAATGCGGGATAAACACATTTCTTGATCTACTAGGCGTCGTTTCTGTAAATCCACTAAAATACCTAAATGTTTAAGAAAATCTGCTCCAATTATGGGTCGCGAAACTTCAGCGATGACAAAAGTTCACTTAAATGCACGCCGCAATCCCAAATCCAATGTTATACTTTCTGTGCCGAACGTAGGAATTCGCGAGTTGTTTGCTGCATAGAGAGTCGAATTATCACCGGTAGAATACTTCTTGTGGGCACGAGTAACTGGAATCACGGAGATGTCCGCGCCGGTGTCTATTAAGTAAGTATATTTGTTTCGTCCATCGCGGATAAAAAGGCGACAATTACTAAGGCCAGCGTCTGTCGCCGCTAACGACTGGCCCTTTAGTTTGACGATTTGTGAATACAGGGGGCCCAACAATTGTTCGCCTTAAGTCCAAAAGTTCGATGGTACCAACATTCTACATTACTGTCGTCTTCACTAGTGGGTGGCTGCCTATTGTTTTTGTGTTGACTGCGGTTGCGGTAATGCGATGAAGATGGAACATGAGAATGAGATCGACTGCGTGTGTCTGTATGTGGCCGAAAAAATTGTGCTCTTAGCTCAGCAACACTACGTGTAAGGTCTGAAATTTGCCGTTCGATGCTGCTATTTACGAGTGTTGGCTCTCCAACGTGTTGTTTTTTGCTTTCGTGTCGATTAATTAAAGAAACTTGTGGTACTTCGTTGACCTCTGCAATTTTATCGGCAAGATCAGCAAGTTTAGATAAGCTCTCTGTACTAACGGAAATAATGGAGCGCATGTTGGAAGGCAATCGCTGCATCCAGAGCGATTTAAGCAATTTGTCATCCATTTTTGAATCGGCGAGGTGGCGCATTTCACGAAGCAGTTGAGATAGCATTTTATCTCCGAGCTCGATTTCCTGAAGCAACCTCCTCAGTCTCTGATGTTCGGAATCGGTGAAGCGCTCGATGAGCTTACTTTTGAGGGTTTCGTAGAGATTTTCATTGGGAAGATTAAGTAATATGTCGCTGACTTCGCTTAAAATATTGCTCTCTATCGCTGCAACACGTATGAAATTTTCTTGCATCTGAGTTGATTCGTGCTTCGTAAAATTGTGATTCGACCTGGACGAACCATAGCTCAGGTTTTTCTCTCCAAAATGGGGTAATTTTTGTACTCACATTCAGCTTCGCTATTTCTTGTTCTCTGGGATGGGGTGATGGTGGTTTGTCACCTGGATTCCCATCACTGGTCGATGCTCCCGTCATTTCGTCGCCGATGCCTCGATTTTTACAGCCTTTCCGTCCGTTTTGTATTGTGTAATATTTGGCGTGATCAAGGCATGTGCTTTTGCTCGTTTTTATGCCCGATCACGTCGGGGTCACCACTTTGGATGTCTGAGGTAGGTTTGATGAAAATAGCCGATACGGGAAACATCC
Organism: Brachypalpus laphriformis; assembly: GCA_945910035.1. Classification (NCBI taxonomy): domain Eukaryota; kingdom Metazoa; phylum Arthropoda; class Insecta; order Diptera; family Syrphidae; genus Brachypalpus; species Brachypalpus laphriformis. The sequence continues at coordinate 58,895,190 of OX246755.1, forward strand.
GATTTCTGTTATATGAAAGCCAGATTCTCAACAAACCAATCACGTCCAAGATGAAATAATTATATAATTTATTTAAGAATAAAAAGGAGGAAAATTCACAAATTAGAAAGGGGTAGGTAGATATTTTAAATTACAAACTTAGATTATTAGGTTAGGTTGATTTACCTTTTGTTTTCAGGGAACTGTTTTAAAATTTTGGGCGAATTGCTCGCCCACTTGCGCAGAGGTTATCCAGCTGATCCTAGAACGGCTATAACATCTCTCTGTAAGTTAATGGCATCGGGTTCGTTATCCGATCCATATAGTAGGTCATCCACATAGAACCCTTCGGTTAGGACTTTCGATACCTGAGGATGGACATGCTCAACATCCATGGCAAGCTGATGCAAGGTGCGCACTGCTAAGTAAGGTGCTGAAGCTGTGCCAAAAATGACTGTGTTCAGGGTAAAGGTTTTAATGGGTTCATTGTTTGATGCTTTCAACAAGATAAGTTCATATGGAGTGTCTTCTGAGACCATCCATATTTGCGTATACATCTTCATAACGTCTGCTTAGTATACAACAAAAAAAAACAAAAAAAAACAAATATTTGGCGCAACAGCTCTTTAAAGTGCCAGGGCCTAGCTTCTCGCAACCACTCATGTTGTGTGCGTTATATTTTTCACACGAATGGAAGGGACCTACAGTTTTAATGCCGAATCCGAACGACGATTTGAGAAGCTTCTTCTTGACAGCAATACTCTCGGATGTTTGTCAGACGCTCGCGAGAGGTGGGACCGTGAAAAAACTTTTTGGTATTTTCTGGGATTCGAACTTGGAACCTCATGCGTAGTGATCCGACACACTAACCACTTACGCCACGGCGCCCACTGTCTGCTTAGTATGCTACCTTGAATTTTCTCCATTTCGCTATAAGGTCGATGATGTCAGGCTGTAATCTTGGCCCTACCATTAAGTGATCGTTTAACGACGTTCCGTCTGACGTTTTACAAGAAGCGTCGAAGACCACTCGAAGTTTGTTGTGCTGCTCGATTCTTTGATAACAGCATGATGTGGTAGGAAATAGTGGTTCCCTGTCGGCAGTTGTGCGCTGGCGGTGATTTTCTTCATATGGACAAGTGTTAAACATTCATTTATACAATTGGTGTATGCTTCGTGCAATTTCCTGTTGGATGCGAGTAGTCTCTCAGTCTGAAAAAAATTTTGCCATCGCTTGGCTTTTAGAATTCCCGAGGTTTGGGCGGTGATCATCCTTAAAGGGAAGGCGGACCTCATACCTGCCATCACTGCTTTGCTGAACCGTTTTCATATAAAACTGCTGGCATTTTTCTTCTTCCTGTGTGAACCTTCCATCATCTAAGTTCTCCTCTACTTCCCAGAACTTCTTGAGTTGCTCATCCAGTGAGTTAAAGTGGGTTTGCACTCTTAAACCTTTGCAGTTTGGGATAGTGGTAGTAGTTCCTGTGAGAATCCACCCCAATCATATCATCTGCGCTACTGGAGAACCCATTTTACCTTTTATTAATCCTTCTAAAATAATAATTGCATACACGTCGGCACCTATCAAGAGATCGTTCTTCCCTGGGATGTTAAAAGAAGGATCTGCCAACGCTAAATTTGCGAGATGACTCCACTTGTCTCCTTGTATTTCTTGTGCTGGCAACATAGATGTAAGTTTAGAAAATAGAAACGCCCTAACATCGAGACTGAATGATGAATTGGTCAGTGAAAATATGATGAAACCAACTTGATAATGGGCTGTACCAGTGCAAGTTTGTCCTAAGCCTGTGACATTTGCTAATGTCTTTTGCTTTCTAGTTTAAGTAGTTGTGTGGCATTTTCTGTTATGAATGCAGCTTCCGATCCAGGGTCTATTAATGCCCTTAGGATATGATGAGTCCCACTGGAAGCGGAAACCTTTACTAAGGCGGTGGCCAATAAGGCCTTGGATTGCATTTGGTTGAAATGCTACCTAAAAAATACATTTTGCGAGGTTGTAGGGCCATTGGTTTCCCTATGGGAGTCATTTTGCGGAATTTGATGATTCGCATTTTTAGTTAAGTGGCTTTGTGGATTATACTGAGTATTATTTTTGTGACTCTGTGATTCGATGTGTAACATTGTATGGTGTTTGAGACCGCATTTATAGCATCGGTTATTGCTACTGCAAGTTGACGCGTGGTGATCATAACCAAGACAATTGGAATACACGGCATTCTTCCTAATGGTTTCAGATCGTGTCTTAACATACGTGTTTAAAAATTGTTTGCAATGTCGAATACCATGAGAGGCCTTGCACAACCGACAGAGACATTTTTTTGTTTACTGCCTGCGAATTGAGATGAAAAGCTCTTGCTGTGGGCTTTCGAAAAGGGTTTGACGGTGAAGATTGTTTTGAGCCTTTGTTCAACTCTACCATATTTTCTAAAGAGCTAAAACGACCCTCGATAAACGACAAAAATTTTTTCCATTCTGGTAAAACCTTAGAATTACCTACCATGTATCTACTGCAATTTTTAGATTAGAGAGTGCATGGAAACATTCTGCACCCGTATCATGTAACGCCTTTAAAGACGCGGCGGATTCGTGTGTGAGTTTCTCCTGTTCTATTAAAACTCGTAATTGTGTGTTGACCACTTTTCGTTTGTTTTCGAATCTTTCAGTCAAGATTTCACATGCAGATTTGTAATTTTTTCCGTCGAAAGGTAAATGCTGAATTAGTCGCGCCGCTTCTCCGGACACAGAATTTTTCAGATACTGAAGGTTCTGAACATCAGATAGATCTGAATTTTGATCTATCAAGTTCTCAAAGAGATTGTGAAACTCACACCACTCTTCGAATTTACCCGTAAACGTTTTTATTTGTATTCGCGAAAGTCAAATATTAGACGCGGAAGATTTCGATTCATTTAAATGTGATATATTTAAGGAAGGACGACCTTCCTTACATTTGTCGAGCTCATCACTCATGAGTCCAATACATTTAAAATAAATTTGTTTAATTTTTGAGAATGTTTCGTCTTTGAAATATTTAACCCTAAGCTCATCGCCATCAGCTTTAAGAATTAAACGGTATTGAGATTTCGCCAGTTTGTATAAATCTTCCATATCGACTAAGCACGCCTTCACAAAACCCCTTGACTTTCGCGCCGCGGTTGAGTTTTCATATATTGCAAAATCCGTTTGCATTTCTTTAAGAAGTGTATTTTGGTTTTCGATCAACTTCACTAATTTAGAAATTTTATATAGATCTTATTTTTCTTAACACGCACTTGTATTAATTTTATTGAAATATATATAATGCAATTTGTTGTAAAATATTAAATTTTTATTTATCGTTTTAAAATAAAAGGTGGAAAATAAATCGAAATTCCTACCTTTAGCTAAACTTGGTGAGTTAGAATTCCTTTGGTGAGGAAAGTGCTGGATGTCGGTATCTTCGTTGCTGTCCATTGCTACCCGTTGTAACTTCTACTTGAAGTCCGTTGCATCCCGTTGAAGGAGGATTTCTTCCACAAGATTTGAGGATGTGCACAGCTTCTTCTCCGTTAGGTTGATGAAGGTTGATGACCGTTGTTGCGGATGGAATCTGCTTGGTGATACTGCTCGACGTCCGTTGTTGCGGATGAAATCCGCAAGGTGATACCACTTGGTGTCCGTTTCGTACGGAAAAAAAATGTTTTATCCGCTTTTTGAATTTGCGGCTTCTTAGTGACACTAGGATTTGATGACGGCTCAAATGCAGATATAATTTTATAAAAACTTGTGTATGACTTTGCGCTTCAAATTTCACTATTTCTAATCTTAATTCATTTTTCGTTTTTTGGTTCTTTAATGGATCGAAGGACCTTGTTCGGAATGGCTTCCCGAAAATAATTTAAAGTTAAAAAGACTTCTTTACTGCCACACTCGATATAAGAAAAAACTCAAGTACCTTTTGTACGTTATAAATTACTCTTTATTCAATACCAAACTTGCTGACTGACTGTAGCTAAGTAACGACATTAATGTAACGGCTATAATGTAAGCTCGGTTCTAACAGCTGTTCAATGTACATGAGGTTGATGACCCCTTAGATATATAAAGATTTACAACAGAAATGTAGGTATGAGTGTTTAAGATCTCATTACTTTAAATACATTGATATAAATATTATTAATGCCCCATAATGAATATTGCTAGTTAGAATGGAATAGACATAGTCTTTTGTGGAGCTTTTAGATACATGCTTTCTCCTTCATCAAGTCGGCGATCATAAAATTCTTACAAGAGTAAGCGACAGACCCCTTTATCCCACTCAGACCTTGAGTTTCGGAAAATTCTTTCTTATCTCGTATCTAGGCAAAATAAGGAATAACTGTGCAAAATTTCAAGTACCTCCGTCTAGTAGTTTTCGAGAAACGGTGTTCACAAGGAAAATTTGTAGTCTTCTTCTTCTTCCTTTTATCAGCAAGGTTACGATCCGAAAACTAGGGATCATAACCCTCCCACTTCATCGCATTTCTACCGCCTGTGGGGTTGGCCTATTTGACCTCAGAAAATATCGGCAAGCCTGCCGATTTTGGATCACTCGGTTACTGAGGCCAATGAAATGCCGATGTCGTCGCATTTGTCTGATCCAGGCGTTTATAGGCCTGCCTTTCCTACATCGCGGAAAGGCGATGGAACGTGCATTGATATTGCCTTTTTAACTGAGTTCAAATGATCTCTTCTTTGAACGTGGCAATACCAGCTGAGCCGGTCGCGCTCTATTTTTTGTACGATGGTTTCCTTGATGTGAAAGCTTCCACGGATGTTCGAACTTCTTATTCGATCAAGCTTTGTCACTCCTGCTGTCATGCGAAGCATCTTCATCTCAGCTGCCGTTAATTTACTCTCATACGTTTTGTACATCGTACAATATTGTGAACCGTATGTGAGCGCTGGCCGTACAACTCCGGTGTAGAGCATTCCTTTCAACTTAAGTGGCATTTTTCTGTCACAGAAGATAGCGGAATTTTCTCGCCACTTCATCCACCCTACGCTTACGCGATGATTGATGTCGTCATCACAAGTTGCTTTGCTATTGATCATAGATCCCAGATATTTGAACTTTTCACACTTGGGAAGCACTGCTCCATTCAACTAAATGTCTGGAATAGGCCTGAGTGGATCAGAGAACGGGCAGCATAAGTACTCTGTCTTTTCTGAACTAATGCGATACCCATTTCCCTCCAGAGCGTCCACCCACACATCAAGTGCTCGTTGCAGGGATGTAGGATCCTCACTTATAATGGCTCCATCGTCAGCAAAGAATAACTAATGTTCCTTGGGGTCCATCACTTTACCTTCAAGCAGATAATCAAGGACTGTAATAAAGAGCAAAGAACTCACCCCGACTTTGATTGTGAACTCTTCGGTTACTCCAGCGGGGCATCTTACTCTTGTCTTTGCTCCTTCGTACATGTCCATGATCATCTGTACATAGGTTTCTGGAACCCCTCGATGTCTAAGCGCCACCCATATCAGATGTCGTGGCTGTGTGTCGAATGCCTTTTCAAAGTCAACCAATACAATATGCAAATCCCTTAAGGAATCACGATGTTTTTCCATTATGATCCTTATACTTTGGATTGCATCTGTGGTTGATTTACCCGAGACAAACCCGCACTGATCATCAGATAGCAGTATTATTTTTCGCAGTTGGCCACCTAATACCCGCTCATCGATCTTCATGGTGTGTGACATCAGCTTGATCGAACGGTAGTTATCACCCTTCCCTTTGTATACAGGGAGAAGGTAACTTTCCCTCCATTGATTTGGCATTGGGTCACCTCTCACGAACTTGGAGATGAGAATTCTGAGCCATCTGAACCCGATGTCTCCCATCTTTTTCCAGAACTCAGAGGGCATCTCGTCTGGCCCAACCGCTTTTCGTTTTTTTGAGTATTTGACCGCCTCACTAACTTCTTCGACTGTAATGTCGGGTATTTCTTCACAGTTAGGGGTGGCTCTTGGAAAGTATAGCCGGGGAAACTGTTCATTTAAAAGTTCTTCACAATACTGCCGCCACCCTTGCAGAATTTTGTCGTCATCCACAAGAAGCTGACCATGAGCATTGTTAATGAACTTTGGCGAACGAATCTCCTGAGCATTCCTCCTTCTTTGGGGGGGCTATTTTGAAGATGGTTGCGCTCTTGTTCATATTGTGTCTTTGCAGCTCCTGGATAGCCTGGTTTGCATCAGCAACCGGGGAAGATATTTTCTCCAGCTCCCGATACAGGCCCTCCCTACTCTCTGCTTGAAGCTGGGCACACTTTTCTTCCCTTTTTTCTTGCAACATCTGTATTCCATTTCTAGGCGAGCTTTTTCGTCACTATTATTAGAGGTGCACTTTGACCAAGCTTTGAAAGCCGCTTTCTTCTCATTTATCAGCTTCTTAGCTTCATCACTCCACCACCATGTTTCTTTGGCGTGTTGATGGTGGCCTTTTGAAGCTCCTAGCAGTGATTTGGCCTTCTTTAAGCAAGTTCGCTATAGGGAATCCCACATATTTTTGCTCTCCACTCTTCATCCTCAGCTCCGTTGATGGTGTGAGAGAGGTAATTTTTCATTACGAAAACAAAAGCTTCGCCTTTTTCTTTGTCCAGATTGTACCATTTGATTTTCTCAGAGACCCTTGTTAGTTTGCTTTTCTTTGGTGTTTTCATAAAAATTTCTCTTTTACCCGAGGCTTCATGAAACTGGCTACCATATGGTAGTCAACTTTCCTTTTGTAGTATTTAAAAGATATTAAAGATTCCAGTATTTCGTATTTGAAAACAGGCAAAAAATAAATAAAAAAGATTTAATCAACTGTTAATTATTTGCGTTTTATTTTTTTCTTTTATTAAATTTACAGCTATATAAAAAGATAAAAAAACAAATTTATATAAGAAAGAAAAAAAAGTTGTTTTATTTTATTGACTTCGAATTAAAAGCTTTTCTAGCAGACAAGCATTTTGCAGTGCACAGCATTTGTTGTGGTATACATATTTCTTTTCCTTGGGATAGAGACGTTTCAATTCTGCTGAAGCTGGACAGCCGATTTCTTAGATATTCATTAGTTCGACATTTTCATCCTGAAGGAATTCTTTTAGCCACTGGACTTTTTTAAACCCCTTAACGTAAACAATAGTATCTTTGATTTTTTCTCGAAGATATTTCCTAACATTGTGAAATTCGGTGAATCCTCCATCCCAAGCTAATCCATGATGATTTTGATACAACCATCGAGCTTGACTTCTTAATGATGGCGATAACACTGGTCGAAAATGGTTTTGTTGCCCTTGACATGAAAGTGGTTTCGAATAATTGTTTGCCTACAATTTATAAACCTATGAATGATTTTGGAATATTGGCTCTAGTTTTTATTTTAAATCTTCATTTTCTTATTAAAAAAAGAAACAGAATGAAATAACTACTATATTCTTAAATATCAAATTTTTATTGAAAATATTACTAAATTGTTTTTTTTTAATGTTTAGTTAATGTACATAGAAGTAAAAAGAGAGAACAATTTGTAAAACTTATACTTTAAAGAAACACATTTTATAAGCTTTTCTTCTCAAATTCTTTTGGGGGCAATCTCTTCTTAAAGACCAGCAGTAATCCGCCATCATGTGACGGTCCCATCTACCCTGATACCTTTGTATCTTAATTATCTACATTAAAGAAAAAAAAAAAAAAAAACAATTAAATTGGTTGAAAATTACGGGCGGTAGAGGGACATATACGCGTTTTGCCACTTAGTTTTATATATTAGACTAGCGAGCACCCAGCGTGCGTTGCTGCGCCTAACAGAAAAAAAAAAACAAAAACAACTATCAGGCAAGCGCCTGGGGCTAAGTCTGTTAGAGAACAGTTTTGTACTGTGCAATAGTGGGTAACTGGGCCAACCTTTAATATATATACATATACATTTTTTGTAATACATAAGTACTATAGTACGAAAGTAGTGGGTAGACTGCTAGACCAAGGGTGCCAGGTGGCTTGCATTGGTGCACCTAACAAAAAGAAAAAAAGTGTAGTACTAAAGAACTTTACTACTAAGTTACTACTAAAGTAGCAAGCCGATTTCAACCAAACACTCTCAGGAATAATACCGAAGATTGCCTGAAAATTTGAGCTCAATCGGTTCAGTGGTTTCCGAGTCCATAGCATGCAATGCATCATGGGAATTGGTAAACATACCAACTCCCAGACGTATTGCTTGTAATGATACAGTGTCGCATTGCACCTTGGGAATCGTTGCATTTACGATTCCTAAATATATCATGTTTCAGTCTACACGCGCTTGATGTAGATTGCTTAGCTTGGATAGCTTCCCTACAATCTTCTTCTTCCTTTTATCAGCGAGGCTATGATCCGAAAACAAGGGATCACAGCCCTCCCACTTCACCGCACTTCCACTGATCCGCCTGTGGGGTTCGCCTACAATATGCAATGGTAATGCTCCGAGAGTGTCTGGAGAACTGTGAAATAAGTAACACGCGTTTAAATTGATAAGCCTACAGGGAAATATAACATGGCGATCGTGACATGTTTGCTCCATGAAAGGAGTTGAAAAGTAAATTGTGTGATGTGCTTGGAAAGTGTAAAAGCGATTCGGACATGTTTGCTTCATGAAAAATGTTGAAAAGTAAATAGTGTAATGTGCTTGGAAAGTGTAAAAGCGAACTGAACATGTTTGCTTCATGAAAAAAAAAAAGTTGAAAAGTAAATTGTGACCTGATGTGCTTAAAAAGTGAATGCGATTCGAACATGTTTGCTTCATAAAAAAAAGTAAAAAAAAAATAAAAAATAAGTAGTAGTAGTAGTAAGTAGTAGTAATGTGATTTTATTAATACCTCATTTTACTAGGTTTACAATTTCACAAATTATAGCATTGGCTTTTGCCGTCAGCCAGAGAAAGAAAGAGTTTACTATCAGTTAAATACATAAGTACTCGTAGTAATAAAATAAAAAAAATAAAAAAAAAGAACACAATGTATATAAGTTCAATAGTTTCAATAGGAAAGTTTTAAATCTTAGCTTAGTAGTTAATTAATTTCAATCGAATTTAAAATGCTTCATTAATAATTTGTTGATGATATCGCAGAGCGGACTTTACATAGCTATACAGAACCGCCCAGTCCTGGCCATTTAGTGCGTCTATGGTTTCGCTTCTAGTTAGAGTGAATTTACCCCAATGAACTCGCCTTATGTGATTTTATTAATACCTCATTTTACTAGGTTTACAATTTCACAAATTATAGCATTGGCTTTTGCCGTCAGCCAGAGAAAGAAAGAGTTTACTATCAGTTAAATACATAAGTACACGTAGTAATAAAATAAAAAAAATAAAAAAAAAGAACACAATGTATATAAGTTCAATAGTTTCAATAGGAAAGTTTTAAATCTTAGCTTAGTAGTTAATTAATTTCAATCGAATTTAAAATGCTTCATTAATAATTTGTTGATGATATCGCAGAGCGGACTTTACATAGCTATACAGAACCGCCCAGTCCTGGCCATTTAGTGCGTCTATGGTTTCGCTTCTAGTTAGAGTGAATTTACCCCAATGAACTCGCCTTATCTCACCCAAAATGTGACAGATCCCAACAAAGTGCTGTACATTTTCTTTCTCCTTGAGATTGCATAAACTACACTCTGTGTTTCGCTCAGGGCCATGTGGTACATAGTTTAGATGCAAAAGCTCTCCCCTGACTTTGAAAATCCAAGAGATAGTATCTAGAGTGTAACGGTCGTTGAAGTAGTTTTTTACTCCGAGGTCATGTTGGAGTATACGATACATTTTTTTTTTTTTTTTTTTTTTTTTTCCGAGGGTAGGTGAAAATCTTCAATAAGACACTATGAGGATCGACAGCGCGTGCTCATAGTAGTGTGGGATTCTTACCCACTAAAAAACCTCCCTTCAAAACAGACTTGTTTTTTTTATTTTTACTACAACTAAGTATTCGACTTATCAAGTAGTTTTCGTTTCGCGAAATAATGACGTTTTGCAGGTACCTTCCCATTGGAAGTTCCTGCCAGCTCCGCAGTTTAGACGCGGTTACTTATCGCGCTAGGTCTAAAGGTTTGGTTCTTTGTAGACGGCGCAGTAAATTTCTTTCTTCCAAAAGTTGGAGGACTGTAATATTTACGTGACTTTCTAGTCGACTTCTATGCTTTCTCGCGTAGGTTTGAATTTCATCTTCGATTGTTTTAATGCCAAGGTCTCTGTGGATATCGCTATTTCTGATATACCATGGCGCATTTACAATACCTCTTAGCACTTTGTTTTCAAAAGTTTGTAAAATTTTAATATTACTTATTTTGGTACAACCCCAGAGTTGTATACCATATGTCCATACAGGCTTTAGCACTTGCTTATATAAAAGCAGTTTGTTATATATATTAAGCTTGGAATATTTTCCAAGTAACCAATACATTTCTCGATATTTGTTATCTAGTTCTTTGCGTTTTTTCTTAACGTGCGTTTTATCAACGTGCGTTATCAAGTGTCATTCCAAGATACTTAGCCTCGTTTGCAAACGGGATTTGAACCGAGTTTGAAAAGATCGGCAAATTATTTATTTTTTTATAAGTAAAATTTACATGAACAGATTTGGTCTCGTTGAGTGCGATTCGCCAAATCTTTGTCCATTCATTTACTCTATTCAAAGCTTCTTGCAGTTTTTCTGTAGTATCTTCGACCGTTTTACCTACTGCCAAGATAGCAGTGTCGTCGGCAAATGTAGCTAGCTTAGTGCCTTCTACTTGCGGTATATCACGAGTGTATAATAGATATAAGACTGGACCAAGAACGCTTCCTTGCGGCACCCCAGCCATTATTTCCTTGAAATCTGAATATTCGTTTCCACATTTGACGCGGAATAGCCTGTTCGTAAGGTAGTTCTTTAAAATATTATATAGGTGCTCTGGCAGAACTTGTCGTAATTTAAACTTTAAGCCTTCGTGCCAGACCTTGTCAAAGGCTTGAGAAACGTCAAGGAATACGCTTGAACAAATCTTTTTTTCTTCAAGTGATTTTTCGATTACATGTGTTATTCGATGTACTTGTTCAACTGTAGAATGCTTACTTCTAAATCCGAATTGATGATCAGGGATGAGATGCCCTTCTTCTATAACCGGCTGTATTCGCCTAACCAATATTCTCTCGAACACTTTGGATACAATTGGAAGAAGCGAAATCGGTCTATAAGAGGTTTTTTCATTCGGCGGTTTTCCAGGCTTAAGGACCATTATAACTTCGGCGACTTTCCATTGACTGGGAACATATTCTAGTCTAATCGCGGCGTTTATAATGAACAGAAGCTTAATTAGAGCTTTTCTTGGTAGTGCTTTAAGAACCTCTCCCGTAATTAGGTCGTATCCAGGAGCTTTCTTAGGTTTAAGTTTCTTTATTTCTTCCTTAAGTTCGGTAAGCGTTGCATTTCTTATTACGCTATTGTCTATATACGACGTATTTATATTTTCAATAAGAGCTTGTCCATCAAACGATTTGAAAGTTTCTTCCAGGTGGGCGGCAAAAACTTGCGCTTTCTCTTTATCATGCCTGGCCCATTCGTCTTGATTTTTCCTAATTGGCGCGGCTTGAATTTGTGGTTTTTTAATACCTTTTATAGCCTTCCAAAGCGAATAGTTAGAATCTTTTTCTGCCGTTAAGCTTTCTAGGTAAGTTTGTATTTCATTATTCTTAAACTCTTTAATAGATCGTTTTAGTGAGTTGCACAAACGGTTAAGATGTGCTTTATGTTGCGGAGCCCGAGTTTGTTGCCATCTTTTACGCGCTTTTCTCTTCTCCTTAATCATCTCTTTTATTTCCTGCGGATAAATTTTAATGTAACTGGCCGGGGTTCTCTTTAGTTTGGGAGTATTCTTCCACGCGGCATCCTGTAAGATTTCGACGAAGCGATCTACTTCAACTTCAAGTTCATAGGGCGTTTTAAGTGATACGCTCAGCTCAATATTTGCTTCAATATCTTTTTTAAAGCCGTCCCAATTAGTTTTCGCGCCAGTTAATCTGGCCGGTCCTACTTTTTTAATCAAAGCTTCGCTTATCGTCATAATGATTGGAGAATGATCAGAGGAGAGATCAAAGCTCTCTTCAACTTTTATACAGTTGCTAGATATTCCTTTAACAACAAAGAAATCAATCAGATCTGGTATCTTATTTCTGTCAGTTGGCCAATATGTTGGTTTACCCGTCGAGTAAAAATCACAACTGAATTGCATACCCGCATTATAAAGCTTTCTACCTTTCTGAGAGGCGTACCTTGAGCCCCAGAAGGGGTGTTTCGCGTTGAAGTCACCACCAATAATAAAATTTGGTTTAAGGAAGTTGAAGATGTTTGTGAAATCACTTTCTTCAAGTTTACATCGCAGTGGACAATATATAGACGAAATGTTGAAAGCAAAATGTCTATTTCTAACGCGTACCGTGCTTACTTGCATTGCTTCTAATTCAATTTTTATTTCCGCTGAGTGTTCGATATTTTCTTTTATAAACAAAGATGATCCGCCTCTGGCTCTTTCCGATGGGTGAAAGGCGTGATACCCGCTATATCCCCTTATCTTAATATTCGATTGCTTTGTCAGATGAGTTTCACAGACCAAGCATATATCAATATCTTTCTCCTGCATAAATATTTCTAACTCGTCGAGTCTTTGTATGAGCCCGTTAGCGTTCCAAGTAAGAATTTTAAGCGTTTCTTTCATATTCTGGTTGAAGTGCGCGTGTTATGAATGTTGTTTTCTAGTGCAACTAGTCTTTCGAAAATTAGTTTATTTGTTTTGCATTGCTCTTCAAGTTTCGCAAGAATTAGGGAAAAAACATTGGATACATGATCTTCTGAACTACCTCTATCACCATTTTTCAATGTCGCAGCTTGAGAAGGAGTCTTTACATTAAAGTTTGGACGGTTTCTTGCTTTGATCTCCCGTGAGTTGTCGGTCGTGTACGTACCCTTAGCTGTCTTCGCCGCTTGAGCATAAGACTGCACGCCAATATTCGGAGATTTTGCTTCTGTTACCTTATCTCTATTACTTTCGGATTTTTTATCATTAACCGATCTTAAGATAATATTGACGGACTTTCTATCTTTCGCTGCTTTTTTCGTAGCTATTTTGGGTCTGTTCTTGATTGGTTTCATATTCGGACGCATCGAATTTTTTAGCGTATCGCGGCGTTTTTGAAGCTCTTTCGCCACTTCGCAACCTCGATAGTTCGCAGGATGTTTTCCTTTGCAATTTATACAAGTGGCTGGGGTTTGCTTGTTTAGGTGACACTCTTCCGAGAGATGTTTACCTGCGCATTTGACGCATCGCGGCTCTTTCTGGCAGTAAGTCTGCGTGTGATTGAAGCCTTGACAGCGCTTACACTGCGGGATCGATCTGGAGGTCTTACGCATGGGTTCGATTTTGACCACGATGTTTAGAATAGTCTTGATACCATATATAATATCTTTATTTTCGTCTTTATCAAAACTAAGCATGAATAGTGGAAGACCGCGCTTTACCAATTTTTCATGATCTCCCTCCGACTGTTGTTTCTCCTTCTTGATAATATTGACGGCATCAAGAATTTTAAAGCCCTTGTCTTGAAGGTCGTGCATTACATCTTCTTTAGTGCACGAGGGGTGGAGTCCCCTTGCTACAACACGCAGTGGTCTTTCTAACTTATTTTCATAAGTATACCACTGAATCTTTTCGGCATTCAATTTTTTAGATACTGATCGGTAACCGTCGGCATCATCGACATTGATTTTCCACGTATTGTTTCGCAGAGATGTCACCTTAAACTTCGAAGCCAGAGTTCCTTTAAGGAGGCAATGCAACTTATTATAGTCCGTAATTCCAACGACGTTTATCGGTGGCGGAGGACGTAATTTTGGTTGTTGTTGCTTTTCTTGCATCTCCTTGCGCTTTTCATCTTTTTGTGGCTCGACTTCCGGTGAGGAACCAGCTTTTCGTTTTTTGCTAGGTCGTTTCTTTTCGACCCAATTCGTTTCGCGTGTTAGCTCTTCTTCATCCGTCTGGTATTCGCGACTAGGTGAGCGATGTGAGCTAACTGTATTTACTTTTTGTAGGTACGTGTTTTTTAGGGCATTATTTTCTTGCCTGAGTAAATCTACCTCTTTCTTGAGGTCACGATAGAGTAGCTCCATTTCGCTAAGCTTGGTACGGAGTACGTCGTTTTCCTCCTCAATGCTTTTAGATTTCGCTGAGTCCCGTTTTTCACGCGTTTGCGCTTCCGGCGGACTTCTTTTTCCGGAGACGTTCGATCTTGTTGGTGGAGATCGAGATACCCTTGTACTTTTTGAGAAGGGATTTATAAGGTGCAATAAATGGCTCTCCCCAGAATCCGTAGAGCCGACCTCCGAAGAGGGTGGATTTTCCAGTTTGACTTACGATACATGTTTCTAGACTTTGCTGTGCTCTGTCTGTAAACTTTTGGAAGCTAGTCTTTTCGATTTCGCCTAGAATAGTTTGAAAATAATTTTTCCAAGACTCCGCGCCTCCTTCCTCGAACTTGAACAGTACATTATGTTGAAAAACCAGCCTTGACCATTCCTCAAAGAACTGTAGTGTTCGCTGAAGTAAGTGCTTTGTAATCATATGGGGAAGTCGGTGACTTGGGAGTGACATTATTTTTTCCACGTAGCTGAAGTGCATCCTAATGGTAAATATGTATAACGGACGGATCCCAGTTTCTAGGTGTAACATATAAGTAGGGGTGTTTTCTGGTAATCTGAATATTTTTTTGACGAAGTACCTCAGCAACTTCTCCACCTCTTCATACTGAAGAAATTCCCATACCCGAGCCGCATAACACATTATTGACCTCATTACCGCCACAAAAAGTTTATATTTTGCACTAGGAGCTACATTTTTCTTCCCCAAGATTCCTCTCCAATTGCAGTTGATGGCCGTTTTGGCTTCCTTCAGTTTCTCTTGAAGATGTTTTCGAAACGATAGCTTTGGTGTGATGATGACTCCAAGGTACCTATATTCCTTTACTATCTCCAGTTCCTCGCTTTCCCAGGTCCACTTTTCATCTCTTGCATACCTCCCTGTCCCGTTTCGAGAAACCATTATTTTGGATTTGCTCGTATTAACTTTAAGATTCCACAAACAGCAATACCGCTGCAATCTGTGTATCATCATTTGCAACATGTATGGGGTCTCCGCCAGTATAACGATGTCATCCGCATACAGGAGCATTTTGATGATCAGCCCGACGAACATGATCCCACCTGGTAGGTATGTTGTAAGGTCATCTAAAAAGAGCGAGAAAAGTAGAGCACTTAGTAGGCAGCCTTGCTTTACTCCCATTTTCGTCTGAAACCACGCGGATCCTTCATTTCCATCCCAGACTGAGGTCTTGTTTTCATCATAAAGGCTTTGGATTACTTCGAGCATCTTTGTTGACATTCCCGGGTTGAAGAAGAGGGCATTCCTATCGATAGAGTCGAAAGCCGCCTTGAAATCTACGAAGAATGCGTATAACTTCTTTCCCCTAGACAAATATGATTTTACGATACTTGTTAATGAAAATATGTTATCCACAGTTGAGTGGAAACCAGTTGGAAACTCCGAAAGCAGGTTGTTTTGCTGTATCCAGTCTGTTAAACGATCAAGGATGATACCCGTGAATATTTTCATGACAGAGTTCATGAATGAAATGCCGCGATAATTATTTGGGTCGTAAACATCCTCTTTCTTGAACAAGGGGAATATTATATTTTTTCGAAAACTGTCTGGCACAAGAAATAAATAGAAATGGAAATCTTAATTTGAGTCCAAGTTAGTGTGTACAAATCAAAAAATATTTAAAATGTGGAAAACCCAATCGAAAAAAAAAAAATAGATAATGCTGGCCAGGTAACAAATGATATTATTATTCAACCTGCCAGCATAGAAAACACAGATATTTTATTCTCGATGTATGTGATCGCGTGTGCCGTGGTTATAAACTTAATAATAAAAGTTCACAAATTGTGGGAAAAAAATATAAAAAAAAAACATACCTAACGCGAGCCCCGTCAACTCAACATATATAAAGAAAATACTTCCTAATAAATAAACCATAAGATTCCATAGAGATAAATTGGAAGCACACCAACAGAACACCAGAATTGCAGCAGATGACCGGCTTACTGTTACTATGCGGAGCAACCAGAGCCGGAAAATATGTAGGATTCAAGGTTAGAGTTAATATTATTATTATAAGAAGTAGCAAGTTATACACTTAAGTATAGTCTATCCTTAAGAAATTAACTATTTCATTTAGTATGTTAATGTAATTTAAGTAGGTATTACTTGTTTCAATAAAATGTATTTTTTTTTCTCTTTCTTAAAATTATCTTATAAAATTAAATAAATGGACAAATGCTCTGAAATTTTAAATAAAATAGAAGAATATAAAAAGGAATTTAACAAATCTTATAAGTGCCTAAATAAGAAGAAAGAAATAAAAACCGAAACAGTAGAAAAACATATCGCTGTGTTGATCGAAAACTTCATCAAAATAAGAACAGTACTACACGCACATAATAGACGATTGACAAGTGAACATAAAACTGAGGCAAAGTATTTTCTAGATTGTTAGAGACAAGTTGCTTAAAATTTTCGGTAAACTCAGAATTAATTTGAAAGTCCCAGTTACTCTGGAAACAGAGATGAGCTCAAAAGTTATCATTGCCAATAGCAGTGACACTGAAGAGGAAGAAGAAGAAATAAGCGATATTAAATCGATTAAAAAAGATACAAAACACATTGACGACATGGCACAGAATAAGGTTGAGTTTCTTAATACCGCTTCAAAATTAATACCGGATTTTGACGGTAAATCTGAAAAATTAGAAAGTTTTTTAGATTCATTAACGTTGGTTGAGTCAATTCAAGGAACTCATGAGCAGGTAGCCGTTGAGTTAGTGAAAACTTAACTCAAAGGTACGGCACGAAATTTAGTTTCGAGTGAGTCTTCATTGAAAGAAATTATAGCAAGGTTAAAATCATCGGTTAAAGGAGAGTCGGTGGAAGTATTAGCTGATGAATGTGAAACAAAATAATAAGCCAGCTAATATAATACCTATGCAAAAGAAATAGAAGACTTGACAAAGTCTCTGGCTAACGCTTATATTTCTGATGGATTAACCATCGAGCTAGCAGAGAAGTACTCCACTCGAACTGCGGTACGTGCGATAACAAAGAACGCCACGAATGAAAAAGTCAAAATTGTAATGGAATCAAGCCAGTTTAATAATATGAATGAGGCAGTTGCCAAATTTGTCAATAGTTGCACTGAAACATTTGGACAGTCAAATGCAATTTTATATTTTAACCGAAATAACCATTCTAATCGGAAACAAACTAATTGGAACCGCGGCCGTGGCTATGATCGAAGATGTCCTAATCCAAATAATAGGAGTTTCAGAGGTAGAAATAATAACAGTTTCAGTAATAATAGGAACGCCAACTACCAACAGCAACAAAATAGTCGGATGTATAGAAATAACAACAGGAATGTAAGATGTGCAACTGAAATTTCGGGAAACCATCAGACCCCCCCAGAATACACATCTGGGGGACAAATTCTTCAAAAAAATTTTATTTAAACTTAAATTTAAACAGCTATGTAATAATTAAAGTACCTTAAGCACTAGCGAGAGTACATTTCCGATCGATACGATTACAGACATTTTGGTCTTTAAAGAAAATAAACAAAGCATAAACAATTCCATAGATGAACACTACACATCTACGATAAGTGGAATAGGAAACGTCCTTATTCACTCTATAGGTACAAGAACTGCTGACATTATCGTTGATTAATTAATTAATATTTGGCGCAACAGCTCTTTAAGTGCCAGGGCCTAGCTTCTCGCAACCACTCATGTTATGTGCGTTATATTTTTCACACGAATTGAAGGGACCTACAGTTTAGTGCCGAATCCGAACCGCGATTTGAGGTGCTTTTTCGTGACAACAATACTCTCGGATGTTTGTCAGACTCTCGCGAGAGGTGGGACCGTGAGAAAACTTTTTAGTGTTTTCTGGAATTCGAACTTGAAACCTCATGCGTAGTGATCCGACACACTAACCACTTATGCCACGGCGCCCACATTATCGTTGATAATATCCGAATTAAGCATACATTCCAAATAGTAAAAGAAAATTTCCCTATTCCAAGCGATGGAATAATAGGACTAGATTTCATAAAAAAAATACAATTGCGTTTTGGATTATCAAAAGCAGAAGGATTGGTTGATACTAAGACCAGATGATTTTGCAGCCAACATTGCTATTCCTATTTGGGATACACCTACACCAAATTCCCTATCTCTACCCGCGAGGTGTGAATTGATACGAAAAGTAACTATTAAAAGTGTAGAAGATAAAATGTTCGTAGGAATTTATGAAATGCATGAAGGAATTTATATAAGCAAAACTATTATTTCAAAATCTAGCCCTTATGTGAGAGGATTCAACACAACAAGTAACCATTTGTTACTCCAAAATGGAGAAATTAAAGTGGAAAGCTTTTCTACATATAATATATACAAACTAGAGTCAATAAATAATAATCATGAAAATAGAGTATTAGAAAAATTGTCGAAAAATTTCCAATCCTTCGCGTCAAAAAAACTTAAGCTATTATGCCGTGAATTTGCGGATGTATTCGCTTTAGAAACAGATAAAATAACTACTAATAACTTCTACTGATACTCCCGTTTATATCAAAAACTATAGGATACCTTATGCTCAAAAGGACGAAATAAATAGGCAGGTAAAAAAATTGTGAGATGATGACATCATAGAGCACTCAGTCTCTGAATATAACTGCTCCATACTCTTAGTACCAAAGAAACGACTACCAGGAAATACAGAAAAACGTTGGCGCCATCTCATTGACTATCGACAAATTAATAAAAGTTAGCAGCTGATAAATACTCACTTCCTAGAATAGATGACATTTTAGACCAATTAGGTCGCGCAAAATATTTTTCATTTCTGGATTTGATGTCAGGATTTCACCAAATCGAACTGACTGAAGAATCAAGAGACATTACGTCCTTTTCAACTTCCTTATGGCATCAAAATTGCGCCGAATTCTTTTCAAAGAATGATGTCATTAGCCTTCGCTGGTTTAAATCCAGCACAAGCTTTCCTTTATATGGATGACTTAGTAGTGATTGGCTCTGTTCAGAAAATCATATGTTGAAAAACCTCCGAGATGTATTTGGAATTTGTTCAAAATATAATTTAAAACTTCACCCTGATAAATGTAAGTTTTTCAGTCATGAAGTGACTTACCTGGCGCATAAATGTACTGACAAGGGAATCTTGCCGGATGGTAGCAAATATGATATTATTAAAAATTATCCACAATCAAAAGATGCGGATTCAGTAAGAAGGTTTGTTGAATTCTGCAATTATTACAGACGCTTCATTCCTAATTTTGCTTATCATTCTCTTCATTTAACACGCTTGACACGGAAAAACGCACCGTTTATTTGGACAAAAGTATGCAAAGAAGCATTCCATATTTAGCTTTTAAGGCATGCTATCCTTCAATATCCAAATTTTGATAAACCCTTCTGCATCACTACGGATGCAAGTAAGAATGCGTGCGGTGCTGTGTTAAGTCAAGAATATAATGGTATACAATTACCGGTAGCGTACGCATCAAGATCATTTACCAAGGGCGAAAGTAATAAAGCCGTCATTGAACAAAATTTACTCATAACAGCAATACACAGGGCAATAAATTATTATAAACCGTACGTATATGGACAAAAATTTCTAGTCCGAAGTGATCATAGACCCCTAACTTATTTGTTTTCCATGAAAAATCCCTCCTCCAAATTAGTTAGAATGCGTTTAGATCTTGAAGAATATAGTTTTGTAATAGAATACAGTAAAGGAATAGATAATTGGGGTTCAGACGCATTATCAAGAATAGATTTTGATGTGATAAAAGAAATTCCAAAAAATAATAATGATGTTCTTAAAATAACAACACGATCAGAGACCAGGAAAAATGAAAACAAAATAAACGAGGAGAGAAATAATACTGAAACTCGTCAAGTAGAAAACCCTAAAGCCATGCAATTGATAAAAAAACCTAAAACGGTACAAAAAGAACGGTAGGACAGAAACTCTAGACCAATAGACTTAGCCGTAAACGACTTAGTTCTAATAGAAAATAATGCGGGTCATAAGTTAGAAAACGTGTACGAAGGCCCATGTAAACTATCTAAGATTGGCGACAATAATAACTGTACGTTAGTCGGGAATAACAATAAGCCAATCGTGGAACACAAAAATAGACTACGAAAATTTACATCTTAAAATTAGATTTATATACATATGTATGTACAATAGTTATTTCATTTTAAGTTCTTATAAATTTGTTAACGTCTTTAAATTTATTATATTACGTATAGGGAACAATGACCATCCGTTCATAAAGTAGTTCTAATTCGTTCTAAGTAGAGTTGTACATTCATATTGTTCAAAGTATTTTAATACCATTCGTCCAGTAGTTCTAAATTCTTAGATTAAAAATTAGATTTCATTTAAATTTTCATTATTATATACATTGTATTTTAAGACCTTAACATTTTAAATATATTTCACTTACATTGTAAACAAAATACATTGTAAACAAAAAATATAATAATAATTATAACACCATATGAATTTTATATAAGTACATTTTAACATTGAAGTAAGACTCATATGTTTTGTTTTTTAAAAAATATTTATTTATTAAAATAAAGTTTGTCAATAACGCCAAAGGAGTATTTCCCAAGCATGATTCATAGAATCATAGTCCAAAAAGTGGAAAGGTGTAGTGCAAATATATTGCATCATTGTGCATCATGGGAATTGATCAACATACCAACTCCCAGACGCATTGCTTGTAATGATACAGTGCCGCATTGCACCTCGGGAATCGTTGCATTCATGATTCCCAAATATGTCATGTTAGACTCTACACGCGCTTGGTGTAGATTGCTTAGCTTGGATAGCTTCCCAACAACATGCAAGGGAAATGCTCCGAGAGTGTCTGGAGAACTATGGAAGAAGTAACACGCGTTTAAATGGATAAGACTCTAGGGAAATATAACAGCATACAAACAAACAAACCACCACGGTATCGCACACAAAAATCTTAAATTTTTTTTTTTCAATGTTTTTGTAATTTTTATAATTTTTTTTTTGCCTATCCCCTTAAAAAAAATCAACAAAATTACGGGCGGTAAAGGGACACATATGTTTGTATATACATAAGAAGGTTACGAAAAATGTTCTTTATTGAATCTAGGCTAAACGTATAATGACCTATCCGAACCGCTCTACTGCTAACTTAACATACATTTTAAAACATGTCATCACCTGGTTTCCTCTGTTCAGGTGAAATTTTATCGATTACACATCCGCTTCCCATAAACTACCAAAGTGTGGAAAAGCAGGTGGAACCATCTGGTTGCGTTTTTTGCCAGTACCTCTGCCACATTCTTCCAATCCACCTTCGCCTCTTCAAGTAATTTCTTCAACTCCCTGTCGCCATCGATGAAATTCGTCCTGCAAACACCGAAGAGCTCTCGACACAGTCCTCGTCGGGCCACAAGCCTGTGAAAAGCTGCTAAAAATGCTTGGGTGGTCATATCGCTTACCAGTTCTATGTATAAGTATATTCTTGGTAGCTATGCATATGAATATGGCGTATACCATATAGCAGCAGGGATAAATTTCCGTTTTCTCTCTACAGATACTTGCTCCTTAAACATCTTCCATTGTGTTGCCCGAACAATCCACATTAACGCATTCTCCGGTTCATGTGAAGTCCTTCGTTACTCCTGTTTGAACTCGGTAAGACGCGCAGACAGTACGCTAGTACGCGGGTTGATCGTGATAACGTTAAGTTTTCTGAATAAATTCCGTTATCCAGTATTTTTCCTGATATATGAACAACTGCTGCACGAGCTTCTTGCTGAGTGTCTAGGGAGGACGGTTGTTCTGGGAAGGGATTGTCCCAGCTGTGCCTTAAAAACTCCGGGCCCTGCTTCCACAGTGTATTGTTGACTATCATCGACGGGTTGATTCCACGTGAAGCTAGGTGCACCGGCTTCAACTCTGATGGTATGTACCTCCTGATTTTGCGGCTCGTCAGTTTTTGAATTTGTGAGACTATTGCAGATGAACGTCTTTCATCTCGACGGGGGTGCGCGTATCTAAGACTCGGGACGTCACATGCAGAAGTTTTGCCAGCAGTACTGCTTTATATAGCGCCAACCTAGGAAACGTTACTGTTGCTAATAGACCTACCTTTGTTTTGGAGAACAGCAGATGTATGTGTTCTCGGAAGCGTCGCTAAAACCGCGTATCTCCACCTTCTTGACATTCCGTGTAGTGTTAATCCACCTCGGAATCTGGACCGTTTCAACGTATGGAAGTTCGTCGCGGAAGACTTGCCATTCTTGCTTGACCTCAGATGGGAGGGGTGGATCCCAATCCGGACCTCTCCACTATACTCGTTGGTGTTACATCATCATTGCATTGCATTGCCTTGATTATGCAAGGTGAAGTCTAGCCCATCGGATCATACAGCCTTGCTATGGATGACAAAATCGACCCTTTTGTAGCTTCCCCATCGATGAACTGTGCTACTTAAAAAAGGAAAAGATGTCGGGGATCGGTAGCCAAATTATTCTAAGGGTTTTGACATTGGAAGCTTCAGATGGGACAGAAGAGTTTACTTCCCGATGATATGATGGAACTTATTCCAATACCTCCTCGCAGTTCTTGCATATACGAAAATTTGCTATGTTCAACAAACCGCTGACTGCCTTCAGCTTTTGTTGGGCTTCCTCTATGCTGTCTTACTTACTTACTTAGGTGGCGCTACAGTTCGGGGTGAACCTGGGCCTCAACCAACAAGCCTCTCCATATAGCTCGGTCTTTAGCTAATTGCCTCCAGTTGCGCACTCCAAGTTGGTCGAGGGCCCCTTGAACTTGTGCGCGCCACCTACGGCGATGATTCCCCCTACTGCGTCGTCCCTCGGGATTAGATTCGAAGACTCTGCGGGCCGGAGCGTTGGTGTCCATTCGCTCTACATGTCCTAGCCATCTCAGACGTCCAATACGCAGTTTTTTGACTAGATCGATTTCGCTGTACAGCTCGTATAGTTCGTGATTGAATCTTCTCCTCCAAAACCCGTCAACGCAAACGGGACCAAAAATCTTACGAAGAATTTTGATCAATTTGGTTGATCGTTACATTTCATTTAACCGCCATGTCTGCTTATGAATATCGAGTTGA
The DNA here is from genome assembly GCA_945910035.1 of Brachypalpus laphriformis. Lineage (NCBI taxonomy): Eukaryota > Metazoa > Arthropoda > Insecta > Diptera > Syrphidae > Brachypalpus > Brachypalpus laphriformis. Next base: position 58,918,546 of record OX246755.1, read on the forward strand.
GGAAACCATGTGCTTGCTATGGTGACATTTCGCTCCACAACGAAATCAATTAGCCTTAGTCCGTTATCAGACGTGGTGTCCTGTAGGCTATGCTTACCGACTGCCCTACCAAAGACGTCCTCCTTTCCTATTTTGGCGTTAAAATCACCCAATACGATTTTAACGTCGTATTTAGAACATTGCTCGTATGTTTTGTCGAGGAGCTCGTAGAAACACTCTTTGGTGGCAGGGTCTTTTTCTTCCGTGAGGGCATGAACACATATTAGGCTTATGTTAGCGAATTTAGCCTTGATCCGGATAGTCATAATACGCTCGCTCACGTGTCGGAAGCTTAAGACTTCTTGCCTAAGTCTGCCGCGTATGACAAATCCGCATCCGAATAAGCGTTGCCTGTTAGATGTCACAGTTTTTCATCCTCTTTTTGCCCGGCCCATCCCATCGCACTTTCTGGATGGCGGTAATATCTGCTTTATAGCAGTCTAGGGCCTCTGCGAGTTGTTCGGCTGCACGTGGTCTGTAAAGGGACAGACCATTCCACGTACAGATCCGAAGGTCGTTGTCCTTATTTCGTTTGGTGGGGTCGTCATTAGTTGAGTCATCCTTATCCGAGGCTTTTGGTTGTTTCGGAACCATAGATTTTTTACGTAGTAGGGAAGTTACCCCGACGGCACAACCCCCAACCTGGAGCGCCAGTTCCTTAAGTATTCCCCTAGGATGAGGGGCCGGGTACACCGGTGCCAGTAGTCCACTACGGGAGTATGAGCGCTGCCGTTGGCCCATTAAGGGCTCCTCCGCCACCATCTCTATTCCAATGTCCTGTCCAACATTGGAAATTCCTTACCGACCTGTGATCCGAATACGTCGAAGCAGCTCGCGCAAGGTATTCACAAAGTTCAACCTAACTGGAACTATAGACACCACCGTTGACTCCGTCTAGTGCTCTAGTGAGAGAACACTTTTCCCCCCTCTCTCATCTGCTGCCGCCAAGAATCCTCCAAACGGGGTTGGTTACCCATTTCTTGGATTAAGGTACTAGGCACCCGGCTGTCACCGCGTGGAGGTTGAGAGTAGGAGTTGGTAGGCCTCAGCTGAGTGAAAACGCTTGTGTTTTCATATAATCGCATGCACTACCGTTTGACCAGCCTATGCTGTCGGCAACTGTGTTGATATCATCGAAATAGGTTTCCTCCTTATGGATGGAAGTGGCCAAAGGAAACCCCAATGCTTCATCATCCGCGAGCTTCAACAGTACTCGCATCGCTAAGTGCGGCGCTGATGCAGTCGCAAACGTAACTGTTTGCAGCCGAAGGTCTTCAAGTCCGCCATCTTCGTGATCACGTCTATCACATTTCTTTGGATTTTAGGCCCCGCCACCCATTCGTCATTTAAGGAAGAGCCAAAAATGGGTTTGAAGGTTGCGTCGAAAACCACCTGCAACTTCGTGGTGGTACTGGATTCCTTAATGACTGCACGATGGGGAATGTAGTTGTGGGACGGTATATTCAGTACATTGTAGTTTTCCTCGACTGGACTCATCTACCCGAGTTCAAGATATTCTGATATACGAGTGCATTTGGAATATTCCTTGCATAGTGGTGGATTACTTTGGAGCCTCTTTTCCAATTGTAGAAAACGCGTAACTGCACCTTGGCTAGACGAACCCATACGAGAGTATTTTTAGTTTTTTAATTCCCACACGTGTACTAATTGACGCAGAAAAACAACTAACTTATTAAACGATGAAACACGATTTTATTGTCGCACAACCTTCTTACAGCAAGGTGTTCTTAAATCTAAAAACTATAACTAAAAATGTCTCGCATTACCCTATTTCCCTTTCCTTCTTTTTTGTGCTTCTAGCGCCTTCTACGAGATAGATAGCGCATTACGCGAAGAGTTTATTATGATGGTGACATCTACGCGCCGGTCTCTACATATTCACCATCCTTGAATGGCAACTGGACTTCATAACGGCCATTGGGTAAGCGCTTTGTGTTTGCAAACAAATTTTCCCCACAAGCCTTTTCTTCTTCAGCTTCATACTTCTCATATCGTTCTTCTTCGACTTCCCTGATCCGTCGGAGTGTTATGTGGAGATGTACCTGGCTTAGGAAACTATGTAGTGACCTTTGGACTTCGCAGGACACTTTTCCCAGCAGGATTCATCCTAACTGGGTTTTTTGTGGCACTAAACCTGAAAGACCTGATGGCAACTCCAATGATGATTTCGGCATAAATGTCACTGCCCAGTAGTAAATCGATCTTGGCGGGTAGATTAAAAGTTGGATCTGCCCTCCAAGTGCTACCATTTCTGGGCCGAGAGAAACCCAGTCAAGGACTTAAAAATGGATGCTTGCATTCTACCTGCGAAATCCGAGGTCAGCGACTGGTAGGTAAGGTCCACTTCCTTATAGGATGCTCTACAGCTGACCTTTCCCAGCCCACTAACTTCGGCAAATGTCCTCCTCGTCTTCATATTTAGCCGCTGAACCGCTGCTTCAGTAATGAAGGACGCCTCCGATCCTGGATCCACTAGAGCCCTCAAGGTCAAATTACCTTCCGCTGCTGTCTTCATTGTAACTAAAGCTGTCACCAGCAACACCTGAGTATTGTGGTTGTTGCTGAGATGGCTGCTCGTTGATGGCTGCTGCTCGACTTGTGGTTGGAACTCCGGTGCATTAGGATTTGTAGCGGATAATTGGTAAGTGTGTGTTTGTGGGTGCCTTGAGTTGTTAATGTGTTGCTATTGATTTTGTGAAATGGTGTTGGAACTATATGTTGTTGCTGCATACCGGATGCTAAAAGCGGATAGTAAACGGGAATGAGTGTGCTCGGGATTGTATGGAACATCATGCAGCAATGTGTGGTGGCACTGCTTGCAAAAGTAGCAGCACTTAGAGCTGGGACATCTTTGCTTAAGATAACTGTAAGCTAGGCAGTTCTCACAGACCATGGCGTTGTACTGTAGGGGTCGTCGCCGTGGGGGAAGAAGAAACACGCAAAACCTTTTTTTCACTTAATAATATATTTCAGTACACCACATTTCAGTACAATTGTGTTTGCGGGCACAACGCTCAAATACCTAATGCGAAGAGGCCGCTGGAATTCTAGAGCGTGCGTGTGCAGTGAAGCCGCCAAAAATACTTTCTACTGCTACTTTCCTAAACTGTAGAGAAGTTTCGGAGCTAAGCAGACCATCTAACTCTGTATCGGTCGCTTGTGCCCTGACCAGCGCTTGGAAATCGATACCTGTATGTAGCGAAATTTCTTCTAGTCGCGAAGGAGTGTCGGCTACTACGTTTTTTGCCAAGGAAGTGCTATACGTTTGTAAAAAACTGCGCTATAAAGTCTAAATGCCGGAGTTGCTGAGGGGATGCTTTTGAGGGTTTGTGGTGTAAGGCAAACTATAAAGGGATATGATCCGTGAAGATGGTAAAGATCTGTTCTTCTAAGAATTGACGAAAATGTTTCGTGGATAGATATACCACCAGCAGCTCTCTGTTGTATGCACTGTACTTGCATTGTTTGTGCCTCTGTGAGTTTTATGGAATAAAACAAAAGCGGCTGATAAACACAGTGCTCCTTTTGCTGCAAAACTGCACCCACAGCGAAATCCGAGGCGTCAACACACAGAAATAGTTGTGCTGAAGGTGGATGGTACGGGAGCATCGCTGCTCTGCAGAGCTCTTTCTTGCAGCGCTCGAATGCAATGTCGGTCTCTTGAGTCCAGTCAATGATGGCCTTGTCGCTCTTTCGCATTCTACCCTTTAAATATGCTGCCAAAGCAATCTGTCTGGGCAGGGCCTTCAACCCTCGGATGTGACTAGGTGACCTAGAAAGACCACCTCACTTCAAGCGAAGTTGCATTTATCTATATAAACTGCTAAGCCAAATTCTTCTAAACGGGCCAATAACTTTTACAAATGAAGCAAGTGCTGCGACCTATTCTTTGAAGCCACCATGATGTCGTCGACATATACGAAGCAGAACGGCAAGTCTCTGAGGATACCATGCATAAAACGTTGAAACGTCTGAGCAGAGTTCCTTAGTTCGAATGTCATCCTGCTGAACTCGTATAACCTGAAAGATGTTGCTATGGCTGTTTTCGGCACGTGGCTTGGTATTGGGTGGTATGCCTTCACCAAAGCGATTGCGTAAAATACAGCTCTACCGTGCAACTGATGCGTAAAGCCTTGAATGTGTGGGATTGGGTAGCTAGCAGGCTGCTTTACTGCGTTGAGCTATCGGTAATCACATGGCCTACACTCTCCATTTTTCCTTCGATCTAGGCGAAGCGGTGCGGTCCAGGGACTATTGCTTGGCCGACAGATACCTTGCTCTACTAAAAAGTCGAATTCAGATTTGGCTATTTTCAGCTTGCTGACTGAAAGCCGGTGTGCCTTGTTAGCTAAGGGGGGCGGGTTGCTTGTAATAATTTGGTGTGTAGCATTATGTGAGACACGTCGAACGAAAATGTTCTGAATGGGCCCGATGTTAAAACTTTTAATAATTTTATGAATGTCTTTCGACAGCACGGAGAGCCGAGGCATTGCCTTTTTAACTGAAGCGCCTGGCGTATACAATGACGTACATTGGATCAACCAATCTCAATATTTTTGATGTTGACCAACAATTCAAAATTTCTCAAAAATCCGCTCCCACTATGGGTTTGCTGACATCAGCGAAAACGAAGGTTCAAGAAAACAAACGCTGGAGTCCCAAACCAAGGGCAAAGCGAGTGTATCAGTAAGGTCGCACTGGAGAGCCATTTGCTGCGTAAAGTAAGCATGTGTCAGCCGCTGGCTTACTTCTCGCCATTCTAAATAGCAAAACCGAAATATCGGCTGCTGAGTCGATTAAAAATGTGAGCTTCATCGATTTATTGAAAATAGATAAACGACCACACCAGACGTCGCTTCAACACCGAAATTGCCTGATTCAACTCTAGGCGCCGTCGAACAAAATATGGCTCCGAGCTACCGGCCTCGGTAGGCGTTGAGCCTGTGATATCTTTCGACACGCAAGTAAGCACTTGAGCAGGCGGTATTGTGCCTATAACTTTGTCTGCTATTTGCACTAGTTTGTCGATGTTCTCTTCGTCGAAATTCAGAATGGCCTGTATCATGGGGGGCAACCGCTGCATCTGCATGCTCTTTAAGAGCAAATCTGCCAACTGCTTGCCGGTTAACGCGCGCATTTCCCGCAGAATCTCACCGGGTTTTCGGTCCCCTAATACTGCGTCATTTAGAAGTCGTTGCATCTGGGAAGGTTTATCTTGGACTGTATGTATGTAAGTTTGTAAAACCGCTCGCGGGAGGATTCAAAACTACGTCCCTATATGCGTTGACCACCTGAGCTACCGAGAATTGGCCTTCCAGGGCCACACACCAAACATTCGGGTTGTCCGGCCAAAATGGCAAACCGTTGAATGCTAAGGCACTCACCTGGCATCCTTGACCCCTGCGGCGTGCTTTTTGATTCAACAGCGCTGTCTCTGTGCTTTTGTTGTCCTGTCCGTCGGTTATGGTGAAGACGCTTTTACAACTGATTGGTGTAAGCATAGGACAAAACTAATATACGCGGTAAAAAAATTAAGTTACTTGCTGGCAAAAAAATGGTTGTATGGTATATTTACGTGTGTATCTCGCTGCTGGAACTGTATACTTTCTTATGTAGGAGGAGGAGGAGGTGTGTTGAGTGCGTTGCGACTGTACTATACGGTGCTCTTCGCTGACCTTACGTTGTGCTCCGTAACGGGAATTTTCGCAGCCAGGCAGATGTTCGATGTGCGAAGTCGCGGTTCTCGGCAAACTGTTTTGTCCTCCTCGTGCCGTAATGCTGCAAAGTGGAAGACTGTAAAAGTCTAAAACAATTTGGAAATAAAATTTCCCTTTATTTGCTGTCAAATATTGTACATAAAGTAAATTCACATACATATGTAACGCAATAAACAGAATTCAAACATTCGCTATTTTATAACGTAAGAAGAGTTAGTGTTTCAATATTTCTGTTAAGAAAATTCCGTCCGTTTGTAACAGGGAAATTTACAGTGCTTGAATAACTCGAAGAACACGTTGGGTGGCGCTGAGGATGCTTTTGCAATTTTGTAGGTTGGTGTATTCTGAATTGCGGTTTTTGGACCCTCGAACGGCGACGCGGCAGACGAATACCTCCCCACTTATACTGCAGATGGATTTACGAGAGGACCGGCTCGGTCGTTTGGTTGCTGAAGTGCGCACGTGAACAATATCGGGGTCACCATTGTGGGGGTCGTCGCCGTGGAGGAAGAAGAAACACGCAAAGCGTTTCCTTTACATAACTGTATTTCAGTTAGAGGTGTACTTACTTTACTTTACTAGGACCTTGTACGCACTGCGACCTGTAAGATCTATTGTGCCAGCCCGGTGTTTAGCTGAGAACTTGGTAAAGCTTTTTGATAAACCTCAACAAAGCTCCAGGCTCAATATTCCAGAAGTCAGAGGGACTCAATAAAGCCCTTCCGATATGGAGAAGTCTTTTTCTTGCGGCCACGGGGCATTCACAAAGAATATGTTCTGTCGTCTCTTTTTGCTCTCCACATAGCCGGCATTCGTCTGTATCTGCTACTCCTATCTTGTGCAGATGGTGCCTGAGTGGGCAATGACCAGTCAAGTAGCCTGTTAAGGTTCTTATGTCTGCTTTCCTAAGCCCGAGTAGCTTTTTAGCCTTACAGCGGTTGAGATTAATGAACTTCTCTGCCTGTCTTAGGTCCTTGAGTTTGGCCCAGTACTCTGCATGATGATCATCTTCCCCTTTCTTTATTTTTATGTTAACGCCACTCCGTGCGACTCCAAAATAGGGTTCAGGACCGACTAGTGGGCGACTACGCCTCTTCTCGCTAAGCAGTCCGCCCGTTCGTTGCCCTCGAAGCCTTTGTGTCCTGGTATCCAGGTAACAGTGACTATGTTTTTCGATGCGAGAGCTTCGAGTAGGTTTAGACAGTCCCATACAAGTTTTGATCCTGCCGTGTACGATTTTAGAGCCATAAGTGCTGCCTGGCTGTCTGAGAGGATATAGATACGAGTACCCTCGACTCTTCTACGCAGACATTCTCGTACACAGAGCTCGATTGCATGGACTTCCGCCTGAAATATTGTTGGTAATTTCCCAAGCGCAGCCGTACGTTGGAACCTGGGTCCATAAACCCCTGCGCCAGTGCTACCATTTTCCAATTTGGAACCATCTGTGTACCAAGTTTGAGAGTTTGGTAAGACTACAAGTCCTTCATTTCTCCATGTGAGGCGGTCACCTATGACCACATTGAATTTCCTGGAGAACCGGTATTTCTTGATCATAGTATCTGGGATTTTGAGAATAGGGTCATTTTGAATATAACTTAGAATCTTCAAATGGCCTGTAAAGTTGCCGATTTTAAGGTCCGAAATCTTGGGTAGCCTAATAGCACTCAGCATAACTTCTTTTTGTGCTGCAAGGTGCAACGGTGTGAGGCTAAGCATTGCTCCCATTGCTGCCGTAGGGCACGTTCTCATTGCTCCTGTGATACTCAGACAGGCTAGACGATGTATTCTATTCAACCGTTCCTGAGTCTTGGCCTGTAAGGTTTTTGGCCACCAAGCCAACGAAGAATAGGTGGCCATGGGTTTGATAATGGCGCTGTACGTCCAATATATTATCTTGCGTTTTAGCCCCCAAGTTTTACCATGTAGGCGCTGGCACATAAACATTGCTCTTGTCGCTTTCTCGGTAACCTTGTTCAAGTGTGAATTCCAGGTGAGCGTCTTGTCAAGTATAACACCTAGGTATTTCGCTTTCTTGGATATGTCGATTGGGATGTTTTCCAGTCTAATTTCTTTGAGAGTGTGGTTTCTTTTCCTGGAAAAGGGTACAAGTATAGTTTTTCCGGGGTTGATGGTAAGTCCCTTTGTCATGCACCAATCGGAAGTTAAATTGTGGGCACCTTGCATTAGTTGAGAAATTATGTCCTCAAATTTGCCTCTGACGCTGATGACAATGTCGTCTGCGTATCCTTGTACTTTGTAACCCGATTTTTCAAGTAGCTCTACGAGTTCGTCAATAACTAAGGTCCAGAGCAGGGGAGAGAGGACTCCTCCCTGCGTGCAACCTCTGGTAGCTGTTATAGTTTTATGCGAGCCTCCGCACTCGATTCTAATTTTCCTGCTGCATAGCATGGTTAGGATCCAGTTTATGATCAGAGGAGTGATATTTTTTTTGATCATAGCCTTTTTGATAGCCTCATAGGAAGTGTTGTCGAATGCTCCCTGTATATCTATGAAGGCACATAGGGCTGTTTCTCTGGCAGCTAATGATTTTTCAATCAATAATGTTAAGCTATGAATGGCTGTTTCCGTAGATTTCCCAGGTTGAAAAGCAAATTGGTTTGCATGCAGAGGATCATGTATAAGGAACTTTTCCCTTATATGATGATCGACAATTTTCTCCATCGTTTTTAGGAGAAAGGAACTGAGACTAATGGGTCGAAAGGATTTAGGCGATTGCTCCGCCTGCTTTGCCGCCTTTGGAATGAAGACCACCTTAGCCTTCTTCTAAATTTTTGGTATGTAGCCTAGTGTAAGGCTGGATCTGAAAATTCTTATAAGGGTAGGAATTAACAGGTTTGCTCCTTGTTGTAGTAGGCAGGGAAATATGCCATCTATACCCGGTGATTTAAATGGGCTAAAGGTAGATAGAGCCCATCTAATATGGTTGGCAGTAAAGATTTTGCCAGATAGGCTATTGTCTCGTGTAGAAGAAATGAGAACTTAGTTCCTCAGGTGTTCTAGAGAGACAGCATAAACGAATATACAGCTTGGAAAGTGGGTATTAAGTAAGGCTTGACAGGTTTCCTCCGGACTTGGGGCTGAGCTTAGGCTACCAGGGGGGTCAGCATGGTGGCGGATAGCTGAACGGCCTACAGATATGTAGGTTAGCTGCGAATAACCAATAAGCAGTCCCCGACCATAAGCGGCAAAAACGGAGGGTGTGCGGAAATAACACATAAGCCCAGTGAAATTTTTGTGACAGGGCGAGTAGATGCCGCCCGTAAATAAGCATCCTGCCCCTAAGGCAAGGCGTTATGCGACCCGTACCGAGGCCTGAATGGTGCTGGGGACGTAAAACCCATACAGCATCGCTAACGGAGCCCTCCAGATAACTGGTGCCCTCTGGTTGTAATATAGCCTTACCACATTACAGAGGTCTCTGATGTGGTGGACCTTTCTTTCCCCCATACTCGTGGGATCCAACTATGAATCAATCAAAAACAAATACAAATAAAACAGAAAAAAAGAACAAAAAAAAGTACAAAACTCAGGAGACGAAAGTACAGAGGAAAATTCGTTCAGGAGAAGCTCGGTACTGATGCGATCACCGCCGTTAAAAATAACGGATGGACCGACGCAAGAAGAGAACGCAAACGCGGAGATGCCGTCTGAACCAATAAATGAACAGACAACCTCGCAAATGCCGTCGAAATCTCTCCCCAGTGAAATAGAAACTGGTAGTCTGAAGTCCGAAACCAACACGGAAGCAAAGGCCAAAGAAACCAGCGAAGAGAGAGAAAAACGTGAAGCCATGCATTCCCTGGGAAAGCACATCTCGGCACTGATGGAATTCACTAAGGGAAAAAACAATGTACATCATGAGATTAGGAAACTGGCTAGTGCAATTCACGAAAACTACAGCTGCGCAGTAGATTGCGAAATAGATAAAGTGGTATGCAGTTGAGTGTCTAAAGCCACTCAAACCATTCACTCTCCAGAAATGAGTGTGTTGGCTTTCCCTTCTTCGTTGGAACAACTGCCAGACCCGAAGCGAAAAAGGACGAGATCTCCAAATACCGAAGAACCCTCCACACTGTCATACGCCGAAATTGTTGCGAAAAAAACGGAAATGGAGGTGAAACATAGCGTGTATAAGGGCCAAAAAGAGAAAAAAAAAAGGCCACAGGGAAAAACCATGGACAGACAGTGAAACCCCGGATCGAAGAACCAGGTGCAGAAACCACTAATAAAGTCGTTTGGACAAGAGTCGAAAAAAGTCGAGGCAAGATATATGCTAAGCCTGACGCACTGGTGATTAAAAAGATCGGAGAAATTTCCTATTGCGACATACTCCGAAAGGTGAAGACCAACCCCGAGTTGAATGGATTGGGGTGTGATGTAATCCGCATAAGAAGGACAGCCAAGGGAGAGCTACTGCTTGAGCTCAAGAAAGCAGCTGATGGAAGAACATCCGAACACCAAAGTAAAGTGGGAAAAGTTCTCGGTGAAATAGCGGAAGTGAGATTCCTAACGCAAGAGGTGCTCATTGAGTGCAAAGACCTAGATGGCGTCACCACAAAGGAAGAGATCAGCCAAGCTCTGTCCGAGCAGTTCGAGGAAGCACAAGGCATAGAGATCTCATCCAACAAATCTATGAGGAGAGCCTATGCAGGGACGCAAACTGCCGTCATTAGCCTCCCGATAAATACTGCCAAAAAAGTTCTGGAGGTTGGAAAAATAAAAATAGGATGGACGGTATGCCGAATACGGGAGAAAATAATACCGCTGCGATGTTTTAGGTGTCTTAACTTCGGGCACCTAGCAAAGGCGTGTAAAAACACGTTGGATAGGAGTGAGGATTGCGTTCGGTGTGGACAGAAGGGCCATGTATCCAAGAACTGCAGCAATGATGCAAGGTGCGTCCTTTGCGAAGAAAAGGGAAGTAGCAACATCAAACACGCGGCAGGAAGCATAGTATGCCCGGTATACCAAGAAGCTGCAAAAGTCGTAAGAAGAATATGAAAGTGCTGCAACTAAACTTAAACCACTGCGAAGCGGCACAGGACATCTTGACACAAACCGTTCGCGAGTTAAAGATAGATGTTGCCGTATTATGCGAGCAGTACAAAAATCTCAATGATACAGTTTGGGCTGCGAATGACTCAAAAAGAGCTGCTATTTGGGCCTGTGGAGATTGCGCCTTTGAAGAAAAAATGATGACACCCGGAACAGGCTTCGTGCGAGCAAAAGTCAAAGGAGTAAATATCTATAGCTGTTATGCATCTCCAAACAACACCATTGAGGAGTTCCAAAGTATGCTTGATAGGCTCGTGGATGATGCTAGAGGTCGTAGCCCAACGATTATAGCTGGAGACTTCAATGCATGGGCCACTGATTGGGGCAGCACACGGACCAATAGAAGGGGAGAAGCTCTCCTAGAAGCCGTATCGTCACTAGACCTAATATTGCTAAATACAGGAAGTGAGCACACCTTTAGTAGAAATGGTGTAGGCTCCATAGTTGATATTACCTTTGCAACTAGTTCCTTATCGAGAGGCGCCAACTGGAGAGTCAGTAATCAATATACTCACAGCGACCACCTTGCCATCCTGTTTGAAGCACAACCTAGGCGACCAACCCAGGAACGCCCAAAGAAGGCACAACGAATGGGGTGGAAAATAAGCACCATGGACAAAGACACTTTTGCCCTGATTTTTGCAGAGTCAACAATAAGCCCAGGAACAGCAAACGCTATGGCCGCTGAGGTTACCAAACAAGTAACTAGGGCTTGCGACGCATCCATGGCCCGGAAAACGTCAACAAATCGCCGGCCACCAGTATACTGGTGGAACCAAGAGATAGCAGAGTTACGCAGCAAGTGCCATAGAGCCAGAAGACTATCCCAGCGATCTAGAGGTTTGTCCACACATCAGGACCTACGGATTCAATTCAAAGATAGGCGAAGAGAGCTAAAACTAGCCATCCGCAGAAGTAAGAGCAATAGCTTTAAGCAACTCTGCGAGCAGGCAGATGTAAGTCCTTGGGGCACCGCCTATAGAACAGTAATGGCAAAACTCAAAGGCACTAGGGCACCCTCCCCCTCATGTCCTCTCCTTAGGCAGAAAATTGTATCGGGGTTGTTTCCCCCTCAAACACCAGCAGAGCGTATAGAGCCACCTCCGGAAGTACAGGACATCCCTACTGTCACGCAAAGGGAACTCCTGGATGTATGCAGACGATTCGATGATACCAAGTCACCTGGATTGGATGGCATACCGAACAAGGCCCTTAAATTAGCCATTAAAACAAATACGCAACCATTTGTGGAACTGTACAACAAGTGTCTAACAGAAGGAGTTTTTCCAGACCAATGGAAAAAGCAACGTCTAGTGCTGCTGTCTAAAGGGAAAAAACCACCAGACGAACCCTCGTCATACCGTCCCATATGCCTGTTAGACACAATGGGTAAAATACTGGAGCGAATCATATGCAACCGATTAGAAGTGGCAATTGGTGAAGCCGGGGACTCTCCAACCAACAGTACGGCTTTAGGAAAGCTCGATCTACAGTCGACGCAATAAGAAGGGTAACTTCAACCTTGGAAGAAGCTTTTCAGGGCAGGAGATGGAGAGGCGGTGCAAACAAATACGGTGCCGTAATAACATTGGACGTCAAAAATGCATTCAATTCTGCGAATTGGAGACTCATAGTGCAATCGCTTAGGTCAATCATGGTGCCATGGTTCTTAATTAAAATAATACTGAGCTACTTCGAGAAACGGTTTCTACTCTTCGATTCCGACGATGGAGTAAAGCAGTACCACATATCTGGCGGAGTTCCACAAGGATCGGTATTAGGCCCTATCCTTTGGAACATTATGTATGACGGGGTTCTAAGGCTTGGAATCCCAAATGAGGGAAAAATCATAGGCTTCGCCGATGATATAGCAATTGTCGTGGTTGCAAAACATCTAGAGGAAATAGAGGATATTGCAAATGATTGTATCCGAAAAGTCAAACGGTGGATGGCAGCAGTCGGGTTAGAGCTCGCCGAACATAAAACAGAGGCAGTATTGGTAAGCAGCCGGAAGAAAAGAGAGGAAATCACCATCAGAGTAGGAGATCATAATACGACATCAAAATCGGTTATCAAATACCTAGGTGTGATGATCGACGCGAGGCTCACTTACGAGGAGCACCTTGAAAGAACGTGTGACTTATCAAGAATAATGATAAATATAGGAGGACCTAGGCAACAAAGGAGACGTATTCTATCCAGGGTGGTGCAGTCCATGCAGAGGTAGATTTCTATCTAAGCCAGTTCCTAACCGGACATGGCTGCTTTCGAGCGTATCTCAACAGGTTTGGGCTCGATGAATCTCCCAACTGTCCAAATTGCAGAAGACGCTCAGCACGTATTTTTTCAGTGCCCACGTTTTCATATAGAGCACAGAGAACTGGAGGAAAAAATTGGAGAAATACCAACCCCGAAAACATTGTGCACCATATGATAGCATCGAATGCAATATGGGACGCGGTGAAACAAGTTGCAGCGATAATCGTGCAGGAACTTAGGCGGCTGGAAAGAGTCAGAAAGAGCAACCAAGTCTAACCGGCAACACTTTTGGAACAAGGAGCGGAAGACAGCGAATGAAGAGCATAAATAGCTAACCAGCCCCGCGAAGTAATACCTAACGGTAGTCCCGCGGGGAGAGTGGTTGAAGTGTGCAGGGTGTGGTTTAGTACGTAGGCGTATTCCTGGCATCGATTATTCAGGTTTGCGAATCGTGCATGCCAGTAGCTCGGGCTACTGGTATCTTTAGAAGATTACACACCCTTTGGCGCAACCATAAAAAAAAAAAAAAAGATTTCCTCCGGACTGCTGGTGAATTCCCCATCTTGTTTGTTTAGGGAGCCAAGATGCTTGGAGTGACTCTGGGCTAGGGCCTTTTAAAGGCGAGCCGCAGTGGGGAAGCATTCGATAAGTTCGCAGTGAGTTCTCTAAGATTCGCGTTTAGATTTTCTAAGTTCTTTGTTATAACTTGTTAGAGTTTCTTTGTAAAGGCACCAATCGCCATTGATTTTAGCTCTATTGAATAGCTTCCTAGTTTCACGCCTAAGTGACTCAAGACGCTTATTCCACCAGGGGGCGTCGCGGTTGGTCCTTTTCTGTGTTTCGGCACAACTGCCTTCATAAGCGACGGAAATGGTTTTTCGAAGGTGTTCCGCCTCGAATTCCAACTCTGAAATGGTATGTATAGGATTCGAAGCACGATTTAGTTCTGCCTCGAGGATAAAGCGATAGGAATCCCAATTAGTGTGCCTAGGGTTCCTGTAATTTAGCGTGTCACTCATGGAGATCCCTATATCGAATCTGATGTGGTTATGGTCCGACATAGAGACTTCATCAGACACGTGCCAGTTTGTGGTAAAATTGTATATAAAAGGGCTTGCCAAAGTGAGATCTAGTACCTCTTGGCGGATGATGTTAGTAAAAGTAGGAACGTTTCCCCTATTTACCACCACCATGTTGTTAGTACATACAAATTCAAAAAGCGATTCACCTCTTTTGTTGATGTCCGAACTGCCCCAGGCGGTGTGATGGGCGCTAGCTACACAGCTGGTAATAAAGGGTAGTTTTTTGGCACGGCAGTAAGCCATCAAGTACCCTATCTCGTTCGGCGGTGCCTCGGCTGTGTCCCCGGGAAAGTAAGCGGAGGCGAAGACAACCTTCGTGGTTCCAGTTGTTAGCGGCACTTCTGCCACTATCGCCACCAGGTCCCTAGTAATGAACTCTGTAATGGGAAATATATTATGAGTATTTTTAATTAAAATTGCTGCCCTAGGATTACTCCACGAGTCAGAATAAATTAACTTATAATTCTTCGTTGGGAGCCCTTTAATGGCTCACTCGAGCACTAATGGCTCTTGCATCAGTGCTAAGTCAATATCTTCCTTGATGAACCGTCTATTCAGCACGGAAGATGCTGCCCTAGCATGGTGCAAGTTTATTTGAAGGCACTTGAAATGCCTTCTGATGAGTGGTGGAAGACTCATCTACCGTTTACGCCCCCTGTCCCGGTGGGCCATTTTTCTGACCCTGCCGCTATTTAGTAGCGCAGCTTCCTCGGGGTTTCTTCTCTCCCACTTCCTTAACCTTCCAGAGGGAGGATGTAGCGTCTTTCGCTATACCTAGGGGTGTAGTCTACCTCTCGACGTGGTGTGTGCCTGGGTCTGAGGGGTGAGGGTGGACGTGGATGAGGGTTGCGCGGATGAGGGTTGCGCGGAAGCTTCGGTAGCGCGCTTGAAGCTCTAGCTGATGTTCTTTCTGGCGGCCGTTTGTTTGCGGATACCGCCTCAGCGCTGGTGCTGGGGCCCTGTGTGGCCTCTGCCCTGGTGTTGGAGACCCGTATGGCCTCAGCGCTGGTGCTGGGGCCCTGTATGGCCTCAGTGCCGCTGGTATTAGCTCTGCGCGTACAAGAGCTGGCAGGATTTTCTTTAACTATCGTGCCTTTCTGGTTTACGGTGGGTCTTGGGTGCTCTTTATGTTTATGGCGAAGTTGTACGGACCCGAAGCCGTAACTAAGTTCGCCTCCGATTTTCGAGGGGTGTGAGGCTGATGCCGGATCCAGAGCCACGGTGATCTCCACGACGGCTGCTCGTTCGACTCTATTGAGCACTCTCCAGTCATCCACTCTTAGCCCTTCGTTTCGGCCTTTTATTAGGCCCAAAAAACGCTCGTTCGAATCTTTACCAGGAAAGTACCCGACAAAAATTGCTGGACGCGGAACTTCTCCCTCGTCCACAGCTTTCAGCTGTGCATCTTTCCAGGGCTTCATTTTGGGTACTATTGTCTTGAGCCAGTCCGCTGTTGCTCTATTTTTACAGCTGAAAAGGAGCCAGCCGGGTTTGAAAGTACAACCGAGGAACTGCGGCTTAGTAGAACTTTCCCTCTGCTGCAGGTTGATGTCCAGTACCTTGTCCTGTACCCGTCTGAGCTGGTCTGTAGTCCAGATGGTGCCCGGGAAGTCTGGTGGTAAGACACCAATCTTGACGATGTCAACGGCGGCGTCTCTGTAGACAGGGCTTGATGGTCTGAGCCTAACTTTTGACGTGGTGGCTATCCTCTTCGCCAGCTCCAGATAGCTTGACCCTTTCTGAAAAGAAACTTTTGACGCCTTCAATATGAGCATCAATCACCGTTGCAGGAGAGCCAGGTGATGCTAGGAGAGTCTCTTCATCCTCCGTATTTATGGTGTCAGTTGTGTCGATGGTACTTCAAGCCACGTCCTCTGCTATGACATCCATAAGTTCAGACTCCACAGTAGGACCAAGTGCCCTCTCTGTAGAGTCTGAGAGGCCCAAAGCGGCCCCGGTTTGCACGTTAAGAGGAGTGCATTCCTCATCGTTATTTTTTAAATTTTTATCCATGGGATTTTTTGATAAGGGGAAGGGTAGTTCACCCGCGGTAGAGCCCCATGCCACGGGAGGGCTAATTTAAACCGGATGTCACCTGGTTTCCGGAGTCCACTGTTATAAGACACACTTACGGAGTGCCATTCATCCCTTAGGCACGGTCGTTACACACCTGGAATTACGGGTTTTTTCAAGTTTTCCTCTTTAGATCCGCCATATTTCGTATTCAGCAGGGACACCTCGTGCAGGATGTGGTTCTTCACCACGTATGGACGGTCTTAGGAGATAGATTCATTTGGATGCCTCTATTTCTCTGGCTCCTTTGCCTGGAACCTTACCCCTAGAGGTGTAAAAAAAAGTACTTATTCGGTACAATGTATCCGTTATTGCCATGTACTCATTCGTACTCGTTACTTCCAAAGTACTCAGATACCTACTCATTCCATTTTGCACTACCAGTACCCAATACGCGTAACATTGCGAAGGAATCTTATTCGCAACAGATGTGTATTCAAACAGGTATAGTCTGTTCCAAATCAATTGAAATACCCTAACGTGCGCAGAGAAAAATTTCCCAAAGTTATAAAGCGGATGAAATCTCTCTTAATTCTTCTAAAAACGGTTAATGATTGTGTCCACTTTACTCTGTATGATGTTCTTTTTCTAGTTTGGTAAAACTTCTTTTCAATTTTATAAAGCGGAAAGCGTTAGTTATGAGCAAATATTTTATAAATATAATTAAAGTGGTATGTTTTAGTACGTATTAATTAATTAATTTATTGTATTAGTTTATTAAGTATGTATTATTATATTTCCTTTAGCCCAAATAAAACTGTTTCTTTGATTTTCCAAAACAGGATAAATACAACAAATACAATACATGTGTTTATTTAAAAACCAAATAAAGTCGACATACAAAACAACAACTTAAAAAATTGCCTTCAATTGATATAAAGTACAGGTATACAGCCTGTTTTCCTTTTGCTCCCCCTCTTTTTCTGTCGTTCTGTCGAATTTTAATTTTTTTTAGCTGTAGTTGTTGTTGTCTGTATCTCTTAGGAATGAAAATGAGTAAAACTCGTACAAATAAAAGAGACCTGCGCAGAAACCCGATCAAGTGATTTGGAACGGACTATACTCATTCTCTCTTGCACTACCCACACCACAAGTAGCATTTTAAGAGATTATCTTACCCACCATACACCAATACTATAAACGATTCATTCTCTTATTTTTCGTTCGTCTTTTCATTTTAGTGAGTGAGTATGACCGTGTTTAGATGTTAACTAATGAGTGCGCTATATCGAGTAGTTTATTGGTGAGAAGAGTGAGGGGTCTCTCACTCATTAGTTAAACACGGTCTATAGCAAGCAAATTATTTAGCATATTCTTTTCTCTGTTTCGCCTTTGCAAGTAATCGGGTATGACCGTGTATTCAAATATGAGAAATGAAAACTCGACTCTTGCGACAGTGGTACATTTTCCATTTGTTAAAAAGGTACACTGGTGCGCAAAAACGATTTGACGAAATGTATTCTTCTTCTGTCTTCTTTTTTCACTTAAGAATTAGTACTTGGTAGTGAGTATAGCGTAGTTGTCAACATGTACCACTTCCCTGTACGAATGTAGCAATAAGAAAAGGTTGAATATAAGAAATTTTCGAACATAGTTTTTTTTTTTTATTTTTAATTAATAAAATTATATTTCATTAAAAAAGGAAAAGTAAAGTTTTTAAAACAATATTGCATATAAGTAGGTATATTATATTGCGGAAGCGTCACAAATGAAAGTGGTGGTCCTTCTTCACACCTGAATTCAAATAACAATAATAACAAACTAGAATAATAAAAACAAAAATTAACGAAAACAAATATAAAATTCAATAACACAGCATGAGAAAAAAAAAAAAAGTAACATAAGAAAGAAATTAAAATTTAATAAAGAACCGCCAGACTTAATTCAGAATTATTCTTTTATATCACTTTGGTTGTTAACATTTAGAAATGTTAACATTCGGACGTTTTGCGGAAAAATCCTTGACCTCCTTCCGAAAATAATTTTTCCCGTTTTGGAGAAAATCCTTTCAGATTGTACCGAGGTTGCTGATATACGAGTACATAAAAACTTTTTTGCCAGCTGCGATAGCCCAGGATAGAGCATTTCCTTACATTTCCAGTAATCAAGAAGATTTGATTTTCGCGATTGCAGTTGATCTTCGTTGTATTGCCGGTATTCAATTATAGGCGAACAAGTAAGAGTACTTGAAGGACGAGTTTTTGTAATTCTCTCATCAAAATATCTCCACAGGATATCGAAGTTAACTAATTTTAGGAGAAAAGTTAGAAGTGGAAAGAAAATAAGGAAATTTAAGTACCTTCATTGTCAACATTTTCTGCCATAGGTGCTTCTTCGACGTGAATGGGACCGAAGTGCTGCTGGTGCAAGGAGGTGGTGTGGGACGAGTGTCAGCGCTAGCGGAAATTGTTGCAGCAACTATGGAATTTGACTTCGGTGCATGCTGAGACTCAATTGCAAAGGGATGTTTTTGTTTTAAATGTTTTTTTAAATTGGACGTAGAGCCTCCCTTGTGGGAAATCCTGGTTTTGCAATATGAGCAAATTGCAATACTCCCATTGCCGTCTGTTAAATGCAGCCAAGCAGCACTGGTTTTAGTCCTAGTGTTTGTTTTTGTCTTATCATTTTGTTAGCTGCCATTGTCCAGAAATATGTAAGTCCATTACGAATGCAATTTATATTTCATATTATTAATTACCATCCTTATGAATCCGAGCAAAATTATCCTTTGTCAAATATGTTGTTAACAAAATATTACTTCACAAGAAAAACAAAGGCAGAGAAATAGTTGTACACACGGACAAGCAATTTGATGATTGTTTTTGTTTCTTTCCCAGCAAACACACGGTTTGCCATAAGGGAAAAGAGAAAGCGAAAGCGAAAATCTGATTCTGAAGAATTCGAGTCGAGTCGAACCAAACCCATTCTGACTCGATCAGCGTTTACATGAATTTCAAACCAGTTTGAAACAAGTTTCAACCCTGCATATAAACATAGTAAGTATGGTATTTGCATTGTTGCCAGAATATGTTTTGTAGGTGGTACTCGCGAGTATTAAATACTCGTTACTTTTATCCGAGTACTTATGGAAAAGTAACGAATGAGTACGAGTAGCCAAATGTATTCACCTTTTACATCACTGATTTTAGTACACCATATTTCAGTACAATTGTGTTTGCGGGCACAACCCCCAAATAATTAATACGGAGAAGCCGCTGGAGTTTTAGAGCGTGTGTACGCAGTAAAGTCGGCAAAAATGATATAATCTTCCGAAAAGTTACAATGTGTCTATGAGGTATTTGTCGATGGAAACTTGACGATAAACGCCGCCACCATTCAGCTGTCAGTTCTGTTCGTTAGTACAGTTCACTGCTTGGAGCCTGCGAGCTGCAGTATTGTTGTCTCGAAAAAGCTTCTCGAACCAAATTGCCCTTCGGATACGGCACTAAACTGTAGGTCCCTTCCATTCGTGTGAAAAATATAACGCACACAATATGAGTGGTTGCGAGAAGCTAGGCTCTTGCACTTAAAGAGCTGTTGCGCCAAATATTTTTTTTTTATTTTATTTTATTTTATTAGCCGCTTCAACCGAGGTTACTGGTTTTAGAAGTTTATTAATCGCATCTAGAATATCCGCCCTATATTCAATGTAAATTTCAAAGATTTTTAGATACGCCTACGCGTCTTCTTTTGCTAACTCGGATTCAGCCTTTCCAGCGCCGATGATATCGTAATTGTATTTGTTGGACGACGAAAACAAATCCTTCAACATGTTTAGCCGAGTTTGCAGGTAATTCTCCCTTTTTAAATGCTGAGCACCTGCTTTACCAAAAATTGCATGGTCCTTACTTATACGTAAAAGGACATTCTTTTGCAGCTTGTCAAACATTTTCCCACAGTTATTTTATAAAGCCAATAAAATACAACAACGAATAAGAAGGAATCGAATCATTGCGCTTTATTCGTCAACCGCCTGGGATGACTCGAATGCCTCTCCTCTTGTCCACTGGAGTCCTCTGTTACCGGTGTCCACCTGAGTCTTGTTTCCGCTGTTCACTGCAGTCTCTTCTTGTCGACGGGTCCTATGATGGTAGCTTTCAAAAATGTATTATGTTTTTTACGCACACACACACGTTTGTAAAAAAATTACTTACTTTTTTACTTATGTCCTGTATCCCCTTGTGGGCCCTAAGGCCTCTACTGCGCCTACGCGCCATCGTGTACGGTTTCTGGCAATGTGTCTGAGTTCTCCCCAACTTTTCCCCAACTGCCGTGCCTCCTTCTCGACTGTTCTGCGCCATGTTCTCCTCCCACCTCCAGGTCTTCTGCCATCCTGAGTTAGAGGGTTCCATTGTATAGCATGGTTCGCTATGGAACTGTCACCCTTTCGCAACGTGTGGGCCACAAAATCCTTAAGATATTGCGCAGGCACCTAACAAACGTTTGCAGCTTTCTGGTGATAGTAGTGGTCACTTTCCACGTGCTGCGACCATATAGCAGCACGGATTCAACGTTGGAGCAGAACAGTCTTATTTTGGTGCTCAAACTGATTGCATTGCTTCGCCATATTTTGGACAACATCCCGAACGGGGACTTTGCTTTGGCGATCCTGTTGGCTATATCCAGTTCGGTTCCACCATCGGTCGAGACAATACTCCCAAGATACCGGAAATTACCCCACTTTGGATCTCAAATTCCTCAGTCAACCTTCCCCTGTGCAGAACCTGGCATTTGGAGCCTCATATGTAGCTTTGATAATAGCAATTAGTTTATCGGGAATACCTCTCCTGCGTAAGGCACGCCAAATAAACTCCCTGTTGACACTATCGAATGCTTTCTCAAAATCGACGAACATCAGGCGGAGTGGCGATCGATATTCAACACACTGTTCGATGATAATCCGCAGGGTGTTGATGTGGTTGGCACAGGAGGATCCAGAGCGGAAACCTGCTTGTTCGGCATCGAGTGTGTCTTGGAGATGTTGTTTGATTCGCTCAAGGATGATTTTAGCTATTATCTTAGCTACAGCAGGCAGCACGCAGATACCCCTCCAGTTTCCGCACTCCAATAAATTTCCTTTCTTAGGAAGCTTGACGATCATTCCCTTTGTCCACTCAGTTTCCCAAGCTCTCTCTCTGAGTGGAAGCAGAAGCTCAGCCGATGTTGGGGGCGCTGCTCGTAAGAGCTCTGCTGGAATACCGTCAAGTCATACCGCCTTGTTGGTTTTGAGTGCCTTGATCGCGGTAATGATCTCATCTTTACTGGGAGTCGTGGTGCGTATTCGGGAGCTTCTCACCTCGGGCATCTCAGTCTGATTTGGGAGTATATCGCTAGCGAATACAAGGTTCAAAACCATAGCAAAATGCTCTTTCCATCTCTTGAGCAGGTCCTCATCCGAAATGAGCAAGGAGCCGTCTAGGCTTTTCACTGGGTGTTGGCTGGAGCTGCGACCACTTGTCAGCTCTTTCGTGATTCTGTAGACGGTCCTGATGTCACACCTCGGTGCAGCTTCCTCTGCTTCTGTAGCTAGCGCATTGATGTAGTTGCGCTTGTCACGTCGCACGCTACGCTGAACTTCTCTCATCTTCATGCGATATAGGGACTCTAGCTTGCTTCTCCCTACTGCTGGGGTAGCTGCAACGCGAGCTTTCAGCTGTTTTCGTTCGTCAATCCGTCTCCAGGTATCCTCGGAAAGCCTCGCCCTATGTCTTTCCTGCAGTCGACGGACAATTATTTCAGCATCAGATGTAAAAACATTTTTCACAGAACACCAATGTTCTTGGGTGGATGCGGGCATTGAGCTGCTGATTGCTTCCATACATTGCGAAAAGTGCTCCCTTAATTGTTGGCGCACTGAGGGATCACTAAGTCTATCGATGTTGAACCTGGGCATTCTTGTGTTGTCGTGGGATCATGATGATGATCACGTACTATCCCCACATCTGCCCCTCGCCTGTTTCGGACGTCCAGGAGACTACTTCTAATGCGGCGGCTGATAGCAAAATGGTCAATTTGGTTGGAGGTTGCTTGCCTGTCATTGGAAACCCAGCTGACTTTGTGGCAGGTCTTGTGCTCAAACATGGTGCCACCTATCACAAGGCGGTTGGCATTGCAGAAATCCACAAACCTTTCGCCGTTGTCATTGCGGTTGCCTAGTCCATGCTTCCCGATTTCATGTTTGAGCCCTTCGTTGTCGTTGCCTACCTTGGCATTCAAATCCCCCATCACTATGACAATGTCTCCATTTGGTGTTGTGTTGAAGACGGCGCTTAAGAGGGGCGTAACACTGTATGATGATGACGCATCGTACTCTAGTCCGGAATCTGGCCGTCAAAATACTATCACAATGAGGCTGCCAGGAAATTAGGCCCTTGCGTGCTGTTGTTGTTAGCAGTAGTCCGGATCCATATTCCCGCGGACTTCCGGATGGTATTCCAGAATAGAGTAGTACAGTGTTACGCGTTGGGGACTGGTACTCGCCCGCTTCTAACCTTCTTACTTCACTTACCCCCAAAATGTCCAGTTTATATCGCATGAATTCATTTTTTTCCAATTGAAGGAATCTGGCATTGTAAGGACCTACACCGAGTCGAGGAGCGTCTTTACACTCCAGAAACCTATCTTTGTGCGGGTACAATAGCCAAAAGTCGTCAACATGTGATCATTCCTTATCCGAGGCATAGTGTCGGTTTCTGTAGCGGGCAGTATTCGGTAACGCAGGTTGCTGGCCCACGCTACCTAGCCTAGAATAAAGGCCCTAGACAACCCGCGCTTAAAATTTTAGCCTACACGTATAAGGGCTTATACGTATAGTTGCCCGATGACCACCACTAGGAGGTAAAGTAAGCACTTCATCACGAACTTGATTGTTGCGCTACTGGCCCAAGCCAAGTTTTGGGTGGTCAGTAGTTTCCCGATCTTGGGATAATGCTAGATAGGAAACTAAATTGGAAACTTAACATACAGGAAAGGGTCCGCAAAGCTTATAATGCTCTTTTCATCTGTAAGCGGACCGCGGGGAAAAAATGGGGCCTGAAGCCCGCAATGATGCACTGGCTATACATCATGGTAGTCAGACCCATACTCACGCATGGGCCTCTTGTGTGGTGGAAGGCAACGAATACGAAAAACACACGGGATATGTTGGCCATGGTACAAAGAACAGCTTGCATTGCCATCACGGGTGCTCTACGCACAACACCTACGGCTGCACTCGAGATCTTTCTGTATCTTTTACCATTAGACCTACAAATTAAATTTCAAGCGGGCAATAGTGCGCTTCGGCTCACTAACGTTGGTCTCTTCAGGACTAATAACATAGGACACAGCTCCATTCTCAAGGAATCTTTTCCCGGTATCCCTGACGAATCGGACGATATACTTGGCACCTTAGACTTCGACACACCATACGAAGTACTATATCCAGTTAGAGAGGACTGGCGAAGGAAGACAGTCTCTGTCCATAACGAGATTGCAATATACACAGATGGTTCTAAGACCAACGAGGACACGGGGTCAGGTATTTACTCGAGAGATACGAACCTACAGGTGGCCCTGAGACTTCCGGACACATGCAGTGTGTTCCAAGCAGAGGTTCTAGCTGTACTTAAAGCTGCGGAATTACTTGAGATGGGATCAATATCCGATAAGAATATCGCCATCTACATTGACAGTCAGGCTGCGCTAAAGGCGCTAGAGTCTTACGTCACCAAATCTGATATAATCAGGAATTGCCGCACAATGCTTAGGGCATTATGTACGCAGAACCGAGTCAGATTATGCTGGGTACCTGGACACTGCGATATTGAAGGCAACGAGCAGGCCGACGCGCTGGCTAAAAGAGGAGCGGGGCTCCCACGTAGCGATATAATTGGTAGCATTAAGCCACCAGGGTGCGTGGCCAAGGGAATTATTCGGGATAAAATCATTGACACGGCTAATCTAAGATGGTCAAACATAGATGGTCACAGGGTGTCTAAGACCTTGTGGCCTGAGCTAGATCGCAGAAAATCTGGGGAGATAATCAAGTTAGATAGATCGCGGTTAAGAACAGTGATAGGAATACTCTCTGGCCACTGTCTCCTAAGGAGGCATGCCATGAGACTAGGGTTATCCGATACGGATGTTTGTAGGTACTGCGACGACCTACATGTCTCAGAGGATATAACTCATATACTCTTGGGGGACCTGCATTGCGATTGATCGGGAAACTACTGACTGCCCAAAACTTGGCTTGGGCCAGTAGCGCAACAATCAAGTTCGTGATGAAGTGCTTACTTTACCTCCTAGTGGTGGTCCCCGGGCAACTATACGTATAAACCCTTATACGTATAGGCCAAAATTGTAAGTGCGGGTTGTCTAGGGCCTTGATTCTAGGCTAGGTAACGTGGGCCAGCAACCTGCGTTACCGAATATTGCCCGCTACGGAAACCGACACTATGCCTCGGATAAGGAATGATCACATGTTGACGACTTTTGGCTATTGTACCCGGACAAAGATAGGTTTCTGGAATGTAAAGACGCTCCTCGACTCGGGAAGAGAAGGTCCTTACAATGCCAGATTCCTCCAATTGGAAAACGAATTCATGCGATATAAACTGGACATTTTGGGGGTAAGTGAAGTAAGATGGTTAGAAGCGGGCGAGTACCAGTCTCCAACGCGTAACACTGTACTACTCTATTCTGGAAGACCATCCGGAAACCCGCGGGAATATGGAGTCGGACTGCTGCTAACAACAACAGCACGCAAGGGCCTAATTTCCTGGCAGCCTCATGGTGATAGGATTTTGACGGCCAGATTCCGGACTAGAGTACGACGCGTCACCATCATACAGTGTTACGCACCAACGAATAGTTCGTCTGAGGACGAAAAGGAGAGCTTCTACAATCTCTTAAGCGCCGTCTTCAACACAACACCAAATGGAGACATTGTCATAGTGATGGGGGATTTGAATGCCAAGGTAGGCAGCGACAACGAAGGGCTCAAACATGTAATCGGGAAGCATGGACTAGGCAACCGCAATGACAACGGCGAAAGGTTTGTGGATTTCTGCAATGCCAACCGCCTTGTGATAGGTGGCACCATGTTTGAGCACAAGACCTGCCACAAAGTCAGCTGGGTTTCCAATGATAGGCAAGCAACCTCCAACCAAATTGACCATTTTGCTATCAGCCGCCGCTTTAGAAGTAGTCTCCTGGACGTCCGAAACAGGCGAGGGGCAGATGTGGGGATAGTACGTGATCACCATCTTATGATAGCTACTCTCCAACTACGCACTGCTGCAGTTCGAAGATCCCACGACAACACAAGAATGCCCAGGTTCAACATCGATAGACTTAGTGATCCCTCAGTGCGCCAACAATTAAGGGAGCACTTTTCGCAAGGTGTGGAAGCAATCAGCAGCTCAATGCCCGCAACCATCCAAGACCATTGGTGTGCTGTGAAAAATGTTTTTACATCTGGTGCTGAAAGAATTGTCGGTCGATCGCAGGGAAGACATAGGGCGTGGCTTTCCGAGGATACCTGGAGACGGATTGACGAACGAAAACAGCTAAAAACTCGCGTTGCAGCTACCCCAGCAGCAGGGAGAAGCGAGCTAGAGTCCCTATATCGCATGAAGATGAGAGAAGTTCAGCGTAGCGTGCGACGTGACAAGCGCAACTACATCAACGCGCTGGCTACAGAAGCAGAAGAAGCTGCACGGAGGTGCGACAGCAGGACCGTCTACAGAATCACGAAGGAGCTGACAGGTGGTCGCAGCTCCAGCCAACACCCAGTGAAAAGCCTAGACGGCTCCTTGCTCATTTCGGATGAGGACCAGCTCAAGAGATGGAAAGAGCATTTTGCTACGGTTTTAAACCGTGTATTCGCTAGCGATATGCTCCCAAATCAGACTGAGATGCCCGAGGTGAGAAGTACCCGAATACGCACCACGACTCCCAGTAAAGATGAGATTATTACCGCGATCAAGGCACTCAAAACCAACAAGGCGGTAGGACTTGACGGTATTCCAGCAGAGCTCTTACGAGCAACGCCAACAACATCGGCTGAGCTTCTGCTTCCACTTATAGATAGAGCTTGGGAAGCTGAGAGCTTTCCTAACGAGTGGAAAAAGGGAATGATCGTCAAGCTTCCTAAGAAAGGAAATTTAATGGAGTGCGGAAACTGGAGGGGTATCTGCGTGCTTCCTGCTGCAGCTAAGATAATAGCTAAAATCATCCTTGAGCGAATCAAACAACATCTCGAAGATACACTCGATGCCGAACAAGCAGGTTTCCGCTCTGGATCCTCCTGTGCCGACCACATCAACACCCTGCGGATTATCATCGAACAGTGTGTTGAATATCGATCGCCACTGCACCTGCTGTTCATCGATTTTGAGAAGGCGTTCGATAGTGTCAACAGGGAGTTTATTTGGCGTGCCTTACGCAGGAGAGGCATCCCCGATAAACTAATTGTTATTATCAAAGCTACATATGAAGGCTCCAAATGTCACGTTCTGCACAGGGGAAGGTTGTCTGAGGAATTTGAGATCCAAAGTGGGGTAAGACAAGGCTGTATCCTTTCACCAATATTATTCCTATTGGTGATTAGCGATGTGCTTCATGCAGCTTTGTCGACGGGAAACGGAGGAATTCGATGGACTCTTACATCTCAACTGAAGCATCTTGACTACGCAGACGATGTATGCTTACTCTCCCACAGAATTATGGATCTCCACCAAATGACAGCAGATGTGGAGAGGGAGGCAGGTGTCGTCGGGCTGAAAATTAATACGGCAAAAACTAAAATTATCAGCCTTGGAACAAACTCATCAGCTCAAATATGCATTGCTGGACAACCGGTAGAGAGAGTAGAGGATTTCCAGTATCTTGGTAGTATTGTCTCGACCGATGGTGGAACCGAACTGGATATAGCCAACAGGATCGCCAAAGCAAAGTCCGCGTTCGGGATGTTGTCCAAAATATGGCGAAGCAATGCAATCAGTTTGAGCACCAAAATAAGACTGTTCCGCTCCAACGTTGAATCCGTGCTGCTATATGGTTGCAGCACGTGGAGAGTGACCACTACTATCACCAGAAAGCTGCAAACGTTTGTTAATAGGTGTCTGCGCAATATCTTAAGGATTTTCTGGCCCAATCGTATCTCTAACGAACACCTTTACGAGAGAACGGGTCAGGAACCAATAGGCACAACTATCCAACGGCGGAAGTGGCAGTGGATTGGTCACACGTTCCGAAAGGGTGACAGCTCCATAGCGAACCATGCTATGCAATGGAACCCTCTAACTCAGGATGGCAGAAGACCTGGCGGTCCGAGAAGAACATGGCGCAGAACAGTCGAGAAGGAGGCACGGCAGTTAGGGAAAAGTTGGGGAGAACTCAGACACATTGCCAGAAACCGTACACGATGGCGCGTAGGCGTAGTAGAGGCCCTAGGACCCACAAGGGGATACAGGACATAAGTAAGTAAGTATATACTCTGTGAATGTCAAGGAATTGCCAGGACAAGGCTAAAGCATCTTGGAAGATACTTCTTCGATAACCTTGAAGAGGTGAGGTCTTTTCAGATTCTGTAGGGAGATTAATTGCTTGGGAGAATGGGTTTAGGTCTTCTGCCGTGAAGGTTCCCTAGGGATCGCTATGGGCCCACTTTGGTGCCTAGTGTTTTATGATAACCTCATAACCCTACCTAACCTAACCTAACCTAGTTTCCCGATCAATCGCAATGCAGGTCCCCATTCCTCAAAAAAAAAAATAAATTGGGAATGTGGGAATTTTGCTTTTTTTTTGCAAAGTGTACTGCACCACAATCTATTGTTTTCTTCTGTACTTTGTTCTCTAATGTACTTGACGGCTCGACTGGAGCAAAAATGTTTTCAAGGTAGCGTGAAGAAAAACTGTTTCTTAAAACGGTCACTTAAAATTGTGTGGGAAAAACTGTCCCTGAAAACTATGTGGAAAAATTGTCTAAATTTTTCTCTATATACTCGTACGAAAATTGACTGTATATATTTGAGAGCAAATAAAGTGACATTTTATTCGAAGACGTTCTCGACTTCTAAAGTCTTACACTTTGCAGCTTTGCCATATCATCTTCAGCAGAAATCCTTTGCGTAACTATTTCTAATGATAGGACAAGCGGTGGCCGAAAACCATATTCCACTCTCAAATTTCGCTTAAGTTCAGGACTTCTCTTCACATAATTGTTTTTGGCATCGCGCTTAGCTAGTCGGTCCCAATAAATGCATGGATTTTCCTTCGGCACAGGTCCATTGTAATAGTCTATGAGAGTTTCATCGATATTT
The DNA here is from genome assembly GCA_945910035.1 of Brachypalpus laphriformis. NCBI lineage: Eukaryota > Metazoa > Arthropoda > Insecta > Diptera > Syrphidae > Brachypalpus > Brachypalpus laphriformis. The sequence continues at coordinate 58,947,124 of OX246755.1, forward strand.
TCGGGAAGGGTTCTATAATCCTGGCACCCATCAGCTGTGGATAAAGGTGGTGATAAGAGCTCAACAACATCACCATCGCGGCTTTCGGACGTATGTATCTCAGATTTCTTCTTAGAATCATTGATTTTAGTTAATGTAAGTCCCACCGGAACGACAACTTGTACGGGAATGTGTATGGGGTTGGGTGAAGAACTTTTTCATCGCATAAGGCTATTCGATAGGCCTTTTTACTATAATTTCTATGGGCTTTTCCACAATCCCCTCCACTTCAACAATTTTTTCTACTACCTTTTCTATGTGTATGGCACTTAGCTCGCAACGAGACCATCTGTGAATCCCCGTAAAATGAAAGGGAAGTTTCCTTGGTGAAGGGGGGATTACAAAACCTATATATATGTATATTTTATTGATTTCATATAAGTTAATTTTATGTAAATTGTGTTGTACTTACAATGTCTCTTAATTTTTAGGTTTAGTTAATTTTAAGTTAAGTTAGTTAGTTTTTAAGTTCGAATATGTGCTTAATGCAACACGTGCGGTTGCCGGTCCGAGAGAATATGAAAAGAAGCTCTAACCTGATTGGCCACAGTGATTGACAGTCGTCTTGTTGCTTTTTTTTGTTTTTAGCTTTTAGCCGTAAGGGTTCTTGTTACATTTACGTGCAGGGCTCGTTCACAACACTCCCCTTCGGTAACAACACCCGCTGGCCCGTTTCCGGAAGGAATCCCTATGTCAAGGACCGCCAGCTTTACCGCGGGTCTTTTGTACACGCCACATTGGGTTTGGATCGTCGCGCTTCTCACTTGTCCGTCCTTTGATGTTTTGGTCTGAACTACTCTTCCTTTTGGCCAGTAGTTTCTTGGCCCGTTTGGGTCCACAATAAGGACGATATCTCCCACCTTAATCGGCTTCACGGACGTAAACCATTTCGTTCGTCTTGTTAGTGTGGGAAGATATTCCCTTACCCAGTGTCTCCAAAAGCCATCCGCAAACTGCTGCGAGGTAAGCCAATTGTTTCTAAGCACCCTGATATCGTCGCTAAATACTGCGAATGGCTTAGAACCGTTGGATGATCCCAGAAGAAAGTGGTTGGGAGTAAGCGCCTCTTGATTCTCGTTGTCTAGAGGTATATAGGTCAACGGTCGCGAGTTTACGATGAGTTCTGCCTCTATGAGCATACTTCTCAGAAGCTCATCTGTTGGATTGCGAGTAGGCATTATAGCGTAGAGAACTGTTTTAATAGACCGCACCATCCTCTCCCAACTGCCTCCCATGTGTGGTGAACCTGGTGGAATAAACTTCCACTTGGTGATGGTTGAAGTCAAGGTCTCTATCATCTTATCTCTGTCGAGGTTTTTGAAGGCTTCCTTTAGTTCCCTTTCAGCTCCTTGAAAATTAGTCCCATTGTCACTATGAAACTCTATTGGAATTCCTCGTCTCGCAATGAAGTTACGAATGGACAGAATACAAGAATCGGTTGTCATAGTATGTGCGATTTCCATGTGAACTGCTCTTATAGTTAGGCAGGTTAAAAGAACTCCCCATCTTTTCTCCGTTCTTCTACCAACAGTCACATGTAAGGGGCCAAAGTAATCGATGCCAACATATGAAAAGGGTCTACAAAATGCAGATAATCGAGCGGGCGGCAACTGAGCCATTACAGGTTTTTGTGGTCGAGCGGTGGCGTTCTTGCACTCTTGACATTCTTTTCTGATGGCTCTAAAGGCGGCTGTCATGCGGGTAATATGGAACTTCTGGCGAGGCTCATTGATAACCGTTTCATGGTTTCGATGTTTGTACCGATGATGATAGTCCTTTATGATTAGAATGGTAATCGGATGCGCTTTAGGGAGAATAATTAGCTGTCCTACATTCAGCCCTACTTCTTTCGCGAAACGAGTTCCGCCATCTGATCGAATCATATTATTCTTATCCAAAAAAGGGCACAGGTTAAAAAGGGCGCTGTTTTTTTTGCACAACTCGATTTGCTTCCAGATCTGCAATTTCCTCCTGATACTCGCTGCACTGTGCGATTTTTAGTAGCAAATTCTCCGCTTGCTGAAGCTCGTCTTGGGTTAATGATTTACCTGCCTTGTACGGTATCATTTGCTTTCTCAAAGCATATTGGGATTTCCACCTGAGGACGTAGGCTGTACTCCTAAGGAGCAACCTTCAATTCGAGATTTCGTTAAAGCGCAAGTCGCTTCCGTGCTGCATTGTGTAGGTATGGACGTTGACAAACTGAGTTTTTAGCTCTTCGAGGGTGGAGTTGGCTGATAGCGTTTCTTGTGGCCAATTTTCCAGAGGAGACTTGAGAAATTCGGGGCCGGAGAACCAGCGGCTTGAATCCTTAAAATCGGGGAGTTTCTGCCATTTGGTGGCGTCATCAGCTACATTCAATTTCGTTGGAATCCAGCGCCATTCGGATACTTCGGTGGAGTCCAATATCTCACTGACGCGGTAAGCAACAAATTGCCGGTACCTGCGATGATCTGAACGTAGCCAGCATAAAACATTCTTTGAATCCGACCAGAAAAATTTTTTGGAAAATTTAATGGTATGCGACTCAGCGATAGCTCTTGCGAGTCGTGCACCAAGTACTGCTGCTTGGAGCTCAAGGCGGGGAATAGATAGAGACTTCAGCGGTGCTACCCTTGTCTTTGCCCCAATTAAGGTACATTCTTTGCGCTGATTTTCAGTGTTTCTAATGTGTGCTACGGCGGCAAATCCATTTTCACTGGCGTCGACAAAGACATGTAGCTGTGTCTCATTTCCCCATGCCGTGTGGGATATGTAGCACCCTGAAATCCTCAGCTTTTCCAGTTCGGGTAAGAAGCGTACCCATCGTAGCCATTTCTCGTGTTCGGCGTCTTGAATCTCTGCGTCCCAGTCAATTTTAGAACGCCAAATTTCCTGCAGAAGTACCTTTATATACATAAGAAAGTGTGCCAGTAAGCCCAAAAGATCGAAAATGCTCATTAGGGTTCTAAGAACCTCACGCTTTGTAGGGCGCCGGGAACCAAGGAGAAAGGCAGCATGGCTAGAGTTGACGGTGAGCTTGTACGTAAAACAATCCGAAGATGTACACCACCACATGCCAAGGACTTTTTCTGTTCCTAACTCGATGTCCGCGTTCAAATTCATTTTGTCTATGGGCTCGGAATTAAGCGCTTTAAGGACTGCTGGTGAATTTGAGATCCAGTTGTGAATATGAAAGCCCGCTTGTTCGTGTATGTGTCGAATTTCTTGGGCTAGTTTGATCGCCTCGGCTTCTGTAGGCACGCTATCCATCAAGTCGTCCACGTAGTGGTTGTCCTTAATAGAACGAACCGCCCTCGGAAACTGCCTTGCGAAGAGTTCGGCATTCGTATTCTTTACGAATTGAGCTGAGCATGGTGAACATGTCGCTCCGAAAGTCATCACCAACATCACGTAAGTATCTAGGTTACCGTCATCACTACTGCACCACAGAAATCTTTGGAAATGCTGATCTTCCTTTCTTATACGGATTTGATGGAACATTTCTTTAATATCCCCACAGATAGCTATCTTGTGCTCTCGGAACTTCAAAATTACGGATGTTAACGGCGTAAGTTGGTCGGGACCTTTAAGCAGTACCGAGTTGAGTGAAATGCCATGAACTGCAGCAGCTGCATCCCAAACCAGCCTCAGTTTTCCTGGCTTATTAGGGTTTTGCACGGGAAATATTGGAAGGTACCACGACTTGTGATTGTTTTCAATAACTTCTGTTGCTGAGAGCTTACGCGCGTAACCCTTTGACACATATTCGTCTATTTTCCTATTTAGGATTTCGGCTAGGTCTTGATCACCGCGCATACGTTTTTGAAGGCACTCTAATCGCCTTTTAGCCACAGGAAAACTATTTGGTAGCTGAATTTTGTCGATTCTCCAGAGCAATGCTGTTTCAAATCTACCATTTTTACGGACAGTATGCATTTTTAACATGTCCAGAGCACGCGCATTTTCGGTGGGCATAAGCATGTTCAAAGAATTAGATGCTCCAAAATTGTCTGTGCATATAAAATCTTTTACAAGTTGTTGCAAATCCGCATCGTTACAGTCGCAAGCGTGGAAACTATAATTTTTGGTTGGGTGTCCGTATCTTCCATATTCGGTAGAACCAGGTCCATGTACAATCCACCCAAGACGAGTTTTAGTTACGACGGGCTCTTTAGAACCTCCCTCTTTGGATCACAATGGAAGTCCGAGCTTGGCATTGTTGAGCCCTATAAGCAGTCGTGGCGCTCCTGTACTGTAGGCTACAACCGAGAGCCCTTTTAGGTGGTCATACTTTCTTTGCAAATCGCATGGGTTTAGAGCCTGGGATGGCAGCTGCAGGTTTTCAACTGTATGTACGTCCGTAAGGGTGTACCTCTGTGCGTTGAGTGCTGTGCTAGAAATTTCAAGACTGAAAACCTTGGAATTATCCTCATTCCTGGAAGTGTTCCCAGTCCACCTTATACATAATGGTTGCGGCGTACCATCCACATGCAGCTGTCTTGCAATCTCTTCATCCATCAACGTCATCCAGGAATGCAAGTGTATGCAGTTGAGTTCCTTTGCCGTACAAAATCACTGGGACTATGCGGAATAAAATGGGATTGTTTTTTTTGAAATTTAGTATTTATGTCGTTTTGCGAATGTAGCCCAACGGTTCCGGTATTCTGTGGGTGCTTGGAAAGATTTTCTTGCTTGTTTTGATATAGTAATACTGCGGCTTTATCGTTATGCTGTTGCGCAGGACTACGGTTTTGCGTACGATAGTTGTGGAGCAGCCTATTGTGCTTAAAGGCGCAGTTATTTATTCCGCAAACCGATGTTGAGTTGCATTTATTATTGCCGTGTTTTATTAAACAGCATCGGCATAGATGATGCTTTCTTACTTCCAACCACCTTGCGGTGCTCAACTTCTGGAACTGCGTGCATACCGCAAGAGAAACACATTTGTCACCGCATACGCAACATGTGCTTCTGGTAGCCGGATGTTTATTGTGTGTTTCTTTCGTCTTCGTCGTGGTCATTTATAAAGTTCCTTGCCTGTGTCTCTTCATAGTGAGCATTAACATAGCCCTTTTCTTTAACACTCCTGCCACCGTATCGGTTTTCACCCACGCCTGACGTTGTAAGTGGGATAAGGACTCCGCTGGCAGCCTCAGCAATCTGGTAGATCCACCTACTAAAATGTAAGAGACTACAAGTAGAAACTGGTAGCGTTTGCTTGTAGATCGCCCAATTAAGATGTATGGTAGGAGGGAGTTTATCCACTAGTTCCTGTAACAAGGTAGGATTATTTAAATGCTCAACCAAACCACAAGCCTCAACAGTAGCGCAAAGGTTTTTGACTGCAAGGGCAAAGGCCACGATAGTCTCTAGTTTCTCAGCTTTGGGCGGTGGCATGGACCGAATTTTTCGAAGCTGTGAATGTATAATTATTTCTGGTCTTCTGTATAGCATCTTGAGTGTTGAAATTACTTGCTGAACACAGTTTGGCTGTATCAGCAGACTTCTGACAGCAGTTAATGCCTCACCTCTGAGGGCTCTGCTCAGACGAACCACATTCTCTACGTCGTTGTATGCACAAAGCTCTGTGCTTCGGTTAAAATCGGCGATAAAGAGTGGCCCGAAAGGATGCAGATCGACATTAGGTGACGTGCAGCTATTTGGCTTCTATTTAAGGTATTAGCACTTGATTCGTTTAGGCTCGGATGAGGGTGAGTCAAAAATGGTGGAGTTTGGACGTGGCTTTGTGCTTGATAGTACTGAGGCATCCTGATATTCGAATTGTCGGGCATCACATCATTCGACGGTGCATTCTCGTATTGGGTTGGCTGAAACTCCATTGTAGATCCAATTCTCATCCTGTTGAGGGGGTCCACTGGGGGCCCATTCGCTGAATTCACCTGAACGGTCTGTTGGTCTTGCGAAGATGGGAGGTGACATTGTTGTTGATGGTATTGACGGTGTAAAGGCTGTAACGGAAGTGGTATAGTATGACTTGGCGGCATTCCATTCAAGTTGTGCTCCTGAGATTCGTGTGAGTTCATGTTGTAGTGGATATTCGTCGGGTTTGTTATAGTCGGAAACGAAGGCTGGCATTGCCGTTGGTCGTGTTGACGTAGCGGTTGTGAAGGTATGTCATTTTGTCTGCAGCACTGAGTTGCGAAAACTTGAGGCGGCAAACTCGTGGCGCCTGCGTTTATCATCTCCGTAGATTGTAAACGATTCCAAGACGATTTTCCAAACCAGCCGCTGACATTTAATTTAGATGCGTTTGCTTCTTCTTGCTCCTCCTCACCGCCACTCTCTGCATCATGAAGCTGCGTCAACATCTCGTATTTCCTTGATAAATACTCAGCATCTCTCCTTTTCTTGCGCTCCGATTCCTCACTCTCGCGTTTCTCTTCCAAGGCCCTCTCCTCCTCTAGTTTTTGCAGCTCCAGTTGAACGCGTCTTGTGAGGGAAGCCTTGGATGATCTGGAACAATGCGACACTATAGAACTCCTTCGTTGTAGAACACCTGCGGGCTGAATAGCGCTAACTTTGAATAAATTGGTAGCGGTACATGCATTATCTTGATCGCGTGCACTACTAACTGCGACGACGGGAGTGGTGAAGTGTGATGGCATAGGATGAGCAAAATGGGTAATTTGCGAGGAAAGAATTGGAGCCGAGCTGATCGCCATATCCCTATTGATTTCATTTGAGGTCAACACACTACCTGTATCGACCGTATTGAGTGACCTATTAGGAGCAGTAATATATGGGTCTAAGCCTAAATTTGTTTTTGCGACCGAACTCAGAACGCCATTCTCGGCGCCTCCACCTAACCTAACTTCATCCTGTACGACGTTTCTTCTTGTGTCTTCTCCATCATCAAAACTGGACGTAGGAGGAGCAATGCTGGGTAAGTTTGTTATTGCCGAATTAAAACGTCGTCTGAAGCAAAGGCAATGTGCGCTGCGGGAGTCGGAGTTAATTTACCCTCAATACCATGACCTGCTGTCGTTCTTGTAGCTAAATTAGCGGGTTTTGTTGCAGGGTGCTTAGAATTATTGGAGAATGTCGCAGTAGTATAGGTGCTTACAGTTGTAGATGCAGCGCATGCAACAGAAATTGCTGCGGCATGTGCGGCACGGGTTTTGGGCTTAGCTCCGGTACTCAGAGCGAAGGTTTTGGGCTTATTCGCAACAGACGCGGGTGTGGCTTTCGAAAGACTACTAAGTAAAGAATAACTCTTACCTTCACACGTGGGACATACCCAATTTTCGTCACTGATGTAGCTATCCACGTTGACGCAGGCGTAGTGGTACCAGGAAGGGCGTCGGTCGCACTGCACCATGTTTCCAGCGCTGTTTGGTTTGTCACAGGAACGGCAGTCGTATCCCTCTGGTGACTTCGTCGACTGATCTCTGATTGGTGATCTTGACAATTTCCTCGATGGCGCAAATGGCGGAGGTGGAGATGGTATTCCCTTTTTAGGCGGCATTTTGGTGCACTCATTAAATAAATCCTAAAGTTTTGTAAATTGTTGCGGCACTTAGCTTGCAACGAGACCATCTGTGAATCCCCGTAAAATTAAAGGCAAGTTTCCTTGGTGAAGGGGCGGATTACAAAACCTATATATATGTACATTTTATTGATTTCATATAAGTTAATTTTATGTAAATTGTGTTGTACTTACAATGTCTCTTAATTTTTAGGTTTAGTTAATTTTAAGTTAAGTTAGTTAGTTTTTAAGTTCGAATATGTGCTTAATGCAACACGTGATTGGCCACAGTGATTGACAGTCGACTTGTTGCTTTTTTTTGTTTTTAGCTTTTAGCCGTAAGGGTGCTTGTTACATTTGCGTGCAAGGCTCGTTCACAACACTATAGGATATGGAATATGTATCGGTTTCTGGATTACCCTTTCGACTGGATATAGCCGATCGATTCACAGGAATTGGTAAAACAATAGCCACAGGAACCTGAACCGCATATGGCCGATCTACGAAATGATCGACTTGAACAGGATATGGAATGTGTACTGGCCTATTGACAATCTTCTCCACTGGAACCGGGCGATCTACAATTCTTTCTACCAATTCCCTCACTGGATATGGTATATTCACTTGCTTCTCTACAATATGCTCTATTGGTACTGGTAGGTCAATGTACTCGTACTTTTTTTTCAATCGCTCAATTGGTTGTGAAATAGTTTTTTCTGCCTTAACAGAGTAATCGCCCATAGCTGGCTTTCAACCACATTACCGCTATTGTCTAACTGTTCTTGGCTTTGTGTTTGATGGGCCTGGTGCTGCTGTTGTAATACACTTGCTGGCTTCAGAGTAATCTCATATTGCTGAGTTTCCTCAGTCTGTTCCACTCTAATTGGATGAACTGAAAGTGAGACTGGGCGATAATAAAGTAATTCGGGCCTGCCGTAGATTTCATGTTCTTCTCTAGAGTTTCCAATTTGCTCCGTGATGAACTTATTGTGAATTTTAAATGAATTTTGAAACTCAGTAAGAGTTTGCAGAACTTCTTTGAAGATCGCCCAGTTACGTAAATGTTTCTTTGAAAAACATCGGTGTGTAGGGAAGGTCTAGCTTCCTGATTTTCAGAGATTTAATCATCTTTTTTCACTCCGTAGAACATTTGATATTGTTCTTCAAGTGGTGTTGCATCCCATTCATTGTTTGTATAGTGCTTGGGTTAGGTTAGGATCGGCCCTCGATGAGGTTGTACTTAGACCAGAAAGTAGGTCCATTGTACTGCCGATGTGTAAGGCGGGTGGGTCACCCTCTTACTCTTGGAACCATCTGCTTTGTTGAATGAAGTCTAGAATTTTAGCCGTGCAGGCGTTGCCGAGATCATTAAGATCATTGTAGAAGTATCCACCCAGAGTGGCCTTCCTGATGTTGGCGAGCGCAGGACAGGCGCGCAGGAGATGACTGATAGTCGCTTCTTCCTCTTCATCTCTGCAGCTTCTGCAGAAGTCGTTATGAGGGATACCTAATCTCTGGGCATGTCTTCCTATGACGCAGTGTCCAGTGAGGACATTTGTTAGTTTTGAGAGGGCTCCTCTCTTGTGCTTCAAGAGTCCGATGGACCTGGACTTATTGAGTATCGGCCAGAGCTGTCTGGCGGTATGACATTGGTCTAGATGTTGCCATCGATGATTGGCTAATTTCTCGGCATCAATTTGAATGAGGTACTTAACATAAGACGTTGGCGCTTCGATGTCGGTGATGCTTATGCTATCTGTACCAGAGGAGCCTTGTCGTGCTAGTTCGTCGGCTGCACAATTCCCCGGTATGTCACAGTGACCTGGTACCCAGCAAAGGGTGAGGTTGTACTGACCAGCTATCTCGTTAAGAGATATGCGACAGTCTTTCACTGCCTTAGATCTCGTAGTGCTGGATGCGAGGGATTTGATGGCTGCCTGACTGTCGACATAAATAACAATATCAGGTGTTGATAGTGTGCTAGCCGCCAGCCAGTCAGCAGCTTTGCGAACTGTGGTGATTTCGGCTTGAAAAACGGTGCAGTAGTCTGGAAGGTGAAAGGAGAAGTGTATGTCCAGATCTTCCGAGAAAATTCCGGCACCGACTCCGTCCTTGGTTTTGGACCCATCCGTGAAGATTGACAGCGATTCGTTGTAAAGGACATTGCGTTGCGTCCACTCACTTCTGTCCGGTATCGAGTGCGTGTAGCCCTTGTCAAAATCATATTCAGTGGGCAGATGGTCAGTGGAATTGGGAATATGACGGTGCATCGAAAGTATATTGGCATGTCCCGTGTGTTGCTCCTTCCACTGCCTGGAGCCTCTCAGTCTTATTGCCGAGCTGACAGCCAATTGTTTACTGACGATGTCAATCGGAAGCAGGTGGAGCATGGTTTGGAGCGCCGCTGTGGAAGAAGTTCTCAGTGCACTGGTAATACTGAGACATGCAACTCGCTGAGTTTTTTCCATTATGGATAGGTTGGATTTCTTCTCCAAGGCGGGCCACCATACCAATACTCCATACATGAGAATCGGTTTAATGACCGACGTGTATAAGCAGTGCATGATGCTCGATTTAAGGCCCCAGGTGGAGCCTACTGCTTTCTTGCAGATGTATAGAGCGGCCAGCGATTTCCTGGCCCGTTCGACGACATTCTCTTTCCAAATTAGCTTGCGGTCAAGCTTTAGGCCTAAATAGCTAACGCTATTTCAAAGCTTGAGGGTGGATCTCCTTATCTTGGGCGGAGTGAAGTCAGGTAGCTTGTGTTTTCTTGTGAATAGAACTAGCTCGGTCTTCGTCGAGTTAACGGAGAGGCCGCATTTATCGGTCCATCCCGCAGCGTCTGCGGGTATTTGCCTGTTGTTAGAATGGCGACATCATCTGCATAGGCAATAACATTGCATCCAGTTTTTTCGATCTTTAGAAGGGCCTCGTTGAGCACCAAATTCCACAATAGTGGAGACAGTACACCCCCTTGACGGGTGCCTCGACGTGCATGTCGCTTGACAGTACTACTTCCGAAGGATGCTGTTATTACCCTATTCTTTAGAATGTGTTCTATGAAACAACAGATGGGTTCGCAGATGTTGAGCCTACGTAAGGCACTGGTAATCGAATTTGTTTCAACGTTGTTGAAGGCTCCCTCTATGTCTAGAAATGACACTAGGGTGAACTCTTTGGTTGAGAGTGATTTTTCGATAGGGTGAATGATGGAGTGCAAAGCCGTTTCGACAGACTTACCTTTTTGGTAGGCGTGCTTGTGACGTGGATAGTAGGGTGCTGTCAATAGTGGCCTTGATGTGTAGGTCGAGGATTCTTTCCAGAATCTTGAGAAGGAAGGATGTTAGACTAATAGGTCTAAGGTCCTTTGGTAGGGTGTGCGATGTCTTGCCTGCTTTGGGTATAAAAACCACTCTTACCTTGGTCCGGGCAGTTGGTGTTGTTCCGAGCTCAAGACAAGCCTTCAGTATACAGGAGAGATACTGCCATACTATACTGAAGGCCGTCTGAATCTGGGCCGGAAAAATACCATCCGGTCCCGAGGATTTGAATGGTTCGAAACTGTTTACTGCCCATTTCAGCTTATCTTCGCTGATAAGATGAGGAGGTACCTGTGGGCGTGCAGCATTTACCAGGGCGAGATCATCGTTGCTGGTAGGCGTGCAGCCGGGGAAGTGAGTGTCCATGAGCAGGTTGAGCGATGCTTCGTCCGATTCCGCCCATGATCCATTGGGATTCATGAGGACACTAGGTATAGTTGGTGTTTTGGAGATTACTTTTCGCAGTCTAGAGGATTGAGACGTGTTGTCAATACTCTGACAAAAACCGCGCCAGGATCTGCGTCTAGCTTTCCGAACCTCTATTTTGAAGTTCTTCAAGCTTTCTTTGTAGATCTGCCAGTCCAGTGGTAGCCTTGTTCGTTCGGCTTTATTGAATTGCTTCCTGCTTATGCAGCGAAGACTGTTAAGTTCTGCATTCCACCATGGGGGACGATTGCCCACCTTTCTTCCTGTGATTGGACACGATTCGATGAAAGCTGTATTAAGTGCAGAGGTTAGAACGATGTTTAGCTCGTCTAATTCCAACTGTGTAGTTGGTGTAGTGTACACTTGATTGGATAGTTTAGCAGAGAGGGATTTATTGTGAAAGCACTAGTCGGTTTTCCGTCGATTGCGGAAGACCAAGGGTGCGATACTGTGACAAATTTCCAGTTCGTACTCCAGATAGCGGTGATCGGAAACGAATGACTGTCAGATACAGTCCAGTTGGAAATTGCAGGGTAGATACATTGGGAAGCAAAGGTGACGTCAAGCATCTCTTGCCGGGTCTTAGTAATAAAAGTGGGACTATTTCCTCTGTTACAAACTACTAGGTCGGTGCCTACTAAATACTCGAAAATAGACCTACCTCGAGGGTTAGTGTCGGTATTTCCCCATAGATCATGGTGCGCGTTGGTATCGCACACCAATATGATGGCTTCTCTTCTCCTCCTTGCTTCAACTACCACTTCTTCCACTTCCTTGGATGGAGCAGACTCGGGAATTTCATAGGGTAGGTATCCTGATGCCAGCCAGATGGTGGTGTTTTTTGATTTGAGCAGAGTTACTGCTAGGTCTCTTGTGCTATGGTGGGGAAGAAAAGTTCAGTTTAAGGAAGTTTTAGCGAGAATGCAAGCTCGGGTTCTACCTACATCCTTCGCGTGGTACAGCGTATATCCTGGGGCCCTCAATCCTAAGACGGTGTCATCTCCTATCCAAGGTTCTTGGATCAGGGCAATGTCGAAGCCTCGTTCACTGATGCGAAGTAGCACGTTGGCGGATGTTAAGGAAGAATGGTGGAGATTAATCTGTATCAGTTTTAGCATCATTATGAGCTGATACGGACCTCTCCACGACGGTAGCGTTTAGGTCATCGGGGGATGATGGTTCATCATCAGGGACTACAACGCGGGGGAGGGCGGGAGTCGCCAAGTTAGAGGGACCTGCGATGCTATTTCGGTCCGCCGTGAAAAGCCTTACTTCAATTACCTTCAGACCACAACGGATCTTGAACTCCTTCGCGCGGAGTAGAGGTACTGATTCGGCAGTTAGAGAGATGACTAGCGAGCGGCCAGATCTCTTGGTGTCATTATCCGTCTTTTTAGAGCTCGATGGCTCCTCAAATGCCTTCCAGTCTTTGACTGGTCCGGATTCTGATAGGCAATCAGGCTAAGGACTTTTGCTGGCTTGGGCGGTTCGAGTGGAACCCAGATCCTCGCTTTCGGCCTGTGGGGGATTTGGCTCCGTTCCACCGCCTTGAGCTTGGCTCCTGGCCAAATTTCACCTATGCTGCTAATGGCAGCAGCGATGAAGTCGACCGAGTTCTGATCGTCGCCTGCGATCAGCTTGACAAAGCCTTGATGCCAGCCAGCGTCTTGAAAGGTGGGTGGAGAGTTGGGATGAGTCAAAATACGCTCGTAAAGGCAGTTCATCACTCTGCCTTCAATGAGCCTCCACTTGTCATAGGAGATCCTCCCTTCTTCGTCAGACAGGTCCACTATCGCGACGACGAGGCTGTCCTTGACCGTCTCGGAGAAGGGTTTGGAGCTCACTGAGCTCTTTGTCTTCTTCGAGGCGTTGGACTCCTCGTCTACGGACCTGCGTCTCTTGGGCGCTGAGTCTATCGCTACTACGGACTGGCCCCCAGCTTGGTTTGGTAAACCAGATCGACTCGATGTGTCGTTAGCATGGGAGCGATTCTTTCGAGGAGAGGGATTCACTCTTCGATTTGTGGGTTGGCAAGTGCCCCGGGTGGAGGACTGGCGTGAGCCACGGGTGGAAGGGTGGCGTGTGCCACGGGTGGTTGGGTGGCGTTGCCCACGAGTAGCGAAGTGCCGTAGAGGCCTTAGCTTCATAAGCTCGCTAAACTGTTTAGCAATGACAGTTGCCCAGACGTAAGATTCCCGCTCTTGTTGACTCCACTCCTTTTCCGCCTTTTTGCCTAGTCGGTCAATGATGCGGAAAGCCGCTTTAGTCTCACGACTTAGCGACTTCCTCTCTTGGTCAGTGAGCTTGGGAAGAGATGGAGGAGCTGAACTGCACGTGGGTGTGGCGCTGTTCAGTTCATCCGACAGCACGGAGCACTCGCTGACGGAATCGTCGATGCAGAGATTCTGCAGATGATCTTCCACACGTGTAGTGCTTTTTGAGCTGCCGACAATGTCGGCTATTTCCGGGTTTTTTTTGTTGAGGTCCGGCCTCAAGGTCTGGTTTTTTATTTGGAAATTAAATTTTGGTCCCACGAGTAGCTAGGGAAAGGGTGGTCAGTCTGCACAGAGCCCCGCATTATGCAGATAAGGCGGTTGATACCAGAGCGTGCCCGCTCTCTGGATGCACCGTTAGCGACTGAGCTATTTTTGGTTGCCCTGGGCCCTCAGCCAGGCTGATCCTCGGCACGGTACGGTTGATACCTTGATCCAGCCCAGGGGGGATGTTTGGTGGGGGGGGGGAGGGGGAAGAAGGATAGGAGAGACTAGGTAGGATGATTATCCTTTAGTTTTACTTCGAGCCTCTTCAAGTGAATCGCTCATCGTTGCGGCGGTACCGCTTGGGACGTTATACGTCCCCGATGTCGATTCCAAGCGTCTTGAGCTCTAGTATAAGCCATCACACCACGACAAGGTAGATAATCAACTGATGGTTGTATAGTGCTTAGTAAAAACTAGATTTTTGGGATATAATGACCTCGATTGGGACTGAGTTTGAACTTTCTCATTGCGTGTGAGGAGACTGCCAGCCGGTGGTGCCACATACGATTGTCTATCCGCAGAGAAATTATTATTATTGGACTCAGAAGAGAAATGTATGTGTGAAGTAGGCTTTCGGGTTGAATAGTCTTCGATGGAGAAACAATTTCATTTCCGGAGTTCATTAATGGGGGACCTAAGATTCCTCCCTTAAAATTGTTCAAGAAGTGCCTTGAAGCCATTTCAGTTTCGATATAAGGATGCTTTCGACTAAATTGTTTTCAACTTTCTCTTGAAATTCGTCAAGATGTCTGGTGGGGAAAGAAAAATTTTTTTCAAACAAATTCCCCGGTTTATCTCGAATTATTTGTACACTAATTTGATTTTGGAGACTGGAACCAGGCCCCGCACGATCTTAACTTTCTTTGGAAGGATGTTGAATGAGTTGTTTTGATGCCTCTTGAGAGGAAGCGACTAAATTATCATTATTCAAATGAAGGTACATATCTTCGTAGTCAGAGTTGTTACGATTATCCACATTAATCGGATCGCATAAGGGCGGACTTATCTGTGAGGTATTCTGATATTTTTTTAATTTCATTGTTTTCTTTTAGATTTATGGTTCCACGTTGTGGAACTGTGAGCTGTTTATTAGCATTTCCCGGCTCGGCACCATAACTTAAGCGAATATTTTCAGCTACCTTTTCCGGAAATAAGCTCACTAGAATTTGATTTAATGGTGACGAAGAGCTTTTTTCTGTTCCTATGGCGGTACTGGCATCGCTATTTTCTGGTGGGACTTTTCCAACATAATTATCAACTTAGAATTCAATAAATCCGTTATCTTTTGATTCATTTTGTAATTGTTGTTCTTGTTTCTTGTGCTGTCTATGACTATGATTGTTTTGTGTCTCGTACCTGTAATGGAAAATAACATAGGTCAGAGCAGTTTGTCATTCACTTTTGCATACTTATTATTCATACTTGACAACTGGGTAGTAGTTGAAATTATCGGCTGAGTACTTTAATTCACCTTGAAGCTTCGGGGTAATGTAATCGCCCTCTATCCGGTTACTATTACGTGCTTTCGAATGCAATTGGAAGAATGAATCACTTGACCCAACTGTTGGCTGGCTATTGGTGATAATTATTGATGCTAGCTGTGAATGTGATCACAAACAAAAATAATGAAAATAGCATTCATTTGCAATACCCATTTGCTTATCTGAGATTATAAGTTTTTTTTTTGCTTTTGGGAAAGAAAATAAAATGATATACTTATGTATGTATGCCCTAAAGGACTTTATATATTCTTTTCTCAGAATCCGAAGTTGTCTTTAGAGTTGTGATTCCAGTGAGGTTTGTAGGTAAAGTCAAGGGTGGCGTTTGAAGTTCTGCCGTTCACTCGGCAAAAATGTGTTTAACTGCCAGAAAAGCAATTATGTATAAATAACTTCGTAACCTTCTCAATTCTAAAACTAAGAAAATAGGTAGATAGGTATTTTAATAATAGTTTTAGCATATGTCAATATAATTAGAATTGTTAACAAAAGAATAATATAAAGTGTATATTCCATACATACATACATTTTCAATGGCCCACTAATCCTTCATGAGGGTCGTGGGGGTAGGATGCTCAGGTGCGCTCTCCATCCTTCTCGACCCTCCGCCATTGACTCCAACTCATCAGAAAGAATCCCTAGTCGGCTCCAGGAGAGATGCCGGACTTGGTCCAACCATCTATTTCTGGGCCTACCGCGGGGTCGCCTATCTGATTCCACGGCAACCATGGCACATCTTGGAAGCCGGTCTGGGGGCATACGCACTATGTGACCAAACCATCGAAGCATAGATCGTTCCGTTCAGAGAAGTAGCTGCTCAACATTGAGCGCCTCGGGTACTCTGGTGTTGCGCACTCGATCCCTACGAGTTATTCCAGCAACACCGCGAAGGAACCTCATTTCGGCAGCTTATATCCGCGATTTTATTCTTTCGGTCACTACCCAAATTTCATGACCATATGTGAGAGTTGGAACATACACCGAGTTAAAAACCGATAGCTTAGCTTCAACACTAAGTTCAGCCTTCCTTACAACAGATTGACCAAGCTCTCTCAAAATTGATCCAGCCTGATCAATTCTACAGGATAACTCAGCATTGCTCCTCTCATCACTCGTGAATAGGACCCCGAGGTACTTAACCTTATCCACCTACTTCAGTGGAACTCCACTAACATGCAGAGTGCACTGAATGGGTTTTTTGGAAACGACCATTACTTCTGACTTGTTCACGTTGAACTTCATTCCAGCATCATCACAAACGGCTACAAACCTTTCGAGTGCGCGCTGAAGTTCCGTTTGAGATGACCCAAGGATGACCAAATCATCCGCAAAGAGCAGATGACTAATCCTTAGGTCTCCCACTTCGAAACATTCCCCGCCACGGCTGCGCTGCAACATCCAATTCATATATACAATGAAGAGGAGAGGTGGCAAAACGCACCCCTGGCGGAGTCCAACGCCCACAGTGAAAGGTGTTGATTTAACACCGTTTATCCGAACACAGCTTCTACAGTTTGTATATAAACACTGAATCGCCCTTAACAGGGAACCAGCAATCCCATACTCCTGCAGAGCACTCCAGAGTTCGCCTCTAGGAACCCTATCATATGCTTTTTCCAAATCTACAAAACAAGTGTAGACAGGTTTGGAATACTCCCAGGCCATCTCAAGAACCTGGTCGGTTGTGCTTCTACTGGGATGAAAACCGCATTGCTCATTCCCCAAACTGTCCTCAGCCACAGCTCTGGAATGCGTTTCTAGGACCTTAGCGAAGACTTTTCCAGGGAGACTTAAAAGAGATATACCCCTAGTTGGCACAATCTCTTTTGTCCCCTTTTTTAAAAAGAGGAACTATCACCCCCATTTGCCAATCACCAGGTGTTTCACCGCGTTCCCAAGCCATTTTAATGACAAGCGAGAGCTATTGCAGTCCCTCTTTACATAAAGCCTTGAGCATTTCTGGCCAAATTTCATCCACACCAGCAGATTTGCCAACCTTTAGCGTTTTGATCGTCAAAGTTACTTCCTCTATCGTAGGACTACTTTCCGCCCAACTCTCGACAATAGGTCTGTCATCTTCGGTGCCCTGTTCGGCTCCATCTGCGTAAGATGTCATTCTCATTGGAAAGAAGTGTACCGTCTTTGAATTTAACTACTTCAACGATATTCAACTTTTTTCCTCTGAGTCGGCGGACGGTCTGCCAGAACATCTTATTTGCAGATCTGTGGTCACGTTCCAATTTTTCGCCAAACTCCTTCCAAGACTGCTCTTTCGCTGTTTTCACAGCTAACTTGCAAGTTCTTCGCGCCTCAGTGTGCCGATTTTGAGAATCGGAGTTCCCCAAGTGAATCCACATCTTAAAGGCTCTCTTCTTGTGTATATTATTATGTGTATATGTGCATATTATTTATATAAATATTTTATTATAATTTCTTTACAATTATTTATTTCAGTAGATAGATGAATATTTCATTTCGTTTATTTCAATAACATCTTCTACAGATTTCCAGTCTTTATGAGCAAACATTACAAAAGTTTAATTACAACAAATTACAAAAAATTACAGAATAATATAATTATGAGAGAATCAAATTAAAAAAAAAAGATTCCTTTATTTGATTTAAATTTAATAATAAATACCTAAATAATACAGTGTGGGCGCCGTGGCGTAAGTGGTTAGTGTGTCGGATCACTACGCATGAGGTTCCAAGTTCGAATCCCAGAAAATACCAAAAAGTTTTTTCACGGTCCCACCTCTCGCGAGCGTCTGACAAACATCCGAGAGTATTGTTGTCTAAAAAAGCTTCTCAAATCGCCGTTCGGATTCGGCAGTAAACTGTAGGTCCCTTCCATTCGTGTGGAAAATATAACGCACACAACATGAGTGGTTGCGAGAAGCTAGGCCCTGGCACTTTAAAGAGCTGTTGCGCCAAATATTTGTATTTGTAAATAATACAGTCTCAAAATGTTTTCTGCCATGAAGTTTTCTAATGTCTAGAGATACGGAGTTTTTTTTTTTTTTCCGAGGGTAGGTGAAAATCTTCAACAAGACACTATGAGGATCGACAGCGCGTGCTCATAGTAGTGTGGGATTCTTACCCACTAAAAAACCTCCCTTCAAAACAGACTTGTTTTCATTTTTACTACAACTAAGTATTCAACTTATCAAGTAGTTTTCATTTCACGTAATAAGGACGTTTTGCAGGGACCTTCCCATTAGAAGTTCCTGCCAGCTCCGCAGTTTAGACGCGGTTACTTATCGCGCTAAGTCTAAAGGTTTGGTTCTTTGTAGACGGCGCAGTAAATTTCTTTCTTCCAAAACTTGGAGGCCTGTAATATTTACGTGACTTTCTAGTCGACTTCTATGCTTTCTCGCCTAGGTTTGAATTTCGTCTTCTATAGTTTTAATGCCAAGATCTCTATGGATATCGCTATTTCGGATATACCATGGCGCATTAACAATACCCCTTAGCACTTTGTTCTCAAAAGTTTGTAAAATTTTAATGTTACTTATTTTGGTACAACCCCAGAGTTGTATACCATATGTCCATACAGGCTTTAGCACCTGCTTATATAAAAGCAGTTTGTTATATATATTAAGCTTGGAATATTTTCCAAGTAACCAATACATTTCTCGATATTTATTATCTAATTCTTTGCGTTTTTTCTTTACGTGCGTTTTCCATTTCAGCTTTGTATCAAGTGTCATTCCAAGATACTTAGCCTCGTTTGCAAACGGGATTTTCGTTTCCACATTTGACGCGGAATAGCCTATTCGTAAGGTAGTTCTTCAAAATATTATATAGGTGCTCTGGCAGAACTTGTCGTAATTTAAACTTTAAGCCTTCGTGCCAGACCTTGTCAAAGTCTTGAGAAACGTCAAGGAATACGCTTGAACAAATCTTTTTTTCTTCAAGAGATTTTTCGATTACATGTGTTATTCGATGTACTTGTTCAACTGTAGAATGCTTTGTTCTGAATCCGAATTGATGATCAGGGATGAGATGCCCTTCTTCTATTACCGGCTGTATTCGCCTAACCAATATTCTCTCGAACACTTTGGATATAATTGAAAGAAGCGAAATCGGTCTATAAGACGTTTTTTCATTCGGCGGTTTTCCAGGCTTAAGGACCATTATAACTTCGGCGACTTTCCATTGACTGGGAACATATTCTAGTCTAAGTGCGGCGTTTATAATGAACAGAAGCTTAATTAGAGCTTTTCTTGGTAGTGTTTTAAGAACCTCTCCCGTAATTAGGTCGTATCCAGGAGCTTTCTTAGGTTTAAGTTTCTTTATTTCTTCCTTAAGTTCGGTAAGTGTTGCATTTCTTATTACGCTATTGTCTATATACGACGTATTTATATTTTCAATAAGTGCTTGTCCATCAAACGGTTTGAAAGTTTCTTCCAGGTGAGCGGCAAAAACTTGCGCTTTCTCTTTATCATGCCTGGCCCATTCGTCTTGATTTTTCCTAATTGGCGCGGCTTGAATTTGAGGTTTTATAATACCTTTTATAGCCTTCCAAAGCGAATAGCTAGAATCTTTTTCTGCCGTTAAGCTTTCTAGGTAAGTTTGTATTTCATTATTTTTAAGCTCTTTAATAGATCTTTTTAGTGAGTTGCACAAACGGTTAAGATGTGCTTTATGTTGCGGAGCCCGAGTTTGTTGCCATCTTTTACGCGCTTTTCTCTTCTCCTTAATCATCTCTTTTATTTCCTGTGGATAAGTTTGAATGTAACTGGCCGGGGTTCTCTTTGGTTTGGGAGTATTCTTCCACACGGCATCCTGTAAGATTTCGACGAAGCGATCTACTTCAACTTCAAGTTCATAGGGCGTTTTAAGTGATACGCTCAGCTCAATATTTGCTGCAATTTCTTTTTTAAAGCCGTCCCAATTAGTTTTCGCGCCAGTTAATCTGGCCGGTCCTATTTTTTTAATCAAAGCTTCGCTTATCGTCATAATGATTGGAGAATGATCAGAGGAGAGATCAAAGCTTTCTTCAACTTTCATACAGTTGCCAGATATTCCTTTAACAACAAAGAAATCAATCAGATCTGGTATCTTATTTCTACCAGTTGGCCAATATGTTGGTTTACCCGTCGAGTAAAAATCACAACTGAATTGCATACCCGCATTATAAAGCTGTCTACCTTTCTGAGAGGCGTACCTTGAGCCCCAGAAGGGGTGTTTCGCGTTGAAGTCGCCGCCAATAATAAAATTTGGTTTAAGGAAGTTGAAGATGTTTGTGAAATCACTTTCTTCAAGTTTACATCGCAGTGGACAATATATAGACGAAATGTTGAAAGCAAAATGTCTATTTCTAACGCGTACCGTGCTTACTTGCATTGCTTCTAATTCAATCTTTATTTCCTCTGAGTGTTCGATATTTTCTTTTATAAACAAAGATGATCCGCCTCTGGCTCTTTCCGATGGGTGAAAGGCGTGATACCCGCTATATCCCCTTATCTTAATATTCGATTGCTTTGTCAGATGAGTTTCACAGACCAAGCATATATCAATATCTTTCTCCTGCATAAATATTTCTAACTCGTCGAGTCTTTGTATGAGCCCGTTAGCGTTCCAAGTAAGAATTTTAAGCGTTTCTTTCATATTCTGGTTGAAGTGCGCGTGTTATGAATGTTGTTTTCTAGTGCAACTAGTCTTTCGAAAATTAGTTTATTTGTTTTGCATTGCTCTTCAAGTTTCGCAAGAATTAGGGAAAAAACATTGGATACATGATCTTCTGAACTACCTCTATCACCATTTTTCAATGTCGCAGCTTGAGAAGGAGTCTTTACATTAAAGTTTGGACGGTTTCTTGCTTTGATCTCCCGTGAGTTGTCGGTCGTGTACGTACCCTTAACTGTCTTCGCCGCTTGACCATAAGACTGCACGCCAATTTTCGGAGATTTTGCTTCTGTTACTTTATCTCTATTACTTTCGGATTTTTATCATTAACCGATCTTAAGTTAATATTGACGGACTTTCTATCTTTCGCTGCTTTTCGTAGCTATTTTGGGTCTGTTCTTGATTGGTTTCATATTCGGACGCATCGAATTTTTTAGCGTGTCGCGGCGTTTTTGAAGCTCTTTCGCCACTTCGCAACCTCGATAGTTCGCAGGATGTTTTCCTTTGCAATTTATACAAGTGGCTGGGGTTTGCTTGTTTAGGTGACACTCTTCCGAGAGATGCTTACCTGCGCATTTGACGCATCGCGGCTCTTTCTGGCAGTAAGTCTGCGTGTGATTGAAGCCTTGACAGCGGTTACACTGCGGGATCGATCTGGAGGTCTTACGCATGGGTTCGATTTTGACCACGATTTTTAGAATAGTCTTGATACCATATATAATATCTTTATTTTCGTCTTTATCAAAACTAAGCATGAATAGTGGAAGTCCGCGCTTTACCAATTTTTCATGATCTCCCTCCGACTGTTGTTTCTCCTTCTTGATAATATTGACGGCATCAAGAATTTTAAAGCCTTTGCCTTGAAGGTCGTGCATTACATCTTCTTTAGTGCACGAGGGGTGGAGTCCCCTTGCTACAACCCGCAAGGGGGGGGGATTTAAATTTTATGATAAATACCTGAATAATACAGTCTCAAAATGTTTTCTGCTATGAAGTTTTCTGATGTCTAGAGATACGGAGTTCCACTGCTTGACAACGTAAACAAAAAATTGCCGTCAGAGGTAGTGTATATTAATCTAGGTTGCATGATTACAGAGGAACGAATTAACACTGGCAGTTGGATCTTAACATACAGATAGCGCGGTTCTTCTCTTTTTAACACACTATAAAACCTTTTAAGGTCGCAGTATTTTATATATTTACGTTATTAAAATAAATAAAATGAAAATGAAATGATGCTGTCATAGGTGGCCTTGAAATAGAAATGTTGAGTATCGATTTGGACTTCTGGGGTTTTCTACAGGATCTACAGGAGAACGAACCGACCGACAAACCCACATACAGAGAGACGACGGACAACGACAACTATACGAACCCTTCGGATTCTGATGCCAGATCCATTGACAATTCCGCTTCGGATGCGGAGTCCCAGGCAAAAGCCGTATCGGTACGTTGCGAGCGCGCATTCCAAAAGAGGAATTCCCCTAGTGCTAAAAAGTACAGAAACCTTCGCTTGGCAAAGCACCCGGTCGCACGGATTCTCGAGAAACCAGAGGAATCGTGGGAGCAGAAGGACAAGGAGTCGCTACGCTGGGCAAGTAGCGTTATCGCTGAGGAGACCAGTCAACCCGAGTCGGGAGGGCAGGCCCCCTCAACGAGTAAGAGTGTGCCACTTGATAACAAGAGGCCGCCCCCAAAACGCGCACGCTCGACAGTATATAGCAAGTCTCAGCCTGACTAGGCGAGACCTGCGAATGGCAATAGGCCCTTCGGCAACACCCCGAAGCGTCCACCCGAGTCGGGCGGACGCTCGGGCGTGGTACTAAAAACGGACTCTACGTCCAAACGTCCTAGATTCCAGGACGATACCTCCAAGACCCCGAAGAAGGCCAAGAATATCGAGACGGTGCTCAGGCCCTACAACGAGGTGGCGAAGGATCACCTGGTGTTCGGTATCTGCGACAGCGGAAATGAGGAGGGCCGGATCAGTGCTGATAACTGGAGGCTCCTCAAGGCAAGACTTGCATCAGACGTGCTGGCGCATTGTCTTAAGAACCCAACTGCTACGCCACCGACCTTTTCGGACGCTGGCTGGTACCTCAATGGTGCAAAGCTCTTAAAATGCTGCAACAGCATTTCCATCGCGTTTCTAAAAGAGGCAGTACCCAAGCTTAACCACCTTTGGGCCAAAGCTGATTTATCGGTCTGTCAGTGGAGCGACATGTTTTTTTGTTGATGAAGGTGAAAATCTCGAAAGACACAGTGGGGTTAGAAACCCAAAGTAGTGTGGGACTCTAACCGCACTAAAAACACCTCCTTGATCATGACCAATCAACTAGTGATCGACAAAGACTTTGTTTTCAACGTTAATTCGGGTTTGAGAAGGTATTATAATTTAAATACGGGCTCTCCTAATTGTCAAAAAAGTTTATGGGGCTTGGTTCTTCTTAACCTACGAATATTATTTCGTACATTTAAGACATCGTCTATCTCAGGATTGATATGCATCTGCAAACGCTCGTTGTGACGCCTTGCCTATTTTTTAATTGTATCTGCTACGAGGTCGATCTGCAAATGTCGATGCAAGTCACTATTTCTAATGTACCATGGGGCATTCACTATTCCCCGAAGGACCTTATTTTGAAATGTTTGCAACATGTGATATGAATGAACTTTGACTCATTAAGTTTAATTCCCCATCGCTGCATCCAATCACATATCTCGTTAATTGAATTTTGTAGCTTTTCTGTAGCTTTAGCCACATATCCATCTGTTGATAGAAGAGCAGTGTCATCTGCAACTGTGGCTATCATGATATCACTCGCATGCGGTGTATCACTCGTATATAATAAATACAGGGTGGGTCCTAGAACACTTCCCTGTGGAACACCTGCTTGCATTTCTTTAAGTTCAGAATACGTTGAGCCATAACGAACTCTAAAGAATCTATTACCTATATAAGATTTAAGGATCTCATAGTACTGTCTAGGTAGATCCCTATGAAGTTTATACTCTAAACCCTTATGCCAAACTTTA
This sequence comes from Brachypalpus laphriformis, assembly GCA_945910035.1. Classification (NCBI taxonomy): domain Eukaryota; kingdom Metazoa; phylum Arthropoda; class Insecta; order Diptera; family Syrphidae; genus Brachypalpus; species Brachypalpus laphriformis. The sequence goes on from OX246755.1 coordinate 58,971,083, forward strand.
TCAAAAGCCTGTGCAACGTCTAAGAATATTGCAGAACAAATTTGTTTTTCTTCCAGTGCCTTTTCTACAACATTACTTATACGATGCACCTGGTCTATCGTCGAGTATTTATTCCTAAACCCGAATTGATGGGTAGGGATAAGCTTTCTTTGCTCTATAATTGTGTCTAACCTTTTAAGAAGGAGTTTCTCGAAAAGTTTTGAAAATGACGGTAAAAGTGAGAATGGCCTATATGAGGTAACTTCTGATAAAGGCTTACCTTGTTTAGGAATAACTATAATTTCTGCTATCTTCCAGTGATGTGGGACATACCTTTGTTTAAAGCAAGCATTTATTGTAAGCTTGAGTTTCAACAATGTAGTTGATTTGAGCAGTTATAAGATCATAACCTGGTGATTTTCTATTATTTAGCTTATGAATACACATCTCGATCTCTCTTAACGAAACATAAGGAATTTCCTTTTCGTCTACTCTGTTATAGAAATCAACGAAAACGGTTTGAAAACATTTGAAAGGTGCTGACAAAAGAGTTTAACCTTTTCCTTTGGATCGCCGATCCATTTCCCATCAGATATTTTCAACGGGGGATCTTGCGCTTGAGGTCTCTTTAAACGTTTAGCAGCCTTCCAAAGGGAGCAGTCCGTGACTTTATCAGCCGTGAGATTACAAAGGTATTTAGCTAGAGAATCATTTTTGAATTCAGTAATAGTTTTTTTAAGCCTATTATTGAGTCTATTAAAAATAATTTTATCGCCAGGATATCTTGTCGTTTGCCATTTTCTACGAGCTCTTCTCTTTTCAAGTATAAGTTGCTTGATTTCTGTTGGGTATTTCACCGAAGCCTGTTTTTTTGTTGATAAGTCGGTGTGCTATCTTCTGCTGCCTGTTGCACATCGGGAATGAATTGTTCTGTTTCAATGTCAATATATTTTGTTGTGACTAGTGGGGACCTAAGGTTAATGAAACTTTCGAGAAGTTTTTTTGAATTTACACCAGTTCGTTCTTTTGTTTGTTAGTCGTGGGTTTTTTATCTGTTCTATCGATAAACCATTGACTGTTAGGATTACAGGTGTATGATCCGATTACAGATCATCACTGCTTTTAACTTTAACTTCTTTTCTACTAATACCTTTCGTTATGAAGAAGTCGATAACATCTGGTAATTTCGTTGGGTCAGATGGTCAATTAGTTGGTGATCCAGTCGAAATAAATTCACAGTTAAAATGTCGCCCTGATTTGTAGAGCTTCCTGCCTTTTGTTTTTATTTGTCTTGACCCCCAATATGCATGTTTTGCATTAAAATCACCACCGATGATGAAGTTGTTACCTAACATCTGGAAGAGATCAATTAGGTCTTCCTCTGTAGGCGAGTGCTTGGGTGGGCAGTATATCGCAGCTATTTTAAACTCCTTACCTTTAGTTTCTATGTTTATTGTCGCTACTTGCATTGTTTGTTTTGCTATTTTTGGCAATTCGTAATGATCCAAGGTACTTTTCACAATCACAGCACTCCCTCCCCTGGCACTGTCAGCTGGATGAGGAGAGTGAAAACAAAGATACCCAGGAATTCTAATCTTAGTTCCCTGTTTGAAATAAGTTTCAGAAATCAGGCAAACATCAATATCTTCGTTACATAGAAAAACCTAAAATTCAGGGATGTGTTGGAGTAAACCATTTGCATTCCACGTTGCGCCATTTAGATTATTTTTAATCATTAATATTTTGTTGTTTTTTTCCTGCTTCTTTGCTTAGCAGTTTAACCTCTTAAGACCTTAACAAAAATTAAACAAGATAGTTGATATATTATGCGTTTTTTAAACACATTTGGGTCAAAATAAGAACCATGAGTTTTTTAAAATGTTTTTATTTGTTAAACTTTATAAAAAAAGTAGGTGCACATGTGTGTACTTTGGTTTTCAATAAGGACCAAACTTCTTATAGGTATGGTAATTTTCAAAACAATTATTGGATACAACACAAAGATATAAATTACATTTAACACATATAGTTCGGCAGCGTGAGAAACATGGTGGATGTCGACATTTGGACGCGTTCTTTGAGTCAACAAAACGTGGCAAGTGACCCACATTATCAAGTCTGATTTCAGCTGTTGGATGAGCTACCACTGGCCTATGTTTCTTGGTCGGAGGTTCGTTTTCACTTTCTCGCTTACTTGTTGTTGAGCTAGGACTGGACGTAGTATTGGATCTTGAACTGGAGCCAGGTCGCAAAAGGTACGGTTCGATTTGCCCACCGTCATACTTCATCATAGCTTTCGCTAGATTTAGTCTGAATTGCAGTAGAGAGAGCCTATTTTTTCGTTCAATGTTTTCTTCTGTACAACAGCGAATGTACATAATCCAACAATTAACCACGGCTAGGTCAACAAAGGGGCAACAACTTCTTACTGTCCATTTTACCGTTCTCATGGCGCTTTGATAATAGGTAATTAATCTGTCACACAAATCTATCCCGCCCATGCAAGTATTATAATTTTTGGCGATTGCTAGCTGGGCCACGTCAATTTATCCTTTTTGAGCCTTGCACCATCGCTTGCAGGTGTCAGCAGGAGCACCTCCTGTACATGTCGAAAGCATTGTGACAGCCTTCGTATCCTTCCACTTTACAATACATACTTCCTCATCGCTTCTTACTTTTCCATCCCACTGCCCCCTTAGCAATTGTTTCTCTGTTTTCAACTTTCTGGATACTGGTCCTATCCTATTTGTCATTATGGTCCCAGTTAGAAATATCTCCTTTTCATTTTTAATTAAATTATCAGCAAGTTTCAGGCTGGTGAAGAACCTATCAGTGTACAAAACACAACTGCTGTCAATTGTACGGCAAATAACTTGTACAATACCGGCTCCAAGTTCTAGATTTGCCATGATTTTTTTTTTTTTTTTTTGATTGCGCCAGGGATGTGTAATCTTCATAGATACTAATAGCCCGAGTGCTACTAGCATGCACGATTCGCAAACCTGAGTAATCGATTTCAGGAATACGCCTACGTACTAAACACACACCCTACACACTTCAACCACTCTCCCCGCGGGACTGCCGTTAGGTATTACTTCGCGGGGCTGGTTAGCAATTTATGCTATGCTTCTTGTGTCAGCTTCTTCCGCTGCTTCAGCTGCTCTTCTTAGCTCTTCTATTCTCCGCAGCTCTTTTTGTAGAGTTGTTACGAAGGAACATATTGCCATCCAATTCTCTTCCGACTGTAACATATGGTCGAGGAGTAGTGACGGACTTGGCAGAGTAATTCTCCATGCCGTAAAACGTGTGCAGTAAAACACTGCGTGCTCCGTATCTTCATCTTCACCTGGGCATTCCGGGCAGGATGGTGAGTTGTCATGTCCAAAACGGTGTAGATATTTGCGGTAGCCCCCGTGGCCAGACAGGAACTGCGTTAGATGATAGTTGCAGTCTCCATGCTTTCGACTTATCCAGTCTTGGATTGTCGGTATAAGTTTATATGTCCATCTGCCTTTTGTTGTATTAGCCCAACGAGCTTGCCACATAGCTGCTGACGCTGTCCTTTCTTCGATTTTTATCACCTTGATACCAGTGGCGTCGTGATGACTCAATGCTCTTCTGTTATATATTCTCAGCATTTCATCTGCGAGAATATCGATGGGGATCATTCCAGCTATGACAAATGCAGCTTCGTCAGAGATGGTTCGAAAGCCGCTGATTGTCCGTAGCGCACAGAGTCTGTATGATGACGATAGTCTCCTTTTGGTCTCTTTCGTCCTCAGTGCCTCCGCCCAGACTGGGGCGGCATACAACAGAACTGAGGTGATAACTCTAGAGAGTAGAATCCTTCTAGCGTATCCAGGTCCACCGATGTTAGGCATGATACGCGAGAGAGCTCCCTGCATATGCGATGCTTTTTTGGCAACAAAATCAACATGCGTTTTAAACCGTAGCTTGTTGTCCAGCATTACTCCAAGATATTTAACCGCCTCCTTCGACCTAATGGTTTGGTTACCAACCTGAAAGTTGGCAAATTCGACGGTTTTCCGGCTGGATATAAGAACAGCTTCTGTCTTATGGTCAGCTAGTTCTAGTCCGGCGGATATTAGCCAATCTTTTATCCGGGCAATTGCTTCATTTGTAGCTGATTCTACTACATGGATCTGTTTAGCTACTGTCACGACTGCAATGTCGTCGGCGAATCCAATTATCGTTACTCCGCCAGGTAGAGTTAATCGTAGGACTCCGTCGTACATGATGTTCCACAATAGTGGCCCTAAAACCGATCCCTGTGGAACTCCCGCAGTTACGTCGTAGTATTTTACCCCTTCATCGGTGTTGTACCTCAGCTTCCTGTTGTTGAAGTAGTTCGTCACTATCCGTAGCAGGTAATATGGCGTATCCATCCTGGCAAGTGACCTTCTAATAAACGACCAGTCCGCAGAGTTAAATGCGTTTTTAACGTCCAGCGTTACTACTGCACAATACTCCTTTGTGCCATAGAGCCATCTTTCGCCTTCGATGGTAGATTTGCCATGACTTGTTGAGGAATTGTGTTTATTACAACATATATCTCAAAATCAAGGACTAGCCCATCTCGCGCAGCTAGCACAAAGTTTTTTAGGCCAAGTGCGTTCGGTTTTGATGGTATATACTGGCGGTATTCACATCGACCTGAGAACAAGATCATTTGCTCGTCTATTGACATATGCTTTGAGCGAGGCAGGCTGTGTCACTTTTTCAAGATCCGATCTATCATTGGTCTTATTTTCCAGAGCTTATTATTGTTATTTTCATGGTCGACATCATTTACAAAGTGCAGATGATCCCTTAGCTCAAAAAACCTGTCCCTAGTCATAGTCTCCCTCACGGGAGGGACACACAGATCTCTGTTCCAGTAAAGGTTTCCTTGAGGATGTTTTAGGGTACCCATCATAAGCAAAGCGTATCATTTCAATGCGATTGGTATTAACTGATTTTAAATTACGCTTTTGTGCCGAATACACGTTGGTTTGCTCCGCTACCAACTCCAAAAAGTCTTCCCCCAAATGTTCAAAAAAAGCAATAAAATATATTCATTTCAGAACTTCCCTGCGAAATAAGAACATTATCTGAAATATCCGGTCCTCGGCAAGTCATCTCTTTTGTACGCCAAAACAATCGCGGGGCTTCCACATGTTCCTCCTCGGTACCTTCTTCAACTTGATCATTCTCTCTCACTTCTTCAATATCTTCAGACTCGCGACGGCCCCTAGCAACTTCTGGTGGCAAGTACCCGTCGTCGTCATCATCGTCAGAAAAATCCCAATCACTACTATTCAGTAAATTCTCTATTTCCTGATCTGAAACATATATATATTACATGATATGAAAACAGTCATATATTACACAAAACTAATTTGAATTCCTGAAGTACACACTTGTGGATCTAGGAAATAACAAGACAATTTTGCAGGAAAAATAAACACAACACTTTAATTTATATTTTCACACGTTAGAACTATTAATTAACAGTGAAAAACAGTTAAATTCTGTAATGAAAGTATACAATTGCAAAATTTACGGATCTTCTAAGCGCAGATGTGGAGGCTTTGAGAAAATAATTGCAACTGTCAATTTTGAATATTTTTTCAAACTCAACTTTTTGCGCTACCTCCACCTACAGTATTTTATTTGTAGCTTTGTTGCATTTAGTAATTTATCTTTGTATTGCTGTTCGTCACAAGATCGCTCCACAAGAAATATAAGGAAAAAACTGAAGTACACACATGTGTACCCACGGTCTTAAGAGGTTAATAATTTTATCCTGATTATCCACATTTTGATAATAGTCATAAGCATTTCCTTTACCGATATTTTCTCTTCCTTTCGTGTATTTTTCACAATTTGGGAATATGATTTACTTTCTACAGTTAGTATGTTCGTTTTAGCAGCAATTGGCACTTTCTCTAGTTCAGCGTTTACTTGTTGCTTGCTTTTATTATTGGATGCATTTCGTTGGTTGATTTTAGTAGCTTTACTTTTCCTTTCTTGATATTCTTTTGCCATCGGACAACCTCTATAATTTGCTGGGTGAACACCATGACAGTTGATGGACCTTACTTTCTCGTCCTTCTTTAGAGGACAATTATTTGTGGGATGTTTTCCTTCGCATTTAACGCAAGCAAAATCTCTTTTGCAATAACTTTGCGTATGCCCGAAAGCTTGGCATCGTTTGCATTGGGGTATTGAGTTTGAATTCTTTCGAAGTGGCTCGATCTTAACAACAATACCCATTATTGATTTTATGTTATATATCTTTTCGACTTCTTTTTGATTATGAAAAGAGAGCATAAAAAAATATAATTTTCTGTTTTTTGTCATTGGCTACCCATCACTACCTTGTGTGGTTTCTTTTTTAATTAGGTTTTTGGCTTCCAAAATCCTACATTTTTTATTACTCAAGTCTTCGACGATATCGTGCTCATACGAGAAGTGAAGACCTCTGGCTACTACTCTAACTGATCTAGTAGCTTTATTTTCATATGAGTGCCACTGGAACTTTGTTTTTGTCAGTGATTTCTCTATATGTTTCACTGTCATCGACATTTTTTTTTTCCATTTATTGTTATTATAGATGTGAATTTACAAGCCTTTTCGTTTTTTGTTCTATTACTTTTTTTAACTTACCAAATCTGTCCACTCCCGAGATCATTATTGGTGGTGGTAATGGCTGTTTTTTCAAACCAGTGGTTAACTTTCCAAGCCTTTTATCACTTGTCTTGCCTTGTAAATTTGCTTGTTTAGCACCCTGTCTTCTTCTTCCTTTTATCAGCGAGGTTATGATCCGAAAACAAGGGATCACAACCTTCCCATTTCACCGCATTTCTACTGATCCGCCTGTGGGGTTCGCCTATTTGACCTCAGAAAATATCGGCAGGCCTGCCGATTTTGGATTACTCGGTTACTGAGGCCAATGAAATTCCGATGTCGTCGCATTTGTGTGATCCAGGCGTTTATAGGCCAGCCTTTCCTATATCGCGATGTCTTTGGAACGCGCATAGATATTGCCTTTTTAACAGGGTTCAAATGATCTCTTCTTTGAACGTGGCAATACCAGCTGAGCCGGTCGCGCTCTATTTTTTGTACGATGGTTTCCTTGATGTGAAAGCTTCCACGGATCTTCGAACTTCTTATTCGATCAAGCTTTGTCACTCCTGCTGTCATGCGAAGCATCTTCATCTCAGCTGCCGTTAATTTACTCTCATACTTTTTCTACATCGTCCAATATTGTGAACCGTATGTGAGCGCTGGACGTACAACTGCGGTGTAGAGCCTTCCTTTCAACTTAGGGGGCATTTTTCTGTCACAGAAGATAGCGGAATTTTCTCGCCACTTCATCCACCCTACGCCTACGCGATGATTGATGTCGTCATCACAAGATGCTTTGCTATTGATCATAGATCCCAGATATTTGAACTTTTCGCACTTGGGAAGCACTGTTCGATTCAAATAAATCTCTGGAATAGGCCTGAGTGGATCAGAGAACGGGCAGCACAAGTACTCTGTCTTTTTTGAACTAATGCGATACCCATTTCCCTCCAAAACGTCCACCCACACATCAAGTGCTCGTTGCAGGGATGTAGGATCCTCACTTATGATGGCTCCATCGTCAGCAAAGAATAACTGATGTACCTTGGGGTCCATCACTTTACCTTCAAGCAGATAATCAAGGACTGTAATAAAGAGCAAAGGACTTAAAACGCTTCCCTGGTGTACCCCGACTTTGATTGGGAGCTCTTCGGTCACTCCAGCGGGGCATCTTACTCTTGTCTTTGCTCCTTCGTACATGTCCATGATCATCTGTACATAGGTTTCTGGAACCCCTCGATGTCTTAGCGCCACCCATATCAGATCTCGTGGTTGTCTGTCGAATGCCTTTTCAAAGTCAACCAATACAATTGCAAATCCCTTAAGGAATCACGATGTTTTTCCATTATGATCCTTATACTTTGGATTGCATCTGTGGTTGATTTACCCGAGACAAACCCGCACTGATCATCAGATAGCCGTATTATTTTTCGCAGTCGGCCACCTAATACCCGCTCAACGATCTTCATGGTGTGTGACATCAGCTTGATCGAACGGTAGCTATCACAGTTTCGCGTATCACCCTTCCCTTTGTATACAGGGAGAAGGTAAGTTTCCCTCCATTGATTCGGCATTGGATCATCTCTCACGAATTTGGAGATGAGAATTCTGAGCTGTCTGAACCCGATGTCTCCCACCTTTTTCCAGAACTCAGAGGGCATCTCATCTGGCCCAACCGCTTTTCGTTTTTTTGAGTATTTGACCGCCTCACTAACTTCTTCGACTGTAATGTCGGGTATTTCTTCACAGTTAGGGGTGGCTCTTGGAAAGTATAGCCGGGGAAACTGTTCATTTAAAAGTTCTTCACAATACTGCCGCCACCTCTGCACAATTTTGTCGTCATCCACAAGAAGCTGGCCATGAGCATTGCTAATGAACTTTGGCGAACGAATCTCCTGAGCATTCCTCCTTCTTTGGGCGGCTATTTTGAAGATAGTGGCGCTCTTGTTCATATTGTGTCTTTGCAGCTCCTGGATAGCCTGGTTTGCATCAGCAACCGGGGAAGATATTTTCTCCAGCTCCCGATACAGGCCCTCCGTACTCTCTGCTTGAAGCTGGGCGCACTTCTTCTTCGCTTTTCTCTTCCAACATCTGTATTCCATTTCGAGGCGAACTTTTTCGTAATTATTATTAGAGGGGCACTTTGACCAAGCTTTGAAAGCCGCTTTCTTAGCTTCATCACTCCACCACCATGTTTCTTTGGCGTGTTGATGGTGGCCTTTTGAAGCTCCTAGCAGTGATTTGGCCTTCTTTAAGCAAGTTCGCTGTAGGGAATCCCACATATATTGTGCTCTGCACTCTTCATCCTCAGCTCCGTTGATGGTGTGAGAGAGGTAATTTTTCATTACGAAAACAAAAGCCTCGCCTTTTTCTTTTTCCAGATTGTACCACTTGATTTTCTCAGAGACCCTTGTTTGTTTGCTTTTCTTCCGTGTTTTCATAAAAATTTCTGTTAGCAGGAGACGGTGTTGCCGAACGATTGCCTCTCCCAGGATCACTTTGCAATCTTTTACCCGAGGCTTCATGAAACTGGCTACCAAATGGTAGTCAATCTGAGTTTCATCTCCACCACTGCTGTAAGTGATCAGGTGTCGGCTTTGTTTGATGAACATGGTATTTAACACGATAAGACCGTGTGATTTGCACATGCTTAGGATGTCTTCACCAGGAAGGTCTTCGTTTGATTTCCCGAAATGTCCATTCAAATCTCTTCCAACAAACAGAAACTCTTCCTTTGGGATGTTCTTAAGGAGATTGTGGAAATCTACCCAAAATGCATCTTTAACTCTCTGATTGCACCCATTTTGGGGAACATATGCACTGACAATATTCCACACCTCTCCTTGTATTACTAGTTTGAGAGACATCAAACGGTCGCTGGACTTCGAAATGCTCAAGACGTTTCCAAGTAGCTCTGCCGCAAGGATGATACCGATTCCGTTCTTAGCCTTTTCCGTTCCGTAGTAGAACATCTTGTAATCTTTTGTTCTAACGTCCAAGAAACGCGCCCGATTTCCGGTGTTTTTCCATTTCGTCTCTTGGACACACAAGATGTCCACCCGCCTTCTATTCATCATCTCTTCCAGCTCGTAACTTCGACCGGTCATGCTTCCAACGTTCCAACTCGCGACCCTCAAATTGCGTCCAAACTGTTTCATTATTTTGCTAGCCCCCGGAATCCGTATAGCTCTGACCCGAACATTTCTGCTCGGTCCAGGATCAGTACCATGCACAGCAATGGTAGTGCCTGGCGGGGTAGTGCATTTCCTTGCAAGTATTACCATAATGATACAGTTTTGCAATATTACCATATTGCGATGGTGTTTGTTGTTTGGCACGTGCATGCTCCTGTTTTAGTATTGTTTGATCTTCCTTTTATGACACCGGTGATCTCCAGTCGTGTCAACCCACGGACTCGCATGCACACTTGTGGGAGGATTTTTAAGGTGGTATACGTGTCGCTAGGCTCACTTGGGTATTATATTGCCTAGATCTGATTTGTCCCCTTAGTCGCCTTTTACGACAAGCGCTGGTTGTTGGGGGGCGCTTCAGTGATATTCTTAACCCGTCCCTGCACCCTGTCTTCTTGCAGATAATTCAGGACTGTCTTCTGCCTTGCGTTTTTTCGTAGGCCTTTTGTTTTTCTTTAGATGGCTGTCTGTTTCCAGTGCGAGCTTCCAGTGCGTATTCCTTTTCTCTATTTTGCTGGGCAGGTTGGGCCGGACAGTTGTTAGAGCTGTCCAGAATGGTGACCCTTTTTTCCAGCTCTCTTATTTGGTTTTGCAAACTTGCAACTACTACTTCAAGATTTTTCCTTGCTTTAAGTTTAGCTTGCCATTCATTGTAATAGTCGTTTGTTTTTGTTTTCGCTTGTGAATCTGTTTTAGGTTCACATTTAATTATACTGGTTTCAGTTCCAGATTTCTGTTTTTGTATTTTCGGAATACTTACAATTATAGCGCTATTTTCGGCTCTAAGGCTTTTTGACGCTATCATTTTTGGTGGAGTTCTCGGCGTGAGTGAACTCCTTCTTGAGTTTTGTTTATGTAGCGATAAATGGTCCCCCCCAGAATCCATGGGACCGACCTCCAAGGAGGGCGGATTTTCAATTTACCTGGTCTGCCACCTGGGGTATTTCTACCATTTGTTTTGTTCATTGCCATATTTGTTTGGTAACCGTATTAGTTTAATTACGTAGTTCAGTAATTTCTACACACAAACCCCCTGCCAGGAGGACCGGGTCATTTGTTTTTTATTTCCAAGTTTTGCGAAGTTTTTGCCTCCGCTTTGTGGATTTTAGTCGCCTCTTACGACAGGCATGCCTACCACGGATATATTCTAAACCCTATCTGAAGGGTCGAGCGACATAAAGGTCCGGCCAAGAGGTCGAACTGTGATTCCTCCAGAACCATGTAGTGAATCGGATATCCTGAAGCTGATCCCTATTCAAAACCCTGACCTTCCAACCGTCAATTGGAAGATCATTAGAGCAGATGAAACGGTAGAGGCAGGAAGGTTAGTCTCATTCCTCCTCAACCAAGAACCCCTGGAGCTTTTAAGCAAAAGGGATTTCAAAATTTTCTACGGCATGGAAAAACTGGTGCTGAAGGTCCATGAGAAAGACGAAAGGCTCATCTCAGGTATGGTTTCCTCTTTAAGTAGTCTTGGATTGGATACCGAATCAGATAGCCTTCCGTCGGACTCACAACCGACAGCTTAAACTTCGACTCAGGCCGTAACGCCAGCCGAGTCAGCAGGTGTCAAAGTAATTGGACCGGTCGGTACACCATCTGAGTCAGCAGGTGAGGTGGAGACTGTTTCGCTGCCAAAGCAAAACAGTGGTGAATCTTCCGAGTCGGATGATGGTGTCACCACAGTAATAGAGGCATCTGTACTAGTCAAGAATGATGCTCCGACTGGTAGAGATTAATCTACACCATTCTATAGCAGCTTCTGCTAACCTTTTGCTCCGCCTGCAGTCAGGAGGAGAGGACATTGCTCTTATCCAGGAACCTTGTGTGACAAGCGACAACCGCATAGCTGGATTAAAGGCAAAGAATTATTCCTTGCTTTATGCCAAAGGATTAGGTAAACCAAGATCATGCATTCTAGTAAAAAATAACTTAAAAGCCTTCTTTTTACCAAATTTCAGCGATTCGGACTTCGCATGTGTGGAGTTAGACCGCGATGGGAAAGACAGGGTATGGATATCGTCAGCGTATATGCCTTACGATGACGCAGGCCCACTACCAACACCAAATATACGCGAGACAACATCCCCATAGTGATAGGCGCTGACGCCAATGCCCACCACAACCTTTAGGGAAGCAGTGATACAAATAATCGAGGTGAGCGTCTTTTCGATTTCATCATAGAAACTAACCTCGTAGTATGTAATATAGGTTCTGAACCCTACTTTTACTAACAAAATTAGACAAGAAGTTATAGATATTACTTTAGCCAGCAACTCCCCGAAGCTAAATATTAGCAAATTAGATGGTGTCGAAAGATATCTCTTTTTCGGACTATAGCTATCTACAATTTAGTTTGGAATTTACCAAACCTCCATCAAAATTCTTTAGGAATCCTAGGAATACTAACTGGCAGGTTTATAACACATTTTTAAATAAAGAACTCAGCACCGAGATAACTCAACCTTGCTCTCCATCCGAAATCGACCAGATGGTAGACAAAGTTTCCGGAACTATGAACAAAGCCTTCTTGAAAGCTTGTCCGATAAGCAGGCACAGAAACGGCAATAAACCACCTTGGTGGAATTCTAACATAGCAAAACTCCGAAATGATAGTAGGAAACAGTTCAATATAGCAAAGTCTTCACGATCTCCAGAAGATTGGGAAAACTATAAGAACAGTGTCAGGGTCTTCAAAAAAGAGATAAGGAAAGCTCAGCGAGAATCATGGAGATTATTCTGTAGCAATATAGAAAGGACAAACGATTCTAGCAGAGGAAAATTCTTTCCAAATCTCCTCATATCCCTAGCTTTATCCAAAAGCATAACGGAGACTGGACCAAGTCCACAGAAGAAACATTAAACCTTCTTATAAACACGCATTTCCCAGGAAACGATATAGATACGAACATTTCTATACCACATTTCTATAACACCAGTAGAACTGCAGGAGGGCATAAAACCCTTAGTCCCCTGGCTCTACCTGATTTTCAACAGCTGCCTTAAATTCGGCTATACTCCATTCTCGTGAAAAAGAGTTAAAGTGGTCTTCATCCCGAAATGCGGTAAGACCTCCTACTATAATCCGAAAGATTTCAGACCAATCAGCTTCTTCTCCTTCTTTCTGAAAACGTTAGAAAGGCTAGTCGATAACTATATCCGTTCAAAACTCAAGGTACAAACCTTATCTGGCTCTCAGCATGCTTACCCGAAAGGTTTTTTTAGTGGAAACAGATCTACATTCGTTAGTAGGCACCATTGAAAAATCTCTTGCCGTTAAAGAATATACTATGGTGTCTTTCCTTGACATAGAATGCGCCTTTAATAACGTCAATACAGAATCCATCACAAGAGCGCTCGCTGACCTGAAGGTGGACTGCTGCCTTTGCATCTGGATAGAGCGAATGATGAACACCAGGTAGATTCTATCCAAGCTCGGCTGCTGCTCAACCAAAAGACTAGCGCACCGAGGCACACCCCAGGGGGAGTGTTCTCTCTCCGCTACTTTGGATATTAGTAGTGAATGACCTACTCACTTCACTAGGAAATAAAGGCTACAAGGTCGTAGCATATGCTGACGATATTGTCATAGCCATCTAAGGTAAATTCCCCCAAACCCTAAGAGATCTAATGAACTCGGCGCTAAATTAAGTAGCGAAATGGACGGACAGCGTTGGGCTCAACGTAAAGCCGTCCAAAACTGAACTAGTACTTTTTACTAGGAAATACAAAATCCCGTTCATAGCGCCACCTAAGCTTAGAAATACGGAACTCAGCTTTTCAAACAAAGCAAAATCTTAGGGTTGACCCTCGATAGTAAACTTAACTGGAAACAGAACATTCTAGTTCGAACTAAGAAAGCGAAAATCGCCATCTATACCTGTAAAAAGGCTATAGGTCCAAAATGGGGTCTTCAACCTAATATAGTCCACTGGTTGTACCTGGCGGTGGTCAGACCAATCCTACTTTATGGCGTTCTCGTCTGGTGAAGTGCACTCGAAACAAGGTGCAACACAAACTCTATCGAAAGAGTACAATGATTAGCATGCAGATGCATCACAGGGGCTCTCAGCTCCACTCCCACAGCCGCCTTCCTGGAAACGCCAACAATAAGATCTAAGTTGGTCCCTATTTGGACTTATGGCAAGAAACGGTGTGGATGGTTGTATGAATGCGATGGCGTTGTTATGTTGAACGGGTAATAGTATCAATTTGAATAGCTGGAACACTTGATTTCCTAATAGTGGTAGTTTGATGAGGAACAGAATCGCAGATGATGTTACCCGAGCTTTTATTCTTATTAGCTCATTTAACTTTGGTAGATTATACTCATTGTGCACAGGAAGTGTTAAGCTAGCTGGTACAACTTTCCGTATTTTGTTGAGCTCATTCAATAGTTGTCTTGGTGATAAGATTAGGGGGCTTATTCTTTCTTGATGAGTGTCAGTAATAGCCCCAAGAATTGATAGTTGGGTTCGCTGAAAACTGTCCATTAGCTTAGATACGTAAAAGGTAGCCGAGTTAAATGCTTGTGCTTCAATTGCCGTGTGGTTGATGTTTTCGATAGCGTGGTAAGCTTGGGTCATTTGCTGGTACCATGCATTGCACCTTAATTGACGACATACCATAGATTTATTGAGAACATTCGCTGTTGATTCAATAATAGATGTTTGGTTTTTGCTCAATTTTAGTAGGTGTCCTTCGTTCTTGCTTGCCCTTTTGGTGTTATCTTTCATATAATGCGCATAGTCAAGAATACCAAACAGTTTGTTTGCGATGGTACCAATTAAATCGAACGGGGATCGTTTCTTACGAATGGCCATTCCATTTCTGGGTTTTAAGATTTCATTTAAGCCTTTCGTTTCCTGCAACTGTTGCTCTAGTTGTGTTATCATAGGGTTACAGATGTTGATTGGATGTTGTTGCATGGTTACTGGTTACGCATTTTTCTTTTAGTCTGTTAACACCTTTTTTTTGCTCTTTATACTCCTGCCAATAGTTAGACATGTTAAAATAAACGAAGAGATTACAATTATCAGTGAATAGGTGTGCTTCACCTAGGTCTTCGAAGATATCCCGGGTTTGTCTGTGAAACTTTTGACTTCTACTGCACAATACCGTTCCAATTAGTAATAAACCCACTAATAGTGTCTTTAGTGGATTTATTTTTACCTCTTGTTGCGTATATGCTTCTGGATATTTTCGTTTGCAGTTTGGAATGTCAGCGGTAGTATTGTGTTTCTGTATTGGAAGAAACTGGCCTTTCAAGGGGTGAGATTTGCCCGTCTTTTTTGGTAGACCTTTAAGTCTGCTGAAAGCTTTCTGTGGCGTGTTTTGTTGAATTTCAGAAGGTAGGAGGCATACTTTGGCAATTGATCTTCTTAACTCTCCAGCTGATGTCTTTATATCGACTACTCGAGCCTTCTTGTTATGTCCTGGGATTGTAGTAATCACTCTGCCCAGTATCCATTTCAGTGGAGGTAGGTTATCTTCCTTTATAAGTAAAAGTGTTCCTGGTTGAATATCGTACTGAGGATGCTTCCACTTACGCGTATATTGTTGCTGAATCTCTTGTAAGTATTCACTGCTCCATCTACGCCAGAACTCCCGATGTTATGTTGTTATCCGATTCCATCGCGCTACGTAGGTGATGCACGATGGCTTGCAGTCAGGATCGATGATAGTAGTCAATGGCGCACCAATTAAAAAATATCCTGGGGTAAGAACTTCTAGATCATTTGGATCCGTCGACATCGGAGTTAATGGTCTTGAGTTGAGGACTGCTTCTATTTGTGCTACGCCTGTGGTAAATTCTTCTTGCGTTAATGCTGCACCCGAGAATACTCGCTTCATGCGGTATTTGGCGGATTTGACCACGGCTTCCCACAAGCCCCCAAAGTGTGGAGATCTTGGAGGGATCAGTTTCCAGTCGATACCCTTCTCGGCACAATGATTCTTAATGGTTGCTGCTCCTTCCTTGGTAAAAATCTTTGAATAGAGTTCGTTGAGTTCATTTCGGGCTCCCATGAAGTTTGTTGCGTTATCCGAAAATATTTTAGGTGGGCAACCACGTCGCGCTACAAATCTTTTTAGTGTTGCAATAAATGCTTGGGTTGTTAGATCTGTTACCAGTTCTAGGTGTACGGCCTTTGTCGCAATACATACGAACACGGATACATACATACATTGCTTACCCCTTACTCTATAGTGGATATATACTGGTCCCAGAAAGTCCAGTCCAATATTTATGAATGGTCTTGAAGGTTGAACTCGTTCTGGTGGTAAGTCACCCATTAATTGCTCGATGCTTCTTGGTTTAGCCTTAAAATAGCGTATACAGTTGTGTACGATAGTTTGGGCTATTTGTTTTCCTCTTAAAATCCAATAATTTTGCCTTGATATCGCGAGTAGTGCTTGTGGACCGGCATGTAGACTATCGTAATGCAGTTGTGTCATTAATAGTTTCGTGGAAACATGTGAGCTTGGCAGAATCATTTGATGTTTGGCTTCCTATGGAAGCTTCTAATCGACCGCCTACCCTGATAATGTGTTTAACATCCAGAAATGGTGACAAAGAGCTCAAACGACTTTTTTCTGACACCTAAACCTATTAAACGATGACTATCTCTGCTGCTTTAAGTTCCTGCACTGAGAGGACGTTGTCCCGAAGCCTATAGCTTCTTGCCCTTTTCAAATTGCTAATAAAGCATATGACAGGAGTGCTGGTGCATTAGCACACCATTTTCGCAGATGAAATTTTCCCTCTTCAATTAACCGTTTAAGCTCCATCTGCATCTGAAGAGCCTTATTTAAATCATTGCTGCCCGTTAAGATATCGTCCATGTGGGTGCCTATTATCTCGCCATTTTCATTTCGTTAACTATCATTTCGTTTTGGTTACAATCATTTTTATTCACATTGCAAAAGTTCTTTTGTTTTACTATTTACTTTGTTTCGCGATCAGTTCCTTACACGTTAATGTTGCATTTCTTCTTGTGCTTTTACTTGTTCTGTATTTTCGTTAAGTGGTCTATGCTTTACCTAGGCTAAATTTATCTCGTAAAGCGGTTATTTCTTGTTATCTCTCTATGTAGATATATTGTTTTGAATCAGTTATTTTGTTGCGGTTGACTTAGACTTAAAGAAGGCAAATAACCACCCAAAAAAAAAACGTCAATTTTTTTTAGGCGATTATTCACTTTAATTTGGGCGTTTACGCATTTTTATATGGTGAGCTATTCTTCAGACTGAAATGCCAAAAGTGAAAATACATACATACCTATGTCAAAATGTTATGCGAACAAAATGAATACCGTTAGCGGAGCGACGAATACACTTCGCCCCAGGCGACTGCCTGACAGTTGTTGACATACCCTTAGCGGAGCGACGAAGTCGCGTGAACGGCTAAGCCCCTCCGGAAAGCGGAGTTTAGATAAATTAATTAAACGAAGCGCGCCACTTACCCACTGTTAGCCCGGACAGAACTGTCTTCGAATAGACTTAGCCCCAGGCGCCTGCCTGACAGTTGTTGATATACCCTTAGCGGAGTGGGGGCTCTCTTTCATTATGAATTTTTTTTTTTTTTTTTTCTTTTGTCGGGATAGGAAACACTCGACTGGAGCACTCAGACACAACTGGTCCATTGTACTGCCAGAGAGCAAACCCTGATTTACCCATTTTATTGGAATTTCCTTGACTTTCTAAGAAAGCCAAGCAAGCACTTCAGTGATGAGGAGCTTACAGTACCAGCACTCACCACATCCGCACCGAAGATCTGCCACCTGATAGGAGCAAAGGCCGGACACTCACAGAGATAATGTTCCGCGGTGTCGTCGCTCTCTCCACAAGCGTCGCAAATTGTAGTGTCACTTAAGCCTAACACGTTAAGGTGCTTGGCAAAAGCGAAGTGGCCTGTCAAGACACCGATAAGTTGTCTACAGTCTTTTCTGCCGAGAGACAGCAAGAATGCCGCTGATTTCTTACAGACGTCCGGGAGCATGCGTTTAGTCAACCTGCAACCTGGAGAGTCATGCCACACACAATTGTGCTCGTGAGAGACCCAATCGTCAATGGAAGCCCTAACCGAGGACGCTGGAAGACCCAACGCGGGTTCGGGACCTGAGAAAGCCTCCTCTGAGCCTTGTCTAGCAATCTC
Organism: Brachypalpus laphriformis; assembly: GCA_945910035.1. Lineage (NCBI taxonomy): Eukaryota > Metazoa > Arthropoda > Insecta > Diptera > Syrphidae > Brachypalpus > Brachypalpus laphriformis. Next base: position 58,989,038 of record OX246755.1, read on the forward strand.
ATCGGAGATCTCGTTCCCCAAGATCCCAGTGTGACCTGGGACCCGGATAAGAGACAGAGAATTCAGCCTTGCGACCGAGTTCAAAGAGTTTTTGGTTTCACGAACTATTTTGGAAGTGGTTAAAGGGTTAAGCAAGGCCTTAAGCGCAGCTTGACTGTCACTACAGACACAAATGCTACGTCCCTTCCACCTGTTCTTCACAACATAGTTCATGGCCATTAGGATTGCATAAGTTTCCGCTTGGAAAACAGACGCATATTTGCCTAACGAGAAGTGAAGTCTAATGTTGTCGACTTCCACGAAGACCCCAGCGCCAGACCCTTGACTGGTTTTGGAACCATCCGTGAAAATACGACTACATTCCATTCCCGGCTCAGACTCTGACCGAAGCCAGTCCTGGACACAAGGAAAGTCGACTCTGAATTTGCGCATCAGCTGGAGTTCTGGTATCATTGCATCAGACGGCATATCTATAAGACAGGAGTCGTAAGATAAGTGTCGCGCAAGTTCATCAAAGTTCCAGTGTGGAGTATACCAAAAACCGCCTCGCCTAAGACGATGGATGGCTTTGATAGTGCAACCCATGATATAAGTATCAAGGGGAGGTAAGTTCAGCAAAGCGTCTAGAGCAGAGCCAGGCGTACTCGGGAAAGCTCCCGAGCAGCCGAGACAAGCCGTTCTTTGGAGTTTCGCACAAAAGGCAACCACATATTTACGCGAGAGCCCCTTTCACCAAACAACCGACGCATATGCGAGGAATGGTCTTATCATAGCCGTGTAGATCCAGAGAATCTTATTCGGTGATAAGCCCCAAGTCTTGCCAAAAGCACCCTTACACTGCCAGAAGACTGAGAGCGCCTTGGATGTTTTCGACTCGACGTGTTTGGACCAATGAAGTTTCTTATCTAAAATCACTCCTAGATATTTGGCTTCATTGGAAATGCAAATGGTGACGCCTTTTAGTACTGGCTGAGTCAGACCGGTCAAAATCCTCCTTCTCGTAAAAAGAACAACCTCAGTCTTAAGAGGATTCACCGAAAGCCCACTCCTAGTACACCATTCATCGATCATGTCCAGCGCCGCCTGCGCGTTAGCACAGACCGTCGCCAGGCATGGCCCGACAGAAAGTACGGCGACATCATCCGCATATGCCTGAGCGTAGACGTTAGAACTATTTAGAGTGTTCAACAGAGAGTCGACCACCATGCACCATACAATGGAGACAGAACGCCACCTTGCGGACAGCCCCTGTTTACCCCTGTCATAACATATTGGCCACAATCCGCATCCACTACCAAAGTTCTATTCATTAGCATTGCTTTAGTCCACAATACTAATGTTTCATCTACCTCGTGTTGTCTGGCAGAGTCGCACATGCAGTCAAAAGTCGCATTGTCAAAAGCACCCTCAATGTCGATGAAGATACCCATCGCGTATTCTCTCCTATCAAGCGCGCATCCAATTCTGGCCACTAGATTTTGAAGTGCGGTCCCACAGGATTTCCCACGCTGGTAAGCATGCTGTATCTCCGATAGTGGATGCAGTTTCAAAGCAACTTTGCGCACGTGAAATTCTACCAGTCTCTCCATACTTTTCAGTAAGAAGGATGTCAAACTTATAGGTCTGAAACTCTTGGGGAGCGAATAGTCTTCCTTACCAATTTTCGGTATGAAAGCTACTCTGACTGTCCGCCAAGGTGTAGGAATATATGCCAGCGCCAAGCCAGCGGTGAAAATTCTTTTCAGAGTTGGCAATAGCTGATCTATACCCTGTTGCAGCATAGCCGGATATATTCCATCGGTACCAGGCGATTTGAAACCATCAAAAGATGCCACAGCATATTTGATGGCCTCATCTGTTACCACGGCTGATGCAATATACCAACTGCGCCGAGTTTTCTGACTTAGATCAAGCTCAGCCTGGGTAAGCGGGCCAAGCTGCGACCTAGTGATTATCCGATTGCCAGGAAAGTGAGTTTCCAGCAGAAGACTAAAAGTTTCCAAAGGGCATAGCAACCCGTCCTTTCTTAAAAAGACTGATGGAAGCTGGACAGATTCTTCTGCGGCATCTCTGGAACTCCTGATGAGTACTCACTTCCCAGGCTGCAGTGAGATTAGAGTAGAACAAGCTAGTTCCACCTGTACGCCACTGGCAGCTATGATAACATCACAAGCATTATTACGGAGGATAAAGTCTCCTGGGCTATAAACAGCTCTCTCCCTATAAGTCACCTGGCCCTGACTGCATCATGCCTATTATGATGCAGAAATTGCAAGACATAGCAATTCCCTGGCTATTACCGATTTATAGGATTTGTTTAAACCTAAACCATGTTCCCCAAACCTGGAGACGTGTCAAAGTGGTTTTCATCCCCAAGGCGGGCCGGCGAGGACATGAATCCGCGAAGGATTTTAGACCCATAAGCCTGTCCTCCTTTGTTTTGAAAACTTTAGAACGTATCCTAGACTTCCATATCCGCGATAACCTGAGTTCTCCACTGTCGAAATCCCAGCATGCGTATCTCAAAGGGCGGCCCACAGAAACTGCTCTTCATGAGGTCGTGCGTACAGTGGAAAAAACTCTTCACTACAAAGAATACACTCTCGCCACATTTCTTGATATAGAAGGAGCCTTCAACAACATTTTCACTGAATCTATTCAGGAATCTCTCACCGAGTTAGGTGTAGAAGGCTTTATTAGCCAATGGATAGTTTCTATGCTCAGTACTCGTATAATCCAAGCAACACTAGGCAACAGTAGTACAACTAAGACGGTAAACAGAGGAACTCCACAAGGCGGAGTCATCTCCCCACTGCTCCATATGGTCACGGCAAGGTCCTGGAGACGATTCCAAGTGAACTGGTTGCGCCCTCTACCGACCACACCATACCCAAACTCAACTTCAGAAAATCGTTCTTAGCAAAATTCCCTTCCAGAGAAGAATGGAAGAACGGAAGCGTTACCTGCAACTATGATATAGGGATATACACGGACGGTTCGAAGATGGACTGCGGAGTCAGCGCAGGCATCTTCACTGACCAGCTGAATATATCAAGGTCCTTCCGTCTCCCAGACTCTGCTAGCGTTTTCCAAGCTTCTTGCGATTCGAGAAGCCTGCCGGCTGCTAAACAATCTTCCAACATCTAACCACATCATCGCTATTTTTTCGGATAGCCAGGCTGCCATCAAGGCCATTGATGCAGTCTGCATCTCTTCAAAACTGGTAGAGCAATGCTGGTTCGAATTGAATCAACAAAGCACTCACTCGAGAATCACTCTCATCTGGGTCCCAGGGCACAGCAACCATGAGGGAAATGAGCGTGCTGATGAGCTGGCCAGGCGAGGGTCGGCCCTTAACGGCTCTCTAGCAGAAAGAGTCGACATTCCGCTTGGTGCCGTTAAGGGCTATATTCACCTTCACTTCCTCCAGCTAGCCAATCGCAGGTGGAACAACCTCACAAGCTGTGTCATATCTAGGAAGATGTGGCCCAGTTTCAACAAACCCAGGTCAAAAGAGTTACTAGGCAAACCAAGACCAGTTATTGCCAAAATCGTAGCTATTATCATAGGCCACTGGCCAGTTGGAGACCATGCGGCCAAGCTTGGTATCCCCCACAACACCTTTTGTAGGAGCTGCAAGGATATTAATGAGAAAGAATCTCTATGTCATTTCCTTTGCAGATGTCCGGCCCTGGCGAGCATCAGACAGCAAACTCTTGGCAAACCCTTCTTCGAGGATCTGAGAGAGATAGCGGACAAGAGGATTGGAGAACTAATCCTCTTTCTGAACTCCACGGGCTGGGTTTAAACTTAACATCATCTTTAACTAGCCACTACAACAGGTAGACACGAGTCCGTGGTAACAAAACGGCGAACTTTAAGCGCTAATTGGGTTCTTTTTGTACCGCCACATTACCTACCTACCTACCTTCCGCTTTTGTCTCAGTAAACCTGCCATCAGACCTTCTGAGTGACTCCGGTTTGGTCGGCTTACCTCTTTTGAGGATTTTAACCAACCTACTGGTTTCACTGAGTGTCTCGATCTTTTCACAAAAATCTCTATAAGAAGCACTTTTCGACAACCGAATTAACTTCTTATAGTCTTTTTGCTGCGATCTAAAAAGATCCCAGTCACCTTCTAAATTTGTCTTAAGAGACCTATTCAGAAGTTTTCTGGATTCTTTCCTAAGCCGCTGCAGTTCCGGGCTCCACCAGGGAACCGGCGTTCTACAGGAGTTTTTTGTCATTAGACACGCCAGTTCAAAACAGTTGGTAAGGACACTGGTCAGGTTTTGAACAGCATCCTCAACCTTTCGTTTCGTTCTGAGTTTAGTTGGAGTTTTGACAGATCTGTCTAGCTCTTTGCTAAACCGCACCCAGTTGGTTTTCCTCGGATTCCTCCTCTCCTGCAATGTTGAAGCTTCGCATTCGATTTGGAAAACGATGTATCTATGATCTGATAAGGACACTTCCGGCAGTACCCTCCAGTTAGTAATCGACTTGAAGTACCTATTAGATAAAGTCAAGTCAATTACCTCCTGCCTCCTTGCCGTTACAAAAGTTGGCTGGGAGCCAACATTGTTTATTGCCATACCAGATGATAGTATAAAGTCTAGGAGATGGTTTCCTCGTATGTTGCATTTGCTGCTGCCCCAGACAGTATTCTGAGCATTAGCATCGCAGCATATGACTAGTCACGTCTCCCCTACTTTATGAGTTCGGCAACCGCCTTCGGTGGTGGAGGCATTACCGAATCATAAGGGAAATAAGCCGACGCAACGACGAAGGTTTTCCAACTTCTGTCCCTACTATCTTAACAGTGAATTATTCACTTCTGATTTCGTAGTCTTCCGCGCTGACGGCCAGGAAAATGAAGACCTCTCCTTTGGCCGCGGTGTTCTTATAGCTATTCATAATCACCTTGATGCAACCCTCGTCAAACTCACTAACACAACCTCATTTGAATTCGTATGTGTTAAACTATCTGTATCTAGACGGAGCATATATATTGTTTGCTGTTATATTCGCCCTTCCCAACCCGCCCAAGCATACCAGCAGGCCGTTGATACAGTGGACTCTCTGTTAGATATCGCTGATCCTGATGACGATTTTATAATTGTTGGCGACTTCAACCTTCCCCTTTTGCAATGGACTCCATCGGAGGACGAATCATTCTTTGTTCCTACTAACTCCTCCTCGGAAAAGGAAACCCTCCTGACTGATCGTCTTTTTGACTTCGGCCTTTTTCAGATTAGTGGCATAACGAACAACTTAGGTAGGCAGTTAGATCTTATTTTCTCATCCGACGCTCATAATTCTTTGGTTACCGCAAGTAACCATCTTCTCTCCACTCTAGACCACTATCACCCCCCTCTCGCTCTTGCCTTTTCGTATGAAATCGACCACACCACTGTTGATTTTGAAAACTCTTTCTCCTTCAACTTTCGTAAAGCTGACTTCGTTAAACTTAATACCTTAGTCAATAACATAGATTTCAGCCTCTTTCTAAACGTCAACACCCCCATTGATATCGCTCTTGCATTCTTCTACACAGCAATCTTTGACTGTCTTCTCCAATCTGTCCCTTATGTGCCTCGAAAAAACTGCTCGTCATCCCCTCCCTGGTATAATAGTGAATTGCGTTCTCTTCGTAATGTTAGAAACAAATTATGGAAAACTTTCTTGAAATCCAGATCTGCCTCAGATTTCTCATACTACCAACAAGCTTACTACCGTTTTTCCAACCTCTGCGAATCCCTTTACCGCGAATACCTTGATAGAATGCAATTAAGTCTAATCACAGATCCTAGGCGCTTTTACCAATTTATTAATGTCAAAAGGAAGTCCGATGGTTTCCCTTCCACTCTAAAGTTACTTAATACATCTTCTGTTGACCCTAAAGAAATCGCCAACCTCTTTGCGACCTTTTTCACCCTTTCGTACAGTGACCATGTACACGATCCGGACCTTGACTATTTCTCCTACCTGAGTAACTGCCCACAAACCTCCCTAGTCTCAATTGACATTAGGTCTGATATGGTGCGAGAAAATATTAACAGACTCAAGGATGACTTTTCCCCCGGTCCCGATGGTCTACCTGCCATTTTCATAAAAAAATGTGTCAACGTCCTGTGCCAGCCCCTTACAACTCGTTTTCGACTCTCACTCTCTCAAGCCGTTTTCCCTAAATTATGGAAGGACTCCTTCATTTTTCCCATCCATAAAAAAGGCTGTAAAAGTGACATATCGAACTATCGACCCATAGCCAAACTCTCTTCTATCCCCAAGCTCTTCGAAAGCATTGTATACGACTCACTGTATTTCCACTGCAAATCCATTTTTACCCCACAACAGCACGGTTTTTTAAAGGGTAGGTCCACTACGACTAACCTAACCGAATTTGTTTCCAAAACACTGCAAGCATTAGAGGAAGGCAATGAAGTGGATGTTATTACCACCGACTTCAGCAAAGCCTTTGATAAAATCTGTCACCGTACTATTTACCTTAAACTTAATGCCCTCGGTTTCCCACCCTCTTTCATTTCATGGCTGAGATCGTACCTCGAGAATCGCCAATACAGGGTTCTCTTCCGTTTTTCAATCTCCGATCCCATTGACGTCACTTCCGGGGTTCCTCAAGGCAGTCATCATGGACCGCTGATCTTTGTCTAAACTATAAATGATGTTGGTCACATATTAAAAGACTCAGATCTGTCTATTTACGCGGATGACATGAAAATCATCAAGGTTATATCTACCCCCAACGACTCACTGTTACTTCAAAACGATCTAAATTCATTCCACACATGGTGCGTAAAAAACTTCTTAGAACTTAATGTCGCCAAATGTCAATCCATAACATTCTCCCGTAAACGCCTCCCCCCTCCCCTTAGAAGATATAACTTTAATAATAAGCCCGTTCCATCAGTCTCCTGTATACGCGATTTGGGTATTATTTGTGATAAGGAACTAAACTTCCGTTCCCACTTTGATCAAATTATACACAAGGCCAATTCTTCTCTCGGTTTCATAAAACGCTGGTCTAAAGAATTCTCGAACCCTTACGAAACTAAATCCCTTTATATCACCTTTGTCAGACCCCACCTCGAATATGCCAGCCAAGTTTGGTCACCTTATCACGACACCCACTCCCTTAGAATCGAAGCTGTGCAGCGTAGGTTTATCCGCTTTGCCTTACGCGGTCTCCCATGGGCCGAAAACTATATCTTACCCCCCTACGAAAATCGGCTAAAATTGATTAACCTGCAAACCCTTACAAAACGTCGTGAGGTTGCCGACATACTCTTCGTGCACCAATTATTAACTGGATCGATCGATTCCCCCGCTCTACTAGAAATGATTTCCCTTCGCACAAACCCTCGTAACCTTAGGACTGTACCCCTCTTTCGTCTTCCTTACCACCGCACCAACTACGGCCACTTCGAACCAATCACCAGAATGTTACGTTTTGCCAACAACGCACAGAACACCCTAGACTTTCATTGCAGTCTATCCTCCCTTAGAAAATCCCTCCACACCTCATGACCTCATGACCTTCTTCCTCCCTAGCATTTAAGATAGTTTTTAAGAGATTAGTTAAAAAAAAAAAATAAAAAAAAAAAACAATTATTTGCGTTTCACCTACCCCTTTTCACGCCCTCTACCTCCTCCCTTCTCTCCAAAATGCTGTTAGTTTAAGTTTTAGTTTCTAAGTTTTTTTGCCGCTAGTTGTAAGTTTAGATTGTTTAAGTTTTCTTTTTTGAGCTTGTATTAAGCTAATAATAAACATTGTTTCGTAGCTTACAGCTGCAGCAACCAAGTCCTGACCACAAAATTGTCCAAGCTTGCTTACTGAGAGGAAATTCGGCACAATTAGACAAGCTCTCGGTCTTTCAGATCGCTCGTCACATAGCACCGTTACTCCACGAACACCCCCAAATCCACATATGCGCTTGTTCCGCACATATGGTTCCTGGATAGATGTTATGTGGGGTTTTGTACGCACCACGGAAAGTCTACTACTTAAGAGAGCGGTAGCAGCCTTGGAGTGATGCAGGTTAATCTGCGAAAATATCATAGATATAGTCGGTGGTTTTCGCCCATTACTTGCACTCATTTGGAAAGTAAGCGGAAATGAATCCTTCCAAGATGCAGGTAAGGACATGAGAACCACAAAAGAAGTGGTCCCCAAGGGTGGTATTTTCGGCATCGCATTGCTTAGCCATTCAAGGGCTGCGAGGAGCACTTCACCACGAAGGTTCCGCTCTTTAACGCACAGCCCTCCACTTGAATGCAGGCATTTGCTGCCGAAGCCAGCTCCCACGGACGACCTTCGTAGTGTTTGCACTCCGCGTCGGTCATCTTGTGATCATTGCCAGCTTCGTAACGTAAGAGCGGAGGAAGCAGTTTCACTATACAGAATCCACTCCCTTCGCTCCATCGATCCGGATTGCTTCTTACCGAGGGTCTTATCCGCGTCAGCCAATTTCTGTCCGCAGGTGCTAGAGCTTTTAGAAGTTCCAGCACGCGCATCACCCAGATTTTGTGCGTGGGTAATACCTCCGGTTCGAGGCTTCTTGGTAGAAGGGCGAGCACCTGATGCACCCACGCTTCCGCTGAGACGAGCACCCTTATCCGTGGCTTTGCCTGCGTCTGCCATTTTCTGTCCGCTAGTGCTGGGACCTTTAGGGATAACAACACCAACATCACTCAGATTTTGTGCGAAGATAACGCCACCGGTAAGAGTGTGTCCAGCAGATGGGCGCGCATCAGATGCGCACACGCTTCCACCGATGAAAGTAGGCGAAACTTGCTTCGTCCGCTTTGACCTGTTCGAGCCAATCGAAGGGGAGCCGGCGTTGGGTCCGAGGGATAGATCGACTCCAGTTGGAGTACTTTCTGTCGACCTAGGCCTCTTTCCCGCCGCCATTGAGGGATGACTGCTACCAGCGCTTGCGCCTTCAGCTGACTCTGCAGCCTCTTTGCACCGCGCCATCGCCGCCTTCCTTCTTCTCCTCTTCAACTGACTCTTAGTCAGGAGCCTTTCGGAGTGCGCCGTTGCAGGAGCTCGTTCAGCTTTTTCGGTATCCCGAGTCAAACCGTCTTCAACACAGCTTCGACCAGCTGCCCGACTATTAAAACAGAGATTAGACGTTCCAGCCGAAGCCTTTCCCCCACTTTCTCCGTCATTCCAGCCCAGTCTACCAAACGAGTCGGAGACAGAGCCGCAGGATTCTTCAGAAGCAAGCATCGCTACTACTTCCGGGTCAACGCCAGAGACGGGGGGTTTGAGTATGCTGGTTGGGACCTCCAGAATCCTTGTCCCGGCCGGGGTCGAAAAGACCACGGGTGGATTGTCGCTTGCGCGAGTACCACCTGGAGTATATACCGTGAATGTCTCTTCCATCATACTTTTAACAGGTTTTGCGTCACAGTCAAGACGTCTTCAGCCTTTAGTTCGATGTCTCACCTGGGGTCCTTTCGGATCCTTAGGGTCATTGACTCTTAAGCCGTTCCGCCACGTCAAGGCAGCTGAAGAATGGGAACGGTTCATTATGCATAAACGCCCAGAAATTTTGGGCGATTTTTCATTCTTGGAATTTGGGCGATTTTGTTTTGGGCGGTTATTCGCACAGCTACTAAAGAAACTTTGAATATACCCAACCTCTCACCTACCCCAAATCCTACAGTGACCCCAAGCAGGGGGGTTGCAGTGTTTATGGGATCTTCTTGTAATTTCGCAACTCTACGTCGCCATAAAGTTTGGGGTGATTTTTCATTTTTGGTTTCTTAATTTTTCCATTTTGGGGCATTTTTGTCATTTTCTTTGGGGTCATATTCCATTTGAAACTGGGCAATTTTTTCAAATTTCGTGGGTAGTTAAAAAAACCAGAATTGATTTTATGAATACTTTTGTCCATCGGTGTATATGTGAACAAATTAAAAAGAATAAATAATAGCCAAGGTTTGAAGCTAAAGTGAACATATTCTTATAAAAAAAAAACAAAATGATCTCTAGCGAAACAGTCTTAAATGAAGTGATGATAATTCGAACTAATTATAAAAGTAAATAAAGATTTGAGCAGCAATCAAATACGAAATGAGCTAAATATGAACTATTTACAAAAGTAAATGAAAACTTGAGACATAATCAAAAACTACTTGAAGAAAATTCGAGTTTATCCTTTATCAAAGCAACAAAATGCGAAATGCTAAAATCGAAATAACAGAAAACAAGATAAAAAATGCGAGTTGTACCATACCCCGTCCATGTATGTATATGGTATATGTATCTTGTTGTATAATGGTCGCTGTCAATGGAAGCCTGTCCTTTCTTGTTTGAGCCAAATCTTGGAGACATCTTATTGCTAGATACGGTGCAGATTTGGTTCCGTACGTCACGGTGCTGAGTTGGTATACCTTTAGCGGTTCATCAGCGGATTCTCTCCAAATGATACGCTGGAATTGTTTGCTGTAGACATCCACAAGTATTTAGCGATACATCTTGGATATATCAGCGGTGAATACATATGTATGGACCCTATACCGCAGAAGAATTGATAGTAAGTCATTATGTAAGGCTGGTCCAGTATGCAAAAGATCGTTGAGTGATATATTTGTTGACGTCTTTGAGGATCCATCGAATACCACTCGTAATTTAGTGGAACTGCTTGCCGGACGTAGTACACAATAATGTGGTAGGAAGAAATGAAGATCTTTAATTGATGTTAACTTGCAATTGATTTTTTCCATGTGACCTAATTCTATATATTCTTTCATGAATTCAGCGTACTGTTGGCGAATCGCCGGTATTTTGTTCAACCTCTTCTCTAGATTCAAAAATCTCCGGGTAGCTATTTCCCTGGATTCTCCTAGACTGGCTGGGTTATTTTTGAATGGCAACTTCACAATATAACGGCCAGAATTTATCCTTGTTGTAGATGTGATGACGATTTCCTCGCATTGCTGCTGCTTCTTAGTCAATCGTCTCTGACTGGTTATAGATACGGTTGGAGCTTCCTCTAGGCTCCAAAACCGTTGCACAAGATTGTCCAAGGCGGAAGTGTCCACCCTGATGCCACTATATAGTGCTGAGGTTACGTTAAATGTAGTTCTTCCAATGACTACCCATCCGAATAGTGTATTCTGCAACGTGGGTCCTCCGTTGTTGATTTTAATTTGGGTTACGGATAGTAGCTCGGCATAAAGGTCTGCTCCGATGAGAATATCCACTTCTTGCGGTTGATTAAAAGTTTGGTCTGCCAATTGAATGTTCTTCGGTAACTGCCACTGACTACGGTCGATATATTGGCTTGGTTGCCGTGACGTTATGGTTTTCAAGACATAAACTTGCATATTAGCGCTATAACCAGTAACGCGAGATTGAAGGCAGATATTAACCTTCTTACTACTTTCCCTTCCGGAAATTTGCACTGTTTCGTTCTTTGAAACCAGTCGCAGCCGGTTTGCTAATTTCTCGGTGATGAAACTCATTTGGACCCAGAATCCAGCAATGCTTTTGTCTTAGTGGGGCTGTTATTCCGAGTGAGTACATTGATAACAGTCGTTCCCAAGAAGACATATTTTGATGCTGTCGTCGTTGCTGACAGGCTGGTTCTATTCTCAATCGCAATCTGCTGTTGAACCTCTGGCGTGGTGTAGAGCAAAGTGTGGAGATATTTGTTACATTTAGTGTAGTGTCCAGCGGTACAGTTTGACACCTTATGACCAAATCGTAAGCAATTGATGCACCTTTACTTGCTTAAGTCTTTCTTTTGGGGAGAATTGTAGAAACTTAGGAGATTTGAAGATGGGATGACTCTGTTGATCGCACATGGAACATCTATTGTCCTCCTTTCCAGCTGTAAGGGATACTCGTAATGATCGTCTTGTATCATCTGTATTTACTTTGGGGTTTTTCGTACCCAGTGCCTCCAACGATTGGAATCTTGTTTCCAAAATTAAAAGGAAGTCAGCGAAGTTTGGTAGTGCCTTTGGTTTCTTGAGTGATTGTTCCCAATTGGTAAGCGTGTTTCTATCCAACTTCTTCAGAAGAATATTCATCGGAAGTGGATCCCAATTTGTGGTGTCGATACCAAGATTTTGCAAACTCAGGAGGCATTCTTGTGTGGTGTCGTGCAGTGATTTGACTTGATGTGCTCCTTCGTGTTGGATGATAGGCTACGCCAGTAGCTTATTTACTAAAACTGTTACTAATAGCCGCGTATTTTCATAATTCATAATTCGCATCAGACGTGGTAAAATGGCGAATCAGTTTTTTCCGCTTCACCCGTAAGAGTTGTCTTTAAATAGAACAACTTTTTTGTTAGCAATTTGCTGATTGTGTACTCAGTGAATAAAGCACTATACTGTCTCCACCTTAAGTAGTTCCCATCGAACTTTGGAAGAGTGATTTTTGGCAGCCTGATCATAGAATTCGACGTGGAAGTTGTTGCTGCAACCGTAGGTGGAATTGCCTGAGCGCTCAGCTCATTCACCTTACTAGACAACTGAATTAATGAATTTTGAGCCATTCTCATCCAGGCTACTGAGCTTACGCCGGAGACTATCCGAAATAACCCTATGTCTTCTTAGTAGCCTCTGTATCTCAGTCGATGGTTGAATGGATCGAGTGGGTGGCACTGGCTCATACCCTTGAGTTGACTTGATTTCGGATGCAAATGTCCCAGCCGCTGCTGCTTTATCGTCACCGGTGATGTTGGTATCAGTCTCATCCAAAATTGATATTTGACATTTGCTCCACTTTCATCAAGGTGTTGCCTTGAATATACGGAGTACCTGCTTTTACGAAGGTTTTCACACGGTCGGGGTTTTCGGTAAACTCTCGCCATAAGCCTAAAGCGAGGTAAACAACAAAAGTTAAGTAGCAACCAATGCTTACAAAACCAAAAACAATATGCGGCTGTTTTCCTGGCGAGACTATCTTTGCCAATATTGTTTTGCAATTTTTGCAACTCATCCGCTATGGCCTTTTGTCTGGCGATGATGCGAAATACTTCTATCTTCTCCAAAGTCACTGCGGCGCAAGTGTGCTGGATGGCTTATCGTAGGGCGAGACTTGACTCCTCTCCTGTTGAAGATAGTATCAGTGTTGTAGCCCTGGTAACGCGTGTTATATTCGGGACTATCCCAGAGTGGGCGCCGTGGCGTAAGTGGTTAGTGTGTCGGATCACTACGCATGAGGTTCCAAGTTCGAATCCCAGAAAATACCAAAAACTTTTTTCACGGTCCAACCTCTCGCGCGCGTCTGACAAACATCCGAGAGTATTGTTGTCACGAAAAAGCTTCTCAAATCGCCGTTCGGATTCGGCATTCGGCTGTTGCGCCAAATACTTGTTATTTGTATTTTTTATCCCAGAGAACAATGAATACCAATGTTTGAAGCCTTGGTAACGCTTATCTTATACTCTTGGTTGAGTATCTATTAGTACCAGTGTTTAGTTGTAAAAAGTGATTTGCCCCTTACCGCTGGTGGGGGAAGCAAGATCACATCGGTGTCACCAAAAATGAAAAGATCTCTTTTGACCTAGTGAAATGTCTGAACGTTTTGTGACAAGTGATTTTATTATACAAAATGCATCGGCTTAAATACTATTACAGAATAAATAAATCGTGGGAATATAATTATAGGAATAAAATGTGGGAATATTATTTCGGGAACAAACCTATGGAACTGCTCGGTGGACGAAAGTCGCCACCTGCTGCGTCTCATATTCGGCTGTAGGGAATGCAGGGTGGATGATAGTCGCCACCTGCTGCATCTCCTATTCGACTGGAGTAAGTGCATCGTGGGAGGGTTAACGTGTACATTGGTGGGACAGCTGGAGACCTCTCTGGAAGGTCCTGCTGCATGTGTGGGTTTAAGTTTCAACAACTTTTTTGATTTTATTTGTTTTTATATATTACTTTAAAAATATGTAAGCCACAAATGGCTATTATATAAAAGAAATAGACGACTCGCTCTGTCCCGTTACAGGCTAACCCGGATTAGGGGGGAAACGACAACGGCGTTCCTTCTCCTTCAAATGGCCACCAAAATTGGTCATGCTGCCTACTACTAAAATCCTCAATGTCGCGGTAAGAGACCGCCCTACTGTACCGGAGATGCTATACATTATTCTGTGCGAGGTTTCGGTCACAGTTGAGCGAAATCATTTAGCCTTAGTCCGTTGTCAGACGTGGCATCCTGTAGGCTGTGTTTACCGAATGCCCTACCAAAGACGTGCTTCCTTCCTATTTTGGCGTTAAAGTCGCCCAGTACGATTTTAGCGTCGTATTTAGGACATTGCCCGTATGTTTTATCGAGGAGCTCATAGAAACAATCTTTGGCAGCTGGATCGTTTGGTTCCGTGGCGGCAGGAGCACATATTAAGCTTTAGCGAATTCAGCCTTAATTCTGCTTGTCATAATACTTCTAGTCTTTTCTTGTCTTAGAATTCACATCTGTCAAGGTAGCAGAAAAAATTGTTGGTTAAGTGTTAATATCTATAGGTACACAAAAAGTAACCTCACTCTACCGCCATATGAATGAAAGTAATTTACTTGAAATACCCCTATAAGCTTTCAATACGCAAAAAAAAGGTACCAGGTATACACTCAGTAGAAAAAGTCTGCGTTCATCTTTGATCAATAGAGTTATACTGCAAACAGAATATATACAAAAAAAAAAAAAACGCGTTTTGGTTCAAACAATTGTTTACTGTTCACAACACAATCGGCAGAAAACAAAATTTTAGATTTTGCTTTTAGGGGTTTCCGAGATAGGGTAGTAATGTCCAAAAAACAAGCAGGACAAATTTGCGTTCACTTCAGTATTTTGCGGATTCCCGTTACACAATCGAGCAAATTGCAGACGTCTTGTGTGTAATTCCTAACTCTAACTCCTACACTCAACCTCCATGCGGTGACGGCTGGATGCCTAGTACCTTAATCCAAGAAAGGGGGGGAAGAGTGCTTTCTCACTAGAGCACTTCTTCCTGTTCCAAGTGGCAGCGGACGAATTCCCTAGACGGAGTCAACGGTGGCGTCTACAGTTTAAGTTAGGTTGAACAGACTTAGGCAAGAAGTCTTAAGCTTCCGACACGTGAGCGAGCGTATTATGACTATCCGGATCAAGCCTTAATTCGCTAACATGAGCCTAATATGTGTTCATGTCCCAACAGAAGAAAAGGAACCTGCCACCAAAGAGTGTTTCTACGAGCTCCTCGACAAAACATACGAGCAATGTCCTAAACATGACCAATACGATTTTAACGCCAAAATAGGAAAGGAGGACGTCTTTGGTAGAGCAGCCGGTAGGCATAGCCCACACGACATCACGTCTGATAACGGACTAAGGCTAATTGATTTCGCTGTGAAGCGAAATGTCACCATAGCAATCACATGGTTTCCTCATCTTGATATTCATAAGCAGACATGGCGGTCAAATGATCATGTAGCGATCAACCAAGTTGATCATACTGCGATCGATGCAAGGCATGCCTCCAGTATTCTGGATGCGCGGACCTTCCGAGCGGCCAACATAGACTCGGATCATTACCTTGTTGTAGCCAAGGTACGAATGCGGATATCCCAAACTGAGCAACAAAGAAGAAGCACTGTGAGAAAATTTTCAATCACTCCTATGCCGCTAGCATCAAGTGCCGAAGACCAGTGGCAACGATACCAACATGCCATCAGAAACGCCGGGAATGATGTGCTGGGTCTCGCTCGGCCACCGCCGCGAAACCCCTGGTTTGACGAAGAATGCCGACGAGTGCATGCAGCAAAACAAGAGGCATACAAAGCGGAGCTGCAAAGTAAGATGAGAGCTGCACGTGAGCTCTACGAGTAAAAACACGGGAAGAACATCGGCTTCTCCAAAAGAAGAAGAAAGAGCATGAGAAGCGAGCGTTTGAGAATATCGAGAGTTTATACTCCAGGAACAATGTACGGAAGTTTTACTAAACGGTAAAAAAACGTATCAGAGAAGCAATGCCCGTACAGAAACATGTAGAGATGAAAATGGAAACCTCGTAGTAGAATCACAGTCGGTGCTGAGAATATGGAAAAACTACTTCTGCAGACTGTATAACGGCGACGAAGACCAACATCCCGCTGTCAGGCAGAATGAACCATTTAACATAGACGATGATAGTCAATATTTCCGTCCACCTGACCAAAATGAAGTGGGGATAGCAATATTCAAGCTGAAATCCAACAAGGCTGCTGGACCTGATGGCTTACCGGCCGAACTTTTCAAGCCAGCTGGTGATGATTTTGTAGAGTACATACACCAACTCATCTCTAAAATTTGGTCAGGCGAGTGTATGACTGATGAATGGAATCTCAGTATCGTTTGCCCGATTCACAAGAAAGGAGAGCACGGAGAAAGGAGAGTTCGGTTTGAGGCCAGGAAAGTCCACCATCGATCAAATCTTCACACTTCGGCATATCTTGGAGAAAACCCAAGAAGTCCAAATCGATACTCACCATCTCCTTATCGATTTCAAGGCCGCCTATGACAGCATCTATAGAGAAGGGCTTTATAGACAGAGTCTGGCATCAGGCTCTTTTTTTCGAAAATGTGTGCACATGGCATCGATGAGTCTCTTCCTCAATGGATTAGAAATTAGCTTTCGGACCGTTCAACGACTCTCCTTCTCATTTTTATAAATGACCTCTTGTCTGCAACTTCTAATCCAATCCATTCCTTCGCTGATGGAATGGATGGAATCTCGTCCCTGCTCTCCGGTCGTCGAAGAGGAACGTCAACGTATGTCAAACACATTAAATTCCGACCTGGACAGCATAACCAAATAAGGGTTCAATCAATAGAGTGGAATTTAATGCATCCGAAACACAATGCTGTCTTCTGTCTCTCAAGCGAAACCAAGACACCCCATCATTATCTATGAATGGTACTTGCATCGCGAAATCCGAAAGGCTTGCTAATCTCGGTATGTATATCAATAACCGTCTTCGATGGAACGATCACATATTTGAAGTGGCCAAAAATGCTGCAAAATGTCTAGGATTCCTTAAGCGGTGCAAGAAATATTTTACCCCGTCTGATCTGGGCCCCATCTATAAAGCATATATCCGCTCAAAGCTGGAATATAACGCCCACATCTGGTCTGGTGCACCCAAGACCGTTCTGCACATTCTAGATAGGGTACAGAACCGCGCGTTAAAACTTATAGGTGATAGAGACATTGTGAACTCCATAGTCTCACTTGAACATCGTAGAAATGTCTCATGTCTTTCCCTATTTTATCGCTTTTTTTAAAAAAGATACTCCAGCGAATTAGCCAGTTGCATTCCTCCTCTTCAAAACTTCACCCGCAATACGCATCATGCTTCGAAAGCACATCAGTTCACCCTCAAGCCCAACTTCGGACGTACTGTCAAATATAGGGATTCGTTTATAAGCCGAACAACACGTTTGTGGAATGATCTACCAGCCTCTGTATTTCCTAATCATTACAACCTACAATCATTTAAGGCCAGCGCAAACCGGCATTTCCTTCGTTCCTTTCCAACCTTTTCCTATCCGCCCGTGCCCTGAGCATCAGTATAAGGGTATTAATAATCTCTTCGGCGCGCGAGTCATGTTAGAGATAACCGAAGAAATGCCCTTGCCACTCATAAATAGTCCAACGGACAATTCAAGTATCCTTCTAGGAAGATGAGATACAAAAACCCACATATGTCAACCAAATGCTTGAGCGAAGAAAGACCCAAGCAATTTAGAGGACAACATGTTTATGCAGCTGCAAGTAATAAAAAGGGATATTTATGAGTATCATAAAAAAGAGATCAATACTTCATATCGATCTTGTGCATGTGGGAACATTTTAGTTTCCTTTTAAGTTAGTTATAATTTAGCAGCGTATCCGTAAAATACACAAATTGTTAGCTCCTAAGTGTTTGATAAAATAAAATTATATTTTTTTTCTCTAAAATTAAACACGTAGAAATTTATTTCGCGCGTATTATAAAAAAAAAAAAACAAAATAGACCCATGTCTAGCTTTGACATCCTTGCTAAACTTGTTTATCTGTGCAGGATGATGATGGAGAACGCTCGCTGCTCCATCAAGGTCGGTGATAACCTCACCGAGATCTTTGATGTCAAAAAAGGTCTTAGACAAGGTGACGCGCTGTCATGTGACTTCTTTAATATTGTACTTGAACGGATTGTGCAGAACTCACTAGCCAACACCGGAGGCACAATCTATCACAAGTCTGTATAACTGCTTGCATACGCCGACGATATAGACGTTATCGGAAGAACTCAGCGGGCTGTCACCGGTGCGTTTGCAAGCATTGAGGTGGAAGCGGCCAAAATGGGTTTAGTGATAAACGAGGGCAAAACCAAGTATATGCTGTCAACAAGAAGGGAAAATCAACACCGACGAATTGGACAGAACGTCATAGTGGGCTGCTATAACTTCGAGGTAGTAGGGACTTTGTCTACCTTGGCTCTGCTATAAACTCGAAAAACAAGATCAGCGCAGAAATCAATCGAAGAATAACTCTTGCCAATCGCTGTTTGTTTGGGCTTATAAGGCAATTCAAAAGGAAAGCTCTATCTCGAACAACAAAGGAGACTCTGTATAAGACCCTGATCATCCCAGTCCTGCTTTACGGCGCTGAAACATGGACATTATTAAAAGAGGATGAAGATATCCTTGGCCGTTTCGAGAGAAAAATTCTTCGTAAGATATTCGGTTACGTTTGCGTTGACGGGTTTTGGAGGAGCAAATTCAGTGACGAATTATACGAGCTGTACAGCGACATCGACCTAGTCAAAAAACTGCGTATTGGACGTCTGAGATGGCTAGGACATGTAGAGCGAATGGTCACCAACTCTCCGGCCGCAGAGTATTCGAATCTAACCCCGAGGGACGACGCAGTAAAGGAGCTCCTCGCCGTAGTTGGTGCGCACAAGTTCAAGGGGACCTCGACCAACTTGGAGTGCGCAACTGGAGGCAATTAGTTAAAGACCGAGCTAAATGGAGAGGCTTGTTGGTAGAGACCAGGTTCACCCTGAACTGTAGCGCCACCTAAGTAAGTAAGTAAATGTATTGTATCTAATTCATTATAATTGATTGCGGCAGTCACTTCATTCGCTTATTGTAAATTTTGGTTTTTTTAATAAAGTTTTTTGGTTCAATGGAAGGAAAGAGGAAAGAAATTAGCGTAAGTGAACGTAAAATAATAATAAAGCTTTGGGAAGAAGGAAAACGTTATAGAAACATTGCCAAAACAGTAGGAAGACAATATTCATCTGTCCCACCTTAAGTCCACAGGAGTTTTTTACATCTAAGCCCCCCCTTCGGTCGGCCTTCGAAGCTGTCCTGCAGAGAAAAGTGATACTGCTCGGAAAATTCTAAAAAGCGCTGGTTAGACGGACGAGTAGCACGAAAAAAAACCATTCATTTCACTTGTCAACAGTTCGCTAACAAGCCAATTGAATTTTGTAGAAATGTAATATTTTCGGACGAAAGTAAATTCCGCATATTTGGGATAAGAGAACGTAAAATAGTTTGGAGAAAATGAGGAACAGCGCTAAACAAAAAGAATCTACTGCCCCCAGCAAAACATGGTGGTGGTGGAGTGATGGTTTCGGGGTATGGCTAGTACTGGCGTGGGGAAATTTCAGTTTATCGAGTAAATTATAAATAATATATAGGTACAGACTTTCGTTTCCAGCACGACAACGACCCGAAGCATACGGCTGAAATTGTGAGACTCTGGTCACTATATAACGTGCCTAAACGATTCCATACACCCCCACAATCATCAGATCTTAACCCCGTTGAACACCTTTGGGATCTGCTGGAGGGAAAAATTCGGCAACACACAATAACAAGTAAGGAAATGCTGAAAGCTGTTTTCTAAGAGGAATGGGAGAAAATAAGTGTTGAAGAGACGACAAAATTAATTAATTCTATGCCGAAAAGACTTAAACAAGTTCTTAATAGAAGAGGATATCCAACCAGTTACTAAACTTGTCCAATGGCAATGGTGTAGTGGTAACATCGTCAATTGCCACGCTAATGGTTCATGGTTCAAATCCTGATGTCAGCAAGCATTTATTTATTTCTCATGAAATATATAAAGTCAGTCCGATCATTTGCAAAAAGCTTCTGTGAACACTACTGCGAAGGCATAACACTGGCAGTAGCTTGTTCATGTGGCTGGAAAAATTGTTCGTTCTGTTGATGATGATTTGCCCTTGACATCGATTATCGGGAAAAAAGTACTGTGAATCAGAAGCAATGACAATAACAACAAAAAATCTCCCCAGTTATCTGGACGCCACCCCCGGAGAATAGCTGAAGCATAAACAACTGAGCTTCAATAACTACTACACCAAAATCTTTCTCTCTCTCTCTATCCATCCTTTCCAACGCCCGCACTGTGTGTAAACATGTTAAAGGTATTCATAACCCTTTGAGTGCGCGCAAATTATAAAAAAAAAAAAAAACATCTTTTCGATGTTAAGACGAAAAGTATGGCAATGAAGTCAGACATCAACGTAAACAAACAAATGATGGCTCAGAACAATAAACTAGCTGCCAAAATCACTATTTAGCCCATTTTGCATAATATTTTTAAACTACTCATTATAATAATTATTTCACCACTCTGATCGTATGTAAGATTTGCCTCGGCTCGGGTTTTTTAATTGCCGCCTGCCGTGCAGACATCATCGAAAGTTAAAGAAGATATATATGTATTGTTTATCTCATCAAAAATAATCAGTTTTTTTCTATTATTTTATTTCTTCACCTAAGAAAGAAAAATCGGTGTCTTAAATATAGTTCAAAAAAGCTTGGATTAAAACATTGATGACATGACGTGATAGAATTTAACGTATTTCTGTCTTCACACGTGCTCGCGTACATCGTGTTCATATTTTTTCATGGCTCCGCCGGACTATACAACTCAAAAACCTGCGCAAAGAGTTTCTTAGAAGTTGGTCTTAGTTAGACGTCTCCAAGAAATCGTCGTACGGATTCAATATCGCAAATTGACATTACAGCTAGCAGGAGGATTTAGGTAATGTAACCACGTGGATTTCATGGTATCAGATGTAGCCCCATTTTATCAACTTTGTCCAAATTTGACCAAATTTGAGTCCATGCGCGAAGCCCCCCTTCGCTGGATTAAAAACTGAAGCTGGAAACTACAAACAAGCGCTAAAAATGCTGAAAGAGAGATATGAAAATAAAAAGGTCATCGCACAGAAGCACATTCTTCGCACTTTCAAACACCCAAAACTCAAAAAATCTTCTTCTCTGGAAATCCGAGCTCTTGCGGATAATATCATCAACCAACTAAGCTGCCTCCATAATCTTGTCATCATTATGCTGTTCAAATTCGATTTATCCACGCAGTCAGGATGGAACGATGAGGCTCCAGTGGACTGCTTGCCAGCGCTGTCGAAACTATTTGATTTCCCCAAGAAAACGTGTTTAACAATTTAAGGCAATGTACCCATTTTAAATAATAACTTGCATTACACTAGTGGTAAACTTCGCTCGAAACCAGACAATAAAAACGTATAAGCAGTAAGCAGCAATACTTTCAAATGTATATTTTGTTCCCGAGACGGCCACTCCATATACAAATGCTTTAAATTTACAAATCTCTTTCTTTCATAATCGGAAATGGAAAATAAATTTATTAGAACTCTGCTCAAATTGTCTGAAGAGAAAGAAATATACCGTTCGCGCCACCGCCGTGGTATATGATCTTAACCAGAACAGAGTTCCAGTTCCATGCAGAGTTCTCCTGGGCTCCGGCGCGCAAATAAATTTGATTACGGAGATATTTGGTCATTAATTGGGGCTCACTCGAGAGTCTATAGGCGTATTTGGTGAGGCGTCGGTTCTCAGTGAAGTAAGATTTAGCACGGAGTACAATAACAAAAAATTACTGGCAAATTTAGCTTTTTTCTCCACTCAAAACTGAGTTGGGATGTTTATAGACGGAGAGCTGGTGAAATTTGTTCATGATTATTTTGTCAAAAAATGTTGCTTATTTTCTGATTTTTGTGGTCGGATACATCACAGATGTGAAATTCTAGCGGACTTGGGCTGGCCGCTTTAAGGGCTTCAGTCAAAGTCGTAAAAAATATTGAAACATAAAATTATAGTGTCAACTCTGAATCTTTGCATGATAAATCGGAATTAAAAATCATATTGTGTAGTGAAATTGCCAGAATGATTCGGTGGTCGCAACCCCCTGCCAGAGCTCCCGAAACATAACACAGAAACTCAAACTTTTAAGTTATTTTGTCCACACTCAAATTTTGGTGTATCATCTATTGTAGGTATATAAGTGAATCTAGAACTGAAATGCCAGAGTAAAATCCCGGTCGCAAAACCTTGCCAGAGCGCGTCACAGCGCATTCTGCGTGACGGGCCTTTTCAATAGTTTGTATAAGGAATTGTTGCATATCTCCAAAAAATATGTAAACGATTAGAAAGAAGGAAACGAATAAAGAAAGAAAGAATATTTAAAGATCTTTAAGACCGCGTATTAAGTTTAGTTCTAACATGTATACTTTTAAAAATATTTGATTCTTAAACCCAACATTTCGAAATGAACCAAATACTTTTTCTGCTCATGATGTTTCTACACCTAAAGTAACATGAGAGCGATACTTTTTTGTTATTATTTTCTGTAAGTCCAATCATTAGTTGTAAAATCTGCAATCCAGAAAAAAAAAATCGTTACCTTAAGTCAAAACACATTGCATTACTCACTTTAAACTATGCGTAAACATGAGATGAATTTATTGAGAAGAACGAATAAATTAAAAGAAATTCTCTGTTCAAATTGCACCAGTTTTAATTTGTCTTTTGATGCAATCGTAATTAAAATGTTTTTTCTAGTAGTAATTAAAAAACTCAATTTTCCGTCAATCTCCTTCGCTGAAGAGATTTCCCTCATCATTTGATTCTCCGTCACTGCAAAAGTTACGTTACAATAGTTAAATAATCATCAGTAATGGGCATATCAACGGATGTGAAATCAAGATATACATACCTAATTCAAAGTCTTTTTCATTTGATGGTTGAATGATGACATCATTTACAAATGCTGGTAACTGATCGCATTCGAACCACATAAAATCATAACTTCCATTGTCTTCTACCCATCCGTTCTACTTTGATATCAAAGCACTAAGATTCCTAGAAAAATCATTGTTCTTGATAGAAGTTAGAAATACTTATACCCGTATTGGGCGCGTAAGAGCTGTTGTCGTAGTTCAGATAGACAGGGTGGCAAACTTGAAGCTTCGAAACTTTTGAGTTGAACGACAAATGATTCTTTGAGATTCCTTACCTTATAGGTGTTATTAAATATTTCGAATCTTCCGTCGTCTATCCTTTCCGTATTTCTGATATTATACATGTGGCACACAAACATTTCAATAACTTGAAAGGCCGCTTCTCTAGAAACAAAATCGATTTCTCCTAGCTTAGCGAACGCTGTTTGATATTCTAATGAATTTTCCAGTAGTTTCCACGGCTGTAATTTTCCTTTTCTGAAAAATGCTGAATTATAACCGCAACCAGTGGCCTATTTCACCCAATTAGAATTACAATTACAAATTTGTATTTGTTGATTACATTTACAAATTTGTTTACTGATTTTCTGTTTCACAAACTACAAACTTAATTCCAACAAATTTGTTAAAAAGACACTCTCAAATGGTTAAGACAAGGAAATTTTATTTTTAGAATACCAATCGCATTCTCTATTATCCTTCGAGTTGATTAGTGCACTCTATTATAACGGTCGATTTGGAGATGAAGTTCTCGTGACCGGTGTCATCAGACAATCTTTTAACGGATATCCCGTATCCCCAAATAAAACGCAATGAGGAAAAGGCCGGAATCCATTTTCAAATGTTGAAAATAACGGGCTTCTTCGGAGTACTCGCGCATCGTGAACACTACCGGGCCAATTAACGTAGGCATTGGTATAGAGAACTGCACTACTTCCATGTTTTGAAAATAATGTAATATTACTTTAAAAAGTCTGGCTGAAGGTTCTATAAATGCGATGAGAAGGAGCCCGAGAGAGTCCCTCCCAAACTGGACGCCTCTTCCGAACTAGTCACGAGTTTCTCTCCTTCCGAGCCCATTCCCTCGCTCCCTTCGGAGCCAATTCCCTCGCTTCTCTCCGCAGCTCCACCCCTCTTGTGGGTCGACTCTTCGTCGACGGACACGGAAATGGTTGGCACTCTTCTCAAACTGGAATTTTCCGGTCCCCCTTCTCCCTCACCATCTATCCGTGGGTCCGACTTCGGTTTGACGGACACGGAGATGGATCGTGATCCTAATGGCCTTTCTCTTGAGGATGACCTCCTGTCATCAGAGGAGGACGGCAACAATACCCTGATAATGGTATTTGAACAGAGAAGTAGCTCCAATGCTGCGGATCTTTCAGTTTAACCTGCATCACTCCATCTCGGCCTCGGCCTCCCTTATTCTCCGGCTTGGTAAAAACGGGGAAGATTTAGTCTTGATCCAGGAACCATGGGTTGTTGGAAACCGGGTTTGTGGCCTCAAGACTCCAAACTACAAACTAATCTACGCAAGGATGGAAGGTAAACCGAGATCTTGTATCCTTGCGAAGACCCACTTTAACATCTTTTTACTCTCTAATTTCAGCAATCAAGACATAGTCGCTACCAACCTGGATTTGCATTCAAAAAATTACTGGCTGGTTTCGGCCTATTTGGGTCACGATCAAGTGGGCCCACTCCCTCCGGACATCTTGGGGAGCTTGATTGCGAAAGCAGAGAGCCTTAAGACTGGTCTCATCATTGGCTGTGATGCGAACGCTCATCACTCAATCTGGGACAATTCCGACATAAATGAAAGAGGTGAGCAACTTTTTGATTTTATCCTCAGTACTAATCTCCTAATTTCTAACCGAGAGTCTAAACCGACCTTTATTACTCGTAACCGACAAGAAGTCCTGGACATTACCCTTGTCTCTGATCATATATATAACCTGGTAAAGGACTGGAGAGTCTCTGAAGAGCACTCTTTCTCAGACTATCGCTACCTCCAATTCAGTCTTGACGACTATCTACCTAATCAGAAAGTTTTTAGAAATTATAAGAAAACTAATTGGTCTCTATACAGGAAGCGCTTATTGACGCTTATTCCCTCCCTTTTGCCTACTGAACCTACTAGTACAGATGATCTTGACAGGTTGGTCAACACATTTACATCGGCACTTAAAGGTGCCATGTCTGTGGCGTGCCCTAACCGCACTCCTTGAGGTAAGAAGAAACCACCTTGATGGAATGCAAATCTTAGTACTCTTAGGAAGGACAGCAGACTCCTCTTCAATATTGCTAAAAGCTCTCGCGAGACGGCCGATTGGGACACTTACAAACTGTCTCTCAGGAAATATAAAATTTTACTAAGGAAAGAGCAACGACGCTCCTGGACACTTTTCTGTGACAGCATTGAAGAATCCTCGGAAGCCTCTAGGTTGCGGAAAATCCTCTCAAGAAGCCCTTCAACACCTAGCTACCTCTTACATCCAGATGGTCACTGGACCACCTGTGCTAAGGAATCCATTGACATCCTACTGGATACTCACTTCCCTGGTAGCTCCCCTGTTGCTGTTTCATTATCGGGTATTACCCGTACTTGCTCTCTACCGTGCAGCAACTCCCTGGCTAAAGTAACTACAGAAAAGATCCGCTGAGCCATGCGCAGCTTCAAGCCGTTCAAGTTCCCAGGACCTGACGGCATTATTCCTGCTGAATTTCAAAAATGTGAGGACATTGTGCTTCCATGGCTCAAGGTCATTTTATCGAGCTGTCTTAATCTGGTCCGCATCCCCAAGATGTGGACCGAGGTTGAAGTTGTCTTCATTCCTAAGGCAGGTAAGTGCTCGCATGTGGAACCAAAGGATCTCCGACCTATCAGTCTATCGTCCTTTCTACTGAAAACGGTGGAAAGGCTGATTGATATTCACCTCCGTCAGAGCATTAGCCCGTCGTTGCTCGCCGTCCCAACATGCGTACTGCAAAGGCAAATCCGTTGAAACAGCCTTACACTCGCTTGTGCGCATCATTGAAAAATCTTTGAGCATTAAAGAATATACCTTGGTGGTTTTCCTTGACATTGAGGGAGCTTTTAACAATGTCAAACCAAAGGCAATCACAGACGCACTTGCAAATCTGAAAGTGGATACTTCGCTCGGAGTGTTGATCAATCAATTGCTGACACGCAGGATTATCAACACACAGCTGGGTGGAGCATCGGCCAGAAGACTTGCCTGTTGCGGTACACCCCACGGTGGAGTTTTGTCCCCCTCCTGTGGAATCTTGTAGTCAATGAGCTACTAGTGGACCTGGACAGGTCAGGCTGTAGAGTGATTGCCTATGCTGATGACATTGCGATTGCTGCGTATGGCAAGCACCCAGACAATCTCAAGGAAATTCTCCAATATGCTCTCTCTCGGCTCACTAGGTGGTCCTCCAATTGTGGATTGGGGGTTAACCCCCATAAAACAGAACTTGTTCTCTTCCCAAGGAAATATAAAGTTCCCCACGTAGACCCTCCTATGATTAATGGCTCCAGTCTCACCTTCACTGTTAATGCAAAATACCTGGGTCTTATTCTGGACAGAAAACTGAACTAGAAAGCCAATCTACTAGAACGCGTAAGGAAAGCCAATGTAGCTCTCTATTCCTGTAAAAAGCTATAGGTAGGAGCTGGGGTATGAAACCTGAAAACACTCGCTGGCTTTACGTGTCTGTTGTCAGGCCCATACTACTCTATGGCGTGATCGTATGGTGGCCTGCTTGACAGGGCTGTTCACCTCTCTAAGGTAGCTAAAGTGCAACGATCCGCTTGCATGTGCATCAGTGGTGCACTAAGAACTACCCCCTCTGCGGCACTGAACATTATGTTCAGCCTGTTACCCCTGGATATCCTCGGTAGACAGACTGCTGCCAGTGCGGCTATTCGTCTTAAAGCCTCCTCTCAGTGGTCTAGTTATCATATTGGCTACTCCTCGATCCTCGATCTTCTCAACTTCACACATGAAAACGCGGACTACACCCCACCGAAACTGAGATTTGACCGACACTTCTGTACGAGTATCCCTGAACGGGATGAGTGGGATGACTCTCCCCCTGATGATGGAAGTTCGGTGCACTTCTACACAGATGGCTCTAAGACCGAAGGTGGTCACAGCAACATTCCAGGAAACTGTAGGGCAGACGAACTCGCTAGACAGGGTACTACTCTAAGGATTTTGCCTGATAGGCAAGTTCTTGGTATGCCCCTCGCTACATGTAAGCATCTACTGAAGCTGAACGCTATTAGCAAGACCAACCTTAGGTGGGATAGTGACTCTACGTGTCAAATTTTGAGGCAGATCTGGCCTAAGCTGCACCAGAAACGTAGTACCGAGTTGGTTAAACTAACGCGATTACAGATCAGCTCCGTTATCGGTGTCATCACCGGACACTGTCTAATCGGCCAACATGCCAAAAGACTTGGCCTCTTTTCCAATGACTTCTGCAGGAGCTGTAGGGACGAGGAGGAGGAGGAAACCATTCTTTACTTCCTATGCACATGTCCTGCTCTATCACGCAAAAGAATGCTCCATCTAGGAGCTATCTTCCTTGACGACCTCAGCGATTTGGCGTCCTTAGACGTCATGAACATTCATCGCTTCATCAAAAGCTCCGGTTGGTTTTATTAGTCCCTGAGTGGTTTAATGGTAGATCCTTGGCATCAGAATGGACCTTTTCTAGTCTAAGTGTGTATGCAAAGTGGTGCCCTTGTGGGAAATCCTGGTTTTGCAATATCAGCAAATTGTAATACTCCCATTGCCGTCTGTAAAATGCAGCCAAGCAGCACTGGTTTGTTTTTTTGTTCCCTGCCATTGCCCAGAAATATGTAAGTCCATTACGAATACAATTAATATTTCATATTACAGTGGACGCTCGATATAGTGAACATCGATAAAGTGAACAATCCAATATAGTGAACACACAATATTTTATACAGGCTATTCTAAATAGTGAACAAAAAAAATCTCGCTATAGTGAACTTAAGTTTTTTTTATTTTCTTAGAACCTTACAGCATGCAAAAGACAGTTAAAACTCATTAGTGCCATGCAGTCGCCAGTTAGGCCCGCTGTGAATTACATATGTACGTTCATAGATATGCATACCCATATACAATCGTCCAAATTTACCGTTTGTTCTACTCATCGTGTTGTGCGAGTATCTTGACCGATTATATGCTACGCAGTTTGGGGTTGTTTGTAGTACAAATGCAAACTGCATATTGCTTGTTTTTGTTAAAAATAAAATATTCCGTTCAATAAATATTGCCTTGTTTTTTAGCAATTGGAAAAAAAAAATTAATTACACTAAACTCTCGATAATTCGAATTTCACTGGACCAGGGAAAAATTTCGAATTACAAAGGTTTTTAAATTACTGAGGTTTCAGAGAAAAAAAAAAGATTTTTAGAAAACTTAACTTTATTTTGTAAAGAAATTATAATTTCTTGTACACAAAT
This sequence comes from Brachypalpus laphriformis, assembly GCA_945910035.1. Classification (NCBI taxonomy): domain Eukaryota; kingdom Metazoa; phylum Arthropoda; class Insecta; order Diptera; family Syrphidae; genus Brachypalpus; species Brachypalpus laphriformis. Next base: position 59,017,629 of record OX246755.1, read on the forward strand.
TACAAAATCTATAATTTTCTTCTGAGTAAGCGACTGCAAACGAGCTCGGTCTAGGGTCTTTTTGATCGTGATTAAAGCTGAAAAAACGTCATCGTCGACATCTGTCCTCTCTAAAAGTTCGTTAAGAATGCAAAAATTGTAAACTCTACTGTAAACTATTTGAACACCTTTTCGTTCAATGAATACACAGACCACAAGTTTTCATTGCATACGCACTTCAACGAACAGTTGAATAGAAACAAATAGACTTAACTTCGAATTATAGAGGTAAAAAAGTCAACAAGTTTGAATTAAAGAAATTTTTAGGTTATTTTGCATAAGAATAAGTTCGAATCAACGAAGAGGACAAATTGCATAGGTTTTCTTTGATTAAAAGAGGTTTTCTCATTGGACTTAGGCAGTACTTATATTTATAGAGGTTATCGAATTATAGAGGATCAAATTATCAAGAGTTCACTGGATATTCTATGTTCGATGTATTGCATGTAAAAACATACACATTTTGATGAAATTTGCTTCAAGGAGTCTACGCTTGTTACAGTGAACAATCTTGTTCCAGTGAACAAGCCCGGTTTTTATTAGTTCACTATATCGAGCTTCTACTGTATTAATTACCATCTTTATGAATCCGACCAAAATGATCCTTTGTCAAATATGTTGTTGTATTATTAAATATTATTTCACAAGAAAACAAAGGCAGAGAAATAGTTGTACACACGGATACGCAATTTGATGTTTGTTTTTGTTTCTTTCCCAGCAAACACACGGTTTGCCATAAGGGAAAAGAGAAAGCGAAAGCGAAAATCTGATTCTGAAGAATTCGAGTCGAGTCGAACCAAACCCATTCTGACTCGATCAGCGTTTACATGAATTTCAAACCAGTTTGGAACAAGTTCCAACCCTGCATATAAATGTAGTAAGTATCGTATTTGCATTGTTGCCACGGAGAAGCCGCTGGAGTTTTAGAGCGTGTGTGCGCAGTGAAGCCGGAAAAAATGATATAATCTTCCGAAAAGTTACAGTGTATCTATGAGGTATTTGTCGGTGGAAACTTGACGATAAACGCCGCCACTACTCAGCTGTCAGTTCTGTTCGTTAGGTTACGTCTGACATCGCGATCGAATTGCTGCCACAGCACACTGCTTGGAGCCTGCGAGCTGCAACCATATGCAAGAATCTTTTGCACTCTCTAAGTGAATGTTGTCCCTTTTGCCAAACTCTACAACTTACCTATTCTACCCTTTGTGTGAAACACCTGTTGTGACCCTGACTTACTGCTGACATTCGACTGCTGATCTAGCACCTCAAGTGAGGGAAACCGACGTTCTAAAGATTCAAAGAATTCTTCTTACGTAGGCAATTCCTTTTTAGAAACTAACTTCTCTTTCCGTAGGTGCGGGGATAGCTTCTGGACAATAATGTAGGTGAGAATTGCATCCCAACGTACGGTTGAACTGCTTTAATTTGCTAACGAGTGGATAATCTTCCTAGATGTATCTAGCAGACTTCCACTTCCGTCAGTGAGGAATTCGTGTGGATAAGGGACATAAACAGGTCATGAGATGACCTCCAGGTTTCGTAACCACCAGATTTTGAATTTTCGGCACCTTCTGACAAACATCCGAAAGTATTGTTGTCTCGAAAAAGCTTCTCAAACCAAATTGCCCTTCGGATACGGCTCTAAACTGTAGGTCCCTTTCATTCGTGTGAAAAATATAACGCACACAACATAAGTGGTTGCGAGAAGCTAGGCCCTGGCACTTAAAGAGCTGTTGCGCCAAATATTTTTGTTTTATTTTATTTTATTAACCGCTTCAACCGAGGTAACTGGTTTTGGAAGTTTGTTAATCGCATCTAGAACATCCGCCCTATATTCAATGTAAATTTTAAAGATTTTTAGATGCACCTACGCGTCTTCTTTTGCCAGCTCGGATTCAGCCTTTCCAGCGCCGATGATATCCTCTTTTGTATTTGTTGGACGATGAAAACCAATCCTTCAACATGTTCAGCCGAGTTTGCAGGTAATTCTCCATTTTTAACGCTGAGCATCTGCTTGCTTGGTTGTCAAACGGTAGTGCATGCGATCAAATGAAAACACAAGCGTTTTCACTCAGCTGAGGCCTACCAACTCCTATTCTCAACCTCCACGCGGTGACAGCCGGGTGCCTAGTACCTTAATTCAAGAAATGGGTAACCAACCCCGTTTGGCGGATTCTTGGTGGCAGCAGATGAGAGAGGGGGGAAGAGTGCTTTTCCACTAGAGCACTTCTTCCTGTTCCAGGCGGCAGCGGACGAATTCCCTAGACGGAGTCAACGGTGGCGTCTATAGTTCCAGTTAGGTTGAACTTAGTGAATACCTTGCGCGAGCTGCTTCGACGTATTTGGGTCATAGGTCGGTAAGCAATTTCCAATGTTGGTCAGGACATTGGAATAGAGATGGTGGCGGAGGAGCCCTTAATGGGCCAACGGCAGCGCTCATACTCCCGTAGTGGACTACTGGCACCGGTGTAACCGGCCCGTCATCCTAGGGGAATAATTAAGGAACTGGCCCTCTAGGTTGGGGGTTGTGCCGTCGGGGTAACTTCCCTACCACGTAAAAAAACTCATGGTTCCGAAACAACCAAAAGCCTCGGATAAGGATGACTCAACTAATGACGACCCCAGCAAACGAAATAAGGACAACGACCTTCGGATCTGTACGTGGAATGTTCTGCCCCTTTATTTATTTATTTATTTAAGCTTAATACAAGCTGGTACTTAAAGCTATGACTTAAAAACTAACAAAAAGGGGGACTTAACGTTAAGCTTAAAACATTTTTTTGTTTATATTTATTCTTTTTTTTTTATTTATTTACTTTTTTTTTTTTATTTATTTTTTTTTTATTTTATTAAATTTTTTATTTTTTTTTGCGGCTGGGCCACTAAGGGCCCACACAAGCTTACACATAAAATACTTAAAGCTAAGCTTAAAAACTAACAGAGAGAAACATAACTAAGCTAAAGGGCCTTATTTTAGTTTTTTTTTTTTCGGCTGAGATGATAATCAAAGGTCATATGTGCGCTATTGGCCAAACGCAATATTCTGGACATCGGTTCAAAGTGGCCATAATTGGTCCGGTGACAAGCGAGGCGAAAGAGGGGTACAGATCTAAGGTTATGAGGGTTAGTATTTAGGTAGATCGTATGTAGTAAAGCGGGAGAATCAATCGAACCTACTAATAGTTGATGCACGAAGAGTATGTCAGCGAGATGACGGCGATTTGCAACAGTTTGAAGATTAATCAGTTTTAACCGATCTTCGCATGGAGGCAAATTATATTTATCATCCCAGGAGAGACCACGTAGAGCGAAACGGATAAATCTTCGTTGGACAGCTTCAATTCTCGAGGAATGGGTAACTTGATGGGGTGACCAAACTAGACTAGCGTATTCAAGGATGGGTCTGACAAAGGTAACATACAGGGATTTAGTGACATAAGGATTCGAGAATTCTTTAGCCCTGCGTTTGATGGAGCCTAGGGTGGAGTTGGCTCTGTTAATTATGTTATCAATGTGCGAATTAAAGTTGAGCTCTCGGCCACAAATAATACCTAGATCGCAGATTGAATTGACTGAGGGAATGGGTTTGTTATCGAAGAAGTAGATCCTAGGAGAGGGAGGAACACGCTTGCGGGAAAAGGTAATAGCTTGGAAATTATTCACATTCAGCTCTAGGAAGTTAAATTTGCACCATGTGAAGAGCAGATTCAGGTCGCTTTGTAGTAGGAGAGAATCCGAAGGGGACGCAATTATCTTAAAGATTTTTTTATCATCCGCGTACACAGATAGGTCCGACTCCTTTAAAATGGAATCAATGTCATTATTAAAGATCAAGGGTCCGAGATGACTACCCTGAGGAACCCCGGAAGTGGCTTTGATAGGGTTGGATACAGATCATCTGAAAAGGACTCTATAATGGCGACCCTCTAGGTATGACCTAAACCAAGAAATAAAGGAGGATAGAAAACCTAGGGCTTTGAGTTTGAGGTAAATAAGTGTGAGATTTTGTCGAACGCTTTGCTGTAATCCGTAGAAATTACATCATTGCCGTTCTCTAATGCGTGTAGTGCTCGGGAAACAAATTCAGTTAGGTTGGTCGTGGTAGATCTACCTTTTAAAAAACGATGTTGAGATGGGGAGAAGATTGGTTTACAATGGAAGTACAAAGAATCGTAAACAATACTTTCAAAGAGCTTTGGTATGCATGACAGTTTGGCAATGGGTCGGTAATTTGAGATCTCGCTTTTACTGCCTTTTTTGTGAATAGGGAAAATGAAAGAGTCCTTCCACAGAAAAGGGAAGACGGTTTGAGAGAGTGAGAGCTGGAAAAGGGCACTAAGAGGCTGTGATAAGACATTCATACATTTCTTTAAGACAGGACCAGGAGAATAGTTGTCCTTGAGCCTACTGATCTTTTCAAGAACCATGTTTGTCGTAACCTCAATTGAAACAAAGAAAGTTTGCGCACAACTTTTGAAGTAGCTGAAATAAACAGGATCTGGTTCGTGCAAGTGATCAGTATAGGACTGGCTCAAGAAGGTTGCAAAGAGATTGGAGATCGTTTCAGGGTCGGCTGAGGATCTGCTAGATAGTTTTACAGCGGAAGGGAGGCCATCGGATTTTCTTTTAACATTAATGAATTGGTCAAACCGTTTGGGGTCAGAAATTAGACTCCGTTGCATTCGGTCGAGATATTCATGATAAAGAGATTCACATAGAACAGAAAAACGATTATAAGCAGTGAGGTAATTGGAGTAGTCACTAAAAGACCTGGTGGATAGAAAATTTTCCAAAGCTTATTCCGATTATTACGAAGTGCGCGGATTTCTTTATTATACCAGGGCGGGGATGAGGAGCAGTGTTTACTGAGCGTATAAGGAACCGATTGGGCGATGCAAAAGAAGATTTTTGAGTAGAAGGTTTCAAGTGCGGCATCCACATTAGAATTAACGGAGATAAAGTCGAAGTTAATGTTACTAATTAGACCAGTAAGTTTATCGAAGTTAGCTTTTCGAAAATTAAAGTTGGAAGAGCCGTCAGGGTCGATATAAGTATTCCCATTTTCGTAAGAGAAGGCAAGAGATAAGGGGGGGTGAAAGCGATCTAAAGTAGATAGAAGATGAGTGCTCGCTGATACGACACAATTGTCAGAATCGGAGGAGAAAACAAGATCAAGATACCTATCCATAAAGTTGGAAATGCCATTTACTTGCTGGAGTCCTGAGTCAGAGAAGCAGTGTGTTAGTAGGACTTCTTTGTCGGAGGAGGCATTTAAAGCAACGAAATAGGACTCATCATCAGAATGAGCCCATTTCAGCCGAGGGAGATTAAAGTCGCCCATAACTATTATCACATCGTCGGGTTGTGCGACATCGAACAGGAAGTCAATCCCATCAACGGAAAGTCGGTAGGCTCCGATGGGTTGGGACGGGCGAATGTAACAGCAACGAACAAAAAGGCAGAAATTAGACAGTTTAATCTTAACACATACGAATTCGAAGTCTTTGGAGATGGGGATATCAAGAGAGGTCACGTCGTAGCGGTTGTGAATTGCAAGAAGAACGCCACGACCCGAGAGATCGTCTGTGATCTCCTCCCCGTCCTTACGGAAGATGATAAAATCTGAGGTAAAAAGTTCAGAGTTAAGAATACACGGGGTTAGGTTGGTTTCGGCTAAAGCATAAATATCAAAAGGTAATTTTTGGGAGTTCAGAAATACATGAGAGGTTTTAGTACGCAGTCCTCTTACATTTTGATAGTAACAACTTAGAAATTTGGGACTATTGGGAAGTGTGTTAGGGGGCAGATTAGGGATGAAAATAATTGTGAAAATCGTTGGAGATGAGAAAGGCGCTTGGACTTGATAAATGATGCATAAGAGGATAGGTCATTAGCTATCTGAGTGGCCGAAACAGCGACGGTCTCATGAAATTTGACAAAGATGTGCATTAGGGTTTCTTGTTCGGTTGGGAAATCAAGACCTTGATATTGGTGTTGGTCTTGCCATCGACACAGACAGAATCAGGCTTGTCGTGCAAGTAGGCAAGGTAAAGCCGAACGTTAGCATAAATATTGCGATCTCTCAACCGAGACAATACATAGCGTCCTTCAACATCTGAATCGGAAAATTGTTTGGTCAGTTTCACAGTGGGAGGTAGTAAATTGCTTATTGTAATGGAGTAGTTCCGGTGAAAGAAAGTCCTTATCCAGGAGTGATCAGCACGTACATCCCAAATCACAAAAGTAGTGTAATCGACGTCGATTGGATTATTCATTTTATTTAGCTTATCGAGCCGTTCATTCCATTCAGAAAGAGTCCACGATGTTCCAAAATGTCTTAGTAGAGGCTGCACAGCTGCGGGGGGTGGAGTAGTTGATAATGGATCTCCAGAATGAGGCGATGGTAGGGCAGGAGACGGAGGAAGTAGCTGAACGCGAGTTGGGGTGTTGGCATCAGACTCAATTAACTCAGCATAAATTGACGTGTTGTAAGGGGGGGTAGAAGGCGGGTGTATGGGAAATTCACTAGTTTTACCAACGACCGCCTTAATATCATCAACAAAATCAGACACTGCAAGCCGTGTTGCCACAAGTTCGTTGCGGGTATCATTAACCTTTTCCACCAATTCTAAAAGTAGTTGATCGGATTGTCGAGGGGAGGGCACAATTGGTTTAGAGCTATTTTGGAGATGAATTTCGAGATCTGATCGCAGGGATTTGATGGAATCATTAACATCTGTTATTGGTTTAATCACAAAATTATGGGATATTGACTTGAATTCACTCAACACTGAGGGCATCAGAGTTAATATTATCACTGGACCCGTAGCTGGCGATTTCGGTAAAATTCAAGAGCTGGTTCTCAATAATTTTGGACCTAGCCTTAAACAAGTCACTAGAGCGCTCAACGGTGTTGTTCAAATCGTCGATGCATTTAGCAAAATCATCTAATTTAGACACAATTTCATTACTTTTTTTGGCGAGCTGATTATTGTCACTGACTATCGCGTCAATTTTATCACTGAGACACTTAATCGCGAGCATCACGTGCGAGAGGGATATTTGTTTACATTCGTCGCAGTAATAAAAGAAGTTACTGTCTTTAAGAAAAGAAGATCTTCGGGGGAGTCCGATACAGGCTGGGTGGAATGACTTGCCGCAAACACCACTACAAGGAATCCAGTCAGCAACATTCTTGCCAATTTCGCAAAGAGCGTTACCACAGAATTTTTCCATTACGTGTGGTAGGTTAGTTACACGGCGAGAAAAATAGGTCAACGAAAAAGTGATGAGTACGAACTTGGAGGGTTAAAAAAAACTCCCGCGATTAAACAAAATGCGATATTGCAAGATTCGGAAAACGAATTGGGTAAGCTGCCGAGAAGAAAAGATGAAAAAAAAAACAACAAAATAAAATTATAAACAGCGGAATGGGAAGAAAGGCAAAAAGCACGTTTGAACGGTTTGGCGGTGAGAACTGCACTGCGCTGCACTTACAGACCACGTGCAGCCGAACAACTAGCAAAGGCCCTAGACTGCTATAAAGCAGATATTACCGCCATCCAGGAAGTGCGATGGGATGGGCCGGGCAAAAAGAGGATGAAAAACGGTGACATCTACTACGGTGATTGCTACAGAGGCAACAGGCAACGCTTATTCGGATGCGGATTTGTCATACGCGGCAGACTTAGGCAAGAAGTCTTAAGCTTCCGACACGTGAGCGAGCGTATTATGACTATCCGGATCAAGGCTAAATTCGCTAACATAAGCCTAATATGTGTTCATGCCCCCACGGAAGAAAAGGACCCTGCCACCAAAGAGTGTTTCTACGAGCTCCTCGACAAAACATACGAGCAATGTCCTAAATACGACGTTAAATTCATATTGGGCGATTTTAACGCCAAAATAGGAAAGGAGGACGTCTTTGGTAGGGCAGTCGGTAAGCATAGCCTACACGACACCACGTCTGATAACGAACTAAGGCTAATTGATTTCGCTGTGGGGCGAAATGTCACCATAGCAAGCACATGGTTTCCTCATCTCGATATTCATAAGCAGACATGGCGGTCTAATGATCATGTAACGATCAACCAAATTGATCATATTGCGATCGACGCAAGGCATGCCTCCAGTATTCTGGATGTCCGGACTTCCGAGCGGCCAACATAGACTCGGATCATTACCTTGTTGTAGCCAAGGTACGAATGCGGATATCCCAATCTGAGCAACAAAGAAGAAGCACTGTGAGAAAATTTAACGTCGAAAAGCTACAATCACAAGAGACCGCCAGACTCTTCGCTGAACGCGTATCGCGAAATCTCTCAATCACCCCTTTGTCGCCAGCATCAAGTGCCGAAGACCAGTGGCAACGCTGCCAACATGCCATCAGAAATGCCGGGACTGATGTGCTGGGTCTCGCTCGCCCACCATCGCGAAACCCCTGGTTTGACGAAGAATACCGGCGAGTGCATGCACCAAAACAAGAGGCATTTGAAGCGGCGCTGCTCGTGTGCTCTTCGAGCAAAAGAGACGGGAAGAACATCGGATTCTCCAAAAGAAGAAGAAAGAGCATGAGAAGCGCGCGTTTGAGAATATCGAGAGCTTATACTCCAAGAACAATGTACGGAAGTTTTACCAAAAGGTAAAAAGAACGTGTCAGAGAAGCAATACCCGTACAGAAACCTGCAGAGCTGAAAATGGAAACCTCGTAGTAGAATCACAGTCGGTGCTGAGAATATCGAAAAACTACTTCTGCAGACTGTATAACGGCGACGAAGACCAGCATCCTGCTGTCAGGCAGAATGACCCATTCAACATAGACGATGATAGTCAAAATTTCCGTCCACCTGACCAAAATGAAGTGAGGATAGCAATATCCAAGCTAATATCCAACAAGGCTGCTGGACCTGACGGCTTACCGGCCGAACTCTTCAAGGCAGCAGGGGATGAATTGGTAGAGTGCATACACCAACTCATTTCTAATATTTGGTCAGACGAGTGTATGCCTGATGAATGGAATCTCAGCATGCCTGATGAATGGAATCTCTTTGCGCGATCCACAATAAAGGAGACCCCCTCAACTGCGCCAATTATAGAGGGATCAGTCTCCGCAACATCGCATACAAGATCTTTTGTGCGATATTATGTGAACGCCTGAAACCTTTTATCAACAGCCTGGAAAGTCCACCATCGATCAAATCTTCACACTTCGGCAGATCCTGGAGAAAACCCAAGAATTCTAAATCGATACTCACCACCTCTTTATCGATTTCAAGGCCGCCTACGACAGCATCTATAGAGAAGAGCTTTAAAGAGCCATGTCTCGTTTTGACATCCCTGCCAAACTTCTCAGTCTGTGCAGGCTGACGATGGAGAACGCTCGCTGCTCCATCAGGGTCGGTAATGACCTAACCGAGATCTTTGATGTCAAAAAAGGCTTTAGACAAGGTGACGCGCTGTCAAGTGACTTCTTCAATATTATACTTGTACGGATTGTGCGGAACTCACAAGCCAACACCGGAGGCACAATCTATTACAAGTCTGTACAACTGATTGCATACGCCGACGATATAGACATTATCGGAAGAACTCAGCGGGCTGTCACTGGTGCGTTTGCAAGCATTGAGGCGAAAGCGGCCAAAATGGGTTTAGCGATAAACGAGGGCAAAACCAAGTATATGCTCTCAACAAGAAGGGAAAATCAACACCGACGAATTGGACAAAACGTCACCGTGGGCAGCTATAACTTCGAGGTAGTAAGGGACTTTGTCTACCTTGGCTCTGCTATAAATTTAACAAACAAAATCAGTGCAGAAATCAATCGAAGAATAACTCTTGCCAATCGCTGTTTTTTTGGGCTTATAAGGCAATTCAACAGTAAAGCCCTATCTCGAACAATTAAGGAGACTCTATATAAGACCGTGATCATCCCAGTCCTGCTTTACGGCACTGAAACATGGACTTTATTAAAAGAGGATAAAGATATCCTTGGTCGCTTCGAGAGAAAAATTCTTCGTAAGATTTTCGGTACCGTTTGCGCTGACGGGTTTTGGAGGAGGAGATTCAATCACGAACTATACGAGCTGTACAACGACATCGACCTAGTCAAAAAACTGCGTATTGGACGTCTGAGATGTCTAGGACATGTAGAGCGAATGGACACCAACGTTCCGGCCCGCAGAGTCTTCGAATGTAACCCCGAGGGACGACGCAGTAGAGGGAATCATCACCGTAGGTGGCGCGGCGCGCACAGGTTCAAGGGGACCTCGACCAACTGGAGGCAACTAGCTAAAGACCGAGCTAAATGGAGAGGCTTGTTGGTTGAGGCCCAGGTTCACCCCGAACTGTAGCGCCACCGAAGTAAGTAAGTAATCTGCTTTACCAAAAATTGCATGGTCCTTCTTTATACATATGTAGAAGGACATTCTTTTACCAGCTTGTCAAACATTTTCCCACAGTTATTTTATAAAGCCAATAAAATACAACAAGGAATAAGAAGGAATCGAATCATTGCGATTTATTCGTCAACCGCCTGGGATGTCTCGAATGCCTCTCCTCTTGTCCACTGGAGTCCTTTGCTGCCGGTGTCCACCTGAGTCCTGTGTCCGCTGTTCACTACAGTCTCTTCTTGTCGACGGGTCCTATGATGGTATCTTTCAAAAATGTATTATGATTTTTACGCACACCCACACGTTTGTAAAAAAAAAAAATTGGGAATGTGGGAATTTTGTTTTTTTTTTTGCAAATTGTACTGCACCACAATCTAATGTTTTTCTCTGTACTTTGTTCTCTAATGCACTTGACGGCTCAATTGGAGCAAAAATGTTTCCAAGGTAGCATGAAAAAAAACTGTTTCTTAAAACGGTCACTAAAAATTGTGTGGAAAAACCTGTCCCTGAAAACTGTGTGGAAAAATTGTCTAAATAAAAAACTCTACTGTGTTACGTTATAAAAAAGCGAATTATGATTTTATTTTCTGTTGATAACACTTCTCTATATACTCGTGCGAAAATTGACTGTATATATTTGAGGGCAAATAAAGGGACATTTTATTCGGAGATCTTATCGACTTCTAAAGTCTTACACTTTGCAGCTTTGCCATATCATTTTCAACAGAAATCCTTTGCGTAACTATTTCTAATGATGGGACAAGCGGTGGCCGAAAACCATATTCCACTCTCAAATTTCGCTTAAGTTCAGGACTTCTTTTCACATAATTGTTTTTGGCATCGCGCTTAGCTAGTCGGTCCCAATAAATGCATGGATTTTCCTTCGGCACAGGACCATTGTAATAGTCTATGAGAGTTTTATCGATATTTTCGGGAAGGGTTCTATAATCCTGGCACCCATCAGCTGTGGATAAAGGTGGTGATAAGAGCTCAACAACATCATCATCGCGGCTTTCGGACGTATGTGTCTCAGATTTCTTCTTAGAATCATTGATTTTAGTTAATGTAAGTCCCACCGGAACGACAACTGGTACGGGAATGTGTATGGGAATGGTGTGTGCGAAGAATTTTTTCATCACATAAGGCCAATCGATAGGCCTTTTTGCTATCATTTCTATGGGCTTTTCCACAATCCTCTCCACTTCAACTGGAACATGTTTTTCAACAATTTTTTCTACTACCTTTTCTATGGGATATGGAATATGTATCGGTTTCTGGATTACCCTTTCGACTGGATATGGCCGATCGATATATCGATTCACAGGAATTGGTAATGCAATAGCCACAGGAACCTGAACCGCATATGGCCGATCTATGAAATGATCGACTTGAACAGGATATGGAATGTTTACTGGCCTATTGACAATCTTCTCCACTGGAACCGGGCGATCTACAATTCTTTCTACCAATTCCCTCACTGGATATGGTATATTCGCTTGCTTCTCTACAATATGCTCTATTGGTACTGGTAGGTCAATGTACTCGTACTTTTTTTTCAATCGCTCAATTGGTTGTGAAATAGTTTTTTCTGCCTTAACAGAGTAATCGCCCATAGCTGGCTTTTCAACCACATTACCGCTATTGTCTAACTGTTCTTGGCTTTGTGTTTGATGGGCCTGGTGCTGCTGTTGTAATACACTTGCTGGCTTCAGAGTAATCTCATATTGCTGAGTTTCCTCAGTCTGTTCCACTCTAATTGGATGAACTGAAAGTGAGACTGGGCGATAATAAAGTAATTCGGGCCTGCCGTAGATTTCATGTTCTTCTCTAGAGTTTCCATTTTGCTCCGTGATGAACTTATTGTGAATATTAAATGAATTTTGAAACTCAGTAAGAGTTTGCGGAATATTCGGAACCTGAGGGTGAAGAGTACTGGACCGTATGTCATAACTTAATTCTTTTAAAGATCGTCCAGTTACGTAAATATTTCTTTGTAATTTAGACGAAAACACATCGCTGTGTAGGGAAGGTCTAGCTTCCTGATTTTCAGAGACTTCATCAGCTTTTTTCACTCCGTAGAACATTTGATATTGTTCTTCAAGTGGTGTTGCATCCGATTCATTGTTTGTATAGTGATTAGTAAAAACTAGATTTTCGGGATATGATGACCTCGATTGGGACTGAGTTTGAACTTTCTCATTGCTTGTGAGGAGACTGCCAGCCGGTGGTGCCACATACGATTGTCTATCCGCAGAGAAATTATTATTATTGGACTCAGAAGAGTAAATGTATGTGTGAAGTAGGCTTTCGGGTTGAATAGTCTTCGATGAAGAAACAATTTCATTTCCGGAGTTCATTAATGGGGGACCTAAGACCCCTTCCTTAAAATTTTTCAAGAAGTTCCTCGAAGCCATTTCAGTTTCGATATAAGGATGCTTTCGACTAAATTGTTTTTCAACTTTCTCTTGAAATTCGTCAAGATGTCTGGTTGGGAAAGAAACAATTTTTTCAAACAAATCCCCCGGCTTATCTCGAATTATTGGTGCACTAATTTGATTTTGGAGACTGGAACCAGGCCCCGCACGATCTTGACTTTCTTTGGAAGGATGTTGAATGAGTTGTTTTGATGCCTCTTGAGAGGAAGTGACTAAATTATCATTATTCAAATGAAGGTACATATCTTCGTAGTCGGAGTTGTTACGATTATCCACATTAATCGGATCGCATAAGGGGGGGCTTATTTGTGAGATATTCTGATATTTTCCCGCAAACACGATATTTGGTAACACCATTTTTTCTGGGAACTGAATGACCTCAACCGTGTTATTAATATTATTAAGACTTTCGTTGGTCATAGGCCGAAAGCGGATGGTTTTAATTTCATTTACACATGTTACTATTTTTGACGGCCATGCTAATTGTTGGGGTGGGAGCTGTTGAACGTGGCTAGGTAATAGTGGTCGCATTATTGATGATTTAGACAACGGCTGTGTGTTGTATATTTTTTTAATTTCATTGTTTTCTTTTAGATTTGTGGTTCCACGTTGTGGAACTGTGAGCTGTTTATTAGCATTTCCCGGCTCGGCACCATAACTTAAGCGAATATTTTCAGCTACCTTTTCCGGAAATAAGCTCACTAGAATTTGATTTAATGGTGACGAAGAGCTTTTTTCTGTTCCTATGGCGGTATTGACATCGCTATTTTCTGGTGGGACTTTTCCAACATAATTATCAACTTTGAATTCAATAAATCCGTTATCTTTTGATTCATTTTGTAATTGTTGTTCTTGTTTCTTGTGCTGTCTATGACTATGATTGTTTTGTGTCTCGTACCTGTAATGGAAAATAACATAGGTCAGAGCAGTTTGTCGTTCACTTTTGCATACTTATTATTCATACTTGACAACTGGGTAGCAGTTGAAATTATCGGCTGAGTACTTTAATTCACCTTGAAGCTTCGGGGTAATGTAATCGCCCTCTATCCGGTCACTATTACGTGCTTTCGAATGCAATTGGAAGAATGAATCACTTGACCCAACTGTTGGCTGGCTATTGGTGATAATTATTGATGCTAGCTGTGAATGTGATCACAAACAAAAATAATGAAAATAGCATACATTTGCAATACGCATTTGCTTATCTGAGATTATAAGTTTTTTTTCTTTTGCGAAGAAAATAAAATTATATACTTATGTATGTATGCACTAAAGGACTTTATATATTCTTTCCTCAGAATCCGAAGTTGTCTTGGGAGTTGTGATTCCAGTCAAGCTTGTAGGTAAAGTCAAGGGTGGCGTTCCCGTTCCCTCAGCAAAAATGTGTTTAACTGCCAGCAAAGCAATTATAAATAATTTCGTAACCATCTCAATTCTAAAATTAAGTAAATAGGTAGATAGGTATTTTAATAATAGTTTTGGCATATGTCAATTAAATAGAATTGTTAACAAAAAAATAATGTAAAGTGTATATTATTTATATAAATATTTTATTATGATTATATTATATATATATATATATATATATATATATATATATATATATATATATATATATATATATATATATATATATATATATATTTCTTGATAATTACTCATTTCAGTAGATGAATATTTCATTTCATTTATTTCAATAACCTCTTCTACAATAGATTTGCAGTCTTTATGAGCAAACATTACAAAAGTTTAATTACAACAAATTAAAAAAAAATACAAAATAATATAATTATGAGAAAGTCAAAATAAAAAAAAAGATTCCTTTATTTGATTTCAATTTTTTATTTTTTTTTTTTATAATTTGCGCGCACTCAAAGGGTTATGAATAATACAGTCTCAAAATGTTTTGTGCTATGAAGTTTCCTAATGTCTAGAGATACGGAGTTCCACTGCTTGATAACGTAAACAAAAAATTGCCGGTCGGAGGTAGTGTGTGTTAATCTAGGTTGCATGATTACAGAGGAACGAATTAACACTGGCAGTTGGATCTTTACATACAGACAGTGCGGTTCTTCTCTTTTTAACACACTATAAAACCTTAATATGTACGTTATTAAAATAAATAAAATGAAAATGAAATGATGCTGTCATAGGTGGCCTTGAAATAGAAATGGTGAGTATCGATTTGGACTTCTTGGGTTTTCTACAGGATCTGCCGAAGTGTGAAGATTTGATCGGTGGTAGACTTTCCTGGCCTGAAACCGAACTGATAGGGGCCAATCAGGCTGTTGAGAAAAGGTTTTAGGCGTCCACACAATATCACAGAAAGGATCTTGTATGCAATGTTGAGGAGACTGACGCCTCTATAATTGGCGTAGTTGAGGGGGTCTCCTTTCTTTTGGATCGGGCAAATAATGCTGAGGTTTCATTCATCAGGCATACACTCGTCCGACGAAATCGTAAAAACGAGTTGGTACATGCACTCTGCCGACTCATCACCAGCTGCTTTGAAGAGTTCGGCCGTTAAGCCACCAGCTCAAGCGGCTTTCTTGGATTTCAGTTCGGATATTGCTATCCTCAGTTCGCTTTGATAAGGTTGACGGAAATTGAATATCAACGTCTATGTCTATGTGCAGAAATAGTTTTTCCATATTCTCAACAGCGCTGTTCTTCTGCTACGAGGTTTCCATTTTCATCTGTAGAAGTATCTGTACGGACTTTGCTCCTCTGACACGTTATGTTTACCTTAAGGAAAAACTTCTATACACTGTTCCTGTAGTATGAGCTCTTAATATTCTCTATCGCGCGTTTCTCATGCTCTTTTTTCTTCTTTTGGATAAGACGATGTTCTTGCAGTCGCTTTTGCTCGTGGAGCAGCTCACGTCTTCCTCTGCGGCGCCGCCTTATACACTTACTGTTTTGCTGCATGTACTCGCCGGCACTCTTTGTCAAATCAGGGATTCCACAATGTTTCGCGATACGCGTTTAGCGAAGACTCTGGCGGTCTTTTGTGATTGTAGCTTTTCGACTTTAAATTTTCTCACTGTGATTCTTCTTTGTTACTCAGTTTGGGATATCTGCAATCGTACCGCCAGGTTCGGACATCCAGAATACTGGAGGCATGTCTTATGTCGATCACAATATGACCAACTTGATTAATCGTTACATGATCATTCTTCGACTACATACCTTGTCGCGGTGAAGATGGTTAGTATGGACCCAATGATCCCGAAGGGCGATTGCAGTAGCGCCACACATGCTGTAAGGTCTTCGGGGAAGGGTATCTGAAGTTAAAGTGTAGTCAACCCATTCTAACGGGTGGAGTGAGCGTTTCGTGTAAACCGTCCCCCGATAAGAAAGGCTGACGGTTTTTATCAGTCGCTAACGAGCTCCTTCAGGTGCCCTGGCAGGGCCTGTTGTAAAAAGCCTTACCGCCAGTAAAACCGGCTATGCTGGCGGCGGACACTTCTCACCGGCTTACTCGTGTGAACATGTTTAAAAGTTTCAATACAAAACCAAACAAGAAAACAAACACAAATAAAAATTCCGAGGCTTTGCCTCCAAACGCAACGAACAAGGACAACGAACCGACCGACAAACCCATATACAGAGAGCCGGCGGACAACGACAACTATACGAACCCTTCGGATTCTGATGCCAGATCCATTGACATTTCCGCTTCGGATCCGGAGTCCCAGGCAAAAGCCGTATCGGTAAGTTGCGGGCGTGCAATCCAAAAGAGGAATTCCCCTAGTGCTAAAAAGTACATAAACCTTCGCTTGGGAAAGCACCTGCTCGCACGGATTTTCGAGAAACCAGAGGAATCGTGGGAGCAGAAGGACAAGGAGTCACTACGCTGGGCGAGTAGCGTTATCGCTGAGGAGACCAGTCAACCCGAGTCGGGAGGGCAGGCCCCTTCAGCTAGTAAGAGTGTGCCACTTGATAGCAAGAGGCCACCCCCAAAACGCGCACGCTCAACAGTACATAGCAAGTCTCAGCCTGAGTCAGCGAGACCTACGAATGGCAATAGGCCCTTCGGCAACACCCCGAACCGTCAACCTGAGTCGGGAGGACGTTCGGGCGTGGTACCTGAAACGTACTGAACGTCCAAACGTCCTAGATCCCAGGACGATGCCTCCAAGACCCCGAAGAAGGCCAAGAATATCGTGTCGGTGCTCAGGCCCTACAACGAGGTGGCGAAAATGAGGAGGGCCGGATCAGTGCTGATAACTGGAGGCTCCTCAAGGCAAGACTTGCGTCAAACATGCTGGCACATTGTCTTAAGAACCCAATTGCTACGCCACCAACCTTTTCGGACGCTGGCTGGTACCTCAATGGTCCAAAGCTCTTAAAATGCAGCAACAGCAGTTCCACCGCGTTTCTAAAAGAGGCAGTACCCAAGCTTAACCACCTATGGGCCAAAGCTGATTTATCGGTCTGTCACTGGAGCGACATAAAAGTCCGTCCAAGAGCTCGAACTTGGATTCCTCCAGGACCATGTAGTGAATCGGATATCCTGAAGTTGATCCGTATTCAAAACCCTGACCTTCCAACCGCCAATGGGAAGATCATTAAAGCAGATGAACCGGTAGAGGCAGGAAGGTTAGTCTCATTCCTCCTCAACCAAGAATACCTGGAGCTTTTAAACAAAAGGGATTACACAATTTTCTACGGCAGAGAAGTACTGGTGCTGAAGGTCCATGAGAAAGACGAAAGGCTCATCTCCGGTACGGTTTCCTCTGTAAGTAGTCTTAGATTGGATACCGAACCAGATAGTCTCCCGACGGACTCATAACCGACAGCTTCCAGTTCGACCCAGGCCGTAACGCCAGCTGGGTCAGCAGGCATCAAAGTAATTGGACCGGTCGGTATACCAGCTGAGTCAGCAGGTGAGATAGAGACAGTTTCGCTGCCAAAGCAAAACATTAGTGAATCTTCCGAGTCGGAGGATTGTGACACCACAGGCATCTGTACCAGTCAGGAATGATGCTCCGACTGGTAGAGATTAATCTACACCATTCTGTAGCAGCTTCTGCTATCCTTTTGCTCTGCCTGCAGTCAGGAGGAGAGGACATTGCCCTTATCCAGGAACCTTGGGTGACAAACGTTAACCGCATAGCTAGGTTAAGGGCAATGAACTTATTCCTTGCTTTATGCCAAAGGATCAGGTAGACCAAGATCATGCATTCTAGTAAAAAAATAACTTAAAAGCCTTCTTTTTACCAAATTTCAGCGATTCGGACTTCGCATGTGTGGAGTTAGACCGCGATGGGAAAGATAGGCTATAGATATCGTCAGCGTATATGCCCTACACAGGCCCACTACCAACACCAAATATACGCGAGACGATAAAGTCAGCCCAAGTAGGCAACATCCCCATAGTCATAGGCGCTGCCGCCAATGCCCACCTACTTTTACTAACAAAATTAGACAAGAAGTAATAGATATTACTTTAGCCAGCAACTCTCCAAAAGCTAAATATTAGCAAATGGATGGTGTCGAAAGATATCTCTTTTTCGGACCATAACTATATACAATTTAGTTTGGAATTTACCAAACCTCCATCAAAATCCTTTTAGAAATCCTAGGAATACTAACTGGCAGGTTTACAACACATTTTTAAATAAAGAACTCAGCACCGAGATAACTCAACCTTGCTCTCCATCCGAAATCGACCAGATGGTAGACAAAGTTTCCGGAACTATGAACAAAGCCTTCTTGAAAGCTTGTCCGATAAGCAGGCACAGAAACGGCAATAAACTACCTTGGTGGAATTCTAACATAGCAAAACTCCGAAATGATAGAAGGAAACTTCTTCGCATATAGCGAAGTTTTCACGATCTCCAGAAGATTGGGAAAACTATAAGAACAGCCTCAGGGTCTTCAAAAAAAAGAGATAAGGGAAGCTCAGCGCGGATCGTGGAAATTATTCTGTAGCAATATAGAAAGGAAAAACGATTCTAGCAGATTGAGGAAAATTCTTTCCAAATCTCCTCATATCCCTAGCTTTATCCAGAAACCTAACGGAGACTGGACCAAGTCTACAGAAGAAACATGAAACCGTCTTATGGACACGCATTTCCCAGAAAACTCTATAGATACGAACATTTCTATACCCCAACACCAGTCTATTATGGACGTTCCGGCAGGAATAATAAACACCCACACTATTCATTGGGCTGTTAATAGCTTCCTACCATATAAATCTCCAGGCTTAGATGGTATAACACCAGTAGAACTGCAGGAGGGCATAAAACCCTTAGTCCCCTGGCTACTTTGGATATTAATAGTGAACGAGCTACTCACTTAACTAGGAAATAAAGGCTACAAGGTTGTAGCATATGCTGACGATATTGCCATAGCCATTTCAGGTAAATTCCCCCAAACCCTAAGAGATATAATGAACTCGGCGCTAAATTTAGTAGCGAAATGGACGGACAGCGTTGGGCTCAACGTAAACCCGTACTAGGAAATACAAAATCCCGTTCATAGCCCCACCTAAGCTTAGAAACACGGAACTCAGCTTTACAAACAAAGCAAAATACTTAGGACCCTCGATAGTAAACTTAACTAGAAACAGAACATTCTAGACCGAACCAAGAAAGCGGAAATCGCCATTTACACCTGCAAAAAGGCTATAGGTCGAAAATGGGGTCTACAGCCTAATATATTCAGCTGGTTGTACGTGGCGGTGGTCAGACGAATCCTGCTTTATGGCGCTCTCGTCTGGTGGCCTGCACTCGAAACAAGGTGCAACACAAACTCTATCGAAAGAGTACAACGATTAGCATGCAAATGCATCACAGGGGCTCTCAGGTCCACTCCCACAGCCAACTTAGAAACCCTACTTAATATATATCCCATTGACATCTTTGGGAAAATGGTAGCATCTAAAGCAGCCCTAAGCTTTGAAAATCTCTCCAGTGGTCAAGTTCACAAATTGGATACATGAAAACCTTACAAAACTCCAATCCCAGAGTAACATTTTACATATCCCCATTTATTGATTTCAATATCAAATATAACACCACCATCCCTGACAGATCCGCATGGGATGAACGTATCATTCTAAATGACGCCACAATCGAAATCTATATAGATGGTTCCATAACATCGGAGGGCACAGGATTAGGTATATTTTAAGAATCACCTATGATAAACGTAGCTCTCCGACCTCCGGACCACTGTAGCATCTTTCAAGCAGAAATATCGGCTGTTCGTGAAGCACCGCGCAGACTCTCTATGCACCCGATAGATGGTAAGTCTATCGTCCTTTAGATAGACAGTCAGTCAGCGATTAAAGCTCTGGAAACGCCAACAATAAGATCTAAGTTGGTCAAACATTGCCGCGAATCTCTTAACGAGATTGCGGACAGATGCAATATTTCTCTGTGCTGGGTCCCAGGACACAGAGATATTCCAGGCAACTGTAAAGCGGATGAACTAGCTAAACAAGGCACCGTTCTGCCTCTAGATGTCAATAGAGAGGTACCGGCACTACCAATACAATTGATGAGCTCCGTAGGTTTAACGAAGCGCAATCTATTGCAAACAATAGATGGAGTAATCTAGCTACGTGCGTATCGACCAGGAAGATCTGGCCTTTACTTGACGCAAAAAAAATCAAAAATCTCCTTTCATAAAATAGAAGGAACATAAGCCTCACAGTAGGAATAATCACAGGACACTGCTTGTTAGGTAGACATGCCACTGGAATGGGAGTCCCAGCAAACGATTTCTGTAGAAGCTGCAGAGATGAAGAGGAGGATGAGAATAGTCTCCACCTCCTCGGCACATTCCCAGCGCTAGCCACACCAAGAAAGGAGCTGCTAGGTGACTACTTCTCTGAAGACCTAAGTGACCTGTCTAACATAGACATTAGAAACTTACATAGAGACATAGGTAAATATCCAACTGGCTTAGCAGAACTGCCCCTTTTTAGATTTGTTATTTCAGAATATCTTACGTGCTAACAAAAAAGGTTAAAACCAGCTTAGTTAACTTAACTATCTTACTCTAACTACGTTGTGTAATTAAATACAATCTTTTTTTTTGCAAAGTGCTGTGACTTTTGAAAAGATTTCTTTTGACCTAGTGAAATGACTGAACGTTTTGTGACAAGTTATTTTATTACACAAAATGCATCGGCTTAAATGCTATTACAGAATAAATAAATCGTGGGAATATAATTATAGGAATAAAATGTTTGAATATTATTTCGGGAACAAACATATGGAATTGCTCGGTGGACGAAAGTCATCACCTGCTGCGTCTCATATTCAGGTGTACCGAATGTAGGGTGCGTGATAGTCGCCACCTGCTGCATTTCCTATACCACTGGAGTGAGTGCATCGTGGGAGAGTTAACGTGTACATTGGTGGGATAGCTGGAGACCTCTCTGGAAGGTCCACCTGTATGTGTGGTTTTAAGTTTCAACACCCTCCCCGGCGTTGAGATCCTGTAGCTCAAGCACTATGTTTTTCGTATTTAGAATCTTGTTCGTCTTCCTTCTTTGGTAAACAATTGGAATTATCAGCAACAGAACAACCAATAGCGATAAGTAACCAATGGAGTATTGATGTACGTCATGATAAGTTATTAAATTCGGCAAGGTTTGTTGAGTTTTCTGGTTTGCGATTCCCTTCATTAGTAGTTCTAAGTCATCATCACCTCGAATGATGAATTCATCTTTAATGGTTTCCTTAAGCGTATTTTGTAGTGATTCTTGATGTGGTAGCCTTAACAGCTGGCTTAGGTTTAGGGCTGGTAAGAATGATGCAGCGGAGTTTGTTGCGCGATTTAATAGTCATCGTTGGTTCTTTGATGACACAATTGTGAGCTAATTTCAATAACCCTACTCCAAGCAATTCGCTACTGAGTATGTTGGATCGACATACTATTGCAAGGATTTATTCTCGTTGAAAGGCGAATATCCAGTGATTTTGGTTGTGTAGCTGAATCCACATTTTTTCTGGGTTGGCGGTTTTCAGATTGCATTAGGGTGATAATTGTTTTCTGTGGTTGAGTAGAGTATTTCGCACTGATTTTTCATAGAATGAGTGTTAAAAATAGGATGTCGTTGCTTGCAGAGATATTTCCGCTCATCGTTTTGTAGACATTCTTGGAATTCTACTTGTGATACTGGGAAATATTGGTCCCTATATGGACTTATGGCAAGAAACGGTGTGGATGGTTGTATGAATGCGAAGGCGTTATTATGTTGAACTGGTAATAGTATCAGTTTGAATAGCTGGAGCACTTGATTTCCTAATAGTGGTAGTTTGATAAGGAACAGAATCGCAGATGATGTTACCCGAGTTTTTATTCTTATTAGCTCATATAACTTTGGTAGATTATACTCATTGTGCACAGGAAGTGTTAAGCTAGCTGGTATAATTTTCCAATTTGTTACACGATTCCCGGGCTAAATAAATTTTCGCGAAAATTTAATTTAAAACACAAAAAAACTCGATAATAACTCAAAAGCCGCCCGCGCACCCGAAAGGAAAATATCGAAATGTCAATTGACTTACGCCACAGATTATATACAAGGGAAATTGCACAAAGCAGCCTGCAGGATGCTGCTCTCCCGGTTACTCAGCTGGGGTGAGGTCGCTGGAATTACGTTTACACGGACGTCTGGCTGTTTACTCGTAGACTGGGCGCCACCAGATCTTTGAAAGGAATCGGGAAACCTTTTTGGGAAAATAAATGGGGTGGGAATCCTGAAATTGTGCAAATATGAAAAGAAAACAACGAACGTGCGACCAATTTATTTAAAATTTCGAAATAGTTTTTTTCCAGAAGAAAGAAACTGAAAAGATAAAAAAAGAACAAAGGATGTATATGGTATACCTGTATTTATATACAATATGTACGTGTATGAAGCCGTTGGGGTGGCCCGCTATCACCGGTCCCGAAACTTTAAACGTTAAAACTGAATGGGTCGCGCGTCCCGCTTTCACCGGGAAGTAACCGAAATGAAATCCTACCGGGATTGAACACAACAAAACCCTACACTAATGGAAAAAAGAATGCAAAATATAATACAACTTATCTGGCTTTTCCGGAGTAGGTAATCTGTTTTTTACTCCTCGCCTCGAAAATGTTCCTCCTCAAATTTTCCTATTGCTCTGCTATTTATGCTATTTACTCCTTCTCCTTGAGTTTCCTTCCCTTCTATATTTCACTTTAGTCCCCTTCTGGACTTTTCCGCCTGTTAAAAAAAATAAGCAAACTTGCTAACTGCTAATAAAAAAAACTCCTTAATCACTTTAGCGCTTTTCCGCACACTCTCGTGGTCAACCAAGAAGTGCTGAACTCGCCTCAGTACTTTGCTTAACCGATCGAGAGCTTCTCTCTGCAGATTGGCCTACCGCTTATTCAGTCATTAAAAGTTCAGGGACGGCTTTATGTGCAGTACTCCGCTCTTTTGCTGAAGCATGCAACCGTTCCTTGAACGCCGCTATCTAGCAGCTCTTTCCAGTTTTCCAATGGCTCTCTCTCTCTGAAATCACACCAACAACTGGCAGTTCAGAGGGTCGGGTTATGCATTTCCTGGGTTCGCTCTTTACCCTGGTGCCACGTTCACAGCAAACGCTCTCAATTGAGGGGCTAGTGTATGCAAAATGAAATATTCAAAAACAATATCGCGAAAAATATAAAACCGAAGGAATATGAGACGAAAAAGAAAATTTGTCGAACAACGCTTGGCGTTGGACCTAGCGTGGAAGAAAAGAGGTTATTGACTCTAAAATATAAATGTGTCAAACAACGCCTTGCGTCGGACACTCCTGAGGTGGAAGAAACCTGAGTACCCTTTAGTATTCCTATTATTACGTTACTAAATCCGCGAAAGATAGCTATCCTGGTGGAATTTCACGCAGATCTGGGGGAAAGGGACTAGCCGATGACGTGCCACCCCACACAAATAATTAAGCGTAAACGTCGGGCTCTCGGACATCGCTGAATTTGAACTGAACCTCCTTCAACGTCCGCTGCTCATGGTCGTACGAAGTGGTGTTGATTATGTGCATGTGTTGGTATGTTTGGGTATATGTGTGATGTTTATATTGTATCTTGTAGTGTACTCGTCCTTTATATTATAGATATATATGCCCTGGTGGTAAAATTTCTTTATACCGTAAATGATTGCGTAAGCCTCCTTATCTATCTGAGACCACTTACGCTGTGATTCTATAAGTGTCTGTGAAGCAAACTGGATGGGTCTATCACTGCCATCAGGGTAAGTATGGGACAAGACTGCTCCAACTCCGACTGGCGAAGCATCTGTTGATAAACACAAAGGTTTATCTTGTTCATAATGAACCAGAAACCTATCCGAAACAATTTCATTTTTGATCGCCGAAAAGGCGTTCTCGCATTCCGTAGTCCAGTTAAAATGATTGTTTTTCCTTAATAACGAATGTAATGGCTCAAGTACGTCAGAAAGATTTCGAAAAAATCTACCGTAGTAGTTCACTAAACCGAGCAAGGAACGCACCTCAGAAAAATTCTTAGGGCGAGGAGCCTTCAGAACGGCCTCTGTTTTACTTGCTGTTTTATGGATCCCGTTTCTATCGATCCTAAAACCGCAATATTCAATTGAGTCCTTAAAATATTCTGACTTCTCAGAATTGATTCGCAGCCCAAATGTGCTTAATCTTGAAAACACTGTTTCCAATCTATCAAGATGTGTTTTATAATCAGGGCCTGTGACACATATGTCATCAATAAAAACTCCTACACCTTCTATTCCAGCTAAAATCTCTTCAATTTTGTTCTGCCATTTTGCAGGTGCACAGCTGAGACCATACCAAAGGCGAGTGTATTTGAAAAGACCCAAAAATGTGGATTAAGTCAATTTATCCTGATCTTCATCCTTCACTTTCCATTGCAAATAAGCACGACGAAGGTCAACCTTCGAAAGTTGTTCACCTCCATTCATCGCGTGAAAAAGGTCATCTATCGTGGGGAGCGGATGCTCAATCGCAACCATGAATTTATTTAAGGTTATTTTAAAATCTCCGCAAAGGCGTATTTTGCCATTTGCCTTCACAATAGGTACGATTGGGGTTGCCCAATCACTGTGATCTACTTTTTTAGGAATACCCTGCGCTACTAAGTTTTCAATTTCTTTTTTAAGAAGATCCCGAAGTGCAAAAGTTACCGGTCGATGCTTAATGAAAATTGGTTTTGCGGTAGGCATCAATTCTATCGAAACAGGTTCCCCTTTTATCTCCCCTACATCATCACTAAACAATATACTATATTGCTTTAAAAGCACTTGCAATTCACGTGGAGCATTTGGAACATTGGAAAAAGTTTGCAATTTAGAATTAAAAGTAACATTTACCTGGTTGCAATTTTCACTTACGAGTATGTCGCATGTTTTGCCGAACTTCTCAATTATTGGTAACCCATCAAATGCAAATAGCCATTCCCTTCCAAACAGTGCATGCTTATCGGAATCCACGATGTACAGTTGTAATTTCTTTTGAATTTCTTTGTCCGCAGCTTTTATGTTCTGAGGAGCAACAACAACCTCTGTAACACCTCAAACACTTAAAAGAGAATTATTGTAGGTACTTAATTTAACTTTAGAACTTTTAATTGGCAAATGTTTAAAATTTTTAGCAAATTCCTTATAACTCATTACCGATACGCCAGCCCCGCTATCAATTGCCATCTTAATTAATTTATTCTCTATACGTACATCTATCCATAATTTTTGTAAAAATTCATTTCTAGCTCTTAAGGTATTCATATACACGATAGGTTCTTCATCGCACTGTTCGTGGTCCTCTTCCAATTGGTTTATGTGTCGATTCTTATTTTTCGAGCGTTTTTTTAAGCATACCTTGGCAAGATGACTACGCACATTACAAAAATTACACACCGTACTTGTGTGAAAGCAAGCATTAGCAAGATGGGGGCCGTCGTATCGAAAACATTTCACTTGTCGTTGACTTTTGATAAAATTACTCTCCTGCTTTTGAACATGTGGTTTCTGCGACCTGTAGTTACTGTTCTGGTTATCCTGGTTTATTGCTGTAAAACTTCTGTTGTACCGTTCCCTTCGTTGTGGATTTACCGCATGTATTGAAGCCTTGTGGATGGATGTCTCCTTGAGTTGAACAGAGTTGTGTTGCGACATTTCCAAGCCAACACAATCTCCGCAAGGGGATCAAAGGCGCTAGAATACATATCTTCTCGGATAGCCAAGCAGCACTTATGGCACTGTCGTCCAACCAAATGGACTTCAGAACCGTGAAATGCTGCTACGATGCATTACAAGACCTTGCCAAATACAACAGGGTAAAACTCGGTTGGGTACCCGGACACCAAGGGATTGTGGGTAACGAATCTGCAGATAAGCTTGTTGGGCTGGCCCAGAATCTGTGTTCATAGGTCCTGAACCTTATTTCGGCGTCAATTGGGCGACAGCTACAACGCTGATTAACGAATGGGAAAACAAACTTCGTCTAGACCACTAGACTAGTGGGCTAGGTCTTAGACAATCCAAACGATTAATCAAGCCTTACTCCTATAAGGAAATCCTTAATTTAGATAGGGAAAGCATTAAGAAGCTTGTGAGCTTTCTTACTGGACATTGCGGCTTGCGATACCACCTTAACAAGATGAACCTGTGCCAAGAGAAGGACTGTTGGTTCTGTTTAGAGGAGGATGAAACTTCCGAACACATTCTTTGTGAATGCCCAGCACTACACTGATTAAGGAAACGTATTCTCCACAAAGAGATACTTACTTCAGTGGAACTGAAATGCTCCGCTACTAAAGATATACTTACTTTCATACGGGAGGTAGTACGTCTGTTAGATTAACTCCAACCCTCCGATACAATAGATCTTTCAGGTCGCAGTGTCGTTGCTACATGGGCAATGGGCATAAAAAAAAAAACCACACGGCAATTGAAGCACAAGCATTTAACTCCGTTACCTTTTACGTATCTAAGCTAATGGGCGGTTTTCAGCGAACCCATCTATCAATTCTTGAAGCTATTACTCACACTCATCAAGGAAGAATAAGCTCCCTAATCTTATCACCAAGAAAAGCTATGAATTACCTGATGGTCAAGTGATTATCATTGGTAATGAACGTTTCCGTTGTCTTCTTGGAGCAGTGGTCTCGTTAAGCCTTCCTGGATGGTTCCGCCTTTCAGTGCTTATACCTTTCCACACACTTCAAGCGGGCAGCAAAAGCAGGTACTCCGGGAAGCAAAGCCCAACGGTCGGTTGGCAACTCTCTGATGCGGATGGACCATCCGCCATGTAAATCAGATCAGCGACGAGTGAGACGAGCGACGATGAAGAAGAGGGTGGACTGCCCTAATATCTTGCCCACACAACCAGGGCATATATATCTATAATATAAAGGACGAGACCACTGCTCCAAGAAGACAACGGAAACGTTCATTACCAATGATAATCACTTGACCATCAGGTAATTCATAGCTTTTCTTGGTGATAAGATTAGGGAGCTTATTCTTCCTTGATGAGTGTGAGTAATAGCTTCAAGAATTGATAGATGGGTTCGCTGAAAACCGCCCATTAGCTTAGATACGTAAAAGGTAACGGAGTTAAATGCTTGTGCTTCAATTGCCGTGTGGTTTTTTTTTTATGCCCATTGCCCATGTAGCAACGACACTGCGACCTGAAAGATCTATTGTATCGGAGGGTTGGAGTTAATCTAACAGACGTACTACCTCCCGTATGAAAGTAAGTATATCTTTAGTAGCGGAGCATTTCAGTTCCACTGAAGTAAGTATCTCTTTGTGGAGAATACGTTTCCTTAATCAGTGTAGTGCTGGGCATTCACAAAGAATGTGTTCGGAAGTTTCATCCTCCTCTAAACAGAACCAACAGTCCTTCTCTTGGCACAGGTTCATCTTGTTAAGGTGGTATCGCAAGCCGCAATGTCCAGTAAGAAAGCTCACAAGCTTCTTAATGCTTTCCCTATCTAAATTAAGGATTTCCTTATAGGAGTAAGGCTTGATTAATCGTTTGGATTGTCTAAGACCTAGCCCACTAGTCTAGTGGTCTAGACGAAGTTTGTTTTCCCATTCGTTAATCAGCGTTGTAGCTGTCGCCCAATTGACGCCGAAATAAGGTTCAGGACCTATGAACACAGATTCTGAGCCAGCCCAACAAGCTTATCTGCAGATTCGTTACCCACAATCCCTTGGTGTCCGGGTACCCAACCGAGTTTTACCCTGTTGTATTTGGCAAGGTCTTGTAATGCATCGTAGCAGCATTTCACGGTTCTGAAGTCCATTTGGTTGGACGACAGTGCCATAAGTGCTGCTTGGCTATCCGAGAAGATATGTATTCTAGCGCCTTTGATCCCCTTGCGGAGATTGTGTCTGGCGCAAATCTCAATGGCATGGATTTCAGCCTGAAACACAGTGGGAGTCGTACCCATAGGTACCGAAATCTTTGTGTTGGGTCCAAAAACCCCAGCTCCAACTCCAGAATCCATCTTCGAACCGTCGGTGAACCAGACCAGACTTCTAGAGTCCAGAGTTGGAGCACCATTGGACCATTTTTCGCGGTCCAATATTTTAACTTCGAATAACCTACCAAAGCAGTGTTGCCTGACCATAATATCTGGTGAAGTGCAAAACATCTCTCTTTTAGGGATTGAGTTGTGTTATATATTTAAAGTAATTATTCTTAATGCAATACATTGGCAACATTGTTATACAATATTGTTATCGATCTATTGGAAGTTATGTCATCGATATTTGATAAATGTAAAGAGCCGAGTTAACCTACCAAGTTAGCAGGTCTTTTTCTTCCTCTTTTGTAAGCCAACCACCACCGCGATAAGTCGGAAATAAAGATATAGACTACAAGTATATATAAGCGTGTCTTGCATTTTTAATTATCCAACCCAAATATATCAACTGGCGACGAGGATGGGATTTGTCCCAAAAGGCTGGTAATCAAAATTGTATAGACACCTGTTTGATTCTTTTTTTTTCCCGGATGTGCTGTTATGCGGAGTGCTACTTAATTTGCTGCTAGCACGTGTGAACTTGCTGCTAAATCTAGGTTCAAAAAGAATTGCTGTTGCCTGCTGCTGTGTTGCATTTTCTGCTAACACGTTGTGAATATTATTGCCGCTGAAATGACTGGAGATGCTAATCCGACTTCTGCTGCGCCAAGTGGTGGTATTGCTGGAGCCTTGACTACATATGCCGGTGGAGTCCCACCAAATTTCTCTATCGAATTTTTCGATGAGGCGAAAAGAAAATTTCAACGATGGCTCCAACGTCTTGAAGGAGCATTTGCTATATTCAACATAAAGGACGCGGCCATTAAGGTTAATTACCTACTGCATTACATAGGTCCCGTTACATTTGACCTGCTCTGTGATGGAATTTCTCCAGCTGCACCTGAAAGCAAAACGTACGATGAATTGGTGAAAGTACTTAAGGAGCATTACAACCCTCAACCGTTGGAAGTTGCTGAATATTACAAGTTCCACCATCGTGAACAAGTAGAAGGTGAATCAATCCGAGATTACGTGGCTACTTTACGGAAGATGGCTATTAACTGTAATTTTGGGACATATCTGACGACGGCCTTACGAAACCAACTTGTCTGTGGTATAAGAGACAGGCGAATTAAGGATCGGTTGCTGGAAACGAAGGATCTCGCGTTTGAGAAGGCCGTGGAAACTGCAACAGGCTTGGAAATGTCGCAACACAACTCTGTTCAACTCAAGGAGACATCCATCCACAAGGCTTCAATACATGCGGTAAATCCACAACGAAGGGAACGGTACAACAGAAGTTTTACAGCAATAAACCAGGATAACCAGAACAGTAACTACAGGTCGCAGAAACCACATGTTCAAAAGCAGGAGAGTAATTTTATCAAAAGTCAACGACAAGTGAAATGTTTTCGATACGACGGCCCCCATCTTGCTAATGCTTGCTTTCACACAAGTACGGTGTGTAATTTTTGTAATGTGCGTGGTCATCTTGCCAAGGTATGCTTAAAAAAACGCTCGAAAAATAAGAATCGACACATAAACCAATTGGAAGAGGACCACGAACAGTGCGATGAAGAACCTATCGTGTATATGAATACCTTAAGAGCTAGAAATGAATTTTTACAAAAATTATGGATAGATGTACGTATAGAGAATAAATTAATTAAGATGGCAATTGATAGCGGGGCTGGCGTATCGGTAATGAGTTATAAGGAATTTGCTAAAAATTTTAAACATTTGCCAATTAAAAGTTCTAAAGTTAAATTAAGTACCTACAATAATTCTCTTTTAAGTGTTTTAGGTGTTGCAGAGGTTGTTGTTGCTCCTCAGAACATAAAAGCTGCGGACAAAGAAATTCAAAAGAAATTACAACTGTACATCGTGGATTCCGATAAGCATGCACTGTTTGGAAGGGAATGGCTATTTGCATTTGATGGGTTACCAATAATTGAGAAGTTCGGCAAAACATGCGACATACTCGTAAGTGAAAATTGCAACCAGGTAAATGTTAATTTTAATTCTAAATTGCAAACTTTTTCCAATGTTCCAAATGCTCCACGTGAATTGCAAGTGCTTTTAAAGCAATATAGTATATTGTTTAGTGATGATGTAGGGGAGATAAAAGGGGAACCTGTTTCGATAGAATTGATGCCTACCGCAAAACCAATTTTCATTAAGCATCGACCGGTAACTTTTGCACTTCGGGATCCTCTTAAAAAAGAAATTGAAAACTTAGTAGCGCAGGGTATTCCTAAAAAAGTAGATCACAGTGATTGGGCAACCCCAATCGTACCTATTGTGAAGGCAAATGGCAAAATACGCCTTTGCGGAGATTTTAAAATAACCTTAAATAAATTCATGGTTGCGATTGAGCATCCGCTCCCCACGATAGATGACCTTTTTCACGCGATGAATGGAGGTGAACAACTTTCGAAGGTTGACCTTCGTCGTGCTTATTTGCAATGGAAAGTGAAGGATGAAGATCAGGATAAATTGACTTAATCCACATTTTTGGGTCTTTTCAAATACACTCGCCTTTGGTATGGTCTCAGCTGTGCACCTGCAAAATGGCAGAACAAAATTGAAGAGATTTTAGCTGGAATAGAAGGTGTAGGAGTTTTTATTGATGACATATGTGTCACAGGCCCTGATTATAAAACACATCTTGATAGATTGGAAACAGTGTTTTCAAGATTAAGCACATTTGGGCTGCGAATCAATTCTGAGAAGTCAGAATATTTTAAGGACTCAATTGAATATTGCGGTTTTAGGATCGATAGAAACGGGATCCATAAAACAGCAAGTAAAACAGAGGCCGTTCTGAAGGCTCCTCGCCCTAAGAATTTTTCTGAGGTGCGTTCCTTGCTCGGTTTAGTGAACTACTACGGTAGATTTTTTCGAAATCTTTCTGACGTACTTGAGCCATTACATTCGTTATTAAGGAAAAACAATCATTTTAACTGGACTACGGAATGCGAGAACGCCTTTTCGGCGATCAAAAATGAAATTGTTTCGGATAGGTTTCTGGTTCATTATGAACAAGATAAACCTTTGTGTTTATCAACAGATGCTTCGCCAGTCGGAGTTGGAGCAGTCTTGTCCCATACTTACCCTGATGGCAGTGATAGACCCATCCAGTTTGCTTCACAGACACTTATAGAATCACAGCGTAAGTGGTCTCAGATAGATAAGGAGGCTTACGCAATCATTTACGGTATAAAGAAATTTTACCAATTTTTATTCGGACGTCATTTCACTCTTTATACGGATCATAAACCGCTGGTCCAAATATTTTCTCCGGATAAGAGTTTACCGCATATGTCTGCCACGCGTATGCAACATTATGCCATATATCTGCAAGGGTTTAATTATACAATAAAGTACAAACGTTCCGAGCAAAATGGAAATGCTGACGTAATGTCTCGATTACCTATTCCGGCAACAAGTGTTGTAAAGTTTGAAGAATCTGATTTGTTCGAAATCAGCCAAATAGAAACAATGCCGATCACGGCAAAACATATTGCTGAGGAAACTTTAAGGGATCCGGCTCTTAGTAGGTTACTAAATGGTATCCAGAAACGTAAAAATGTGCAAGCTAGTTTTCGATTTGGTGTTAACCAAGAAGAATTTTTCATTCAATCTGGTTGTATAATGAGAGGCTTACGTGTGGTTATTCCCCCTAAATTTCAAAAGATTGTTCTTGATGATCTGCACTCATCTCATTTTGGCGTTACCAGAATGAAAGAGCTAGCCCGTAGTTTCTGCTGGTGGTCAAAAATTGATCAACAAATTGAACAGTATGTTCAAAATTGCCCAAGTTGCTGTAAAATTCAGAATAATCCACAAAAAGTTGAAGCCCATCATTGGTGCTATCCATCTAACCCTTGGGAGCGACTCCACCTCGATTTTGCAGGCCCTTTTATGGGGGTATATTTCTTAGTATTAGTGGATGCGTTTTCCAAGTGGCCGGAAATACATATTTTAAAAAACATAACTACGGATACAACTCTGCCAATATAACGAAAAATATTTTCTACTTTTGGTTTTCCAAAAGTTATTTGTACTGACAATGGTACCCAATTCACTAATATTAAATTTAAACAGTTTTGTGATGCAAATAACATTGTGCATAAACGTACTGCACCTTATCACCCTACCACAAATGGCCAGGCAGAGCGTTATGTGCAAACACTGAAAAACAAATTACGATGTTTAAAGAACAAAAATGAAGATTTAGAAATTAAATTAAATAATATTCTCTTACAATACCGAATTACACCTCACCCGGTTACAAAAAAATCACCATCAGACATTCTATTTAACTACCCTATTCGTACAAAATTTTTAATGTTATTACCAGACAATGAGCCTGATGATAAAATTTTTAATAATAACAGTAAAGCTAGGCAGTTTTCGAAGGGGGAAAGAGTTGCTGTTAGAAATTACATTGGCAAGGACAAGTGGAACCTTGGAGAAGTTTGTGAAAAACCCGGATTGTTGCACTATAACATTAAACTTGATAATAGGAAAACTGCCCATAGACATGTCGATTAAATGTTGCATGCAGGTAGCCATGGTTCCGACTATCAGTTTCCGAGTGAAGTTCCAGATGAGCAGCAACAACTTTCTGTAACGGAAAATACATCAAGTATTGTTAAGAGTAATGTTCTCGAAAAAGGACCAGAAACAGATTTAACTGTTTTCGAAAACCAGACTAATGATGTTCGTAAAAGTGATAGAGTCCGCAAACCTGTGGACAGGTTAATATATAAGTGAACAAAAATATTGTCGTCTTAAGTATAAACATTTTTGACGTTGAACTAATAAGTAATTCTTGAATTCATTTTATTTTGTTACTGTATCTCTATTGTATTTATTTTCCTTGAGGAGGAAAGTTGTTATATATTTAAAGTAATTATTCTTAATGCAATACATTGGCAACATTGTTATACAATATTGTTATCGATCTATTGGAAGTTATGTTATCGATATTTGACAAATGTAAAGAGCCGCGTTAACCTACCAAGTTAGCAGGTCTTTTTCTTCCTCTTTTGTAAGCCAACCACCACCGCGACAAGTCGGAAATAAAGATATAGACTACAAGTATATATAAGCGTGTCTTGCATTTTTAATTATCCAACCCAAATATATCAAGTTGAGTATCTTTAAATGTCCCACGAGGTCACCTGGTTTATACTCGTGATCTAGCTGCAGCCTGATGGCATATCTAGCAGCCATCTTCTTAATGAAGATTGCTAAGGTTGTAAGCCCAACAATAGCTTCCAGAGCTGTCGTAGGGCAGGTGCGCATCGCACCTGTAATGCCAAGACAGGCAATTCTTTGCAACTTCTGTAATTTGTTTGCGGTTGTCTGCTGGAGAGTTTTTGGCCACCAGACGATGGCCGCGTATGTGATAATGGGTCTAACCATCATTATGTACAACCAATGTATCATCTTAGGAGAGAGACCCCAAGTTCTGCCGTATAGGCGTTTACTGGCCCACAGTGCTCTAGTAGCGCGCTCAGTGGCGGACTTGATATGTGAATTCCAATTAAGTCGTTTGTCAAGAATTACACCAAGATATTTGACCTCGCTGGAATAAACTAGTGTGGTGCCTTTGATTGTGATAGGTTCAAGGTTGACCTGTATCTTCCTTGTAAAAGGCACCAGAACGGTTTTACTAGGATTGTTGGATAGTGCTTCTTTGTTACACCATTCTACAACTTGAGATATTGCACTTTGTATGACGTTGGAAATTGTCGTGCTGTGTTCACCTCTGATAAAAACCGCCAAGTCATCAGCATAACCGACGGTGGTGTAGCCTGATCTGTGAAGATCTACTAACAAGTTGTCGATGACTATAGACCATAACAGGGGGGAAAGAACTACTCCTTGAGGACCCTTACGATCGAGTCGTAACCAGTGTTATCGAACGCGCCCTCGATGTCAAGAAAAGCACACAATGCTATCTCCCTTGAACTGAGTGTTCCCTCTATCTTTTTGACGAGATAGTGAAGCGCACCTACTGTGGATTTGCCTTTCCTGTATGCGTACTGATCCGAGTGCAGAGGGTTAGACCGATCTAACCGGTCTCTAATATGGATATCTACGAGTCTCTCCATTGTCTTAAGGACGAATGATGTTAGACTTATAGGTCTGTATGATTTAGGCAGCTCGCTATGCCTATTGCCCGGCTTGGGGATGAAAACCACATTAACCTGCCTCCAGGAGGATGGTATGTATCGACAGTTGTAGCTGGCTCTAAATAAAGCTGTCAACCCCGGCAGGATGAGGTCAGTTGACTTTTGGAGAAGTGCTGGAAACAGACCGTCACCGCCGGGGGCTTTAAAAGGTTTGAATGTGCCTACCGCCCATTCAACTTTCTCTGGACTGAGTATTTTTTCAGATAAACTATTAACTCTACTGTCCACATAAACCCTGTGGTTAACTGTGTTCGAGTTAACATGAGATGTGTTAAGAGAAGAGTCTGGAAAATGTACCTGAAGTAAGGTTGTAAGTGTATCCACATGGTCCGTCGTGTAGGTTCCGTCATTTTTCTTCAGTAACCCTACACAGTTGACATGATCGTTTGCGAGCGATTTATAGATTCGTGCCGCTGTAGGCATGTCAGCGATTGTTTCGCAGCACTTCCTCTAAGCAGCTCGCTAACATCGTCTCAATACTAGATTGTAATCTGTGAGAACAAATCTGCATTCGTCCCACCTCGCTTTGCAGAGTTGAAGACTTTTCTGAGTTTCTTCCTAAATTCCGCCAGTTGGTCATTCCACCAAGGCACTTTGCGTTTGCTTACATGTGTCTTTGGGACACAGCTTTCGTGGAAGGAATCAAGCAGTATATTGTTAAGCTGGTATGCAGCTTCATCCACGTCTTCTATGGACTCGATAGAAGTGAGAAGCATATCTTTTTTTTCAGAACTCTAGTTCACGATAGCGATGCCAATCCGTAGATTTGGGATCGTATTTATTAGAGACATATGAGAGTTGGCCTGGTATGTCAAACCTGATGTGCTGATGGTCTGACAGAGAGGCCTCATCTGATACGTGCCAATTTTCAATAAAATTAGAAATAAATGGACTAGCGAGGGTGAGGTCAAGTACCTCCTCGCGAATCGCATTTATGAAGGTAGGTTTAGAGCCTTTGTTCAAAATATCTATTTGTCTATTACAAAGTATTCTAAAAGACACTCACCCCTTCTTTTGATGTTGCTACTACCCCAGACCTCGTGATGTGCGTTGGCATCGCATGCGATGATATAGTGGAGGTTGTTCTCCTGACAGTAGTCAACGCTCTGGACGTCTTTCGGCGGGATATCACCACTGTCGTGAGGGAAGTATGCTGAGGCAGACACGATGTTCTGTGTACCTCCTCCAGTGGGGATTTCCAGTAGTAGGGCCACCAGGTCTCTTGTTATAAATTCTGGAATAGGGAGAAAGTTTAAATTATTGCTAATTCAGCAGGCCGCTCTCGGCGTTAGCTCTCCACACTTGGAAATCAACTTACTTGCCCTATTCCGGAGACCTTTAACCTGTCCGCAAATAACCCAGGGTTCCTAAATGAGACCAAGGGTTATATCTTCTTCGGCGAACCGCTTGCTAAGGGTAATCGCCTGTAATACCTTGATTGTGCTCATCGGTCCTCCGCTGATGATCGAGCTTGTCGGAGTAGTTGGGCCTTTTTGGGACCCTTTCCTCTACGGCAAGCGGTTAGATTTTGATGACCCAGGGGTCTGTTCGCAACTGACTCCTCGTGTCTTCGAGAGACGTGCCCAGGGGCACCGCTGGTCGTTGACGACAAACCGGCCACATTGCCAGTCTTAGGAAGTCTAGGGACTAATGTGCTGGGGCGGGCTGGATCCTTTGATCGGATTTCCGCAGTGTTGGTACTAGCTTTAGGACCGCTGGTGCTACTTAGCGACTCACTAGTCGTGGCAGCGGTGGCAGTGGAACTGGTGTTCGGAGCAGGCCCGGAGGCACTGCTGGTGGAGACGGATGATAAGGGGTCCGTCGCAGAAGCAGTTGTAATGCCAATTGCGTCCACCTTCTTCGGACTACCGTGACCAGACTCCTGACCCTTGTCAGTGGTCTTTGGGATCAGTTTGATCTGACCAAAACGGTAGTGCACTTTGTTATTGAGGGCCTTCAGTACCTTCAGGAAAGAGTCATCGTTCGCCAGCACAAGATGGAGGAGTGCACCTTCCTTCACCCTTTGCATGACCTTCCATGAAGTTGCCATTAGGCCTTCGTTTTGAGCTTCCAATGAAGCCAGAATTTTTGTCGACGGGAGCTCGAGACTTTGTGGGAAAAAACCGCGGATGATATGGGTTTTGGGGAATAATCCCTCCTCCACCAATAAGATGTCCAATCCACTTTTGGCTCTTATTGTCTCAAAAATCGAGCTCATCCACCCAGCAGTAGTATTGTTTGAGCAGACGAAAACCAGCCATCCCGCCTTGTGCTGTGAGCCTGAGAATTTCGGCCATACGCCTTTATTCCTAAGCTCAATTGAGACATCGATGACGGCCTCTCTGACATGTGTCAGAGTCAGAGGCGGCGGTATCCACTACTTCTGGATGGACACATGTGGACGGCAAGGATTGGGCCCGCTTGGCTCCATCATCCAAACCATCCGAGGACTTGGGTTGCTCGTCAGCAAGCCGAATGGTTATGGCCGAAGATGAAGTGGTCGTCGGAAACTCTATAGCATCGCGACAAGGTGCAACTGTATGCTTGTCAGCAGTAACAGAAGCTGGTGCGATTTGAAATACACCTGTCTCATAGTTTTTTTTAAAGTTAGGAATTATGGACCCACGAGCAATCGAGAAAGGGATATCACCCATGGCAGAGCCCGATGTACGATGGGAAGGCTGGATTGAAACCGAAGGTCGCCAGGGTCTTCGGAGTTCGCATACTAGCGACTAAGCACTCTCTTAGCCATGCATCCCTCGGCGTATGCTGTTCCACCTTGGATTAGAGATTTTTCTAGAGGTTTACTCCTCACGTCGCTCACTTTAGCCGAATACTTACAGTCGTGAATGCAGGCCGTGCATTGCAAACAGGCGCAAAAGAATACAAGAATTCGATTGAACAACCAAGGAATGCTAGGCCGGTTATCTCGCTGTAGCATTCGTTGCCCGGTGGCCGCCCCGTGGAGGCAGTGAGTCTTCTTGCTGCGGTTACCCAATAGGGATCGTCCAGAAACTTTACCCTAAGGGTCCGAACCTGACCACCTGCCGTGTGGTTAATGCTGTCGATAGCGTGCTAAGCTTTGGTCAATTGCTGGTTTACTACCATAAATTGCGCCTTAATTGACGACATAGATTTATTGAGAACATTCGCTGTTGATTCAATAATAGATGTTTGGTTTTTGCTCAATTCCAGTAGGTGTCCTTCGTTTTTGCTTGCCTTTTTGATGTTATCTTTCATATAATGCGCATAGTCCTGGTCAAGAATACCAAACAGTTTGTTTGCGATGGTACCAATTAAATCGAAAGGGGATCGTTTCTTACGAATGGCCATTCCATTTCTGGGTTTTAAGATTTCATTTAAGCCTTTCGTTTCCTGCAACTGTTGCTCTAGTTGTGTTATCATAGGGTTACAGATGTTGTTTGGATGTTGTTGCATGGTTACTGGTTACGCATTTTTCTTTTAGTCTGTTAACACCTTTTTTTTGCTCTTTATACTCCTGCCAATAGTTAGACATGTTAAAATAAACGAAGAGATTACAATCACCAGTGAATAGGTGTGCTTCACCTAGGTCTTCGAAGATATCCCGGGTTTGTCTGTGAAACTTTTGACTTCTACTGCACAATACCGTTCCAATTAGTAATTAACCCACTAATAGTGTCTTTAGTGGATTTATTTTTACCTCTTGTTGCGTATATGCTTCTGGATATTTTCGTTTGCAGTTTGGAATGTCAGCGGTAGTATTGTGTTTCTGTATTGGAAGAAACTGGCCTTTCAAGGGGTGAGATTTGCCCGTCTTTTTTGGTAGACCTTTAAGTCTGCTGAGAGCTTTCTGTGGCGTGTTTTGTTGAATTTCAGAAGGTAGGAGGCATACTTTGGCAATTGATCTTCTTAACTCTCCAGCTGATGTCTTTATATCGACTACTCGAGCCTTTTTGTTATGTCCTGGGATTGTAGTAATCACTCTGCCCAGTATCCATTTCAGTGGAGGTAGGTTATCACCCATTATGCTTCTTGGTTTAGCCTTAAAATAGCGTATACAGTTGTGTACTATAGTTTGGGCTATTTGTTTTCCTCTTAAAATCCAATAATTTTGCTTTGATATCGCGAGTAGTGCTTGTGGACCGGCATGTAGACTATCGTAATGCAGTTGTGTCATTAATAGTTTCGTGGAAACATGTGAGCTTGGCAGAATCATTTGATGTTTGGCTTCCTATGGGAGACTCGAAGCTTCTAATCGACCGCCTACCCTGATAATGTCTTAAACATCCAGAAATGGTGACAAAGAGCTCAAACGACTTTCTTCTGACACCTAAACCTATTAAACGATGACTATCTCTGCTGCTTTAAGTTCCTGCACTGAGAGGACGTTGTCCCGAAGCCTATAGCTTCTTGCCCTTTTCAAATTGCTAATAAAGCGTATGATATATGCCGTTATTCTCTGAAGAGTTCGGATGAAATTTCGATGGTTGATGTGCTCAAGAAAATGGTAGTTTGAATTCTCCGCTGCTAAAACTGTCTGCATGATCTTGGTTTCGGGAATCTGCTCTTTTTTTATTTGCTTTGGTTGTGCTGGCCAGTCGGTTTTAGAATTTTGTAAAAATGCTGGTCCTTGGAACCATACAGTTGACTTAAGTAGTTGCTCTGGGAACATGCCACGCGATAAAATATCCGTTAGATTTAGGTCGGTGTTGACGAACTTCCATTGGCCTTTAGTTGTTTCATCTTGGATAATGGAAATGCGATTAGCTACAAACACTTGCAAGGGGGATTGCGTCTGTATCCATGGTCATACGATTCGTGATTGATTGGTGCTACTCGAGATTTCGAGCACACCAACTGCACTTTTGTTTCTCCTTGATGATTTGTAGATTTTAAATAAATCACGGCTCCATATGCTCGTTGAGAATCATCAGAAAATGCATGGAGCTCAGCGTAAGTTGTATCTGCCATCATTATGTGTCGATGTATCTTTAAGTCGTTGAGCTGGCAAACACCCTTTCTGAATGCAATCCACTTTATGTTCATCTCCATGGGTAATGCAGCGTCAAAGTCTAATTTGGAGATCCATAGTTCTTGTATAAATATCTTAGCCAGTATCACCACTGGACTCACAATGTTCCTTAAATCAAAAATGTGAGCAGTGTCGGCTAATATTGATCGTTTGGTAACTCATGGTGTCACCTTCCATTTCGTTTTGATAATGAATTGATCTGATGATGGTAACCAGGTTAGACCAAGAGTTTTGGCAGACCCCTCATTTTGATTGTATAGAGGATTTTCTGTTACATAATCGGCTTTTGGTATATCTGCAAGGAGTGCTGGTGCATTAGCATACCATTTTCGCAGATGAAATTTTTCCTCTTCAAGTAACCGTTTAAGCTCCATCTGCATCTGAAAAGCCTTATTTAGATCATTGCTGCCCGTTAAGATATCGTCCATGTATATATCTTGTTGTGTAATTGTCGCTGCCAATGTAAGCCTGTCCTTTCTTCTTTGAGCCAAATCTTGGGGACATCTTATTGCTAGATACGGTGCAGATTTGGTTCCGTACGTCACGGTGCTGAGTTGGTATACCTTTAGCGGTTGATCAGAGGATTCACTCCAAGTGATACGCTGGAATTGTTTGCTGTAGTCATCCACCAGTATTTAGCGATACATCTTGGATATATCAGCGGTATCCATACATATGTATGGACCCTAAACCGCAGAAGAATTGATAGTAAGTCATTATGTAAGGCTGGTCCAGTATGCAACAGATCGTTGAGTGATATATTTGTTACCGTCTTTGAGGATCCATCGAATACCACTCGTAATTTAGTAGAACTGCTTTCCGGACGTAGTACACAATGATGTAGTAGGAAGAAATGAAGATCTTTAATTGATGTTAACTTGAAAATAATTTTTTCCATGTGGCCTAATTCTACATATTCTTTCATGAATTCAGCGTACTGTTGGCGAATCGCCTGTATTTTGTTCAACCTCTTCTCTAGATTCAAAAATCTCCGGGTAGCTATTTCCCTGGATTCTCCTAGACTGGCTGGGTTATTTTTGAATGGCAACTTCACAATATAACGGCCAGAATTTATCCTTGTTGTAGATGTGATGACGATTTCCTCGCATTGCTGTTCCTTCTTAGTCAATCGTCTCTGACACGTTATCGATACGGTTGGAGTTTCCTCTAGGCTCCAAAACCGTTGCACAAGATTGTCCAAGGCGGAAGTTTTTTTTTTTTCCGAGGGTAGGTGAAAATCTTCAACAAGACACCATGAGGATCGACAGCGCGTGCTCATAGTAGTGTGGGATTCTTACCCACTAAAAAACCTCCCTTCAAAACAGACTTGTTTTTATTTTTACTACAACTAAGTCATCGACTTATCAAGTAGTTTTCGTTTCGCGAAATAATGACGTTTTGCAGGTACCTTCCCATTAGAAGTTCTTGCCAGCTCCGCAGTTTAGACGCGGTTACTTAACGCGCTAAGTCTAAAGGTTTGATTCTCTGTAGACGGCGAAGTAAATTTCTTTCATCCAAAACTTGGAGGACTGTTATATTAGCGTGACTTTCTAGTCGACTTTTATGCTTTCTCGCGTAGGTTTTGATTTCGTCTTCGATTGTTTTAATGCCAAGATCTCTGTGGATATCGCTATTTCGGATATACCATGGCGCATTAACAATACCCCTTAGCACTTTGTTCTCAAAAGTTTGTAAAATTTGAATGTTTCTTATTTTGGTACAACCCCAGAGTTGTATACCATATGTCCATACAGGCTTTAGCACCTGCTTATATAAAAGCAGTTTGTTATATATATTAAGCTTGGAATATTTTCCAAGTAACCAATACATTTCTCGATATTTATTATCTAATTCTTTGCGTTTTTTCTTTACGTGCGTTTTCCATTTCAGCTTTGTATCAAGTGTCATTCCAAGATACTTAGCCTCGTTTGCAAACGGGATTTGAACCGAGTTTGAAAAGATCGGCAAATTATTCATTTTCTTATAAGTATCTTCGACCGTTTTACCTACTGCCAAGACGGCAGTGTCGTCGGCAAATGTAGCTAGCTCAGTGCCTTCTACTTGCGGTATATCACGGGTGTATAATAGATACAAAACTTGCCCAAGAACGCTTCCTTGCGGCACCCCAGCCATTATCTCCCTGAAATCCGAATATTCATTTCCACATTTTACGCGGAATAGTCTATTTGTAAGGTAGTTCTTCAAAATATTATATAGGTGCTCTGGCAGAACTTGTCGTAATTTAAACTTTAAGCCTTCGTGCCAGACCTTGTCAAAGGCTTGAGAGACGTCAAGGAATACGCTTGAACAAATCTTTTTTTCTTCAAGTGACTTTTCGATTACATGTGTTATTCGATGTACTTGTTCAACTGTAGAATGCTTACTTCTGAATCCGAATTGATCCGGAATGAGATGCCCTTCTTCTATAACCGGCTGTATTCGCCTAATCAATATTCTCTCGAACACTTTGGGTATAATTGGAAGAAGCGAAGTCGGTCTATAAGACGTTTTTTCATTCGCCGGTTTTCCGGGCTTAAGGACCATTATGACTTCGGCGACTTTCCATTGACTGGGAACATATTCTAGTCTAAGTGCGGCGTTTATAATGAACAGAAGCTTAATTAGAGCTTTTCTTGGTAGGGCTTTAAGAATCTCTCCCGCAATTAGGTCGTATCCAGGAACCTTCTTAGGTCTAAGTTTCTTTATTTCTTCC
The DNA here is from genome assembly GCA_945910035.1 of Brachypalpus laphriformis. NCBI lineage: Eukaryota > Metazoa > Arthropoda > Insecta > Diptera > Syrphidae > Brachypalpus > Brachypalpus laphriformis. The sequence goes on from OX246755.1 coordinate 59,059,940, forward strand.
TTAACTTCGGTAAGTGTTGCATTTCTTATTACGCTATTGGATCAAACGGTTTGAAAGTTTCTTCCAGGTGGGTGGCAAACACTTGCGCTTTCTCTTTATCATGCCTGACCCATTCGCCTTGATTTTTTCTAATTGAGGCGGCTTGAATTTGAGGTTTTTTAATACCTTTTATAGCCTTCCAAAGCAAGTAATTAGAATCTTTTTCTGCCGTTAAGCTTTCTAGGTAAGTTTGTATTTCATTATTCTTAAGGTTTTTAATAGAACTTTTTAGTGAGTTGCACAAACGGTAAAGATGTGCTTTATGTTGCGGAGCCCGAGTTTGTTGCCATTTTTTGCGTGCTTTTCTCTTCTCCTTAATCATCTCTTTTATTTCCTGTGGATAAGTTTGAATGTAGCTTGTCGGCGTTTTCTTTGGTTTGGGAGTATTCTTCCAAGCGGGATTCTATAGGATTTCGACGAAGCGATCAACTTCAACTTCAAGTTCATAGGGCGTTTTAAGTGATACGCTCAGCTCAATATTTGCTGCAATATCTTGTTTAAAGCCGTCCCAATTAGTTTTCGCGCCAGTTAATCTGGCCGGTCCTACTTTTTTAATCAAAGCTTCGCTTATCGTCATAATGATTGAAGAATGATCAGAGGAGAGATCAAAGCTTTCTTCAACTTTTACACAGTTGCCAGATATTCCTTTAACAACAAAGAAATCAATCAGATCTGGTATCTTATTTCTATCAGTTGGCCAATATGTTGGTTTACCCGTCGAGTAAAAATCACAACTGAATTGCATACCCGCATTATAAAGCTGTCTACCTTTCTGAGAGGCGTACCTTGAGCCCCAGAAGGGGTGTTTCGCGTTGAAGTCGCCACCAATAATCAGCCCTATCACAAAATCCATTCGTAGCAAATCTAAGAATCGAAGTTACGATACGAACCACGAAAAAATGCTATCACACAATCCGAACGGAATCGCAAAAAGCATTGCCACATAGAACTCTCTCACTCTCATTTTCGAAATCAGCTGTTTAGTGTCAAATTTGTCTAATGTGTGAAAATTATTGAAATAAATTGTGCGCTAAATTTATAAATGATCAAAAAGAACTCAGTTTTATTCTAAAATTTAAATATAAAATCATAAAAAATTAAAAATGGATACTATTGGTTTCGCAATTATTGCTGCTTAAACGGAATCCTTCAGGCGAAAGTCCATTCTGAAAATTCAAAGAAAAATGCTTCGAGACGCTTGTGACCCATTTGATCTGGATGAGCTAATGTAAGAGTAAAGTAACTTTTATTTTATTGTGTTCAAAAATTAAAATAAACTTACAGATTTCAAAGAAATTTCCGACTCAACAAATCTGCATTCAAGTATGTATTAGATGAACTGCAAAATGATTTTGAGCCGGGTGTGTTTTCGTGTTCAATAACCCCAATATATCGCTTGTGGCAGTACTAAGGTTTTTCGCAGGAGGTGGTTACCAACTTGGTGTTGGTAACGATTGTTAAGTTGTAATGGCACAATCCACTTTTTCCACTTTTCTCCACACCTTAATTTCTTTAGAAGGTGGCCCAAGAGAATTTAAATCAGACTTCACCTTTTCCCAAAAAAGCGTCACATCTTCTTTTAGTGCTTTTGTAAATCCTTGTGCCAGATCTGGTTTTTCATTCAACAATTGCAAACGCCTCTCATATTGTGCTTTAGTTGTTGTTTTTGCCCTTTTTAAGCAAAAAAAAATGTATTAACAACTTTAAAAAAATATATAAATACTTACATTTTTTAACAAATCACAATCACTTCTTATATTCCGACGCAAATTACTTGTCGTAGAAAAAGATAACAAATTTCCATTTCATTCATATTCAGTGATACCAACTTTCACGAACTTCGAAATTCGTAGCAGATTTTTCACTACAAATGAATTCTGTGATAGATTTTTCGGAGTTCGTAGCACATTTTCGATTACGACGGAATTCGTGATAGGGGTGAATAAAATTTGGTTTAAGGAAGTTAAAGATGTTTGTGAAATCACTTTCTTCAAGTTTACATCGCAGTGGACAATATATAGACGAAATGTTGAAAGCAAAATGTCTATTTCTAACGCGTACCGTGCTTACTTGCATTGCTTCTAATTCAATTTTTATTTCCGCTGAGTGTTCGATATTTTCTTTTATAAACAAAGATGATCCGCCTCTGGCTCTTTCCGATGGGTGAAAGGCGTGATATCCGCTATATCCCCTTATCTTAATATTCGATTGCTTTTTCAGATGAGTTTCACAGACCAAGCATATATCAATATCTTTCTCTCGCATAAATATTTCTAACTCGTCGAGTCTTTGTATGAGCCCGTTAGCGTTCCAAGTAAGAATTTTAAGCGTTTCTTTCATATTCTGGTTGAAGTGCGCGTGTTATGAATGTTGTTTTCTAGTGCAACTAGTCTCTCGAAAATTAGTTTATTTGTTTTGCATTGCTCTTCAAGTTTCGCAAGAATTAGAGAAAAAACATTGGATACATGATCTTCTGAACTACCTCTATCACCATTTTTCAATGTCGCAGCTTGAGAAGGAGTCTTTACATTAAAGTTTGGACGGTTTCTTGCTTTGATCTCCCGTGAGTTGTCGGTCGTGTACGTACCTTTAACTGTCTTCGCCGCTTGAGCATAAGACTGCACGCCAATTTTCGGAGATTTTGCTTCTGTTACTTTATCTCTATTACTTTCGGATTTTTTATCATTAACCGATCTTAAGTTAATATTGACGGACTTTCTATCTTTCGCTGCTTTTTTCGTAGCTATTTTGGGTCTGTTCTTGATTGGTTTCATATTCGGACGCATCGAATTTTTTGGCGTATCGCATCGTTTTTGAAGCTCTTTCGCCACTTCGCAACCTCGATAGTTCGCAGGATGTTTTCCTTTGCAATTTATACAAGTGGCTGGGGTTTGCTTGTTTAGGTGACACTCTTCCGAGAGATGCTTACCCGTGCATCAGGGCGGAAGTGTCCACCCTGATGCCACTATATAGTGCTGAGGTTACGTCAAATGTAGTTCTTTCAATGACTACCCATCCGAATAGTGTATTCTGCAACGTGGGTCTTCCCTTGTTGATTTTAATTTGGCCTACGGATAGTAACTCGGCATAAAGGTCTGCTCCGATGAGAATATCCACTTCTTGCGGTTGATTAAAAGTTTGGTCTGCCAATTGAATATTCTTCGGTAACTGCCACTGACTACGGTCGATATATTGGCTTGGTTGCCGTGACGTTATGGTTTTCAAGACATAAACTTGTATATTAGCGCTATAACCAGTAACGCGAGATCGAAGGCAGATATTAACCTTCTTACTAGTCCGGAAATTTGCACTGTTTCGTTCTTTGAAACCAGTCGCAGCCGGTTTGCTAATCTCTCGGTGATGAAACTCATTTGAGACCCAGAAGCCAGCAATGCTCTTGCCTTAGTGGGGGTGTTATTACGAGTGAGTACATTGATAACGGTCGTTCCCAAGAAGACATATTTTGATGCTGTCGTGGTTGCTGACAGGCTGGTTCTATTCTCAATCGCAATCTGCTGTTGAACCTCTGGCGTGGTGTAGAGCAAAGTGTGGAGATATTTGTTACATTAAGTGTAGTGTTCAGCGGTACAGTTTGACACCTTATGACCAAATCGTAAGCAATTGATGCACCTTTACTTGCTTAAGCCTTTCTTTTGGGGAGAATTGTAGAAACTTAGGAGATTTGAAGATGGGATGACTCTGTTGATCACACATGAAACATCTTTTGTCGTCCTTTCCAGCTGTAAGGGATACTCGTAATGATCGTCTTGTATCATCTGTATTTACTTTGGGGTTTTTCGTACCCAGTGCCTCCAACGATTGGAATCTTGTTTCCAAAATTAAAAGGAAGTCAGCGAAGCTGGGTAGTGCCTTTGGTTTCTTGAGCGATTGTTCCCAAATGGTTAGCGTGTTCCTATCCAACTTCTTCAGAAGAATATTCATCAGAAGTGAATCCCAATTTATGGTGTCGATACCAAGGTTTTGCAAACTCAGAAGGCATTCTTGTGTGGTGTCGTGCAGTGATTTGACTTGATGTGCTCCTTCGTGTTGGATGATAGGCTACGCCAGGAGCTTGTTTACTAAAACTGTTACGAATAGCCGGGCATTTTCATACCGCTCGGTTATTACCTTCCAAGCAACGATATAATTCGCATCAGATGTGGTAAAATGGCGAATCAGTTTTTCCGCTTCACCCGTAAGAGTTGTCTTCAAATAGAACAACTTTTTTGTTAGCAATTTGCTGATTGTGTACTCAGTGAATAAAGCACTGTACTGTCTCCACTTTAAGTAGTCCCCATAGAACTTTGGAAAAGTGATTTTTGGCAGCCTGTGCATAGAATTCGACGTGGAAGTTGTTGCTTCAACCGTAGGTTGAATTGCCTGAGCGCTCAACTCGTTCACTTTAGTAAACAAGTGGATTAATGAATTTTGAATCATTCTCTCTAGTTCCACGTATTCTTCCTTGTTGTAGCCAACTGCATCAGGGTCTTCTTCGAGCTCTCCTATTTGCTATTGCAATTCTTCCAGCTGCTCCCAGTATTTTTGTAGGTACAGCACTTATATTAATTTCGCAAAACACTTTTGAACTCGAGTCCTTTTCGTCATCCAGGCTATTGAGCTTACACCGGAGACCATCCGAAATAACCCTATGTCTTCTTAGTAGCCTCTGTATGTCAGTAGATGGTTGAGTGGATCGAGTGGGTGGCACTGACTCATACCCTTGAGTTGACTTGATTTCGGATGCAAATGTCCCAGCCGCTGCTTTATCGTCACCAGTGATGTTGGTATCAGTCTCATCCAAAATTGATATGAGGCACTGTTTGATTTCCTCATACATCTGCTCCACTTTCATCAAGGTGTTGCCTTGAATATACGGAGTATCTGCTTTTACGAAGGTTTTCACACGGTCGTGGTTTTCGGTAAACTCTCGCCATAAGCCTTCAATTAGGGTCCACCTTTTGTCCCTATATGCGGCTGTTTTCCTGGCGAGATTATCTTTGCCAATATTGTTTTGCAATTTTTGCAACTCATCCGCTATGGCCTTTTGTCTGGCGATGATGCGAAATATTTCTATCTCCTCCATAGTCACTGCGGCGCAAGTGTGCTGGATGGCTTATCGTAGGGCGAAACTTGACTCCTCTCCTGTTGAAGATAGTATCAGTGTTGTAGCCCTGGTAACGCGTGTTATATTCGGGACTATCTCAGAGAACAATGAATATCAATGTTTGAAGCCTTGGTAACGCTTATCTTATACTCTTGGTTGAGTATCTATTAGTACCAGTGTTAAGTTGAATAAAGTGATTTGCCCCTTACCGCTGGTGGGGGAAGCAAGATCACGTCGCTGTCACCAAAAATGAAAAGATCTCTTTTGACCTAGTGAAATGTCTGAACGTTTTGTGACAAGTGATTTTATTATACAAAATGCATCGGCTTAAATACTATTACAGAATAAATAAATCGTGGGAATATAATTATAGGAATAAAATGTGGGAATATTATTTCGGGAACAAACCTCGGTGGACGAAAGTCGCCACCTGCTGCGTTTCATATTCGGCTGTAGGGAATGCAGGGTGGATGATAGTCGCCACCTGCTGCATCTCCTATTCGACTGGAGTAAGTGCATCGTGGGAGGGTTAACGTGTAGGTACATTGGTGGGACAGCTGGAGACCTCTCTGGAAGATCCTGCTGTATGTGTGGTTTTAAGTTTCAACAATTTTTTTGATTAAGCTTTAGCGAATTCTGCCTTAATTCTGCTTGTCATAATACGCTCGCTCACGCGTCGGAAGCTTAAGACTTCTAGTCTTTTCTTGTCTTAGAATTCACATCTGTCAAGGTAGCAGAAAAGTTGGTTGGTCAAGTGTTAATATCTATTGGTACACAAAAAGTAACCTCACGCTTCCGCCATATGAATGAAAGCAATTTACTTGAAACACCCCCATAAGCTTTCAATACGCAAAAAAGTACAAGCAGTTACACTCAGTAGAAAAAGTCTGCGTTCATCTTTGATCAATAGAGTTATAATGCAAATAGAATATATACAAAAAAAAACAAGTTTTGGTTCAAACAATTGTTTACTGTTCACAACACGGTGGCGTCTTCAGTTTAAGTTAGGTTGAACAGACTTAGGCAAGAAGTCTTAAGCTTCCGACACGTGAGCGAGCGTATTATGACTATCCGGATCAAGGCTCAATTCGCTAACATGAGCCTAATATGTGTTCATGTCCCAACAGAAGAAAAGGAACCTGCCACCAAAGAGTGTTTCTACGAGCTCCTCGACAAAACATACGAGCAATGTCCTAAATACGACGTTAAAATCGTATTGGGCGATTTTAACGCCAAAATGGGAGTGGAGGACGTCTTTGGTAGAGCAGCCGGTAAGCATAGCCCACACGACATCACGTCTGATAACGGACTAAGGCTAATATATTTCGCTGTTAAGCGAAATGTCACCATAGCAATCACATGGTTTCCTCATCTCGATATTCATAAGCAGACATGGCGGTCAAATGATCATGTAGCGATCAACCAAGTTGATCATATTGCGATCGACGCAAGGCATGCCTCCAGTATTCTGGATGCCCGGACCTTCCGAGCGGCCAACATAGACTCGGATCATTACCTTGTTGTAGCCAAGGTACGAATGCGGATATCCCAATCTGAGCAACAAAGAAGAAGCACTGTGAGAAAATTTAACGTCGAAAAGCTACAATCGCAAGAGACCGCCAGACTCTTCGTTAAACGCGTATTCCGAAATCTCTCAATCACTCCTATGCCGGCAGCATCAAGTGCCGAAGACCAGTGGCAACGATGCCAACATGCCGTCAGAAACGCCGGGAATGATGTGCTGGGTCTCGCTCGCCCACCACCGCGAAACCCCTGGTTTGACGAAGAATGCCGGCGAGTGCATGCAACAAAACAAGAGGAATACAAAGCGGCGCTGCAAAGTAAGACGAGAGCTGCACGTGAGCTCTACGAGTAAAAACACGGGAAGAACATCGGCTTCTCCAAAAGAAGAAGAAAGAGCATGAGAAGCGCGCGTTTGAGAATATCGAGAGTTTATACTCCAGGAACAATGTACGGAAGTTTTACTAAACGGTAAAAAGAACGTGTCAGAGAAGCAATGACCGTACAGAAACCTCTAGAGATGAAAATTAAACTTCGTAGTAGAACCACAGTCGGTGCTGAGAATATGGAAAAACTACTTCTGCAGACTGTATAACGCCGACGAAGACCAACATCCTGCTGTCAGGCAGAATGACCCATTCAACATAGACGATGATAGTCAGTATTTTGTTTTTATAAACTTTGCATTTTTCCGTTAAAACATCTTAACTTCCATAAGGTGCAGAAAGTATTCTTTTTGCGAAGTGAATACAACACGACTCTCCGTTGCTTAAATTTATATGGTTTAAGGACAAATTCAATGATGTTGCTAAACGTGCCGGTTGCAAATACAACACATTTCACATTTTTTTTACAGTCTCAGCACCTAAGCTTTACAATAAGTTGCCATACGAAGTAGGAGTTCTAAGAGAAAAGAATTTATTTTTTAAAGAAAACTAAGAAGTGGCTTTTTACGATGGATAGCTCAATTGTCAAAAATCTATTAGTAAATGTTTCTTAAAGATGTAAAAGTTCCTTTGCAAAAAAACAAAAAAAAAATTATAAAATGATTAGCTAGTATATTCTTACAAATACCCCACAACCTTAACCTTATTTATGAATTATTTAATCAAACGGTTCATTCGCCTCTAGTCACGCTTAGCGACTAAAGAATGATACCTATTATTTCTACATAATTTACAATTTTTTTTTTTTGGTTTTGCGAATCTGTCCCTCTATAGAATTCCAAAGATTAAGCCATTTTGCGAGTGTATATGAATATGAATATGAATATGTTTTATTATAAATAAATGTAACATAAGTATATTATGTGAGCCTAGTTTTGAAGAAAAAGAAAAAACTTTACATGAAATGCTTTTAGAATCGCAAAGGAAAATGTCTTTCTTTTCTTGTTTTTTGGTTAAATAGTCAATGTTGAAATAAGAAATTGTATGAAATTATGAAAGAAATAAAATTATATTATATATATTTCCGTCCACCTGACGAAAATGAAGTGTAGATAGCAATATTCAAGCTGAAATCCAACAAGGGTGCTGGACCTGATGGCTTACCGGCCGAACTTTTCAAGGCAGCTGGTGATGATTTTGTAGAGTACATACACCAACTCATCTCTAAAATTTGGTCAGGCGAGTGTATGCCTGATGAATGAAATCTCAGTATCGTTTGCCCGATTCACAAAAAAGGAGAGCGCCTCAACTGCGCCAATTATAGAGCCATCAGTCTCCTCAACACCGCATATAAGATTGGACCCTATCAGTGCGGTTTGAGGGCCAGAGTGTTAGGAATAAGTAGTTTCTCTTCCCTAAGACCGTCCATACGTGGTGAAGAGCCACACCCTACACGAGGTGCCGCTGTTGTTAACGGAATATGGCGGATCTAAAGAGGAAAACTTGAAAAAACCCGGAATCCCAGGTGTAAACTACCGTGCCTATGGGATGAATGGCACCACGTTACGGTGTCTTCTAACGGTGAACTCTGGATACCTTGGGGTCCTCCAGTTTCAATTAATTCCCCTTACCTGTATACAGGGGGTGAGTACAGGCGGACATCTTCTTCCCCCTTACTCGTGGGATCCTACACGTCAGATTTTAAAAACAATAATAGAACTCAAAAAGCGAAGAGTGTAAACCGGTCGGGCACTCCTAGCTCTATAAAAACCGACCGGACGATAGGAGATACGGAGGAAGCTCTGCTTCGTACTTCGGATGAAGAAAGCGTTGGAGCAATCGACTTGAACCTGGAAAGGCTCTTTCTAAATGACGCTTGCTCCATCGCTAGCTCATCCCTCTCTAATGCGTCAACTAGCTCCCCTACCCTACCCTACTAGCGGGCCTACCTGCAGTAGTTGGCCTTATCGGAGCGCTCGTCAGTGACGTGCTCACCGATGGGGAAGACCCCTGCAGCTACCCCGAGCGTGAGAGAACCGATGGGACCGCCAAAGTCTACGATAAGCCGTAGCCAGTCTAGACCTGAGGCGATCACATTGGCAATCTCGAAGCAGCCTCTTATTGCAGCAGAGCCACAGAAACCATCCGAGGGCAGCAATTTAGATGCCGGGGTGGCGAAGACGGATGATCCGAACGGGGCAAGCCGCAGCCAGTCTCGTGAGGAAAATCGGTCAGCGCCCATGCTGGATGGTGAATGTAGCCCTGCTGACAATGGAAACTCTACTACCTGTAGTTTCGCGACAGTAGTCAGCGCGGGTGGACTTGGCCTGGGACTAGCCCGACCATCATCCACGTCCGAAAAGACTAGGGAGGTTAGGGCACAGAAGAGGACAACAACGCTCACAAACAAGAAGCGTAATGCCATTAGGCTAATTCGGCGGCGTAAAAAGCGTGATCCGAAGTCCTTCACGGACAAGGAAAGGGAGGCTCTGGACAAGGCCAACAACACGCTCAAGCTCGCAGGGTCGACTAGGTGCACTGATCAGCAGGACCGGAAGGTAAGAAGATCGCCTACGGTGGGAGCGGGAAGCCGTCAGCTCCCCATCTCGATCGTAGCTGGTCTTCGGTCAGCAACCGACTCTAACCCATCTGTGGCAGGGCCGGCTGCAGACTGCTCCAAGAAGGCAACCTGCAGAAAGGACGACGACACAGCACTACGAACGGGCAAGGGTCAGTTTGCGTTGAGGGGGAATGCCGTTTGCCACCCTCCTCAGCTGCAAACAAACCTACGCCGCTCTCGGCTGTTCGGGGTAAAGGGATACAACCCGTCCCCATCGTGAGAAGTTCTAGGGCCTACGCAGACGCTAGAGAACGCAGCACAGGGCAGACTAGGGGAACGGACGGAGGCCTACTCGCGAGAGGGAAGGTAAGCCTCTTGCCAACCTCCCCGATCGCGGGCAGGCTGAGGCCCTTGTCAACCGAGCCGGAGTCAGTCGTTAAGACCTCATCCGAGCCGATTGCGAGCAGTTCCAAACGAGGTAGACATGACGACACGATCTCGCCGCCTACAAACAGTACCAGCAAGAAGGCCAGGCTGGCCGCATCTGCTAGTGCTGGTCTACAGGTGGCTATTGTAGATCATAACAGCCCAGAGAAAAGACTCAGCAAAGATCAGTAGAGGCTCATCGAGTTGCGCATAGTCGAAGCCATCAATTCCACCATTGTCGAGAAGGAGGGACAATCCCCTTTCTTTGAGCAACTGACCACCTTCAGAGGTTTTAAGCTCCTTTCATGCGACAATGAGTTCACGCTTAAGTGGCTCCAAACTTTCGTGGCTAACACGCAGGCTCCATGGGCTAATGCCGACATTCGACTCGTCGAAAAGAAGGACCTGCTAGAATTCACTAGGCCAAAAGGGCGTATCCTGATACCTGGCCCTCATATTCCCAAGGAGCGTATTGAAAGGAACCTACGGCACCTTAACCCGGAGCTCCTTAGCGACGACTCGGAGGTGCTTGAAATGGGCGAACACTCAGAAATGGCACAGAGATCGTGGTCCTGCTCAACCATAGATCAATGCCTATGCTAAGAAGGTTCAATAATAAAGTTCGCACTGGTATCACCCGGTGTAAAGTCCGACCCTTTACGGATAGGACAGAGAGGAAGGAAAGGGGGGCGGGTGACAAGGTAAGAAGAACATGAATTTCATTCAAATAAACCTGCACCACAGCATACCTGCTAGCGCCAATCTTATATATCTTCTAGGCGAAAGGAACATAGACATAGTTCTCGTACAAGAGCCATGGATCTCCCGTGGCAAAATTAGTGGGCTAAATCATAAAGATTTAGCACTATACAGCAGCGAACCGCTAAACGCGGACCGTAAGAACAGAACTTGTATCGTAGCTAGGAAACGCATTAACTTATTTCTTCTATCTACCTACAGCAACTCAGACCAGACGGTAGTAAGGCTTGACCGGAGGGGGCTCCCCCCACTGATTATCTCAGCCGTGTACATGCCCTGGGGCTGAGCTTAGGCTACTGGGGGGGTCAGCATGCTGGCGGATAGCTGAACGGCCTACAGATATGCAGGTTAGCTGCGAATAACCAATAAGCAGTCCCCGACCAAAAACGGCAAAAACGGAGGGTGTGCGGAAATAACACACAAGCCCAGTGAAATTTTTGTGATAGGGCGAGTAGATGCCGCCCGTAAATAAGCATCCTGTCCCTAAGGCAAGGCGTTATGCGACCCGTACCGAGGCCTGAACGGTGCTGGGGACGTAAAACCCATACAGCATCGCTAACGGAGCCCTCCAGATAACTGGTGCCCTCTGGTTGTAATATAGCCTTACCACATTACAGGGGTCTCTGATGTGGTGGACCTTTCTTTCCCCCATACTCGTGGGATCCAACTATGAATCAAACAAAAACAAATACAAATAAAACAGAAAAAAAAGTACAAAACTCAGGAGACGAAAGTACAGAGGAAAATCCGTTCAGGAGAAGCTCGGTACTGATGCGATCACCGCCGTTAAAAATAACGGATGGACCGACGCAAGAAGAGAACACAAATGCGGAGGTGCCGTCTGAAGCAATAAATGAACAGACAACCTCGCAAATGCCGTCGAAATCTCTCCCCAGTGAAATAGAAACTGGTAGCACAGATAATATAGTTATGTAACTTCCTTTCCTCTGCGAAGAAAAGGGAAGTAGCAACATCAAACACGCGGCAGGAAGCATAGTATGCCCGGTATACCAAGAAGCTGCAAAAGTCGTAAGAAGAATATGAAAGTGCTGCAACTAAACTTAAACCACTGCGAAGCGGCACAGGACATCTTGACACAAACCGTTCGCGAGTTAAAGATAGATGTTGCCGTATTAGAGCAGTACAAAAATCTCGATGATACAGTTTGGGCTGCGAATGACTCAAAAAGAGCTGCTATTTGGGCCTGTGGAGATTGCGCCTTTGAAGAAAAAATTATGACACCCGGAACAGGCTTCGTGCGAGCAAAGGTCAAAGGAGTACATGTATATAGCTGTTATGCATCTCCAAACAACACCATTGAGGAGTTCCAAAGTATGCTTGATAGGCTCGTGGATGATGCTAGAGGTCGTAGCCCAACGATTATAGCTGGAGACTTCAATGCATGGGCCACGGATTGGGGCAGCGCATGGACCAATAGAAGGGGAGAAGCTCTCCTAGAAGCCGTATCGTGACTAGACCTAATATTGCTAAATACAGGAAGTGAGCACACCTTTAGTAGAAATGGTGTAGGCTCCATAGTTGATATCACCTTTGCAACTACTTCCTTATCGAGAGGCGGCAACTGGAGAGTCAGCAATCAATATACTCACAGCGACCACCTTGCCATCCTGTTTGAAGTACAACCTAGGCGACCAACCCAGGAACGCCCAAAGAAGGCACAACGAATGGGGTGGAAAATAAGCACCATGGACAAAGACACTTTTGCGCTGATTTTTGCAGAGTCAACAATAAGCCCAGGAACAGCAAACGCTATGGCCGCTGAGGTTACCAAACAAGTAACCAGGGCTTGCGACGCATCCATGGCCCGGAAAACGTCAACAAATCGCCGGCCACCAGTATACTGGTGGAACCAAGAGATAGCAGAGCTACGCAGCAAGTGCCATAGAGCCAGAAGACTATTCCGGCGATCCAGAGGTTTGACCACACATCAGGACCTACGGGTGTAATTCAAAGATAGGCGAAGAGAGCTAAAACTAGCCATCCGCAGAAGTAAGAGCAATAGCTTTAAGCAACTCTGCGAGCAGGCAGATGTAAATCCTTGGGGCACCGCCTATAGAACAGTAATGGCAAAACTCAAAGGCACTAGGGCACCCTCCCCCTCATGCCCTCTCCTAATGCAGAAAATTGTATCGGGGTTGTTTCCACCTCAAATACCAGCAGAGCGTATAGAGCCACCTCCGGAAGTACAGGACATCCCAACTGTCACGCAAAGGAAACTCCTGGATGTATGCAGACGATTCGAGGATACCAAGTCACCTGGATTGGATGGCATACCGAACAAGGCCCTTAAATTAGCCATTAAAACAAATACGCAACCATTTGTGGAACTCTACAACAAGTGTCTAATAGAAGGAGTTTTTCCAGACCAATGGAAAAAGCAACGTCTAGTGCTGCTGTCTAAAGGGAAAAAACCACCAGACGAGCCCTCGTCATACCGTCCCATATGCCTGTTAGACACAATGGGTAAAATACTGGAGCGAATCATATGCAACCGATTAGAAGTGGCAATTGATGAAGCCGGGGGACTCTCCAACCAACAGTACGGCTTTAGGAAAGCTCGATCTACAGTAGACGCAATAAGAAGGGTAACTACAACCTTGGAAGAAGCTATTCAGGGCAGGAGATGGAAAGACGGTGCAAAGAAATACGGTGCCGTAATAACATTGGACGTCAAAAACGCGTTCAATTCTGCGAATTGGGGACTCATAGTGCAATCGCTTAGGTCAATGATGGTGCCATGGTTCTTAATTAAAATAATACTGAGCTACTTCGAGAAACGGTTTCTGCTCTTCGATACCGACGATGGAGTAAAGCAGTACCACATATCTGGCGGAGTTCCACAAGGATCGGTATTAGGCCCTATCCTTTGGAACATTATGTATGATGGGGTTCTAAGGCTTGGAATGCCAAATGAGGCAAAAATCATAGGCTTTGCCGATGATATTGCAATTGTTGTGGTTGCAAAACATCTAGAGGAAATAGAGGATATTGCAAATGAATGTATCCGAAAAGTCAAACGGTGGATGGCAGCAGTCGGGTTAGAGCTCGCCGAACATAAGACAGAGGCAGTATTGGTAAGCAGCCGGAAGAAAAGAGAAGAAATCACCATCAGAGTAGGAGATCATAATACGACTTCAAAATCGGTTATCAAATACTTAGGTGTGATGATCGACGCGAGGCTCACTTACAAGGAGCACCTTGAAAGAACGTGTGACAAAGCGGCTCGGGTGAGCGGTGCCTTATCAAGAATAATGATAAATATTGGAGGACCTAGGCAACAAAGGAGACTTATTCTATCAAGGGTGGTGCAGTCCATCCTTGTGTATGCGGCACCCATATGGGCCAAAGCTATGATGAAAAACCTACGCAAGAAGGATAAACTCTGTCAACAGACTATGTGCGCTGAGAGTATGCTGTGCCTTTCGTACGGTGTCAGACGAGGCAGTATGTGCCATCGCGGGAATGCTACCAGCGGATATTTTGGCTATCGAGCTACAAAGGCCCTACGACGCCAAAATTCAGGAACCTCAAGCGTCAGTCAAAAATATCAAGCTGGAAGAAAGACAGCGAAGCATTAAAGCATGGCAGGAGAGATGGAACCAGTCCTCAAAGGGAAGATGGACTCATCGACTTATACCGGATATCCAAAAATGGATGGACCGGAAACACGGAGAGGTAGATTTCTATCTTAGCCAGTTCCTAACCGGACATGGCTGCTTTCGAGCGTATCTCAACAGGTTTGGGCTCGATGAATCTCCCAACTGTCCAAATTGCAGAAGACGCTCAGCACGTATTTTTTCAGTGCCCACGTTTTCATATAGAACACAGAGAACTGGAGGAAAAAATTGGAGAAATACCAACCCCCGAAAACATTGTGCACCATATGATAGCATCGAATGCAATATGGGACGCGGTGAAACAAGTTGCAGCGATAATCGTGCAGGAACTTAGGCGGCTGGAAAGAGTCAGAAAGAGCAACCAAGTCTAACCGGCAACACTTTTGGAACAAGGAGCGGAAGACAGCGAATGAAGAGCATAAATAGCTAACCAGCCCCGCGAAGTAATACCTAACGGTAGTCCCGCGGGGAGAGTGGTTGAAGTGTGCAGGGTGTGGTTTAGTACGTAGGCGTATTCCTGGCATCGATTATTCAGGTTTGCGAATCGTGCATGCCAGTAGCTCGGGCTACTGGTATCTTTAGAAGATTACACACCCTTTGGCGCAACCATAAAAAAAAAAAAAAAAAAGCCGTGTACGTGCCTTACGACGGAAATGATGGACCGCCATCCGAACTCACCCGCGCCTTAACCAGGAAAGCGGAAATCGAGAGATGGGACCTACTACTAGGCTGCGATGCGAACGCACACCACGCGCAATGGGGCAGTGGTGATACAAACCCACGCGGTGAGTTGATTTTCGAATTTGTTATCGAACATAATCTTTTAGTAGCCAATAGGGGTTCTGAACCCACTTTCGTAGTTAGAAACAGGCAGGAGGTTATCGACATTACACTAGCGAGTAACTCAAATACCCTCTCTATAGACAATTGGAATACTTTGGAGATAGAATCCTATTCCGATCACAGATTTATTGAATTTAATCTCATTGATAGATGCGACTTTCCCAAACCCCATAGAAACCCAAGGAAGACCGACTGGACTACCTTCAGTTACGAGGTGCGGAGGAAGGCGAATCTACTGCAAGAATGTTACTTACATGAGCCAGCGGACATTGGCCGAAAAGCCGAGGAAATCACTGCTGTCTTCAAAGGGGCTTTCCAGAAGGCATGTCCCGTATCTAGACCTAAGATAAAAGTCTCCCCCCCATGGTGGACCAAAGAACTAGCCAGAATAAGGAGAAAAACAAGGAAACTCTTGAGCCGGGCGAAATCAACGGGAGCTGACTCTGACTGGGAGCTATACAAAGCCAGTCAGAGGAACTTCAAGAGCGCAACGCAAAAAGCCAGAAGACAGTCGTGGCAACGCTTCTGTGACGAGATTAAGGGTACAACAGAAACGGCCAGATTGAGGAAAATCATCTCCAGAGAATCGAAGACTCTAGGTTCCCTAAAGAACACTGAAGGAAACTGGACCGAGTCCTGTTTGGAATCCCTTGAATTGCTTATTAAAACGCACTTCCCGGGGTGTACTACCGTACCATGTACTAATAACAATCACAGCGAATCGGAACCCCCTGCGGATTTGGTAACAGAGGACAGAATAGAGTGGCCAATAAGATCGTTCTCCCTCTTTAAATCCCCAGGACTTGATGGGATTATACCGATCATGCTGCAAAAAACTGCACCAATCATTACCCCAATTCTCAAAAAGCTATTTGCCAGTAGTCTTAAACAATGTTACATACCAAGAACATGGAGGGAGGTAAAGGTGTTTTTTTATACCCAAGGCGGGCAAGGGTAGTCACACCACCGCGAAGGACTTCAGACCAATAAGCCTTACCTCTTTCATCCTGAAAACTTTTGAAAGATTGCTCGACATCTACATACGTAGTAGAATACGCCCGGGTAAATGTGTGGAAACTGCCCTACATCATGTTGTCGGCTCTACAGAAAAATCACTTAAGGATAAAGAGTTCACACTAGCTGCTTTTTTGGACATTGAAGGAACCTTCAATAATGTAAATACCGAAGCGGTTAAAAAAACCCTAAGAAACCTAGACATCGACATCAGTCTAATTAACTGGATTGTTAGCATGCTCGAGGAACGACATATAACCACCGAACTTAAGGGTTCAAAGCTCGAAGCTTACGCCTCGAGGGGTATCCCTCAAGGCGGGGTAATCTCCCCACTGCTCTGGGTCATTGTTCTTAATGAGGTACTACAACAACTAAGGTACAGTGGGGTCAGAGCTACAGTATACGCGGATGACGTCGTGCTGCTTGCAAACAACAACTTGACGGACCCCTAAATATTCTCAGCATATGGGCCAGGAGCTGCGGTCTAAAGGTTAATCCCCAAAAAACCGAACTCGTACTTTTTACGAATAAGAGGAAAATACCGGAGTTTAGTACACCTTCTGTTGATGGTATCCCACTCAGATTGTCCGATAGCGCAAAATACCTGGGCCTTGTACTTGACAAAAAGCTCAACTGGAGATTAAATATAGAGGAAAGAATTAAGAAAGCAACAATAGCCTTTTACTCATGTAGTAGAATTTTTGGTAGAACCTGGGGACCCTCCCCTAAAATCATACTATGGATGTATACGGCTATAGTTAGACCCATACTGACTTACGGCAATCTAGTATGGTGGCCAGCTGTCAACAAATCCACCAACTTAAAGGCAATCACCAAAGTTCAAAGACTAGCGTGCATTGGCATCACCAGTGCAATGAGGACAACCCCAACCGCAGGACTCGAGGCTATCCTCAACCTGCTGCCGCTAGACATCTTTATACGAACATCAGCAGCCACTAATGCTATGAGAATAAGTCAGTCAGCGAACTGGAAACCAAGCAGAACAGGTCACTCGATGATCCTACTCGATTACTTTGGCCTCATGCCCGTAACGGATTACATGACGCCATATTTAGACTTTACAAGGCCTTTCTCTACCGCCTACCCTAGCAGGGAAGATTGGAAAAGCGGTCATATACCTAATGCCGAATCTATAGTCATCTACACGGATGGTTCAAAAATGAGCACTGGTGTAGGATGAGGTATCTTCTCCGACCCTCTAGGTGTATCAAAATCCATACGACTTCCAGACCACAGCAGTGTTTTCCAAGCAGAGGTCTTAGCAGTGGCAACAGCCGCCTGTGAGTCTGCAATAAGGGCAATACCGCCAGAAGGTATCACCATCTTTATCGACAGCCAGGCAGCTATAAAAGCGATTACTGCCATAGAAATTAAATCGAAGCTTGTGAAGTGTTGTCGAGAAGAGCTCAGGGTTCATGGAACACAGCACAAGGTATCGCTCTGTTGGGTCCCTGGACACGAGGGTATCCCAGGCAATGAGAAAGCCGACGAGCTGGCGAGAATCGGCTCGCAGCCCCAACAGAACAAGTTGACCCCCCTGTGTGTATCCCGCCTTGCACACTCAAGCTTGCTGCAGGGAATAAAGCCACTAAGGAGGCGAATACAAGATGGAACTCCATGGAAACTTGCGCCATCACTAGGGAGCTATGGCCATCTTTCGACAAAGCAAAGACAGAGAGAATCATCCGTAAAGATAGGAAATCCCTTTCCACCCTCGTGGGCATCATCACGGGACACAACACTCTGCGGTACCACTTGAACAAACTACGCCTGACGGAGGAGGAACTCTGCAGAGGCTGTGGTGACGAGGAAGTTTTTGAGGACACAACCCACTTCCTGTGCCACTGCCCGAGTCTTCAACACTCCAGGAAAAAGTTCCTTGGTAAATTTTTCTTCCAGGATCTCGAGGAACTCTCCGGCGTTTCAACGTAAAAGATGTTGAACTTCATCAAATCATCAGTGTGGTTTGTATGCAGAAATGAAGTAAGTGACTGAGTAGTTTTTATTTTCATTGGGTAAGGGATCACTTTTTCCCCCATGGGTACCACAATGGGTCAACGCTGACCTGAGTGTGGCAGAGAGCGTCGCTCCCTGCCAGCCCACATACCTAACCTAACCTAGACGTCTGCAAGAAATCGTCGTACGGATTCAATGTCGCAAATTGGCATTACATCTAGCAGGAGGATCCAAGTAATGTCAATACGTGGATTTCATGGTACATATCAGATGTTCTCTTCCACAGTTGATAGCAATCCCATCTTATCAACTTTGTCCAAATTTGACCAAATTTGAGTCCATGCGCGAAGCCCCCTTCGTTGGAACTACAAACAGGCGCTAAAAATGAGAAAGCACATTCTTCACACTTTCAACCACCCAAAACTCAAAGAATCTTCTTCTCTGGAAATCCGAGCTCTTGTGGATAATATCATCAATGAACTAAGCTGCCTCCATAATCTTAAAAGCCCGGTGGACTAGCGGAATGATTTACTTATCATCGTTATACTGTTCAAATTGGATTTATCCACGCAGTCAGGATGGAACGATGAAGCTCCAGTGGACTGCTAGCCAGCGCTATCGAAACTATTTGGTTTCCCCAAGAAAAGGTGTTTAAGCCTTCTGTCAATGGATGTTTTAAAACCATCCCATCAATGGAATAGGTCTGGCTGGACCTTCATACATTTTGTATGAAAATTGATGGAACTCAATGAAATAATTGAAGTTTTTTTGTTATTTTGGACATGTTATTATTTTTATTTTTAATTTAAAGTTTTTTTTTACATAACATTAATATTACGAAGTATTTTCTTGATTTACACATTTATGGCATTTATGTAACTGAATACTGTGTTATAAACAGACAGGCTCTTCGGAGGCACTGCATGCAAATCTGGTTTTCCTTTGTATTTTATCGTTTATTCTCCAAATTCTACACGACTTTTTCTGCCCCATTGATGTCTGGCTACTGCTGGGCTGTGGAATCCTATTTTCCAATAGTGCTCCGAAGAAAGATTCGATGCCATTTCGAACGGAAAACACTCCCATTATCGTTCATCCTTGCTTCCATCTGAGAGGTCACTAACTGCTCAATCAAAGAATGCAAAAATTGTCGACGTGCATTGGTTTTGTTCGTTGCACTCATATCATTCAGTTTTTGTAAATTATGAAAGATGCTAATGCTGCGACATCCAACATGTTGTAGAAAAAAGCCAATGGCAATCGCTTCGTCTGTCGTTTACATGTATTTTCTCCCAACATTTGATCCATGACGATGACGCCAACTTTATGTTTGTTGTAAAACAGAATTGCTTCACTCATATATACCCACAAACTGAACAAAAATAACTAACTGTAAAATTCACTAATGATCTAATTATCTGGAAGTCGTAGGCAATAAACGATTTACAATCAATTACGGAATGTTCAAGTGACCCAATGGCCTGCATACGTCATAAACATAAGTAATTAGTGGAAAACTCCAGGCAGTTACATATTTTTCCAAAATACCGTAATAAATTATTTTGTTTATACATAATGCACTAAACAAAACTAATAATTACTTGACGGACTTAGGTAAAAAGAGTTTTTTTTTCGGATGAAATGTTAAATAAATACGTTTCTCCATACAATATACAGCAAGGTCTGGCCAGACCTATTCCATTGATTCTAGGGGTTGTTGTAGAAAAACTTTTTCTTTTCTCACCCACTTAGATTTACAATTTATTGTCTACACTAAAGCATTAAAAATATGTACGCTGACAAATTCAGGACATTTGGTAAATATAGCTACACAATCAATTAGGAAAAAATGGTTTCGAAAATGAAAAAGGTCTGGCCAGACCTACTCATTGACAGAAGGGTTACAAATTTAAGGCAATGTACCCATTTTAAATAGTAACTTGCATTACACTAGTGGTAAGCTTCGCTCGAAAGCAGACAATAAAAGCGTATAAGCAGTAAGCAGCAATACTTTCAAATGTATATTTTGTTCCCCAGACGGTCACTCCATCTACAAATGCTTTAAATTTACAAATCTCTTTCTTTCATAATCGGAAATGGAAATAAATTTATTAGAGCTCTGCTCAAATTGTCTGAAGAGAAAGAAATATACCGTTCGCGCCACCGCCGTGGTATATGATCTTAACCAGAACAGAGTTCCAGTTCCATGCAGAGTTCTCCTGGACTCTGGCGCGCAAATAAATTTGATTACGGAGATATTTGGTCATTAATTGGGGCTCACTCGAGAGTCTATAGGCGTATTTGGTGAGGCGTCGGTTCTTAGTGAAGTAAGCTTTAGCACGAAGTACAATAACAAAAAACTACTGGCAACCTTTTTTCTCCAGCCAAAACTGAGTTGGGATGTTTATAGACGGAGAGCTGGTGAAATATGTTCATGATTATTTTGTCAAAAAATATTGCTTATTTTCTGATTTTTGTGGTCGGATACATCACAGATGTGAAATTCTGGCGGACTTGGGCCGGCCGCTTTAAGGGCTACAGTCAAAGGCGTAAAAAATATTGAAACAAAAAATTATAGTGTCAACTCTGAATCTTTGCTTGATGAATCGCAATTAAATATCATATTGTGTAGTGAAATTGCCAGAGCGATTCGGCGGTCGTAACCCCCTGCCAGAGCTCCCGAAACATGACACAGAAACTCAAACTTTTAAGTTATTTTGTCCACACTCAAATTTTGGTGTATCATCTATTGTAGGTATATAAGTGAATCTAGAACTGAAATGCCAGAGTAAAATTCCGGTCGCGAAACCTTGCCAGAGCGCGTCAAAGCGCATTGTGCGTGACGGGCCTTTTCAATAGTTTGTATAAGGAATTGTTGCATATCTTCAAAAAATATGTAAACGATTAGAAAGAAGGAAACGAAAAAAGAAAGAAAGAATATTTAAAGATCTTTAAGACCGCGTATTAAGTTTAGTTCTAACATTTATACTTTTGAAAATATTTGATTCTTAAACCCAACATTTCGAAATGAACCAAATACTTTTTCTGCTCATGATGTTTCGACACCTAAAGTAACATGAGAGCGATATTTATTTGTTTTTATTTTCAGTAAGTCCAATCATTAGTTTTAAAATCTGCAATCCAGAAAAAAAAATCTTTACCTTAAGTCAAAACACATTGCATTACTCACTTTAAACTATGCGTAAACATGAGATGAATTTATTGAGAAGAACGAATAAATTAAAAGAAATTCTCTGTTCAAATTGCACCAGTTTTAATTTGTCTTTTGATGCAATCGTAATTAAAATGTTTTTTTTCTAGTAGTAATTAAAAAACTCAATCTCCTTCGCTGAAGAGATTTCCCTCATCATTTGATTCTTCGTTACTGCAATAGTTACGTTACAATAGTTAAATAATCATCAGTAATGGGCATATCAACGGATGTGAAATCAAGATATACATACCTAATTCAAAGTCTTTTTCATTTGATGGTTGAATGATGACATCATTTACAAATGCTGGTAACTGATCGCATTCGAACCACATAAAATCATAACTTCCATTGTTTTCTACCCATCCGTTCTGCTTTGATATCAAAGCACTAAGATTCCTAGAAAAATCATTGTTCTTGGTAGAAGTTAGAAATACTTATACTCGTATTGGGCGCGTAAGAGCTGTTGTCGTAGTTCAGATAGACAGGGTGGCAAACTTGAAGCTTCGAAACTTTTGAGTTTAAAGACAAATGATTCTTTGAAATTTCTTACCTTATATGTGTTATTAAATATTTCGAATCTTCCGTCGTCTACCGTTTCCGTATTTCTGATGTTATACATGTGGCACAGAAACATTTCGATAACTTTGAAGGCCGCTTCTCTAGAAACAAAATCGATTTCTCCTAGCTTAGCGAACGCTGTTTGATATTCTAATGAATTTTCCAGTAGTTTCCACGGCTCTAATTTTCCTTTTCTGGTGGCCTATTTCATCAAATTACAATTACAAATTTGTATTTGTTGATTACATTTACAATCCAACAAATTTGTTGAAAAGACACTCTCAAATGGTTGAGACAAGGAAATTTTATTTTTAGAATACCAATCGCATTCTCTATTATCCTTCGAGCTGATTTGTGCGCTCTATTATAACGGTCGATTTGGATATGAGGTTTTCGTGACCAGTGTCATCAGCCAATCTTTTAACGGATATCGCGTATACCCAAATAAAACGCAATGAGGAAAAGGCCGGAATCCGTTTTCAAATGTTGAAAGTAACGGGCTTCTTCGGAGTACTTGCGCATCGTGAACACTACCGGGCCAATTAACGTACGCATTATATAATGTATAGTCGGGACTGTAAAACAACATACAATTAATTGAGTGCTTGCCGTGTCTATCGACATACGTGCGCTGATTCGAACTCGTTAGGTGAAACCATTTGAATTAGCGTTCCATCGATACATGAAAGCAAATGGCATACATTAAAAAAGTATTAATCATAATTTCAAGCACATGGGTTTGTAAGGTAGATTATATTTACCGGCAATATTAAAGAAGCGTTCACGAATGCTTTCGTGTTCTTCTGGCCAACGTACAGTATTTTCAAAGAAAGCATCAACAATGGCTACACAAATTGTTTAAAAACTGAGAAATAAATGTCAACTAAGACCACCTTACCACTGGTGGGGGTGGTTATAATCAACAAATAAAAGCACAGTTTTCACTTGGAGTTGTCGTATTCAACTTCACCTTTAAATTTTATTTCACCCCTTGTTATACAAAAATGCCTAGTGTAAGTTACGCTGACACTTAAATAATAACTTCTCTTATAACATAAAATGCGTGGGAACTACTGCTAACTCAGCGTCGCTGACCAAAACTGTTATCAAATGATGAAAAGTTTCCCGCGGTGCCCGTTTCCAGTTAGGTGCATATGTACGCAATTATGCATTCTGCCGGGCGAGGTGGAATAAGTTTGCTGCTCGTTAATCTGCCACCCGAAACGCTTAAACGCGCCCGAAAGTGTATTCAAATGGAAGGAAGGCACTTCGAGCAATTGCTATAAACATTCCATAAACTGTTCTGTTTTAAGGCTAATTCAGTAGGTACCTACACTTCTTTTTGACCATTTTTGGGTGACAAAAAAATGGCTTTTACTACAACTTCTGTTGATCGTATCTACGTAAAAAAGTTCCCTAACATAATTTTAAGGGCATTTTTTAGGGATACAAATTTCATAAAAAAAATGTAAGTAAAAATTTTCGAGAAAAATGCATTTTAGTTGAAAAAATGGAACAACAAATTTTCATTATTTTGAGAAGGAGCCATAACTTTTTTGTAGCTGCACAGCTGTACCCAATGTGTTTGAAACTACTATGCACTACTGAATTGTCTTTCCAAAATGCATAAAACTATTTTTGTACCTATTTAGTTTAGAAGTTATAGCGTTTAAAGTGGTTACACCTCCAAATAAGAGGGCACCCACTTTAACGGGCTATAAATGTGGTGAGAATAGACCCCCCTTGCCATACAATTTTTGTTCAGCGGAACTTCAGGTATCTCCTCTGTATATGCCACGATGGTGATGCATAGACCGCCAATCAGGCTGTAGGAAATGCTGTAGTGCACGTGGCGGTTCGTGGTATTAACTGGCAGTTCCTCGCTGTTTTTAAGATCTGCTATCCGTTTGTTTAGGGTGTCATACTCTTCATTGTTGCTCTGGAGACTGGGATGTGAAATGACCAAAGGTTTTGAAGTATTTGTTGGATCGTTTGCTAATATTTCCGTGATGTTTGTGGCAGGAATAAAGGCCGCATTAAGCCTGCTGGACATACCTTCGTAGGCTTTCATGCTCATCGTATCCTGTTTGAGGATGCGGTTTGACTCTAATGTTGAAATACCATCGTCTTGTAGCGAAACTTCTAGGATTCGTCTTCCGCAGATTATGTTAAAGGTGTACTTTTTGTCCAGCACGTATATCCAACTATTTGCACTATTTAACTGGATCCAGATAGGAGATGGGCTTATGCTTCGCAGCTTGCAAAACGGTGATAAGTCCGTGGTGTGAGTAAGTAGGTCCATTTCACATCTACTGACGTTAGATTGACGATTAAACATGGGATGTTGTTGTTGGCATACGTATCTCCTCTCTTGTCAATCCGTAGTATGACTCTCTCAGTAAGTTGGCTACTAAGTAGTCTAGTGATGGTTCGGTGAAAATGAATTCATTTCTATGCGGTGTCGGTACTGGTATAACCTTGGACATTTTATAGTTTTCTGATTTGATTAGTGGAAGTCTGATGTCGCATATGAAGTTCTGTTGGGTTATTCCGGCCTTAACTGCTAGCAGCCTGTAGGGTGACTATGACTTATGACTATCCGCAAAGCTAGGAAGAGAGGACGTCTTTAGTAGCGTGGTCGGAAAACACAGCCTGCACGATATCACATCCGGCAACGGACTCAGGCTAATCGACTTTGCCGAACCTTTGCCGATCGTGTTTCTTCTAATCTCAGTCTTAGTCCTATGCCGCCAGCAGCAAATGTGGAAGGCCAGTGGCAGCATTGCCAACAAGCCATCAGAGATGCCGCCTCTGATGTACTGGGTTTCTCTCGGCCACCACAACGAAACCCCTGGTTTGATGAGGAATGCCGACAAGCACATGCAGCAAAAGAAGAGGCATACAAAGCGGCGCTGCATAGAACGACTAGAGCTGCTTACGAGCTCTACGTGCGCAGGAGAAAAGAGGAACATCGACTTCTCAGAAAGAAGAAAAAAGAGCATGAGAAGCGCTCGGTCGAGGAGATTGAGAGACTTTATTGCAGGAATAATGTTCGAAAATTTTACCAAAGGGTAAAAAGAACATGCCAGGGTTTCAAAGCCAGAACAGAAGCCTGCAGGGACGAAAATGCCAACAAAGTAGTAGAATCGCAGTAGGTCCTGAGGATATGGAAGGAACACTTCTGCAGACTGTTAAACGGCGATGATGACCAATATTCCGCTGTCAGGCAGAATGACCCATTCAACAGTGACGATGGCAGTCAAGATTCCCGTCAACCCGATCAGAATGAAGTGAGGATAGCGATATCTAAACTCAAATCCAACAAAGCTGCTGGAGCCGACGGCCTTGCCGCTGAACTTTTCAAGGCAGGAGGAGATGAATTGGTAAGGTGCATGCACCAGCTCATCTGTAAAATCAGGTCGGACAAAAGTATGTCCGATGAATGGAACCTCAGCATCATTTGCCCGATCCTGAAGAAAGGTGACCCTCTGAACTGCGCCAATTACAGAGGTATAAGTCTCCTCAACATCGCATATAAGATCCTGTCTGCCGTATTATGTGAACGCCTAAAACCGATCGTCAACAACCTGATAAGTCCTTATCAGTGCGGTTTCAGGGCGGGAAAGTCCTGGTAACTCTTTATAAGACTCTAATCATCCCAGTCCTGCTGTATGGCGCAGAGGCATGGGCTTTGACAAAACCGGATGAGGATGCCCTTGGTTATTTTGAGAGAAATGTTCTTCGAGCGATCTTTGGTCCCGTCTGCATAGACGGTGAGTGGAGGAGAAGGTACAATGCCGAGCTCTACGGCCTGTACAAGGACATCGAGTTAGCCAGAAGGGTTCACATACAGCGACTAAGATGGCTGGATCATTTAGAGCGGATGGAGCTCAACGTTCCCGCTAAGAAAGTTTTCGAATCCACCCCGGATGGACGACGCAGTAGAGGATGACCTCGCGGTAGGTGGCGCAAACAAGTGGAGGGGGACCTCAACCAACTTGGCGTGCGCAACTGGAGGTAGCTGGCTCGTAATCGTGCTAGCTGGACAGGTTGGTTGGTTGAGGCCCAGGTCCACCCCGGACCGTAGCGCCATCTAAGTAAGTAAGTAACTTTAGCGTGATGAAGATCTGTTAAGACGTCCAATAACGAATTTTGAACTTGTTGATAATTTATCATTGCTAAAGTGGTATATGTTGATATAGCTAAGAAGTTCTGTTCTGCCGCCATCTGGTTGCTAGTTTTCGTTACATAGCTTTTCAAGTTTTCTATGTTGTTATGAAATACTTGGAGTTGCGCAGTCACGGCTTGTGTATTTTTCTGCAAGATGTTGCTTGTTGACTGTGCGATTGATGTTTGATTCTTAATCAGCTAGAGTAAATGTTTCTCATTCAATCGTGTTTGTTGAATCTGCTCCTCGTAATGCTCCGCATATGACTCATCTAAAACCCCAAACAGCTTGTTCGCTACCGTTCCAACGAAGTTGAATGGTGATCATTTCATTCTAGTGATTGGGTCCCTTCCAGCTCATTGTTTTAATAAGAGGTCGTTGTTGCCTTTTAGAATTGTCAGCTGGTGATTGAATTGTTGAATTACGTATGTATATGTCGTGTGTCAGTATAACAACATCTTTAATTTTGCGGAATTCGTTCATCTCGTCAATCAATTTTTCGAATCCTGAAAGTTCCCGCCAGTAGTCCGTCAGATCATAATATGCGATTATTCTCCAGTCATTCATAATGAGGCCAATGTCCCCAATTTTTTCAAAGTATATTCCCGGGCGATTTATAAATGGTGTTATCTTGAAACACTCGGGTTCTGCATCTGATGCCGTTGCACTCCTTCTGCCTAATGCTATTACCAGGGCCCTTTCTTCCGCTGCTTATTGTCGTCTTGTATTTCCATTTGTTCTTGGTTATCGCTTATTGGTAACAGACAGATCTTAGTGACAGGCCTTTTGCAGATCTTGGTTCTTGCTTAGATTGTTACTACACGCACCAAACCGTCTTCTCTAGCATGTGTCTTTATTACCTTTCCAAACACCCATCTCGTCGGAGGTAGTTGTTCATCCTTCACCAAAACAATATTGCCAACCCTCAGATTTTCGTTCGTTGTTGTTCATTTCCGACGTTCCTGTAGTGTCGTTAGATATTCTGAACCCCATCTTTTCCAGAAATTTTGTTGCAATCGTTCTAATAGCTGCCATCACGTCAATAATCCTTCCCTTTCATTGAGTCTATGCCTTTCCGGGGGTGCCAGTAGGGTTGTTCCGATCATTAAATGACCTGGCGTCAAGACCTCTATTTCATCGGAATCGTTTGAAATTGTACAAAGTGGTCTTGAGTTTAAGCATGCTTCGATTTGACTTAATAGCGTAGACATCTCTTCGTATGTCAACTTGTGTTCCGCAATGGTTCGCTTGAGATGGTGTTTAACCGACTTCACTCCTGCGTCCCATAGGCCACCAAAGCGGCGTGCCGCTGGGGGTACAAAATGCCATTCCGTATGATAAGTTGTTAACACATCGCATATTTCATCGTCGTACCCTTTCGCATCCCTTGCATTTAGCTGAAGAATTTTATTTGCAACGACGAAATTCGTACCGTTGTCACTGTACAGGTGTCCCACGTGGCCTCTCCTGGCGCATAATCTCTTAAAGGCTTCTATGAAAGCATTTGTTGTTAAGTCGCTAACAACTTCGAGGTGAACTGTTTTTGTTGCCAAGCATATAAATAGAGCTATATACCCTTTATATGAGTTATTTCCCCTTCCTTTCGCCGTCCTGATGTCTATAGGTCCTGCATAGTCGACTCCTGTATGTAAAAATGCCCTAGTTTTGGGCACTCATGGTTGTGGCAGATTCCCCATCATTTGACTTCTCGTTGACGTTTTGTATCGAAAACAGGTAGTACATCTACGAACTCGCTTTTTCTGTCAACTTCACTTCTTCTCTTCAAGTCGACGATTTCATCCTTGAACGTTGTCTGCGTACGTGTCGTATAATTACTTTCGCAGCACCTTCAATTTCTTCACATGTAATTTGTCCCAGTTGTTTGTTCTCTTTTGATGATCGTAAGTTATGCGCAAATCGTTTACAGAGAGCGAGTATTCTTATTATTCGCCTAAATGTGCTATACTGCGACAGCATTCTTCCTATGAGATCTGGTTCCGTCGTAGATGCAAAGGTTCTGACGTGCATTTTTTAACTTCTTCGATGGTGCGGTAAGGTGTGCGGTCAGTGTAGTTCACTTCTACTTGAGCTAGCCAAGATGGACCTGCGCACCAAATTGAGTGCGCTTTAAGTTCTAAAGGCCATAGTCCTCTGGACGCACAATCCGCTGGGTTATCCTTACACCTTACATGATGTCATTTGTCTGAGCTTAGTATCTTGGTTATTATCGTAACTCTGGCCGCTACGTAATACTTCCATTTGTTAGGGTTTCCGGTAATCCATGCTAAGATTATTGATGAGTCTGTCCAAGCATGTGTTTCCAAATCCTTTATCTCTAATTTCGCTTTCGTCTTTTGAAGTAATTTTGCCAGCAGGACTGCTCCGCAAAGTTCAGGTCTCGGTATTGATACCTTTTTAATTGGTGCCACCTTTGTCTTGGCACATAGCAATCTTGATATTATTTCTCCAGAAACAGTTATGATTCTTGTATAAATCACGGCTGCGAATACCCTCTCCGACGCGTCACAAAATCCATGTAATTCTATGCGGTTTTTTGCTTCGTATTGGATTCATCGTGGTATTTCAATTTTTTCTATACAGGAAAGCTGACTCCTGAAAATCTTCCATTCGTGAGCATTTTGTCTGCTGGTATTTCATCCCAAGTTTTTTCCGATTTCCAGAGTTGTTGTTGGAATAGCTTTGCTCTTACTATAATTGGAGTTAGCCAGCCTAATGGGTCAAATAGTCTAGCCGTTTCTGACACTATTATTCTTTTCGTCAGATCCTTATTATTTGCTGTTGCAATATTAACCTTGAATTCAAACGTGTCGGACTCTGGTCGCCAGTATATTCCTAGGGTTTTTAGTCGTAGCCATTTATTTTTAATCTTCCTTGCTCTTGATCCTCTGATGTTACATTTTTCAAGATTGCTTTTGTATTTGAAGACCATTTACGTAGTCTGAATCCTCGCCATGAGTTGTACTAACTGCTTTTGCGCTTCTACTGCTTCGTCTAATGTATCCGCTCGCAAAAGTCAGCCGTCAACATAGAAGTCTCGGCAAGTTATATTTGAAGCTGTTTCAAATTACTCCTTTTCATCACAAACGAGTTGTTGAAGTGTTCTTACTGCTAGATATAGGACTGAGGACGTGACGTAAGTCACGAGTTAACGCTCTGTCTTTTGATTCGCCCAACTTGCAGGTGTCTTCTTTGAATGGTAATCGAACAATGTACCTTCCTTCTTCGTCCCTTTTGTGTGTTGTCCTGAATGTTTCTTCGCATCGAGTTTCTTCTTCCGAGAGACCTATTTGTTCTTGTACTTCTTCTATTTCCCAAAATGATTTAAGTTGATCATTTAGCTCTGTGTTGGATATTAAGGAAACTGTTGCTTCGTGTGTCTTGAAGCGGATGTTGAATATTTCCAGATAATATCAAACCTAATAGATTGTTTTGGGCGACTGGGGTGCCGTGGTTTAATATGATCCCAATCCTTGGTTGTAAAGGATTCTTCCGGTAGTAGTCTTGTAAGATTGTTCAGTACCAAGAATTCTCCCCATGATTGAAATTCAGATGGGTATATGGACTGAATTTGTAGCTCAACCTTACTGTTTGCCCTTCCTGCATGCGTTGCTCTTAAGCCAGTTATAGAAGCATTTGATCGTTTCCGTTGTAGTTGCAGTCGTTGTACGACATCTTCGGTGATGAATGATGACTGCGAGCCCTGGTCGATTAGAGATCTGAGGAAGTAATTACATTCCTTGCAATTAGTTTTTACCACCGCTGTTGCTAATAACGTTTTGTTGCACTGCTTATTGTTAGAAAAATTTGTTTGCGGATGTTGAGATTGCCCATCGAAATAGGAAATGTGGAGTAGTGTGTGATGACGCTGGTGATATATTTGATAGTTCTTGGCCGATGGACATCTTGATATATCATGGTTTGGCTTGAAACAATTTTTACACAGTTTTTCTTTTTGGATAACCTCATTTCATTGCGTCACTGACATTTGAATAAATTTGCTGCACGTGTGAAGCCAGTGTGTGCCATTGCATGCCTTGCAAAACGGAGTGTAAAAATTCTTCAGGAATCCTTTCCTATTGTTGAATGGTTTTTTGTCCTTACTGTCCCTTCTTTTCTTCTTTTCATCTAAATTGTCCAGGGCATGGAACTTGTTCTCCAGAAATGTAAAAAAACTCGTTCAGTGGTTGCAAATCTTTGGGTTTTTTTCAAAGACTGTTCGTACGCCTTTCTCGTTTCGTTGTCCAGTTTCTGTGAGATGGTATACAGTATTATATCGTCCCAGCTCTCCGTATCAATGTTCAATGTCCCTTTAAAGCATTGACAGATTCCATCAAAGTGTCGTGCAGTCTTTTTAAATTGTCTGCTGATTCGAATTGGCACTCCTTTTGGTTAATCAGTGCCTGAATTTGGGCATTCACTAACATTCGGGTGTTCTCGTATCTATTTATCATAGCCTCCCTTGCCGTCTTATAGTTATTATCCGTTATCTGCAGATGCTGTATGATTTAACCCGCTTCGCCTGTCACGTTTGTTTTTAGATAATACATCTTCTGAGCTTTCCCATGTTTGTCGTTTTTATGTTTAGCTTGCTCAAATAGATCAAAAAATGACTTCCATTGCTTATAATCACCATTGAATGTTGGCAACTTTAACACGGGCAATTTCAGATCGTGGTTGATATTTTCTGTCGTGCCGTCTTGCCTCATACTGACTGCATGTTGGATCTCAAATGTGTTGATCTTCTTTTGTATGTTCACCATCACATCTTCGTAAATTTCCTCTAACTCTTCGTGCTCGTTCATGTAATCATCATCGGTTATTTCTCCTGCATGCTCTATGATGTCATTATGTGTTTTTACTATATTCATCCATTGGCTTTGAATTGCCTGTTGTTTATGGACATAATATGCTTTTGACGTCTGCTAATATGCTTTTGATGTTTTCTCCATCCTATCCACTGATCTAAAGAATGCTTGTTTTTTGTGCTTCTTGACGCAATTTTTCCTTCATTTATTCATTTAACGATTTGCTACACTGTAAGATACAATATCTTATATATAGTAATAGCATTCAATAGTTCAAAATATTTAAAAAAAGCTACATGAGTTAAAATTGACTTAATATTATAAATATGAGTAAAAGAAATAACTAAAAGAAAGAAAAGAAAAATAACTAAAAGAAAAACGAAAAGAAACCAGAGTTTGAGAGTACTAGCGTAAATGTATTCTTAGTTCCCTTTTCAATTTTGGAGTGTTGTCAATTCTTCTAAGACTACGGGGCAAAGCGAATGGAGTTTATAAAAAATTGACGTTCCGATGTCAGGCAAGTAAGGCGAGGAAGAATTAACTGTCCGGATCTGTTTGAGGAAGAAAATCTGATTTTTTCGTAAAGATGGGAAGGCTGATGGGAAAGTCGGATATCCGCCAGAAGACATAGGGTGCGAAACTGGAGAAAGTTGTCCTAGTATGGACCCCTGCGTTTCATTCTTCTTTCTTGCTCTTCGTCTTGCTGGTCTTGAACATTGTTCGGCGATCTTCTATTTCCAGATATTGAGGGCGTAGTTATTCGTCTAGCTGTGTCCGAGTTATCAGCTAGTCCTACTTTTCTTAGTAGTGGAAGTGGATCTACGTTCTGGACCTTAGATTCTTCTTCTAATATCTCCTTCAGCTTGTGTTCTAACTTACTTCGTATTGTCGTCATCGTGTCTTCTACTTGTTAGTAGAAGTTTACTTTGATGTATGGATGTTTTTCGCTGAAATGCTCGTGCTCTCGTATTTGTTCATCTCCGTTCTGAAACTCATTCCAGTGATGGTTGAGGTCGTCTAGTTGTTCTTTGACGAATTCCTTTGTTCGTCTTACCTAGGGGTCTTTCGTGTACTTTTTGGATATCTTTTTTATTTCTATCTACTGTTGAGCCAAATGGTCTACGCTCGCCATTTTTCTTCTCTCTTTTTCTCGTATCTCGTTTACTATTTACTATCACTATTCACTTCACTACTTGCAACACTTATTGGTATCTTAATAACTCGAAGGACCAAATGTTTAAAAACTGAGAAATAAATGTCAACTAAGACCACCTTACCACTGGTGGGGGGTGATTATGATCAACAAATAAAAGCACAGTTTTCGATTGGAGTTGTCGTATTCAACTTCACCTTTAAATTTTATTTCACCCCTTTTTATACAAAAATGCCTAGTGTAAGTTATGCTGACAGTTAAATAATAACTTCTCTTATAACATAAAATTCGTGGGAACTGCTGCTAACTCAGCGTCGCTGACCAAAACTGTTATCAAATGATGAAAAGTTTCCCGCGGTGTCCGTTTCCAGTTAGGTGCATATGTACGCAATTGTACACAAACACGATGGACAAATCTGCATACCGTAGATTTAGATATACAGTGCATATCTGCGATCCCGTGATACTGTCCCCCATTTCCAAGCCAATGTAAAACTGTTAGAAATTGATATATCGGTGCCAGTGAAAAGTTTTTTTCAGACTTATTTGCAATCCGAGGTCCAATTTGGCTTATTATTTCCTCTGCCTTAGCACGTTTTAACCGAAACTTTTCGTTGAAAACAAAAGAATCTGAAATTTCGTAGTTAATTCGCGGTCGATAAATTTTTCTTCGTCTATTTAGCACAAAATCTTCACTTAAATCACTATCGGTGCTACTATGCCTTCGACGTAAAGAGATTTTTAGGTTTGAAAAGCGATTCCTTTCGAAAATTACAAATTGTTATTAAACCGACACACGATCTTCTATTGTAAGAAATTTTCAGTAATTGAACAAATTTGTAAAATTTCTTGATTTGGTGAAACACAAACTTACAAGAAAATATGAATTTTAACAAATTTGTTCTTGTAAGCAACAAAGAAAATTAACTTTTGGTGAGCCGGAAATAATGAAATTTTGACAAATTTCCCTTTGTAAACAACAAATACAATGTTGTGAAACAGAAAAAAACGATTTTTCCACAAATTTGTTAAAAAAATGCTTGTGAACAGCAATTTGTAAGTTGGTGAAATAGGCCACAACTGTCGCATGAAAACCTGGCAAGGAACTTGATAGTGGTTCTTTTAAGGAAAGGTATAATTTGGATACATCAATGTATCCTTGATAGTTCAGAACACCAACATCCATCCAAATCTTTATTGAACTTTTCAGATTTTGCATGTTTCCAAGAAGTATTACAAGAACATCCGTATCAGACCATCTAACCAAAATGTGTGTCCAATGACCACTAGTGTGTCCAATGAGTGACAATAAAGATCGTTTCTTCCAAGCCGGCATTGTCAACTGGGATGTCAGATATGGTGAGGAGAATTTTCCGGTAGTTTATGCCAATGTGCCATACTTTGGTGCATGGATTGATGAAAAATTGGCTGAGAAGAGTATGGAAAAGACCTACTTTACAGCATAATATTTTACGTGTAAAGATTTTGATACTCATGTACGCATGTAAGCTGCTTACTCCTATTTAAAATAAATACTGTGGTTTTCATGTTTCATAATTACATGATTTGTTTTATTTTTTCTTTCTTCTTTTACAATACCGTATACCCTTCCCATAGTCATAGCGTACATTAAGTTTGATACGTAGTTTGTAACATGTAGAAATAATGAAGGTTTACCTATAAAATGTATATATCTGCATAGATCTGTTTGTTTTTGAGAACTCTGGTTGCTTAGGTTCCACTATACATTCGCTTTGATGCGTTTTGTTTTTTAGAAATCTGGGGTCGGTCGAAATTCGCTCCAAAGTTAACTCTTTTTTTTCGTGCATATTGGTAATGAAACTGTCAAAAAAATAGGTATATTCAAATTGTGATTGTCATCTATTTTGTTTAAATTAATAGTAATCCATTCTACTTCCTCTTCTTTACTTTTTCGACCAGGTTATGATGTGAGCTCAAGGGACCTTAACCCTACCACTTTCTAGTATTACTTTTTTCTAACAAAATTTTGGATAAAATAAAATGATTTACCTACCTATCTATCTAACTATTTGGGGATCTGCATTACGATTGAACGGGAAACTACTGACTGCTTAAAATTTGGCTTGGGCCAGTAGCGCAACAATCAAGTTCGTGATGAAGTCCCCGGGCACCCTTATACGTGTAGGTTAAAATTGCAAGTGCGGATTGTCTAGGGCTTTGTTTCTAAACTAGACAACATTGGCCAACAACATGCGCTATCGAACCCTGCTCACTGCAGAAACCGACACTATGCCTCGGATAAGGAATGATCACATGTTGACGAGTTTATGAGATATAGACTGGACATTTTGGGGGTAATTGAAATAAGATGGTAAGAATCGGGCGAATACCAGTCTCCAACGCGTAGTACTGTACAACTCTGTTCCGGAAATCCATCTGAAAGTCCGAGGGAATATGGAGTTGGGCTTCTGCTAACACGAACAGCACGCTAGGGCCTAATTTCCTGGCAGCCGCATGGTAATAGCATTAATAGCATGATTCCGCGAGATTCTGGACTAGAGTGCGACGCGTCACCATTACATAGTGTTATCCCCCAAAGGGTGGCTCATCTGAGGACGAGAACCTTTTAAGCGCCGTCTTCAACACAACACTGCATCGAGACATTATCATAGTAATGGGGGAAACCACAACGGAGGCCTCAAACATGTAATTGGAAAGCGTGGACTAGGCAACCGCAATGACAACGGCGAAGGTTTGTGGATTTCTGCAATGCCAATCGCCTTGTGATACGTGGCACCATGTTTGAGCGCAAGACCTGCCACAAAGTCAACTGGGTTTCCAATGACAGACAAGCAACCTCCAATCGAATTGATCATTTTACCATCAGCCGCTTTAGGGGTAGTTGCCTGGACGTACGAAACAGGCCAGGTGTAAATGTGAGGATAGTACGAGATCACGATCTAGTTTCAGTTTTAGTTTTTATTGAATAAATATTTTCAAGAATACATTTCTTACAAAAAATTATAAACCTTATGGTCTAAGTGGACTGACTTAATGCCGTCTTCCAGATTGACATTTAAAATTGTATACGAAATGTATTGTTCTTTTAAAAATGTTCATCAATAATGCATCTCCTATAATCTAATGCTTTCGCAGCATATTTATAAAGTACTTCCCAACCGCGTTCACCGTTCAAAATGCGAATCGTATCCTCCAACCCTAGTATGTTAGATCCAAAGAACGTCGTACAAAGCTTTCCGAGAATAGGGAACTTTGCGATGAAATGGAATACGTCTTCTCTTTCTCTTAAGTTACAGAGGTCACATAAGATTAGAAGTTTAGGCCTGTAGTTTAAGTTTGTTAATTTATGTCTCATTTTGAAAATAACGCTTATTTTCTCAATCGAGTTACTATTTATGAAATAAGTTCCTTCTCTCCAATTTTATTTTAAGTTGCTGTAATAAACTCTATGCTGCGATGACTGATGTTCATTAACATATGAGTCGTAAAGTAAAGGAGGCTTTCTGTCTTTTCTAGGATTTTGTGAAATTAAATTTTCAGAGCTGTTGCTTGGTCATTTTCTGGTATACTGATGTTGAAACCACAATTTATTGCTAGTTTACTCTATTTATCCACACAGTTGCTTCTTGTTGAAATTAGGTGAGAGAGAACTATTTTTGGCAGTCTTTGAAGCTCCATCCCCATAACTTTTATAACATAATCGAAGTGCAGCTTTAATGTTTCAAGAAAGAAGGGAGGCATACCAGTCTCCAGATAAATCATGTAATTGGGGGTATTGTTCGGTAGCCTGAAAACGCTTTTAATGCAGTGGCATCGAATGGGGAGTATCCCCATACCTGAGCCCCATATAACATTATAGATGTTGCTGTAGCAAATATTATTTTTTTGAACTGTGGTCTACAAACTTATTATTGATATAATTTCCCTATACTGAACTGATTGCTCGTTTTGCTTCTGATAATTTGGTTTCAAAGTATTTGTTCATGCTAAAGTTAGCTTTAATCAGAACTCCCAGATACTTATACTCTTTTACCACTTCTATAGACTCCCCGTGGGTGCCGTGGCGTAAGTGATTAGTGTATCGGACGGACTACACGTAAGGTTCCAAGTTCGAATCCCAGAAAACATCAAAAAGTTTTTTCACGGTCCCAACTCTCACGAGCGTCTGACAAACATCCGAGAGTATTGTTGGCTCGAAAAATCTTCTCAAGGCAAATTGCCCTTCGGATACGGCACTAAACTGTAGGTCCCGTCCATTCGTGTGAAAAATATAACGCACACAACATGACTGGTTGGTAGAAGCTAGGCCCTGGCACTTAAAGAGCTGTTGCGACAAATATTTTTTTTTATAGGCTCCCCTTTGCACGTCCATTTCTCATTCCTCGAATACCTCCCACTACCGTTTCTTATAATCATAATTTTTATCTTTCCTAGATTAACCGACAAGTTCCATGTCTTGCAGTATTCAGACAGTCTATTTATCATAAGCTGCATGTTGTTCACTGACTCGGCTAGTAAGGCACAATCATCTGCGTACATTAAACCACATTCTGACACACAACTCCCGTCCCAGACCATCGCTATGTTGTTGTCGTATAGGGTTCGTAGGATGTTAATAATTTTGCTTGAAATTCCAATTTTGTGCAACTTATAAAAGAGTGCTTCCCGAGCTTGCAATCGAAGGCAGCACGGAAGTTCACAGATAGAATATATAATTTTTTATTTCTTGTATATTTCAGCAAGATTAACCTATAGACTGCCGGAGAGTCTATATATAGGCTCTTTGGATTAGGCGATTTAAACATTTATAAACCTGCACAGGAAGCATATAAAAGTACATGTAGGGACTCATATACATACAGCACCCACTCACACACATATATCGACATATATGTATATATACACGCAACACAACATAGCAATTTTGATTTTTGCCGCTACGTGGCGTCTGCTTTCTCGCAAGTGAGTTTGTTCCGTGAAATGGAGCCATACCGTGTCTCTACGTCCTCGCCGTTGGCTTTGGGTAATGCCAAAGGAGAGTCATGTAGTTATGAAAATTGTGTATACGCAAAAAATAATTATCGTTGATTTCCGTAATTTAAGAACTAAATAAAAGAAAGGCGATTCCACCTCATCGTAGAGCCTCAAGCTCAAAGTGAATCAATCAAGGGCAATTCTTGATGTAGTGAATTCAAATTATTCTGTTATTTCGAACCTTGGGGTCAAAAGCATAAGGTTATACTATAAAAAATGAAATTGACCTTGAAATTACCTTTAGGGTTAAGGCAACAGCCAAATCCAAATTTATCATTGTAAAGCGAAGGAAAAATGCTAAACCTTCATTTATTCAATCTGTCTCCACAATTTGTAACCTTCTGATTATCCAGCCATATTAGAAAACTTGATCTCTGCACATCGTGAACTCTGAGTAAGGCTGAAGGATAGTCATTATAACCACAAATATTATGTGTGCTCAAAAGCTAACATTACCATCGTTTTCCGCGACCGCAGAAACCTATGAAGACAGACTTTTGAATGAAACCAACAATTTTTCATTTTTTCTTATCCGTAAGCTACCGGAAAATCTAAATATAGGATTTACTTGTGATCGGTACATTGTATAGGTTATATCTAAGATATAGTGACATGGTTTGGTCATTTTCTTAGAAAATAAAAGCCCTTCAAACCCCGGCAGTCTAAATGTTAAGAAGCGTGAATACTTGGTTAACGGTTGAGTGATTTGTTCGAAACCCTGCTTGGAATTCAAGTAAAACTTTATTTTCTTCAACCTACCTCACGATCATAATAGTTACTCTCCAACCACGCACATCTGCAGTTCGAAGATCCCACGGCAACACGAGAATTTTCAGGTTCAACATCGACAGTTTTAGTGATCCCTCAGTGTTCCAACAATTAAAGGAACACGTCTCGCAAGGTGTGGAAGCAATTAGCGGCTCACTATGCGCAGCCATCCAAGACCATTGGAAAATGTTTTTACACCTGCTGCTGGAAAAGAAGACATAGGGCGTGGCACCTCGAAGCCCAGTAAGGATGAGATCACTACCACCAACAAAGCACTGAAAACCAACAAGGCGGATTCTCCTATGTCGACCACATTAATACCCTGCGGATTATCATGGAACAGTGCCTAGAATATCGATCGCCATCCCACCTGCTGTTCATCGAATTTGGGTAGACATTCGATAGTCTTAACAGGGAGTTTATTTGGCATGCCTTATGCAGGAGAGGTATTTTTGATAAACTGATTGCTATTCTCAAAGCTACATACGAAGCTCACGTTCTGTACAGCGGAAGGTTGTCTGAAGAATTTGAGATTCAAAGTGGGGTAAGGCAAAGCTGTATTCTATCACCACTACTATTCCTGTTGATGCTTAGCGATTTGCTTAAAGCAGTTTGTCGATAGGAAACGGAGAATGGAGAAATTCGTTGGAGTCTTCCATACCAACTCAAATATCTTGACTGCGCTGACGATAAACGCTTACGCTCTCTCAGAATTGAAGAGTGTGTAGAGGAAAACGGGCGTCGTCGTCGGGCTAAGAATTAATACGGCAGAAACTATATCAGCCTTGGAACAAACTCTTCGGGTCAAAGATGCATTACTTGGCAACCAGTAGAGAGAGTAGAGGAGAAGAAGTTGCCCCATAAATACCATAAATCATAGAGCCACCTTGAATTCGTTATTTCAAAGTTATTTAATGAAATCAGGAGGCCGTACTTGGTCGGGTCCTGGAATGTCATATTCTAATTCAGTGCCGTTTCTTGAATTGCGCTCATAATCCTTAATTGACGGCGAAAAATAACGATCAAAAATTGTATCTATTCCATTAGCACTGAACTGCGTGACCATTTGCGAAATTTTCTTTGATATATTCCCAAACGTTTTTGGAATATCTTTCATCAAATACAACATATAAAATCTATCGGGAACAACGACATCGATATTCCTCGGTGCTTGGCTGTTTACTCTCCTTTCCAATAATTTAATCAAAGCAGATTTGTCAGTTTTGCTTATGGCTTCATCTAAATGACATAGAGCTGTTGGGACTGGTATGAAGGGGTACGACAATACCTTAGCAATGTCTATATTTTGCTCATTTGATACGGACAACAAGCACCCAAACAAATCTCTCTGCATTCTGATTTCTTGTATCTTGCCGACAATTCTTACTTTTTTTCTTTTTGCTTCCACTTAAGAAATTCAAAATTGCATTTCTCACATTCAGAAATAAAAATTGATTTTAAATCGTGGCCTAGGTCATCAACACCTAATACAAATTTACCTAATGTTTCTGATGCGGCTCTGCCTAAACCTATGTTATAAAGATATTCTTTATGTGTTCATACTTTGCTTAACAGTCTTCATGAATCTCCAGACGAAAGCAATTATTTTTGATTTTATTTATTTGCAAATCAGCAGTTATGTCCTGTTTTTTTTTAATACTGGTATCTTCATATACGTGAGATATTATACTTGACCGAATGGCATGACTTTTCGATTGCATTAACAGACCTTTTACTCGTAATTTATTCGTACTTCTTAATAAATTCATCTCATGCTTACGCATAGTTTAAAGTGAGTAATGCAATGTGTTTTGACTTAAGGTAAAGACTTTTATTTCTGGATTGCAGATTTTACAACTAATGATTGGACTTACTGAAAATAAAAACAAAAAAATATCCCTCTCATGTTACTTTAGGTGTCGAAGCATCATGAGCAGAAAAGTATATGGTTCATTTCGAAATGTTGGGTTTTAAAACCAAAAATTTTCAAAAGTATAAATGTTAGGACTAAACTTAATACGTGGTCTTAAAGATGTCTAAACAGTCTTTCTTTCTTTATTTCTTTCCTTCTTCTAATCGTTTACATATTTTTGAAGATATGCAGCAAAGACGAACCCCACGGGCGGATCAGTAGAAATGCGGTGAAGTGGGAGGGTTATGATCCCTTATTTTCGGATCGTAACCTCGCTGATAAAAGGAAGAAGAAGATGCATCAAATCCTTATGCAAACCATTGAAAAGGTCTGTCACGCACAATGCGCTGTGACGCGCTCTGGCAAGGTTTTGCGACCGGAATTTTACTCTGGCATTTCAGTTCTAGATTCACTAATATATGATAGATGATACACCAAAATTTGAGTGTGGACAAAATAACTTAAAAGTTTGAGTTTTTGTGTCATGTTTCGGGAGCTCTGGCAGGGGTTTGCGACCGCCCACTCACTTTGGCAATTTCACTACACAATATGACTTTTAATTGCGATTCATCAAGCAAAGATTCAGAGTTGACACTTTAATTATGTTTTCAAGATTTTTTTCAAATTTGAGGCCCTGTAACCCCTAATGCACTCAGTCCAGGTCCGCCAGAATTTCACACCTGTGATGTATCCGACCACGACAACCAAAATATAGGGAACATTTTTTGACAAAATAATCATGAAAAAATTTCATTAGGTTTTAGTCTACTTGCGCTACTCAATTGCAGAGAGTGCTGAAAAGAGCTTTTTCATTCAATTTGGTTCAAGTTAAATAATTCAGTAGTATTTTATGA
The DNA here is from genome assembly GCA_945910035.1 of Brachypalpus laphriformis. Classification (NCBI taxonomy): domain Eukaryota; kingdom Metazoa; phylum Arthropoda; class Insecta; order Diptera; family Syrphidae; genus Brachypalpus; species Brachypalpus laphriformis. The sequence goes on from OX246755.1 coordinate 59,100,697, forward strand.
ATTTAAGCACAACTTTTTCATACTTTTCAATTCAATCACCAATCTTCAAACAATAAGAAAAGTTTTAAGCCAGATTGACTGGGAATCGTTTTGTGGACATGCTTTCACTTTCATTTGCATAATTCTCACCAAAGCACGCCATTTTACATCTTGTTTCTCTGGAATTGGAAACTCAAAAGCTTTAAGCAGTGCTAAAACTTCAATAATTGTAAGCTCACAGTTCAATGAATATTCTGCTGCGATTAAAGCTTATATTATATCTGTTATTACTACACTTCTACCGCATGAGAAAATCGATATTGGAAATTAGAAAATTTCAAAAAACATAAAGCTGTCCGATGCTCTTTTTTATAGTCGACAAAAAATAGATGCGCTTTTGGGTGCTGAGTCAGTATTCTATGCGTCGGTCAAATCAAATGAGCCGACAATACAAAATACACTACACATTTGCCAAAACCACGACTCCTTATGCACAACTTCTACCTTCGAAATGACATGGAGCACTGGCTATCTGAGAACACTGGTTTCACCGTGTTCAATGAAAGAAACATGGCAAACAATGCCGTCGCCAATGAAAGGGTACATCCCCCGTTCATTTCGAAGGCAGAGCTAAAATGATCTTCGAATCGCCGAGAAAAAGAAATCCGTGGGAATCGATGGTATACCCAACATTGTACTTAGACATCTTCCTCCAGAAGCAGTGAACATTTACACCATCCTGTTTAATAATCCAATGAATAATACCCATTATCCAGCGCATTGAAAAACAGCGGTGGTGCAGCCCATTCCAAAGAAAAAAAAAAGAGAGCTGCAATCCGGGTCGATAAGTCTCCTTCCGAACATTAGCAAGGTATTCGAAAAGGTGATCCATAGAGCTCTGGCCAAGTGGGTTGAGGACATGCACATAATTCCGGATAACCAATTCGGTTTCAAGGCGGGGCATTATACGGTATGGAATATCTAGTGGAACAAAAGCAAAAAGCAGTGCACAGGTGCCTGCCTGGCAGACTTGGAAAAAGCCTTCGATACCGTATGGTTAGTGGGACTCTACTACAAGTTAACAGGCTGGTCATAAGTAAACCACTGCTCTACATACTTTATGACATGCTCACCAGTAAGAAGTTCATTATGAAGAATGGCAATGTCGTCTACTGGAACTTTTGAAGTAAAATATGGTCTGCAACAGGGCGCGGTTAATTCGCCGATCGTATTCAATATTTACACGAGCGATTCCATAGGTTCACTTAACCATGCCATAGAGTACGCAGACGACTTGGTCGCATAGAGGTCAGGGTCTAAGATCGAAGTAATTGTAATACTCTTGCAGCGTGACTTCGATAAGATTAGGAGATACTGCGACGACTGGAAGCTGAAAATTAACTTCCAGAAGTCGGAGATCTTCCTGTTCAGAACGCCGTTGTCTGTGGCCTCTTGGGACACCAGAAAAAATTGGCGAAAGTTCTCTATTGCGGGACAGCGAGTGTCGAAGTCGAAGACTTGCGAGTCGAAGTGTAGTCAGGTACCTTGGGGTCTGGCTAGATCAATATCTATATTTTAACAAGCATATAGATGGTGCTCTGGCCAGAACCAAAGTTGCTTTCGCCCTTACAAAGGGATTGTTTTATAGCAGCCAACTCGATGCGACGGTGAAGGTAATCTGCTACATGGCCTTCATTCGGCCTATGCTCGCATATGGGTGTCCAGTGTGTTCAACGTGGGGCCAAGCATGTTGGAGAAGATGCGATTGTTTGAGAGCGCTTGCTTGAGGGCTGTCCTTCGTTTGTACAGAACACCTGAGTCTGAGTACATAAAATGCTATCGTAATGAGGTCCTGTACGACAGGGCAAATCTGATCAGAGTGGATAATTTTTTGATCAAGATGATTCGAATGTGTTTCTTCCACTTTACTAACAAATAGGGAACAATTGTGTGTGTTTAGATCGGGTTGTTAAAATGCGCGTTTAATGTGCTTGGGCGATATGTGTTGTGTGGGGTTATTGTGGTCACTTTTACACCGACGGATATGTACGAAATATCTATAGAAATGTATCGCGGCGAATATCATGACTCAAGAAAGAAGAAATGTACAGACCAAGCTGCCCCCTTGACGTTATAAATTAAAGTAAAGTTTTATTGTTACTGTAATGTGTTTGACAATTGAGAAAATAGAATTATTAAATTCTACGTTTTTGACATTTCATGAAAAGATATAACCTTTATTTTAGATTAGTGGGGTTCACATTATACGATTTGCTTGACGACCAAATATTGCTTAGCGTTCGAATTGTACTGCATGCTTGATAGATTTCATTTGTGATATAGATTTCGTACTGTGAACATGGCGGCGGATGTTTTAGTTGCTGCTCTTGTTATCGACGAGATATTGGGAATTTAGGAAATTAAGAGAAAAGAAAAAAGAAAAAAACGAATGTGGGTTACACCTTCAATAAAAAAAGGAATACATTTTCATCCGTAAACCTGTTGAGCGAATTGGAAGAAAATACTTAAGCATGGACGCGGTGACGTATGAGGAACTATTAACAAAAATAACAATTCATATAAAAAGACAAAATACGCACTTCAGGAAATTGCCGGTATAGTTAGAAAATGACATTGCTACTGCACTCTCAAGTTAATCCTCCAATTTGCTCTTTATCGGCTCACCAGATATGCCTTTAATTGTGGATTGGGGATAACTCTCATAAAACCGAACTCGTTCCCTTCACTAGGAAAGATAAAGTTCCCCTACTAGGCCCTCCTACGATAAATGGCACCAGTCTCACTTTCACTGAAAATGCAAAATACCTGGGTCTTATTTTGGACAGACAATTTAACTGGAAAGCTAATTTAATATAACGCGTAAGGAAACCTCAAAGCATTCGTTGGCTGTACGTGTCGTCATCAGGCCTATACTGCTCTATGGCGCGATCGTATGGCAGCCTGCTCTTGATAGGGCTGTCCACATCAATCAACTAGCTAAGATGCAAAGATCTGCATGTATGTGCATCAGTGGTGCACTGAGAAATACTCCCTCTACGGCACTGGACATTTTGTTCCTGCCCTTAGATATTTTGGGCAAACAGATTACTGCCAGTGCGGCCATCCATTTAAAAGCCTCCTCGCAGTGGTCTAGTTAACACACTGGCCTTGTTCTTCTCAACTTCACCCATGAAAATACGGACTACACCCCACAGAAACTGAGATTTGAATATAACTTCCGTACAAGTATCCCTGAACGGGATGAATGGGATAACTCCCCCCAGCTGATGGCAGTTCGGTTCACTTCTTCACAGATGGCTCTAAGACCGGGTTGTAGTGTTTTCCCCGAAAAGCTTAACTTGAGCATCTCGTTCACCTCAAATGCGCATGTCCAACTCTATCGCGCAAAAGAATACTCCATCTAGGGGCCTCCTTCCTTGATGGCCTCGGCGATTTGGCGTCCTTAGGCGTCATGAGCATCCATCGCTTTAGCAAAAACTCTGGTTGGTTTGATTAGAGTGGTCTAATGGAAGATACAATGCATCACAAAGGACCTTTACTAGTCAAAGTATATCTGCACGAAAGAGCCAACCTAGCCTAACATAGTTCAAAAAACTCCTGCCAAAACTGTTTGTCTGCTCTGTACACCATAGTCTTATATTAAGCTTTGATGTTTTCTCATCGAAATTAGAAACAAAAATGAAAAATGGTCTGAAGTTGTACGACAAGCGTTCACATTGAACGATATGTCTGTCAAGCAAAGCAAAAGTTAAAAATTTTGAAAAACCGTACTAAACATTGGATGACTTGCTTGATGAGTGTTCATATTGTACGATTTGATTGGTCGTCAAGCAAATCGATCAAGCAAATTGTATAATGTGAACCCCGCTATTGGCTGAATTTAATGGAATTAACTGAACTCCAATAAAATTAGCAAAACCAATTAAGTCTTTTTTTTAATTTTTATTGTTGGGATAGGAAACGCTCGACTGGAGCACTCAGACGTAATTGGTCCATTGTACTACCAGAGAGCAAACCCTGATTTACCCATTTTATTGGAATTTCCTTATCTTTCTAAGAAAGCCAAGGAAGCACTTAACTGATGAGGAGATTACAGTATCAGCACTCACCACATCAGCACCGAGGATCTACCACCTGATACGAGCAAGCGCCGGACACTCACAGAGATAATGTTCCGCGGTGTCGTCGCTCTCTTCAAAGCGTCGCAGATTATAGTTTCACTCAAGCTCAGCACGATAAGGTGCTTGGCGAAAGCAAAGTAGCCTGTCAAGACGCCAATAAGTTGTCTACAGTCTTTTCTGCCGAGAGACAGCAAGAATGCCGCTGATTTCTTACAGACGTCCGGGAGCATGCATTTAGTCAACGTGCATCCTGGAGAGTCATACCACACACAATTGTGCTCGTCAGAGATCCAATCGTCAATGGAAGCCCTAACCGAGGACACAGGGAGACCCAACGTGGGTTCGGAACCTGAGAAAACCCACTGTGAGCCTTGTCTAGCAATCTCATCGGAGATCTCGTTCCCCAAGATCCCAGTGTGACCTGGGACTCAGATAAGAGAATTTAGCCTTGCGACCGAGTTCAAAGAGTTTTTGGTTTCACGCACTATTTGAAGGCACTATTGTAGCTACGTTCGTGGACGATACGGCTATTTTGGCAACGGAAAGTTCAATCGAGTCAGCAACCATAAAACTCCAACGAGCCTTGGATAAAATCTGTGAGTGGACAAAAACTTGGCGCATTGTTCTTAACGAGACCAAATCGACGCATGTTAACTTCACTTACAAGAAAATAATCAACCTTCCCGTTTTCATTAACTCGGTACAAATACCGCATGCAAACGAAGCTAAATATCTGGGAATGACACTAGACGCGAAACTTAAATGGAAACCTCACGTTAAAAAGAAACGTGACGAAGTCGAAAATCGACTTAGAGAAATGTATTGGCTAATTGGAAGATATTCCAAGCTAAGCGTATATAACAAACTGCTTCTGTATAAGCAAGTGCTTAAACCCGTGTGGACGTACGGTATACAACTCTGGGGTTGTACCAAACCAAGCAATAGGAATCTCATACAATCATTGCAAAATAAAATTATAAGAATAATCGTGAACGCTCCCTGGTATATCAGAAACAATGATATCCACAGAGACTTAGGGATAGCTACCGTGGAGGACGAAATAAAAAACTTCGCTCGCAAGCTTCGTATTCGTCTTCATGGCCATTGCAACTGTGCCATACTCCAAACTTTGGATGTGACAAATCTTACGCGCCGACTTCAAAGAACGAAACCGTTCGAATTAGCGCTATAAGACAAAAAGCCGCATGTCATGACGGTTTCAGCAGGTGCTTTTATTGGAAATCTACCTGCCTCACGCGAATATAAATCTGAAGCTTAAACTACTTGATGAGGTCAAACTTAGTCATAGTAAACAAAACGAAGGGAAGGGTGTTTTTAGTCAGTAGAAATCTGACACTACTATGAGTACACGGTCTCATAGTGTCTCATGAAGATTTTCACCTACCCACGAAAAAAAAAAAAAAAAAAAAAAAAAAACCCACTATTTTGGAAGTGGCTAAAGGGTTAAGCAAGGCCTTAAGCGCAGCTTGATTGTCACTACAGACACAAATGCTACGACCCTTACACCTGTTCTTCACAACATAGTACATTGCCATTAGGATTGCTTACGTTTCCGCTTGGAAAGCAGACGCATATTTGCCTAACTATAAAAGAAGTCTAATGTTGTCGACTTCCACGAAGACATCAGCACCAGATCTTTGACTGGTTTTGGAACCATCCGTGAAAATACGACTGCATTCCATTTCTGCTTCAGACTCTGGCCGAAGCCAGTCCTGAACACAAGGAAAGTCGACTCTGAATTTGCGCATCAGTGGAGTTCTGGTGTCATTGCGTCAGAGGGCATATCCGTAAGACCGGAGTCGAAAGTTAATTGTCGGGCAAGTTCATCGAAATTCCAAAAACCACCCCGCTTACGACGGTGGATGGCTTTGATAGTGCAACCCATGGGGTTAAGTTCAGCAAAGCGTTTAGAGCAGAGCCAAGCGTACTCGGAAAAGCTCCCGTGCAGCCGAGACAAGCCGTTCTTTGGAGTTTGGCGCAAACAGCAACCACATATTTACGCGAGAGCAACTTCCGCTAAACAACCGACGCATTTGCGAGGAATGGTCTTATCATAGACATGTAGATCCGGAGAACTTTATTCGGTAACAAGAACCATGTCTGGTCATGTCCAGCACCGCCTGCGCGTTAGCGCAGACCGTCGCCAGGCAAAGCCCGACAGAAAGTACAGCGACATCATCCGCATATGCCTGAGCGTAGACGTTAGAACTATTTAGAATGTACAACAGAGAGTCGACTGCCATGCACCATAATAATGGAAACAGAGCGCCACCTTGCGGACAACCTCTGTTTACCGCTGTCATAACATATCGGCCACAATCCGCATCCACTACCAAAGTTCTATTCATTAGCTTGCTTTAATCCACAACACTAATTTTTCATCTACCCCGTGTTGTCTGGCCGAGTCGCACATGCAGTCAAAAGCACCCTCAATGTCGTTGAAGATACCCGTCGCGTATTCTTTCCTATCAAGCGCGCATTCAATTTTGGGCACTAAATTTTGAAGTGCGGTCTTGCAGGATTTCCCATGTTGATAAGCATGCTGCATCTCCGATAGTGGATGCAGTTTCAAAGCAACTTTGCGCACGTGAAATTCTACCAGTCTCTCCATACTTTTCAGTAAGAAGGAGGTCACACTTATAGGTCTGAAACTCTTGGGTCCTCTTTACCAATTTTCGGTATGAAGGCAACTCTGACTGTCCGCCAAGGTGTAGGAATATATGCCAGCGCCAAGCCAGCGATAAAAATCCTTTTCAGAGTTGGCAGCAGCTGATCTATACCCTGTTGCAGCATAGCTGGATATATTCCATCGGTGCCCGGCGATTTGAAACCATCAAAAGATGCCACAGCATATTTGATGGCCTCAACTGTTACCACGGCTGATGCAATATACCAGCTGCGACAAGTTTTCTGACTTAAATCAAGCTCAGCCTGGGTAAGCATGCCAAGCTGCGTTTTAGTGGTTATCTGATTGCCAGGAAGGTGAGTCTCCAGCAGAAGACAAAAAGTTTCCACTTTCGTCTCAGTTAAGTTGCCATCAGACTTTCTGAGTGACCCCGAACTGGTCGGCTTGCCCCTTTTGAGGACCTTAACCAACCTGTTGCAGCTATTATTTAGTCTGCATCCAGATTGGAAGGGACGCAATAGGAGATTAGTAGACAAGTGTCTCAGTATCTGTTTAGCTATAATTTTCTCCAGGACCTTTGATAAGCACGGTAAAATATTAATGGGCCTGAAGTCAGTAACAGCAGTTGCATTCGGTTTCTTAGCAATGGGAATGACCGTTAAGCTTTTCCAGTCTAGGAGATGGTTTCCTCGTATGTTACATTTGCTGCTCTCCAGACTGTATTCTGAGCATTAGCATCGCAACATATGACTAGCCCAATCTCCCGAGTGTCAAAGTACTTTATGAGTTCGGCGACCGCCTTCGGTGGTGGAGGCATTATTGAATCATAAGGGAAGTAAGTCGACACAATGACGAAGATTTCCAACTTCCGGTCGTTTCTTAGCTTACAGCTGTAGGAACCAGGTTCTGTCCACAGAATTATCCAAGCTTCATTACTGAGAGGAAATTCGGCACAATTAGACAAGCTCTCGGTTTTCAGATCGCTCGTCACATAGCACCGTTGCTCCACGTGCACCTCCAAAGCCACATATGCGTTTGTTCCGCACACATGGCTCCTGGATAGATGTTATGTGGGGTTTTGTACGCACCACGGAAAGTCTCCTACTTAAGAGAGCGGTAGCAGGCTTTGAGTGATGGAGGTTTATCTGCGAAAATATCAAAGATATCGTCGGTGTTTTATAAGTAGAAGGGTGCGCACCAGGTGCGCATACACTTCCTCCGACGCGAGCGCCTCTACCTGGAGCTTTGCCTGTGTCAGCCATTTTTTGTCCCCTATTGCTGCGACCTTTAGGGGTAACATTACCAGCATCCACCAGATTTTGTGCGCAGCTAACGCCACCGGTAAGTGTGTGTCCAGCAGAAGAGCGCGCATCAGATACGCACACGCTTCCACCAAGGAGAGCAGGTGTAACTTGCTTTGTCAGATAGGACCTGTTCGAGCCGACCAAAAAGAACCAGCGTTGGGTCTGAGGGATTGAACGGCTCCAGTTGGAGCACTTCCTGTCGATCTAGGCTTCTCTCCTGTCGTTACTGAAGGATGACTGCTTTTGGCGCTTGCGCCTTCAGCTGACTCTGCAGCCTCTTTGCACCGCGCCATCGCCGCCTTCCTTTTTCTCCTTTTCAGTTGACTCTTAGTCAGAAGCTTTTTGGAGTGCGCCGCTTCAGGAGCTCGTTCAACCTTATTGGTTTCCCGAGCCAAACTGTCACCGACACAACTTCGATCAGATGCCCGTCTATTGAGACAGAGATTAGACGTTCCAGCCGAACCCCTTTCGTCACTTTCTCTGTCATTCTAGCCCAATCTACCAACGAGTCGGAGACAGAGCTGCAGGAGTCTTCTGAAGCAAGCATCACTACTACTTCCGGGTCAACAAGAGAGGCAGGGGATATGAGTTGGTGGTTGGGATCTCCAGAATCCTCGTCCCGGCCGTAGTCGAAAAGACGTTTTCATAAGTACCATCTGGAGTGGATATCTCATTTGTTTTCTCCAGCATACTGTATAAAATGTTTTACATTACAGTCAAGACGTCTTCAATCTTTAGTTCGATGTCTCACCTGGGGTCCTTTCAGATCCTTAGGGTCATTGACTCTTAAGCCGTTCCGCCACGTCAATGCAGCTGAAGAATGGAAAAGGTATTAAAATGATTATTTTAATAAAGCTCAAATTCTTCTCCAGCTTCAATACTTTTCACCTAACTGGCTGATTATCTCCGGACACAACCCTTGTAGTCGAGTTATCTGGTTCACTTCTTTCCTATCCTGCTTTAATGTGCAACGATTGAACCGGCGCGAGATGTTCCAGGTGAGTGTTAGTAGTTATTGCTTAATATAAAAATTAAATTTTCCACCATGTTTACTATTATTTTTGTCGAGTCGACGGACTCGTTGCTGGTTCGGTGGGAAAAAACAAATTGATGGTTGGGTACACTCGACTACTTTATTATCTTTATGGTTTTCTGTGCTCGACCGCACGCCAGTAAGATCAGAAGAATAGTAGCCGATTCGATTGGGGGAAAGCAATCAACTGGTGAACGTACTAGATTTCTGACAATGATTATTGTATTAAAACTTGCAAGCATATTGAGTAATAGCTGAATAATGATTATTGAATTAAACCTGAACATTACCGGCCGCCTTGGCGCGTAGCGCCTAAATGTGCTCTAAATGTAAAAAAAAAAAATTATTATTAATCGTTACCTTAATTAATGCAGGATGTAGCAAATTCAGTGATATGGAGATATAAATGTGTATATCATAATAGAACAAAAGTATGTACGATCATTCTCTACTTTAAGTGGAAGGTACCATGATCATTGGACGTGAAAGATTGCCAGCTGAGATGATCAGGTATCAGCGTCAAGAGGATACCATTTAACAATTGAATTTAGAGATACTTCATCTAAAAAATAAAGGGGGAAACTGAGCGTAGAGTGGACGTGTGGATGAAAATAATAAGAACAAAATCCTTTCAATCGGATGCGAGAACACAGAGTTTTACGATGGAACGTGTGACGTCACCCATCTGAGTCTTGATAGTTGCCACCCTGACCCTACCATCCGGTCCGGACAAACGCAAACTACCCGACCTAGTCGCCATTCGGTAGGTGGTAGCTTTTCGTTTCGAATGAACACCAAATCATCTACCTTTACGTTCTCATTCACATGTTTCCACTTGTACCTTTTGTGGAGCTCACCTAGATATTCCTGATTCCAACGGCAACACAATTTTTGGTGCAGACAGTTCAACCTTTCGCAACGATTGATTATTGATAAGGGTGGATTATGAATTTCAAGTTCAGGAGCAACGAGTAAGGGTGCTCCGTGGATAAAGTGTCTTGGTGTCAGTGCAAAAAGATCCGTTGGGTCGTCGGACACTGGTGAAAGAGGCCTGGAATTTAGACAGGCTTCAAGGCGACTCAATAGAGTCGCGAACTCTTCGAAAGTAAGCCTGCTATTAGAGGCAATTTTGCGAAAATGGGTTTTAAAGCTCTTAACGCCAGCCTCCCATAGACCGCCCATGTGTGGAGCCCCCGGTGGGATAGAAACCCAACTGAAGCCTTGTATTCTGTATTTCTCACACGTGAGATGCATGTAGGCGTTTAAAATCCTTTTGTAGGAGAGCATGGGCGCCTACAAAGTTGGTACCGTGATCCGAGAACACTTTCTTGGATAAACCTCGTCCGGCGACAAACCGAACAAATGCTGTGAGAAATACTTGAGATGAGAGCTCGCTAGTAGCGTTTTGGTTGCAAAATATACAAATAAACAGGCATAGCCCTTCATAATACGGCAATTTCTACCACTGAAGCTCTTGATTTCGAATGGACCTGCGAAATCAACTCCCGTGAATGTAAATGGGGGTGACAAGGAACACCTCTCCATTGAAAGTGCCGCCATAATTTGCTTTCTCATTTGTTGACGATGAATCACACATGGCTTACAGTTCCTGATACATTATTTTATAAGATTTTGCACTTAGGGATCCAGAAGGTTTAACGAATCAAGCCTAAAATTAACATGTTACCTCCATGAAGTGAAATTTCATGAATGAAGCGTACCATAGGATATGATAAGTGTGATGAATAAGGAAGAATAATGGGGTGACGTTCATTATAAGGTAAAGTAGAATGTGCTGGGCGCCCGTTGGCACGAAGAAGTTGATCGGAGTCCAATATCGGAGTCAATGATAGAATTGAACTTTTAGTTGGACTCGGTTTACCAGCGGATTACAATTGACGCTCCTTTTGGAATTGTACGTATTGGGCTAGCAATATTAAGCGATTTTTAACGAAATTAACTTCTGCCGGTGAAAGCTCATCCGTAGAAATGAAATCTGAGTGCGGTCGTTTCGAATCTCGGTGGAAGAACCGAAAGATATAGGAGAAAACACGCAGGGAACTAGGAGAAGATGAAAATCTTCCTTGAATCTCCTAGTGATTTTGCGCTACTGCGCATGCGATAGTTTTGATTTGTAGGGCCTCTCCAGGAATTGAGGGTGGGGAGCTTACCGGCCATTGATCGTCTGGCTCACGTGGCCAAGATGGGCCTTTCCGCCCAAGAGAGCTACCCTTTAGATCTTGTGGAGTGAGTCCACGAGTCGCGAGATCGGCAGGATTCTCCACGGAGGGAACGTGCGAACAACTGCTAATGTCAGCTCCGAGACTATCAGCTATTTTAGCCGTACGGTTGGCTACAAACATTTTCCACCTCCAGGGTGGCTTCCGGAACCATGCCAGCATGATAGCTGAGTCGGTCCAAAAAAAAAACGGTCCAAGGTATTGATGGGGAACCCCAACGATGACTATCCACCTTGTCGCGGTGCTGGGGCTTAAGTAGGGATGAAGGTTTTCTGCGGAGACGTGTCGGCGAGTGCCGGACTCCTAGACTACCCGAGGTCCAAAAAACCAAGAGATAGTCTCCCTAATTCTACCGGTGGTGTGAGTGTTTTTAAAACCTTGCCGAAAGATGAAAGGTTGGGGGGATACACAAAACCAACCACTAACGAGCTCTCACAGATGCCCTGTGTATAGTGAATGCCTAACCCCGGCATAGCGGCTCTGGCGGGGCGAACTATAATTTCCGGCCATACTCGTGGGAACAAAAATGAACCAAAACAAAACAACAACAACAACAACAACAACAATAGATGACACCAGTCCGGAAGCTGACACGCTACCCGTGGGCGTACCGGTACTGGCCGATCTGCAGCCACCATCGGCAGCTAGCTCGGATGAGGAGATCTCTATGGAGATGGAGGAGCGGCTTTTAGCAGATCCATCCGAGGGTCCCCGGAAACCGAAGGGAGGGAAGAAGGTCTCTCCGGGCCAGATGAGACGGCCGTTGTTCCGTAGAGCGACGCATGTCAAGTCGGTGCTGGACGCGAAAGATCCCTCTTCCCTCTCCGAGAAGGAAAAGAACTCCCTGGCCTGGGCTATTGATACGATAGCAAAGGCACTCTGACGAGGCCTGTGCCTAAACAGAGCGTTGCTGGAACCAAGGTCAGCCGTAAGGTCGTTGCCCCTAAGGCAAACCTTGGCGGAAAAGGAGCAACCGCAAAGAAGAAAACCAGCAAGACCGCTGCCGCTAAGGTAGGTCCTGCTGGGGCTCAGCCAGAAACCTCGAGGGCCGCTGAACATCGTCGTAGGATGGCCGAGACCAGGCGGGAGGAGTTTGTGTCAAAGAGGCTTAGGTCTTCGGAGGACACAAAAAATCCCCCCAAAATGTCGAAGGGTGATACGGGGATGCTCTTCAGCGGGTCGATTCGAAGTTCACTGCAGCTAGCTGTGGTGGATTTCGGAAAACCTAGTGGCCAGTATTCCCAAGAATGCGGTCAGATGATTGAGAAGGCCTTAGCTGGAGCAATCTTCGACCGTATTCGAAAGAATGCCGGCGGAACTGCACCCACATTCGGGAGAGCGAAGTGGCATCGTGGGGTCATTATAATAGACTGCAAGGATCAGTTATCATTTGACTTCGCGAAGGCGGTTCGCGGTTTTAAACTCTGGGAGGGGGCTGCATTGCGAGCGGTACCCCCAGTGGAGATACCCACCATGCGCAAGGGAAGGCTCTGTGTTCCTGACTGGGGTGTGGACAAAACAGAGATCCTCGGCTTCCTAAAAGCCCAGAACCCTTCTATTGAAATGAAGGGCTGGGAGGTCGTCGGGGAGGAAGAGGCGAAGAATGGGACCAAGGGATTCATCATTCTTATGAATGAACCCCCGGCCTCACTTCTGGCAGACAAGCAGTTGAGGTTGTGCTATGGAGCGGGAGAGGTAACTCTAAAGCTCCTAAAGCGGACTCAACGTGCGGAGAACGATGGGGCGACTGACGTCATGGAAGTTGAGATTGCGACAACCGATGCAGGTAGTGCAAATCAATCTTCATCATAGTGCGGTCGCCTCCGACAACTTGAAGCTGCTCCTCATGGAGGAGCAGCTGGATCTGGCCCTAATCCAGGAACCGTGGATTCATAACAATCACGTGATGGGATTAGGGTCAAAAAACTATAATGTATATTATAGAAGCGACGCTGGCAAGGTTAGGACGTGTATCGTGGCCAAAAAGAGTTTAAATATACTAATGTTATCTCATTTCAGCTCCGGCGACTTGACAGTGGTAAACGTGAGAGGGGTGAATGGGAACTGCACGGTGGCGTCTGCGTACCTACCCTACGATGACGGCATCAATGTCCCCTCGGAAAATCTGAAATCGCTCATATCAGCGTCTCAAAAAGGTGAGAAAAACTTAGTCTTGGGATGTGATGCCAACGCCCACCATACTCTGTGGGGTAGCATCGACATCAATGCTAGATGCGAAGTTTTGTTTAATTATATTCTTGAAACCAATCTTATTATTTGTAATAGAGGCAATGACCCCACCTTTGTAACGTCAAATAGAAGGGAAGTCTTGGATATAACTTTTATTTCTGGCCAGAGCTCTGTTGAAGTTGTTAACTGGAGAGTCTCCAACAAGGCGTCACTATCTGACCACTGTTGGATACTCTTCAAGCTACAACTTACTACTCATGGGAGTGGGACCTTCAGAAATCCGCGTAGGGTCAAAATTCAAGAGAGAAATCAGTGTATCACCTCACTGAGGACCTCGACTCGACTGAAGCAGTTGACAATGCAGTCGATGCACTGACTGGTTCCCTTACGCGATCCTTCGAGAAGTCCTGTCCGGTTAGTAGGCTTAGCGGTAAAAGGCGTCCACAATGGTGGAACGATAAAATAGCGGAACTCATTCGTATTTCAAGAGTAGGGTGGAACCTCGCTAAGGAGGGGGTCGTTGAGTGGTCCACCTATAAAGAAAGCGTGAAGCTCCTCAAGAAAGAGATTAGGTTCGCAAAGAGGAACTCTTGGAGGTCCTTTTGCGTATCTATAGAATCAACAAACGAAGCGTCCCGCCTAAGGAAGGTCCTGGCCAAGACACCAACGCCGGAATCCAATATTAGGAAATGCGATGGCACCTGGGCAGAATCACACGAGGAAACGCTGGATATGCTACTGAGTACTCACTTTCCTGGATGTACATCAATCTCTGGAGATGATCTAACCATTCTAGAGACGACATCGGGAATAAGTGCGGAAGAGGTAGGTTATATAATAGATGATGACAAGATGGCGTATGCAATTAAATCATTTGCTCCATATAAGGCACCAGAAAATCACAACACGCATACATCTGCGGCAGATCGGTAGACACGGCCCTCCACCGGGTCGTATCGAGCACAGAAAGATCCCTCCACTTCAAGGAGTTTACTCTTGAGGCGTTTCTGGACATTGAAGGAGCGTTCAACAACGTAAGCTCTAACGCAATCCTGAGCAGTCTACACAGAGCACATCTCAGCACCGGCCTCTGCAACTGGATTGCGCTGATGCTTCAATCAAGGATAATATCTTCAACGAAAGAAGATTTAACCATCCGGAGAAGGGTCTGCAGAGGAACACCCCAAGGTGGAGTCTTATCCCCGCTAATATGGCTCCTTGTGGTGGATGAGATCTTGGTAATACTCAAGGAAAACGGCTTCAACGTGACGACCTATGCGGACGATGTCGTTATCCTGGTTTCGGGAAAATTTCCTCCAGTCCTAAGTGAAAGGCTCAATTTCGCGCTACAACTAGTGGACAACTGGGTCAACAGCAAAGGACTGTGAGTGAATCCTTCAAAGACGGAGGTAGTTCTCTTCACTAAGAGAAGATCAATCCCTACCTTCAGACCCCCAAATATTGGTGGCACTGAACTAAGTATCTCAAGTTCAGCTCGGTATCTGGGCGTAGTTCTAGATTCCAAACTTAACTGGAAGGAAAATATTGCCGAACGCGTTAAAAAAAGCAAGCGTAGCTTTCTACTCCTGCAAAAAGGCTTTCAGCAATACGTGGGGCGTCAAACCGGCTGTGGTGTACTGGATATACACGGCGGTTGTAAGACCCATTCTCACATATGGTTCACTAGTATGGTGGACGGCACTTGAGAGGCAATACCTGCTTTCAAACCTCACCAAAATCCAGAGGGCGGCGTGCATTGGCGTCATGGGATCAATAAGAACAACACCAACGGCGGCAATGGAAACCATGCTTAGTTTCATTCCGCTTGACATAGACTGAGAGAAGGCCGGTTGTGGTCATCAAGCCTTTACGGCCATGCCTCCATTCTGTCCCGATGGGGGATAACCAGCAGATTGACGGGAACTGATCACATGAATCCGACGCTAGCATTCGAAAGGAGATTCACTACAAGAATTCCCGTTAGAATATACTGGAAGAATCGTAAAACCATGAAGAAAAAGGAGTTGGCTCTCTATACCGACGGTTCTAAGATGGACGTTGGCACGGGAGCCGGAGTTTATTGTGAGGCCCTAGGAATAAACCGCTCCTTTAGAATAAACGACGACTGCAGCGTCTTCCAGGCCGAGGTCGCAGCCATTATACAGGCTGCGGAAATTATACGCGAGAGTAATATCGTTGGCAAAACGATCACTGTCTATATAGACAGGCAGGCAGCCGTTAAGGCTCTGGACTCTGTCGTAGTTAGGTCGAGGCTCGTGAGAAGCTGTAAATCACTCTTAAACGAGATATCCAGAGCCATCGCGGTGAGCTTGCTAGGAAAGGGTCGGCGCTGCACTTATCGCGGGCCCTCCCCTCTGTAGCAATCCCGATCAGTTCCTTGCCGAAAAAAATAGAGGATGAAGCCACCGGTCGAGCTGGGCTCATTTGGAAACATGCGCTACGGCCAGGGCGCTGTGGCTGGCCTACAGCAAGAAGAGATCAACCTCTCTGGTAAAACTTAGTCGTTATAGCGCACGGGTCATTTCTGGCATAATTACCGGACATTGTGCCATTGGCGTTCACGCGGAACGACTCGGTGTGCTGCATAATGACTATTGCATAAGTTGCAGGGACGAAGAAGAAATTGAATCTGTTCGTCACCTGTTGTGTGACTGTCCTGCCCTATCCGTCAGAAGAATGAGGACTCTTGGTAGTTACTTCTTCTCGGAGCTGGAGGACTTGGGTAGTATTGAACTAGCGGACCTCCTGAGATTCATACCACTTTCTGGCAGTGCTGCCAGACTTTTTTCAAGAAAAATACCACATGATGGATGAAAATTTACCATTTCCACTAAAAATTTCCCACACAAGTACAAAATGAGTTTCAAAGTCAGAGCACCACAAAAGTACGAAGCGGAATGAAAGTAAAACCACAAAACAAACGAAACAAAAACAACAACAACAAAAAAACTGATGGGTAATGTAAAATAAATTAAATAAACTTTTGAAAATTCAAAATATTAACACTGACAATAAAAAATAAACAAAAAAAAATAAATTGCAAAAATAATACCACTGCAAACCAAAATTTAATTTTTTTTTTTAAACTTAACCTGTACGTAAAAATTTATTTATTAACCTGTATCTGAGTTTCATATGGTATATTCGAATTTTTTTTTGTAAAGTATATATGTACATATCTAGGAATACTTTCTTTTTAGTAAGAATAAAATTCTTAAATGTAATGTACATATCGAAACCATAATTCGCAAACCAGCTAACTCCACTTTTTTCCCAAAATGAGTTATTGTTAAGGTTTTCCCATTTAGCCTATTCCGCATATTTTTGAAAAGGAATAACTCCAAAATATTCACGATTTTTTATTTAAATCGCTGTGCGAAAAACCAACAACTTCACGTGTTTCGGAAAGCGGAAAATTTAACAGCTAACTCCATTAAGTCGCCCATTTTGTATAGAGTTGTGACGTGACTATATTGTGCTCCGTGTTTTGTTTATTTATTGTGCTAATTAAATTAATAAAACCAATATAAAATTTGTGAGTTCGTTGCAGATTGCTATAAGGTATGTAAATACATTTAATATAATATTACTTTTTTTAGTTGGCTTACTTATTTAAGAGATTTTAACCTTGCCTTGGAGTTGGCTGTTTTGCCAATCACTGTTTTCACTCTGCATTAGGAGATATATTTTTTTCCGTTGGCGTTTTCATTTGAAAATAACAGTTTTTTCTTTCAACTAAATTTGTTTCATGGTGGTGTTATTGGCTTTAACTGGTGT
Source organism: Brachypalpus laphriformis (assembly GCA_945910035.1). Lineage (NCBI taxonomy): Eukaryota > Metazoa > Arthropoda > Insecta > Diptera > Syrphidae > Brachypalpus > Brachypalpus laphriformis. The sequence goes on from OX246755.1 coordinate 59,118,030, forward strand.
GTGTTCTGATGGCAAAAAGCTTTGTATGCAACTACAGAGAATGATGAGTTCATTTCTAAAAATGTTAGTGTCTCGGAATATTATGAATTAGTTGACAATGTAATAATTGAAGAAACTTTGGAAGAAATATTACAATCCAGCCCACACCACAACTTTTCTCCAATTCTAAGTCCAACTAATGAACCTTCCACTGTCTTTGACAATAGTGAAAATAACTTCATCATTCACTTTGAGGCTTCAGATAATAACTTATCTAATAGTCCTACGTCCTTACGAGTACTGCATAATTCAACGCTTACGTTACCTTTCAAAGAACCAGCTACCCCTACATCTATTGAAGTAGCTAATTTAAATCCATTGACTACAAAACTGGTTGACTACAGTAATTCAGAATCGGAAAATGACGAGCCCAAAGTTAAAAGAAGGAAGCGCTGTCAAGTTAATAAGGATGAATGGGCTAGCCAAAGAAATAAAAAAAAGTAGAGAGAAAGGGAAAGAGTATTGTGGTAAAAAAAATTGGTGGTAACTGGAAGAAAAATATTAAGAAGTCACAAAAGGTAATGAAGCCTAGATGTCGTTGTAGAGCAACAAATCTCGGCGTTGTTAAGTGCCATGATATTTCAGACGATGATAGAAAAGCACTGTTTGATCAATTTTGGAGTATGACTTAGGATGAAAAACGAGTATTTATTCAAAGCTTAGTTAAAGTTATTCACACAAATAGGCAAAGGGACAGAAAAGACCTTGAAAAGTCGAAACGGATAAATACTTTGATTTACTACTTGAAAAAAGGTGAAGATATGGTAAGAGTATGTAAAACATTATTTCTGAACACTCTTTGTATCGGAAAAACTTGCGTATGGACCTGGAAGGCCGGAAATAAAACTAAATAAAATAAATGAAACTAATAAACAAGTCTCAGAAACTCGCAAAAAACCTTTTGACAAAGAAGTTAAAACCTTGCACGAATTTTTAGACAACATACCAAAACTGCCTTCACACTATTGCCGGAAAAGAACTGAACAATTATATTTACAACCTGATATTGCTTCTAAATGTCAACTTTACGAAATGTATGTAAATCACTGCAAATCTCAAAATATTAATCCGTTGTCCGTTGCTACATTTTCAAACACTCTTACTATAAAAAAGATTTCTGTATTCAAACCAAAAAAAGACTTGTGTGAAACCTGTAACGATTTTAAGATGGGTCATATTACTGATGACATCTATAAAGAACACATTGATAAAAAAAATGAAGCAAGACAGGAGAAAGAAGCTGATAAAGAAAACAAGGAATTTGTGTTCACAGCTTTGTAAACCATTCACTTTTTTAATTTTTACTTTGTTTTATTTTGTAGCTGTTTGACACTATCTATTATTTTGTATGTAATAATGCTTATTGATTTTAGGTTACAGACATAAGGGCACTAAAATATGATCCTAGTGGAGAAATTCTACACAAGCTCCGGTTTTCAGAAGAATATAAACTGTTGAGTCAAAGAAGGACAAAGAAGAACACAGATGCAATTTTGTTTGAGAATATATCCAATCTCTATAATGAACGAAGGAAAATAACTAAAAAGAAGTTTCTGGATTTGCAACAACTGAAAAATACTATGCCTCAAGATTACCAAAATTATTACGATAACCTTCCACACGAAGACTGAAATCAGCCCATCAAGTGGAAGATGTTGGTTAAACCTTATTTAGTTTTCATTATTATATTATTTTTGACTTAATTACTTATATTAAAATGACTTATATTTTTGACTTTCATTAAATTTACTGTTTGAACTGCTTAAAGTTTTACTACTATAAAACCGTTTAACTCCCAAACCCATATAGTTCATAGAAAAAAAAAAATCGGCTAACTCCAAAAACTGCTGTAGTTTTGTAAGGAACCCACGAAAACGTATAAAAAATAATCAAAACAATAGATTTAAATAATAGGCACCAACGGGATTTTCAATTTTTTAAAATTATGTAATATAAATAAAAGCGAAGGTTTTTAGTGTCCCCTGTAAAGTTTGCTGCTATGGAGTTAGCTGATTTGCGAATTAAGGTATCGATATGTAGTTTTATTTATACATCACAGAGTATATTGCCTAAGCCTTTTAAAGTGCTTTAATTTTCTGTTCGATTAATGCAACTTTTTAAATGTTTGCAACGGGCTCGTGTTGTCATTAGTTGCAAAAATCGAGAGTGCACTGTAGTTTGAACGGTGATTTCTTTAACAGTACAAAGACTTTGCGGTATGTAACTTCAAATGGTCCGATTCGACACAGAAATCCACACAAGGAATATGTTTTGCCTGAAAGGAAGATCTTATTTTACAAATTCTGTTAAGCAAACTGTCATTCAAACTATTCCTTTTTTTATTTTTTACATCTGTTACAATTGAAAAAATCCTTTCCGCTTCAGCAATTGAATGCGGCAATATTAAACAACTATAGCGATTTCTTCTAAATTTGGAAGTAATGGTTCGTCCTTATCATTTTTCATTCGTCCAATTTCAAACCACATTTCATCAATATTCATGCTTTTAAGCAATGATTTTTGTTCGCCGGTAAGGGTGATTGCTAGATTTCGCCATTCGTCTTCTAATGCATTTTTTTAATAGAATCTACCTTAATTACGATTCGAGACCAAATTAATTGTGATCTACATTTGCTAAGTAACTGGCTTAATTACCATCAACTTATACTTAGCACAAAGTCTAAGGCTATGTGTTTTTCCTTGTCCAACCCTAATATAGTAATGGAAGGCATTACATCTCATCATCTTAGTTGTAATAAACTGCACTGCACAAACAAATGCTTTTCTTTTGAGTTCGTGAAGGAGTTTAAGTACCTAGAAGTTATTATAGATAACAAATTCAACTGGAAGTCACACATAATGTCCCTAAAAAAAATTCTATACATATCTTTAAACAAAATGTATCACTTGCGTAAGATTTTTCCTCATAGTTTACTCTCAGCTATATACTACGCATTGGTTCAATCACGGCTTGAGTATGGTCTTGCTTGTTGGGGCTGTGCCTATATAAGTAACCTGAGTTTTATTATTACAGCTCAGAAAAAAATAATTCGGTTATTGCTATGTAAAAACAGATTTGAGCCCTCATTGCCCCTATTTCAATCAGCGAAAATACTACCACTTCGTTACCTTTTTATCTACAAAGCGCTTAAAGTATTTTTTGTTGGAATTTGTAATATTCACTTTAGACGAAACGGAGTATATTCGTTGAGAAATGGGTCTACAGTTGATGTTCCTAGAGTTAATAAAGAGCACAATCGACGTTTTCTGACTTCTATAGCACTTTACATTTTTAACAAACTGCCGTCAGATATATCCACTTTGATGGCACATGGAAACCAATTCTTAAACAAACTTAAAGTTTGGTTACTTTCAAGATCTGAGGTTGAGACTCTACTTCAAGTTATATCTTAACGTACTATTATTTATGTTTAATTCACATTTTACGATTGTTCTTCTCTTGGTATATTAGTCTTTGTTTTCCAAAAAAAATGATTTGCATGATAAAAATGATATTTGCATTTCGCTGTACATCGCGTTCTCCTTTCTCATCTTCCCTTTTCGGCTTTATTCCTATCGTTCTTAATATTATTAATAGTCATACACTTGGTACTGGTTGTATTATACCACAAAGAATTCGTCTATATTATTATATAACTTACAAATTTCTCCTCGAAAGGGACGAAAAAAAAACAACTTTTTATTTATTGGCAAAAGAAACGAGCATTTATTTTCGAGTATATCTTACGGACTAACTTAAGCGGATCTTTTCCACTTGCTTATATCTACTTTAATTCTACTCATTTTTGCAAGCTCAGCTGTCACATTCATTCACCTTTTTCCCGTGTGAATGCAGTACGTTCATATTTGAAATCAGCACATTTACCGGTGCGCGTGTTTCTACGGTAACCTGAACTCGAGCGACAAAAAATATGATATCAATGCATTTACCGATGCGCGTGTTTCTACGAGTACGTTAGCTTTAACTCGAGCGAGGAAGAAAGATAAAAAAATAAAAAAAAAATAAGAATATAGGGTTATCTGTTCTCAGAGGGAGAAAATTGAAGAGCGTGAGTGCCCTATTGGATATGTAACCTATATGTATCTATTATCATAATGTATTACATTTAAATTCTTTTATTATATCTTTAATGAATTATTATATTGAAATGGAAATAAAAAAAAAAAAAAATCTTGAATCTTGAATCTTAAAGCTTTTGATACACTTATCTTTACATCAAAAGCTATGCCGGGTCTTAAGAATTCCATTTCCATGATGGATTCATACCTCGATGGTAAGCGCTTTACCATTTCACTCACCGCAGTCGTATCTTCGCATTTATATGTAAGTATCATATTTGGGTTTTCCAAGATTTGAAGCTGTGATTCCCATGGAAGCAAAAAAAATAGGACTGCAGAAAATTTCGAGCTATCTGCAGAATTAAAAATTTGCTTTCCTGTGCAATACAGTGGATTAAAACCTGATTGCTTTAAAATAATGCGTTGAGTTCATTCATAAACTTCAGCACATATTTTAAAAAAGTAAATAAAGCTCTATTTTTTTCTTTTTTCTAGTTCGTCTACCCTTCGGGTAGGGGTTGGAATATACCCGAGGTAGGTATGCCTGTCGTAAGAGGCGACTAAAATCCACCCTCCTTATACCGAGCGTAGTGTATACACAAAATGCAATGAACAAAACAAACGATCAATTACCCCAGGTGGTAGCCCAGGTTCACTGGAAAATCCACCCTCTTCGGAGGTCGGCTCTACGGATTCTGGGGAGAGCCAGTTATTGCAACTAATAAATCCCTTCTTAAAAAGTGCAAGGGTATGTCGATCTCCTCCACCAAGATCGAATAACTCCGGGAAAAGAAGTCCACCGGAATCGCCAGCGCACGAAATTCAGGACTCAGCGAAATATAAAAGTCTTGAGGAAGAAAATAAAACACTCCGAATCAAGCTTAATGAAATGGATCTACTCTATCAAGGTCTTAAGAAAGAGATAGACTTATTAAAAGAAGAAAATAAGGTCCTAAAGAACACGCATTTCGAGAGAGAACGCGAATGTACTCCAGCACGCTTAACTAGTCTGGAATATCACACAGACGAAGAGGAGCTAGCACGCGAAACATATCGGGTCCCAAACAAAAGACCTAGTAAGAAACGGAGAGCCGGTTCATCGCCTGAAGTCGAACCCGTGAAAGAAGAAAATCACAAAGAACCGCAAGAAAAGCAACTTCGAGCGCAATTTCGTCCACCCCCACCAATAAACATCGTCGGGATAACGGAATACAATAAGTTGCAAAGCCTCCTTAAAGCGATAATAACATCAAAGTATAAGGTTACGTCTTTGAGGGATAATGCGTGAAATGTCAACGTCGATGACTACAAAGACTACCGAGCTGTGTTCCAAAAGCTAAATACCGAAAAGTTTCAGTGGTACACTTTCGAAAAAAGGTCAGAAAGGCCACATCGTGTCGTTGCAAGGGGACTCCACCCCTCATGCACCAAAGAAGAGGTTATGACTGACCTTCAAGCCAAAGGCTTTAAAATTCTTGATGCCGTTAATATCATCAAGAAGGAGAAGCAACAAATGGAAATAGATAAAGACGTCTTGGTAAGGCGTGGACTTCCGCTTTTTATGCTAACCTTCGATAAATTGGATAATATCGACGATATCTACCGCATTAGAGCCATGCTAAATATCGTGGTCAAAATCGAGCCCATGCGTAGAAATTTAAGGATGATTCCGCAGTGCAAACGTTGCCAGGGATTTAACCATGCGCAAATGTACTGCAAAAAAGAACCGCGATGTGTGAAATGCGCCGGAAATCACCTCTCCCAAGTCTGTGGAGTAAATAAACAAACCTCTGCAACATGTGCTAACTGTAAGGGAAAGCACCCGGCAAATTATAGAGGCTGTGAAGTAGCTAAGGAGTTGTAAAAACGGAGAGATATGCTCCTTAAGCCCCTTGCAAAATCTAAACTGCAAACTAAGCCAAAGCGTAAGAATGCACAGGAGAAAGTAGGCAAACCAAAACTACCGGGTTCAGAGCGCAAAAATGTGAGGGAAAGAGTGACAACAAAAAAATCTTCGACCTCTGTTCTTAAAAGAATCTGTACTGAAAAGTTAACGTCGAAAAAGCCGCCAGGTAATAACCCTCGGACAGCAGGAGTGCAGACCTACGCTCAGGCCGCGGCATCCGAAAAACCAAAAAACCTTGAAATTTCGACGGACCCTGTCTCTCATGTTTTGTCGGTTATTCTCGAGAAATTTGAAGAACAAAGCAAAATAAATAAAATTAATCTCGGTAGGCTGGTTAAGCTTGAAAATAATTCTCAGAAAACGCGTACTTCAACTAGAATATGAATAACAAACGAATGTTAAAAATATGTACTTGGAATACAAACGGACTTTTGCAAAAACTCGACGAATTGGCAATATTCATGCGTGAAAAAGATATTGATATTTGCTTGATTACTGAAACCCACGTAAAAAAGGAATCGCATTTAAAAATAAAAGGCTATAATGATTACCACGCTTGTCACCCTTCGGGAAAAGCGAGAGGCGGATCATCGTTATTTATTAAAGACTGCATCGAACAATCCGAAGACCTAAAGAAAGAACTTGAAACTTTGCAACTGTGCACGATTCGAGTTAAAAATAGTCAGCGTACTCTTAAAATCTCATCTATCTACTGTCCACCGCGTTCTGCGCTTGAAAAATCTGATTTTACTAACTTGTTTGAATCGCTGAAACCTAATTTTATCATCGGCGGCAACTTTAACGCGAAACATACGTTCTGGGGCTCAAGATACAGCTCGAAAAAAGGTAGAATACTCTATGGGGCATGTATGGAGTACAGTTGTGATTTCCATTCGACGGGTAAACCAACTTACTGGCCAACTGATACTTCGAAAATACCTGACCTGATAGATTTTTTTGTTGTGAAAGGAATATCTCCAACCACATAAAAGTCGAAGACTGCTTTGATCTGTCGTCTGATCATTCCCTGGTTATTTTAACAATCAGCGAAAAACTAGTCTATAACCTAGAGCCAGCGAGATTAACTGGTCGAACAACTAACTGAGAAGGCTTTAGGAACGAAATTGAAGATAATATTGAACTGAGCGTTCCACTTACGACATCCTATGAACTTGAGGTTGAAGTTGATCGCTTCGTTGAGATCGTACAGATCGCCTCTTGGAATAATACGCCCAATCCAAGGAAAATTCCGGATAGTACGGTTTACAATATCCTCCGGAATTAAAAGAATTGGTTAAGGAAAAAAGAAAAGCGCGAAAGAAATGGCAACAGAGTCGTGCTCCGCAACATAAAGCACACTTGAATCGTCTGCGCAATTCGTTGAAGAAGACTATTAAGGATTTTAAGAATCGTGCAATAGCCTCTTACCTTGAAAGTTTAACAGCGAAAAAAGATTCCAATTATTCACTTTGGAAAGCGGTCCCCGCGCCGCCAATCAAATTAAATCAAAATGAATGGGCGAGGGAAGATAAAGAAAAAGCGGACGTCTTTGCGGCCCACCTGGAAGAAACATTTAAACCGTACGATGGTCAAGTGGTTTACGATAACCGCAATAGGCTGGATTTACCATCTGACGATTTGACGCTCACAAGTGCAACGCTAAGGGAACTCAAACATGAGATCGAGAATCTAAAACCTAAGAAATCTCCTGGTTATGATTTGATTACCGGAGAAATTCTCAAAGTTTTACCTAGAAAAGCATTGATTAAGCTTCTCCATATTGTAAATGCTGCACTTAGATCAAAACACGTGCCGAGCCAATGGAAAGTTGCGGAAGTCATAATGGTTTTAAAACCAGGAAAACCGCCAAAAGAGGTAAAATCGTATAGACCAATTTCGCTTCTTCCAATCATATCGGAAATTTTCGAGAGGATATTATTAAGGCATCTCCAACCGGTTATAGAAGAAAATAATCCTATCCCTGACCACCAGTTTGGGTTCAGAAGTAAGCATTCGACGATTGACCAGGTGCATAGAATTACTGACGTAATCGAGAAAGCATCTGAAGAAAAAAAGATTTGCTCAAGCGTATTTCTTGACGTCTCGCAAGTCTTTGATAAGGTGTGGCATGATGGCTTGAAATGCAAACTACGACAAGTTCTCCCTGTATGCTTATTCGATATTCTAGAATCATATCTCGGGAATAGAATCTTTCGTGCTAGACATGGTGTCGAATACTCCGGGCTCAGAGGAATTTCGGCCGTCGTACTGCAAGGAAGCGTTCTTGGGCCGCTTCTCTATTTGCTATATACTCGTGATATACCGAACGAAGAGGGCACTATCCTTGCTACGTTTGCCGATGACACCGCTATCCTAGCAGTAGGTAAAACAATCGAAGAAACGACTGCAAAACTGCAAAACGCACTGAATAATGTAAATGAATGGACGAGGTACTGGCGGATCGCCCTCAACAAATCTAAATCTGTTCACGTGAATTTCATTTACAAGAAAACTAATGACTTGCCAATTTTCCTAAACTCGGCCCAAATACCTGGGAATGACACTCGACGCAAGACTAAAATGGAATTCGCACGTGAAAATGAAACGAAAAGAACTCGAAATCAAATATAGAGAAATGTACTGGTTACTCGGAAAACATTTCCAGCTCAGTACTGAGAACAAACTGCTTTTATACAAGCAAGTGCTAAAGCCGGTGTGGGCCTACGGTATACAACTTTGGGGTTGTACCAAGAAAACAAATGCAAATATTTTACAAGCTTTTCAAAATAAAGTGCTAAGAGAAATTGTCCGAGCACCGTGGGAATTCCGACAATCGAAGCTGAAACTAGAAGCTTCGCGAGAAAGCATAAAAACCGACTAATCGGACATGTCAACAATACAGTCCTACAAATTTTGGATGAGAGCAATTTATTTCGCCGGCTACAAAGGACGAAACCTTTCGACTTGGCGAGATAATGATTAACTGTGTCTAGATTGCGGAATATGCAGGATCTTTCAGTGGAAAGAAACCTGCCAAACGTTTTTTATTTCATGATAGAAAAATTGCTTGATAAGTTAATACTTAGTTGCGATATCTAACAAATTTATATCGAAGGGTGGTGTTTTTTTAGTCAGTAAGAATCTGACACTACTATGAGCACGCGCTTGCTATTCTCATAGTGTCTATGGAAGATTTTTCACCTACCCTCGGAAAAAAGAAAAAATGCTGTCCTCAAACGAAGCTAACATAAAACAACTGCGCAGAATATCCCAGTTTTCTAAAATTCGCTCTACACACGAATACTTGCCGGCTTTACAATTTTTTTGCATTCAGCCCCAAAATGCGTTTGGAATTCGATTAATATAGCTGAACTTTTAGCACTCTCAGACACAAACGACGATATTCCCCTTATCAAATTTTTCGCAATCTTTTAGGATTTCTTTGCATGCGTAACTTGGTACTAAAGCGGAGGAATGGCATATGCAGTTCATTAAAAATATATCTGGGCAAAATTGGTTTAACTTCGTAACAAAGGCATTGTGCTTACCGATCATTACAGAGGCATTATCACACGCTACAGCTGTAATATTTTCCAAAGGTATTCCTTTATCGATCACCATTTTCTGAAAGGCTTGGAATAATGTCTCCTCACTGCAGTCACGGCTATCCAATATTATTAACTCCAACAGCCGTGTCATTAATTTACCATGAGTTGGATGTACAAACTTTACCAAACAACATAGATTCTTTTTATTTGTTGTCAATGCTCTCATCCATTAAAATCGAAAACCCGTTTTCTTTAAAAATAGAAACTAAGTCCTTTTCTTCAAGTGGTGCAATAACTTCTTTAATGACTTGCGTACACTTAGTTCTACCTACAGTTAGTTTGTTTGCAATTTCAGAGTCTGGAAAAACATTCCTTAGGAAGGGAGTCAGATGATCAACCACTTGAATTGCAACATTGTGTTGTTACACCAAATTGTTGATTTCACAAAAACAGAATTAAATGAATTGTATATCAAATATACATATGTATGTATAATATTACCATGTTATGAGGAGAATCACAAATATGCAAACTACTCGTTCGGTTTTGCTAGAAGAATGACTCTCAAAATAAAATCATATGGTGTTGTGTACCCTGTGTACATGAAACTTATAATTCTGTACTCCCTTACATGAATTAGTAATTGCCACACAACAATAGTAGATCACTACGCATACAAACACCAAATACGTGAGATCGGTGAAATTACATTACTGACTATTGCAGTCAGAATGAGTGAGAAGACGAATTTGTTAGTAAAATTTGCCTTTTTTTGTATGGAAAACGGAAAATATTACCTTTTTACCATATGTTGAAAATTGGAGTTGAAATTTACCACGAAAAGGTAAATTTACCGCGATCTGGCAGCTCTGCTTTCTGGGTGGCTCTAACGGCGGCTTTTCTTTACAGCGTTTCCAGGGAAGTTGGTAGATAAAGCTTAATAAGTTTTGAGAGGAAAACTGCCCCACATAGCTCTAACAGCGGTAACGAGACTAACTTAATTGGAGCCACCTTTCGCATGTAAGTTAGAGTAAGATCTTTGGAGATTACTTTGCTATACGGTGACTGTAAGGAGATACTCCGCGACAAGAACTTTTCAGTAGGACGGAACTGCTTTAATGCGAGGTTCCTCGATGTATTAAGTGTCAACTTCGATGGCACTTCGGCCCGAAAAGGAAGTCGAACAATACACCCTGGTCGTGAATGATGAGGCATTAGTGGATAAGGGTCCAGACAGAATCCAACCGAACACTGTCTTCTGCGCGACCAGATTGGCTGACAGGTGCTTTAACCCCTGCCGTATGATGGTTGGATATAAATCAGCCCCTAGGAGAAGGTAGACCTGAGAAGACCGGTGATACGTGGGATCGGCAAGATGAAAGTCTGTCAAGTGCTCTATCTGAATAGGATTGAAGGAAGCAGCTGCGAGATTATCAGGTAGCCTATTTAAGACAATCCCTTGAACGCCAATGGGCGACGATGAATCTTCGTGATTCACCAAATGAAAAGAACAAAGCTTATTAGCGCTAGCGGCGTGTGAAGCGGATATACTGGAGATTATGGAATTTATCCGTGAGACAGGCAGGCGAAGCCGTGTTTGCGCAGAGAATGAGATAAACGATACCTCCGACGCAGGATCAATGAGCGCTCGAATGGTATGTTTAGTGACTTGAACCACTTGAAGCACTGGTTTTTGAATGGACGTGACAAAGGACTGGTTGTTATATTCCATGATGAATGGTTGCGAAGTGGACTGTAGGTGTGATTGAGTGAATGATGTTGTGTGGTTATTGGTATTTGCTGCTGATAGAGCGATCAAATTGTTAGCTAATGGTGGATGAGGAGTAGGAGTAGGCACCTTATCTTCCGGGTGTAGCATTGAATGGTGTTTATCCTTACAAATTGTACATGTAAAGTTGCTGGTACAAGCCCCTCGATGTTTTAATACGAAATCCCTATGTGAGCTGGCGTTCATTCTTCTGAACTCAGGGCAGCTGCGAATTGAATGGTGTTACCCACAAAGCTTACAAGAAAAAGTGTTGATTTTGATGTGATAGGTACTCACACCCTTGTTGAGCTTAGATGGTGTTTTATTATTGGGTTGCTGACGGGAAGGAATAGGTTTGACTGATGCTGGCACATCCGCTATTGATTCCAACACTTGGTATCTATTGTTCAGAAACATGTCCAACTGACTCCACTTCGTTACCTCTGTGGGGTTTTTCAGGGATTGTTCCCAGGGGGCTAAAATGAGAGGGGGCAATCTACTAGAGCAGTCATACACTAGAATTTGATCCCAACTAATCGTGTCGATTTTGTGGGTGTGTAACGCAGTTAGGTAGTCATTAATACTACGGTGTAAGGCTTTGATTGCCTAAGCAAACTCTTCACTCCTTGGCGGTAGGTTACAAAGGATTTTGATTTGATTGTTTACCAAGCGACGGGTATTTTCATACGTGGAACGCAGAGCTTCCCAAGCGAGTTCAAAACTCGTATTGGTAAGTGGAAATTTGGCTAGAATACTGTGTGCGTCTCCTGCTGTCTTAGCCGGCAAATGAAAAACCTTTTGTACATCACCTAACTTTGGGTGTTGCCGATAAACTGCGTCGAACATATCCCGAAAGGAAGGCCATGAAAGATAGTCGCCATGAAAGGTTTCAGTGTCGCAAGGTGGCACTTTGATACAGGGTTGGTAGGCCGTTTCGCCTAAACTCTTCTTCGTGACACGGGAGGGTAAGTCGGTTGCGGTCTGAGATAGAGTGCGGCTCACGAACGGTGGCTTAAGCCGGTTCTCATTATCTAGAAAAAGCGTTACGCATGCGACAAAGGTCGCATTCGACAAACGATACTTCGCGTCGATAATGCTCATGTCTAAATCCTGGCTCTCTTCCTCTGTACTGGCAACCCGAGCACAGCTTGCGTGCGCGGCCTTCACTGAAGCCCACAGCTCTTTTAATTCCTGCTTACGTGTCTGTAAGGCAGATAAAGTATGCGAAGAGTCGGATACTTACTTGGTGGCCGCATAATATTTGACCAATTGGTTAACCGCGTAGATGAAACCAGGCAAAAGGGACATGATGACTCAATCTACTAGCTGCCTTATTTGGCTGGAGCAAATGTCCGAAGAAAAGGTTAGCTCGATGAAGCGAAAGAACAGTAATCACAAGAAAAGGAGAAAAACGACTCAAAAGATTCTGCGACGAACTATAGGTAGTGGAAACAACTGAACGATAGGCCCGAATAACAGTTCAATTGACTATACACGTTAGAGAACAAAATCATAAGAGTATCCGGTTAAACGGTGATAAACCGAAGCACGATAGAATCGAATGGTACAGCAGATTCACGTTAATTACGACCCGAATTAAGTAAACCACAATTACGCCAGTTTTACTACCCTTTAAACATTTTTTTTTTTAGAAAGAAATGTCGAAAACGATTTTTTTAAGGTTTCACGCGTAAATAGCAGATGTAAACAAATGTCAAATGATCTAATGACAACAAAAATTTAGTTGATGAGCTGCTACTGATGACCAAGAGAATGGCGAGGATGACGAAAAATGTTGAACTGGTGTGCTGCTACTGATTGAACTGGTGGTGATGGCCCAGATGATGGTGAGGATGAGGATGAGGATGTCCAGTGTGTTAGATGATGACCAAGATGATGGCGAGGATAAGGAAGATGCCGGCTGCGTTGGATGATGGCGCCGAGCGGTGGCCAAGATGATGGCGTGGTTGAGGATGATGAATATGGTGGATGATGGCCAAGATGATGGCGAGGACGACGAAGATGCCGGTTGGGCTGGATGATGGCGCCGGGCGATAGCCAAGATGATGGCCAGTATAAGAAAGATGCCGGCTGCGCTGGATGATTGCGCCGGGCGATGGCCAAGACGGTGGCGAGGATGAGGAAGATGCCGGCTGCGCTGGCTGATGGCGAGGATGGGGAAGATGCCAGCTGCGCTGGATGATGGCGCGGGCGGTAGCCAAGATTAGGATGCCGGCTGTGCTGGGTGATGGCTCCGGACGATGCCCAAAATGATGCCGTGGTTGAGGCTGATGGAGAGAAGATTCGGCTCGCTGGACCAAAGCGTTGATTCAACGGACTCGTTGCTGGTTCGGTGGGACAAAAACAAATTGATGGTTGGGTACCCTCGACTACTTTATTATCTTTATTGTGCTCGCCCGCACGCCAGTAAGATCAGAAGAATAATGGCCGATTCGTTAAACCAGAAAAACTTACAACTAAGAAAAAATATGGGGGGAAGCAATGAACTGATGAACGTACTAGATTTCTGACAATGATCATTGAATTGAAACTTGCAAGCATATTGAGTAATAGCTGAACAATGATTATTGAATTGAACCTTGCAAGCATATTGACTAATACCATTGTATATACAACTAATAGTATTCTCATCAGACGAAATTTGATCTTACCCTCATGGTTCGCTAGGTGGCGTGTCTTCTCTTACTTCTCACAGAAAAGTATACATCGTAACCAAAATGGAAAGCACAAAGGCGAGAAAATTAACAAAAAATTCTCTTCGTGGTAGTGTACATACATATGTATGTACGCGCTGGTGTGGGTATTATTATGAAGGGTTGGTTTGTGAGATTATGTCTGGTTATATCTTTCGTGTTTTCTTGTATTTTTTGGTGTTTAAGTTAGTTATCAATGAATTTATTTTGCAATATGCACAGACTCAAACGTTGCTACATTTCATTATTTCTAAGCGGTTACATAATAAGCAACGTTGCTATATTTTGGGTTTTGATACATCAAGATTTTTCCTTGGGTTAATATATTTGTATTTGTGGAATTGTGTTCGACGGACTCCAAATAAAGCTGCTTTTATACGCAGATGATATCGTCATTCTATCAGAAACTCCAATGATGTTGCAGATGATGATAAATAAGCTCCAAAACTACTGCAATTTATGGAACCTGAAAGTGAACACCGCTAAGTCCAAAGTAATGGTTTTTAGAAACGGGTTTGGACGATACTCAAGGCAAGAAAGATGGACTTGGAAAAACCAGGAACTTGAAGTGGTTAAGGAGTATAGATATCTCGGAGTTTTAATTACATCTCAAGTATCCTTCAAGGCCCACCTGGGAGAAAAACTAAAGGAGGCGAAAAAGGCAATAAATTGCAGTTGGCCGGGATTCCTTGGTAGGAAAAACGTTCCATCGAACAGCAATTTAAGGTTTTCGAAGCGGCTCAATCATGTGCTATGCTGCACAAGTTTGGGGTATATTCGAGTACGAAGAGGTTGAAAAGACATACATGTTGCACCTTGAAACTGGTTTATCTCCTCTCTATATCTTTACATTAAGATTGCACTTTCTCTACATTCTGAAAGTAATGGAACTCCCAAACTACCGCCTTCCACACATCGTCGCAAAATATTTGGTACAGCGGAAGCTGCAATTCTTTAACGAGTGGTCGAAGCTTAGCGGCGAACATAGTATGCAGCTAACGCACTATAATGCAGAATCTTGGCGACGTTCTCTGAACCAGCTGTTATCCGTTATTGAAGAGTCTACCCGTGCGAAGTTTAGATTGAAAGCGCAACAAAGTGAGACCAGGTCTACGTATCCCTTACTCAACCATGATCTGGCTGCGAAAAATTATTTCCACGATCGGTTCAGCCTTGATGTAATCTCTACCATCTTTAAGGCGAGAGGCGAACTACTTCGGCTGAACTTCAGGCCTCATATAAGCGACGGGAATGAGGAATGCAGCCTATGCAACCTTCGAACAAAGGAAGACATTTTTCATTTTATTGGAGCTTGCCCAATATTGAAAGAAATCAGACGAGCGTACTGGGGTAAAGAGGCGCTATCAATGGCTGAATTCATCAGAACTCTAGATGGTGAGGACTGGAACGTGCTGGCTAGCTATCTTAAAGCTGCATTAAAATACCGGCAGCAAATAATGAACGAAGCATTTTAAATCACTACATTTGCATAAAACTTTAGTTTAATTCTCTCTTTTCTTCGGCTGACGGCAATGGCCAAAGTCTTTTATTGTAAATTATTGTAAAAAATTGAATATGAAGTTTAAAAAATAAATTTACTTTACTACTACTACTATTTGTATCTAGGGATATGTATGTACAAGTACATGTATGTATATGCATTTGCAAAAAAATATTTAATACTTAGTCTAATGTTTTATACCCCAATTAGAGATTCATCTTCTATTATTTACAAACACTGAATTAACGAGTAACGACAGATTTCTTAAAACGACCCTTTTTTCAATTTTTGACATAATACCATATATCGGTTACCAATGCTGATAATGCTTAAGATATTAATGTGGCTTAGTATATACATATATAGATACAATCTATATATAGGTATATGCATGGATTCCTTTACACATCACCAAGTGGGGTAAAATACTCCATGCGGTTTTTTTGTTGAGTTGTCCCCGGTAGGCCCATTCCTCGTTCTATTACCACTTCACAAATTATATTATTGCAATGACTAGATGCATTGCAGATGCATTTAAGAAATAATTGGTTGTTATCATATATAAGAAGACAATGGCCAGGGAGTATCCATAACGCTGTTCTTAGCCGTAATCTTTCTTGTTTTATGATCTCCCCAGATTTTCTGCGGTCTAACACAGAGCACAGGCCACAAACAAGGTCTTGGACACCCTATGACCATCTAAGTTGGATCATCTTGCATTAGCCTTGTTGATAATTCTATTAAGGATAATTTCCTTAGCCACGCACCTTGGTGGTTTAATGCAGCAATTATGTCACTATGCGGGAGCTCTGCTCCTCTTATGACCAGCGCGTCGGCTTTTTCATTGACTTCTATATTGCAGTGTCCAGGTACCCACCCATCTGACACGGTTCTAAGTACATAATGCCTCGAGCATTGTGTGACAATTGCTCACGATCTCAGATTTTGTGACGTAAGATTCTAGCGCAGCCTGCCTGTCAATGTAGATGGCGATATTCTTATCGGATATTGATCCCATCTCAAGTAATTCCGTAGCTTTAAATACAGCTAGAACCTTTGCTTGGCCACATGTAAGTCTTAATTGTAGCCTAATAGCACAGTAATTAACAAATTGTTTATTTTTATTACTTGTTTTACATTCTTTTAGAAGTATTCATTTAAGATTCTCTCTATAAATTGTAGGACAATTTTGCTATACCTGATTGGCATTGGGACGTTTATCTCATTAAGGATGTGAAGGACTACGTTCTCCGATAAGACATCAATTCCAAACACAGATCTGCTTGGGTACTTTCCAACAAAGTCAAAAGTATCCTGTGTCTCTAACAAATTGCACATGCTGCAGACTGGTGGTGGATCATTCCTATGAGATATATAATTTAGTTTCTGGAGCTCTCGACGCAATTTTATAACCGTTGCTATTTCTTCTGTGCTGTACTCATCCCAGAAGTAGCTAAAAAAAAAAAAGTAGTTATTGTACTCAAAATTGGGGCATAAGCAGCTGTAGGCTGTAGACGTAATCCACTTGTAGTTTCAAGGTTTATATAAAGAGGGGTAATAAGCCTATCTTTAACATGATCAAGTAATTTAGTATGTTCGATGGATGATAAAATAAATAAAACCTGACTAGTTTTCCCACCATCTCAAATTGTTTTCCTCTCCAGACTTGTGCAGCGTAGAAAAGAATGGATTTTGAAAATGATTCAAAAACTTTATACATTTGTTAGTGTAACATTTTCTCTAAGTAATATTGATGGCTCTTTTAGACTTTTTCTCGTAAAATACAGTTCGAGGTACTTATATCCTTTCACCATTTGGATAGATTCCCCGTTCAAATGCAGAGAGCTTGTAAAGTAACGCACTTCGGTCCATTGAGTCAAAAGCTGCCTTGAAGTAAACGAAGAATGCATATACAGGAATACCACAGTTTAAGTTGCTTCGACGAAAGTCTTTTCAAACTTTAGTCATTTAGAAATACCCACCTTGACTCGATATACGAAAAAGAAGCAGAAGATGAAAGAAAAAAAGACAGAGGTGAAAGCTCTTCTTTAACATCCCAAGACTTAACTGAAAGTGAAAACAATTTTCAGCTTGGATTCAGACAAGGATAAAAACGAAAGATTTATGCAGAATATACTTCAGTAATGCCGCATTCCCTTATAAGGAATTACATGCTGAATAGAGGCGGCGCGCAGTTCAGCGGAATATAGATGCATACTTTCCAAAGATTACCCCGCAAACACACGTTCGCTATCACCCACTCCCACTTCAAAAGAAGCATGAACTAATTTTTTATTTTTTTTTTCGTGGGTAGGTGAAAATCTTCATGAGACACTATGAGACCGTGTACTCATAGTAGTGTCAGATTTCTACTGACTAAAAACACCCTTCCCTTCGTTTTGTTAACTATGACTAAGTTAGACCTTATCAAGTAGTTTAAGCTTCAGATTTATATTCGCGTGAGGCAGGTAGATTTTCAATAAAAGCACCTGCTGGAACCGTCATGACATGCCGCTTTTTGTCTTATTGCGCTAATTCGAACGGTTTCGTTCTTTGAAGTCGGCGTGTAAGATTTGTCACATCCAAAGTTTGGAGTATGGCACAGTTGCAATGGCCATGAAGACGAATACGAAGCTTGCGAGCGAAGTTTTTTATTTCGTCCTTCACGGTAACTATCTCTGTGGATATCATTGTTTCTGATATACCGGGGAGCGTTCACGATTATTCTTATAATTTTATTTTGGAGTGATTGTATGAGATTCCTATTGCTTGGTTTGGTACAACCCTAGAGTTGTATACCGTACGTCCACACGGGTTTAAGCACTTGCTTATACAGAAGCAGTTTGTTATATACGCTTAGTTTGGAATATCTTCCAATTAGCCAATACATTTCTCTAAGTCGATTTTCGACTTCGTCACGTTTCTTTTTAACGTGAGGTTTCCATTTAAGTTTCGCGTCTAGTGTCATTCCCAGATATTTAGCTTCGTTTGCATGCGGTATTTGTACCGAGTTAATGAAAACGGGAAGGTTGATTATTTTCTTGTAAGTGAAGTTAACATGCGTCGATTTGGTCTCGTTAAGAACAATGCGCCAAGTTTTTGTCCACTTACAGATTTTATCCAAGGCTCGTTGGAGTTTTATGGTTGCTGACTCGATTGAACTTTCCGTTGCCAGAATAGCCGTATCGTCCGCGAACGTAGCTACAATAGTATGTCCCGAGTGTACACCAAGAATAAGATAGGCCCAAGGACACTTCCTTGCGGAACTCCGGCGGCGATTTCTTTAAAATCAGAATATTCAGTTCCGTGCTTGACACGAAAAAGTCGGTTTTTAAGGTATGATTCTAAGATCTTATGAAGTTGCTACGGAAGGATTCGTCTTAGCTTATAATTCAATCCATCGTGCCAAACCCTGTCGAAGGCTTGAGATACGTCAAGAAAAGCGCTAGAACAAATCTTTTTCTCCTCAAGGGCTTTTTCAATTTCGTCGGTTATTCTATAAACTTGGTCAATTGTGGAATGCTTGATTCTGAACCCGAATTGATGGTCAGGTATTAGGCGTCTCTCTTCAATGACCGGAAGAATCCGTTTCAGAAGGAGTTTTTCAAATATCTTCGATATTATTGGTAGTAGCGATATCGGTCTGTACGATTTTTTGTCATTTGGAGATTTCCCTGATTTCGGAACGATTATGACTTCTGCGGAACGTATAATAATCTAATAGAAGCATTTATTAAATAAAGCAATTTTAATAGTGCCTTTTTTGGTAATTCCTTGAGGATTTGTCCGGTTATTAAATCATAGCCAGGAGCCTTATTATTTTTCAGGTTTTTTATTGCCTGGCAAAGTTCTATAGTGACACACTTTTTATTCTAAGGTTGTCAGATGTCGTAGTCGTACCGGTAAAATCGTCTACCAATATTTCTCCATCAAATGGCTTAAAAGTCTCTTCTAAGTGCTCGGCAAATAGATCCGCTTTTTCTTTGTCACCTTTTGCCCATTCGTCGTTGTTTTTTCTTATCGGTGGCGAATGTATTTGGGGTTTTTTAATTCTTTTGACAGCTTTCCAGAGCGAGTAATTAGTGGTTTTTTCGGCGGTTAAACCTTCAAGATAAGCTGAAGTCTCTCGGTTTTTTAGGTCTTGGATCGCTTTTTTAAGCTTATTGCATAGGAAATTCGAGTGGGTTTTATGCTGGGGAACACGAGTTTGTTGCCATATTTGCTCTCCTCTTTTCTCGAATAAGTTCTTTTATTTCCGGCGGATAATTAGCTTCATTGCATGGGACTTCTTTCCTCCTTAAAGGTGTATTTTTCCACGCGGCATTCTGTATTGATTCAATAAATTTGCCGAGTTCATCTTCTTTTTCGAAGGGTGTTTTGAGCGATACATTTAAGACAATATTTTCTTCGCAATCAGTTCTAAAGTCGCGCCAGTTAGTTTTTTTGTTAGTTAATCTAACAAACCTTCTACTGTCATTAGTCGGTCACTTATTGTCAAGATTACCGGCGAGTGATCTGAGGAGAGATCAAAGCTTTTCTCTATTTTCGCAAAATTTGAAGATACTCCTTTTGCTAGGAAGAAGTCTATTAGGTCCGGTGTTTTTGCTGTATCAGAGGGCCAATACGTCGGTTTCCCCGTCGAAAAGAAATCAACCCCGAATTGCATACCGGCTTCGTACAGAAGTCTGCCTTTCCGTGAATTGGATCTGGAACCCCAAAAGGTGTGTTTTGCGTTGAAATCGCCACCTATAATGAAATTCGGTCCAAATGAGTCAAGGAGACGTACAAAGTCGTTACTTCTAAACGTGCATCGCGGAAGACAATAAATGGACGCGATGTTGAAATTCGAGTGCCTATTCTTAACTCGAACTGAACTTGTTTGCATTGTATCGATTTCAATCGTCGTATTTATGGAGTGCTCAATGCAGTCTTTAATGAATAAGGAGGATCCGCCTCTAGCTCTTCCGGAAGGGTGGTATGCGTGATAAGCACGATACCCTCTTATTTTTACTCCGGATTCCCTTGTCAAATGAGTTTCAGAGATCAAGCAAATGTCAATGTTGTCATTCCGTAAGAATACTTCTAATTCGGCGTTTTTTTGTAGAAGGCCGTTTGCGTTCCGTGTTAAAATTTTTAGTAACTGATTCATATTCATATGGGAGTTCTTTTTTGGCGAAGTTTTAACTCGAGCTTGCTCAGTTTATCAAATATGACTTTGTTTACCTTCGTTTGCTCCTCAAGTTTCGCAAGAATTATAGAGAAGACTTGGGGGACTGGCTCTACCGTAACACCGCTTTGCTTGTTTTCTAGCGACGCAGCTTGAGCATATGTTAGCGTCTCTGGAGATTGTGGCCTTCCTTTGATTTTGCTGAAGGAACTTTACTTTGCTCGACTCTCGTCTTAACTTTGACGTGTTTATTGACAGTCGTTACCCTTGGCTTAGCAATTTCACGACTATTTTTAATCGGTTCTGCGTTCTGGCGTTGAATATTTTTAAATGTGTCTCGCCTTTTTTGAAGCTCTTTTGCCATTTCGCAACCTCGATAGTTCGCTGGGTGTTTTCCTTTGCAGTTAATGCAGGTAGCCGGGGCCTGCTTATTTAGGTCACACTTTTCCGAGAGATGGTTACCAGCACATTTTACGCATCTCGGCTCTTTTCGACAATACGACTGTGTGTGATTAAAGCCTTGACAGCGTTTACACTGAGGTATCGATCTCATACTCGTACGCATAGGCTCAATCTTGACTACGATATTCAGAATAGTTTTAACGTTATAACTATCGTCTACATTTTCGCTCCTGTCAAAGGTAAGCATAAAGAGCGGAAGTCCATGCTTGACCATGATTTCCTGGCCTTGTTCCGTTTGTTGCTTCACCTTTTTGAGAATATTGACGGCATTAAGAATTTTTAAACCTTTAGTTTTGATGTCGTTCATTACGTCGTCTTTTGTGCACGAGGGGTGGAGCCCCCTTGCTATAACACGCAGTGGTCTTTCTGTCTTATTTTCATAAGTATACCACTGGATCTTTTCCGTGTTTAATTTTTGTGATATTGCTCGGTAGCCATCGGAGTCATCAACGTTAATTTGCCACGCATTGTTCCTGAGTGACGTTACCTTGAATTTCGATGTCGTCGTACCTTTAATAAGGCAATGTAGCTTACTGTAGTCCGTTATGCCAACGACGTTTATTGCAGGCGGAGGACGTGCTTTAGCTTGAGTTTGTTTTGGCTTCGACTCATTTTGCTTGTCTGCTTTTCGCGGCTCGATTTCGGGCGAAGAGCCGGCTCTGCGTTTTTTGCTAGGTCTTTTCTTTAAGACGCAATTCGTTTCGCGTGCAAGCTCTTCTTCGTCCGTGTGATATTGTGGATTAGCTGCGCGGGGAGGGGAATCTTCGCGTTCTTTTTGTAAAAGCGAGTTCTTTAGAAGCTTGTTTTCCTCTCTTAGTATGTCTACCTCTTTTTTGAGCTCTTGGTAGAGTCGATCCATTTCATTAAGCTTATTGCGAAGTTCGTTATTTTCCTTCTCAAAGCTTTTACAATTCTCTGGGTCCTGTTTCTTGGATTTTCCAGTGAACCTGGACTGCCACCTGGGGTATTAAATCTTTTCGTTTTACTCATTGCATTTTTTTGTATACACTTTAAGCCCGGTATACGAAGAGTGGATTTTAGTCGCCTCTTACGACAGGCATACCTACCTCGGCTATATTCAAACCCCTACCCGAAGGGGGTTACTATGAACTAATTTAATACACTATTTATTTATGTAAATTAATTGGCCAATAAAAAAGATCTTATATGTATGTGTACATATACATTCATTACATGTGTATGTACATTCTAAATTAAGTGAATACAAATAAATGTGCATTTATATTCGATCCGATTTAAGTCGTTTCAAGTTAAGTCGTCATTTTCTGGAACGTAAC
The DNA here is from genome assembly GCA_945910035.1 of Brachypalpus laphriformis. Taxonomy (NCBI): domain Eukaryota; kingdom Metazoa; phylum Arthropoda; class Insecta; order Diptera; family Syrphidae; genus Brachypalpus; species Brachypalpus laphriformis. Next base: position 59,140,513 of record OX246755.1, read on the forward strand.
CCTGTCGTAAAGCGGGGTATTCCTGTAGTTTCTTATTCTTCAAGAGAAAGGTGACACAATACTATTTAAGCCGAAAACGTGATCAACAATAGTATATCCTTGCTGGAAACCCACTTGATATTCCTTGGGCAGATTACGAGTACTGGTACCTATCTATGCAGTTAGTCGACTTAGAACGCATTTAAAAAGGAAATGTCTCGGCAGTTCCCGCCATACAACTTTTCTTATGAATGGGAGATATCAAGGCTTCCTTAAGGGGATGGGGTATTATCTTCTTTTCCAAAATGTTATTGAACAAGTAAGTAAAATTGGTGTTCAGTTCTTCAGTACCATTTTATATAATTCGGCTGGTATTCCATCCGATCATGCAATTTGTCCAATCTTAAGACGACTTAGTGCCTCAACAATACAAGGCAATTGAGCAATTCAAAGTTTTTGCCGGAAGCCAGCTATAGCATCGTCCCCCATATGCCAAAAGCATGAATGTGTAAATTTTAAACTTTTGAGGAATAACTACAATTGTGGTTCTGGCTCTACTAAATAAGAATGAATCCAACATTCACCCAATTGACATAGTAATAAATTGTGGTTTCCACGCTTTCTGTACATTAAGAGCTCTAAAACAACATAGAATGCAGAAAGACTTATCAAAAAAACTAAGAAAGTCGAAAAAATAAAATTTGCACATTCATGCTTCTGGCATATGGGGGACGACATATTCTCTCTATTTCTCCTCTCCATTATAACCTTCAGAAATTGACTACTAATGTGCATCGATACATTCTTTCTGTCTTATATCCTTATCTCATTAATGATCACGCTACATACATATTTGATTTTAATTTTTCTAGAATGGTGGAGGAAATACACTTCGGATTCGGCTTTAATATATGTAATATAATATATAACGCCCTAAGTTAGAGTATAACGGTCACATCTGGTCAGGTGGACCAAAAACCATATTGCACTTCCTAGAAGGAAGCTTGTAGGAGACATGAATATTGCAAACAGCATTGTTTCGCTTGAACACCGTCGTAATGTCTCCTGCCTATCCCTGTTTTGCTGATATATTCATCGAAAGTGCTCAATCGAAAAAGTCTATCTTCGGACGTATCATGTAGTATAGAGATCATTTCATGACCTGCACAAGCACACCACGTACATGTACATATTGTACATAACATTCATCATGCTTTTTCGAACTCTATGTTTCCTCTCCATAGACATTTATGGCAAATGTGCATGGATAGCTTCTTTCTAATCCTTATCTCATTAATGCTCACATACATCTGTTTCCAAACAATGCATAAAAAAGGGAAGTCGAGTCCCTTTAGCGCGAGTGAATAATTCTAGCAAAAAAAAAACAAAAATAAAAATTTCATCCGCCAGAACCTTGAAAAGAAAAGTAATAGATACGTATATACATACACAAGTAAATACAAAGCTACACATAATATACATCATGGTAGAAACTTCACACTACACGTTGATCGTAAAAGTTTTTTTTTTTTATCTTCCCACTTTCCACCTATTATCGGCTGTTTCTTTTGGTGCTCTTTTACTTTGTTCTCTTCAAAGTGTGCAAGAGTGCAAATGGTTGGTTACTTGACTTCACGCTAGAGGCGCTAGAGTCGATTTCCCCAAGTGATACTACTATTAGATGCATATACAATGGTAGTACATATGGAAGAAGTAGTGTATTACCATTGTATATACAACTAATAGTATTCTCATCAGACGAAATTTATTCTTACCCTCATGGTTCGCTAGGTGGCGTGTGCTTACTTCTCACAGAAAAGTATACCATACATCGAAACCGAAATGGAAAAGCACAAAGAAGACGAGAAAATTAACAAAAAATTCTCTTCGGGGTAGTGTACATACATATGTTGTACGCGCTGGTGTGGGTATTATTATGAAGGGTTGGTTTGTGAGATTATGTCTGGTTGTGTCTTTCGTGTTTTCTTGTATTTTTTGGTGTTTAAGTTAGTTAGCAATGAATTTATTTTGCAATATGCACAGACTCAAACGTTGCTACATTTCATTATTTCTATGCGGTTACATAATAAGCAACGTTGCTATATTTCGGGTTTTGATACATCAAGATTTTTCCTTGGGTTAATATACGAGTATTTGTATCTAGGGATACCGTATGTACAAGTACATGAGTATGTTATTTGCAAAAAAATATTTAATACTTAGTCTAATGTTTTATACCCCAATTAGAGATTCATCTTCTATTATTTACAAACACTGAATTAAACATCGGTTGTAACGACAGATTTATTAAAACGATCCTTTTTTACTTTTTTGGAATAATATATCGGTTGCCAATAGTGATAATGCTTAAGATATTAATGTGGCTTAGTATATACATATATAGACACAATCTACATATATATGTGTAGGTATATGCATGTATTCTTTTCCACATCATCCAGTGGGGTAAAATACTCGAGGCGTTTTTTTTTTTTTGGTTGAGGTGTCCCCGGTAGGCCCATTCCTCGATCTAGTACTACTTCATAAATTATATTATTGCAATGACTATATGCATTGCACATGCATTTAAGAAATAAGTGATTGTAATCATAAGCTTTAGTGCAATGACTAGATGTATTGCACATGCAATTAAGAAATAAGTGATTGTATTCATAAGTTATATACATATGTATAAGAAGACAATGGCCAGGGAGTATTCATATCGCTGTTCTTAGCCATAATCTTTCTTATTTTATGATCTCCCCAGATTTCCTGCGGTCTAACACAGAACACAGGCCACAAACAAGGCCTTGGACACCCTATGACCATCTAAGTTGGATCATCTTCCATTAGCCATGTTGATGATTCTGTCAAGGATAATTTACTTAGTCACTATGCGGGAGCCTCTTATGACCAGCGCGTTGGCTTTTTCGTTGACTTCTATATTGCAGTGTTTAGGTACCTACGCAACATAATCTGGCACGGTTCTGTGTACATAATGCCTCGAGCATTGTGCGGCAATTGCTCACGATCTCAGAATTTGTGACGTAAGACTCTAGCACAGCCTGGCTGTCAATGTAGATGGCGATATTCTTATCGGATATTGATCCCATCTCAAGTAATTCCGCAGCTTTAAATACAGCTAGAACCTCTGCTTGGAACATACTGCATGTGTCCGGAAGTTTTAGGGCCACATGTAAGTGGCCCAATAGCACAGTAATTAACTAATTATTTATTTTTATTACTTATTTTACATTCTTTTAGAAGTATTCATTTAAGATTCTCTCTATAAATTGTAGGACAATTTTGCTATACCTGATTAGCGTTGGGACATTCATCTCATTAAGGACTTTTGAGGAATGACCACAATTGTGGTTCTGGCTCTACTAAATAAGAATGAATTCAACATTCACCCAATTGACATAGTAATAAATTGTTGTTTCCACGCTTTCTGTACATTTAGAATTCTAAAAAAAACATGGAATACGGACTTATCAAAAAAACTAAGAAAGTCGAAAAAATAAAATTTGCACATTCAAGCTTCTGGCATATGGGGGACGACATATTCTCTCTATTTTTCCTCTCCATTATAACCTTCAGAAATTGACTACTAATGTGCATCGATACATTCTTTCTGTCTTATATCCTTATCTCATTACTGATCACGCTACATACATATTTGATTTTGATTTTTTCTAAAACGATGGAGGAAATACACTTCGGATTCGGCTTTAATATATAAGGGGAATTGACGCCTTAAGTTAGAGTATAACGCTCACATCTGGTCAGGTGCACCAAAAACCATATTGCACTTCCTAAAAGGAAGCTAGTAGGAGACATGAATATTGCGAACAGTATTGTTTTGCTTGAATACCGCCGTAATGTCTCCTGCCTATCCCTGTTTTGGTGATATATTCATCGAAAGTGCTCAATCGAAATAGCCAGTTTATCCTAAAGCCTATCTTCGGACGTACCACGTAATATAGAGATCATTTCATGACCTCCGGAAGCACACCACGTACATACATAATGCTCTTCCGAACTCTATTTTTCCTCTCCATATACATTTATGACAAATGTGCATGGATAGCTTCTTTCTAATCCTTATCTCATTAATGCTCACATACGTCTGTTTCCAAACAATACATAAAAAAGGGAAGTCGAGCCCCTTTAGCGCGAGGGAATAATTCTAGCAAAAAAAAAAAATAAAAATTTCATCCGCCAGAACCTTGAAAAGAAAAATAATATATACGTATATACATACACAAGTAAATACAAAGCTACACGCAATATACATCATGGTAGAAGCTTCACACTACACGTTGATCGTAAAAGATTTTTTTTTGTATCTTCCCATTTTCCACCTATTATCGGTTGTTCTTTTGGTGCTCTTTTACTTTGTTCTCCTCAAAGTGTGCAAGAGTGTAAATTGGTGCTTGGTTACTTGACGTCTCGCTAGAGTCGATAGAGTCGATTTCCTCAAGTGAATACTACTATTAGTTGTATATACAATGGTATTACCCACTGGAATTCCTACACACTCTCAATACCCCACGCATTCCTTCACATAAGCCTGAGGGAAAAACGACAAACATCGTTTACAGAGAGGTGTTGAAGAAATAAGGTAATCCGACGGCAGTTCTGAAATTTATAAAACACCTTGGACTAATTCGACAGCTCCGTTAGTATTCATATAAATACCGGGGCTTAGAAAAGTACCTGCCAAGGGTGCGGAATGGTACGCAGACTTTACCTCCTCGTGGTGCATTCTGGTTAACACTAAAATTGTCTGCTTCATTAGTACGTCTTCGAACTAAATAGTTACAAAGCTTATAAAAATGATAGTTTGGCCGAATGTACACAAAAAAAAAACGAGTTGAGCTCTTAGTATCAGCTAAAACACCTGTCAACTACAACTAAAAATCAGCGATCTATTTTGGAAAACATATACTTCGCTACATCACACAAGGGACAAACGAGGCAATAGATTTAACAAGCAGATACAACGTTTAAGGGTCTACGAATGAGGTATCGATTGATTTTTGAATTAATTTACAAGGAACTGACAAGTTTTGTGGAAAATTATTGTAGAAACCTTCATTTGTTAGAGTTTCAGGAGTATACAAAAAAATGTTTTTTTTAAATAAATTTTGTTTTTCGGATTTTTTATTCCCTTGATTCGATTTTTTCCGAAAACGTATTGTAGAGATTCAGTAAAATAAATTAATGTTACGAACGATTAAAATACTTAAAAAATATGAAATGTACATAATCTAAGACTTTGCAATTAAAATAGTTTATGGCCACGAGCGAAACCGGGTGGGTCAGCTAGTATTAATTTAAATGACTTATTTTTTTATTTAATGTTACATCGTTATTTAATGTTACATATAAAATAACTTCCAGGATGATAATAGTAACTTAGTGCCCAACCTTCTGCAGATAAAAATGTATGGCTTCGCAGAAACATCGTCTTATTACTGGAGATTCTAGTTAAAAAGCTAACAGTCAAAATAAAAAAAAAATTCCTTTGTGAACTTTGTTAGCGTTTCACGTGGATTGTATTCTACCAAATACAAATATTTGGCGCAACAGCTCTTTAAAGTGCCAGGGCCTAGCTTTTCGCAACCACTCATGTTGTGTGCGTTATATTTTTCACACGAATGGAAGGGACCTACAGTTTAATGCCGAATCCGAACGGCGATTTGAGAAGCTTTTTCGTGACAACAATACGCTCAGATGTTTGTCAGGTACTCATATTCTTTCAACATTTGGATAAATTCCCCGTTAAAATAAAAGCTTGTACAAGCTTGTAAAATAACGCACTTCGGTCCATTGAGTTAAAAGCTGCCTTGAAGTAAACGAAGAATGCATAGTCAGGAAAACCACAATTTAAGTTGCTTCGACGAAAGTCTTTTCAAACTTTAGTCGTTGAGAAATATCCACCCCGACTCGGTATACGAAGAAAAAGCAGAAGGTGGAAGAACAAAAGGCAAAAGAAAGCTCTCCTTTAACATCCCAAGACTTAACTGAAAGTTTGGGATATTTCTATAATGTGAAGGCAATTTTCAGCTTGGATTCAGAAACGGATATAAACGAAAGATTTATGCAGAATATACTTAAGTAATGCCGCATTCCCTTATAAGGAATTACATGCTAAATAGAGGGGGCGCGCAGTTCAGGGGAATATAGATGCATACTTTCCAAAGATCACCCCGCAAATAACACGTTCGTTATCACCCACGGCCACTTTAAATGAAGCATGAACTAATTTAATACACTATTTATTTATGTAAATTAATTGTAAATGTACATATACATTCATTACATGTGTATGTACATTCTAAATTAAGTGACTACAAATTTTCCTTGATTCATACTCATACATATGTATGTATATGCATTTATATTGGATCCGATTTAAGTCGTTTCAAGTTAAGTCGACATTTTCTGGAACGTAACCCTGTCGTAAAGCGGGGTATTCCTGTAGTTTCTTATTCTTCAAGAGAAAGATGACACAATACTATTTAAGCCGAAAACGTGATCAACAATAGTATATCCTTGCTGGAAACCCACTTGATATTCCTTGGGCAGATTACGAGTACTGGTACCTATCTATGCAGTTAGTCGACTTAGAACGCATTTAAAAAGGAAATGTCTCGGCAGTTCCCGCCATACAACTTTTCTTATGAATGGGAGATATCAAGGCTTCCTTAAGGGGATGGGGTATTATCTTCTTTTCCAAAATGTTATTGAACAGGTAAGTAAAATTGGTGTTCAGTTCTTCAGTACCATTTTGTATAGTTTTCCATCCGATCATGCAACTTTACCAATCTTAAGACGACTTAGTGCCTCAACAATTCAAGGCAATTGAGCAATTCAAAGTTTTTGCCGGAAGCCAGCTATAGCATCGTCCCCCATATGCCAAAAGCATGAATGTGTAAATTTTAGGCTTTTGAGGAATAACCACAATTGTGGTTCTGGCTCTACTAAATAAGAATGAATCCAACATTCACCCAATTGACATAGTAATAAATTGTGGTTTCCACGCTTTCTGTACATTTAGAGCTCTAAAACAACATAGAATGCAGAAAGACTTATCGAAAAAACTAAGAAAGTCGAAAAAATAAAATTTGCACGTTCAAGCTTCTGGCATATGGGGGACGACATATTCTCTCTAGACTACTAATGTGCATCGATACATTCTTTCTGTCTTATATCCTTATCTCTGATTTTGATTTTTTCTAAAACGGTGGAGGAAATACACTTCGGATTCGGCTTTAATATATAAGGGGAATAAACGCCCTAAGTAAGAGTAGGAGACAACAGGAGAAGGAAGCTTGTAGGAGACATGAATATTGCGAACAGCATTGTTTCGCTTGAATACCGTCGTAATGTCTCCTGCCTATCCCTGTTTTGCTGATATATTCATCGAAAGTGCTCAATCGAAATAGCCAGTTTATCCTAAAGCCTATCTTCGGACGTACCACGTAATCTAGAGATCATTTCATGACCTCCGGAAGCACACCACGTACATATGTACATATTGCACATACATAATGCTCTTCCGAACTCTAGTTTCCCTCTCCATATACTTTTATCACAGATAATAAACTTACCCAGATGTCGCATCCCCATACAAAAAAATGTTGATCTTTTTTGCGATGAGCAAACAACGATGGGCAAACAAAAAGCTTTCTGCTTCGCAAAGAAAAAAAAAACCGAAAATAAATTTTCTGTGCGAAGAGCTTTTTCTTTTGCTATTCTTTGTACCGTCTGCGACCTGCGACTGCGAGACACAATTTCATTTATACATACATACATATGTATGTACATATATTCATTTGTAAGTACGAATTTTCCCTTTTCATTTTGCTATATTGACCGAAGTTTCGATCTGTGTAGATCTGTGGTGTGGTAAAAAATATATAAATTGTATTTTTTCGAGGTGAAAAGTGATATTTTACTGTTGAAAAAAAAAAAAGTAAAACGCGACGCTGTTCCTACACTTTTTATGAAAAGCAGTGAAATGAATTGGAATCTAATGACAATGAACTTGCTTCTGATCATAAGAAAGCCAAAATAAACTACTCTAATCACAAAAGATTAAAAGTGCAAGCGAGTACCGATATATCCATTGATGAACTAAATGAAGTTTCAGCACTTATAGACTGCAACAGATCTATAGATTCCATAGAATCTGTATGCAAGAAATGCGAAGCGAACACAAAAAAACAATTTGTTTTATATTCAACAAATAAGTAGACTGAAAAAAATTAACAAAATCCGCAGAGAGAGCTAAAAAAAGTCTAAAATTCAGAAATATTCTGGCAATTTAAGTACGCAGGCTAAAAAAAGATAAAGCACAGCTTAGAGAATATCAAAAGCAAACAATAGAAGAAAAAATAGATTTCTTACATGATATAAATAAAAATTCGAAAACATTTTGCAAACTCATTTTATCACAAGGCAAACGACAATTTACCCAAGAAGAAATGTGGATTTGCCAATGTATATTTTTCCGCTCGTCGTCTGGATATAATTTTCTTCGCGATCAGCTGCAATTGCACTTGCCACACCCAGCTTCATTGCATAGATGGATAAAACTTAAAAGTTTATCTCCTGGTCTAAACGAAAATGTTTTTGAGGAAATACAAAAAAATGTTTTAACATTGGAACCAAAAGACAAAGAAGTCATTTTATTATTCGATGAGATGAGTATCCAGGCTTCGTTGATTATGGAGAAAATCAAAGATTAAATTTGTATGCGAAATCAGTTTGCGTGTTCATGATTCGTGCTTTATCATGTGATCTGTCCAAGCAATATACCAACAAGGCAGCTCGAAATTGAAGTATACAACTGTATTGACATATGTAAAAATCTGGGACTAAACGTAAGAGGCATTTGCTGTGACCAAGGCCCTACGAATCGAAGCCTTTACAATAAGTGAAAGCTGGATTAGGACAACAGTTTCTTTCCTTGTAAAGAAAAAAACGTGTATGGAATGTATGATATGCCACATTTAATCAAAAGTGTAAGAAACAATATTTTAAGATCAGACTTACAAACTCTGGATGGAGTTGTAAGCTGGTGGCAATTCTATCGCTAGAAGTTCGGATTCACAATATTTGGCTAGATCGAATATGTTTTCATTTTTCTCTTGCTCCTATGTTAGGACAATCTTTGTTTTATTTTCAGTATCTAACACAGCATTCCAATCTTCTTCTTCTTCTTCTTCCTTTTATCAGCGAGGCCATGATCCGAAAACAAGGGATCACAACCCTCCCACTTCACCGCATTTCTACTGATCCGCATGTGGGGTTCGCCTATTTGACCTCAGAAAATATCGGCAGGCCTGCCGATTTTGGATCACTCGGTTACTGAGGCCAATGAAATGCCGATGTCGTCGCATTTGTCTGATCCAGGCGTTTATAGGCCTGCCTTTCCTACATCGCGATGTCTTTGGAACGTGCATAGATATTGCCTTTTTTACAGGGTTCAAATGATCTCTTCTTTGAACGTGGCAATACCAGCTGAGCCGGTCGCGCTCTAATTTTCGTACGATGGTTTCCTTGATGTGAAAGCTTCCACGGATCTTCGAACTTCTTATTCGATCAAGCTTGGTCACTCCTGCTGTCATGCGAAGCATCTTCATCTCAGCTGCCGTTAATTTACTCTCATACTTTTTGTACATCGTCCAACATTGTGAACCGTATGTGAGCGCTGGACGTACAACTGCGGTGTAGAGCCTTCCTTTCAACTTAGGGGGCATTTTTCTGTCACAGAAGATAGCGGAATTTTCTCGCCACTTCATCCACCCTACGCTTACACGATGATTGATGTCGCCATCACAAGTTGCTTTGCTATTGATCATAGATCCCAGATATTTGAACTTTTCGCACTTGGGAAGCACTGTTCCATTCAAATAAATGTCTGGAATAGGCCTGAGTGGATCAGAGAACGGGCAGCACAAGTACTCTGTCTTTTTTGAACTAATGCGATACCCATTTCCCTCCAAAACGTCCACCCACACATCAAGTGCTCGTTGCAGGGATGTAGGATCCTCACTTATGATGGCTCCATCGTCAGCAAAGAATAACTGATGTACCTTGGGGTCCATCACTTTACCTTCAAGCAGATAATCAAGGACTGTAATAAAGAGCAGAGGACTTAAAACGCTTCCCTGGTGTACCCCGACTTTGATTGGGAACTCTTCGGTTACTCCAGCGGGGCATCTTACTTTTGTCTTTGCTCCTTCGTACATGTCCATAATCATCTGTACATAGGTTTCTGGAACCCCTCGATGTCTTAGCGCCACCCATATCAGATCTCGTGGTTGTCTGTCGAATGCCTTTTCAAAGTCAACCAATACAATATGCAAATCCCTTAAGGAATCACGATGTTTTTCCATTATGATCCTTATACTTTGGATTGCATCTGTGGTTGATTTACCCGAGACAAACCCGCACTGATCATCAGATAGCCGTATTATTTTTCGCAGTCGGCCACCTAATACCCGCTCAACGATCTTCATGGTGTGTGACATCAGCTTGATCGAACGGTAGTTATCACAGTTTCGCGTATCACCCTTCCCTTTATATACAGGGAGAAGGTAACTTTCCCTCCATTCATTCGGCATTGGATCACCTCTCACGAATTTGGAGATGAGAATTCTGAGCCATCTGAACCCGATGTCTCCCATCTTTTTCCAGAACTCAGAGGGCATCTCGTCTGGCCCAACCGCTTTTCGTTTTTTTGAGTATTTGACCGCCTCACTAACTTCTTCGACTGTAATGTCGGGTATTTCTTCACAGTTAGGGGTGGCTCTTGGAAAGTATAGCCGGGGAAACTGTTCATTCAAAAGCTCTTCACAATACTGCCGCCACCTCTGCAGAATTTTGTCGTCATCCACAAGAAGCTGGCCATGAGCATTGCTAATGAACTTTGGCGATCGAATCTCCTGAGCATTCCTCCTTCTTTGGGCGGCTATTTTGAAGATAGTGGCACTCTTGTTCATATTGTGTCTTCGCAGCTCCTGGATAGCCTGGTTTGCATCAGCAACCGGGGAAAATATTTTCTCCAGCTCCCGATACAGGCATTCCGTACTCTCTGCTTGAAGCTGGGCGCACTTCTTCTTCGCTTTTTTCTTGCAGCATCTGTATTCCATTTCGAGGCGAGCTTTTTCATCACTATTATTAGAGGGGCACTTTGACCAAGCTTTGAAAGCGCTTTCTTCTCATTTATCACTTTCTTAGCTTCATCACTCCATAACCATGTTTCTTTGGCGTGTTGATGGTGGCCTTTTGAAGCTCCTAGCAGTGATTTGGCCTTATTTAAGCAAGTTCGCTGTAGGGAATCCCACATATTTTGTGCTCTGCACTCTTCATCCTCAGCTCCGTTGATGGTGTGAGAGAGGTAATTCTTCATTACGAAAACAAAAGCCTCGCCTTTTTCTTTGTCCAGATTGTACCACTTGATTTTCTCAGAGACCCTTGTTTGTTTGCTTTTCTTTTGTGTTTTCATAAAAATTTCTGTTAGCAGGAGACGGTGTTGTCGAGCGATTGCCTCTCCCAGGATCACTTTGCAATTTTTTATCCGAGGCTTCATGAAACTGGCTACCAAATGGTAGTCAATCTGAGTTTCATCTCCACCACTGCTGTAAGTGATCAGGTGTCGGCTTTGTTTGATGAACATGGTATTTAACACGATAAGACCGTGTGATTTGCACATGCTTAGGATGTCTTCACCAGGAAGGTTCCTGGTGCCATATCCTAGTCCTCCATGGCAGTCTTCATAGTCTTCGTTTGATTTCCCGACATGTCCATTCAAATCTCCTCCAACAAACAGAAATTCTTCCTTTGGGATGTCCTTAAGGAGATTGTGGAAATCTAGCCAAAATGCATCTTTATCTCTCTGATTGTACCCATCGTGGGGAGCATATGCACTGACAATATTCCACACCTCTCCTTGTATTACTAGTTTGAGAGACATCAAACGGTCGCTGGACTTCGAAATGCTCAAGACGTTTCCAAGTAGCTCTGCCGCAAGGATGATACCGATTCCGTTCCTAGCCTTTTCCGTTCCGTAGTAGAACATCTTGTAATCTTTTGTCCTAACGTCCAAGAAACGCGCCCGATTCCCGGTGTTTTTCCATTTCGTCTCTTGGACACACAAGATGTCCACCCGCCTTCTATTCATCATCTCTTCCAGCTCGTAACTTCGACCGGTCATGCTTCCAACGTTCCAACTCGCGACCTTCAAATTGCGTCCAAACTGTTTCATTATGTTGCTAGCCCCCGGAATCCGTATAGCTCTGACCCGAACATTTCTGCTCGGTCCAGGATCAGTACCATGCACAGCAGTGGTAGTGCCTGGCGGGGTAGTGCCTTTCCTTTTTGCAAGTATTATCATAATGATACAGTTTTGCAATACAATTTTTGCACCATATTGCGATGGTGTTTGTTGTTTGACACGTGCATGCTCCTGTTTTAGTATTGTTTGATCTTTCTTTTATGACACCGGTGATCTCCAGTCGTGTCAACCCACGGACTCGCATGCACACTTGTGGGAGGGTTTTTATGGTAGTATATGTGCCGCTAGGCTCACTTGGGTGTTATATTGCCTAGATCTGATTTGTCCCCTTAGTCGCCTTTTACGACAAGCGCTAGTTGTTGGGGGGCGCTGCAGTGATATTCTTAACTCGTCCCTGCACGGGCACTAACACAGCATTCCAATCTAACCGTAAATATTGAGAATCTTCTTCTTCACAACTGGAAAATTTTGACTTAAACAAACAATTTAGAGCCATCATTTTGGCCAGTAATGAGCCAAATTCAGACGCGTTTGGATTATTTTTATTAAAATTTCTTGCTCTTATTTTTCCGAAAAGGTTTTCAGGTGGGTCCTGATTGAACTTGTTAACATATATATAATGTAACTCACAGTAATCATTGAATAATTCTTTTTTTATCATTAAAATACTTTCAATTGTCATAATCAGGCTCTTAAAGCAGAAGGGTTTACATTTTGCGTTGATTGGCTGAATTTGTTTATTAATATGATTGCATTTCTTTTTAAAATCCAATATTTGCGTCATTTCGAATAAGTGCAGGTCTTCCATTCAATAAATCAAATATTTTATTGATTTTATTTATAAATTCTGCTGTTGGTTGCGCAAACTGTGCAATTTTCTCTGGAAATTTATTCAAGCGCTGTAATGCATTAATTGCGCAAGCCATGGATCTGCTAAGTACTTGTGCCGCTAGTTTCACAGTCATTTTTGGAAATTCTGTGGAATCTATAGGAGCATATTTTAGTTTTGGACACATTTTTGTGGTATTATTTCTTTCTGTATTATAGATATACTCAATTGATTATAGTATGCTGACTTAATTTTTATATTCTTATATTGCTCAAAGTCTATCTCAAATTCTACTCTTTCTTCTATAGTAAGAATATTTTCTATGATCACACCCAATCTACTGGATAGAATGTTAGTGTGAATTTTCTCTATTATTTCCTCAGGTTGTTTAATTTATTTTCAATCTCTAACACTGTGATTCTATACAGGGTGTCCCAGTTAAGCAGTATAATCCTTTATGGGGAGATACCTGAAGTTTCGCCGAACAAAAAATGGTATGGCAGGGGGGTCTATTCTCACCATATTTCAAGTTATAGCCCATCAAAGGAGGTGCTCTTTTATTTGGAGGTGTAACCACTTTAAACGCTATAACTTCTAAACTATTACAGGTACAAAAGTAGCTTTATACATTTTGGAAAGAGAATTTAGTAGTGCATACAATTATTCTCACTTAATTTTTTTTGACCATTTTTGTCTGACAAAAAATGGCTTTTACTACAACTTCTGTTGATCGCACGTAAAAAAGTTACTTAACATAATTTTAACGAAATTTTTTAGGGATAAAAATTTCGTAAAAAAAAAAATTGTTAAGTAAAAATTTTGAGAAAAATGCATTTTAAGTGAAAAAATGGAACAACAAATTTTCATTATTTTGAGTTTAAGGAGCCATAACTTTTTTGTAGCTGCACAGCTGTTAGTTATAGCGTTTAAAGTGGTTACACCTCCAAATAAGAGGGCACCCACTTTAATGGGCTATAAATGTGGTGAGAATAATAGAATTATAATACATATTTAAGGTTGGACCATTTACCCACAGTTGCTCGGTATAAAACTGTTCTCTAATAGACTTAGCCCCAGGCGCCTGTCTGACAGTTTTTTTTTTTTTTTTCTGTTAGGCGCAGCAACGCACGCCGGGTGCCCGCTAGTATTACATTATACATATATTTATATATTATTATATTATATGTGGGGGATCACCCTGTGATCTCCCTGCATGATGAGAGAAGCTAAAATACTATATAACGCTTCCCACGCATTGAGTGAGACGAATAAGGGAAGTCGCTGAGTGTCCGCGAAACAAAGTATTGAACGGGGTTGATCGTCCAAGGTCATACCACCGTGACGAAATCTACCAAACCACTTTTTAACGGTCCTAAGAGCAGGAGCAAGATCCGAATAAACGCTCTGAATGTGTTTAGTTGCAGTTCCAACACTCACTCATTTTCGAAACTCGTACAGCATTACATGGCGAAGGTGTATTTTTTCGTTCTCCATTTTAGAATTTTTTTTTCACACACAATTTGACTTAATTCGACGTGGTCTAGCGATAAAATGCCACGACCTATCCATTGGTATACAACAAGTCCATAAAACAAACAATGGTTGCGTCATACCGCAAACTTTCCGCCACGCATGAAGATCGGGCACGAACTTTTGCAATGATCCAATACATCTCTCTACTTTTATACTTATCAAATCTTAACTTATATTCCTTACTATTCTTTCTACACCTTAACTTTTAAATAAAAGTTGTATTTGAATTTCAATCGAGGAATCTATCTTTTATTAAATACCCCACATAAAATCTGGGGGCTCGTCCGAGATCCTGCGTCAAAAACAAAAAAAATCTCTGATAGTGGGAACAAATTACACTGCCTCAGAATAGACATATATAGACAGAAAAGTGCTGTGAACCTATAAGTTCTAAATTGTTCTACTATATTAAAACATAAAAAAATTTAATTGAAAAAAAAATTGATTAAAACGCATCGAAAATCATCAAATTAACTGTTACACAAACGGAGCTAGACAATACGAAAATCACTCAATCTGGCTTGATTCGAAAGCGGTACATAGGTACAAACCTAACGCAAAATAAGAGAGCGTTTCATGGTCGTAAGTAAATAACCATCAGAGACCGTGAGTATTACATCAAATAAGTAGCTCTTTATATTGCACCACCAAAGTCGTATTTGTTGCAACAAAAAGTTGGGAGACACTTAGCAGAAACAATAGACTTTTTTTTTTGTGAATTATTTTACTTAATGGTGATTGCTCTTATGTTAATAAAATACAAATAAATGTTGAGTGTTTTGATTTTGAAAAAAAAGACTAATTAACGCAGAATTTGGAAATGCGAAAAGGAAAGAAAAACAGCACTAGTGTAGAAGACAATTTACGTGAGTTTTCGGACATTGTTAAAGATTTTGAGAAAAGAGAAGAAGACCTATTGAGGAAGGATAGTGAAAAGGATTAGAGAAAGAGAAAAGGAGCAAATGAAATTGGAAATGACGTTACTGAAATCTTCTATGGAAGAAGAGATACTTGAACTTAGGTCCAGAGGAAATGTAACATTTCAAGATGTCTCCGCCATAGTTTCAGAATTTAGTGGTAGCGACGAATACAGTGTCAATAGCGTTGTACAAGACGTTGAAGCAGCCGCAACTAATATGAAAGCGACGGAGCTAGAGAAGTTACTTTTCAGCAAGCCACTTCTAACTGGCTCAGCTAAACTTGCTGTTCGAAATAAACCGGATATTCAGAAGTGGACTGAGTTGAAAAGATTTTTAGTAGAAGAGTTTTCTGAGCAGTTAATTTCGGCGGACATTTATAGAAAATTTGTGCAGCGACGGCAGAAGGGGGGCGAATCTTTGCATGATTATTTATTCGCTATGAGAGAGATATGCGCAAAGGCAAGTATAGAAGAAAGCGCCATTATCCAATACGTTGTCGATGGTGTGAATGACAGCTCTCATAACAAGGTTGTTCTATTTGGTGCATCGAATTTTAAGGAGTTTAAGGAAAAGATCAGTAGTCATAATAAATACAAGGAGAGCTTAGGTAACATAATCTCAAATGTTAGTAGATCATCGGCAGAATCTGGAAGAGCTGCAATAATTGCGATCAACGAGGGCACAAAAGTCAGCACTGTAGCGAAAAGAAGCCCAAATGCTTCAACTGCAATGAGTTTGGGCATAAGTCCAGCGACTGTCCCAAAAAGAAATACTCGAATGTGGCCAAGACACAACAATCCAAAGAGCTGAAGTCACTTGAGATTAATGGCGCTAAAGTTCAGGCATTGATTGACACAGGTAGTGACTTGACCCTCATATGCTGTGATGAGTATGTTAGAATCGGAGCGCCTTCAGCTAAGTTAGTAGAAAAAGCTATCCAAGGCATTTCAACCAATCCGGTGAAAACAATTGCATTTTTCGATCCTAATATAATGATAGACGGTACCTCTTTTAATACCAACGTTTAAGTCATATCAGATTCTTGTTTTAAACTGCCCATGATTGTAGGTAAAGATGTTTTACATGCAACAGATATTAAACTAACGGCCGGTCGCATTTTTGTACCGAAAATTAATGAAGAGGGAAGAGAAAACGACGATCGTCGAAATGAAGTTGATCCCGAAGTCCGATATACCTATTTCTCGGTCACCTAGGCATTTAGCACCACTGGAGAAGAAAATTGTAGACGAACAAATTGCAGTATGGCTACGAGATGGCATTGTTCGTCCAAGTACGTCCGAGTATGCAAGTCCTGCAGTTTTGGTAAGCAAAACAGATAGTATAAAAAGGCCGATTACCGGAGATTAAACAGGGAAGTGGTTCGAGACCACTATCCGCTTCCTCTTATCAAAGATCAAATCGATGCACTAGCAGAGGTTGATATTTTCTGTACGCCCGATCTTGAAAACGGATTTTTCCACGTGCTCGTCGCTAGAGACAGTACAAGGTTCACTTCGTGCCCCGGCGGGGCACTATGAATTCCTTCGTACACCATTTGGCCTCTGTACATCACCCACAGTCTTTCAGAAATTTATAATTCAAGTATTCAAACATCTTGTCGAGGAAAAAGTTTTATTTTAAAATAAATAAAATAAAATATTAAAATGTGGAGGACTGCATTGAAAAATTATAACGTACTCTTAGTTTGGCTGAAATGTATGGATTAAAAATAAAATGGAAAAAGTGCCAATTCTTATGTCGTATCATCGAGTACTTAGGATATGAAATTTCGAAGGGCACCATCAAACCTTCAGATGCTAAAACATTAGCAATCAAAAAATTTCCGGAACCGAAAACCATAAAAGCATTGCAAAGCTTTTTAGGGTTGTGTGGATATTTTAGATAGTTCGTTGACGAATATTCGGTGATTGCCAGGCCATTAACACAATTGTTATGCAAGGACCAACCTTTTAAATTCGGAGTTCCTCTGAAGTTGACTTTTGAAGGAATTAAAAAAGCGCTGTCGCTGTAAACCTGTATTAGGTCTGTACCGACAAGATGCAGAAACTGAACTACGTACAGATGCCTCTAAATGGGGCTATGGCGCGGTCCTCTTGCAGAAATTGAACGATGGAAAATTTCACCCGATCTATTTCTATACTACGAACTTGAAGTCTTAGCTATCATCAATGCATTGAAAAAGCTTCGCGTCTACGTCCTGGGCATAAGGTTTAAGATTGTCACCGATTGCGCCACCTTCAAGGCCACGATGGAAAAAAAACAACAAATTTTGCCTCGAATTGCCGGATGAGCACTTACTCTCCAAGACTACGAATATGTCCTAGAACACCGGCTAGGAGTTCGCATGATACATGCAGATTTCTTGAGTAGAAACCCAATTACGATGGCCATAACAAGTGGTTTCTTGACCGACTAAAACTAGCACAGGCAGGGAACCCACGCCATAAGGTAAATAAAAAGGTAGAAGAAGATGGTAGCTATGAAAACTACTTGCTAGAACACGGTGTTCTTTATAAAGAATCCTCACATGGAACCAAACTTCTTGCGTGCCAAAGAAGTTGCAATCAGAAGTGATTAAAGCCGTACACGACGAGGGGAATTTCGGTAGTAAACAAATGGAGGAAATAATTATTCGTGAATACTTTGTGGTGTAATAATGGCATGAGTCAAGTGACATACACATTGATGTAATGTAATAATGGCACGAGCGAATTACGAGTATGCCAAACAATTAGTCCAACTAATTTCAATCACCTTTGCGACCATCAAATGACATGCACTTCGGCAACGGCATTAGTGTGTCACCTGTGTCAATTCACAACATGCTGCTGTTTATTCATGTTCTTCTTTAATAATAAGTTTCGTATAATAATTAGTTTAGTTATTTGACTATTGTTTAGAATTAAGATAGAGTAAGCATAATTTGTAAGTTCAAAATTGTTTAAATAACCAATAGTTTATCAATAAAAATTTAGTCTTAGCAAATCTCTTGTTTTTACTCTACTGCGGCGATATCGCCTCCCCATTCAGCGTGCTGCACTTTTTACGGCAAAAGTAGGAACCCCCCAGAAACCCCCAATTTCAGATACTTAGATTACGTGACGACCCTGTCACATTGGAACGGTACACGGCGATCCTGCTAACGTCAATCCTGCCATCTTCGCACAAGGAAACAAGAAGCGAAGAAGAGGGGCAGAACCTTACGGACTAGGTTCTATCTTTTTCCGTCATTACAATTTTCCTCTTTATCAACCACGACGTAGGACCTGTACTTTGACCGACAATGAAATCGGTAGATTTGATTGATTGATTATTAATACCGGACGTCAAGATGAGAGTTAGACCAGAAGGAAGACATTACAACAGTACGATGTCGCATCAGAAGGGATTTAGCAGTCCAACGCTTAATATTCCGTGCGCATATTTTTATGGAACAAATATGGTGTCTGTTGGTTTCTGAGACGATACACCAGTAGTCTATCCGAAGCAAATTACAGATGCTAACACAGTATTCAAGCAGTCCAACAATGCCAGAGGTGACCCAACCAGTTATGATACCCCAACACATCCCACACAGGATTACACCAAAGACTTAATCAACGTGATCAATGATATTACAACAAGAACAAAAAACAATCTATGTTTATGAATGATGATGAGTATTTGAAGATAAATACTTACTATAGGAAATATGTGCGCAAGCAAATAATTAAAAACAGAATAAGCAATGTCTAAATAATAAAAAAAGGAATATACACCAATTAAAATTATTGTTAGCAATCTTACAGAATTTAAAAAAAAGTCCAAATAGATTTTATAGTAGTGAATACATACAAAAAAAGCAATTAGAAATATGGCAGATTTGGTACAAACTATCGTACTAGAAAAAACAGAAACCGAAGAATTAGAAGAAACAAAAACATATTTTAGGGATATAGCAAGCCAAATAAATAGTTTACTTAAGGGACAAATTTAATGGTGATCAAAAAACATTATCAAATTTTCGCGGTCTGACTAAATTTCATAGCAACACACTAGGCAGTGAAGAAGACAAAACAAAATTAATTGAATTTGTACTAGAAACCAGGTTAGCTGATAAAGTAAGAAATATCATACTAACAGAAACAGAAAAAATTTGCTGATTTAGCGAAAACATTAACTAAAATATACAAACCAACAAAAGTAACTAAGCTTAGAGAAGCGATACAGGTATCTACCGAAACAGAAGCACGACCAGGCCAAAGCAATATAATGCGTATAAATACAAATTCAAGGTATAATAATCAAGAAGGTAGTCATTTTAGCTATAGGGGTAGGAGACCATCTCATAGTTTCAATAATAAAAGTTTCAATAACAGAGGACCATCTAATAGTTTTGATAATAGAAGTAGTAACAATGGTAAAAAACAGTAGCCAGTATCAGGGATACCGAAGTACTCGTAAGAATGCTAAATCGGAAAACTCAGGTATCCCCGGTCAGTAGAATCGGGGAAACTTTGGTAGAAGAAGATGCTAAACGTAAACAAAGTAGATAACCCCACAAATTTCGTTAATTTAAAAATTAAAAATGTAGTTGGTATATTCACATTTTTGGTGGATACTGGTGCGGATATTTCCGTGTGGAAAAATAATTTTGTAAGAGAGGTGAATAATAATGCGGTTTGTCATATAAATGGCATAACTGATAGAGTAATATTTTCGAAAGCTGTATCTGAATTAGACCTTATTATAGGAGATAAGATATTGAGACATACAGTCCACATTCTGGATGACTCAATGAATCTGTCAACACACGGGATATTAGGACATGATTTTTTGATGGCGTACAACTGCAAAATAGATTACGAAGGATACTTGCTTGAGGTAAATATAGAAGAGGATATACCAATGAATATGGACAAGAGAAGTCTTAATAAAATCACGATACCACCAAGAACAGAGGTGATTCAGAAGACAGAGCTACAACTGAAACAGGACAGTGTCATCATAGGCAATGAATTAAAAAAGAGAATATTCATAGTCCCAGCAAACGGTTTAAAACACATTGTTCAGACGGCCACCCTAGCCCATTTCTATCTCCAACTAATACTACCTAATTCGTCATCATCTATGTAAACTCCTATATACTTAACCCTCGACTCGACACAGTCCACTTCTCGATCTCGTTCGCGTCGCACGTATTTTTTGTAACCCAACTAACTTAAGGGCAATTTGATGCGTTGTTATTTTTGGAGTTCTTATTTGCAGAGAGAATACCAGCGGTTCCTTCGTCGCGTATATTTGGTTGGTCACTTCTCACGGATCTCTGCACAGGGAACTCATCTATTAATTCTGTAATTATTGCGGTTTCTTTAAAAGAAAAAAAAACATTGTCTCGTAATCGTCGCGCTGAAACATAACAACATAGACATAAGAAAAAAACTATTGTTGGTGCGTGGTATCGTGTGGGGTGCTGTCGGTGGTGTAGTCGCTGTTCTTGGTGGATGTTTTTGGTCGGAATGGGTGAAAGTCTTAAAGTGTGTTCGCTTTCTGTAAACAAAAGTAATTCGATCAACTTTAGAATCAAATTTCCTTGGATAATTGTGCGCAATTCGAATCTAAAATTTCAAATAACGGGTACAAGTAACAGTGAAATTTTATATTATATACAGTGCAGACAGTGTCGAATTGCATTATATACAAGTGTGCTTACAGTTTTTGTCTCTTTATGCTTCTTATCTCTCGGGAGAGAAGTGCCTTTGAAAACGAAAGCGCGATAAAGACAAGTTAATTATTCCCGCGTTCGTTAGTTAAACCAAATAAGAAGTGCAAACGTTTCGTAAGTACATGTTAGCCGAAAGCCCTGGCAGCTAGTGCTATAATATTTTATAGTATTGATTGTGTAATTTACTTACTCATTAATAAACTTATAATAATAATAATAGTAAGTACATGTAAAGCTGTCAACAAAAAACGTAAGATACCTGTAAGTACATATATGTACATATATACATATAAATTCGTTTTTATTCTTGATTCAACGCAATTATATCGCAATGGAGACGCTCCCTAACCTTCGTCAACAACGCGGCCATATATTAAGAAAGATTACAATTCTATTAACCCTATACTCCAACATAAATTGGCAGTACACGTCTTATGGGGAACCTTTTTCAAAATCAGTAGCGTGCCATATTTTTGCACCATACTAAATTGAAAGAAACCTCCCATAAAAAGTGTTTACCCGCCAGTGAATTTCCAATGGCATCAGACGTAAACCGAAAACGTCTTATTCAGCGCACATCTGAGTGTGTACTGATTAGCTGTGGCCTGTGGCTGCTGCTATTCAACCCCCATTAAATTGATGTGCATTCAGAGTTACCAGTGTCCGTTTGGTAACTCGTTCAGTTTTTTTCCTTGGGTTTCTGTTGAGGAGCTTTTGGTTTTAGAGCTTTGAAAAAAGTTCTTAATGATAAGTGTTATCGTGGAGATCTTGTTTTGATCTTTTGCATTTCTTTTAGTGTGTGGAAAATACGTTAAAATGCAGTTACAAAATTGTAAGCTGTTTTCTTTAAGGAAAAAGTTTACTTGCATAGGTTTTCGTAGCGCGTGGTCAGTTTTTTATGTTAAGTGCATTTTTCTAAATTTGGATTGTGATACTAATGTGAAGTTAAGTGTTTATGTGTAAATGGTGTTTTTAAAAGGTGTATTTTTTTTTTTGAGTTTTGTGTGCCTTTTATCTGACTTCTTGGTGGTGTGGAAAAAGATAAATTTGTTTTATTTTTTTTATAAATAAAACAAATTAAATGAAAATTTCAATCTAAAAAAAGACCGGTAAGCCTACATAATATTCTTTCAGATTTTTGCTAATTTGAAAAGCTTACTACGGAAACCCTGTAAGAGCTTTTGTTAGAATAGCACCGTACGGAAAACAAAAGAGTGCGAATGAGAGACAAACATCCCTATCTTTCCTGTACTGCCAATTTATGTTGGACAGAGTATAGACTGCATATGGGGTGCTATCGCACCCCACTTCAAAATTCAAACTGTTATATTTTTGAAAATAAAAGTCGTTATTTTTAAAGAGTGCCATGACTTTTATTTATTTCGTTATTACTTTATATTTGAAAGGTATTTCTTCGGACTGAAGATATCGTGGCCACTCGGACTCCATATGTGTTTGTTTAATATTTTTGTTTATAGATAAGTGAATGACATTTTTTTAGTTTTTGGAACTTTTACAAGGTAAGTTGATGAATCATTTCAGAATTACATATATTACAAAACGTTCCTAAATTGCAGAACTACACACGTGTTCTAATATTTGCACAGTATGTCTCGAAATAGAGCAAAATTAGGTGAGGACGAGATGAGAGAACTCCTTTTGGACGTCCATGACGACGTGGACACAGAAGCCTTCTTAGATGACGTAGAGGCGGATTCTGAAGAAGACGATGAAATCATGGCAATTGACTGTGAAGATGGTGAAGAAAATTCAGAAGAAAGGCATCACTTGGGAGTTATTTTAGGAAAAAAAGGATTTCGTTGGACGACACAGCCTTCATCATCAAGTAGTGGGGCAGCAGCGAGAAACATAGTTTTGAAAATGCCGGGTTGCAAAGGTGAGGCTAAATTTGTAACATCAGAGATGGAAGCATGGAATCTTCTGTTAGATGATGTTATATTACAAGCTTTGGTTAAAAATACAAATATCCGCATTTGCACATTTGCTCAGACCACCGCACCGAAGTATGCAATAGCTGTCTTTATATGTCGAAGAAACAGGTTTAAAAATATCGCGGTAAGACTTACAAAATCAAATTTTTTTATATGTACTTATATTGCCATATATGCTTCCTTTCAGAATGAAGGAAAAAATTGGAACTCTTGAGCTTGAAAAGCTATATTTTCTGGGATTTTTTGAAACACCATATGGTCACACCACTTAACTATTTTTTTTAATTACTGAGGGTGTGAATGAAATGCCATTTATTTTGTTAATTAATTTTTTAATAAAATAAATAAATTTTATATGATTAAGTTGTTGGTATTTTCAACCCAAAGTACTGGGGTGCTCAGGAACCCCATATGTGTTAACGTTACTCAAAAACCCTTATGCATTCTAGGGTTAAATACGCTCCGCAGGCGGATAAAGAATCTCGATTGATTTCAAAGGAAGAAATTCTAGTGTATCTGGAACAATCGCAGACAGTAAGAAAAAGTACGAAGACATTCAAATAAAAATTGTAAGCATAAACGAAAATCCGACGGTTTCGGATGATTTCACCCACGAAGAAAATTTTGAAGCTAAGTTCTTTGAGCCAAAAACGAACTTACTAATGCGATTAAACGGACTCAAGTCTGTAGATTTCCCTTCCTCACCCCACCAACAATCATCCTCGGAACTCGATAATACAATACTCGACTCGAATAATCAGTTTTCGCGAATCGTAGAACAACAAAACCGAATTCTCGAAAAATTTAACGAATCGGTCTTACATATGACAATACCCTCTTCGTCTGAATCAGAACATAAACTACACGCATCACATATTCCGTGTTTTAGCAGAGAGCCCGAAGATTGGGTCTCGTTTCACGATTTATACGTTAGTTTAGTCCACGAAAACGATAAGTTATCGAACATCAAAAAGTTTCAATATCTAAAAACGCTTCTTAAAGGATTATTGAAACACACTTTGGTGTCCGATGCAAATTATGAAGAAGCGTGGAGACAACTGAAGCAGCGTTATAGTAAGAAAATTCCCATCGTCACGAAATTCAACGTTTCTTAGATCAACCAGCTATCAAGGAACCTAATCGTTCGTTCGTTGTTTGTACGATACATCGGACGAAGTCATTAGGGCGCTAAAATCACTGAAGACTGAAGGATGACTATTATGGCAACTAGTACACTCGCTACTCTTTCTCGTACTCATGTATTTCTATCGACGGTCGTCGTTCTGGTTTATGATAGTCAAGTTTCACCACACGCTCATCGTGCGTTATTAGACTCTGCTTCGCAATCTAACTTCGCAACCAAATCACTTATCACGAAATTAGGATTACTCACGAATAATATCACGTTCTCGATACAAGGAATCGGTCAGTTTTCACAGAATATTACTAAGAAATCTGACGTACTAATTCGCTCTCGGGCCTTAACCTTTGACAATACGATTGAAGTTCTCATAATTGATCATATAGGTTAGGTTAGGTTAGGTAAGGTGGCTGTCCTCACAGGGTCAAGACACACTTAGACAACTTGGGATCCACTTGATCACATAACTAGTGAGGTCCCTCAACTCGAAGTAGACATCAAACCACTCGATATTCTCAACTTTTTGGTATTAGCAGATCCATTCTTCAATGTCCCTGATACCATCGATTTGCTTATAGGTGCCGGGTTTAAAACCCGAACGTATAAATCTTGGAGTTAACCGGCCCATCCTGCAAAACTCATCATTTAGTTGGCTAGTTACTGGTAGATGCACGTTCAATCAAACCCAAACCCGAAATTCGACGCAGATTTGCACGCTAGTATCCAATGAAGATCTCGATAAGCGTGTTTCAACACTTTGGGAGGTAGACTACAGTTTTTATAACAAAAAATCATTATCGATAGAGGAAGCAAGCACGACTCATGATTTGGATGGCAGATTTAGAGTTTCCCTTCCTTTCAACGAGAAGATCGCTCTTTTGGGATGCTCCAAGGAACAGGCCTTCAAACGTTTACATAATTTGGAAACTAGATTCATTCGCGATTCGAATCTTAGACTGCAATACAGTAAATTTATTCGCGAATATATTGCTCTCGGGCACATGACTTTAAGAGGGACCTTTCAAGAGAACATTCGAGAAAACGCTTTCTATTTACCACATCACGGTGTGTGGAAGTTATCGAGCTCCACAACGAAACTGAGAGTGGTACTTGATGGTTCAGCGTAGACTTCAACAGTAATTTCCTTAAACGAAGCTTCAATGGTTGGTCGCTCTTGTCAGGATCTTTTATTTAACATTATTATTCGCTTAAGAACCCATAACATTGTTCTAATATCCGATATGGAAAAAAAATGTTTCGACAAGTTTGGGTGAAGAAGGAAGATAGAGACTATCAAAGAATTCTTTGGAGATTTGACACATCCGATCCAGTAGCTGTTTATGAAATGAACACAATCACATATGGACTTAGCTGTTCTCCGCATTAATCAACGCGTTGCCTACTTAAGCTGGCAGAAGATTCTGAATCGTTTATGTTAGCTAAACGAACATTGCTTACTGATGTCTATATGGATGATATACTTACCGGGTGTCAAACTGTAGAACAAGCAAAGGTGTTACAGCATGAGTTGAAGGAGCTTCTCTGGCAAAGAGGTTTTTATTTGCGTAAATGGGTCTCAAACTCTCAAGAAGTCCTTGATGAAATACCCTTAGTAGATCGCGAATTATCAGACGTAGAATTTAACTTGGATGAAGAAATTAAAACGCTTGGTCTGATATTGCATCCGTTAAAGGACAATTTCCAGTTCACTACATTTAAATAATTACGGAACCCCACGAAACGAATTGTACTATCGAAAATTTCCAAGCTCTACGACCCTTTAGGATTACTTGGGCCTACAATTATCACCGCGAAACTTTTGATGCAGGAGCTTTGGAAAAGAAAATGTTCCTGGGATGATAGTTTACCGGAGGATTTGTCAAAACAGTGGAATTCATATCTATCAATGCTTTTAGAATCTTCGAAATGTGTTATACCTCGAAGAGTTATAGATTTCTCGGAATTTAATTGGCTCGAACTTCACGGCTTTAGCGATGCTAGCGATCATGCTTATGGGGCAACTTTGTATATTCGTGGCTTCGACAAGAGTGGTCTCATATCGTCTCATTTATTGTGTTCAAAATCACGGGTGGCACCTATTAAACCTCATTACCACGACTCGAATTGTGCGGTGCTCATTTGTTAGCATTACTCGTAAAACAAATAACGGGCTATATAAACTTAAAGTTTGATAATATCATCTGTTGGTCTGATTCAACCATCGTACTTGCTTGGATCTCAGGGGATACCAGTCGGTGGAAAACATTTGCCGCAAACAGGGTCAATGAACTCGTCTCGATTTGTGGACCGGCGATGTGGCACCATGTCTCAACGGCACTCAATCCCTTTGCTCTACTGACACACATGACGATTGGAAATTAGCGGACATCGAACTTCGGCCAACAAAACAGGCATCTTCACATATAGCACTAGACAAATCATCGTTTCTCGACTCGTTAATGATTTTTGACAAATTTTCACGTTATTCACGGCTAATTCACGTTCTCGCATATTGTCTTCGCTTCATTAAACAAACTCGTAAAAATTCTCGAAACTGTCTCTCGCTTAAATTATGCTCTGCGGAATTGGAATCATCCTTACCCGTTCTCGTTAAACACATTCAAACTAAATACTTTCATTCCGAAATCGCCTCGTTAAAATCAAATCGCAACATTAATAAACAATATCAGTCACTGAGTTTGTACATCGATACCCATGATATCCTCAGGGTGGGCGGTAGAGTTTCTGGGAGGAATCCAATTCTACTTCCATCAAACGATAAATTTACGCAATTACTTTTCGATGCAGAGCACAGGAGAATGCTGTTGGAGCACAGTCGTTACTTGCATGGGATCCAGTGACCTTACGACAGCGGCATTTCTTGCTGCATTGAAGAGATTCATATCACGGCGTGGTCGCTGTTCTCGTATTTACAGCGATAATGCCACCAATTTTGTTGGTGCTAAAGGCGAATTAAAGGATTTATTCGGATTATTTCACGGTACTCGACACAAGGCTGAAATTCAAAAATTTTCAACTAATGAAGGAATGGAATGGAGATTTATTTCTGCAGGCTCACCCCATCGAGGTGATTTATGGGAAGCATCACCTGTGACGCGTTTTAAAACACATACATACAGCCACAAAGCGAGTCCTTAAATTAACAAGAAAAACAAACTACATACATTTTAGGAAACATGTTGCGTATATTTCCTTAGCAATTTTTATGTTCTTTTCACGGAACGAACAATAAAAACAAATTAACGAAAAATGGTGAAATTATTCAAAGTAAAGTAAGTATACACTTAGAAAAAAAAAAGAAATTTTGCACTATATATTTGAAATTAGTATCTAGTTGGGTATCCTTTAGCCTTAATTACCGCACGTATTCTTGATGTCATTGATGCAACGAGTTTTTGGGTTACGTCTGGACTTATTTTTCGCCATTCTTCTCGAATAATTGCTTTAAGCTTGGCTTTCGTACTAACCTCATGTTTTCGGATTTGGCGCTTTAGATGATCCCATAAATGCTCTATAACATTTAAATCCGGTGATTGAGGTGGTGTTTTGAGCTGTTTGCGCACATTATACAACAGCCATTCTCGCACAATAAGCGAAGTATGCTTGGGGTCATTATCTTGCTGGAAAATGAATGACCTCTCCAAACCTAATTTTTGCGCACTCTGGTGGAGATTGGTTTTGAGAATGTTAAGGTAAGCATAGCGATCCATTGTGTTCTCAATAAACACCAAATGGCCCACGCCACGCCAGATGCTGTCATACACCCCCAAACCATAACTGATCCACTACCACTTTACGGTCCCAGCCATGTTAATTGGATCCAACTGCGTATTCGGTTTTCTCCAAACCTTGTCGCGTCCATCTGAGCCGTGGATGTTAAATTTGCTTTCATCCGAGAATATAACACTATTCCAGAAAGACATTTCGCACTGAGTATAGCCTTTGGCGAATTAAGCCGCTTTTGGCGATTTACCTTGCTGACGAATGGTTCTTTTCTTCTAGCATTAGAGTTATACTCAGCCTTGTGTAAGACACGACGGATGGTTTCGGCATTGCATTGCTTACCCGTGTCTTCTCCTATCTCCGCTTGCAATTTTGGGGCGCTTATTTTCGGATTTTTCTTGACTTTCCAATTGATTAAGCGGCTTTCCTGTTCAGTGAACGTACGTGGTCGTCCACTGCGAGTCATATTCTTAAGCGTACCGAAAGTTTCATATTTTTTTAAAATTTTCTGTACAATTGCCGGGCTTCTGTCAATAAGTTCTGCCCCTTTGCGAATCGATTTCCCTTCATTATGGTACTTTATAATTAAGTTTTTCATTTCTATGGGGAGCTCTTTTCCACGTGGTGGCATTTCTAGTACATATGCATGCACGATTTTAGTTAAAATCAGCAAATTTTAGTTATTCTTACACACCCTGCTAATTTTTAATAAAATTCAACTGAAAAACACATAATTCGCAAAAGAAGTTTATTACAGATCGACGATTCGTTAAACAATGCAACCTCTGTAAACTTACTTTTGCGACGTGTTTTGTTGCACATGGCTGAAAAACATTCGATCGCTTAGCAAAGGAACACGAATTGTGCCGTTATTTTAGTTTCCAACAGTTGTGCGAATAATAAGCAACACACATGGGGTACAGTCGGTAGTAATTTAAATGAAATAAACTGTATTCAATGGGTTATTGTGTTAGTAGCTTGGGTGTATACTTACTTTTGTGACTGTGTGTACATCCACCTTCGAAGAACTTAACACGCTGCTCGTACAAATTGAGTCTTGCTTAAATTCACGACCTATAACTCCATTATCTTCGGACCCGAACGATCTTCAACCCTTGACTCCGGCACATTTCCTGATTGGGGAATCCCTGATGACTATTCCGGATCCAGATTTTATCGAAACCAAGCTAAATCGACTACCAAGATGGTAGATAATACAACAATGCGTTCAACATTTCTGGAAACGATGGTCGCAGGAGTACTTATTAACACTTTATCTTCGTTCGAAATGGCAGTTGACTCACGAAAACCTGAAGGTTGGCAATATGGTGCTGATCAGAGGAGAAAATCGTCCACCGTTGCGCTGGAACTTAGGAAGAGTTTCGGAAGTTTTCCTCGGATCAGATCAACTAGTTCGAACAGTCAAAGTCAAAACCAAGGGAGGATATATCAACAGAGCTGTCCACAAGTGGTGCAAACTTCTACTGGAGCAGAGTAGCTGAAATTAATTCAATCATAATTTGGTGGGCGGAATGCTCAGGCGGCAACCCTAGCCCATTTTTGTCTCCAACTAATACTACCTTATTCGTCATCATCTATGTAAACTCCTATATACTTAACCCCCGACTCGATACAGCCCATTTCTCGATCTCGTTCGATTCAGACGTATTTTTTGTAACCCAACTAACTTTATAGATTTACCAAAATAAATTCAATGAATTTAAACTTAAGGGGAATTTGTTGCGTTCTTATTTTTGGAGTTCTTATTTGCAGAGAGAATACCAGCAAAATATCATTGCAAAATGATATAATAGAACCATCTATAAGTCAATATAATTCTCCACTTCTTATAGTACCCTAGAAAAGCACAACTGGACAAGAAAAATGGCGCCTAGTAGTAGAACATAAAGGTTGTAGATGATAAGTTTCCACTGACTAGATTAGATGATGTGCTAGACAGATTAGGAAACGCAAAATGTTTCTCTATACTGGATATGACAAGTTCATTTCACCAAATACCGTTACATTTAAAATCAAGACCCTTGACTGCTTTCTAAACAAATGACGGTCATTTTCAATTCAAAAGACTACCATTTGGACTAAAAATTTCAACAAACAGTTTCCAGAGGATGTTGTCAATGTCGCTTAGTGGTCTACAAGATGCTGCATTCCTTTATGTAGATGACATAATAGTGTTCGGTAAAAATTTGAAAGAACATAACGAGAACTTGGTTAAAATACTGAAAAGGTTACGACGATACAATTTAAAATTGAATCCAAAGAAAATTGCAACTTTTTGAAACCAGAAGTAGTATATCTAGGTCATTTAATCACACCAAATGGAATTTGCAACGACCCAGCAAAGCATGAAGTGATCAAAGCCTATCCCGTACTGAAAGATTCTGACGAGGTAAGAAGATTTGTAGCATTTAGTAGCTATTATAGGAGGTTTATCAAAGCCTTCCCAGACATAACAAGACCGTGAAACCAGTTATTAAAAAAGAAACAACTATTCACATGGACAGACGAGTGCGGCAAAGCATTTATCACACTTAAGCAAAAGTTAATAGCACCACCAATACTAAGCTATCCAGATTTTACAAAACCCTTTATACTAACCACTGATGCCCCAAGTTTTGCTTTTGGAGCGGTTTTGTCACAAGGAGAAAATGGAACGGACAGGCCTATAACGTATGCAGCAAATTATTAAATAAACATGAATTAAATAAACCTATAATTGAGAAAGAGCTACTAGCAATCCATTGGGGTATAAACTATTTTAGACCTTACTTGTTCGGTAGAAAATTCATAGTTTACTTTTAAGAATTTAAATGTAAATGCGAATAAATATTTTTTTTGGGGGGGAGGATGTTATGTAATAATGGCATGAGTCAAGTGACATACCTATTGATGTAATGTAATAATGGCACGGGAGAATTATGCCAAACAATTAGTCCAACACATTTCAATCACCTTTGGGAGCATCAAATGACATGCACATCGGCAACGGCATTAGTGTGTCACCGGTGTCATTTCACAACCTGTTATTGTTTATTCATGTTCTTCTTTGATAACAAGTTTCGTATAATAATTAGTTCAGTCATTTGACTATTGTTTAGAATAAAGATAGAGTAAGCATAATTTGTAAGTTCAAAATCGTATAAATAACCAATAGTTTATCAATAAAAAATTAGTCTTAGCAAATCTTCTGTTTTGACTCTTTTGCTGCGATATCGCCTCCCCATTCAGCGTGCTGCACTCTATACGGCAAACGTAGGAACCCCCAAGAAAACCCCCAATTTCAGATACTTAGATTACGTGACGCCCCTGTCACACTGGAATGGTACACGGACCATTACAACTTCATACCAGACCTTAAAATGAAAAGTGAAAGCTGTCGAGCCAACTGCATACCCTGTATTTTGGGCAACAAAAAGACCGGCAAATAGGAAGTTTATCTCCATTCTACTTCGAAAAATTAACTACCGCTAGACACGCACCACATCGACTACCTGTGACCACTCAGCGCGACAAACAAAAAGTATTGCTATGTCTTTTGTGTTGTCAATGCATTTTCTAAATTCACTTGGATTTACCCATGTAAATCAACGACGGCTTCGGAAGTACTTCAAAAACTAGAATTGCAAAAAACTACTTTTGGCAACCCTTGTCGAATAATTTCAGATCGCGGATCTGCATTTACCTCGAATGTTTTTAGGGAATATTGCGAATGTGAATGAATTCAGCACCTACTCATTACGACAGGTGTACTTCGCGCAAATGGGCAGGTAGAACGAATTAGCAAAGTGATCATTTCAGTTCTTGCCAAGATGTCAATTGAAGACCAAACAAAGTGGTACCAGCATACCGCGAAGCTTCAAATGTGTTTAAATTCAACGTACCGGCTTAGCATTCGACGAACACCTTTTGAAATACTCACTGGTATCAGAATGAAAGCTAAATCCGACAACTCCCTGGTAAAGCAAGTGAACGAGGAGATACGAAGAATTATCGAGGACGAGCGGGATGAAATTCGCGAAAGTGCTCTTCAAAATACCTTACGTGTTCAAGCAGAAAATGCGAATACATTTATCAAAAAACACAAGCCAGCTAACAAATACAACTTGAATCATTAAGTAGCAACTAAACGAACGCAGTTCGGTACTAATCTAAAACTTTATCCTAAATTTCTAGGTCCATACAAGGTGACGAAAATCTGTCCAAACGATCGCTATGAAGTTCGAAAAGTTGGAAACCAAGAGGGGCCCAGAACAACCACCACGAGTGCTGACTATATGAAACCTGGCGATCAGGCTTAGAAGACTTCCCCGGTGAAGATGATAGCAGCACCTAATTTATAGTAATCTATAAAATACCAACGAAGACCTGTGATGACCACAACTACCAGCTATGACGAATGATGACGATGCGAAGACGTAAATTACCTGCGATGACCAAAACTACCAGCTATGACGAATAGAACACCTGCTCCGGCGAATATTACTAGTAAGACGAAATTCACTCGAGAAGACGAAGATACCGAAGAAGAACTCTATAAAGACGAAATTAATCCCAGAAGACAAATATTCCGAACAAAACGAAAGCATCAAACGAGAAGTCAAACGGAACAGATAAACTTTCCACGATAACAAGAACAACGATGACTGTTTCTCGAGGCCAGAGAAACCTCCAGGATGGCCGAACTCGTAGGATCACCCTGTGATCTCCCTGCATGATGAGAGAAGCTAAAATACGATATAACGCTTCCTAAGCATTGAGTGAGACGAATAAGGGAAGTCGCTGAGTGTCCGCAAAACGAAGTACATCTCTCTACTTTTATACTTATCAAATCTTACCTCACATTTCTTACTATTCTTTTCTACACCTTACCTTTTAAATAAAAGTTGTATTTGAATTTCAATCGAGGAATCTATCTTTTATTAAATACCCCACATAAACTCGTATATATATAAAAATGAAATGCTGTTCGTGTGTCCTTTATAGACTCGCGAAACGCTCGATGAATTTTTATGAATTTTTTTGTGTGTGTTCTTTGTAGTATGTGGAAGTATTTACGGAATGCGGAAATGTATGAATTATAGTATACAATTATTATTAGCATACAAATTATGCTTACTCTATTGAATGTCCGGTCATTTAACAATTGCATTTAACAAGGGATGACACGCATTGGGATTAATATTTATTTTTATTGAAATAAATTTCATTAAGTTTCAACGGAATAACATATTCCCGATCAAAGAGTAATGCAATTCCTTTTACATAGATATAAAATTCCATTACATATTTACATAATATGAATGTACACTTAATAGTAATTGTAATCAAAAACGAAAGGTAATGCAATGGTACTTGATACTCTGGTTGCACAAAATGAATCATGACTGGGACACCAAGTACAGTCAATTCCGCTTATCTGGAACTACGCTTTACTGAAAAAATCAGTTAACTAAAACACAAAATTTGTCACGGAGCATTTTTTCACAATCTTCATACAAATTACTCCGCTTAACTAAAATCCACTTAACTGAAAAACCTGGTTAACTGAAAAAAACTTTTACTACAGAGACTATTAATTTATTCTCAAACTAGTCCGCATAACTGAAATCAAATAACTGAATGCGCCCATCCCGAAAATCACCACAATATCACTTCGTAGTCGACTTTGGAGAAAAAATGATGTTAAATATTTTCTTTTAAATAAAATACTGACATTATTAAAAATGATGTTGGTATTTTTTTGATTTTCAGGTTGGATAAGTGAAATTGTTTTTCACTTGTCCGAACTCCGGTTAAATTACATTTTTTTTCAGCTATCCGAAGTTCGCTTAAGAGAAAATACCGCTTAAGTGAAAAAATAATTGTGGCAAATTGGTGTTTTATCTAAGCGGAGTCGACTGTACTACTTAACGAATACTAAATACGGAATACTGAATTTGAAGTAATCATTACTCATTCGTTACTCAAAAGTAATCAATTTGCACACCATTATTCTAACCCACTGAGTGCGCGTAAGTTATTGAAAAATGTATCGAACCGAATACACCCTATTCGATAGGGTAAGTAGCCACAGTTACCAGAGGAAAAATTCCAAAGTTGCAGGTCAAAATTTCGAGTAATGGGTTAATTCTTAGCTCATTTTAAGTAAAATTTGGCATACGTACTTTTAAATCAACTTCGATAATTGGTTTATATATTCATATCACTAGTTCCATTACTTTGAAATCTATTTATTATCGAATTTTTAAATTTTGCATATTTCTTTTAATAAAAGCTTATTGCGCTAGCGCTTCGAAAACACTTGTAACACATTGTCTTGCAGTTTCTAGTTTAATATACACGTGCTTTCTAATTAAGTTTACAGAAACAAAATTGCTTTCTCAGAAAAGTCAAATGAAGTGCACCACACTACAAGCCTGTTACAAATAAACTGAAATCCTATTTCACAATTAAGTCACTTTATAAGACACTTTTCCCAGAGAATGAAAATGGCAATGTAAGATTGTGCGACCATGCAATTATTATCATACTCGTACATACAAATACGCATGCAAACGTATATATATGCACATGTCGATAAGCTTACCGTAGATAGATGACTAGTTTTTGGTCTGAACGTATTTTCCCCGTTGGTGTACACTTTAAACAGTGAAGCAAGTGTCTGCACTGTTTGATAAAGAAGATAATGGAATTGGTCCCAAGATCTTAAAAAAGTAAGAAAGTTAATCTCGTATGGGTTTCCTGCAAACACATTTGCCGCTAAATAGCACCAAGTTAAAGATTACTCCAAGGGCTTTCACCTTTGTTTATGTGACGAAGAACTTGTTTTGTTATTCGTAGCAGTAGTAGCTAGAAAACTTGTAGCTGAGAAAACTTGTTTAGCAAAATTAAATGAGCGAACTCGTTTCTGCTATTCATTCGTTACTCATGTGAATTCTGTATGTAATTTTTGCTATTAAACAAACCATAGAAACATTTTAATCCCTGTAAAACCGATCGTATAATACCCTACTCCATTTCTTAACCTTATTCGTCCCAAGTGTAGTTTAGGGTTGTTTTGATTACAGCCTGCTGTCTACGAGTACCTATAACCTTGCATTTGGCAGTATTTCAAATTGAATATATGTACCTTTCAACGAATTCAACAAGTCAATGTTATACGTAGAGTATGATAAACTATCCCTTATCGTTGAACTCATCCCTAAGTAAGTGGGCGTGGCGTTGTCAAATATATCTAAATACCAAAGCATAATCTCTCCAATTAAAGTTAAATTAAATGTAGTTTAGGAATCTAGTACTTTAGACCAATTAGCACTCGCTAAAAATGGCTATTCGCTGTCTGTTAGATAAATGTCGGCTTTGGCTTACACACATCTATTCAATCCTGTACAGTGATTATCAGGAATGAGGTAACAACAGATATGCAACTTACTAGTGGTGTGAGCTTTAGAGCCGTCTCGAGGCAAGACTGGTACTTAAACCATTTCTAACGAGTTTCTGTGAGCACTTTAGCACGGCTTACAGCAAGCAGAGCTTTATTTATGCTAACAGCTACCTAAGGTAGACAGTTTACCGTGCGTTCTAGGAGGAACAACATGAAAATGAATAAATATCTAAGAAAAAAGTGGGCAGTGCCGCAGTTAATTTCGTGAAAACATCAATCATGTATTGTAATCTTTTTTTTTTTGCGTGGATAAGTGAAAATCTTCATGAAACTCTATAAGACATCGTGTACTCATATCAGTGTTAGATTTCACTAAAAACACCCTTCCTTTATTCTTGTTAACTACTATACAACTAAGTTAAGTACCTTACCAAGTAGTTTAAGCTTCAGACAAAAATATTCGCGTGAGGCAGGTAGATTCAAGCAAACCCACCTGCTGATACCGTCATTACATGCGGCTACTTCTTATTGTGCTAAATCGAACGGTTTCGTTCTTTGGAGTCGCTTCCAAAGTTTGGAGTATGGCATGGTTACAATGACCATGAAGACAAATACGTAGCTTCCCAGAGATTTTTGTTATTTCGTCTTCCACAGTAGCTATCCATAAGTCTCTGTGGATAGATATCATTGTTTCTAATATACCAGCGAGTATTATGATTGTATAAAATTTCTGTTGCTTAGTTTGGTATAACCCCAGAGTTGTTTACCGTACGTCTATACAGGTTAAAGCACTTACTTATGTAGAAGCAGTTTTTTTATATACACTCAGCTTGGAATATCTTCCAATTAGCCAATACATTTGCCTAAGTCGATTTTCGAGCTTGTCGTGTTTCTTTTTAACGTTTGGCTTCTACTTAAGTTTCGCGTCCAGTGCTATTCCCATATATTTAGCTTCGTTTGCATGCGGTATTTTTACCGAGTTAATGAAACGGGATGGATTCTTTTCTTCTAAGTGAAGTAAATATGCGTCGATTTGGTCTCGTTAAGAAGAATGCGCCAAGTTTCGTAGATTTTATCCAAAGCTCGTTGAATTTTTTTAGATGCTGACTCGACTGAACTTTCCGTTGCAAAAATAGCCGTATCGTCCGCGAACGTAGCTTCAACGGTGCCTTCAATTTGAGGTATGTCCCGAGTGATCAGCAAGATGGGACCAAGGATACTTCTTTGCGGAACTCCGGCGGCGATTTCCTTAAACTCAGAATATTCATTTCCATGTTTTAAATTAAGAAGTCCGCTTTGAAGGTAAGATTCTAAGATCTTATATAACTCCTCCGAAAAGATCCTTCTTAGCTACTTCAAGCCATCGTGCCAAACTCTATCGAAGGCTTCAGAGACGTCAAGAAAAGTACTTTTTCCCCTCTATGGCTTTTCAATTTCATCGGTTATTCTGTAAACTTGGGCAATTGTTGTCAGGTATAAGCTGTCTTTCTTCAAGATCGGTTGAATGCGCTTCAATAAGACTTTTTCAAATACATTTGATTTAATTGGTAGTAGCGATATCGGTCTGTAGGCCTTTTTGTCGTTTGAAGATTTCCCCGGTTTCAGAACGGTTATAACATTTGCGACGTTCCACTGATTTGAAACTTTTAATAACACAGTCCTATAGGGTATTCCCTTTTTTAATTTTAAGAAGTGATTCCTATAGATTTTAGTGCACTGATTACGAGAAAAATAGTGAAAAAAATTCATCACGTCAACATTTTCGATAATCATTTTTTTATGTTATTATTATTTTTCTAGAGAAAGGCACTTTATCTCATTAGAATAGGTATCGACAAAAAATAGTCAGGGTATCTTTGGAATATTATTTCTATGTACCCATCTGTTATTAGTTAACTAATCAAGTAACTAGTTCTTACCATTCATAAAAAATCATACAAATTTAGTTACAATTATGACTAAAATCAACTACAACCAACATAGGTGGATTGTGTGTGGAGATTTCAAAAGGCTTGGTATATTCTTCTTCTTGGTATATTATAGGCACAATCTATTACAAGTCTGTACAACTGCTTGCATACGCCGACGATATAGACATTATCGGAAGATCTCAGCGGGCTGTCACCGGTGCTTTTGCAAGCATTGAGGCGGAAGCGGCCAAAATGGGTTTGGCGATAAACGAGGGCAAAACCAAGTATATGCTGTCAACTAGAAGGGAAAACCAACACCGACGAATTGGACAAAACGTCACCGTGGGCAGCTATAACTTCGAGGTAGTAAGGGACTTTGTCTACCTTGGCTCTGCTATAAATTCTTCTAACAAAATCAGTGCAGAAATCAATCGAAGAATAACTCTTGCCAATCGCTGTTTTTTTGGGCTTATAAGGCAATTCAACAGTAAAGCCCTATCTCGAACAATTAAGGAGACTCTTTATAAGACCTTAATCATCCCAGTCCTGCTTTACGGCGCTGAAGCATGGACTTTATTAAAAGAGGATGAAGATATCCTTGGTCGCTTCGAGAGAAAAATTCTTCGTAAGATTTTCGGTCCCGTTTGCGTTGACGGGTTTTGGAGGAGAAGATTCAATCACGAACTATACGAGCTGTACAGCGACATCGACCTAGTCAAAAAACTGCGTATTGGACGTCTGAGATGGTTAGGACATGTAGAGCGAATGGACACCAACGCTCCGGCCCGCAGAGTCTTCGAATCTAACCCCGAGGGACGACGCAGTAGAGGGAATTATCGCCGTAGGTGGGGCGCACAAGTTCAAGGGGACCTCGAACAACTTGGAGTGCGCAACTGGAGGCAATTAGCTAAAGACCGAGCTAAATGGAGAGGCTTGTTGGTTGAGGCCCAGGTTCACCCCGAACTGTAGCGCCACCTAAGTAAGTAAGTAAGGTATATTCTTAGCACAGTAAAGTGACTTTACTAAATATACGTGCTCCTTATGTGAGTGGGACAGCAGAAACAGGATACAAAAATGCACGAGAAAATAATGACCGACTAGAACTAATTTGGATCCAGGAAATAAAAATATAGTTGGACATAACTTAGTGCCATCTGAAAAAGTTTAACTACCACCTATGCACATAAAACTTGCTATCATAAAACAATTTGTAAAAGCTTTAAATAACCAACGCGGTGAATTTGAGCATTTACAAGGAGTATTACCACCTTTATCTGAAGCTAAGTGCTAAATCACAAATCAACAAATTCCCGAATTCGCACCGTACCTCCCAGTAAAACTGAAATAATAACAGCAATCAAGTCCCTCAAGAAAAACAAAGCGGTGGGTATTGATGGCATCCCTGCCGAGCTATTTCAAGCGGCGCCAAATACATCGGCAGATTTGCTGCATCCGCTAATACGGAGAGCTTGTGATAGTGAACAATTTCCACAGGAGTGGAAAAGGGGGATGATCATTAAGCTTCCAAAGAAGGGTAACTTGATGGAGTGCGGTAACTGGAGAGGTATATGTGTTCTTCCAGCTGTAGCCAAAATAATAGCTGGAATAATTCTAGAACGAATTAAAGAACATTTAGATTCAACTCTCGATGTCGAACAGGCAGGCTTTCGCACTGGATCCTCCTGCATTCACCACATAAACACCTTACGGATCATAATCGAACAATGCGTTGAGTATAGGTTTCCGCTACATTTACTGTTTATCGACTTCGAGAAGGCTTTCGACAGCTTGAATCGAGATGCTATCTGGTTGGCCTTGCGCAGGAGAGGCATTCCAGAAAAGCTTATAGCTATTATCAAGGCTACATATGAGGGCGGCAAGTGTCACGTCGTGCACAATGGTAAGGTGTCGGAGGTCTTTGAAGTCCAAAGTGGAGTACGTCAAGGGTGCATGCTGTCCCTACTATTGTTCTTGGTGGTTATCAGCGATGTACTCCGTGCATCATTGACGGAAGCTAATTCTGGAATTCGTTGGACTATGACATCTTACCTTAAACACCTAGATTACGCTGACGATGTTTGTCTACTTTCACATCGGATAATGGATCTTCATTTGATGGCCCAAAATCTAGAAGCTGAGGCAAACAAAGTGGGGCTAAAAATAAACACAGCTAAAACAAAAGCCCTGAGTACTTCCAATACCCGCGCTCAACTTAACATTGCCGGAAAGCAAGTCGAGAAAGTTGATAACTTTCTATATTTAGGAAGTGTAGTCTCGGCTAATCGCGGTGGGTACCGAACTGGATGTGTGCAGCAGAATCGGGAAGGCTAAAGCTGCGTTCGGAATGCTCTCCAAAATCTGGTGAAGCAATGTTATTAGCTTAAGAACCAAGCTACGACTGTTCCGCTCCAACGTAGAATCAGTGCTGCTTTATGGGTGCAGTACCTGGAAGGTGGACACCATTAACACACGCAAGCTGCAAGTCTTCGTAAACAAATGCTTAAGAATAATCTTGAGGATTTTTTGGCCGAACCGCATCTCCAACGAACAACTTTATCTGAGAACGGGCCAAGAACCTATAAGCATTACTATACGAAGAAGAAGTGGCAATGGATTGGAAGACGGCGCGAAGACAACTCCATTGCGAAATACGCTATGCAGTGGAATCCGCTCACCCAGGCAGGCAGAATAGCGTGACGCCCTAGGCAAATGTGGCGCAGAACAGTTGAGGAGGAATCGAGCTCTTTAGGAATGAGTTGGAGGCAGCTCAAACGCGTTGCAGAACTCCGAACACGATGGCGCGCAGGCGTGGTTGACGCCCTATGCCCCCCGAGGGGTTAAAGGATATAAGTAAGTAAGTAAGTATCTGAAGCTAAACTGAAACATAATAAAACTGATATAAGAAAACTGATGAAAGATGAAGACTTCGATAGGAAACTGAATCCTATAGAATTCTTAGCATGGGTATCATTAAAAGTAGTAGCTCGAGGCGAGACATGGAATTTCGAAGGAAAAGACTTGGAAGTAGTGAAGAAGTATACATACCTAGGAATCGATGTGACTCACAACCTTAATATGAATAAGCACCTCCAAATAAAAGTTGACGAAGCCAAAACTGCAATTTGTGCTAATTGGAAAAATAATTGTCAGCAGTATTTTCGCATATATCGATTAACACCAAATATAATGTCTTCAAGGCAACGGCGCGAGCGATCGTCTTTTATGGAGCACAAATATGGGGAATTGGCGGATATGAGGTAGTGGAAAATCTACTGCGTTTTTTTCTAAGGAAAGTATTCTGTCTTCCGAAAAATACTCCAACATAGATGTACAATCTCGAAACAGGACTATCATCCCTGCACATATCTTCATTAAAATTGAATGCGGATTACCTAGTACAGATAATGGAAATGGATGATACCAGGCTACCAAAACAACTGTTGCATTATGCAGTGCAGTTTAAAACCACCATCTACAAGGATTGGATTAACCTAGCGGCGAACAGTGGTATTACTCTTGATCTATCTGGGAAGGGTCCTGCAGAGTGGAGAAGCTCATTATATGAAATAATCAGGACAACAGATGAGAATGAGAGATACTCTTTTATTAAAAGAGCTAGATCTTCTACGGAGAGGAATTTCTATTCGAAGGTCAATTATAATCTTAAGGATCTGAATTATTTCAAGAACGACTACACCTGCACTATAATAGCAACCATCTTTAGACTAAGAGGAGAACTGCAGAAACTAAACTTTCAGCCACATAGGAGCGGAAATGCTGCATTATGCACCCTATGTAACAAACAGGAAAAAACAAGATATCGGCCACTTTCTTGGGACATGTCCTGTCTTGATAGAGTTAAGGAGATTCTTTTTCGGCAAGAATGTGCTATTATTGCATGAGGTTTCTGATTTTCTGAACGGAGCCAACTGGATCCAGCTGTACGAGTATTGCAAAGAGGCTATGTCATACAGAAAAAAAATTATGAGCGAAAGCTTTTAAAATCAATATTTTTTGTTTTAGCTAAACTAAAAGTCTTTACAAAAAATAAGTTTTCGATTGTATTTTCTTAACCAGATATAATTGCTTTTAATTTTTTTATTTTTTTCTTCGTTTTAACTAAACTAAAAGTCCTGAAATTATAAAGTCATAAAGAAAAAGTAACAATTTTTATAGCCCCCAATTCTGAAATAATTTTATTGTAAATTGACAGATGACAATTATGTCATGCCTTGAGTCATTCTTAAAATGAAAAATAAAAATCGTACTGTTAATTTATATTGCGATGAATAAACTATCTATCTATCTATCTATCTATCTATCTATCTAGTAACTAGGAACTTCTCGGGAAACCATCAGAGCCCAAATTATGAAGAAAAAATAAAATGCTTCAATATTTCCAGAGATTAGGGTGTCTGATGAGCCTCAAACTTCACTTTCTGCATTCTCATTTAAGTTACACTCCTGATAACTTGGGAGCTGTAAGTTAAAAGCAAGGTGAAACATTTCATCGGGATATAAAAGAAATATTTTTTTTCTTTTTCCCGAGGGTAGGTGAAAAATCTTCCATAGACACTATGAGAATAGCAAGCGCGTGCTCATAGTAGTGTCAGATTCTTACTGACTACAAAAACATGGCCCTTCGATATTAATTTCTTAGACATCGCAACTAAGTAACTAAGTAATAACTTATCAAGCAATGTTTCTATCATGAAATAAAAACGTTTGGCAGGTTACTTTCCACTGAGAGATCCTGCATGTTCCGCAAACTAGACGCGGTTAATCCTTATCTCGCCGAGTGGAAAGGTTTCGTCCTTTGTAGTCGGCGAAATAAATTGCTTTCATCCAAAATTTGTAGGACTGTATTGTTGATATGTCTGTTTAGTCGGTTTCTATACTTTGTGGCGAAGCTTCTAGTTTCAACTTCGATTGTCGGAATTCAGAAATCCCTGTGGATATCGTCGTTTCTAATACACCACGGTGCTTGGACAATTTCTCTTAGCACTTTATTTAAAAAAGTTTGTAAAATATTTGCATTTTTTTCTTGGTACAAGCCCAAAGTTGTATTCCGTAGGTCCACACCGGCTTTAGCACTTGCTTGTATAAAAGCAGTTTGTTCTCAGTACTGAGCTGGAAATGTTTTCCGAGTAACCAGTTCATTTCTCTATATTTGATTTCGAGTTCTTTTCGTTTCATTTTCACGTGCGAGCTCCATTTCAGCCTTGCGTCGAGTGTCATTCCCAGGTATTTGGCTTCGTTTGCAAAAGGTATTCGGGCCGAGTTTAGGAAAATTGGCAAGTCATTAGTTTTCTTGTAAGTGAAATTCACGTGAAGAGATTTAGATTCATTGAGGGTGATCCACCAGTCCCTCGTCTATTCATTTACATTATTCAGCGCGTTTTGCAGTTTTGCAGTCGTTTCTTCGATTCCATATCTAACACGAAAGATTCTATTCCCGAGATATGATTCTAGATTATCTGCACGACGAGCGGCAGAACCCCTCACGGTAGACTCTACACGTTACGCAATGGGGAGCACCTCTACGTTCATGCACAACAGCAGCTGGCGAATTGCCAAAGTTTGAGGCCCTCACGGGTACTACTCACATTACGACCCATCGAATCAGACTAACCACCGACCAGCCGTTTAAACAGCGTTACTATCCCTGCAACCCGGCCATGCAGAAGGTCATCGATGACGAGATCAATGCTCTCCTCAGTCTAGACAAAATCGAACGCTCCCGCAGTCCCTACAGTTCCCCTATACCTAGTTCTCGTAAAAAAGAAGGCGGGAACTGTGCGTGGACCTCCGCCAGCTGAATGAAATCTCGGTAAATGACGCCTACCCTCTGCCGCAAATTAACGCCATCCTGGAAAAGTTGAGAGGGGCCAGCTTCATCTCGACGATCGATCTGAAGCAGGGTTATTGGCAGATCCCCATGGAGGATTCGTCCAGGCCGTATAGAGCCTTTATAGTCCCCGGACGGAGGCTATGCCGATGGAAGGTAATGCCCTTCCGACGGCACTCAGCCCCCGCCACTTTCCAGCGGGCCCTCGATAGCATA
This sequence comes from Brachypalpus laphriformis, assembly GCA_945910035.1. NCBI lineage: Eukaryota > Metazoa > Arthropoda > Insecta > Diptera > Syrphidae > Brachypalpus > Brachypalpus laphriformis. The sequence continues at coordinate 59,184,028 of OX246755.1, forward strand.
ATTGGACCAGACATGGAACCGCACGCATTTGCCTACCTCGACGACATTATTGTTATCAGCCCTACGAGGAGGTATTTCGAAAGTTGCGGGAGACAAATTTGAAAGTCAATCCCGACAAGTGCGAGTTCTGTCAACGAGAATTAAAGTATCTTGACCATGTGATCAGCAGCCAAGGTATCCAGACCGACACCGACAAAATCACCGCCATGCGAGAGCTACGGCGGATTCTGGGAATAATCTCTTGGTACCGCCGGTTCGTGCCCGATTTATTCACAATAGGAACCCCGTTGACAGCTCTCCTCAAAAAGAACTAAGCATGGAGATGGGACGCGGAACAACAAGCCGCTTTCGAACAGTTGAAAAGGAGACTTACTGAGGCCCCAATACTCACATGTCCGGATTTCAACAAACCCTTCACTCTACAAACCGACGCTAGCAATGATGGACTCGGGATAGTCGTCACAGAGAATATCGACGGGCAAGAAAAGGTAGCAGCCTACGCTAGCCGTACACTGACCGATCTTGAGAGAAAAGATGCGACCACCGAGAAAGAATGTCTGGCCATCCTGTGGGGCATTAGACAGATGCGGCCATACCTGGAAGGATACCACTTCACCGTCATCACTGGCCACCACTCTTTGAAGTGGTTACACTCCCTGGATAACCCGTCCGGAAGATTGGCGCGATGGGCCATCGAGTTACAACAATATGATTTCAATATACAGTATCGAAAAGGAACCCTAAACGTCGTGGCCGATACCTTGTCCCGAGACACCATGCCAGTCACCGACCCCCGACTCTATGCCTGCAACAAGACCAGGCTAGAATGGGTACACCGTATGAGCGAACAGGTACAGAAAAACCCAGAAGCTCACCCCGACTACAAAATCATCGAAGGCAGATTGTATCACCATCTGTGCAACTCCGACCCATTTTTCAACCCCGCCCAAATCAGCTGGAAGTAGTGTATCCCAGCGGCCCACCGACGACAGGTCCTGTTCGACAACCATGACGCCGTGACGGCAGGACACCTCGGAACCACAAAAACCATCGCACGTATCGCCGAGCAACATTACTAGCCCGGGATATCGTGATATCGTCGATGCCGAAGACGGCGTCGTCCACCAAATCCGCCATGTAGATGGCCTCCACGGTGATCGGTCGCTCTCCCAAGTAAAAGATTATCCGGTAGTCTTCCCCCGTGGGGAGAATTTGTCCGTTCGCTAGAAGGGCCGTGCTGTGTTGGTATCGGACTGGGACTCGGAGCTGGAGTAACTTTCTTCTCATCGCGGTGCCGATGAACGACTGTGTGGCGCCAGTGTCTATCAAGGCTTGAAAGTATTGGCCTTTGATGGTCACCCGGATGAAATAGCGTGAGTCGACGTACGTGGGGGCGGTGATTATCGCTACGCGGTTCTGGTGTCAGTGGCAATCTTTCATCAGTATGTCGTCCTGGCCACAATAGGCGCAGAAAATTCGGAACGGTCGGCGACATTCTTGTTGCCGGTGTCCTCTCTGTCAGCAGTTCCAGCAGTTGGCATTACGGTCATAGGCTGGAGCTGTCTGCACTGGTCTAGCCGGTGGGGGTCTAGGCTGCGGATTCGGTGCCACCGGCGGGCGGCTATTGCGCTCCTTATTTCGTACGTATTCATATTCTTCGGCAAGATCCATCAACTCTTCGATGGTCGCAAAATCGCGTCGTTGGATATAGAGCCGGTATTCTGGCCGTAGGCTGTCATATATACGGTCCACGCTCTCCATACCTCCATTCGCGGGTGTTGCCTAAGGAGATACAGATATGTGTTCATATATTCCTTGGCCTTGCTCTTCTTCATTATCTCGTCCTCTAGCTTGTGGACGAAGCGGGTCGGAAGGAGACGTCGTAGAAAAGCTTGGCGGAAGTGTTCCCATGAACTCCAAGCATCCCGATTAATTCGGAGCCACTCCAGCGCGGTCCCTCGGAATATTTCTGGTAGGGTGCGTGGTATGTGGTCCAGCGGAATGTCATAGCATCCAGTCAGCTCTTCCATGCGCTCAAGGTATTCTAGCACCGAGCCGTTGCCTTCGAATCAGAGTCGCCACTCGAAATCAGTCGATCGGGCTCCCAAGTCGGTAGAACGTATTGCAAAGCAGACTGAGCGGGATCGTAAGCCAGTTGTACAGATTCCTAAGCCGACTGAAAGGACGCTCGAATCAGCAGTGCAGACTCTTGAAACAGTCAATCAGCCTTCTAAGCCGGTTAAACGTACGTCAAAGTCGTCCACTAAAATGACTGAACGAAAAATAGCCAGCGAGCCCCGTACGTCTGACGTATTCTCAGGCTGCAGTCAAAGCAACCAAACGAAACGACGAACCACCCTCTGATCCGTTGAATAAAATTCTGAACTGCCTGTACGCTAAGTTCGAGGAGCAATGTGAAATTAACAAATGGATTCTCGAACGTCTCAGTAACGTCGAAAGCTTTCGTATGGCTAACCATAAAGCGAAATCTAAGTTAATATGGACTCTTTGCTTAAAATAGTAACATGGAATGCAAACGAATTCTTACAAAAGTCTAACGAATTAGAAATGTTCCAATAAGAGAAAATATCGACATATGTTTGATCTCCGAAACCCATCTAACAAGGGATTCGCAAATAAAGATAAGAGGCTACGCTGGTTATCACGCCTATCATCCTTCTTATAGAGCGCGGGGCGGTCGTCCTTATTCATTAAAACTAACATCGAACATTCGGTCGATATAAGCATAGAGCTGGAAAAACTTCAGTTGTGCGCGGCAAGGGTTAATAATAAACACCTGAGCTACAATATAGCATCTGTTTACTGTCCACCGCGATGCTCGCTAGAAAAAGACGACTACTTTCGTGCCTTCAATGCCCTTGGCTCAAATTTACTTATTGGTGGAGATTTCAATGCGAAGCACACCTTCTGGGGTTAAAGATGTACATCTTCTAAAGGAAAAATTCTCTACGAGGTGGCAAATGAATTCTGTTGTTGTTTTCATTCGACAGGAAAACCGACCTATTGGCCAACCGATTCAGGAAAAATGACCAAACTTATCGATTTTTTGTTACAAAAGGCATTTACGAGAATTTTATTACAGTCAAAGAATGTTTTGATCTCTCTTCTGATCACTCGCCGGTAATTTTATTACTAGGAGAAGCGCTGATCAAGAAAAAAGAACCTCCAAGACTTACTAGCAATAGAACAAACTGGGAGGGCTTTAGAAATGATTGCGAAACAAATATCGCCTTAAATGTATCACTTAAAACACCTTGTGAACTAGAGGACGAAATTGATCGTTTCGTGGAAACAATCGAAAGAGCGGCGTGGAGAAACACTCCTTCTAGGAGCTACAAAATTATCCGCAACCGCAACCGCAACGAAAATTGTCCCAGAGAAATCATTGAACTGGTGAGGGAGAAACGAACAGCTCGAAAGAAATGGCAAATCAGTCGTGCACCGCAGCATAAAACGGTCCTTAACCGACATTGCAATCGCCTTAGAGATAGTATTCGGGTATTTAAAAGTAAAAAGATAGCGACCTACCTTGAAAATCTCTCCGGTGAAAGAGAATCAAATTATTCGCTTTGGAAAGCGCTAAAAGGCATCCGGAAACTTCAAATGCAAGCACCACCAATTCAGAAAAACGATGGAAACTGGGCAAAGAGCGACAAAGAAAAGGCAGAACTTTTTTGCTCTACACTTAGAAGAAACGTCTAAGCCGTTCAGCGGCCCTTCGTTAACGTCCGACTCCCCAGTCACGACATCTGACAACTTTAAAGTAAAAAAAGTTGCATTGATTGAACTAAGGGAAGTGATTAACAAATTTAAGTCGAAAAAAGCACCAAGTTACGACTTGATAACGGCGCATGTAGTCAAGGAATTGCCGAATAAAGCTATTATCAAACTGCTTTATTTGATCAACGCTTCGTTCAGATTGCTCTATGTTCCGAGAAAATAGAAAGTCGCCGAGATTATAATGGTCCCGAAACCAGGCAAACCGCTAAATGAGAATAAATCATATCGGCCTATTTCCCTATTGCCGGTTATCTCAAAAATATTTGAAAAACTACTTTCCAAACGTCTACAGCCCGTAATCGACGAAAGACGTCTCATTCCTAACCATCAATTTGGATTTAGAATCAAGCATTCTACACTTGACCAAGTCCAGAAAATAACTGGCGTAATTGAGAAAGCTCTGGAAGAAAATAAGATTTGTTGTGGTGTATTTCTTGACGTCTCACAAGCTTTCGATAAAGATTGGCACGAAGGCTTGGAGTATAAATTGCAACGACTACTGCCACGTCAAATCTATCTAATCTTACAATCGTACCTTACCGAGAGACGTTTTCGTGTTAAGCGCGGAAATGATTACTCTGACTTCAAGGAGATTGCGGATTGTGTCCTTGGCCCGCTTCTATATGTACTGTACACGCGTGATATCCCACAGGAAAGAAACTGTGTCGTCGCCACGTTTGCGGACGATACGGCGATATTGACCATGGGCGAAACTATTGCAGCAGCGACTGGAAAGCTTCAACATTCTATTAATAACGCTTGGACGAATTCTTGGCGTATTATGCTGAACGAAAGCAAATCTACTCACGTCAACTTTACGTACAAAAAAGTGGATAGATTGACTGTATATCTAAACTCGGCTCAAATACCGTACGCGAACGAAGCAAAAAATGACTGAGATGTTAGGCTCAAATGGGAATCGCACGTAAAAAAAAAAACACGACGAGTTTCAAAACAAATACCGATAAATATACTCTCTACTCGGAAAGCATTCAAAGTTGAGCCTTCATAACAAACTGCTTATCTATAAGCAGTGCTAAAGCCAGTGTGGACGTATGGTATACAACTATGGGGTTGTACCAAGAAAAGCAATAGAAACATCATACAAACTTTTGAAAATAAAGTTCTTAGAACGATCGATAACGCACCGTGGTATGTACGTAGCGAAGATATTCATCGGGATCTGGGAATTCCCAGCGTCGTCGAAGAGATAACAAAATTTGCGCGTAAACACAAAGATCGTGTTCACGGCCATTGTAACCGTACTGTCATTCAACTACTTGACGCGAACAATTCAAATCGTCGTCTTCAAAGGACAAAACCTCTTGACCTTGCGTCATAGCATATGCCAGTCGTGAAAAAGGCAGGAACTTTCATTGGAATTTAACCTGTCTAAAGTGCTACATTTATTTTTAATCTCTGATAGAATCCAAAAGCTTAAAAGTAAATTTGTTATGCTCTACGGTTTGGCTGACAATAAGCTCATAAATCACTCATTTCAATAAGAAAGCCGAGTGTTATTTTTCAGGTCGGTAAGGAATTTCCAATGTTGGTCAGGACATTGGAATAGAGATGGTGGTGGAGGAGCCCTTAATGGGCCAACGCCAGCGCTCATACTCCCGTAGTGGACTACTGGCACCGGTGTACCCGGCCCCTCGTCCTAGGGGAATAATTAAGGAACTGGCCCTCCAGGTTGGGGGTTGTGCCGTCGGGGTAACTTCCCTACCACGTAAAAAACTCATGGTTCCGAAACAACCAAAAGCCTCGGATAAGGATGGCTCAACTTATGACGACCCCAGCAAACGAAATAAGGACAACGACCTTCGGATCTGTACGTGGAATGTTCTGTCCCTTTACAGACCACGTGCAGCCGAACAACTAGCAGAGGCCCTAGACTGCTATAAAGCAGATATTACCGCCATCCAGGAAGTGCGATGGGATGGGTCGGGCAAAAAGAGGATGAAAAGCTGTGACATCTATTACGGTGATTGCTACAGAGGCAACAGGCAACGCTTATTCGGATGCGGATTTGTCATACGCGGCAGACTTAGGTAAGAAGTCTTAAGCTTCCGACACGTGAGCGAGCGTATTATGACGATCCGGATCAAGGCTAAATTCGCTAACATAAGCCTAATATGTGTTCATGCCCCCACAGAAGAAAAGGACCCTGCCACCAAAGAGTGTTTCTACGAGCTCCTCGACAAAACATACGAGCAATGTCCTAAATGCGACGTTAAAATCGTATTGGGCGATTTTAACGCCAAAATAGGAAAGGGGGGCGTCTTTGGTAGGGCAGTCGGTAAGCATAGCCTACACAACACCACGTCTGATAACAGACTAAGGCTAATTGATTTCGCTGTGGAGCGAAATGTCACCATAGCGAGCACATGGTTTCCTCATCTCGATATTCAGAAGCAGACATGGCGGTCTAATGATCATGTAACGATCAACCAAATTGATCATATTGCGATCGACGCAAGGCATGCCTCCAGTATTCTGGATGTCCGGACCTTCCGAGCGGCCAACATAGACTCGGATCATTACCTTGTTGTAGCCAAGGTACGAATGCGGATATCCCAATCTGAGCAACAAAGAAGAATTACTGTGAGAAAATTTAACGTCGAAAAGCTACAATCGCAAGAGACCGCCAGACTCTTCGCTGAACGCGTATCCCGAAATCTCTCAATCACCCCTTTGCCGCCAGCATCAAGTACCGAAGACCAGTGGCAACGCTGCCAACATGCCATCAGAAACGCCGCAACTGATGTGCTGGGTCTCGCTCGCCCACCACCGCGAAACCCCTGGTTTGACGAAGAATGCCGGCGAGTGCATGCAGCAAAACAAGAAGAATACAAAGCGGCGCTGCAAAGGAAGACAAGAGCTGCTCGTGAGCTCTACGAGCAAAAGAGACGGGAAGAACATCGGCTTTTCCAAAGGAAGAAGAAAGAGCATGAGAAGCGCGCGTTTGAGAATATCGAGAGCTTATACTCCAGGAACAATGTACGGAAGTTTTACCAAAAGGTAAAAAGAACGTGTCAGAGAAGCAATACCCGTACAGAAACCTGTAGAGATGAAAATGGAAACCTCGTAGTAGAATCACAGTCGGTGCTGAGAATATGGAAAAACTACTTCTGCAGACTGTATAACGGCGACGAAGACCAACATCCCGCTGTCAGGCAGAATGAACCATTCAACATAGACGATGATAATCAAAATTTCCGTCCACCAGACCAAAACGAAGTGAGGATAGCAATATCCAAGCTAAAATCCAACAAGGCTGCTGGAACTGACGACTTAACGGCCGAACTTTTCAAGGCAGCTGGGGATGAATTGGTAGAGTGCATACGCCAACTCATTTCTAAGATTTGGTCAGACGAGTGCATGCCTGATGAATGGAATCTCAGCATCGTTTTGCGCGATCCACAAGAAAGGAGACCCCCTCAGCTGCGCCAATTATAGGGGCATCAGTCTCCTCAACATCGCATACAAGATCTTTTCTGCGATATTGTGTGAACGCCTGAAACCTTTTATCAACAGCCTAATTGGACCTTATCAGTGCGGTTTCAGGCCAGGAAAGTCCACCATCGATCAAATCTTCACACTTCGGCAGATCCTGGAGAAAACCCAAGAATTCCAAATCGATACTCACCACCTCTTTATCGATTTCAAGGCCGCCTATGACAGCATCTATAGAGAAGAGCTTTATAGAGCCATAGCCGTCTATTTATGACATCCCTGCCAAACTTGTCCGTCTGTGCAGGCTGACGATGGAGAACGCTCGCTGCTCCATCAAGGTCGGTAATGACCTCACCGAGACCTTTGATGTCAAAAAATGCTTTAGGCAAGGTGACGCGCTGTCACGTGACTTCTTCAATATTGTACTTGAACGGATTGTGCGGAACTCACAAGCCAACACCGGAGGCACAATCTATTACAAGTCTGTACAACTGCTTGCATACGCCGACGATATAGACATTATCGGAAGAACTCAGCGGGCTGTCACTGGTGCGTTTGCAAGCATTAAGGCGGAAGCGGCCAAAATGGGTTTGGCGATAAACGAGGGCAAAACCAAGTATATGCTGTCAACAAGAAGGGAAAGCCAACAAACGTCACAGTGGGCAGCTATAACTTCGAGGTAGTAAGGGACTTTGTCTACCTTGGCTCTGCTATAAATTCTACAAACAACATCAGCGCAGAAATCAATCGAAGAATAACTTTTGCCAATCGCTGTTTTTTTGAGCTTGTACGGCAATTCAACAGTAAAGCCCTATCTCGAACAACTAAGGAGACTCCATATAAGGCCTTAATCATCCCAGTCCTGCTTTACGCCGCTGAAACATGGACTTTATTAAAAGAGGATGAAGATATCTTTGGTCACTTCGAGAGAAAAATTCTTCTTAAGATTTTCGGTCCCGTTTGCGTTGACGGGTTTTGGAGGAGAAGATTCAATCACGAACTATACGAGCTGTACAGCGACATCGACCTAGTCATAAAACTGCGTATTGGACGTCCGATATGGCTAGGACATGTAGAGCGAATGGACACCAACGCTCCGGCTCGCAGAGTCTTCGAATCTAACCCCGAGGGATGACGCAGTAGAGGGAATCATCGCCGTAGGTGGCGCGCACAAGTTCAAGGGGACCTTGACCAACTTGGAGTGCGCAACTGGAGGCAATTAGCTAAAGACCGAGCTAAATGGAGAGGCTTGTTGGTTGAGGCCCAGGTTCACCCCGAACTGTAGCGCCACCTAAGTAAGTAAGTGTTATTTTTCGAATTTACAAATGCATATCAATGTTCAAATTCATTTGTTATATTTGTTTATGTCTCTGTTCTTTATGTGTTTTTTTTTTCTTTTTTATGTATTGATTCATCTATTTACTTTCTTTATTCTCTTATGTTCATTTATTTATTGTTATTTATAATATATGTCGCATATACTTATTTATCTATTGTTCTATTTATTTATTGTTCTATTTAATTATTTATTTGTTTGTTTATTTATTTACTTATATATTTTTTATTTATTTATTTATTTATTTATTTATGAATTATTCATTTATATATTAATTTATATATTTTCTATTTGTATTTATTTATTTATTAATTTTTTTTTAATTAAATTTTTTTTTGTAATTTCTTTCAGAGTTGAAATAATTTTTTTATATAACATGTACCATTAATTGCAGCATACATAAATATTTCAGTTGGAAGATATAAGATAATATCATATCTCTGTATTTTAAATGTTCGGTAACAAACCAATTTGTAAATTTATACCAAATATCTATCTATCTATCTATCTATCAGTGGGGTCGGTAGGTAGAACGACGGCCAGTGAATTTCTGGTACGGAATACAGGTTACGGGTAATTGTGTGGATGTGCAGTGCTCGAGCGTCCAACACCGGAATAATGATAGCGGGGGTGGGGCAGATGAGTGAGCGAAGTGTGACGCTTCGTTACAAAGCATGCAGGTAGAACATGTCGTAGTTTGCATTTCAAGCCGTCATGCCATACTTTATCAAAGGCTTGCGAGACGTCAAGGAATATAGTTGAGCAAATAATTTTTTCTTCAAGTGCTTTATCGATTACGTCAGTAATTCTATGTATTTCGAGCGTAGTGTATACACAAAATGCAATGAACAAAACAAAACGATTGATTACCCCAGGTGGCAGCCCAGGTTCACTGGAAAATCCACCCTCTTCGGAGGTCGGCTCTACGGATTCTGGGGAGAGCCAGTTATTGCAACTAATAAATCCCTTCTTAAAAAGTGCACGGATATGTCGATCTCCTCCGCCAAGATCGAATAACTCCGGGAAAAGAAGTCCGCCGGAAGCGCCAGCGCGCGAAATTCAGGACTCAGCGAAATATAAAAGTCTTGGGGAAGAAAATAAAACACTCCGAATCAAGCTTAACAAAATGGATCTACTCTATCAAGATCTTAGGAAAGAGATAGACTTATTGAAAGAAGAAAATAAGGTCCTAAAGAACACGCATTTCCAGAAAGAACGCGAATGTACTCCAGCACGCTTAGCTAGTCTGGAATATCACACAGACGAAGAAGAGCTGGCACACGAAACGTATCGGGTCCCAAAGAAAAGATCTAGTAAGAAACGGAGAGCCGGTTCATCGCCCGAAGTCGAGCACGTGAAAGAAGAAAATCACAAAGAACCGCAAGAAAAGCAACTCCGAGCGCAATTTCGTCCACCCCCACCAATAAACATCGTCGGGATAAGGGAATTGAATAAGTTGCAAAGCCTCCTTGAAGGAATCATAACATCCAAGTATAAGGTTACATCTTTGAGGGATAATGTGTGGAAAATCAACGTCGACGACTACAAAGACTACCGATCTGTGTCCCAAAAGCTAAATACCGAAAAGATTCAGTGGTATACTTTCGAAATCAAGTCAGAAAGGCCACATCGTGTCGTTGCAAGGGGACTCCACCCCTCATGCACCAAAGAAGAGGTTATGACTAACCTTCAAGCCAAAGGCTTTAAAATTCTTAATGCCGTTAATATCATCAAGAAGGAGAAGCAGCAAACGGAAATAGATAAAGACGTCTTGGTAAGGCGTGGACTTCCGCTTTTTATGCTTACCTTCGATAAGTCGGATAATATCAACGATATCTACCGAGGTAGAGCTTTACTAAATATCGTGGTCCCAATCTAGCCCATGCGTAGAAATTTAAGGATGATTCCGCAGTGCAAACTTTGCCAAGGATTCAACCATACACAAATGTACTGCAAAAAAGAACCGCGATGTGTGAAATGTGCCGGAAATCACCTCTCCCAAGTCTGTGGAGTAAATAAACAAACCTCTGCAACATGTGCTAATTGTAAGGGAAAGCACCCCGCAAATTATAGAGGCTGCGAAGTAGCTAAGGAGTTGCAGAAACGGAGAGATGTGCTCCTTAAGCCCCTAAATGCAAAATCTAAACTACAAACTAAGCCAAAGCATAAGAATGCACAGGAGAAACTAGCTAAACTAAAACTACCGGGTTCAGAGCGCAAAAAGGTGAGGAAAGAGTGACAACAGAAACGTCCCTCAGTTCTTAAAAGAAACGGAGCTGTAAAGCTAACATCGAAAAAGCCGCCAGGTAATGGCCCTCGGACAGCAGGAGTGCAGACTTACGCTCAGGCCGCGGCATCCGAAAAACCAAGAAACGTTAAAATTTCGACGGACCCTGTCTCTCATGTTTTGTCGATTATTCTCGAGAAATTTGAAGAACAAAGCAAAATAAATAAAATTATTCTCGATAGGCTGGTTAAGCTTGAAAATAATTCTCAGAAAACGCGTACTTCAACTAGAATATGAATGACAAACGAATGTTAAAAATATGTACTTGGAATGCAAACGGACTTTTGCAAAAACTCGACGAATTGGAAATACTCATGCGTGAAAAAGATATTGATACCATATTTGCTTGATTTCTAAAACCCACGTAAAAAAGGAATCGCATTTAAAAATAAAAGGCTATAATGATTACCACGCTTGTCACCTTTCGGGCAAAGCGAGAGGCGGATCATCCTTGTTTATTAAAGACTGCATCGAACAATCCGAAGACCTAAAGACAGAGCTTGAAACTTTGCAACTGTGCACGATTCGAGTTAAAAATAGTCAGCGTACTCTTAAAATCTCATGTATCTACTGTCCACCGCGTTCCGCGCGGCGGAACTTTAATGCAAAACATACGCTCTGGGGCTCAAGATACAGCTCGAAAAAAGGTAGAATGCTCTATGGGGCATGTATGGAGTACATTTGTGATTTCCATTCGACGGGTAAACCGACTTACTGGCCAACTGATACCTGACCTGATCGATTTTTTCGTGAAAGGAATATCTACCAACCACATAAAAGTCGAAGAGAGCTTTGATCTGTCGTCTGATCATTCCCCAGTTATTTTAACAACCAGCGAAAAACTAGTCTATAACCTAGAGCCAGCGAGATTAACTGGTCGAACAACTAACTGGGAAGGCTTCAGGAACGAAATTGTAGATAATGTTGAACTGAGCGTTGCACTTACGACACCCTATGAACTTGAGGTTGAAGTTGATCGCTTCGCTGAGATCGTGCAGCTCGCCTCTTGGAATAATACCCCCAATCCAAGGAAAACGCCGGACAGATACGGTTTACGATATCCTCCGGAAATAAAAGAATTGGTTAAGGAAAAAAGAAAAGCTCGTAAAAAATGGCAACAGAGTTGTGCTCCGCAGCATAAAGCACACTTGAATCGTCTGTACAATTTGTTGAAGAAGATTATTAAGGATTTTAAAAATCGTGCAATAGGCTCTTACCTTGAAAGTTTAACAGCGAAAAATGATTTCAATTATTCACTTTGGAAAGCTGCAAATTCACTAAAAGGCCCAAAGTCCCCGCGCCGCCAATCAAATTAAATCAAAATAAATGGGCGAGGGAAGATAAAGAAAAAGCGGACGTCTTTGCGACCCACCTGGAGAAAACCTTTAAACCGTACGATGGTCAAGCGGTTTACGACAATGTCAATGGCTGGATTTACCATCTGACGACTTAACACTCACAAGTACAACGCTAAGGGAACTTACACATGAGATCGAGAATCTAAAACCTAAGAAATCTCCTGGTTATGATTTGATTACCGGAGAAATTCTCAAAGTTTTACCTAAAAAAGCATTGATTAAGCTTCTCCATATTGTAAATGCTGCACTCAGATTAAAACACGTGCCGAGCCAATGGAAAGTTGCGGAAGTCATAATGGTTTTAAAACCAGGAAAATCGTATAGACAAATTTCGCTTCTTCCAATCATATCGAAAATTTTCGAGAAGATATTATTAAGGCGTCTCCAACCGGTTATAGAAGAAAATAGTCTTATCCCTGACCACCAGTTTGGGTTCAGAAGTAAGCATTCGATGATTGACCAGGTGCATAGACTTACTGACGTAATCGAGAAAGCACTTGAAGAAAAAAAGATTTGCTCAAGCGTATTTCTTGACGTCTCGCAAGCCTTTGACAAGGTGCGGCATGATGGCTTGAAATTCAAACTACGACAAGTTCTCCCTGTATGCTTATACGATATTTTAGAATCATATCTCGGGAATAGAATCTTTCGTGTTAGACATGGAGTCGAATACTCCGAGCTTAAAGAAATTTCGGCCGGCGTACCGCAAGGAAGCGTTCTTGGGCCGCTTCTCTATTTGCTATATACTCGTGATATACCCAACGAAGATGGAACTATCCTTGCTATGTTTGCCGATGACACCGCTATCCTAGCAGTAGTTAAAACAATCGAAGAAACGACTGCAAAACTGCGAAACGCACTGAATAATGTAAATGAATGGACGAGGTACTGGCGGATCGGCCTCAACGAATCTAAATCTATTCACGTGAATTTTTCTAAATTCGGCCCGAATATCCTTTGCAAACGAAGCCAAATACCTGGGAATGACACTCGATGCAAGGCTGAAATGGAATTCGCACGTGAAAATGAAACGTAAAGAACTCGAAATCAAATATAGAGAAATGTACTGGTTACTCGGAAAACATTCCCAGCTCAGTACTGAGAACAAACTGCTTTTATACAAGTAAGTGCTACAGCCGGTGTGGACCTACGGTATACAACTTTGGGGTTGTACCAAGAAAACAAATGCAAATATTTTACAAGCTTTTCAAAATAAAGTGCTAAGAGAAATTGTCCAAGCACCGTGGTATATTAGAAACGACGATATCCACAGGGATCTCGGAATTCCGACAATCGAAGTTGAAACTAGAAGCTTCGCAAGAAAGCATAGAAACCGACTAATCGGACATGTCAACAATATAGTCCTACAAATTTTGGATGAGAGCAATTTATTTCGCCAACTACAAAGGACGAAACCTTTCGACTTGGCGAGATAAGGATTAACCACGTCCAGATTACGGAATATGCAGGATCCTTCACTGGAAAGTGCCAAACGTTTTTATTTCATGATAGAAAAATTGGTTGATAATTTTATGCTAAGTTGCGATATCTAACAAATTTATATCGAAGGGTGGTGTTTTTGTAGTCAGTAAGAATCTGACATTACTATGAGCACGCGCTTGCTATTCTCATAGTATTTATGGAAGATTTTTTACCTACCCTCGGAAAAAAAAAGTAATTCTATGCACCTGGTCAATCGTCGAATGTTTGCTTCTGAACCCAAACTCCGGCCGCGGTCAGCGATAAGATTATATCCTTCTATAACCGGTTGGAGATGCCTTAGTAATCTTCTCTCGAAAATGTTCGATATGACTGGAAGAAGCGTAATTGGTCTATAGGATTTTACATCATTTGGCGGTTTTCCTGGTTTTAAAACCATAATGACTTCCGCATTTTTCCATTGGCTCGGCACGTGCAGCATTTACAATATGGATAAGCTTAATCACTGCTTTTCTAGGTAAAACTTTGAGAATTTCTCCGAGAATGTGTTCGGCTATGTCAACTGAGTAGACGTGTTCTAAATTTGTTCTTGACTCGAAGCCATTTTATCCGGTTATTAACACTAATCAATAGTATTCTGATCTTTGAGTTATGAAGTATTTTAATTCGTTTGAAATTTTCATTCGTCTGGTAGTCATATAGTGCGTTAAATTCAAATACAATAAACTTTGATTGCCCTTCGTCTGTTCAATACAACTACTCGCCTACAAGCCCTTAAAGAGAAAAGTTCAGTGTCATCTCCATCAAATTCACCCACCACCACAAATCAGACAAATTCACGTCTCCCATCAAACAAAAAAGGTGATAAAAAAATATGGATATGTGGCTTTAGGCGACTTCCAGCGTAAAGACCGTCTTTGTGACGTAATTGTTCATGCATCCCACTTTCAAAAAACGAAAATGCTGTTGATCTGGCGTAGAATATCGTCGTTAAACTGCGTCACCAATGTACTCCGTATATCGATGCGTTCCGCCCACGTAGTACGACTACTAACAGGAGCCGTCCGTTACTAATAAGGCTCTCTTCACACGCTGAGCAAAAAGCTTTTCTCTCTGCTTTTCGTTCAAATAAGGGGCTTACGGTTTCGCAGCTATCGAAAGAAAATGAACTGCTTGACAATAACACCAGCAACTACACCGCAGGCAGCAGTAGCAGTACCACCAAGAACACCCCCACTCTTAACACTGTCATCAACAACTCTCGTATATACACGGGCGATCAGTAGGATGAGGCCATACATTTTGCAATCGATTTTCACTCTTTATACCTGTTGGAAATCTTGTACCCGGGAACTTTTACTACCTGTGAACAGGTACATATTTTCCCAACAGGACGTCATAAAATTAAAGGGTAAATAAGAAACGACCGTTGGAATTTCCCAAGATCAAACAATGAACTACTTGAAAAGCGTATAGAGAGATGCGCCACTTGGATGAGGCCACATGCAATATCTTCGAAAGAAAGGAAAATATGTATAAAATGTTTGCATTTTATGGTTGTAAAACATTTATTTATTACGTTTTTCTACATTAATAATGAGTATCCCCGCCATTTTTCGATATGACCTCTATAAGACGGTTTGGAATAGAATTATACAGTTTTTCTTAAATAATCAAGAGAAATTTGGGCCCAGGCATCACGAATAACTTCGATTAAAGTGTCATTATCTTCAAATTGTCTGCCGCCTTCATACACTTTACGAGATAACCATGCTCAAACATTTTCGATTATGTTTAAGTCCGGTGAATAGGGCGGCCATGGCAAAAGTTACACGTCTTCTGATTGAATCCAACTTCTAACGACCCTGGAAGTGTGGATGGGGGTATTATCTTGTTGGAAAATCCAAGGCAGGGGTCCGAAAATGTTTTTCACTTTTGGAAACGACCGTTCCAGCAAACATTTGTAGTTGTTTCCGTTCATTGTTGTGGACAAAAGCTCCAACTCGATTGTGCCATAGTAGGTAATAATTCCCCACACCATTACACCTGATGTACGGCTGTGATGTCTTGCCAAAATAAGCTCCTCCTCTCTCAGATCATGGAAATAAAAGTTGTAACCATCGGGGCCGTCAAGGTTAAACTTTTTTTCATCCGAAAAGACAACGCGTTTCCATTCACTGCCCCAAGCGACATGTTCTCGTGCAAAGTTCATTCGATGCTCCGTGTGTACTTGTCTCAAAACAGGTTTGTTTTTAAGTTTTCTTCTCTGTATAGTACCCCTTTTTCGAATTAACCTTCGGACCGTTGTTATGCTGGCTGATACTCCGCTGTTGGGCCTTATTTTAGTCGCTGGTAGAGTAGAATTTGATGCAAGCCATAGAATTAACCGCTTTTCTCCCAATGTTGTTGCTTCTGCCGTGCGTCCTTTTTGATTTTTCCCAAAGTGTTGTGAATCCATAAGATAACTGTTTACAATAGTCTTACTTCTATTAACTTACTTTTTTACTTATACTATTTTTACTTACTTCTATTAAGCCTCCTTGCAATTTCTCGGCCTGAGAGTCCTATCTCCACGAAAGCATCTATTTTTCCTCTTTCTGTCGCTGTCAAAGTCTTTCCGGAACCCATTTTTTTTTTAACTAGATAAAAACAGTTATTTTTAACGCTTTTTTAAATATTCTTAACAAAAGTTTACAAAAAAATCGCTGATGTGAGCTCCGGCAACGAAATATTCGCAATGGCCTCATCCAAGTGGCGCATCTTTTTATACGCTTTTCAAGTAGTTCATTGTTTGATCTTGGGAAATTCCAACGGTCGTTTCTTATTTACCCTTTAATTTTATGACGTCCTGTTGGGAAAATATGTACCTGTTCAAAGGTAGTAAAAGTTTTCGGGTACAAGATTTCCAACAGGTATAAAGAGTGAAAATCGATTGCAAAATGTATGGCCTCATCCTAGTGATCGCCAATGTACATGAACGGAAATCTTACCCCCGAAAATGGTTCTCTCCCACGGCATGCTCTTAGTCTTCGCAAGGATTGTTTACTGTTCTCAGCAAGAACACACAATGGTTGCGTCTACATAAAGAAGAGTGTGTATGACAACGAACTGAGAATCTCATCTGCAACGAATCTCTCTTGAAAGTCTTCATCTTTATCCACAATTTATCACTGCCGTCATCTAGAGCGAAAACGAACTAAATGAATTAGCGCACACTTTTTCACTTTTGTTTTGAAAAACAAGTATTATTTTTTCATAAATAATGTCTTATTTTATTATTATATAATATAATATAATTAATATAATATATATAATATATATATGTATATATATGAATATAGTTGGAATATCTTACAAAATTATATCCATACGTCTTGGTACTTTAGCCATCATATCTATAACCCCCTTCGGATAGGGGTTAGAATATATCCGAGGTAGGCATGCCTGTCGTAAGAGGCGACTAAAATCCACAAAGCGGAGACGAAAACTTCGCAAAACTTGGAAATAAAAAAAAACAAATGACCCGGTACACCTGGCAGGGGGTTTGTGTGTAGAAATTACTGTACTACCCAATAAAACTAATACGGTTACAACAAATATGGCAATGAACAAAACAAATGATATAAATACCCCAGGTGGCAGACCAGGTAAACTGGAAAATCCACCCTCTTTGGAGGTCGGTCCCATGGATTCTGGGGGGCCATTTATTGCTACACAAACAAAACTCAAGAAGGAGTTCACTCACGCCGAGAACTCCACCAAAAATGATAGCGCCAAAAAGCCTTAGAGCCGAAAATAGCGCTATAATTGTAAGTATTCCGAAAATACAAAAACAGAAATCTGGAACTGAAACCAATATAATTGAAAGTGAACCTAAAACAGATTCACAAGCGAAAACAAAAACAAACAACTATTACAATGAATGGCAAGCTGAAGTTGAAGCAAGGAAAAAGCTTGAAATAATAGTTGCAAGTTTGCAAAACCAAATAAGAGAGCTGGGAAAAAGGGTCACCATTCTGGACTGCTCTAACAATTGTCCGGCCCAACCTACCCAGCAAAATCCAGAAAAGGAATACCTCACAGATGAAGAGGAGCTCGCACTAGAAACAGGCAGCCATCTAAAGAAAAACAGAAGGCCTACGAAAAAGCGCAAGGCAGAAGACAGTCCTGAATTATCTGCAAGAAGATATGATGCTAAACAAGCAAATTTACAAGGTAAGGCAAGTGATAAAAGGCTTGGAAAGTTAACCACTGGTTTGAAAAAACAGCCATTACCACCACCAATAATGATCTCGGGAGTGGACAGATTTGGTGAGTTAAAAAAAGTAATAGAACAAAAAACGAAAAAGGCTTGTAAATTCACATCCTATAATAACAATAAATGGAAAATAAATGTCGATGACAGTGACACATATAGAGAAATCACTGAAGAATTGACAAAAACAAAGTTCCAGTGGCACTCATATGAAAATAAAGCTACTAAACCAGTTAGAGTAGTAGCCAGATGTCTTCACTTCTCGTGTGATGAACACGATATCGTCGAAGACTTGAGTAATAAAATATTTAGGATTTTGGAGGCCAAAAACCTAATTAAAGAAGAAACCACACAAGGTAGCGATGGGCAACCAATGACAAGAAACAAAAAAAATATCTCTTTTTATGCTCTCTTTTCATAATCAAGAAGAAGTCGAAAAGATATATAACATAAAATCAATAATGGGTATTGTTGTTAAGATCGAGCCACTTCGAAAGAATTCAAACTCAATACCCCAATGCAAACGATGTCAAGCTTTCGGGCATACGCAAAGTTATTGTAAAAGAGATTTTGCTTGCGTTAAATGCGAAGGAAAACATCCCACAAATAATTGTCCTCTTAAGAAGGACGAGAAAGCAAAATGCATCAACTGTCATGGTGATCACCCAGCAAATTATAGAGGTTGTCCGATGGCAAAAGAATACCATGAAAGAAAAAGTAAAGCTACTAAAATCAACCAACGAAATGCATCCAATAATAAAAGCAAGCAAAAAGTAAATGCTGAAAACAAGAAACTAGACAAAGTGCCAATTGCTGCTAAAACGAGCATACCAACTGTAGAAAGTAAATCGTATTCCCAAATTGTGAAAAATACACGAAAGGAAGATTTCCTCTTCCGGTAAAGGAAATGCTTATTACTATTATCAAAAGATTGGATAATCAGGACAAAATTATTAAACTACTAAGCAAAGAAGCAGGAAAAAAACAACAAAATATTAATGATTAAAAATAATCTAAATGGCGCAACGTGGAATGCAAATGGTTTACTCCAACACATCCCTGAATTTCAGGTTTTTCTATGAAACGAAGATATTGATGTTTGCCTGATTTCTGAAACTTATTTCAAACAGGGAACTAAGATTAGAATTCCTGGGTATCCAGGGGAGGGAGTGCTGTGATTGTAAAAAGTACCTTGGATCATTACGAATTGCCAAAAATAGCAAAACAAACAATGCAAGTAGCGACAATAAACATAGAAACTAAAGGCAAGGAGTTTAAAGTAGCTGCGATATACTGCCCACCCAAGCACTCGCCTCCAGAGGAAGACCTAATTGATCTCTTCCAAATGTTATGTAACAACTTCATCATCGCTGGTGATTTTAATGCAAAACATACATACCATATTGGGGGTCAAGAGTAATAACAGCAAAAGGCAGGAAGCTCTACAAATCAGGGCGACATTTTAACTGTGAATTTATTTCGACTGGATCACCAACTTATTGGCCATCTGACCCAACGAAAGTACCAGATGTTATCGACTTCTTCATAACGAAAGGTATTAATAGAAAAGAAGTTAAAGTTAAAAGCAGTGATGATCTGTCATCGGATCATACACCTGTAATTCTAACAGTCAATGGTTTATCGATAGAACAGCTAAAAAACCCACGACTAACAAACAAAAGAACGAACTGGTGTAAATTCAGAGAACTTCTCGAAGGTTTCATTAACATTAGGTCCCCACTAGTCACAACAAAACATATTGACATTGAAACAGAACAATTCATTCAGTGCAACAGGCTCCAGAAGATAGTACACCGACTTATCAACAAAAAAAATAGGCTTTGGTGAAATACCCCACAGAAATCAAGCAACTTATACTTGAAAAGAGAAGAGCTCGTAGAAAATGGTAAGCGACAAGATATCCTGGCGATAAAACCATTTTTAATAGACTCAATAATAGGCTTAAAAAAACTATTACTGAATTCAAAAATGATCCTCTAGCTAAATATCTTGTAAAACGGCTGATAAAGTCGCAGCTACTCCCTTTGGAAGGCTGCTAAACGTTTAAAGAGACCTCAAGCGCAAGATCCCTCGTTGAAAACATCTTATGGGAAATGGATCGGCGATCCAAAGGAAAAGGTTAAACTCTTTTCTCAGCACCTTTCAAATGTTTTCAAACCGTTTCCACCTACGGTAGCAAATGAAGATCTTGATTTCTATAACAGAGTAGACGAAAAGGAAATTCCTTATGTTTCGTTAAGAGAGATCGAGACATGTATTCATAAACTAAATAATAGAAAATTGCCAGGTTATGATCTTATAACTGCTCAGATCTTGAAGGAACTTCCTTCAACTGCATTGTTGAAACTCAAGCTTATAATCAATGCTTGCTTTAAACAAAGGTATGTCCCACATCACTGGAAGATAGCAGAAATTATTGTTATTCCTAAACAAGGTAAGCCTTTATCAGAGGTTACCTCATATAGGCCAATCTCACTTTTACCGTTATTTTCAAAACTTTTCGAGAAACTCCTTCTTAAAAGGTTAGACACAATTATAGAGTAAAGAAAGCTTATCCCTACCCATCAATTCGGGTTTAGGAATAAACTCTCGACGATAGACCAGGTGCATCGTATAACTAATGTTATAGAAAAGGCACTGGAACAAAAACAAATTTGTTCCGCAATATTCTTAGACGTTGCACAGGCTTTTGATAAAGTTTGGCATAAGGGTTTAGAGTATAAACTTCATAGGGATCTACCTAGACAGTACTATGAGATCCTTAAATCTTATATAGGTAATAGATTCTTTAGAGTTCGTTATGGCTCAGAGTATTCTGAACTTAAAGAAATACAAGCAGGTGTTCCACAGGGAAGTGTTCTAGGGCCCACCCTGTATTTATTATATACGAGTGATATACCGCATGCGAGTGATACCATGATAGCCACATTTGCAGACGACACTGCTCTTCTATCAACAGATGGATGTGTGGCTAAAGCTGCAGAAAAGCTACAAAATTCAACTAACGAGATATGTGATTGGACGCAGCGATGGCGAATTAAACTTAATGAGTCAAAATCCATCCATAACAAATAAAAAAATAACGAATCTTCCCGTGGTTATTAATAATCAAGTAGTTTCTTACTCTCACACAGCTAAGTATCTCGGTATGAATCTTGATGCTAAATTGAAATGGAAGGAACATGTGAAAAAGAAAGTAGAAGATCTAAATATTAGATATAGAAAACTTTATTGGTTGTTAGGATATAACTCAGAACTGTCCATTGAGAATAAAATCCTATTATACAATCAGATATTAAAACCCGTTTGGACATATGGTATCCAATTATGGGGTTGCACAAAGAAAAGAAATGTTCAAATGTTGCAAACATTTCAAAATAAGGTCCTTCGGGGAATAGTGAATGCCCCATGGTACATTAGAAATAGTGACTTGCATCGAGATCTGCAGATCGACCTCGTAGCAGATACAATTAAAAAGTACGCAATGCGTCACAACGAGCGTTTGCAGATGCATATCAATCCTGAGATAGACGATGTCTTAAATGTACGAAATAATATTCGTAGGTTAAGAAGAACCAAGCCCCATGAACTTTTTGACAATTAGGAGAGCCGGTATTTAAATTATAATACCTTCTCAAACCCGACTTAACGTTGAAAATCAAATCTTTGTCGATCACTAGTTGATTGGTCATGATCATGGAGGTGTTTTTAGTGCGGTTAGAGTCCCACACTACTTTGGGTTTCTATCCCCACTGTGTCTTTCAAGATTTTCACCTTCATAAAAAAAAAAATATATATCTATAACCCCTTCGTATTTCACGTCAATATCTCTATATATGTTAAGCAACATCAAGCCATTTAACCGCTCCTCACTAGTCATGCTATGCTGAAAAGTTTTCACTCTGCGAAGACAAGAAAAGACCGTTCACTTGAAGCCACAGACATGGGAAGTGTTGCACCGATCTGCATAAAGCGATGTATTGTTTGGTACAATGTTGAACCGCAACAATTGAGAGCGTCTATAAAATTTGTTTGCCGTTTATCAGTCGGAATATTTAAGCAATGTTTGCAACCATAGTTAATTTAACATTCAAACAGATATCAAGAAAATGAAAGAAAGAAATTTTTACCTGCGCCACATCGTCATTTCGCCTACAATATCATCAGTACATCTTTTGATGTCATTTGGCCATTGTTTTGAAAATACGTTAATAGTGCTACGTATTTCTTCTGTTTCCAGCTAAGAACACTTTTCCGGTAGAATGTTTTGAATTTTAGCAAGGAGTTCTCGATGGCCAAGAAATCCGAAACAGACGTGGAGCTGACGCCGGACAAGAACGGGTTCACCATCTTATGGTAGCTCATTTACGTCTTCGTACTGCATCCGTCAACAGCAACCGCTCAAACCTACTTAACATCACCAGGTTTAATATCGACAGGCTCAAGGTTCCCCAAGTGCCACACAGTTCAGGAACCATCTTGTCTTAGAAGCAGAAGCAATCAGCAGCATATTGCAAGAGAGCATGGATGACCACTGGAGTGCTATGAAAAATGCTTTTGCGACTGGGGCACGCACGTATGTCGGTAAAAAGCAGAAACACCACCGCACATGGCTTTCAACAGAAGATCAATGAGCATACAGCAATCAAGGTTCGGATTGCAGCGGCTTCAGCAGTAAAGAGAACCGAGCTTGAAGCCCAATACCGTGAGAAGAAGAAAGGAGTGCAGCGTAGTGTGAGACGTGACAAACGTCAATATATCAACTCACTGGCCTCAAGGGCTGAAGAAGCAGCGAGTAGGTGCGACAGTAGGACTGCTTACAGCATCACTAAGGAGCTGACTGGTGCTCGGAACCCCAAGCAACGCCCAGTGAAGAGCCTAGACGGTAACCTTCTGATCTCGATGGCGGTATGATCGAATGAGCAGTTCGAAGCAATAAATTGCCGAATTCGCACCGTACCTCCCAGTACAGAACAAAGCGGTGGGTATTGATGGCATCCCCGCCGAGCTATTTCAAGCGGCCCCAAATACATCGGCAGATTTGCTGCATCCGCTAATACGGAGAGCTTGGGATAGTGAACAATTTCCACAGGAGTGCAAAAGGGGGATGATCATTAAGCTTCCAAAGAAGAGAAACTTGATGGAGTGCGGTAACTGGAGAGGTATATGTGTTCTTCCAGCTGTAGCCAAAATAATAGCTAGAATAGTTCTAGAACGAATTAAAGAACATTTAGATTCAACTCCCGATGTCGAACAGGCAGGCTTTCGTGCTGGATCCTCCTGCATTCACCACATAAACACCTTATGGATCATAATCGAACAATGCGTTGAGTATAGGTCTCCGCTACATTTACTGTTTATCGACTTCGAGAAGGCTTTTGGCAGATTGAATCGAGATGCTATCTGGTTGGCCTTGCGCAGGAGAGGCATTCCAGTAAAACTTATAGCTATTATCAAGGCTACATACGAGGGCGGTAAGTGTCACGTCGTGCACAATGGTAAGGTGTCGGAGGATTTTGAGGTGAAGTAAAGAAGCAAATAGAGCAGTTATTGGAAGAAGGGATAATACGCCATAGCCAATCACCGTGATCTAGCCCCTTTGGGTTGTCCCAAAAAAGGTAGATGCTAGTGGCAAACCCAAGTGGAGAATGGTTATTGATTTTAGGAAATTGAACGATGTTACGATCTTGGATTGTTATCCAATTCCTAATGTTACGGAAATTCTAGATCAGCTAGGAGATGCTAAGTATTTTACCACCCTAGATCTAAAATCTGGATTTCATCAAATACCGTTGAGCGAAGAAAGCATGGAGAAAACGGCCTTACGGACATTTTGAGTATACGCGAATGTCATTCGGTCTCAAAAATGCTCCATCATTCTTTGAAAGATGAATAATGTTCTATCTGATCTTTTGGGGAAACAATGCTTCGTCTATATAGATGACATAGTCGTTTATAGTAGAAGTGCAGAAGAACATAATGAATGGCTTATAAATGTTTTCCAAAGATTGAAAAAGCTAATTTAAAAATCCAAATCGACAAATCCGAATTTATGAAGGAGGAAGTCGAGTATTTGGGTCATGTAATCACAAGCAAGGGACTTCTTCCTAATACAGCAAAGGTAAAGGCGATTGATAACTTACAGATGCCTAAGAATCCGAAAGAAATTAAAAGTTTTCTAGGCATGATAGGCTATTATAGGAAATTCATTAAGAATTTCAGTATGGTAGCATCACCTTTATTTAAACTACTGAAGAAAACGTTGAGTTTGTATGGAAAGAAGAACACTCTAAAAGCTTTAATGAATTAAAAAGATTGCTGAGGGAATTTACATTATTACAATACCCAGACTTTGAAAAACAATTTGTAATAACAACAGATGCAAGCAATTTGGGGATTGGTGCAGTTCTATCACAGGAGCATTCGGGAAAGGAACTACCCATACATTTTATTAGTCGAACTTTAAACAGCGCGGAAGTTAATTATAGTACGACAGAAAAGGAATGTTTAGCGATTGTATGGGCCATACAACAGTTCAGACCCTATGTATATGGGAAACACTTTAAAATTAAAACTGATCATCGACCGCTTACGTGGTTGTTTAACGTAAAAGACCCTAGGTCAAGATTAGTAAGATGGAGGTTAAGATTGGAAGAATATAACTATTCAATCGAGTATAAAAAAAGGCGTGGATAATGCTGTTGCCGATGAGTTGAGTAGAAATTTAATACGTTCTGTAGAAAAAACAAAATATAGTAAGGAAGTCGCTGATAATATTAAGGAAATTTTCTGGAGCGATTCATCAGACTGTGAAGAAGACGATAATAAACTGAGACAAATTTATGATGAGGTTTGCGGGAATCTTCCTGATAGTGCAACACATACTGACAGCAGTGCTAAAGAAATAATAGGTCAAGAAGAAGTAGTTGAAAGTGAGGAAATTATTGAAAGAAAATAAAGACGAGTATTTTTTAAGTAATAACTTGATGAAAGAATGTAAAGTAGTGACTAACTATTACATATGTAACCAATTAGAATTTAAGAACAGTATTCCTAATAATGATTGTGAATTGATAATTTTTATGAACAGAAAAGACAGCAATTGTAATTTAAAACAAATAATAAATCGCGTTGAAATATTTCATAAAATTTCGGAAAATAAATACTTGTATGCATTAAGTGAAGAAACAAAATACAAATGTAAATGTGAAAAAGAAGAGAATACCGAAGAAGGTCTCGTAAATAATATTGGCATTTTGAATTTAGACGTTAATTGCACTTTCGAAACAATCGAATCAAAAATTGTAACACATGAATCGGAGCTATTTATTGAAAATAAAGATATATATCGTTTTGCTCCAGAGGATTGTTGTTTGAATATAAAGTTAAATGATATAAATGTAGAAAACATCAATATGCCAAAAGTAAAACTTAAAGATTTAAAAGAATTACAAGATTTAACTATACAAATTAGAAATCAAGAGAGTTATATTGGAAGAAAATTGAAAAGTATACCGCCTCATGCTCAAGGTGCGATATTTGGAACAGGTGGAATACTCATTATCGTAATTGTAACCTATTTTGTTATAAAACTAATGAAAAGAAATGGAATAACCATTATTCGAAACTGTTTTAATAGAAAACCCAGAAACCCAGTAGAAAGGGAACAAATTGTTTATTATCATGAAAATAAAAGATTCTAATGTGTTTAAAGTTGATTTATTTATTTTATTTATTTATTTATTTGATAGCTTCAACAATATTCTTTACATTTGGGTGTAATCGCACAATTTACACAAAGTTATGATTGTATCTTACTGCTGAATAAATTTATAATATTTAATACAAAATATAGTTTAATGAATATATGTATTGAAAGGAAAACGCTATAAGAAAAAACCTTTCATCTAAATAAAAAAAAAAAAAATGTTTGTGGTAGTAAATGTAACAACTAATCTGTCTGATAACAAGAGATTACGAATAGTAAAACTTAAATCTATTATCACAGTTGGAAAAAAAAATAAAAATCTATATAAATAAATAAATATTCAATAATTAGTTTTCAAATAAATATGTAACAAATAAACGATAAATAATACTTAAATAAATAACAATAATAAATAAATATACAGTATATAGTAATTAAATAATAAATAAATATGTAAATAATAAATAAATAAATTAATAAATAAATAAATAACTAAATAAATAAGTACATAAATAATTAAATAATAAATAGATAAGTAAATAAATAAATAATGAATATATAAATAATAAACAAATGGGTAACAGGTAGGTAAATATTAAACAAATAATAACAGAATGTAATAAATAAATAATAAAGAATATTTAGTTTATGACAAGATTATTAACAAGGATGTTATCAGACATCTCACAACTTATTCTATATTTGGCATTAAGCCTTTCTATTCGCGTAGAAACAAAATCGATGTTGGCGAGATCGTGAAGTTCGAGCGTCGAAAAATACCGCGGAAGCTTCAGCATAAGTTTTAATAACTTGTTTTGAGCTATTTGCAATTTGTTGATGTGTGTTTTTGCACATTTCCCCCAAACTGGACAACCATAAAACATAAAGGACTGAAAAATTACCTTAAAACTGATAAGCTTATTCTCTTGACTCAGCAGAGAATTTCTATTAATGAGAGGATACATAATTCGTATCGTTTTATTTATTTTATCTAAAGTATTGGTAACCTGATTGCTGTACGTTAGTTTTTTATCTAAAGTTATGCCTAAGTATTTAACACTGTCCGTCCAGATTGTACTAACATTATTAATTCTCACATTATTGCTTGGTAAAAAACAAGCTTTTATTTTTTTAGTAAAAAAGATAGCTTGAGTTTTTGCAGCATTCACTTTAATTTTCCACTTATCAAAATAATTCATAAGAGTAATTAGAGCCGATTGAAGGTAGGTTTCGATTGCGGAACCAAGTACATCGGACGAATATATACACGTATCGTCGGCAAACATTGCAGACTCGCAGTTGGGAAGATGTGGAAAATCAGACGTATATATGTTAAATAATACGGGGCCGAGGACAGATCCCTGAGGGACCCCTGCAGGAGCAGATCTAGCAGAAGAATAAGCATTATTAACAATGACTGTAAACATCCGATTATCTAAAAAAGATTTTACGATTTTAATAATGTATACAGGGAATGCATACGAAATCATTTTATATAATAGACCTGAGTGCCAAACAGCATCAAAGGCCTTTTCGACATCGAGAAGTATTAAACCAGTGGATTTTTTCGAAGTAAATCCTTTTTTAATATGTTGCGTTATTCTATCTACTTGTTGCACCGTGTTGTAGTGACATCTGAAACCAAATTGTTGCAGAGGTAAAATGTTTTTCTCTGCAAGGACTAAATCTATTTTATTCTTTATTATTTTTTCGTAAATTTTACTTAATGAGCTTAGTAAGCTAATAGGTCTGTAACTGTTAGAATTGTTGGCAGGTTTGCCGGGTTTTAGAATGGGTATAATCTTGGCTTTCTTCCAAGCCTTTGGGAAATGTTGCAATTTTACGCATGAGTTGTAAATAAACAATAAGAATCTAATTCCAGCTCTAGGTAAATGCCTTATATATAAGTTTTTAATACCGTCAATACCTGAAGACTTACGAACCTTAAGCTTGAGTATTATATGCTTTAGTTCATCAAAGGTTACATATAGACTTTCTTGCACAAATTCTGGTGTTGATCTTAAGCTTGATATTGCATTATCAACTAATGCTTCCGTCGTTCTATTTCCCATTCCACTAGAAATTGCATGATTTCTAAGAAAAGATGATGCAAGAATATCGGCCTTTTCAGTACTTGTGATGGAGGAGGTCTGAGCATCAGAAAAGAAAGGAATAACATTAAATTTATTTTTCATTATTTTAGAAATATTCCAAAATGGCCTGCTGCATTTTTCAAGATTTAAAAGTTTATTATTCCATGTTCTATTGCGGAACTTTTGAATTTCCTCCTTGATAATATTATTGAGAATTTTTACGTTTTCAAAGAACTCGCAAATCCTAAGTCTCTGCCAATATCTTCTGTATGAGTTCCTTAGTTTGATCAATTTCAAAATATTGTTTGGAAGGATTATACAATTTTGGAAGATTTTATTTTTTTTTGGTACTGAAACATTTATTGCATTCCGAACAGCATTTTCAAAGGTATTCAGACATTCATCCACATGAGTAGCAGCTGTGACACTGTCGAGATTGATTTCGTGGCATCCCAAATAATTGCTGACTTCCCGTTTGTATCTCCCCCAGTTTGCGTTTTTGAGATCAAGGTAATAGTTATTGGTGTTGCATTCAGGCCTTTGAGGTATAGTACAAAGTACTGGAAGGTGGTCCGAACATAGATCGTTTAGCACTATTGGATAATTAAATAAGTGTGGAATGTTAGATAGAAATAGATCTAGGGTAGAAGGGTTGTTTCTACTGTTATATGGGATATAAGTTGGTGTATTGGGATACATTATTTGAAATTGGTGACTCGAGTTTAGATCATGTAGGATGTTTCCCCAAGAATTGGCCCTAAGGCAACCCCAACTTCTATGGCGACAATTAAGATCGCCACCTATTAGGTAAGGATTGGGAATATTAATAAACTTAGTTAAGTCATTTTTCAGCCAGTATTTGTTACTTTGCGAGTTCGAAGCACCCGGAAAGTACACAGAAAAAATTGATTATTTTCTTCCATTTGTAAAGAAAATTTCGATACCAATATTTTCAATCAGCTTAGTTTTTAAGTTGGGTAATAAAGAATGCTTTAATGTTTTCTTTATTACTATTGTAACACCCCCTCCTCTTCGTTCTGTTCTATCGGAACGATAACACCTATACAGACTATTAGAAAAACACACATTAGCATTTAGACCTGTTTCGGAGATGAGACCAACATCGATATTGTTTCTACTTAAAAAGGAAAAATATTCCAAAGCTTTATTGCGAATGCCTCTAGCATTCCAACATACCACTTTAAGATTAGCAGACATATTACTTATTACCATAAATATATTTTAAAGCTAATTGTGCAATTACGCTAAACTGTTCTGATTTATTTTTACAATTAGAAAGTTTTGTTACCATCTCGATGGTTAGTGACTGGATCTCTTCGGGAGAAAACAACTCACGCTCAGATTTCGGAGACGATTCATCTCTGGTATCAGCAAGAGGTTCGATGAATGGGTTGGACAATTGCTGGCGATGGTGCCCACTCCATTCTCTCGGTTGGAGTGGAATTGGTGTTGGTGTGTTGATATTCTTCTGAGCCAACATTACCTTTGGTTGAGCTTTTAGAGGTGGAAAGTGTTCCATGGAATACAAAAACGAAGACGATCATGGAGTATTCACCACAGCAGGAGGACCACGTGGTGAGCTTTTAGATGAAAGCTTTCCTTTCATCTCCAAAAACTTTTGGTGACTTATACAGGAACTGTCAGTAGATTTGTGTTTACCTTTGCAATTGGCGCATTGTGCACTGTCAGATGCAGTGCATTCAATTGTTTTATGATTTCCAGCGCAGTGGGAGCAATATGTTTTGATGTTGCAGTTCCTTTCACCGTGTCCATACATCTGACAATTTCTGCACTGAGTAATTTTATTTGGTTGACTGCGTTGAAAATCCCACCTTACTTGGGTTTTAAAGACAGCTTTGATATATTTTTTTAAATCACACATACGGATTGACCCGTTCTCTAAATATACAATATAGAAAGTGTCCTCATAGTGTTCATATTTTTTAGTGATCATTTTGATGTCAACACATTTCAGCCCGAGGGTGATAAGTACTTTTTTTAACAAGTCAGTGCTTATTGAATCCAGGCCAAAAAGCACAACTTTAAATGTCTTAGCATTCGCAAAGTCATGAGTGAAGAATTGGCATTTGTCAGATTTCAATGCGTTTACAGTTTTATTGTACGAGTCTAAATCATCGCAGATAACTTTGATTCCAATAGAAATCTTTTTTATGCAGTAGTTTACAACGTTTATTGAATTTAATAGTTTGTGGATATATTCACTGGATTTTTGGAGAATCTTAATGGGAGGGATAACACTTTTCTTTTCTCTATTTATAATATTGACATTGACATTTTCACCTTCAAGGTCACAATCACCATTAATGTTTGATTCATCTAAGCACTGTAATGGACTCCAGTAATTGTTTCTAGAACCCATTTTCAGGTTTTTAGAAGAAAACAAATTGTCTTCGCCCGTGGGGGATCGACTTCTTTTCAGAATTTTGATGGGTTTAAACGATTTCAACAGAAAAAAAAAGTTTAGTTTCACCGATAATAAATGACACGTCCTCTGCAGATAGGTATCTGACATAGACTGTTTAAAGTTGAAAATTTTGAAATAATAGAAGAAAATTAAAATTGTACAATCAAATACACCAGTTATGTTACTTTGTTACGCGAAATTATTTAGTATGTATTGTAAACAATAATTTGTTAAATGTATTGTTTATTCTTATGGGGGGAGGTGTTATGCGCATGCATACCAGAATTGTATGATCAGCAAAGTTATAGTGAAATGTCTACCGGAAGCACGTTTGCAACGTTTCAAATGTGTTTACATAGTTTCAATTCAGGCATCTTCAATGCACGCGCACAATATTTTGTGCTTACTATGCTTTCGAACGAACAAACAAAGAAACAAAGTATGGAGTCATATTCCATACATGCTTCGAGCAAATGTGCTGATCTGCAGTTCTATTGACTGCGCGTGGGCTTCTCCCTCATAGAAATCGATAATTAAGTCGAGTTGTCAACGAACCTCCAACCCGAGCACACGCAAGTTTTAATCGTTAAATAAAAACCCCACATTTTAAGATAATGAAAAGATTCTCTTTTATTTAAACAAAAATCTTCTCCCTTAAGAAAGGCGCGCATAATAACTGTTCCGCTCCAACGTAGAATCAGTGTTGCTTTATGGGTGCAGTACCTGGAAGGTGGACACTATTAACACACGCAAGCTGCAAGTCTTCGTAAAAAAATGCTTAAGAATCATCTTGAGGATTTTTTGGCCGAACCGCATCTCCAACGAACAACTTTATCTGAGAACGGGCCAAGAACCTATAAGCATTACTATACGAAGAAGAAGTGGCAATGGATTGGACACACCCTACGGCGCGAAGACAACTCTATTGCGAAATACACCATGCAGTGGAATCCGCTCACCCAGGCAGGTAGAATAGCGGGACACCCTAGGCAAACGTGGCGCAGAACAGTTGAGAAGGAATCGAGCTCTTTAGGAATGAGTTGGAGGTAGCTCAAACGCGTTGCAGAGTTCCGAACACGATGGCGCACAGGCGTGGTTGACGCCCTATGCCTCGCAAGCGGTTAAAGAATATAAGTAAAGTTAGTAAGTAAGAAATCTAGTCCTTAGTTACATCGTCGGTCCAAAAAAGGAACAAAGATGGACCGACGGAAATATTCTTCAGGACCTCCTTCATAGTTGTCAGGGTTTTTTTGTTTTACAACTTGCCGCGGGACTACTAATTGAATATCCATTTTGTCTGCCATTTCTTTAGCTCCAGCAAATGTGTGACTCAATCTAACTTCGGAGTTTTGACGCATTTCATTTACTTCCTCATGTAAATGGTTTGCATATTCCATACAGCAGCTGAGATTACATTCTTTTTTTTTGTAAAAGTTCACTTATATTTTTCATTGGGCTGAAAATTGGCTTAATCACTGTTAAGGATATTACAAATTGGGAAGTATGTACAGCAGCAAGTAGATCATGAGGTTTGACTCCTTCGGATTTCATATTTTGTACATCCAGATACTCTAATGAGCAACAGATATATTCATAGACACCATAGAACAAATTGAGGTGAATTCAAATGTACAACCCAATGCGTTTCACAAAATTTTAAAAGACGCGTTTGTTTTGCTTTTGGGCAAGACGCCTGAATTTTGTCTTTTAAAACTAGAGCTGCTTTATGTTATTAGATAATCGGAATAAATTAACAACCTCTTTAATGGTTCCTATGCAATTTCGTATAGACGGTATGTTACAAGCGCGTGTAATGGCCAATTTCAAATTATGATTAACACAGTGGACGTAAATAGCTTCTGGATACAATGCTCTAACTTTGGCAGCACAGCCGTTGAATTTTCCGGTCATTGACCCGGCCCCATCATACCCTAAACATGTAATGTAATTTGTAAATTGTAAGCCCTTTTAATGTCATCAACAGCAACGAAACACAAAAAGTCTTCCCGAATGAATCGAACGAACGCATATTGAAAACTGTTCAATGCGATGTGGCACGATCGTATTTTTGCCATGGGGGGGGGGGATCGCCACCTTACCTGCGTGAAAAGCTACAATTTGTACGCTCCGCTAGAACCCTCAATCTAATAACTCCCACTTTATTAGATTTAAATATTTAAACACCTCGCGCCATTTCTTTGCTTATGCCACCAAACTTTGGAACTCATTGCCTATAGCAGCAAAACAAATAATTGGAGCTTCTAAATTAAAAACAGACGTTTTTGAATATTTGTCTTAAAATCGCTTCTTCTCTATTTTACTTCTTTACTATAGTATTCCTTTTCTTCACACTTTTTTCCCCTTCCTTTCTCCATCCACAATGTTTTTATTATTTTATATATTACTATGTATTATATTACAATTGAATTTATATAAATTATCCATATTTTTAGTACTATAAAAGACGTCTTACTTGTACATTACCTTTAAATAAATAAATAAATTGAATTGAAATTGAATCAAATCATAACCAGGAGCTTTCTTAGGTTTTAGATTCTCGATTTCATGTTCAAGTTCCCTTAGCGTTGCACTTGTGAGTGTTAAATCGTTAGATGGTAAATCCAGCCTATTGATATTGTCGTAAACCACTTGACCATCGTACGGTTTAAAGGTTTCCTCCAGGTGGGCCGCAAAGACGTCCGCTTTTTCTTTATCTTTCCTTGCCCATTCATTTTAATTTAATTTAATTGGTGGCGCGGGAACTTTGGGCCTTTTAGTGCCTTTTACAGCTTTCCAAAGTGAATAATTGAAATCTTTTTTCGCTGTTAAACTTTCAAGGTAAGAGCCTATTGCACGATTCTTAAAGTCCTTAATAGTCTTCTTCAACGAATTGCGCAGACGATTCAAGTCTGCTTTATATTGCGGAGTACGACACTGTTGCCATTTCTTACGCGCTTTTCTTTTTTCCTTAACCAATTCTTTTAATTCCGGAGGATATTGTAAACCGTACTATCCGGCGTTTTCCTTATTCCAAGAGGCGATCTGTACGATCTCAACGAAGCGATCAACTTCAACCTCAAGTTCATAGGGTGTCGTAAGTGGAACGCTCAGTTCAATATTATCTACAATTTCGTTCCTAAAGCCTTCACAGTTAGTAATTCGACCAGTTAATCTCGCTGGCTCTAGGTTATAGACTAGTTTTTCGCTGATTGTTAAAATAACTGGGGAATGATCAGACGACAGATCAAAGATCGCTTTAACTTGTATGTGGTTGATAGATATTCCTTTCACAACGAAAAAAATCGATCAGGTCAGGTATCAGTTGGCCAGTAAGTCGGTTTACCCGTCGAATGGAAATCACAAATGTACTCCATACCTGCCCCATAGAGCATTCTACCTTTTTTCGAGCTGTAACTTGAGCCCCAGAACGTGTGTTTTGCATTAAAATCGCCGCCAGTAATGAAATAAGGTTTCAGCGATTCAAACACGTTAGTAAAATCACTTTTTTCAAGCGCGGAACGCGGTGGACAGTAGATACATGAGATTTTAAGAGTGTGCTGACTATTTTTAACTCGAATCGTGCACAGTTGCAAAGTTTCAAGCTCTATCCTTAGGTTCTCGGATTGTTCGATGCAGTCTTTAATAAACAAGGATGATCCGCCTCTCGCTTTTCCCGAAGTCTGACAAGCGTGGTAATCATTATAGCCTTTTATTTTTAAATGCGATTCCTTTTTTACGTGGGTTTCAGAAATCAAGCAAATATCAATACCTTTTTCACGCATGAATATTTCCAATTCGCGAAGTTTTTTTGCAAAAGTCAATTTGCATTCCAAGTACATAGTTTTAACATTCGTTTGTCACCCCACTTTTTTGCGCTCTGAACCCGGTAGTTTGAGTTTGCCTTCTTTCTTCTGCGCGATCTTAAGCTCAGCAAACTGCGAATGCCCGAACTGCGAATAAACCGTTTTTAGCACATTTGTAAGCACGCTATTGGACATTTTACTATTCCAAAAGAACGGAGCTTAATTTATCTATCGATTAATATAAAAAAAGTTGAATTTTAATTACATTCTGCGAAGAATGATTAAAAAAGTAGGACCGGCCAGATTAACCGGCGCGAAAACTAATTGGAATGGCTTTAAAAAAGATATTAAAGCAAATATTGAGCTGAGCGTATCACTTAAAACGCCCTATGAACTTGAAGTTTAAGTAGATCGCTTCGTCGAAATCTTACAGGATGACGCGTGGAAGAATACTCCCAAACCAAAGAGAACCCCGGCCAGTTACATTCAAACTTATCCGCAGGAAATAAAAGAGATGATTAAGGAGAAGAGAAAAGTACGCAAAAAATGGCAACAAACTCGGGCTCCGCAACATAAAGCACATCTCAACCGTTTGTGCAACTCACTAAAAAGATCTATTAAAGACCTTAAGAATAATGAAATACAAACTTACCTAGAAAGCTTAACGGCAGAAAAAGATTCTAACTATTCGCTTTGGAAGGCTATAAAAGGTATTAAAAAACCTCAAATTCAAGCCGCGCCAATTAGGAAAAATCAAGACGAATGGCCGAGGCATGATAAAGAGAAAGCGCAAGTTTTTGCCGCCCACCTGAAAGAAACTTTCAAACCGTTTGATGGACAAGCTGCAGCTGAAATGCAACACTTACCGAACTTAAGGAAGGAATAAAGAAACTTAAACCTAAGAAAGCTCCTGGGTATGACCTTATTACGGGAGAGGTTCTTAAAGCTCTGCCAAGAAAAGCTCTAATTAAGCTTCTGTTCATTATAAACGCCGTGATAAGACTAGAATATGTTCCCAGTCAATGGAAAGTCTCCGAAGTTATAATGGTCCTTAAGCCCGGAAAACCGCCGAATGAAAAAACGTCTTATAGACCGATTTCGCTTCTTCCAATTATATCCAAAGTGTTCGAGAGAATATTGATTAGGCGAATACAGCCGGTAATAGAAGAAAGGCATCGAAAATACCTGACCTGATAGATTTTTTCGTTGTGAAATGAATGCCTACCAACCACATAAAAGTCGAAGACAGCTTTGATCTGTCGTCTGATCATTCCCCGGTTATTTTAACAATCAGCGAAAAACTAGTCTATAACCTAGAGCCAGCGAGATTAGCTGGTCAAACAACTAACTGGGAAGGCTTTAGGAACGAAATTGAAGATAATGTTGAACTAAACTCGCTTAGTTGAGATCATGCAGCTCGCCTCTTGGAATAATACGCCCAATCCAAGGAAAACGCCGGACAGATACGGTTTACGATATCCTCCGGAAATAAAAGAATTGGTCAAGGAAAAAAGAGAAGCTCGTAAAAAATGGCAACAGAGTCGTGCTCCGCAACATAAAGCACACTTGAATCGTCTGTGCAATTTGTTGAAGAAGACTATTAAGGATTTTAAGAATCGTGCAATAGCCTCTTACCTTGAAAGTTTAACAGCGAAAAAAGATTCCAATTATTCACTTTGGAAAGCTGTAAAAGGCACCAAAAGGCCCAAAGTCCGCGCGCCGCCAATCAAATTAAATCAAGATGATTGGGCGAGGGAAGATAAAGAAAAAGCGGACGTCTTTGCGGCCCACCTGGAGGAAACATTTAAACCGTACGATGGTCAAGTGGTTTACGATAACCGCAATAGGCTGGATTTACCATCTGACGATTTGACGCCCACAAGTACAACTCTAAGGGAACTCAAACTTGAGATCGAGAATCTAAAACCTAAGAAATCTCCTGGTTATGATTTGATTACCGGAGAAATTCTTAAAGTTTTACCTAGAAAAGCATTGATTAAGCTTCTCCATATTGTAAATGCTGCACATAGATTAAAACACGTTCCCCGT
This sequence comes from Brachypalpus laphriformis, assembly GCA_945910035.1. Lineage (NCBI taxonomy): Eukaryota > Metazoa > Arthropoda > Insecta > Diptera > Syrphidae > Brachypalpus > Brachypalpus laphriformis. Next base: position 59,220,081 of record OX246755.1, read on the forward strand.
GCAGGGCTTTCACATCAAGGAAACCATCGTACAAAAATTAGAGCGCGACCGGCTCAGCTGGTATTGCCACGTTCAAAGAAGAGATAATTTGAACCCTGTAAAAAAGGCAATATCTATGCACGTTCCAAAGACATCGCGATATAGGAAAGGCAGGCCTATAAACGCCTGGATCAGACAAATGCGACGACATCGGCATTTCATTGGCCTCAGTAACCGAGTGATCCAAAATCGGCAGGCCTGCCGATATTTTCTGAGGTCAAATAGGCGAACCCCACAGGCGGATCAGTAGAAATGCGGTGAAGTGGGAGGGTTATGATCCCTTGTTTTCGGATCATAGCCTCGCTGATAAAAGGAAGAAGAAGAAGATAGATTAAAACACGTGCCGAGTCAATGGAAAGTTGCGGAAGTCATAATGGTTTTAAAACCAGGAAAACCGCCAAATGAGGTAAAATCGTATAGACCAATTTCGCTTCTTCCAATCATATCGAAAATTTTCGAGAGGATATTATTAAGGCGTCTCCAACCGGCTATAGAAGAAAATAATCTTATCCCCGACCACCAGTTTGTGTTCAGAAGCAAGCATTCGACGATTGACCAGGTGCATAGAATTACTGACGTAATCGAGAAAGCATTTGAAGGAAAAAAGATTTGCTGAAGCGTATTTCTTGACGTCTCGCAAGCCTTTGATAAGGTGTGGCATGATGGCTTGAAATTCAAACTACGACAAGTTCTCCCTGTATGCTTATTCGATATTCTAGAATCATATCTCGGGAATAGAATCTTTCGTGTTAGACATGGAGTCGAATACTCCGAGCTTAAAGAAATTTCGGCCGGCGTACCGCAAGGAAGCGTTCTTGGGCCGCTTCTCTATTTGCTATATACTCGTGATATACCGAACGAAGATGGCACTATCCTTGCTACGTTTGCCGATGACACCGCTATCCTAGCAGTAGGTAAAACAATCGAAGAAACGACTGCAAAACTGCAAAAGGCACTGAATAATGTAAATGAATGGACGAGGTACTGGCGGATCGCCCTCAACGAATCTAAATCTGTTCACGTGAATTTCACTTACAAGAAAACTAATGACTTGCCAATTTTCCTAAACTCGGCCCAAATACCTTTTGCAAACGAGGCCAAATACCTGGGAATGACACTCGACGCAAGACTGAAATGGAATTCGCACGTGAAAATGAAACGAAAAGAACTCGAAATTATATATAGAGAAATGTACTGGTTACTCGGAAAACATTCCTAGCTCAGTACTGAGAACAAACTGCTTTTATACAAGTAAGTGCTAAAGCCGGTGTGGACCTACGGTATACAACTTTGGGGTTGTACCAAGAAAACAAATGCAAACATTTTACAAGCTTTTCAAAATAAAGTGCTAAGAGAAATTGTCCAAGCACCGTGGTATATTAGAAACGACGGTATCCACAGGGATCTCGGAATTCCGACAATCGAAGTTGAAACTAGAAGCTTCGCAAGAAAGCATAGAAACCGACTAATCGGACATGTCAACAATATAGTCCTACAAATTTTGGATGAGGGCAATTTATTTCGCCGACTACAAAGGACGAAACCTTTCGACTTGGCGAGATAAGGATTAACCGCGTCTAGATTGGGGAATATGCAGGATCCTTCAGTGGAAAGTAACCTGCCAAACGTTTTTATTTCATGATAGAAAAATTGGTTGATAAGTTTATGCTAAGTTGCGATATCTAACACATTTATATCGAAGGGTGGTGTTTTTGTAGTCAGTAAGAATCTGACACTACTATGAGCACGCGCTTGCTATTCTCATAGTGTCTATGGAAGATTTTTCGATTTTTCACCTACCCACGAAAGAAAAAAAAAAAAAAAAAGTTTTGGATGAAAGAAATTTACTACGCCGTCTACAAAGAATCAAACCTTTAGACTTAGCGCGTTAAGTAACCGCGTCGAAACTGCGGAGGTAGCAGGAACTTCTAATGGGAAACCACCTGCAAAACGTTATTATTTCGTGAAACGAAAACTACTTGATAAGTCGAATACTTAGTTGTAGTAAAAATAAGAAACAAGTCTGTTTTGAAGGGAGGTTTTTTAGTGGGTAAGAATCCCACACTACTATGAGCACGCGCTGTCGATCCTCATAGTAAGATATTGCCCCCCTGGCAGCTGACCTCCTCGTGGTGGGGGGCGGGCAACGTGACTGGGATGTGCGGATGGGGTAACTTAAATAGTTATTCCCATCCATACAACCCAGTCACGGCTAACAAAGCGCACACCCCATGATGACACGAAGACGACCGGCCTCGGATATTGCCAAGCCTGGTAAGCCAGGGCATCCTTTGGAGCCAGGCCTGAAGGGTGTCAGGATGCGAGCGTCTGGTGGTCGGCTTGTCCCGCTCGGCAGCTGGCCGGGTCAAACCCGAATTGGCTACGAGCTTCCTGTCAATGGTCTCGCGAACCATTACGGGGGTCAAGGGGTGAACGCGCTGTGCACCGATAGGGGCACAGATGGACTCTCTGAGATTCGACAACGGCATCGACTTAGGATAGGCACATGGAACGTCTCATCGCTCACAGGGAAGGATCTTGAGCTTGTTGGGGAGGCTGTTAAAAGTCGACTAGATATAGTTGGCGTCTCTTCAACAAAGCAGAGAGGTTCTAAAACTGTGGACCTTTCGGGTGGGTGGAAGCTCTTCCTGCCAGGAGTCGCACCCTCAATGTCTGCTCGGGCGGGAGTGGGGATACTCACAAGTCCCAGGTTGACAGACAGAGTATTGGAGTGGATACCATTAGGAGGGAGAGTTGCGATCTTAAAGCTCAAGCTTGAAAGATCAACTCTGGCATTGGTGCAGGTGTATGCACCGAACCTTCAGTCAGAGTGAGTACGCAGTTTTTTTAGATGAAGTTGATGTTGCCCTTGAAAAGGTTGCAGATATGGATTCTTTTGTCCTGATGGGTGACTTCAATGCTCATGTGGGTGTAGATGTTATGACATGGGGGAGTGTGATTGGGAGGAACGGTGATCCTGATCAAAACGCGAACGGAGAGAGGTTGTTGGATTTTTGTTGTGAAAATGGCTTATCCACCATGAACACCATCTTTCCACACAAAGACATTCACAAATACACGTGGTACCGTCAGAGTCTTCAGCAGAAGTCGCTGATCGATTTCTTTGTGGTACCATCGTGTCTGAAGAGAATGGTTTGTGATGTTCGCGTATTGAGAGGGGCCGAACTGTCAACTGATCAAATGTGCAAATTGTATCTTAGCGAGAGAGTGCCTCCCCTACCCAAGCGTAAACCAAGGATGGTTACACGCATACGATGGGAGAGGTTACAGGACGATGAGATACGGGAGACATTTGCACGGCAAATATCTGAAAGGTTTGAACGAATTCCAACTGTTCCATCAAATGTAGAGGAAGAATGGCAACTGTTTTCAACGGCGGTTATTGCCTCTGCGGGAGATGTTTGTGGAGTGAAGCGGCTTGGTGTGGCGGCTGGTGGTGAGAAAAGAACTGCTTGGTTTAAAACGCCCGGAGTTCAAGAAGCCATCAGAGAGAAGAAGAGAGCCTTTAAGGTGTGGATTCACTTGGGGAACTCCGATTCTCGAAATCGGTACACTGAGGCGCGAAGAACTTGCAAATTAGCTGTGAAAACAGCGGAAGAACAGTCTTGGAAGGAGTTTGGCGAGAAATTGGAACGTGACCACAGATCTGCAAATAAGATGTTCTGGCAGACCGTCCGCCGACTCAGAGGAAAAAAGTTGAACATCGTTGAAGGAGTCAAATCCAAAGACGGTAGACTTCTTTCCAATGAGGAGGACATCTTACGCAGATGGAGCGAGCACTTTTCAGAATTGCTCAATCCCGAACAGGGCACCGAAGATGACAGGCCTATAGTCGAGAGTTGGGCGGAAAGTAGTCCTACGGTAGAGGAAGTAACTTTGGCGATCAAATCGCTAAAAGTTGGCAAATCTGCTGGTGTGGACGAAATTCGGCCAGAAATGCTCAAGGCTTTAGGTAAAGAGGGAGTGCAATGGCTCTCGCGTGTCATTAAAGTGGCCTGGGAATGCGGTGAAACACCTGGTGATTGGCAAATGGGGGTGATAGCTCCTCTTTTTAAAAAAGGGGACAAAAGAGATTGCGCCAACTACAAGGGTATACCTCTTTTAAGTCTCCCTGGAAAAGTCTTCGCTAAGGTGCTAGAAAAGCGTTCCAGAGCTGTGGTTGAGGACAGTTTGGGGGATGAGCAGTGCGGTTTTCGTCCCGGTAGAAGCACAACCGACCAGTTGTTCACTCTCAGAATGGTTCTTGAGAAAGCCTGGGAATATGCCAAACCTGTCTACACTTGTTTTGTGGATTTGGAAAAAGCATATGATAGGGTTCCTCGAGGCAAACTCTGGAGTGTTCTGCAGGAGTATGGGATTGATGGTTCCCTGTTAAGGGCGATTCAGTCTTTATATACAAACTGTAAAAGCTGTGTTCGGATAAACGGTGTTAAATCAATACCTTTCACTGTGGGCGTTGGACTCCGCCAGGGGTGCGTTTTGTCACCTCTCCTCTTCATTGTATATATGGATTGGATGTTGCAGCGCAGCCGTGGCGGAGAATGTTTCAAAGTGGGAGACCTAAGGATTAGTCATCTGCTCTTTGCGGATGATTTGGTCATCCTTGGGTCCTCTCAAACCGAACTTCAGCGCGCACTCGAAAGGTTTGTAGCCGTTTGTGATGATGCTGGAATGAAGATCAACGTGAACAAATCGGAAGTAATGGTCGTTTCCAAAAAACCCATTCAGTGCACTCTGCATGTTAGTGGAGTCCCACTGAAGCAGGTGGAGAAGTTTGAGTACCTCGGGGTTTTATTCACGAGTGATGGGAGGAGCAATGCCGAGTTATCCTGTAGAATTGGTCAGGCTGGATCAATTTTGAGAGAGCTTGTCCAATCTGTTATAAGGAAGGCCGAACTTAGTATTCAAGCTAAGCTATCGGTTTTTAACTTGGTGTATGTTCCAACTCTCACCTATGGTCATGAAATTTGGGTAGTGACCGAAAGAATAAGATCGCGGATACAAGCTGCCGAAATGAGGTTCCTTCGCGGTGTTGTTGGAGTAACTCGTAGGGATCGAGTGCGCAACACCAGAGTACGCGAGGCGCTCAACGTTGAGCAGCTACTTCTGCGAACGGAACGATCTATGCTTCGATGGTTTGGTCACGTAGTGCGTATGCGCCCAGACCGGCTTCCAAGACGCGCCATGGTTGCCGTACCATCAGGTAGACGACTTCGCGGAAGGCCCAGAAATAGATGGTTGGATCAAGTCCGACATCTCTCTTGGAGCCGCTTAGGGATTCTCCCTGATGAATTGGAGTCAATGGCGGAGGATCGAGAAGGATGGAGAGTCCACCTGAGCATCCTACCCCCGCGACCCTCATGAAGGATTAGCGGGCCATTGAAAATGAATGAATGAATGAATGTAAGATATTACCTTCTGAATAAAAGCTACGCTATGGATTTATGCGTTTTTCACGTTTAGACAATTAGTTACAAAATGAAGGACAACTGAAATTCGCGGATTTCCGCGGCCAGATGAAAAAGCAGCTGAGAATGAAATGTCAAATTTGGCGAATATTCGCTCGTTCGCATTCGCCGATCGCTGAGCTGTGAATGGACTTTTACGCTTTGGTTTAGTTTGTAGTTTTGATTTTATATTAAGGGGCTTAATGAGCGCATCTCTCCGTTTTTGCAACTCCTAAGCTACTTCACAGCCTCTATAGTTGCCGGGTGCTTTCCCTTGCAATTAGCATATGTTGCAGAGGTTTGTTTGTTTACTGCACAAACTTGGGAGGTGTGATTTCCGGCGCATTTTACACATCGTGGTTCTTTTCGGCAATACGTTTGCGTATGATTGAATCCTTGGCATCGTTTGCACTGAGGTATCAACCTTGTATTCCTGCGCGTGGGTTCGATATTGACTACGACATTCAGAATTGTTCTTATTTCGTAAATCTTATCTAAACTCTCAGCTTTATCAAAGGTTAGCATAAAAAGAGGAAGCTCGCGCTTTGCCGTCGTTTCCTCGCCTTCCAATTTTTGTTTTTCCCGTTTAATTAAATTTACCGCATCGACGATTTTAGAGTTTTTGTTCTTCAAATCGTGAACAACATCTTCCTATAAGCATAAAGACCCTTAGCTACGACTCGTATCGTTCTTTCAGATTTATTTTCATAACTATACCACTGAATATTTTCAGTATTCAGTTTATTAGATACTAAGCGGTAACTGTCAGAGTCCTTCACGTTTACTTTTCATTTGTTGTAGTTGAGTGATGTTAATTCAAAATCGAATCGCAACAGAGGTTTAAGAATAGAATGCAGTTTATTATAGTCTGCAATTCCGATTACGTTTATTGGTGGCGGTGGTCGTACCTTAGTTCGTGGATTTTCTTCGGTACATGTGTTTATTTTGTCACGCTGTTCTTTATCTTGTCGCTTATTTTGCGTGTTTTCTTGCCTCGTTACCATTTCGGGCGAAGAGCCAGCTTTTCGTTTCTTAACTGGTCGTTTTTTTAAAAATTCAGTTGGTTTCCCGACTTAATTCTTCTTCATCTGTTTGATAATCAGTGTTATCGGGGACGTTTGAACTCGCAGCAGACTTACGAGGTTCCGCTATATCCTTAAGGGCTTTATTTTCTGCTTTAAGTACATTTAATTCTTTTCTTAGTTCTTCGCAGAGAATTTCCATTTTACTTAGCCTGGTCCGGAGTTCCATAAAAGAAATGGAACGTACGTATCAGGGAAAATGGAATACAAGCATGGTGGCAGACTACTACTGGATGTTAAAAGGTGATCACCCAAACAAGGCTCACAAGAGAAAATCGTTTCACAGAAGCTTCCATGAAAAAAGGCAAGGTTTCACAAATCTTTATAATATTTTAAAGTACTTATTATTATGTATGCAGTATATTTAAATAAAAATAAATATCAATACACTTATTTTTTTACTATGATTTGTTTTACTAAAGTACGATTATTGAGGTAAGTATCAAAATTTTGTATTGTGAAAAATCCTGACGTGGTAGAAAAAACCGAGTTCATATTCGTAAATAGGAGATCCCAAAACCCCATACTCGGCTAAAGAAACCGAGAAGCGAAAAAAACTTGTCCATTCGTGTCGTGGTGTCTGTCTGCTTGGACTCTGGCTTCGTTTTGGCGTGAATTGTATTTGTCCAAGTCCACATCCTCTTCCAAGAATCCCTCTAGCCTGCGGGTTATTCCACTAGCCGTTCGAGAGTTCTCTCAGCTAGAGGAAATACAAACCATAACGTCCTCCTTAGTTTTTGAACTTCCACTCGATGTTCTCGCTGGACTTGAGCTCACCCTGAAGAACAAACTCTAGTACAAGTGACCTACTGTGTGAGTTCTAGTGCGTTAACTTAATTGCCGACATTCGCCCCACACTCATCTGACTTTGCTCAAAGTGTTATTCCATTCCTTTTTCGCCGCGTCTGTAACCTACTGACTACGGAAAAGTGCTGCGATTATGCCCATTGTGATATCGATGATGTTAGTGCTGTCCGGGTGGCATGTCGTGTTCTTTGCGGCAAATCTTTCCATCATCTTTGCATTGGCCTTAGCAAAAGAGCTAGTGTATATATAAACGATTATTTGGATCATTTTCTTTTTTACTGCGATGCGTGTAAGGAAATCTCGCTGTCACATGTCTTGCCCGCGATCAAGTGCACAGCGATCCGACAAACAAAATCCTGACAGACAATCAACTTTTTTACAACAAGGTTCTAAGTAAGGAAAAGATCGACGACTTTACCAAAAGCATCGAAGATCTGAATAAAACCGTGGAGTGCTCACGTGAACGGTGCATGCCCAAATTCGCATGCCTTGACAAGCATGCCTCTAAAAACTCTCGTGACGATCATACCAAAAGCCGTTTTGATAAACTCAAATGCGATCTTAAATCAACCATTGCGACTCTTCTTAAAACCTTACCCTTTGAAAAAATGAATGAAGATCTAAATTCTCTCCGCTTGGACCTTGACGTTCTTGTAATTCCATTGTCCATTTGTAGAACTGTGCGTGCAATCTAAGCGAAGCAATTATTAAGTAAAGGAGTGTTATTATAGCTTTTTTTTGGCAATTCCACGAGGATATTAAATCATAGCCAGGGGCTTTACTATTTTTCAGGTTTTTTATTGTCTGGCAAAGTTCTGTAAACGACACACTTTGTATTCGAAAGTTCTCAGATGTCGTTGTATCGTCGTTGTCGGTAAAATCAACTAACAATGCTTCTCCATCAAATGGTTTAAAGGTCTGCTGCAAATGGTCGTTAATAAATTCTCCTTCACTTTGTTTCCTTTTACCCAATCACTATTGTCTGTTCTTATTGGTGGCGATTGCATTTGGGTTTTTTTGATACTTTTAATGACTCTCCAGAGCGAGTAATTTGTGCTATTGTGGGGGTTAAACTTTCAAGATAAGCACCGGATCTTGCACCCTAAAAGGTGTATTTTGCGTTGAAATCGTCACCAATAATGAAACTCAGTCCGATTGAGTCAAAAAGACGTACAAAGTCATTTCTCTTAAACGTGCATCCCGGAGGACAATAAATGGATGCGGTGTTGGAATACGAGTGCACATTCTTATCTCGAACTGAACTTGTTTCCATTGTATCGATTTCAATCGCTGTATTCATGGAGTGCTCCTTGTAGTCTTTAATGAATAGGGAGGATCCGCCTCTTGCTCTTTCGTGATAAACACGATATCTTCTTATAAATATTTTTATTCCGGATTCTTTTGCCAAAATATGATTTTCAGAGATCAAGCAAATGTCAAAGTTTTCATTCCGCAAGAATACTTCTAGTTTGAATACTTCTTCTTGCGTTCCAAATTAACATTTTAAGTAACTGTTTTATATTCATGTAAGGTTTTAGCTCAAGCTTGCCCAATTTATCTTTATCCTGGTTTGTTCGTCAAATTTAAGAAGAATTATGGATGAAACTTGGAAAATTAGATCTGCCATAACACCGCTTTGTTCGTTTTCTTGCTTGGGCATATGTTAATATTTTGTGTTGTGTTGCGTCTATTTGAAGCTCCTTTGCCACTGTGTAATAGACAATAGGATAGTGCTAGGGCGTTGGGATTTAAAATTTGGAAGGAAATTATGATACGGATGGACCTAAGGATGTGATGGGACCGGAAAGGGAAACAGTGTCGTGTGCGAGAAACATGGCACTCTTGCGAAGCACGGCTAAGCACGGCTAAGCTCGCCGAGAATGGGGGGATTCTTGTCCTCGCACACAACCTCATCTATTACAAAAACATATATCGTACTTACAAAAAAATTACTTACGCGGAAATCGGACGGAGGCTCACCACACTGAAGCCGCTGTGGATGGTATTTTGGCCATTTCCCTCCCTTCCTGGAAATCCGTTGGCCTTATTTTTAGGATTTCCCCAAAAATGCTGCTGCTGCTGTGTCAAGCCATTTCCACGGAAGGAGTTTTAACCAACCCTACTACACGCCCTGTAATCTTGCTTTACCAAACCATTATCTTTATGTTAAAGGAAACGCGCTAGCTTCGCTCATATGGCGTGACTCACAAAAATCTTTATTTCAATATAAAAGCTAAAACAATCATTATTCAAAAAAAATTGTTTAACAACTAAAAAATAAATAATTTAAGCTAGAATAATAACTACAACTAAGAAACTTAAAAAAAATAAGTGAACTTGAAGAAAAACCAAATAAATGGAAAAAAAAACCATTAAAAGGTAAAACTAAAAAAAGAATTTATGAACTTTTCGAAACTATGAGTAGTTACGGCACTACGCAAAACAAAAAAAAATAATCTACCTAGCTAGAGGTCTGGATAAGTAGTAGGAATTTTGTGTGTCCCATAAGGGGAATGCACCCTATCCCGACTAGGAGGGAGCGGCTATGCTCCCGTAATGTTTTTAAAGCTACCTGCACTTACACCTGGAGGCTTCGATGAAGTTTTGATTTGGGGGAACTTTCCCACACAGAAATAAAATTATTGGCGGCCACTTTGTAAATTTAGTTCTAATCCCACGATTGGTATTTATTACACTTACCCCACAAAAATATAAAACACTGCTTTATCAATTAAATACTACACTGCTTTTACTTATATAAGTACTAAACAATTAATAAGTTTTATAAGTTATTCACTACAGGTATGTGCACTATATGTATGTTTTTTCTTTGTTTACATGCACTGCCATTCAGATGGCATTTTAAAAAAAAAAATCGATTTATTTTTTTATGCTTGTGCGTGGTGTCTGTCTGCTTGGACTCTGGCTTCGTTTTGGCGTGAATTGCATTTGTCCAAGTCCACATCCTCTTCCAAGAATCCCTCTAGCCTGCGGGTTATTCCACTAGCCGTTCGAGAGTTCTCTCAGCTAGAGGAAATACAAACCATAACGTCCTCCTTAGTTTTTGAACTTCCACTCGATGTTCTCGCTGGACTTGAGCTCACCCTGAAGAACAAACTCTAGTACAAGTGACCTACTGTGTGAGTTCTAGTGCGTTAACCTAATTGCCGACATTCGCCCCACACTCATCTGACTTTGCTCAAAGTGTTATTCCATTCCTTTTTCGCCGCGTCTGTAACCTACTGACTACGGAAAAGTGCTGCGATTATGCCCATTGTGATATCGATGATGTTAGTGCTGACCGGGTGGCATGTCGTTTTCTTTGCGGGAAATTTTTCCATCATATTTGCATTGGCCTTAGCAAAAGAGCTAGTGTATATATAAACGATTATTTGGATCATTTTCTTTTTTACTGCGATGCGTGTAAGGAAATCTCGCTGTCACATGTCTTGCCCGCGATCAAGTGCACAGCGATCCGACAAACAAAATCCTGACAGACAATCAACTTTTTTACAACAAGGTTCTAAGTAAGGAAAAGATCGACGACTTTACCAAAAGCATCGAAGATCTGAATAAAACCGTGGAGTGCTCACGTGAACGGTGCATGTCCAAATTCGCATGCCTTGACAAGCATGTCTCTAAAAACTCTCGTGACGATCATACCAAACGCCGTTTTGATAAACTCAAATGCGATCTTAAATCAACCATTGCGACTCTTCTTAAAACCTTACCCTTTGAAAAAATGAATGAAGATCTAAATTCTCTCCGCTTGGACCTTGACGTTCTTGTAATTCCTTCAAAATATCTGTACCTTCACCCTACCATCCTGATCCGCTAGGTACTTGAAGATTTGGTATGCAAAATGGGCAATATCTGCAGCGAGATTGCAGCAACCCGCCTCACAGTTCGCGAAATAATTGATGACATTAGGGCGGTGTCCAGCAAAATCGTTGATACACCGGATCAAATTCAACCGAACCCTCACATTTACAACACCACAATACTTGCTGAACTAATGGAGTCTAATGACAACACCCCTCCACTTCCTTATCCACCTCCACCACTACCGTCTACTAGGATTTCATCCCGTGCCGTGCCGCATGTACTCACGAAACTGATCCAACTTCAGCAACCAACAACCTTGCCTCCACCACACCAATACTTTTAAACCATTTTGGAACTACAGGCTTGAAAAGTTAAATACCATCAACGAAGATTACACAATTTCCATCCTCAAAGGCACTCCCCGACTGGCTGATGCTTCCAGGGTGCGGACATTTTTTCGCCAGAAATTTGCTATCACCATGGATGATTGTCTGAACATCCCTTTATCCAGTTCCAGAAATACTACCTGCATTAAACTCAACATTCCATCCAAATACCAACGGCTTTGTTGGTCCTCCGCTGTCGATGTTTTCCAGCTGGGCGAAAGTTTATGTCCAAATGGATTTCCAAAGATAACAAAAAACTGTTTATACCCATCTCTGACACGAAATCTAAATCTAAGTCTAATAATAATTCTAGCATTAGACCTAGCTCTAGTTGTATTAATCAACCAACACCTTTAATCAACTCAGACCCAAACTGGAGTTTTAAAGTGGGAGTTTTTCCCATTTTCTCTCTACAGATTCGATATATCCCTTCTTCTCTCCAAGATTTTAGCCCGAACTCTCTCCAACATACCTACTTCATTCCTAAATTCTCAAGGGAACGTGTATCTTTCAGTCTGTTACCTGATTCTTGCCCTCCACTCACTCCTCCTACCGTCAATTACCCGAATTTCACTTACTCCCACATTCTCAATCCTTCCGCATCCTCTTCGTCATCCACCCCCACCCCCGATTGCACCTCTGCCCATACCATGTCCACTGCTTCTCCTAACGTTTCCAACACGGTCAGCTTGCCACCAAGTGCATCTTCCCTTACTTTCGATCCAATACTTCCTCCCACCGTCAAACTCACGTCTAAATTAATAGACCCAACGTCAACAATCAATGACCTCGATGGCCGCTATATTATGTCAAGATTGCTTGCTTTTTGAAAATGTTCGATTTTACCTAGCCTATTTATATGATAAGCCTGACTCCGTCTGCATCGACAGAAAGACAAAGACGAATGTCATGCTCTTGATCCAAAAAGAAGGCCTCCGAACTGATCCTATGGCCCTGAAAAATATCTAAACTCGTTTTCATGAGAGTTTTAATATCTCCTCTTCCTCTGCGGGTAAAGACCTTTCAACCTATGGTTCTCATATTGGTTCCAAACGTCTTTCGTATCTCCAAAAAACACCAGCAACCATAATAAATATTTTCGTCCCTAACTTCATTCCAGTCAATCCATCTCATTCCGTCGTAATTGCCCCAAAGCTCATTTCCCTCTACCATCAGAATGTCAGAGGAGGTGCACCTGAAATCACAATCACTTCCCTACGACATTTTTGGCCTAACTGAAACCAACCTTTGTCCCAATGTGAATTATTTACTTCTGATTTCGTAGTCTTTCGCGCTGACGGCCAGGAAAATGAAGACGTCTCCTTCGGCCGCGGTGTTCTTTTAGCCATAGATAATCGTGTTGATGCAACCCGCGTCAAATTCTCAAATTCCACTTCTTTGAATTTGTATGTGCTAAATTATCTGTATCCAAGCGCAGCGTATAAATTAAATTATATAACGCAGTATTTATTTAAAAAAAAAAACTTTATTAATTCAAATAACCGATTGGCAGCGATTCTGCCTACAAAAGGTGAACAAACACTGAATATTGATAACTTAAAATCTATGGTTTAAATACTACATACAAGTATCTTAATGTTATCGGAGGCGAAAACATCCAGCGGCGATGTGTTCCCACAGGTACTCGAGCAATACACCGTACATGATGGAATGTGGGTTCAGCGATGTCAACGGATCATGTTGCATACAGCACAGACGTACTGTCAGCGAAGTTCACGACAGACTCACGGGAAGCGATGTTGGGCTTCGGGTTTCTCTATGGGAAACTATTTCTGAATTTATTCTGTTTTAACTTATACAGCAAAAACGATTTTTTTTTCTTCAGTTCAGTTCAACTTCTTTGTTCAATTATTTGCTTTTTCACTAACCTTGAAGCACAATCATTTTCTACCTGTTATATTTTAGCCCAAGTAGAAAATATAACTTAAAAGTAGCTTAAAATGCTCTTGAACCTTAAAAGAAGCATGTGAACAAAATAAAAAAAATAATATTGCACTTGAAAAACATTAAAAACGCCAAAAATTGATAGTGGATACACGGGTAGCTCGGGTGTGTGCGTAGTTCTTTTTGAGTGTGTGTTTTAGGGTTAAGTTGACTAGCATAGCCGCCATCAAAGTTGAAATTTTCTATGTGTCAAAGAACTCCCAAGGTAGGCATAAAGTGTTTCCGTACACCATTTCGGCTGGCGGTGATTTAATGTCGTCTTTAAAAACCGATCGAAGACCTTGCGTCACCATTGGTAAAATGCAAAACCAGTCGGTTGATTTTGTGTAACATATCTATTATCGCTGCCTTTCGAATAGCCCTTTTGCCTTGGGATGATAAGAAGACGCTTTTAACTGTGTAGTACTCGTATGTTACATGATAATATGGGAATCTTGATAGGGAACGGACATGTCAAGAAAACGGAGGTTTTTTTTTTTCTTGTGCTAAGGGATGTGATAATCTTCCAAAGATACCAGTAGCCCGGGCTGCTAGCATGCGCATTTCGCAGGCCCGAATAATCGATGCCAGTAATGCGCCTACATACTAATCCACACTCTGCGCACTTCTACCCCTCTCCCCTCGGGTTTGCCGTAAGGCATTATTTCGCGGGGAGAGGACCAAGGATTTAGTGCGAAATTCGCACGTGTCAAACCCCAGCCGTACCTCCGAAGAGAGGCAGTTGGCTTTTCGTAAGAACGGCCGAAGTAATTCAAAATACATATTTTTCCCAAGGTCAAACAACACAACAGGGGGAACGAAAAATAAAAAGACCAGAAACAACTACTGCATTTCGATTGCGCTTGGCGATCGCCAGTGAACATCACAGAGCATGGGGCTCTCAGTTCCTCTTACCACAATTCGTCCTACTTGTGCGACTAAGCTCATCTTCCGGTCTTTCTTCAGGATCCTCGTAATATGGCTTTAGGTTTTTAACAGTCCATATTCCATGTACAATACTTTGCCATCTTCATCAAAAATTCGTAAGTGTATGGCGATACATTTTTCTGGTTTCGGATGGGCCAATATATTTTGGAGCAAATTTGGCCGTGTAATAATTCGCGGCATCTGATAATATGAAGTTTCTTCGCCAGACGAATTCGTTGGGATAGTACTGTACATCGTGCCTGCGAAGGTTATAATTATATGATACCTTCTTGGTTGTCAACTCTAGCTTTTTCCCTATCTCGTCTCTAAGCTGGCTAAACTTTTCTCTCGTTTCCGGCATATTACTCTCACAATTATGCGAATTGGTGGCTAAGGGTGATACTGATCGACCAGCAAAAGTCACCATTCCTCGACCAAAATTAACTTAATATGGTGATACACACAAAACTTCATGCTGAGACGCTCGTATACTACACGCAACTTTCGCCAAATGCGCATCCAAGTTTCGGTGGTTCTCTGACACATAAGCTCTTAGGGTCGTCTTGATAATTTGGTTTATTCTTTCAGCCGGATTCGCTTGGGGATGAAAGTGAGCTGTAAACATAATAGTCGACCCATACTCATCACGTAAATAATGCTTTTAATTCTTTACTCCTAAATTTTGGGACCCCGAACAACAGAAATATGTTATCCTCGAACTCCTTGCAAACAGATTTGATCCTTTCCGATCTCAGCGGAAATAAAAGTGGAAATTTATTGAAATAATCGACAACGGTGAGGATGTAGATAAAACCCGTACTCCCCATACGAAGCGGACCAACTAAATCTACACACAACATCTCCCACGGATTGGCTACTCCTTTACCCACCGTCATCAAACCTGCCGGCTTGTCGTTAACTGGTTTCACTTAAATAATCAAATCTTACAATTTTGAACGTACTTGGTGATGTCTGACCTCATTTTTGGCCAGTAATATGTTTCCGCTCTTCTTCTTCTTCCTTTTATTAGCGAGGTTATGATCCGAAAATAAGGGATCACAACCCTCCCAATTCACCGCATTTCTACTGATCCGGCTGTGGGGTTCGCCTATTTGACCTCAGAAAATATCGGCAGTCCCGCCGATTTTGAATCACTCGGTTACTGAGGCCAATGAAATGCCGATGTCGTCGCATTTGTGTGATCCAGGCGTTTATAGGTCTGCCTTTCCTACATCGCGATGTCTTTGGAACGTTCATTGATATTGCCTTTTTAACAGGGTTCAAATGATCTCTTCTTTGACCGTGGCAATACCAGCTGAGCCGGTCACGCTCTATTTTTTGTATGATGGTTTCCTTGATGTGAAAGCTTCCACGGATCTTCGAACTTCTTATTCGATCAAGCTTTGTCACTCCTGCTGTCATGCGAAGCATCTTCATCTTAGCTGCCGTTAATTTACTCTCATACGTTTTGTACATCGTCCAACATTGTGAACCGTATGTGAGCGCTGGACGTACAACTGCGGTGTAGAGCCTTCCTTTCAACTTAGGTGGCATTTTTCTGTCACAGAAGATAGCGGAATTTTCCCGCCACTTTATCCACCCTACGCTTACGCGATGATTGTTGTCGTCATCACAGGTTGTTTTGCTATTGATCATAGATCCCAGATATTTGAACTATCTGGAAATTCGTGCCCACATCTTAAAGAATTTAAGGTATCAATGAAGACGTTCTCAGACCACATGCCATTGGAAGTTACCTTTACCTGTACAGAAACTCTTTCAATAACAGCACAACACAGTTAAGCCTCTTGCCAAAACTATAATGGAAAGACAGTTTTCGGAATTTGTATCAGGCGAACCTCAACAAAGAGCCTGTAGCTTTAACCAACGCGAATACGACGCCAAGTATAGAAAGCCTAACAGAAATAATAAAAAGGGCGACACCCCAAAGCACTCTAGTAAAATATGTCAACTTTACCAGCAAGCAAAAGTGGTTTGATATTGATTGCAAGCGAGCTAGAGATGCATCTTTTGCGTTTCTCAAGCTAGTAAGAACGAACAATAACAATGCGTTCAAAACTCTATACGCAGAAGCAAATAAGCGCTTTAAGAACATTTGCCATACGAAAAAGCTAGCGTCTAATGAGCAAAATATAGCCCTTTTAAACAGAACAAGGTGCTCAGCAGAGTTTTGGAAAGCTGCTAAACTTATTAATGGTAGAAGAAGCACTATCGCCTTTGGCTTGCGAGCTGAACAACTAAAAAACCACTTCTCTAATTTGCTCAACGCAACTCAAATCTCTCAGCCGTTTCAATATGCAGCGCCCTGGATAGTCGATGAGTTTCTAGATGCACCGATAACTCTAGATGAGATACAAAATGTAATCGAGAATGCTAAAAATAAGAAAGCCCCAGGAGACGACCGAATTACGTTTGTGTTTTATAAGAATTTTACTCGTGAATCCTTATCTGCGCTTGTAGCGGAATTCAATCGAATTTTTGAAAATATAGATATACCAGGAAGCTTTCTGAGGTCGATTATATATCCATTGCACAAAAAAGGTGACTACGATGACCCGTCAAACTATAGAGGCATATCGTTTTTAAATACTTCAACCAAACTTTTTGGCACAGTGCTTTTTAAAAGACTTATTCAATGGGTCAATGAGAAGAAAATCATCCATGAATTTCATGCGGGCTTCAGACAGAACTACTCGACGATTGACCAGATATTTATGCTCACGAATATTGCCGAAATCTACAAGAAGAACCACAAAAAGCTTTACGCATTTTTTGTAGATTTCCGAGCAGCTTTTGATTCTATTTCTCGAGACGCACTTTTCTATAAGCTCTTTAGTTGTGGAATGTCTACAAAAGTAATAAACGTTTTGCGGGCAATGTTCAAAAATAACATAACTTTCGTTTGGGATGGTAATTACCTGTCGGAAGGTTTTGAGACTGCCATGGGTGTAAAACAGGGCTGTGTACTAAGGACGCTACTGTTTATATTATACATAAACGACATAACAGACACTATTAAAGGTGGGATTGAGCTGGACCAAACGAATATTCCCGCTCTCATGTTTGCAGATGATATTGTCTTTCTCGCAGATACTGTCGACTGTATGCAGCTAATGCTAAACAGGCTTGATAATTACTGCAGAACTTGGAATCTATCTGTAAATCTAACGAAGTCGAAGATGATAATATTTAGAAATGGTGGTGGAAGGTACTGTCGAAGTGAAGAGTGGACGTTTCAAGGTGAGGTTATTGAAATTGTACGTGAGTATAAATACCTTGGAGTTTTGATCACCCCGAACATAAGCATGAATAAACACCTTCAAAACAAATTGTCTGAAGCAAAACGCGCAGTCTCTTCAGTTTGGGGCAAATGCATCGCATGTAAGCCATAGTGCCAAGCAAATGCTATTTCGATCAACTGCAGCCGCAATTCTTTTAAATGGAGTCCAAGTCTGGGAATACCGTTGAGAAGTTCCTGCGATACTTTCTTAAGCGAATATTTAGTACGCCCAATTATATGCTACATCTAGAAACGGGAACGCCCCCTATGTTTCTGAGCACATAAAAAATGCATTTTAATTATATAGTAAAAGTGATGGCGCTGGAGGATGAAAGGATGCCAAAAAAAGTTTTTATGCACATCATAAGAACAAGAGGAAATCTAGTGCAAGAATGAAAGCGTTTTGCGTCAGAATGTGGGGTAATCCTTAACATTACATCAGACTTGCAGTTTGATTCCCTAAGAAAGCAGTTTGACATCTTATTAAATAAAACTGGCAATAATATATACCAGAAATATGTTAATGAAGCCCAATCTTCTTAATATAGGTTGTGCTATAGTAAAATAACACATGTATCTTGAGGAACGAACATTCTTCGTCAACCGCTTGACGACTGATAAAATAAGCACTATTTTCAAAATGAGAGGAGAATTGGTGCAATTGAATTATATACCGCACCGACCAGAACTACCGATTTTGTGCAATATCTGCAATATGAAAGTAAGGGAAGATGTATTACACTTTCTAGCAATATGTCCAATTTTAAGCGAATTCTGGAAGCGATTTTTTGGTTCTTTTGTTCTGGATGAGGATGTTAAATTCAGTATCTTAAATGGAGAACAAGGCTGGGACCTATTGTACAATTTCACAGTGAACGCACTCTGCTACAGAAAATACATAATCGAGGGAGACGTATGTCATAGACAATATTATATTTAATTAAATCCCAATCTGATAGACGGCTTTAGGCCAAACCAAATTAGACTTAGAAGAATTTTTTTTGTTTTTATAACTTTTATAATGAACTAAAGTCAATTACTACTACTACTTACTACTACTACTATTTGGACTTTTCGCACTTGGGAAGCACTGTTCCGTTCAAATAAATGTCTGGATTAGGCCTGAGTGGATCAGAGAACGGACAGCACAAGTACTCTGTCTTTTTTGAACTAATGCGATACCCATTTCCCTCTAGAACGTCCACCCACACATCAAGTGCTCGTTGCAGGTATGTAGGATCCTCACTTATGATGGCTCCATCGTCAGCAAAGAATAACTGATGTACCTTGGGGTCCATCACTTTACCTTCAAGCAGATAATCAAGGACTGCAATAAAGAGCAAAGGGCTTAAAACGCTTCCCTGGTGCACCCCGACATTAATTGGGAACTCTTCGGTTACTCCAGCGGGGCATCTTACTCTTGTCCTTGCTCCTTCGTACATTTCCATGATCATCTGTACATAGGTTTCTGGAACCCCTCGATGGCTTAGCGTCACCCATATCAGATCTCGTGGTTGTCTGTCGAATGCCTGTATATTTTTCCCCTATCCTAGAAAAGTTTTCTTTACCCCCATATGACCTGCTAAAGGATGATCATTGCAATCTACTAAAATCTTGGCCCTATCCTTCTTCGACACTACTCTCTTTCATTCGCTGTTGTTGTCGTGAACTATCACGTGGTTTGGCTTAACAAATTTAAACAAAGCTCCGTGCTCTACTCGCCACGCTGGAAATGACAGTGGCCTTGCCTACCCATGGATCGGAACTGTGCTCTGAAATCCCAGAAACTACTGGTACACTCCGTGAGAGCATATCAGCTACAACATGTTCCTTGCCTTTCTGATGGATGATATCAAAATCGAATTGCTGCAACCGTACCGCGCAACGTGCCAGCCTACCTACCGGATCCTTCAACTTACTCAGCCAAATCAAAGAGTAATGGTCTGTTATGACCGTGAATCTCACCCCCTCTAGATATGGCCTAAGTTTCTCATTAGCCCAGAGAACTGCTAAACATTCCTTCTTGGTGGTAGAATAATTCTTTTCGCACCTATTCAAGGACCTAGTCATGTAACTAATAACCTTCTCGCACTCCTCTAAGGTTTGATTAAGAACACCCCCAATCCCAAGCATGCGTCTGAACCACGAATGGCCTCGTAAAATCCGGAAACGTTAGGATAGGAGCCGCTACTTAACATTCCTTAGCCTCACTAAAACTTTCTTCGCACTCATTACTTCAGAAGAATTTCCTGCTCTTTTTAAGCAAATCGGATAACGGTTTTACGAAACTAGCAAAGTTTGGCACAAATCTCCTTTACCAGGAAACCGTCTGTTTGCTTTGTTTCGAGATTTACTTTATAGACCGATCGCAATAAAAAGAAACTGGACTTTTTCGTTTGAGTGTTAACAAAAGAATGTAATTTTATTGAGCTCTGTTAATGACATTTACATGATAGGCTGCTAGGTAAATTTCCCAAGAGGGGAATTTATGCGTTTACACTGTGACGTCTTTTGGATGACAATTGACCACGTATAGACATGGCAACAACATTCTCCCCGCCCGTGAATAAATATGACTGCGCCACCCTGTCATTGGTATTCACGTCGATCATCACTCTGCATTATCTGCGTTGTCGCTGTGTTGTATCGCGCTGCATCGCATTCCCAGTTGCCAATGATCAAACGAAGCCGCCTTTACTGTATCGTGTGTAGATAGTGTTGTGCTGTGTTGTGTTGTACTGCCGCGTGTTTATACTCAGCCAAAAGAAAAGGGTGTAAAATATTGGATTACGCAATAAACCTGGTGAGTAGACTTTGAAATTCATTAATATGACTGTAAAAATGTAATTATGGTAAGAAATGAAAAAAAAGTGCATGAAAAATTCGAATAGCGAGACGCGTTTACTTGCGCGTGTGTGTGTGTGTGGAATTGTTTTCGCGGCGGATGAATGGAATGATATTTCTGCATGTACTGAGGGGAAAATGGGATTTTGTTTCAGGGACCGTATAGGGTGATGCTTTCTACCATATGTTTGGCTGTTGTAGATTTTTAGTTTGTGTAGGAATAATTAATTTGGTTATAAGCTTGATGTGTTTGATCAAAACAGTGTTTATTATTCATAGGTTTTATGTTACATGAAAACCAGCAAGACCGCTGCCGCTAAGGCAGGTCCTGCTGGGGCTCAGCCAGAAACCTCGAGGGTCGCTGAACATCGTCGTAGGATGGCCGAGACCAGGCGGGAGGAGTTTGTGTCAAAGAGGCCTTAGGTCCAAAGGTCGAAGGCTGATACGGGGATGCTCTTCAGCGGGGCGATTCGAAGTTCACTGTAGCTAGCTGTGGTGGATTTCGGAAAACCTAGTGGCCAGTATTCCCAAGAATGCGGTCAGATGATTGAGAAGGCCTTAGCTGGAGCAATCTTCGACCGTATTCGAAAGAATGCCGGCGGAACTGCACCCACATTCGGGAGAGCGAAGTGGCATCGTGGGGTCATTATGATAGACTGCAAGGATCAGTTATCATTTGACTTCGCGAAGGCCACGGTTCGCGGTTTTAAACTCTGGGAGGGGGCTGCATTGCGAGCGGTACCCCCAGGGGAGATACCCACCATGCTCAAGGGAAGGCTCTGTGTTCCTGACTGGGGTGTGGACAAAACAGAGATCCGGGGAGGAAGAGGCGAAGAATGGGACCAAGGGATTCATCATTCTTATGAATGAACCCCCGGCCTCACTTCTGGCAGACAAGCAGTTGAGGTTGTGCTATGGAGCGGGAGAGGTAAGTCTAAAGCTCCTAAAGCGGACTCAATGTGCGGAGAACGATGGGGCGACTGACGCTATGGAAGTTGAGATTGCGACAACCGATGCAGGTAGTGCAAATCAATCTTCATCATAGTGTGGTCGCCTCCGACAACTTGAAGCTGCTCCTCATGGAGGAGCAGCTGGATCTGGCCCTAATCCAGGAACCTTGGATTCATAACAATCGCGTGATGGGATTAGGGTCAAAAAACTATAATGTATATTATAGAAGCGACGCTGGCAAGCTTAGGACGTGTATCGTGGCCAAAAAGAGTTTAAACATACTAATACTATCTCATTTCAGCTCCGGCGACTTGACAGTGGTAAACGTGAGAGGGGTGAATGGGAACTGCACGGTGGCGTCTGCGTACCTACCCTACGATGACGGCATCAATGTCCCCTCGGAAAATCAGGTCGCTCATATCAGCGTCTGAAAAAGGTGAGAAAAACTTAGTCTTGGGATGTGATGCCAACGCCCACCATACTCTGTGGGGTAGCACCGACATCAATGCTAGAGGCGAAGTTTTGTTTAATTATATTCTTGAAACCAATTTTATTATTTGTAATAGAGGCAATGACCCCACCTTTGTAACGTCTAATAGAAGGGAAGCCTTGGATATAACTTTTATTTCTGGCCAGAGCTCTGTTGAAGTTGTTTACTGGAGAGTCTCCAACAAGGCGTCACTATCTGACCACTGTTGGATACTCTTCAAGCTACAACTTACTACTCATGGGAGTGGGACTTTCAGAAATCCGCGTAGGGCCAACTGGTCAAAATTCAAGAGAGAACTGAGGAAATCAGTGTATCACCTCACTGAGGACCTCGACTCGACTGAAGCAGTTGACAATGCAGTCGATGCACTGACTGGTTCCCTTACGCGATCCTTCGAGAAGTCCTGTTCGGTTAGTAGGCTTAGCGGTAAAAGGCGTCCACCATGGTGGAATGATAAAATAGCGGAACTCATTCGTATTTCAAGAGTAGGGTGGAACCTCGCTAAGGAGGGGGTCGTCGAGTGGTCCTATAAAGAAGAGCTCCTCAAGAAAGAGATTAGATTAGGTTCGCAAAGAAGAACTCTTGGAGGTCTTTTTGCGTATCTATAGAATCAACAAACGAAGCGTCCCGCCTAAGGAAGGTCCTGGCCAAGACACCAACGCCGGAATCCAATATCAGGAAAAGCGATGGCACCTGGGCAGAATCACACGAGGAAACGCTGGATATGCTACTGAGTACTCACTTTCCTGGATGTACATCAATCTCTGGAGATGATCTAACCATTCTAGAGACGACATCGGGAATAAGTGCGGAAGAGGTGGGTTATATAATAGATGATGACAAGATAGCGTATGCAATTAAATCATTTGCTCCATATAAGGCACCAGGAATGGATAACATTCGACCTGTGATGCTGCAAGAGTCAGTGGATATTGCTATTCCATGGCTCAAATGTATCTTCACAGGATGCCTTAAGCTAGGTTATGTTCCTAAAGCATGGCGGGAGGTGCGCGTTGTTTTCATTCCCAAAGCGGGAAAAGCGAGCCATACAAACGCAAAAGACCTGAGACCTATCAGTCTATCGTCCTTTTTGCTGAAAACTTTGGAACGTTTGATAGATGTATATATAAGAGGTGTGATCGGCGATGATTACC
This sequence comes from Brachypalpus laphriformis, assembly GCA_945910035.1. Lineage (NCBI taxonomy): Eukaryota > Metazoa > Arthropoda > Insecta > Diptera > Syrphidae > Brachypalpus > Brachypalpus laphriformis. The sequence goes on from OX246755.1 coordinate 59,243,299, forward strand.
TATCTAAATCACAACACGCATACATCTGCGGCAGATCGGTAGACACGGCCCTCCACTGGGTCGTATCGAGCATAGAAAGATCAATTCAATTCAATTCAATTCAATTTTATTACATTGTACAAATAAGACGTTAGTCTTTTATAGTACTAACATATACGGTAACATTTGATATAAATCCTTAAATACTAAGCAATAATATATATATATAATTGTTTTTTTTTTTTTTTTTTAGGTTTTAACGAAAGTGCAGGGTTTCGTAAAGGTACGGTGGTTTCTTATGCTGAATGATCTTGTGCAGAAACATACAACACCTGGCATCTAGGAATTGTTGGAAAGTGCATCCAAGTAACAGTTTATGGTAATGTGATATATGTTCATGTCTCTGAAGCCCGTATATGTATCTAAGCATATCGTTGAAGGCTACGAGAAGTTTATTTCGGGAATGAGAATCCGGTTTACAATAAACAACATTTGCGTAGTCAATAAGAGGAACAAGCAATGTTCTAACAAGTCTAAGTTTGGTTTTAACAGGAGTTATACTGGAGAATAGCCAAAGCTTACGTAATCCACAGTAGATTCTTCCAACAGTGTAATTAACGTGATTTTCAGCCGAAAGCGAGCAGTTGACCCTATAACCTAGACTGGTAACACTATCCACAAACTTAAGCTTAACGTGCGAGAGAAAAACCGAAGGTAAACATAAGGTATTAATTTGCTTTTTTGTTATCGCGATCAGTTGAGACTTAGCTGGATTAAGGGTTAGGCCATTTTTTAAGGACCAATTAGAGATTGCAAGAAGATCTTCGTTTATTCTATAGACTAGGTCCTCTTGTAAACCAAGTGGACGGGACAGATAAATTTGCACATCATCAGCATACATATGAACTGATACGCTTAAACAGACATTTGGAAGATCATTTATGAAGAGGCAAAACAAAATAGGTCTCAAAATAGATCCTTGCGGCACCCCCATCGTCAGGTTTAAGGATTCAGAGAGTTCCTGACCAACCTCAACTCTCTGGCTGCGGTTATTCAAATAGTTTCCTATGAGACTCGCGGCTCTATAATGGAGACCAAAGTAGAGCTTCAGTTTTTTACAAAGTATTTTATGGTTTACTCTGTCAAAAGCCTTTGAAAAATCCAGCAAACAAAGAACAGTCACATTGTCAAAATCATATTCAATCCGAATATCGTCAAGGACCTTGATCATTGCAGTTTGACAACTGTGCTGTGTACGAAATCCAGACTGAAGTGGGGACAGTAAATTAAACCTATTAAGGTGATTTGTTATTTGGGTTGCCAGAATCTTTTCAAAAACCTTTGACAGACAGGGTAAAATACTGATGGGACGAAAATCAGAGGAAGAGCTAGGATTCGATTTTTTTGCAAGCGGGATAACCTTTGCTAATTTCCAACTATCAGGAAATGATGAAGAGGCTATACAAAATTGATCACATGTGTAAATGCACTTAAGATATGAGACATAATCATTTTAATAAAACATAAAGGCACCTCATCTTCTCCAACTGCATCAGACTTGAACGTTCGCATGCTTTCAAATACATCATACTCTGACACTACCTCAAATTCGACTTCCGTTGTTGATTCATAAAGAGCATTGTTACTGGGTAAAAAAACTTCTGAAGAAATTTCACTTGGAATAAATGCCTTATTTAGGTCATTTGGGTCAGGAAAATTAAGAACTACCTCCTTTTTGCCTATCCCAATGGAGCGTAGGTTATTCCAGAGCCTGCGAGCAGGTTGGTTTGTGTCCAGCTTTGACATAAAAAATCTTTTTTTAGCTCTGCGAGTCACAAACGTAGCTTTATTGCGAGAACGGCAAAACAGCTCCCAGTTCCGATTATTAGGGTTCTTTTTCCATTTTGAATACAGTTTTCTTCGATTTTTTATTGCCCTATGAACCTCCGAAGTAAACCAAGGACAATTCCTGCTACGCACTGCTACAGTTTTAAGAGGTACATGTTTATCAAATAGCTCGAGAACTAGAGCTTGAAAGTGGTTAGCTTTATCATTGACATTTGAGAAAAGATGGCATTGATGCCAGGGGTACCCGATGGCATCATTTTGCAGCTCAAGGTTGTTAATAGACTTTGGGTCTCTGAATTGGAATGTCGAAGGAATAGGTACATGTACAAATTCAATATCGAAAGTGGAAAATAATAGGTCATGATCAGATATACCGTCTAAGGATAATTGGTCTTGCAGAAGAACATATGATAGATCAGAAACAATCATCAAGTCAAGGAGACTAGGAGTAGAGTTTGGGGCAAAGCGGGTGGCATATGAGTTGGACACTGCAAGCCCGGTCGTTGAAATTTGATCCCTAAGTTGGTTAGATGGAGTATCGAATTGCAGTAGGTCTGCGTTAAAATCACCACAGACGAATACACTCATATGATGCAGAAAACTACCGGAAAGCTGAGAAAAAGGGTTCAGGAGAAAAACTTTTATTAGGGTTATAACCTACACCCAGAAGACACCTACTGTTACCGCCAGCTACCTCAAGAATAAGAAATTCTATACCCTTATCCTCCGATTTACCTAGAACTCTGCAAGAAAGCGATGCATTGCAATATACTGCAACCCCACCTCCAATAGTGTCAGTGATTCTGTCATTTCTCAATAAGTTAAAATTATTTATAGCATATACACTACTGGTAATATCGGGTTTAAACCACGTTTCGGTAATACATAGAACATCGACCCCCGACCCATCAAAGATATACTTGATGAAGTCCAATTTATTTATATTTAGACTATGAGCGTTAATACAATATACTTTGAATCCTTCACGTGCACCTGATAGTATTCTGATAACAGATCGAGCGGAAACAGAGAGAATATCTCCACCTGCCATGATACAAAGAAAAATAATACAACAAAAAAAAAAAATTTTAATTTAACCAAAGACTTCAAAAACAAAAGGAACACTAATAGCAATTAACCTCCAAACAACAATCCGAGAATATTAGTATAAAAATAAAAATAATAATAATAATAATAATAATATACAAGTAAAAAGTAATAATATAAGAAAAAAAGTGTGTGTAATATAAATAAACGTATATACATTTAAGATCTGCTCCCGATGACATTCAAAGTTTTTGGGTCGGCTATAGTTGAGAGCATATTTGCCTGAATTTTTACCTCCGTGTCGTCACTACTCTTTTTTACAAAGACTGCTGTTGTTGGAGCTAGCCGTAGAGGAGATGCCATCATATAGCTGAGCGACTGTCAGACCATTGTTTGTTTTGAATGCAGAGAGCAGAGCTTTCTGCTCAGCGGGCGAAGACAGCCGTATCAACAGTGGACTTTCGCTGCCTGGATTCTGAGAGCGTAAGCGAAACGCATCGAAGTGGGGAGTAATTGGATGGTGTAATTTTTCGGCAATTTTTTTGGCAAGATCAGTTGGACTCTCTTTTAAGGTGCGCGGCAAGCCACGAACAATGACGTCACTGAGACGTCGTTGACGATGAAAATCTTCAAGTTGGTCACTGATTTTTTGGTTTTCCTTTCGCAAACCCTTTATTTCAGATTCACATTCCTGAACTCGATTATATAAGGCCGATATAGTATTTTTTATTTCTTCCTCCATTTTCAATTCAAGGTCAGAAAGTAATTTCTGGAATTTGGAAAGAAGGCTAGACTCAAACTCACGTAGGTTATCGGGCATCCGCGCTGTGTTAGTTTTATAAGTATTCGACGAAGAGCTCGATTTTAGATTTGCAGTTGATGATGTCTTCTTTTTTTTGTCCGGGGTTTGGATGTTGATTGCATTCTTTTCGAGGCTCCGCAGTTTGGAGCGTGTGTTGGCTGATGCACTGGTGATGGAGCTGGAGTTTGAGGTAGAAGGGGTGTTGGTGGTATTGCTAAAGTTGCTGGCATTGATGACTTTGATTGTACTAGTGGTGGAAGAGCTTTCAGAGGCAGTGCGAGACATGGTGAATAGCAAAATGAAATTGGCGGGAGAATAAAAAAAAAGATTTAAGTTCTTTTTCATTCAATTAAGTCTTGATATGAGCACTTGTACACAGTGTTTATATATGGAAATAAAGTCTTGGATCAAATCAGAATAACTAAACTTTTTTTTTTATTGTCTTTTCTCAGCTATTAATAATTTTCCGGTTAAAAAAGGAGTCGAAAGACGGGAGCGAAATCAAAAACACGTCTACACCGTTGACATTAGAAATACAGTCCAAAAGATCCCTCCACTTCAAGGAGTTAACTCTTGGGGCGTTCCTGGACATTGAAGGAGCGTTCAACAACGTAAGCTCTAACGCAATCCTGAGCAGTCTGTACAGAGCACATGTCAGCACCGGCCTCTGCAACTGGATTGCGCAAATGATTCAATCAAGGATAATATCTTCAACGCAAGGAGATGTAACCATCTGGAGAAGGGTCTGCAGAGGAACACCCTTAGGTGGAGTCTTGTCCCCGCTAATATGGCTCCTTGTGGTGGATGAGATCTTGGTAACACTGAAGGAAACGGCTTCAACGTGACGGCCTATGCGGATGATGTCGTTATCCTGGTTTCGGGAAAATTTCCTCCAGTCCTAAGTGAAAGGCTCAATTTCGCGCTACAGCTAGTGGACAACTGGGTCAACAGCAAAGGGTTGGGAGTGAATCCTTCAAAGGCGGAGGTAGTTCTCTTCACTAAGAGGAGATCAATCCCTACCTTCAGACCCCCAAATATTGGTGGCACTGAACTAAGTATCTCAAGTTCAGCTCGGTATCTGGGCGTAGTTTTAGATTCCAAACTTAACTGGAAGGAAAATATTGCCGAACGCGTTAAAAAAGCAAGCGTAGCTTTCTACTCCTGCAAAAAGGCTTTCAGCAATACGTGGGGCTTCAAACCGGCTGTGGTGTACTGGATATACACGGCGGTTGTAAGACCCATTCTCACATATGGTTCACTAGTATGGTGGACGGCACTTGAGAGGCAATACCTGCTTTCAAACCTCGCCAAAATCCAAAGGGCGGCGTGCATCGGTGTCATGGGATCAATAAGAACAAAACCAACGGCGGCAATGGAAACCATGCTTAGTTTCATTCCGCTTGACATATACTGCAGCAGTTTGGCGGCTAAAACCGCTGTAAGACTGAGAGAAGGCCGGTTGTGGTCACCAAGCCTTTACGGCCATGCCTCCATTCTGTCCCGATGGGGGATAACCAGCAGATTGACGGGAACTGTTCACATGAATCCGACGCTAGCATTCGAAAGGAGATTCGCTACAAGAATTCCCGATAGAATATACTGGAAGAATCATAGAACCATGAAGAAAAAGGAGTTGGCTCTCTATACCGACGGTTCTAAGATGGACGTTGGCACGGAAGCCGGAGTTTATTGTGAGGCCCTAGGAATATACCGCTCCTTTAGAATAAACGACGACTGCAGCGTCTTCCAGGCCGAGGTCGCAGCCATTATACAGGCTGCGGAAATTATACGCGAGAGTAATATCGTTGGCAAAACGATCACTGTCTATATAGACAGGCAGGCAGCCGTTAAGGCTCTGGACTCTGTCGTAGTTAGGTCGAGGCTCGTGAGAAGCTGTAAATCACTCTTAAACGAGATATCCAGAGCCAATGAGGTGACCCTCTGCTGGGTACCAGGGCATATGGATATCGAAGGTAACGAAAGGGCTGACGAGCTTGCTAGGAAAGGGTCGGCGCTGCACTTATCGCGGGCCCTCCCCTCTGTACCAATGCCGATCAGCTCCTTGCGGAAAAAAACAGAGGATGAAGCCACCGGTCGAGCAAACAGACGCTGGGTTCATCTGGAAACATGTGCTACGGCCAGGGCGCTATGGCCGGCCTACAGCAAGAAGAGATCAACCTCTCTGGTAGAACTTAGTCGTTATAGCGCACGGGTCATTTCTGGCATAATTACCGGACATTGTGCCATTGGCGTTCACGCGGAACGACTCGGTGTGCTGCATAATGACTATTGCAGAAGCTGCAGGGACGAAGAAGAAATTGAATCTGTTCGTCACCTGTTGTGTGACTGTCCTGCCCTATCCGTCAGAAGAATGAGGACTCTTGGTAGTTACTTCTTCTCGGAGCTGGAGAACTTGGGTAGTGTTGAGCTAGCGGACCTCCTGAGATTCGTATTACTTTCTGGGTGGTTCTAACGGCGGTTTTTCTTTACAGCGTTTCCAGGGTTAAATGATTGGGCACAATGGACCCGCACTGTTGGTCTGAGTGAGCAGTGACTCCTTGTCACAAGGCACCCATCTACCTAACCTAACCTTAAGTTTAGTGTATGGTTCTTGAAAAATGGTTTTCTTGTGTTGGGTAGAGTGTGTATATGGAGACGATGAATTATAGGTTTCTTGATAGTGGGATTAATTCAGAGGTTTATTTTATAATATAAAGTGCTGCGTCCCTGTGTTGAGTATTTGAATAGTGTGATTAAATTAGATACTTAAATTAGATAACTGGATCCTCCGCTGTAGTGTTATTAGAGGGAAGAAGGCATATTTTTGTGATGGGTCGTTTCATTTCTCCATTTTGGGTTTTAAGAGTTACGACTTGAGTTAGGTTGTCTGTTCCAGGGTGTGTGTTCGTGATGCGACCTAAACACCATTTTGATGGTGGAACACGTTCGTCTCTTACCAAGACGAGATGTCCTATGGTGGGCTGCGGTTTGATTTTAAGCCATTTCGGACGTTGTTGTAGGCGCGCTAGATACTCCGAACACCACTTCTTCCAAAAGAGTTGCTGAAGCTTCTGGATCCTATTCCAACAGTCGAGACATCCGAGCTTTTCCTCTTTATGGTCCGGGTGAGGAATGCAGTTTAGCGGTTGACCGATCAGGAAATGTCCGGGCGTGAGAGTGGTGAGATCGTCTGCATCATTGCTCATGGGACAAAGAGGTCTCGAATTAAGGCACGCTTCAATTTGTGCCAGAAGCGTGGTGGGCTCCTTAAATGTAAATGTCTCAAGCCCAATGATTCGTTTAAGGTAGTGTTTTATGGATTTCACTCAAGCTTCCCATAATCCACCGAAATGAGGAGAAGCTGGAGGAATGAAGTTCCACTTTATGCCTTTATTTGCGATTGATGTAATGATCTCTTTCCAGACGATCTGTGCTGCCCCTAACAATTTCTTCAGCTCGGCAAAGTTAGTCCCGCAGTCGCTGAAGATTTGGGTACATAATCCTCTCCTTGAGATGAAACGCTTCAAGGCTGCTAAGAAGGCTTTCGTAGTTATATTTCTGACTAATTCTATGTGAATAGCCTTGGTGCCCAAACACACAAAAATAGCAAAATATGCCTTGAAGACTTTGGAACCTCTACCCTTCCAAGCCTTGACGTCTATGGGGCCTGTGTAGTAGACTCCTGCGTTTGTAAAGGGTTTGGAGATACGAACCCTTGGAGCTGGCAAATTGCCCATAATTTGTTGACCTGCCTTTACTCTGTATCTAAAACAAATGCTACAGGAATGGATACATTTCCTCACGCTGTTTTTGATGTTGAGTATCCAGTAATGGTTGCATGGGAAGGATATTACCTGCTGACTTCCTCCGTGTAGAGTTCGCTGGTGCGCGTCGACGATCAACAACTTCGTGAAGTGATGTTTGGCGTTTAGTATTATGGGATGTTGCTGCTCGTAGGAAAGATTTGATTGTTGGAGCCTACCTCCGACAATCAAGATGCCATCCGAATCCAGGAATGGATTGAGAGAGCTGAGAAACCTTTTCTGAGACCCTGTTTTAAGTCCTGCAATCTCTTCTGAAAACATATTAGTTTGTACTGTCCGTACTGCTAAGAGAGTGGCCAAGAGAAGTTCCTTAGGGGAAAGTGGAGAGAAATTCCTGCCTTCGCATCCTTGCCTTACATTATCTATGAAGGTGCAATGCGATTTGACTAAACGCTGTTCTCCACGGTGTGTAGTGTTGTTGGCTGAGTTGGGCAAAGAAAATTCCACTCAGTGTGCAGGAACCCGGGTCCGTTCCACCAAAGATCGTTACCTTCCAGTTCACCAGGCAGAACTCCTCGGGACGCCAAGTCTGCTGGATTGAGGTAAGATGGGATGTACTTTCAGCTGCTTGTCCGAGTCAATCTCTGAATCTCTGCGACTCGGTTGCCTACGAAGGTAGTCCACTTTGATGGAGATGCTGAAATCCAGGACAAAGCGATGGTCGAGTCGGTCCACCCAAATTTTGGCATATTTTCTAAGCCAAGAACTGTTGGGGTGTAGTCGATCAGACCAGCTAGGATCACAGCTCCACACCGCTCTAATCGTGGTAGCGAAACAGTCCTTAGAGGAGCCACCTTAGTCTTTGAGAGTAGCAGGTGTAGATGGATGTTATCGTCGGAATCCAATACTCGTAAGTATACTGTAATATGCATGATGATTTATACAACCATGCATAACATGGTATTATTGTGATATAATTTATGTGACCCTGGCAACAACCATAGTCGCCATATTGTCATTTAGTATTTAGGTTTGTCATTCTAACTTGAGACTTCACACAGTAAAGTTGTACATTAAACCATAAATCAAATCCTTTGTTTTATTATATTTGATAACTTTTACATGGTGTCAGAAGTAAAAGATAGTTATAATCGATAAATAAAATTAAAAAAAAAAAAAAAGACATTACAACCGTTCGTTTAGCACGAGTCAACGCAAATTAAAAAAAAAAAAAATGGATTTACGATTGCCACAAGCATTGGATTGTTCGGACCTACATAAAGAATGGCCGAAATGGAAGCAAACATTTCACATCTACATGATAGCAAATGGCAAAGTGAAAGGAACGGAAACAACAAAAATCGCTCAATTTTTGTGGTTAATTGGACCGCGTGGTGTGGAAATATACAACACACTGTTTCCAAATGATGGAAATTTAACAATGTTCAGTTCAACCAAAACATGTTCAACTGATGGCAATACAAATGATACAAAAAGTTCAGCTGATGGTGAAATAAAAAAAACTGATTCAACCGAAGGTACAAGTACCGATACAAATGTTTCGAATGTTCTCGAAGGCACCGTTACAACAAAAAGTTCCAAAGAAATCACCTTGGATGACGTCATCAAAGCATTTGATGGGTATTGTTTGCCGAAAAAAAACACGACAATGGAAGCATTCAAATTCAACATGATCACACAAAAAGAAAAACAACCATTTTCTGAATTTGAAACGGAACTTCGTACTCAACTTCAATATTGTGAGTTTGAATGTGTTTCATGCAAATCTTCGTATGCTGATCGAATGTTATTAGATCGCATTGGCATCGGTGTAGCAGACAAAAAGTTACAGTTAAAACTTTTGGATGGTAAACAACAGTCGCTCGCCAACGTCACCGAAACATGTAAAATATTTGAATCGGCATCGGCAAATAAATTGTTGTTGGATCGAACACAAGTTTCACCACGTGATGTGAATGCAATTACAACCGGAAATCAAACGCAACAGCAACAACAATCGGATGTTCCAGCAAGTTCAAACACCGTTCCAACTGTGGATGTAATTAAAACGAAATGTTACAATTGTGGACAGACTTTTACCGGCAAGCATCGTCAATTCTGCCCAGCATTGAATATCAAATGCAACTCTTGTGGTCGCACCGGACATTTTGCACGGCTGTGCAAATCAACCAACAACAACAACAATCGGAACAATCAAGGGGTCGGTCATCGATACCAACAAGGGGCTGCACAGTCAACAAAAGTTCATTCAGTGAATGATGAATGGAATCCTAGTAACGGTAATTATTTACATTTAGGTTTAAGTTGTATCAATAGTGTATGTGAACTTAATCGTCATAAAAAATTTAACAGATTGGAAGTAAACAGAGTACGTTGGAACAAAACTTTTGTAATTCAAGACTGGCCAATCCAATTCAAGATAGACTCTGGTTCGGATGCTAACTGCATACCGATTGATTTCATCAATAAAATTAAAAAAACCAAATCACTTTTGAACGTTAATTGTGATGTTGTTGATTATGGTTCAAATAAAGTAAAAATTTATGGCCAAATGAAATTAGATTGTTTTGATGTTGAGAAGCAAATTAATAAAGAAGCAAATTTTTTGGTTGTTGACAACTGCTACGAACCCATTCTGGGTCTTGAAACAAGCATAGCATTTGGATTAATAAAGCGAATTGATTCAATTAAAGCACTTCATTCATCGTTTCCAAGCAAAGCATCAGAATTTATTGACAATAATAAAGAACTTTTTGATGGAATGGGTAAGATACCAGGCAAATGTAAAATAACTCTGAAAGAAAACTCTGTTCCATCTCTTAACTATAAAAAACGTATACCGTTGAGTCTTCACGACAAATTGAAGAATAAATTGGATGTTCTTGAAAAAGATGGAATCATTAAGTTTGTTGATGAACCGACAGATTGGGTCAACAATTTACAAATTGTAGAGAAACAAGATGGTGACCTTCGATGTTGCCTTGATCCTAAACCATTGAATGATTGCATTAAACGTGCACATTTTCAAATTCCAACTTTTGATGACATAATGGTTCGTTTGTCAGGCAAACGAGTATTCACTGTTTTGGATTTGTGCAACGGTTTTTGGCACATGGAATTAGATGAGCCAAGTTCATATTTAACAACATTTATGACACCTTTTGGCCGCTATCGTTGGCTTCGTGTTCCTTTCGGATTGAAGGATGCACCAGAAATGTTTCAACAACGCATGTTCAAAATATTTGGCGACATTCCAGGTGTTGAAATTTATTTTGATGATATCGCCATCTGTGGTTCGACAGTAGAGGAGCATGATAAGGCTCTTGCAATGGTTATTGAACGTGCCAAAGCCAATCACAATTCAAACTGACAGCTCAAAAGATGGGCTGGGAAGTGTTCTGCTGCAAAGTGACAGACCCATTGCTTTTGCTTCGAGGACACTGACTAAAACAGAACAAAGGTGGGCTCAAATTGAAAAAGAATTGCTTGCAGTCGTTTTTGCTTGTGAAAAATTTCATTTTTTCGTCTACGGACGACAGTTCAATGTACACTCAGATCACAAACCCCTTGAAAATCTAATGAAACGTGGCATTGATGATGTAACACCTCGTTTACAACGAATGTTCCTACGGTTGCTCAAATATCCGAGCATGACAATCACCTACAAACCGGGTAAAGAAATGTTGGTTGCGGACTGTTTGTCCAGAGCACCATTGACCGATACGAGTGAATTTGACAGTGAAATGTCAACGGTAATTCATTCTGTTACCAGAAAGGCATGCTTATCAAAAAGCAACTATGATCACTATATCGATACATTGAACAAAGACCAAAGATTCAGTCGTATAGCAAAATACGTTCAAACATTCTGGCCTCCATATCATCAGCTTGATGATTTGAGCCAGCGGTTCCATAAATACAAGAATGAATTGCATTTTGAAAACGGATTGTTATTCAGGGATCATCGCTTGGTCATTCCAAATGATCTACAGAAGAACATCTGTAGAATGCTTCACAACCCTCACCTGGGCATCGAAAAGACTCTGTCTCGTGCTCGTTTGCAATATTTTTGGCCAGGTATGTCAACTGATATCACAGAAATGGTCAAAAGTTGCAATATCTGTGAAAAATTCACACGAAACAATCAGAAGGAGCCATTAATACAAGAAAAACCAGCACAGTATCCATTTCAACGAATATCCACTGATATTTATGAGTATGCTGGTCTCAATTTCATAGTTCTTATTGATGCTTATTCTGGTTTTGTAGTGTCACAAAAGTTGAAAGAAAAATCCATTCGACATGTCATACAAGTTCTTGATGAGATTTTTTGTGCGTATGGATATCCAACGGAAATCAAAAGTGACAATGTTCCTTTTAACTCGCGTGATTTTGAGGGTTATGCAAATGAAGCCAACATAAATCTTACGTTCTCAAGCCCGAGATATCCTCAAAGTAATGGTCTGGCCGAAAAAGCCGTCGCCATTGCAAAAAACATCCTTAAACGCTGTTTCGAAACGGGTGACACAAAAAACTTTCAGTATCGACTTCTCGAATACAATACAACACCTGTCGCTAGCATGGGTTTGTCACCATCACAATTGTTCTTTGGTCGATTGATCAAGAGTCGCTTGCCCATAGATGAAGCTTTGTTGATCAGAAACTGTATCACGGAAAGTGACGTTCAAAAGAGATTTGAAGCCAAGCAACAAAAGCAAAAACATTATTTCGATCGAAATGCGAAAGATTTGCCGGTCTTGAACGATAGTGACAGGGTTATTTTTAAAAAAAACGGAAAAGAATGGGTATATGGGAAAATAGTTCGTAAGGTAAACGATAGATCATACATAATTGTTGACGGTTTCAACAATAACTTCAGAAGGAACCGTAAATTTATTGTAAAAACAACAAACGTAAATTTTGATCCTAGTGAAGTGCTAGTTGAATTTGATAACAACAGTCCAATTATCAGGGGCCCATATACCAATGATCGTTTGAACTTGCCAATCAATGATAACGTTAACGTAAACATAAGTTCACATAGTGATGATACATTAAATGGAAGTTCACCTAGTGATGATACGCTAAACCTTAGCGCAGAATCCTATTATTCATTTGTTGATGATCTTCCCCTTGAAAACCAAAACTGTTCAACTTATGATGACAACAGTACATTGAATCAGTCATCTGATGATAGCAATGTAAGCAATAATGTAGATGTACCGGGCAACCAGGATCAAACTAGCCCAACTGTCCCATACACGACAAGGTCTGGACGATCTGTCAGACCTCCACAAAGATATGGGTTTGAAGATAACTAATAGTTTTATCCTTGTTGTTTGAGATAAATTAAAATTAAAATTAAAAAAAAAAAGAAAGCGTGTAATATGCATGATGATTTATACAACCATGCATAACATGGTATTATTGTGATATAATTTATGTGACCCTGGCAACAACCATAGTCGCCATATTGTCATTTAGTATTTAGGTTTGTCATTCTAACTTGAGACTTCACACAGTAAAGTTGTACATTAAACCATAAATCAAATCCTTTGTTTTATTATATTTGATAACTTTTACATATACCGCAGCTCCATATACCTTTCCCGAGGCGTCGCTAAACCCATGTAACTCCAGGTTTCTCTGCGTATTCTGTGTTCGAACCCATCTTGGAATTCGGATGCGCTCAAGTAGTGGCAGTTGTTTTTGAAAGTGTTGCCAAGTCTTCACCAGCTCCGAAGGAATAGGAGTATCCCAATCTAGACCGCAGCACCACAACTGCTGCATCAACATCTTCGCCTTCACAACTTTTCAGTAGCAGATAAAATTGCCCTTTTCGTGACATGAGAATCATCGGAATAAGCATTCTGGAAGGAAAATGAGTCCTGGAGTGGAAACCATTTTATACCAAGGGCCTTAACGTGCTTTGCAGCACCGAGTGGTAATGAAAAATCAAGTTCCCTATCGCTTTCTGGTATCTGGCACAAAAGTTCATCAGAATTGCTAGTCCACTTTCGCAAATTGAACCCTGCAGAGGAAAGTAATTGCCTAACCTGATCTCTCTTTACCAAGCCTTCTTCGACCGAATCTGCACTTGAAATCAGATCATCAATGTACATATCTTCAACGACTGCCCTTGCGCCGATGGGATATCTGGCCTCTTTATCTGATGCCAGCTGCTTAAGGGTACGGATAGCTAGATAAGGGGCGCAGGAAGTGCCGAATGTCACTGTTTCTAGGCGGAATGTTTGCATTGGATCTTGGATTCTATCGCGCCACAGAATCGACTGGTAATAAGTGTCGGGAGGATCTACACGCACTTGCCTATACATTTTTTCGATGTCGGATGGAACTGGACTCCTTGAAGACAGCATGGTGAGGCAGATAATAGCGGTAGGGTGTTGCAAGTACTCCGTCCGTGCTGACATCAACTTCTTTCATCTGCCCAAGCTGTGAGTATTCCTTGATGCACGCCTTGTATTGCTGGTGTAATGTAGGGTTTATCTGGAAACGTCTCTCCAGTTGAATAAACCTACGCAAGGCGCCTCCCTTCGAGGATCCAAGCGCAGGATGACTTCCTTCCCTAAATGGTAGGGATACCTGAAAACGTCCGCTCGACGTTCTTTTCGTTCGTGAAATAAAGTGCTCTTCACAGGCTTCACGTGCTTCGTATTTTGCAAAAGGCGCTTCCTCAACCTCCCAAAACCTCAGAAGTTAAGCCTCTAAGTCGACAACCTGGACGAAGCTTTGTAGACTCCTGGGGTGTTCGGTTGGTATTCGACCTAGGACTATCCATCCAAACTCTGTCCTTTGGGCGATTGGTGTCGTTTGTTCCTCGGCTCGAGAGATTTCCGGAAGCACTATTTTACTGTATACGTCGCTGCCCAAAAGAAGATTTATCTTCGCCGGTTCGTGGAAGAAAGGATCTGCCAAACCCAAACCTTTTAGATAGTTCTATTTATTGGGAGTCAGCTGATTGGCCGGGAGAAGCCCAGTGAGTGATTTGTACACAAGTGCTCGGGTGCAGGATTCAAAACTCGAGGTAAGTGACCCGAATGTTATATCTACATAACTATGACAAGCTCCACTCCTGACCTTCCCTAGCCACCTCAATAAATGTTCGCCTTGATTTTAAATTGAGTGATTGAACTGCTGCCTCTGTTATGAACGTTGCCTCAGACCCTGGACCAACCAACGCTCTTAGGTGCAGAAACCTTCCTGTGGCAGACTTGTCATTGACTAACGCAGTTGCTAAAAGAACCTCGGAACTCGGCTGATGCCAGCTGTGAAACGTGTTCACTGTTGGATTGTTGACTTCCTGCAAGCGATCGGTGGGTATGAAAGCTGGTACGTGCGGTTTAAGTGCTGAGACCTGATACGAATGTGTTTAATTTGGTAAGGGTTGAGTGTTATTGTGTGAATGTACTTCTGTATTGTGTGGGTTGCGAATGGACTGTATGGAATTGTGTGCTGAGTGAGTTGATGACTGGGCTATGGGTTGTGTGTGTGAATGTGGATGTGTATATGTATGAGAGCTACCAGGCTGATTGTGTGTGTGGGGTGAGTTGGACGAGTGAAGAAGTGTGAAGAATGGTGAGGTTGTCGAGAGAAATAACAACGAACCCTGCTAGGACACTGTTGAGTGGAGTGGCTATATGCGAGATACTTCTCGCAAACTCCTATCCTTCTAAGTATACCCTGTCGTGAACTGGTATCCATTTTCAGGAATTGCCTGCAAGTGCGGAGTGCATGTTGTCCTTTGCGACACACCTTGCAGCTAAATTCATGCCTACTCTTCGACCTTAAGTGAAATTTGTGGGCCCTTGCAGAATTTGAAGTTCTTTGGATAGAGTTCTTATTCCCTGCCAACTGCGTTTCCTGTCTCTGCTCGTCCACCACCTCCAATGTTCGGAACCTAGCTTCTAAAAAGTCAAAAAATTCCTTAAACGTAGGTAACTTCTTGGAATCTGCTTTCGTCCCTAACTTCTCTTCCCACAGCTGCTGAGTGATTGAAGGAAGCTTCTGAAAGATGCATTAAATGAGGATGGAGTCCCATTGACCGACTGGCAGCTCAAGGATCTGGAATGCGTGACGACATTCGGTGGACGTGTCCAAAAGATTTTTCAAGCCGTTCGAACTCTCGTGCTGCAAATCTGCCTGACCAAAGAAGAGCTTGAATTGGGCATTTACTAAGATGCGCCTATGGTCATAACGAGAGGTGAGTATGTCCCAAGCTTTCTCGTAGTTTCCACTATCTATAGATAAATGCTGCAACATTCTATCTGCTTCATCCGTTAAACTGGATTTCAGATAATGCAGCTTTTCAATGCTCGAGAGCGATTTATTGTTGTGGATGAGCGACGAAAGCAGATCGTTAAAAGATTTCCAAGTTGGATAATTTCCGGAAAAGATAGGCAAATTGATTTTCGAAAGCCGTACTACATTTTTATCGCAGTGTCATTCGACTTTACGGAACTTACCGAATTTCCGGCTCAAAAAAAAAGCAACCCCAAAAGAAAATCCGATAATCCAAAAATGTCAATAAAAAAAAAGTTGCAGTTCACTTACGTGAAATTTATTCTCAGGAAAGAATTTGATATTCCATTTGAAGTTCCCAGCAATTGACGGTGAATTGCCACTGTACCGCAAAATACCACTGTTCCCGAGGTGAAATTGCACCGGTGTATTAGCAGCGATGAATCGGCAGCGGTCGTAACGGGTGTGATGAGTTTTCGCTGCACTTTTGAAGCGGTGAATCCGTTGCTGTGGAAAACTTTTCCAGCGGTGAAATTGTAGCGGTTCCGAAATTTCCGCAAAACTGAGGAAACAAATTTATTACACGACGCGGGAACCCGATTGCACCTTTCTTCACCACTTAAATTCTCAAAAAAATGTTGTTGTAATTGTTATGTTTCTGTTTTTAAGTTTTTTATTGTTTTCGAACTTCCTTAACGTTCTTGGGCGCCATACCCCATACTCTGTATCTTCTCAGGATCTACATGCAAGCCATGTCTGTCTACTATATAACCTAGAACTTTCAACGATGCCTTACACAAGTTACATTTTTGCTCACTAACCTTCAGCCCAGACTCGCATAAAAGCTTAAAAACCTCTTCCAATATCTTCAGGTATTGTTCGAAGTAGTTGGTTACGATGATTATATCGTCCAAGTAGACGAAGACATTTGGTCCAAGTCGGCCCCAAACACCGTATCAATAAACCGTTGCCATGTCGCTGTTGCATTATGCAGGCCAAATGGCATTTTCTTAAATTGAAAAAGACCCTTACCAGGAACTTTGAAGGCTGTAAAGGGCCGCGATTTCTCCTCTACTGGAATCTGCCAGTATGCGGACTTAATGTCCAAGGAGGACAGAAACTTCGCGTCCCTAAGCTTGTCCGACGTCGCTGAAATATAAGGGAGTGGATAAGCGTCCCTGTCTGTTACATTGTTTAACTTTCTATAGTCCACGCAAAACCTATACGTGTTATCCTTTTTCCTAATCATAACGAATGGAGAGGTCCATGGACTACTCGACTTTTCTATTATGCCATCCTTCAGCATTTCATCTAATTCCCTGTCAATATGTTTTTGGACGGCCGTAGATACTGGGTAGTATCGTTGCTTAATTGGCTCTGCACTTGTCTTAATTCTGTGCTCCACTAAGTGTGTGCACCCTAAGCCTTCAGGCACGCTCCTAAGAACTCTTTCCACAAGTGCCCCTAACTGCTGCTTCTGTGTCGCGTCTATCTCCGATAAATCCCTAGAATCTGGTATCGAAGCCAACATGCTTTGACTTGAAAAATTCCATTTGCCTGATCTAAGATCCGGGACAATTTGCAATAGAGCCCAAAAATCTGCTCCTAATATCAAGACGTGAGAAAGACTGGGAATGACGAGAAACTCGAGCAAATTTGTATTTTCTTCAATTGTAATAAGCAAAGAGACTACCCCTTCTATCTTTACTCCTGCACCATCCGCTAACATCACACTATCTACATGACCTTTGCCTAATCCTATCTCTAACTCTTGTAGGATTCTCTAACCCTCCTTGCATATTATCGAGCGTGAAGCGTCCGAATCTAAAAGTCCTGCTAAATTTATCCCACAAACTCTAAGACCAAGATACGGTCGCCTATCGTCACCATTTGCCTCCAATACGAAACCCAATTTAACCTCGTTTTAACACCCGACTGGCTACCCGCAGGTGACCCAGAAGGAATAAACGACGCTCCCGTCCTGTGGACCAGAGAGTGCGTCCTGCGTTTCCCGAATAAACAGAACAATCCCCACGTGAAACGCCTAACTTCCCACAATCAAAACAACGCCTAGAAGCGGAACATGTATTCCCGAAATGACGTTCCCTGTTGCAGTTGTAACACCTAATTTGTCGCCGGGAGTGAATTTATCTTTCCCACTCTCAACTTTATATTTCCAAATAAAACACTTTAAGTTATTTTTTCATTTAACGTTCTTTATTCGTTGAACTCCAAATATGAACTCACTCACTATTCCAATTCTTACTATAACATCAAACATTAACATTACATTACATTTTACGTACAACAAACGTAAAAGAGAAACATAGAAAAAAAAACATAGAAAATAACAGCTCAACAACATGCGTGTGATCAACCAACTCTCTTCAGCTTTATACAGTTGTAACAGTTGATAGACGAAAACATGTTTATTTATGGTGTGATGCTTGAAATTTTACTGTATGCTGATAACTTAAGTAACGTTTGCGGTTGTGGTTGCACTTCTACTTTACGCATAATAAAGTAGATAATGTAACTCCTCCCGCTATAGTATGGACAGAACATGTTGATACCATGTGAAAGTCCATTAGTATTTTGATGGAGACACTTTGTCGTATGAGTGTTATTTTATACTTATATGTTGATTTACAATTTTTTTTTTATAGTACACTTATCTAATATAATAAAGAAGCAAATTTAAAGATAAATATAATTTACATATGTTTTAATGTACATAATATGTACATTTGTATATGATTAATATTAAACAAATATGAAAAATAAGGTGTTATCTCAATCTTAAATACATGTATGTGTATATTTTTATTACATATATTTGATTTTTGGTAATAATAAAAAAATATAAGACTGAATTATTTGAAAATTTTTTTTTTTTTTTTGAACAAAGTTTTATGTTACGTTACAAATTTAAGTTAGCTTAGCTGTAGCTTATTGGTTGCTTACAATTTTCATAAGTTTGACTGCAACATTTATTTCTATAGATGTTTAGGTATATTGTATATATTTTGTGTATATTCTAGTAATTTATTTCTTATAGTTTCATACATTTGTTAAACAAAACAAACAAAAAATTAAAGATCGTTTTCATGATAAATAAAGAATGATAATAAGTTTGCTTACGGCTTTGATTTGGTAAAGTTTTTTATTCTTTTTCCTACTTTTTTTTTCCTGTTAGAATAATCTCTTCCTGTTAGTTTTGGGTTAAATTCTAGGTTTTTAATTTGGTTTTGATATTTGTATGTCCTTTTTACAATTTGTCTGTCGCGTTTGTATCCGTCCTTGTCTTTAAAATATGTTTTGCCTTTCTCTTTAACGTCTTTTATTATATAACGAGGAAGGTGTTTAATATTATAAAAACCAAAGTTTTTAATAAGTTCTCGTTCTTGATAATTAGGAGGTTCAACACGTGTCTCATTTATCTTTTCGATTCTTTTTTCTTTATTTTCTTGTACGCGTCTTTTAAGATTTTCCAATTCTGACGAATTTAACGTTGAATAAAGAAGATCGTTGGGTTTATGTTTTGTGGTAGTATGAACAGTGTCATTACATATTTCAACTGCTTTGAAAACCAATGCTTTTTCATCAGTATCTTTGTTTTCTTTATTCAGTTTAAATAATCTTATGTGTTCGGTTTTTCAAAACAAATTTCAGTTACACCTTTGCTTAAATTTTGAACTCCATCTAGCGATAATTGAGTCAGAGAATTACAAAAAATTAAGGGCAAGGTGGTCTCATTTGTAATTAACTGTGACTTTTCAAAGTCAATTCTTGCTTGCAATGGTCTTAGGATGTTGCACCCAATTATACCATCGAAATCGCTATTCAATTCTGTTTCTAAAATCTCTATATTTACCAATGGTCTGTTAAATTCCTTAAAAAGTGGAATGGTTACTTTTGAGTTAACACCGACATCTGAATTAATTGACTTGATTATCAAAGGAATTCCAAGATCCGTTTTGAAGGAGCTATGAAATAGTCCTTTTTGGATTAGGGACGCACCTGCTCCAGAATCGATTAATAATTTTATAGGGGTAGACTTGGTTTTAACTACTATACTGGGAAGAGTTCTGTGGTGGTTAACCGAAAATTTTGAAAAGGTTGGTCATTGAGATCTTGCGAGCTTTGTGGACAATTTTCTGCTCGTATGTGATCTACTTCCATAACTCTATCTGAATTTCTATTACTGGTCCTTGAAAACCCGGAGGAAGAAGGTCTTTGGGAAAGGTTATTCGATGTATTCGTTCTAAAATTTGTGGAATAGTTTTGGTTGTTTTGGTGATTATAATTTCTATAAGATGCTGAATTATCTGCTCTTCTATTTTCTGAGTTGTTTTGTCGGAAATTGCCTGAATTTAACTGAGACGGTCTCTGAAAATGTTGTTGATTATTTTGCCGAAAATGGCTGACATTAGGATTTTGGGGGTGTTCTGGCCTAAAATTGCTATTTCTGAAGTTAAAATTTGGTCCACTTTGATGAAAATTAGATACTCTTGTTTGTGTGTTGGTAATATTTGCATTGGATGGAAATGTTCGATAGAAATTGTCTGTATCAATCAAAATAGTTTTCGCTTCCCTAAAGTCAGATGGATTTCTAGCCTGCAGTATTAATCTGGGTTCGCTTGGTAGCTTATTGATAAAAAGTTTTAATGCCATTTTTTCATTTTGTTCACTGTTGAACCAGGAAGGAATATCTACAGTGAGACTTGATTTTATATTTAATTTACTTAACAAACTCAATGTATTTTCAAACAAATCTTCAACAGAGGTTTGAAATTCTAAAATTTTTATTTGATTTATAATATTTTCAATACTCTCATTTATTGAACAATTTAATTTCAAAACCGATTTGATTTCTAGCCAATTTATTGGATTGTTATTATTTATAAGAATTATATTGGCGCGATCTTTAATTTGTTGTCTTATTTTTAGTTCCAAAAAACCTTTTGAAATTTCATCTATTTGTTAAAAAAATTTATATACGTAATCTATATGTTTGATAAATAAATCTAATTCTTCGGGTAACCCCGTAAAATCAGGTGCTTCCTTAATGAGGCTTAACAAATCGAAATTCGCCATACCTGGTTCTCCTCGATGATCCCTGTAGAGTTGAAGTTCTTGAAGAATATTTGGTCGTGTAGTGTATATTTTACACCAAAAAATAACTTTTTGTATTTTTAAGTCCAAGAGATTTTTTCATTTATTTAATTGTTTAAGTTCTAATTTGTTGCTGAACCACTTGTTTTTATCACTATCAGTATTTGCTTTTGAATAAACTTATGCTTACATAGATTTAATATTTTTATTTATATTTAACTTCAATTGTCCTTGATTTTTAGATACATCATTAATTAGCTTAGAAGTATTTAAGCACTCAGAATTATTGATATCTTTATAACAACTATTAATTAATGGTTGTCGGGTTTAGGATTCGTTTAATCTTTTTTTTTTTTATTTATTTGTGCATATATATTGTATTTTCAAAAAAACAAATTGCTTTTGCTTTAACTATGGGTGTATATTGTTTAACTGTTATCCGTTTTCACTTTTTGCACATACTTTTATTTATATATGTATATAAAATAAGTTAATTATTTCAGTTCAACTCTACATATTTTTATATTTTTATTATTATTCGTTTTAACCGACTGCGCCAGTGAATTTATCTTTCCCACTCTCAACTTTATATTTCCAAATAAAACACTTTAAGTTATTTTTTCATTTAACGTTCTTTATTCGTTGAACTCCAAATATGAACTCACTCACTATTCCAATTCTTACTATAACATCAAACATTAACATTACATTACATTTTACGTACAACAAACGTAAAAGAGAAACATAGAAAAAAAACATAGAAAATAACAGCTCAACAACATGCGTGTGATCAACCAACTCTCTTCAGCTTTATACAGTTGTAACAGTTGATAGACGAAAACATGTTTATTTATGGTGTGATGCTTGAAATTTTACTGTATGCTGATAACATAAGTAACGTTTGCGGTTGTGGTTGCACTTCTACTTTACGCATAGTAAAGTAGATAATGTAAGTCGGGGTGTGTTGTTCTGAGTAACAACCGAAACTCGGTGTTCTTCAACACGTACATACGCGAGATCGGGTTCTAATAAATTCCTACCTCGATTGCTTGGTGGTGGAGCGAAAGTCTCAACGTTGGCGCGCACTGCTTCCGACTTTCGTCCTAATTCCACCAAGTCGCTGACACACTTAAGCTCCTCCAACCCAAGCTGTATCTGATAGAATGGTACCAGGTTCTTCTGCAGGATCGACAGCTTTCTGCGTTCCGACAGGGACTCTGAACGTCTGCCGAACACGTTCTGCATCGTAGCCATCTCATCTCATCTTTGCCTTGAGTTCGTCGCCTAATCTCATCTATCAACAAATCGTCATAATTATGTGACAAGAACTCCACCTTCAACTCTTTGACCAGTTCTTGCCCCGTGCCCACTGTAGACCTCATCGCCCTAAACCAAAGAAGCGCCTTCACCACAAATAAATCGACCGCTGACCTAAAGAACTGGGTCTCCGACACCCCTCTTGCTTGACGGAGCTCCTCAAACCTGTCTAAAAACGCGTTTACTGACGAGCCACAGTCCTCACACTAAACTTCACATCCCATTTCTCGATCCGCTCGGTGGATCTTTCAAGGACTGGAAGATTTGGTATTTCTGGGGGCACTTCTGAGCTTGGCTCGCCTGTCGCCACCCTTCCTCCTGAAGTGGGCATAGGGGACGGCAGTCGAGGCACTGCCTTTGAAGCACTTGATTTTTCCTTTTCAGTAACCTCGCGTTCCTCGCTTTCCTCCTCCGGTAAGCTGCTCAGTAAAATCAGCAACTCATTCCTGAGTTCCTTAATTTCCATATCTGCCTCTGCTGACTCTGCCTGAGCCCTACCTATTCGCTCTTACACTCAATCTACCATCGTCAGAATCTTCAAGTACTCCGACGACGAAGCACTCGATTTTTCCTTTTCAGTAACCTCGCGTTCCTCGCTTTCCTCCTCCGGTAAGCTGCTGAGTAAAATCAGAAACTCATTCCTGAGTTCCTTAATTTCCATATCTGCCTCTGCTGACTCTGCCTGAGCCCTACCTATTCGCTCTTACACTCAATCTACCATCGTCAGAATCTTCAAGTACTCCGACGACTTCGGATTACTTGGAGGATTCTTTACTTACTTACTTAGGTGGCGCTACAGTTCGGGGTGAACCTGGGCCTCAACCAACAAGCCTCTCCATTTAGCTCGGTCTTAAGCTAATTGCTTCCAGTTTTATTTTTATTTTATTTTTATTTCATTTGTATGCTTGCATTTCAAGATACAATATCTTATAAACTAATACAAGCTTCATTTATAAATTCATTTTAAGCTAACTTTGGATAAACATGTACATAGTGCATAATAAGCTAATCAAATACATAATTTATAAAATTAATTACCTTTGGTAAGGTTTGATTAAAATTCATTTGCCATTCATTTGACGTGCATTTACATTTATATTACATTTGTCTTAAATTTATATTCTGTTCTGGTTAACATGACGGTTATTCAAAAAATAAAGAAAAGAGAGAAAAGTACAAAACAAGAAAAAAGAATAGAGGATAGAGTAAAAAGACTACTAGTGCAAGGACAAATATGTCCTTAATTCCGTCCTAAAGCACCGGAGGTCTCCAATTCGCCTAATATTGCGCGGTAGACAGTTCCATAACGGAGTGGCATTGACGAAAAACTGGAGTTCAGAGGTTAAACGCGAGGACCGAAAATGTATAAGCTGTTGTGATCTAATTGATGAGGACATTTGCAGTCTGGCAAAGAGATAACAAGGCTGATGCGTATGCATTATCGTGAACAATAAGACTAAAGTTCTATATCGAATGAGGTTGTCAAAGGAAAGATTATAAATGGCTTTTGAGAAAGATGATATCCGGTCATATCTTTTCAGACCGTATATATATCTAGCAATACTGTTGTATGCTACGTTCAGCTTTCTCCTGCTGTTATAGTCGCAATTGCAATATACATCAAAGCTATAAATCAATATTGGTATTATGAGTATTTTGGCAAGCATTAATCTGGTTTTTAGAGGAGTATAATATTCCGTGGGCCACAACGAACGGAGCACTCCATAAGTTTTCCCTATAACTACGTTGATATGCGTGTCCCAAGTTAAGGTCCGATTAAAAATCATTCCTAAGTTTTTTGCAGTTTCAACATACTCTATCGCAGCACCGTTAAGTTTAATTTGTGGATAGTTTGAAGAATCTACTGGTTTTTTGGAAATAATAATACATTTCGACTTACTTGGGTTCAAAAAGAGACCATTTCTTTCAGAGAAAGAAACGATTTTCTCTAAGTCCTCATTAATAACACAGACGCAATCTTCGATTAGTCCAAGAGGGCAACTTTTGTACATTTGGACGTCATCTGCATACATTTGAATAGAACATTCAGCTACGGATTGCGGAAGTTCATTTATATACAGGGAAAATAAAAGAGGCCCAAGAATTGAGCCTTGTGGAACGCCTCTTAAGGTAGGAAGGAAATTGGAAATTGCCATTCACCATTACAGCTTACTTTCTGCCGATAAGCTTATACGATAACCGATAAGCGATAACCTTAAAAGCTTTTTACAAAGATTTGCATGGTCAACCGTGTCGAATGCTTTGGAAAAGTCCAATAGTACCAGAAATGTAATATTTCTGTCATCTAAGGCCCCTCTTATATCTTCAATGACATTTATAAGTGCTGTAGAGCAACTATATTTTTTCCTAAAACCAGATTGCTTCGGAGATAAAATATTATATCTTCGAAGGAAACAGTTGACCTGCTTTTGAACAATTTTTTCAAATACCTTTGATAAGAAAGTTAATATTGAAATGGGTCTGAATTCATTACCACGTAGACTTTTTGCAATTGGTATTACCTTAGCCATTTTCCAGTGATCGGGGAAAATACTAGTCGTCAGAATCGTATTAAAGATGTGGGTTATATATGGCAATAAAATAGGTAAGATGGCCTTGATAAACATAGGGTGCAAGCCATCTGTTCCGACTGCATTTGATTTTCTTCCCAAAAACTTTCCACGACATCTGTGCTCTCTATTCTAGAGAAGCAAAACGGGTTTTCCAAGTCATGTTGAGAATCAGAGTTAGAGTCATCATCATTTCGACATGGGGACGTATCAGAGAGCGGAGGGAAAGGTAGGGTGACAAGTTTCTGATTAAGTGCGTTACCATCTACATCATCCGAACTTTTTAAGCTCTTTTTCTTTACGACTCCCATCTAACGTAGATTATTCCACAATTGCCTGCCATGCAAGGATAAGCTCAAGTGGTTAGTATAAAAAGATTTTTTTGCAGAACGTATTTTGCTGACAACTAGGTTACGTAGGCTTCGATAGCTTCGTTGAAATTCATCCAGTCTATAACGTTTCCAGTAATGAAATACTCTATCGCGTTGATCAATAAGTTGACGAATTTCAGGAGTGAACCATGAGGGTTGGTTATGTCTACACGTTTTTGTACGTAGAGGAACATGAGTGTTAAAAAGTGATAATATGGTATATGAGAGTTTAGAAAACTGATTTGATCACTCGAGGAAGGCATGTAATAAACATTGTTCCAATCGATGTTTCGGACATGTTCTTCTAAGGCAAAGTAGTCGATTCGCTTAAAATCTCTATATTTGAAAGAAATATCTGAACATTGAATATCAAAGTCGAATGTCATGTAAATAAGGTCATGCTTCGAGAAGCCTGGCACTGAAATCTGATCTGTGAAAAGTACCTTACTAAAAAGACATCCAAAAGGCTCCTCGAATCTTCAGAAAAATGAGTTGGAACAGTTGTGTTTACAGGGAACATGTTGAAAGTTCTCATACCGTCAACTAAATTTCTTTCGATTAGAAGATTACTATTATAGTCTCCGCTTATAACAATTTTAGATGATTGAATGGATATTGCCTCCATAAGTTGAAAAAATGGAGACAGACTGATGTTTTTCTTTGATCTATATGCCGTTCCGATAAGTAATTTATCTTCACCACACACAAGATCCACAAACAAATACTCCATTGCGCTACCTGCACCAGATACGTTTTTAAGTTTGCCTGTAATACCTTCACGTATATACATAGCCACACCGCCACCAATACGACCTTACCTACATATATCTCCCCAACCTACATGATTCGTCATTATGACTATTGTTCAACCACGTTTCAGGAACGCAAATTACATCAACCTTGGATCCCACAAATATACACCTGAACTCATCAATTTTTGGAAACAAACTTTGTGCATTTATGTGACACATCTTAAGACCGTTTCTTTGTGTAGCTAAAACATTAACCATTGAACGCAGAATATCGACACTAAACTCGTTAATGGGTACCACCATTTAAAAGTTCTGTATTTATTACTATTAACAATTTTTATTTTTTACCCAGAAAAAGATATGTATGTTATAAACTGAATTTAAAATTCAAACAAGTGATTATGTATAATAATAAAATAAAAGAAAAAGGACAAATGAAAAAAGAATAAGGACAAATGAAAAAAGAAAAAAAAAAACAAAAACAGAGAAGAAAACTGAATTTTAATAGATTATTAAAGCTTGAGAAGCGCTTTATTATTTGGCTGACGAGTGCGTAGGCATGGCAACTCCATTCAAGTCTTCGACAGTTTCGATCATTTAAGCATCTTCATCTGAATGACGTTTTATGTAAACAAATCCGCGCTTCGTATTGACTGATGACAATTGTTTAGATTTTTTTAGACGAAGTGCATTCTGTAGCAACAGATGTTTATTCTTTGTCAAAAAGTTGCCCACTCCAAGTTGGTCGAGGTCCCCTTGAACTTATGCGAAATAAATTTTAAGACTCCGTAACATTTTTTTTAAAAGAACTTTATTCCTTTATCTATTATAATTATTATGTTTAATGGATTAAAATTTATACAATGTAACCTTACTACGGTCGACGTTCAGAACGGAGCTGCACCGTAGTGGTTAGTTCTTGAGTCTAAAATCCACTAAACTTATCTTATTCGAATGCCAGAAGAAAACCAGAATTCTCATATTCGACATTTCAAGTAATATGGATTATTGGGCCATAATACTCCCATATTGGGGGTATTGTCATACTATGTAATGCACTCTGTTCCCAAGCAATATTGCTCAAGTGTATCTGACCCACAATCAATAATTCTTATTCAAGCGGTTGACCCAGTGTACTGGATACCATTCCACAATGAGTCAACCGAATGCATTTGGGTCATTTGTTTACGTTTTACTTTAATTCTTCTTCTTCCGCCGTCGTAACTTTTTATGGGTCGATCAAAAAGTCATGACGGCTGCAATAATTAGATTTGGTCAAAAATGCATACAAAGTATGGTTTATTACTTAATTATATTTTATGAGGGGTATGGTCTTAGGACCAATACTTAACTTGCGCGCCACCTGCGACGAGGAGGTCCACTACTGCGTCGTCCCTCGGGGTTAGATTCGAACACTCTGCGGGCCGGAGCGTTGGTGTCCATTCGCTCTACATGTCCTAGCCATCTCAGACGCCCGATACGCAGTTTTTTATCTAGGTCGATGTCACTGTACAGCTCGTATTGTTCGTGATTGAATCTTCTCCTCCAAAACCCGTCAACGCAAACGGGACCGAAAATCTTACGAAGAATTTTTCTCTCGAAGCGACCAAGGATATCTTCATACTCTTTTAATAAAGTCCATGTTTCAGCGCCATAAAGCAGGACTGAGATGATCACGGTCTTTTACAGAGTCTCCTTAGTTATCGAGATATAGCTTTACTGTTGAATTACCTTATAAGCCCAAAAAAACAGCGATTGGCTAGAGTTATTCTTAGCTTGATTTTTGCGCTGATCAGGACGATTCTTTAGAAGGGTCTTAATTTCTACAATCTTTGCCTTGACAGCCTCTTCATCTTCCTGGAAGGAAAAAAGATACTCCGACTCAATGTTTAATGAGCCTCTGCGAGCTGATCTCAACTGATCTCCTCATATCGTCGACGCTCTTCACCGCAAGACCTCGGACCTGCATCTCGTATGCAAGTTTATCCTGGGATAGTCGGGTAATCTCCATAATGAACAATGATTGAGCTATTGAACCGATCTCAAGAACCAGCACGTCAAAGCAAAATCAAAAATTACTAAAAAGTACTACCTAATAGAACCACAGCAAAAACTGTTGAAGTAAAGAATCAATTTGGCATCACTATCGATCTACTACATTATGTGATCCTGAATGGTTTCAATAAAAGTTTCTTTTACTTCCTTGTTAATTTTCTAACCTTGAATATTGTGTTTCTTTTGAGCTCCGGTATTCCTCTATTTGTTTTAAAGGTTTCCATTAGGTTTCCAATAGTGTAAAATTCCAGCTATAAAACAAGATAAATTCTATTGATATTCGATAATTGATTGGTTAAATAATTAGAGATTTCTTTGTCAGCATGAGCGGAATCCTAAATATGATCGAGAAGCTGAAAGGAAGTGAGAATTTCGATGACTGGAAATTCGTAATCCAAAATCTTTTGGAGTATGAAGGATTATGGAGTTGTGTCAAAGATTTCACAGACTTGTGTGGAGACAGATCTTGTGAAAATTACGAAGGCGAAATCAACAATAATTTTACTAATCGAAGCAGTCAATTTTGTCCATGTAAAGGACGCGAAGAATGCGAAGGAAGTTTGGGACAAAGTGGCAGCTGCGTTTGATGATAGTAGATTGACAAGAAGAGTTGGTTTGCTGAGGTGTTTAATAACAACTTATTTACAAAACAGTGCGGGTGTTGAGGATTACGTAAACAAGATTGTCACCATGGCTCATAAACTTAATTCCATTGGGATGACAGTATCGGATGAGTGGATCGGCACGTTGCTTCTTGCAGGCTTACCGGATGAATACAAGCCCATGATCATGGGGATCGAAAGTTCTGGCGTGAAGATTACTTCTGATTCCATAAAGACGAAACTTTTGCAAGATTTTAAAGATGACTTTAATCTTAAAGAACAATCTAGTTCAGCGTTTTATGGAGAAAGTAAGTATGGAAAGAAACGTTTTTACAAGCCAAAGAAGAATGGTCCTCGTTGTTTTATATGCAACCAATACGGTCGTATTGCGAAAAATGGTTCGCAGAAATCAAAACCTAAAGTTGAAGCTGGAGCAGCCAATTTTATATAAAATTTTTGCCGCACAAAAATTAGAAACTGAAGATTGGGTTATTGATTCTGGCGCATTCAAGAAGTAGTGGCTGCAAAATTCAAGAGCTGTTAATGATGACGTTATTGTTGCGGACAGCAACAAGCTGAAAGCTAAGTCAAGCGGGGATATTCCTTTAAAGATTTCATGTGGCGATGTCATAGCCAAAGACGTTCTTTCGTTCCAAACTTGTGTGCGAATCTGTTGTCAGTTGAAAAAAATGCAGGCTGAAAATGAAGAACTCCGCAAAAAACTTAGCAATATAGAATTGCTCACAAGCCATTTACAAAATGAAGTTAAAGAGGTGGTTCAAGAATATAAGGACCTCAAAAAGGCAATTAAATTAAAACCGCAAGAAAAATGCCGTGAGTACCTCACGGACGAGGAGGAACTCTTAAGAGAAACTGACTGGATAATAAAAGAGAAAGAGAGACCAAGCAAAAAGCGCTAAGCAGTGTCATCACCAGTCATAAGTCCAGGCAAATTGCCTACAAAAGGCAAAGAAAAAGTTATACCCAACCCAAGTAACACCCAACCAACCAGATATTAAGAAGGAAAGACCGCTTCCACCAATTAATATAATTGGAATAGCTAGTTTCGCTGAGGTTAAGACAATTCTGAACTCAGTACCAAGCAAGAACTATAAAATAGTAGCTTAGAACAATGATGTTTGGAAAATCCATACTGCAGATTCAGATACATACAGAGCTCTTGCGAAGAAGCCCAGTGAAATTCATATTCAATGGTACACATATGAAGATAAAAATAACAGACCCATCAAGGTTGTGGCTAGGGGCCTTCATCCAACATGTGATAGGGAAAGCATTATAGAAGATTTGCAGCAGAAAGGCATGTACTTGTTCGATGCAGTCAACATCTTAAAAAAAGAGAAAGAAACAGATGAAGAAGTAAAGCAAGTGGTATGCAATAGTGCACTTCCACTCTTTATGCTGACATTTAACAGCAAAGAGAAATCAGAAAGTATATACAAACTATGCTCCATCCTTAACATGAGAGTTAAAATTGAGCCACTGCGGAAAACAACTGACGCAATACTACAGTGCAAGAAGTGTCAAGGTTTTAACCACACGCAGAAATATTGCTCGCGCGAAGCAAGATGTGTCAGATGTGCCGGAAGGCATTGAACACAGAATTGCACTGCCAGTAAAAACACACCACCCAACTGCATCAACTGCAAGAAAAACCATCCTGCAAACTATAGGGGATGTGAGGTAGCCCAAGAATTGCAAAAAATCAGAAACCGGCAAAGAAAATCACAAATACAAAAGAAAAGGATGGTAGAAAAAGAGCTACCCCGTCAAACAATGTCAGACAACATAACAAATAGGAAGACCATACCCAAAACATACGTAGAAATTATTAAACAAAACCAAATTTGTTGGTGTTTTCTGGGACTCGAACTTGGAACCTTATGCGTAGTGATCCGACACACTAACCACTTACGCCATGGCGCTCACTCCACTATTGAAGAAATGACTAGTAAACAACAGCAAACAAAAGGGAATACTAAGCAAAAAGAACCTACTAAGATGTTAAATAAAAAGATACAACATACTAAAGTAATTAGTATACACAAAGAACCCAACAAAGTTGTGAGACACAACGATAGCCAAATGCTTGAGGAAATACTTAATATGGTAGATAAACTAAATACAAGACTCGAAGAACAAAAGGACACAAATAATAAATTATTTGAAAAATTCAAGCAATTAGACAAGTTTATCAAATACAAAGTGACCAAAGAATCAGTATGACGAGCATTAAATTGTGATTTTCATTCAAGTGCTATGCCAACACACTGGCCGGTAGACCGGAATAAAATCCCAGACCTAATAGACTTATATGTAGGAAAAGGAATATCTGATAACTACATTCAAGTAGAAAATAAAGATGATCTGACGTCAGATCATTCTCCAGTTCTTATGACAATTAGTGGAAGTATACTGAGAACTGAAAGTCGACCACGTCTTATAAATCATAAAACAAACTGGCTCCTATTCAGACAAACATTAGAAGATAGTATAAACCTACAGTTTCCGATAAAAACCTCATTCCAACTAGAAGAAGAAATTGAGCTATTCAATACAAATATCCAGCAAACAGCATGAATGAGCACCCCTATTGGTAAAAAAAATAGGAATATGGACACAAATAATCCATATGCAGTTAAAGAATTAATCTGGAAAAAACGCAAAGCTCGTAAGACTTGGCAAAGAATCAGAACACCTGAGAATAAAAAGATTCTTAACGCATTGTGCAATGAACTCGAAAGGCTTCTAAAAATTGTGAAGAACGAATCAGTTGGCAGATACTTGAATAAGCTATCAGCGCATAAGGATACAGAATACTCGCTATGGAAAGCTGTCAAATCTTTAAAAAAAACACCAAAACAAGCACCGCCCATAAAAGAGGAAAACGGGTCTTGGGCAAGAAATGGCAAAGAAAAGGCTAACCTCTTCGCAGATCACCTGCAGCAAGCCTTCCAACCATTTCCTAGGCAAACTGCAGACGAAAATCTTTTCCTGCAGTCCAGAAATGATCACAGAAATATACAGCATGTAACATTGCAGGAAATAAAATATGAAATTAAAACTAACATAAATGCAAAAAAGCACCGAGCTACGATTTGATAACAGGACAAATAGTTAAGGAGATCCCGGACAAAGCTATGCGGAAACTATTACATTTAATTAATGCAGCACTCAGGCTAAAGTATGTTCCGATGCAATGGAAGGCGGCAGAGGTAATTATGATTCTGAAACCAGATAAGTCGCCAAATGAAAAGAAATCGTATAGACCGATTTCGCTCCTACCCGTGTTATCAAAGCTATTTGAAAAACTGCTTTTGAAAAGACTCAAGCCAATAATAGAAAGAAGTCTTGTACCCTCCCACCAATTTGGGTTTAGAGAGAAACACTCTACTATACAACAAGTGCATAGAATTGTAAATACAGTAGAAAAAGCACTTTAGAATAAAAAAAAGTCTGTTCAGCCATATTTCTAGACGTAGCACAAGCGTTTGATAAAGTCTGGCATCGCGGACAAGAATTTAAACCGCAAAGGGATCTCCCCGAAGAGTTTTACTTATTTCTTAAATCTTATATCGCAGATCGTTACTTTCGAGTAAGATATGAGGATGAATACTCTCATTTAAAGAAAATATCTGCAGGAGTTCCACGAAGAAGTGTCTTGGGACCAATCCTTTACCTCCTATGTACAAGAGACCTACCTCAGCAGGAAGAAGCTAGCTTGGCAAGTTTTGCAGACCACACTGCAATTATGACTATTGGCGATAATGCTGATGAAGCAGCGACAAAATTACAAAATGCCATTAAATCTGTAAGTGATTGGACAAAAAAGTGGAGAATAAAGCTTCATGAAACTAAATCTATCCATATTAACTTTACTAATAGAAGAATAAATAATGTAAGAGTTAATATTGATGGAATAGAAATTCCGTACGCAAATACTGCGAAATATCTGGGTATAACACTTGACGCCAAGCTCAGATGGAAGGAGCATGTCAAAAAGAAAAAAAAGGAGCTCAACATTAGACTCAGACAAATGTATTGGTTAATGGAAAGAAATTTCCAGCTATCGATTGAAAACAAATTGCTATTATACAAGCAAGTTCTGAGACCCGTATGGACGTATGGGATACAACTTTGGGATTGTACCAAAAAGACAAATCTAAGAATGATACAAACATTCCAAAACAAAGTACTAAGAGGCATCGTTAATGCACCTTGGTATATAAGAAATGACAACCTACACAAGGATCTAGACGTACAGAATGTAAGAGAAATTGTTAAAAAAAATATGCTCTTAGGCACTACGAACAGCTCAAAGACCATGTAAATCCTCAAATACAATACATGGTGGAAGAAAACAACAATACCATTAGGCGGCTTAAAAGATTAAGGCCGCGTGATTTAATTTTCTAACGAAAACTATAATAGAAAAAATATAAAACATGACTGTATTATATATACACACAGGTATACCTATAACCAATAAATGAACAAATTAAAGTAGATACACAAAATTAATTTCGGGGTCAGCTATTGAGCTTCACCCCTCCAAAACTTTAATTATACATTAGAGAAAAATGACTGGATGAGAGTTCCTCTCAGTTTCCTTAGAAAAAAAAAAAAAATCTTCGGCTCCGAGGGTTGTCAGATTTTAAATAAAAACAACAAGCTGCATCCTGCAAACTATAGGGGACGTGAGGTAGCCCAAGAATTGCAAAAAATCAGAAACCGGCAACGAAAATCACAAATACAAAAGGAAAGGATGGTAGAAAAAGAGCTACCCCGTCAAATAATGTCAGACAACATAAAAAATAGGAAGACCATACCCAAAACATACGTAGAAATTATTAAACAAAACGGGACTACTGAAAAAAAAAAAAATACAAATATTTGGCGCAACAGCTTTTTAAATTGCCAGGGCCTAGCTTCTTCCAACCACTGATGCTGTGTGCGTTATATTTTTCACACGAATGGAAGGTACCTTCAGTTTAATGCCGACTCCAAACAGCGATTTGAGAAGCTTTTTCATGACAACAATACTCTCGGATGTTTGTCAGACGCTCGCGAGAGGTGGGACCGTGAAAAAACTTGTTGGTGTTTTCTGGGACTCGAACTTGGAACCTCATGCGAAGTGATCCGATACACTAACCACTTACGCCACGGCGCTCACTCCACTATTGAAGAAATGACTAGTAACCAACAGCAAACAAAAGGGAATACTAAGCAAAAAGAACCTACTAAGACATTAAATAAAAAGATACAACATACTAAAGTAATTAGTATACACAAAGAACCCAACAAAATTGTGAGACACAACGATAGCCAAATGCTTGAGGAAATACTTAATATGGTAGATAAACTAAATACAAGACTTGAAGAACAAAAGGACACAAATAATAAATTATTTGAAGAATTCAAGCAATTAGACAAGTTTATCAAATACAAAGTGACCAAAGAATCAGTATGAATAATGAAATGAAAATAGTTACTTGTAATACAAATGGGCTAATGCAGCACATTGAAGAGTTATTAGTTTACCTAAACACGGAAAAAATAGATATTTACTTAATCACCTAACCAGAACAACTAACTTAAACATATCTGGATACGGCTGCTATCATGCTATTCACCCAGCGGATAGGGCAAGGGAGGATCTGCGTTACTCGTAAAAGACTCAATCAAACACTACGAAGACTCAAAAATTCAGGAAGAAAAAATGTAAGCTACAACCATAAATGTACACATATTAAACAAAATGAAAATTACAGTATCTGCAATATACTGCCCACCAAACATAATCTAAAAAAGACGACAATATTAGATTTTTCCAAACCCTGGGAAGTTATTTTATAGTCGGAGGTGACTTTAATGCCAAAAATACCTTTTGGGGCTCAAGACTAACAAACACCAAAGGTAGAGACCTATATTCAGCAGGACGAGCATTAAATTGTGATTTTCATTCAAGTGCTATGCCAACACACTGGCCGGTAGACCGGAATTAAATCCCAGACCTAATAGACTTATATGTAGGAAAAGGAATATCTGATAACTACATTCAAGTAGAAAATAAAGATGATCTGACGTCAGATCATTCTCCAGTTCTTATGACAATTAGTGGAAGTATACTGAGAACTGGAAGTCGACCACGTCTTATAAATCATAAAAGACAAATCAGTTTGGCTCCTATTCAGACAAACATTAGAAGATAGTATAAACCTACAGGTCCCGATAAAAACCTCATTCCAACTAGAAGAAGAAATTGAGCTATTCAATACAAATATCCAGCAAACAGCATGAATAAGCACCCCTATTGGTAAAAAAAATAGGAATATGGACACAAATAATCCATATGCAGTTAAAGAATTAATCTGGAAAAAACGCAAAGCTCGTAAGACTTGGCAAAGAATCAGAACACCTGAGAATAAAAAGATTCTTAACGCATTGTGCAATGAACTCGAAAGGCTTCTAAAAATTGTGAAGAACGAATCAGTTGGCAGATACTTGAATAAGCTATCAGCGCATAAGGATACAGAATACTCGCTATGGAAAGCTGTCAAATCTTAAAAAAAAACACCAAAACAAGCACCGCCCATAAAAGAGGAAAACGGGTCTTGGGCAAGAAATGGCAAAGAAAAAGCTAACCTCTTCGCAGATCACCTGCAGCAAGCCTTCCAACCATTTCCTAGGCAAACTGCAGACGAAAATCTTTTCCTGCAGTCCAGAAATGATCACAGAAATATACAGCATGTAACATTGCAGGAAATAAAATATGAAATTAAAACTAACATAAATGCAAAAAAGCACCGAGCTACGATTTGATAACAGGACAAATAGTTAAGGAGATCCCGGACAAAGCTATGCGGAAACTATTACATTTAATTAATGCAGCACTCAGGCTAAAGTATGTTCCGATGCAATGGAAGGCGGCAGAGGTAATTATGATTCTGAAACCAGATAAGTCGCCAAATGAAAAGAAATCGTATAGACCGATTTCGCTCCTACCCGTGTTATCAAAGCTATTTGAAAAACTGCTTTTGAAAAGACTCAAGCCAATAATAGAAAGAAGTCTTGTACTCTCCCACCAATTTGGGTTTAGAGAGAAAGACTCTACTATACAACAAGTGCATAGAATTGTTAATACAGTAGAAAAAGCACTTTAGAATAAAAAAGTCTGTTCAGCCATATTTCTAGACGTAGCACAAGCGTTTGATAAAGTCTGGCATCGCGGACAAGAATTTAAACCGCAAAGGGATCTCCCCGAAGAGTTTTACTTAATTCTTAAATCTTATATCGCAGATCGTTACTTTCGAGTAAGATATGAGGATGAATACTCTCATTTAAAGAAAATATCTGCAGGAGTTCCACGAAGAAGTGTCTTGGGAGCAATCCTTTATCTCCTATGTACAAGAGACCTACCTCAGCAGGAAGAAGCTAGTTTGGCAAGTTTTGCAGACCACACTGCAATTATGACTATTGGCGATAATGCTGATGAAGCAGTGACAAAATTACAAAATGCCATTAAATCTGTAAGTGATTGGACAAAAAAGTGGAGAATAAAGCTTCATGAAACTAAATCTATCCATATTAACTTTACTAATAGAAGAATAAATAATGTAAGAGTTAATATTGATGGAATAGAAATTCCGTACGCAAATACTGCGAAATATCTGGGTATAACACTTGACGCCAAGCTCAGATGGAAGGAGCATGTCAAAAAGAAAAAAGAGGAGCTCAACATTAGACTCAGACAAATGTATTGGTTAATGGAAAGAAATTTCCAGCTATCGATTGAAAACAAATTGCTATTATACAAGCAAGTTCTGAGACCCGTATGGAAGTATGGGATACAACTTTGGGATTGTACCAAAAAGACAAATCTAAGAATGATACAAACATTCCAAAACAAAGTACTAAGAGGCATCGTTAATGCACCTTGGTATATAAGAAATGACAACCTACACAAGGATCTAGACGTACAGAATGTAAGAGAAATTGTTAAAAAAATATGCTCTTAGGCACTACGAACAGCTCCAAGACCATGTAAATCCTCAAATACAATACATGGTGGAAGAAAACAACAATACCATTAGGCGGCTTAAAAGATTAAGGCCGCGTGATTTAATTTTCTAACGAAAACTATAATAGAAAAAATATAAAACATGACTGTATTATATATACACACAGGTATACCTATAACCAATAAATGAACAAATTAAAGTAGATACACAAAATTAATTTCGGGGTCAGCTATTGAGCTTCACCCCTCCAAAACGTTAATTATACATTAGAGAAAAATTACTGGATGAGAGTTCCTCTCAGTTTCATTAGAAAAAAAAAAAAAAATCTTCGGCTCCGAGGGTTGTCAGATTTTAAATAAAAACAACAAGCTGATCGCGACTGCTAGTTTACACAACAATACATTCAAGTTAGACAGGATTGTTCAATCAGTGTGCATTGCGAATGAGAAAACTAGTTCAAATGTATGGCACAGGCGTTTGGGGCAGGTGAATTTTAAGACTTTGCGAAAGATGGCTGGTGGCTTGGTGGATGGTATTTGCTGTAACATAAAACAATTTTTGGATGGTTGTGAAATATGTCTCCAAGGTAAACAGTTCAGGCAACCATTCAAGTTATCCGAATTGACAAAAAAAAAGGACACTGGAGTTGGTGCACTTAGATTTATGCGGGCCGATGGAAGAATCGTCAATGGGAGGTTCAGATATTTCCTGTTGTTTCTGGATGATTATTCAAGAAAGATATTTGTGTTTATCATCGAGTCGAAGAATAAGGTAAGAGACAAATTTCTTCAATTAAAAATTGTGCGGAACTCACAAGCCAACACCGGAGGCACAATCTATTACAAGTCTGTACAACTGATTGCATACGCCGACGATATAGACATTATCGGAAGAACTCAGCGGGCTGTCACCGGTGCGTTTGCAAGCATTGAGGCGGAAGCGGCCAAAATGGGTTTAGCGATAAACGGGGGCAAAACCAAGTATATGCTGTCAACCAGAAGGGAAAGCCAACACCGACGAATTGGACAAAACGTCACCGTGGGCAGCTATAACTTCGAGGTAGTAAGGGAATTTGTCTACCTTGGCTCTGCTATAAACTCTGATAACAACATCAGCACAGAAATCAATCGAAGACTAACTCTTGCCAATCGCTATTTTTTTGAGCTTATAAGGCAATTCAACAGTAAAGCCCTATCTCGAACTACTAAGGAGACTCTATATAAGACCCTGATCATCCCAGTCCTGCTTTACGGCGCTGAATAAAGTCCATTTATTAAAAGGGGATGAGAAGGTCGCTTCGAGAGCAAAATTCTTCGTAAGATTTTCGGTCCCGTTTGCGTTGACGGGTTTTGGAGGAGAAGATTCAATCACGAACTATACGAGCTGTACAGCGACATCGACCTAGTGAAAAAACTGCGTATTGGACGTCTGAGATGGCTAGCACATGTAGAGCGAATGTACACCAACGCTCCGGCCCGCAGAGTCTTCGAATCTAATCCCGAGGGACGACGCAGTAGAGGGAATCATCGCCGTAGGTGGTGCGCACAATTACAGAAGAATCGCCTACAACGGACTGACATTTTAACTAGTCTTCAGATATTAGAGAAATTAAACGACAATATTCTTGACACAGTAGCCTCAAATAAGGTAGCTATTAGTCATCCCATCTTACTAACTACAGAAAAACTCGTAATGAATTTAAGTAAATTCAAAAACATTAAACCAGGCATAGATCATAACTCTCCCTACAAAAATAATTTTACCCATTCCTAATTTGCCAAACCAAGAAATTGACTAAGACATATGCAATAATAACTTACAATGGAAAAGAATATAAATATGACAGTCAGAAAAATATTGTTAACGAACTAGTAAAAAGGAATGATTGCATTATAAAATAAACGTGTTGGATTAAAATTTTTTTTTTTTTTCCGAGGGTAGGTGAAAATCTTCAACAAGACACTATGAGGATCGACAGCGCGTGCTCATAGTAGTGTGGGATTCTTACCCACTAAAAAACCTCCCTTCAAAACAGACTTGTTTTTATTTTTACTACAACTAAGTATTCGACTTATCAAGTAGTTTTCGTTTCGCGAAATAATGACGTTTTGCAGGTACCTTCCCATTAGAAGTTCCTGCGAGCTCCGCAGTTTAGACGCGGTTACTTATCGCGCTAGGTCTAAAGGTTTGGTTCTTTGTAGACGGCGCAGTAAATTTCTTTCTTCCAAAAGTTGGAGGACTGTAATATTTACGTGACTTTCTAGTCGACTTCTATGCTTTCTCGCGTAGGTTTGAATTTCGTCTTCGATTGTTTTAATGCCAAGGTCTCTGTGGATATCGCTATTTCTGATATACCATGGCGCATTTACAATACCTCTTAGCACTTTGTTTTCAAAAGTTTGTAAAATTTTAATATTACTTATTTTGGTACAACCCCAGAGTTGTATACCATATGTCCATACAGGCTTTAGCACTTGCTTATATAAAAGCAGTTTGTTATATATATTAAGCTTGGAATATTTTCCAAGTAACCAATACATTTCTCGATATTTGTTATCTAGTTCTTTGCGTTTTTTCTTAACGTGCGTTTTCCATTTCAGCTTTGTATCAAGTGTCATTCCAAGATACTTAGCCTCGTTTGCAAACGGGATTTGAACCGAGTTTGAAAAGATCGGCAAATTATTTATTTTTTTATTAGTAAAATTTACATGAACAGATTTGGTCTCGTTGAGTGCGATTCGCCAAATCTTTGTCCATTCATTTACTCTATTCAAAGCTTCTTGCAGTTTTTCTGTAGTATCTTCGACCGTTTTACCTACTGTCAAGATAGCAGTGTCGTCGGCAAATGTAGCTAGCTCAGTGCCTTCTACTTGCGGTATATCACGAGTGTATAATAGATATAAGACTGGACCAAGAACGCTTCCTTGCGGCACCCCAGCCATTATTTCCTTAAAATCTGAATATTCGTTTCCACATTTGACGCGGAATAGCCTATTCGTAAGGTAGTTCTTCAAAATATTATATAGGTGCTCTGGCAGAACTTGTCGTAATTTAAACTTTAAGCCTTCGTGCCAGACCTTGTCAAAGGCTTGAGAAACGTCAAGGAATACGCTTGAACAAATCTTTTTTTCTTCAAGTGATTTTTCGATTACATGTGTTATTCGATGTACTTGTTCAACTGTAGAATGCTTACTTCTAAATCCGAATTGATGATCAGGGATGAGATGCCCTTCTTCTATAACCGGCTGTATTCGCCTAACCAAATTCTCTCGAACACTTTGGATATAATTGGAAGAAGCGAAATCGGTCTATAAGATGTTTTTTCATTCGGCGGTTTTCCAGGCTTAAGGACCATTATAACTTCGGCGACTTTCCATTGACTGGGAACATATTCTAGTCTAATCGCGGCGTTTATAATGAATAGAAGTTTAATTAGAGCTTTTCTTGGTAGTGCTTTAAGAACCTCTCCCGTAATTAGGTCGTATCCAGGAGCTTTTTTAGGTTTAAGTTTCTTTATTTCTTCCTTAAGTTCGGTAAGCGTTGCATTTCTTATTACGCTATTGTCTATATACGACGTATTTATATTTTCAATAAGTGCTTGTCCATCAAACGGTTTGAAAGTTTCTTCCAGGTGGGCGGCGAAAACTTGCGCTTTCTCTTTATCATGCCTGGCCCATTCGTCTTGATTTTTCCTAATTGGCGCGGCTTGAATTTGAGGTTTTTTAATACCTTTTATAGCCTTCCAAAGCGAATAGTTAGAATCTTTTTCTGCCGTTAAGCTTTCTAGGTAAGTTTGTATTTCATTATTCTTAAGGTCTTTAATAGATCGTTTTAGTGAGTTGCACAAACGGTTAAGATGTGCTTTATGTTGCGGAGCCCGAGTTTGTTGCCATCTTTTACGCGCTTTTCTCTTCTCCTTAATCATCTCTTTTATTTCCTGCGGATAAATTTTAATGTAACTGGCCGGGGTTCTCTTTAGTTTGGGAGTATTCTTCCACGCGGCATCCTGTAAGATTTCGACGAAGCGATCTACTTCAACTTCAAGTTCATAGGGCGTTTTAAGTGATACGCTCAGCTCAATATTTGCTTCAATATCTTTTTTAAAGCCGTCCCAATTAGTTTTCGCGCCAGTTAATCTGGCCGGTCCTACTTTTTTAATCAAAGCTTCGCTTATCGTCATAATGATTGGAGAATGATCAGAGGAGAGATCAAAGCTTTCTTCAACTTTTATACAGTTGCTAGATATTCCTTTAACAACAAAGAAATCAATCAGATCTGGTATCTTATTTCTATCAGTTGGCCAATATGTTGGTTTACCCGTCGAGTAAAAATCACAACTGAATTGCATACCCGCATTATAAAGCTTTCTACCTTTCTGAGAGGCGTATCTTGAGCCCCAGAAGGGGTGTTTCGTGTTGAAGTCACCACCAATAATAAAATTTGGTTTAAGGAAGTTGAAGATGTTTGTGAAATCACTTTCTTCAAGTTTACATCGCAGTGGACAATATATAGACGAAATGTTGAAAGCAAAATGTCTATTTCTAACGCGTACCGTGCTTACTTGCATTGCTTCTAATTCAATTTTTATTTCCGCTGAGTGTTCGATATTTTCTTTTATAAACAAAGATGATCCGCCTCTGGCTCTTTCCGATGGGTGAAAGGCGTGATATCCGCTATATCCCCTTATCTTAATATTCGATTGCTTTTTCAGATGAGTTTCACAGACCAAGCATATATCAATATCTTTCTCTCGCATAAATATTTCTAACTCGTCGAGTCTTTGTATGAGCCCGTTAGCGTTCCAAGTAAGAATTTTAAGCGTTTCTTTCATATTCTGGTTGAAGTGCGCGTGTTATGAATGTTGTTTTCTAGTGCAACTAGTCTCTCGAAAATTAGTTTATTTGTTTTGCATTGCTCTTCAAGTTTCGCAAGAATTAGGGAAAAAACATTGGATACATGATCTTCTGAACTACCTCTATCACTATTTTTCAATGTCGCAACTTGAGAAAGAGTTTGTACATTAAAGTTTGGGCGGTTTCTTGCTTTGATCTCCCGTGAGTTGTCGGTCGTGTACGTACCCTTAACTGTCTTCGCCGCTTGAGCATAAGACTGCACGCCAATATTCGGAGATTTTGCTTCTGTTACCTTATCTCTATTACTTTCGGATTTTTTATCATTAACCGATCTTAAGTTAATATTGACGGACTTTCTATCTTTCGCTGCTTTTTTCGTAGCTATTTTGGGTCTGTTCTTGATTGGTTTCATATTCGGACGCATCGAATTTTTTAGCGTATCGCGGCGTTTTTGAAGCTCTTTCGCCACTTCGCAACCTCGATAGTTCGCAGGATGTTTTCCTTTGCAATTTATACAAG
Organism: Brachypalpus laphriformis; assembly: GCA_945910035.1. Classification (NCBI taxonomy): domain Eukaryota; kingdom Metazoa; phylum Arthropoda; class Insecta; order Diptera; family Syrphidae; genus Brachypalpus; species Brachypalpus laphriformis. Next base: position 59,285,212 of record OX246755.1, read on the forward strand.
TGGCTGGGGTTTGCTTGTTTAGGTGACACTCTTCCGAGAGATGTTTACCTGCGCATTTGACGCATCGCGGCTCTTTCTGGCAGTAAGTCTGCGTGTGATTGAAGCCTTGACAGCGCTTACACTGCGGGATCGATCTGGAGGTCTTACGCATGGGTTCGATTTTGACCACGATGTTTAGAATAGTCTTGATACCATATATAATATCTTTATTTTCGTCTTTATCAAAACTAAGCATGAATAGTGGAAGACCGCGCTTTACCAATTTTTCATGATCTCCCTCCGACTGTTGTTTCTCCTTCTTGATAATATTGACGGCATCAAGAATTTTAAAGCCTTTGTCTTGAAGGTCGTGCATTACATCTTCTTTAGTGCACGAGGGGTGGAGTCCCCTTGCTACAACACGCAGTGGTCTTTCTAACTTATTTTCATAAGTATACCACTGAATCTTTTCGGCATTCAATTTTTTAGATACTGATCGGTAACCGTCGGCATCATCGACATTGATTTTCCACGTATTGTTTCGCAGAGATGTCACCTTAAACTTCGAAGCCAGAGTTCCTTTAAGGAGGCAATGCAACTTATTATAGTCCGTAATTCCAACGACGTTTATCGGTGGCGGAGGACGTAATTTTGGCTGTTGTTGCTTTTCTTGCATCTCCTTGCGCTTTTCATCTTTTTGTGGCTCGACTTCCGGCGAGGAACCAGCTTTTCGTTTTTTGCTTGGTCGTTTATTTTCGACCCAATTCGTTTCGCGTGTTAGCTCTTCTTCATCCGTCTGGTATTCGCGACTAGGTGAGCGATGTGAGCTAACTGTATTTTCTTTTTGTAGGTACGTGTTTTTTAGGGCATTATTTTCTTGCCTGAGTAAATCTACCTCTTTCTTGAGCTCACGATAGAGTAGCTCCATTTCGCTAAGCTTGGTACGGAGTACGTCGTTTTCCTCCTCAATGCTTTTAGATTTCGCTGAGTCCCGTTTTTCACGCGTTTGCGCTTCCGGCGGACTTCTTTTTCCGGAGACGTTCGATCTTGTTGGTGGAGATCGAGATACCCTTGTACTTTTTGAGAAGGGATTTATAAGGTGCAATAAATGGCTCTCCCCAGAATCCGTAGAGCCGACCTCCGAAGAGGGTGGATTTTCCAGTTTACCTGGACTGCCACCTGGGGTATTTAAATCTTTTGTTTTGTTCATTGCATGTTTTTTGTATACGCCATACTCGGTATACGGAGGGTGGATTTTAGTCGCCTCTTACGACAGGCATGCCTACCTCGGGTATATTCTATCCCCTACCCGAAGGGGGATTAAAAATTGTAAGAATTTTGAAATCATTAAACTAAACGAAAGAATCTTTGTCGTCAAAAATATTGAAAATGTAACAATTCAAAACCATTGCGATGCTAGAAATATAACTCATCAAGGATATTATATTATAAATATTCAAAATTGTACCTTAAAAATTACTGATGGTGTAATACAAAATAAAGAAACAAATTATATATTCCAACTTTATTATTAAGAAATATATAAACAAAATATAACGGTAAATACAATGTTCAAACAAATTAAAGATTTACAAGAAATCGATAAAAGACATGATATAGAATTAATACAACATCACCGAATCAAAACCTATGCATTTCCAAGTATACTTATGTTAATAACGATAATAATGATAGCAAACTTAGTGTTAAAAATTTGTAAGAATGTCAAAGGAACAGAAAAGATAAAGATCAAAATAAACGGTGTTGAGACCGAAACACCAAAACATGAGAACATTCAGGAGAATATTCAATCTAAGGAAGGAGGAGTTAAGTATTGGTCTTAATACTACACTAGCTGAGTTTACATTCTTCCCATTTGCTTTGTATTCCATTTAATTTATTTCTTAATTTATTGTTGTCGTAACTTTTGGGTTGACCCATAAAAGTTAGGACAGCCTAGTAAACTGTAAACAAAAATAGAAAGTAAAGTGAACCAATACACTGGGTTCACCACTTGAGAATGTAAGCTCAGCATCGACTTAAAGTGAACCAATGCACTGGGTTCAACACTTGAAAAATGTAAGTCTTGCATCAATTGTGCGCTACACAAGCAATATCGATAATGGGCTAGATTTCTTAATCGGTATTGCTTGGGTATGCTTTATGTCTTAATAGGAAAATCCTAGGTCTTTGGTCACTTCCTTTGATATTCATTTTTAGATTTTAGTGCAGTTGAATTACAAACTCCAATCCAATAACTACGATGCAGCCCCGCGTTGAGACAGCGGCCGTTCTATTGAGAACAATCATAGAATAACATTGAGGATAATAGAATAAAAGATAATAAATACTTTTACATCGAGGATAATAGAATAAATAATAATAAATACTTTTATGAAAAAATCGTCCGAATTCAATTATTTATTTCGCGCGCCTAATAATTTTATCAGTGCAGTGAGGGCAGTGTAAAAAAAAAACAAAACCGGGATCCCATCCCTCCCATCCCCCTCCCTAGCTGTTACGCTTATTTTTCATTACAATTGTCGCATGTTCCTTACATGCTTCCAGTTGCGATAATTTGAGAGAGCGTAACATCTGATGCATAGCGGACCGTGAGCGTTTATCTGAATAGCGGACTGTCGTTTGGGCATAATACCGGCGATAGTTTGCTAATCTTTGGATCTACACTTTGTGGCTTCGCTTAGTACCACCAGAGTTGTGTCCTTTTGTGTTTTTATTTTGTAATGATGAGGGAATTTAGGGTCGATTGTACAAACATTCGTGGGCTCCGAACGAATTTCTTTGACTTGTACGCCCACGTTTATTCCTATAAACCAGCTGTTTTGGCACTGAGTGAAACACAGGTAGTTGAAGAATCATCTGATGTGAAGCTGTGTGGACATAACTTAGTGCCATTATTCGTTCCCCATCGCGGCGTCGCCATTTACGTTTGTAGTGATACCACCTTGATCAAAAAGTTCCCAGAATTTATTCAGAAAATTAAAAATACAAGTTTATTCATCTAAATCTATATTGTCCCCTTCAAAGTAATCCCCATCGACTGCAACACACTTATACCAGCGCTTGGTCCAATCTGCGATTTTTCCATTACTTCCTCTCGGCTGCTGAAACGCGTTCCCCGTAATGGTTTTTTAACTCGATTGAACAGAAAGAAGTCACAGGGAGCCAAATCAGGTGAATTGGGTGGGTGTTGGATGGTATTTGTTGCATTTCTCGTCAAAAAATTACGAATAATGATGGCACTGTGCGACGGTGCGTTATCATGGTGCAAAATCCACGAGTTTTCTGCCCACAATTCTGGTCTGGTAAAAAATCGCCAACACACACAGAGATAGATATACTCTTGGCTACGTAACTTTTGCAAATGTCAAGATATGAAGCTAAGATTTAGAAGGAATATCAACAACAGATGTACCAACTTAACAAAGAAAACAATCGGAACGATGGGAGCGCCACACGGTTTTTATTCCGGGAACTTTTTGAACAATGTGGTATAGCTTACCAAGTTCCACCACCACAGTATGGCCACTGTTCCAATCCGGAACTTAATTACAAATGGCTAAAATTCACCGTCCTTAAGCAAATAATTCACTACTGTTTTATTTGCAGAAGCCCTAGTGCGGATAGCAACTCGACTTTTAAAGAGTTTGATGCGCTGTCCGAACACGAATTGTCTCCCTGTATCCTCATACTGAAATCGTAATTGCGGGCGATTTCAATATATACAATTCGGATTGGCTTCGACATTTTGGCCAGACAACACCCGAAGGAAGGTACGCTGAACTTTTCGCTGGGATAAACAATTTGACTCAGCGTGTAAATAAGCCTACACGCATAGCGGACGTTGTAAGCCATTCCGCCAACATGCTGGACTTGTTTCTTACTTCCTACCCTGATAAATACACCATTGATGTTTTAGCGCCTCTAGGCCGGTCTGACCACAATATCGTACCAGTTAAATTCTCGTACTCCGACCACACCGTTAAAGAAAAACGCCTAAAACAAAAGTTTAGCGTTACGAGAAAGGCAATTGAGACGGCCTTAATAGTTTCCTTAGGAGATTTAACTGGTCGCTATGCTTCCTCGATAATGACGTGGATGTCGCCGCTGATATGAATACTGACACTATCCTCTTAAGTATGAATGACTGTATTCCTAACAGAATAAATAGCATCAAACCTAAGTCAAACTCGTGGTTTGACCAGAGCTGCAAGTAGGCTATCAGGTTAAAAGCGGTACGTTTTCGGTCTTATAAAGCCAAAAAATCTGAGAAAAACCGAAAAAAGTTTAGACATGCCAGAAATGACTTGAATGCTCTCATTCGACGTGTAAAATTCTTATACGATAAAAATTGAGGCAGAAAATACTACAATGTCCCAAAAGGAGTAATCATTTTTGGTCATTCGTCAAAAATATTAAAAATTCTGCCTCGCCCGAAATCCCAACGCTCATTTACAATGACATTCCAGCTGTCAGCTCCTTAGACAAGGCCAATTTACATGCTGCTCACTTTGCAGCGAACTCTACCCTGCCAGATAGTGGTTTGTCCGCGCCTGTACTTGACAGTGTGGAATTTTCCATGGGACAAGTCCACTTTCGCACTCGTTCAGTTGCAGGAGTAGTCAAAGGTCTCAACATACACAAGTCCACTGGTCCAGATGGTATCCCCCCCGTCACTCCACTTGACTAATTTTGCCGTAGTTGATTTCGTGAGATCTTGTAAGGTCGTAGTATGTTTAACACTGATTGCTATAGCAATGTCACCTGCATAAGTTATAACTTTATATCCATCCTTTTCTAAGGTGAGGAGTATTTCGTTCGCGGTAAGAAGCCATAACTGTGGAGATAACACTCCTCCTTGTGGTGTTCTGCGCTGAACTGATCTTCTTGATTTGCAGCAGCCAAGATCTGGATTGATCACCCTGTTTAAAAGTATTTGGTTGATCCAGTGACTTAGCCAAGCATTAATCTCTAGTTTCCTGAGGGCTTCGATTATAACCGCCGGCGCCGGTTTGATATTATTGAAAGCCCCCTCTGTATCGAAGAAAGGCACTACCGAGAATTCCTTGCAGACCAGCGATTTTTCAATAGGGCCAACGAGATAGCGCAGGGCGGTGTCTTCTGACTAACACTTACTCTAAGCATGCTGCGATAGCGAAACATTTTTACATGAAACTTGCCACGTACATATATATATATCCACAAATCTATCCAGAGTTTTTAGTAGATATGAGGACAGGCTAATGGGTCATAAATCTGTTGGGGTGGTGCGCGAGACTTTTCCGGTCTTCAGTGTAAAAACTACTCTTACCTCTCTCCGACGTTTAGATACTCGTACATATATAACTGTCATGTTTATCGGCTCGCCAACGCACGCACAACCTTCACACTCGGATTCTGGGCCACAACTAACGACTTCTCTCTCTGTGCTTGTACGAATGCTCGAGATAGTAAGTACCAGTGTTACCGTTTTAAAATGATGCTTCCAGTCAGATTTGACTGGAAAAAAACCAGTCAAAAAACAAAAATCCAGTCAAAAAAACCAGTCAAAGAATTGTAAACACAAATCCAGCTAAAAATCCAGCCAGAATGAAAACCAATATTTTATTCGAAATAAAAATAACACAGAATCCATTTTCTTTTATATTTGTACATATTGTAATATTCTTGCTGGGGTTCGTTTAAATAAAACTGTCTTAACTATTTATTTATTATCAATCACAAACTTTACTTCAACGCAATATTCAAATCACTTTATTCTTTGTTTATTTCAAATCAAACCGTCGCCACAGATTTCTTTCAGTCACAATGTGGCTTATTTCACCACTGGTCGAATGTCTCTTTTAATCGCTGTTTACACTTTATTAACAACTGTAGCAACTGTGGTTGTGGTATGTGTATTTATACAAAATACAAGAGGTTCTGGAACATGCTAGATGAATTGATGATCGTGGAATAATTGGACCATTGTGTGGTAATTGTGGAACATTGGCACACTAGGTTTTTGTGGTTAAAACCAGAACCAGAATGATTCTGATTTGTTATATCTGTAGCATTGACTACAGGATGGTTTGTGTACCAAAAACGAAAACACTGTATCTCAAACTGTAGCAACGACATCTATTGCAAAACCTGTTAGCAGTAAATATTCCAACCTGGTGTGCTTACGTTCCACTATTGTTCCACACAATATCCCAATATTCCAGGATCCTCGATTCACCCGGAGAAACATCTAGCATGTATTTTCTATAAATACCCATACCACAACCACCGTGGACACAGTTGCTTATAAGTGCATACAGCGATTACAAGAGGGAGATTCGACCAGTGGTGAAAACAAGCGACGTATTGAAAGTAAATCTGTAGCGGCAATTAAAATAAAGTGATTGAATACTGAGTTCAAAGATTCAAAGATTCAAATTCATTTTATTTACTAAAGTTTAGATTTACATTACTATACATTTATCTGCGAAGCCTGAGGGGCTTATCTGCAGAAGATTGCGTATCAAAGTTTTTAAAAAAAAGTCTGATAAATGAGCTTAAGTTATTACATAATCAAGGTAAAATTAAAAAAAAATTAATAAATAGGAAGTTCAAAATTCAACATTTAAATAATTAAAATATAAGAATATAAGAAAAAGAACACGAAGTTATATTTCAGCAAGAAAAAAATCTTTCAAACGCTTTTTGCGGGTTTTGAAATTTATAATATTTTTCATGTTTTCTCATTAAAAACATTTGGAACGCTATGCTCTAGTTGTCGCCTGCCGTAATTGTTGTTGCATAATGGCGTTTGAAGCATACCTCGGAATCGTCTTCTCGTATTGTATTGATGGTCGACGGGTCTTTTAAATCTGATGTCATCATAGTGTTCTAAGCACAGTGTCAACTTGAATATTTGTTTCACTGTCAATACCTTGAACGAGTATTCCCCAGATGTGCTTGATGGATGTCTTCTGTTGATCTTCTTCACAATGGTGTTTTGAAGTTTTTGCAGCTTGTTGACATGTGAATTTGATGCGCTGCCCCAAACGAGTATCCCGTACCTCAATTTTGATTCGACTAGTGCATAGTAAACTTGCTTCTGGACCTGAAGCGTCGAATAATTTCCCAGATGGTATAATGCGAACAGTGCCTTTTTGAGTTCTGAGCGTAGTTTGTCGATGTGCTTGTCCCAAATGAAATGGCTGTCGATGGTGATCCCTAGATATTTATAACTTTCGACAACTTCGATGGTCTGATTCGAAAGTGCATTTTGACTAATCCTCTGTTGATTTGATCTATGATGCGGTCCCCGAATATGCATCATCTTGGTTTTGGCGGGGTTCAATATTAGTCCATTGTCGTGACACCATTCAACGGCTTTATCAAACTCATCTTGCATTATTCTCGTAGCAGTATCAATACACTTATGTTGGACGACTAGAGCCGTGTCATCTGCGAATGCAAAAGGGGTGCTGTTTTTGAAAACGCGAATTAGCTCGTTGGTAAAAAGGATGAACAATAATGGTCCCAGTTTCAATCCCTGTGGTACTCCGAAAAGAACCGGTGTATCATTGCTGAAACTGTCTCCCAATTTCACTCGAAACGATCTTTCATTTAGGTAGTCTTCCAGCCAGTCTGCTAGTATGCCTCGGATGCCTAATCGATTTAACGCTGTTATTAGCTTTTTATGGTTCAGCGTATCAAATGCCTTACTGAAATCCATAAACAAAACTAGTATATGGTGGTTTTTATTCAAGCTACCATTGATGACATTCGCAAATTCTCCAATAAGTTTTCCCGTGCTTTTGTTTTTTTGAAATCCAAACTGTTTTTCGTGGATAAGGGAATGATTTTCCACAAATTTTTGGAGCCGCCTTGTAACTACTTCTTCCATACACTTCTCAATAGCCGGCAATATTGATATCGGTCTGTAATTGGTTAGCAAGCTCTTGGTTCCTCCTTTATAGATAGGGCGTACTATTGCAGTCTTAAGTATTCGAGGAACTTTAGATTGATTTAAGCTAAGATTTATGAGCCTTGAGATTATCGGAGCAAAAACAGTTGCATTGTTTTTAATATCGCGCGCTCTAATGCCATCGATTCCCTCTGATTTATTTTCATCCATTTGTTTTAATATATCGTGAACTTCTTCAGTGTTTGTTTCTGCGATAAATATAGTGTTGGGTAATAATGAGTTCATATGGTGGGATGTATTTATATGGCAATTGTGAACTATCTGTAGGACTTGATCTGAAAAGTTCTCAGCGCATCTCTTGGATAATGTCCCTAGGCACTTTTCTAGGGGAAAGTTTTTGATGATCACTTCGTCCAGATCTAGCTTCTTTCGCCCCATTACTTCATTGATCAGGTTCCACGTTTTACGAGGATCTGATCTAAGGCTGTTGAACTTTCGCTTATAATAGTTGGACTTCTGTATAAAGATGTCCCTATTAACCCTGTTCCGGAATTGCTTATACTCAGCTTCGTAAGCCAAGTTCAGCCTATTGTTCTTCCATCTTCGATACAGTTGATCCCTTTGTTGGCATTTTTCCCGAATTTCAGCAGTTATCCAAGGATTTTGCCTGCATTTCTTGCGCGATATTTTAATCACCCTGGAGTTCGCATAGATGTCTTGCATTTTTGATAAAAATTTTCCATACATATCGTCAATATCATTTTCAGCTAACAAGGTTTCCCAATCAGTTACATGTATTCGTTCATCAACCATCCTATTTCGAATATATGACTCTCGTCTTTATTGAATGCTAGAGACACTCTGAGTTATAGTTCCATACAAAACAGCATAGTGATCGGCGATATCGCTTTCAATTACGGAAGATAGCATTGGTCTATCTATCATGCTTACCACAATGTGCTGTATCAATGTCGATGTTCCTCTTCTCGGATCACATTCATCAACCCGTGCGCACCTAACATCTCTAAATAGTCTTTTACATCATTTCGGTCAGATCTCCGAATGTCAATATTCATATCTCCCAATATCACGATATCTCTTTTTTTGCCTAGCTGTTCAAGTATAAGTCCCATTTCTCTGATAAATCCTTTTCTGTTTAGTTTAGGCGGTCTATATATTCCATCTATATATTTATTTTTTTCTCCTTCCACAATTTTAACTCGAAGACATTCGTAAGACAAACTTTCAACATTTATGCGTTCATATTTTAAATCATTCTTAATGAACATGACAATGCCACCACCTCTACGCTCATACCTGTTGAGAAATTCCGCGTTGAATCCATTCAAGAAATATTTATCATTTTCTTCTTTTTGAATATTAATTTCTACAAGAACAATTATTTTTAAATACTTCAAAAGGGTGCATATGTTGACGCAAAATGTATTCCAATGTTTGCGCATTGATCTTATATTAAGGCATAAGCAACTAAAATTCATATTTTTAAAAGCATTAAAATTATCACCGCTAAAACCGTGTATTACCCTATAATCCAAATCTACTAATATATTGTTTCTATTTGTGTTTTCCATTTATATGGTCAGTTAGTTATTCGTCTAGACATACACTCACACATAAGATGCAATTAAGCATCTGCTATGAGACTTACGACATCAACTGTCATTATTGCAACCGCCTTCGTACTCTTGCTCTTTTTTGCTAGCACTTTTCCCGCTGACTCCCACACATAGCTCCAGTTTACTTGCCTTGCACTACTCCAAGCTTGGTTTGGGTTGGGGGCATTGACCGTATTTCCCATCACAGTTTTCAGTTGCATTGCACGAGTTGACCGTGCTTGTTTAACAAAGCAGGATTTAGTTATATGTGATGATAATGATGCCACAATTAAAGATTTTTCAGGGTTTTTCGTTTTGGTCCTATAAATGTCAGAAATGTTGTTGTCCTTTACTTCGTAATTGATAGTTTTACCAATGCCTTTAATAATTTCCACAAGGTTTTCAGTATGTGTTGGTGGAATGTTTTTAATTTCAATGTTGTTCTTAAGTGTTTGTTGTTCTAAAACGTTTATCTGTGATTGCATCTTTTTAATAGTTTCGTCTTTTTGTGCGTTGCTTTCTTTGAGATCAGTTATTTGTTTAGCTAAATTTTCCATTAGTTTGTTGTTTTGGGTGATGTTAGAAGTAAGTTCATCGTATTTGTTTGCGAAGAACTCAGAGCTGATCGCAATGTCTTTGATTTCGGCTCTCAGTTTTTTTAGCTCCGCTAGAATGGGAGTGTCATTGCCACCAGCTGAATTTGCCACAACGGGACTGGTTGTAACTTCGTAGTGCGCTCTCTTGCCTGCTTGCACTACCGGTTCCAATGGCCTAGAGGTCTGTGCCGTTGTCGATGAGGATGAGTTTTCAGCAACATTAACGGCTTGGACGTCTCCACCCCTGCAGGGCTGGCACTTCCAAGCGTCTCTTCTGGCTGGACCCAAGTTTCTCCAAGACTTTTCCCGTACCGCAGCGCAGTTGTAGTGCAATTTACGGTTGCAGGTCTTGCACAGCACGAAATCTCCCTCAGCGGGTAAACTCTCCTCACAATGAGAGCATAGATTCATGTTTCGCAGTTAAGAGAAGAGAAATCTGTAAATACCAATACAAGGACAAACTAAATGATAATTTAAAGGCGGCAATCAAAAGCGAGAAATTAATCTAGGGCACAAATTCAAAAATTAGTATTAAATTATTTAAATAAATTGGAACTTTTTCTTTTATTTAAGAGGTTTATTTAACAGTCACTGTCATATATCGGTTTCAAAAAGTAATTACTCAAGCACCAGGCTTTTGATTGCAGTATAATCATGAAAATCGAGAGCACTATCAATAGTCGACCGTAAAGCTCAACACAAACTTTGTTTGAGTTGAAGTAAAGTTAGTGTTTGATAATAAATAAACGATTAAAATACACAAAAGACGGTTTTATTTAAACGAACCCCAGCAAGAATATTACATTGGTGTCAGAAAAGTGGAATAAAACAAATTTTGTGTATTGCTTATTGTGTAAGTGAAAAGAAAATGGTTCAGAAATTGCTAGAAGATTTGTCAGTGCCGCAACTAAAGGAAGTACTGAGCGAGCGGGAGCAACCTACGAATGGTACGAAAAGAGAATTAATAATAAAGTTGCGGAAAATAATGACGGACGAGGGTACAGATCCTGAAACAGCTTTGTTTGACGTCGAAGAAGAACAAGTAAGTACGAGAATTCTCTAGAGGCTAAGATTGACGAACAAAAGAATTTTCTAGACGCCAAGTTCGATGAGCAAAAGAATTCTCTAGACAACAGCTATTCGATCAAAGGAGCGTTCTCGAAGGCAAATTCGATGAACAAAATAAAAGTTTGGAAACAAGATTCGGGACAATTGACGAGAAGATTGGAAATGTAGAAACCAAAATAGAGACATTTGAAACAGCCGTTGAAGGACGACTCGAGAATGTTGAAACAAAATTCGAGAACGTTCAAACAAAAATCAAGACTGTTGAAGGAAGATTCGAGAATTTGGCAAAGGAACTCAAATACGTGAAGAAACAGAAAGTTCGGGAGTATTCAATAGACTGCCCGAGAAGGAAAGAGATGCAGCCTCCCGTCTTCGACGGACAGACATCATGGGCGATGTATAAGAGACAGTTCGAAGCTGCGGCAATGACGAATAACTGGGACGACGAAGAGAAGCCCATTGCCCTCACGCTTGCGCTTAGAGGATCAGCTGCAGAGCTACTATAAACTATTCCCGAGGACGAACAACGCAACTACGACAGTCTGGTGAAAGCCATTGAGATGCGATTTGGGGACGACCACATGCAGCAAGTATATAGGGTCCAGTTGCGCAGAAGGTCCCAGATGAAGGGTGAGACGCTCCAGCAGTTACAAGCGGACATCGAGCGTCTGGCACATTTGTCCTATCCAAACGCCGGCGAGGATATCATTAACGAGATGGCAACAGAAGCATTTACCCATGCGATAGCTGATGCAAAATTGCAAATGGCTGTAAGAATGGCTGGAAATAAAACCCTCGCCGAAGCTTTGGCGTTTGCTCTGACAATGGAGGCCGCAGACCAGGCATGTCAGGGAGTCCACCGTGTGAAGGAAGTAGCCACCATCGAATGCTCTTGCCAGAGGATGGACGTCGAAGACCGAAATAACGCTCGCGGAGGACAAATTCGTTGCTGGAACTGCAACAAATTAGGACACCTACTACGGCAATGCAGAAATCCACCCAGACGCGGAAACTGTGCACATTGTGCGAATAGGCGACGCAACGAAGAACCATCCTACAGGGACAATATCCATCCTGTTGGCCAGGCTCCTCGAAACCAGGAGTCGGAAAACGCCTAAGAGCCAGCTTCGCGGGGCAGAAGTTGGCTATTGGAATCGACGTCCCCAAGACCACCATCCAGGTCTCCCAAACCAAACGATGCAACAAGAGTCTAAGCATTCATCGGCAAAAATAAGTGCGTGGCTACTATCGATACCGGCGCCACGGCTTCCATTGTAAGAAGAGATCTCGTCCGGAAGTCTTGGCTGCACAACACCAGCTGCTACTGTCTTAGAACTGCGACAGGGGAATCGGCGAAAGTATACGGAGAAGTTCGCCTCACGTTACAACTAGCAGGGTTGGCCTTTTCTCATGCGGTCGTGGTGGCCGACATATGTGATGAATGCATCATCGGAGTGGACTTTATGAAAGAACATGACGTAATTGTAAAAAACCTCTGTTGGAACTCTGAAAATCGAATGGTTTCGTAAAGACTAAAAGACCGAACTTGAACGTAATGCACACTTTATTAGATCCACGCTTGGAAATGAATACTTAAAGATGGGTATCATACAAGTCCTTTTATAGGATGGCATGTTCAAAGAATTCAAGATAAATGTGTGTGTGTGAACGAACAATATAATGAACTTATGTATGTGAAATCTAGTATGTATATAAGATGAATAAAGAGAGTGTAAATACAATATAATGAAAGTGTTGCCAGTACCAATAATTTTTAACATCCTCCGGGCGGGCCAGATAGGGTGAGTTCCAGCGGGTACAGCAGCTGTACAGGCCGGCGTGTTCGTGCGCCATCTGAGTATCGTATTTCGCAGGCTCTAACCTTACCGTCACGTCCCTTATACGCATTCTCAACTATAGCCATTTTCCAGTTGATTCGAGGTTTTCCAGAATTGAATACTAGGACAACATCATTTGGTTTCAGCGGTTCTGAAGAGGCCCCTTTAGTATGGTGAAAAGATCGCAGAAGCTGCATATACTCCGATCGCCAACGGTTCCATAACATGCCAGTGTATCTCATTCGCTGCTTCCAAAGTGTTTGAATATCGCTCGAACCTGGTTCCCCCTCACTTGCCTTAGGGATTCCATCGCGACTTAGCAAAAAATGAGCTGGTGTAAGAGGAGTAGCATCAATCGGATCACTGCTCATATACGTTAATGGTCGAGCATTCACCATCGCCTCAGCTTCAGCAAGAATAGTTCGTAGCTGCTCGAAAGTTAATTTCGCTCTTCCAATGACCACCTTAAGAACGTTTTTTATAGAACGAATGAGACGCTCCCAAAATCCGCCCCACCACGGGGCTCGCTCGACGATAAACTTCCATCGTATACTGTGACTTGACAGGAAGCTACGAAATTGTTGTTCTTTAAATGCAGTCCCTTCTAGCTCCAAGGCTGCCCTTCTGAAAGTTCGAGCATTATCGGAAAAGATGACGGATGGGAGTCCTCTTCGGGCAATAAAACGCCTGAGGCCCATCAAACAGCTTTCGGTGGTCAAATTTGTCACTAACTCTAAATGCACAGAGCGAATGGCAGCGCAGGTAAATATCATGAAATAAGTTTTACTCATTTCTCCATTAGATCTATCAAAACAATTGAGAGGACCTGCGAAGTCCACACCCACATTTTCAAAAGGTTTAGACAATGTGAGTCTTTCTATTGGAAGGGGTCTAAACGGTTGAGATTCTGGCTTCCCCCACAGCTTCTTACAGATGACGCACTGCATTAAAATCGTCTTGACGAGTGGACGTCCTTTCAGGATCCAGAATTTTTCGCGAAGCTGGGACAGAACCAGATTGGCCCCTCCATGTAAAGTTCTTTGATGGTAATCCTTAACTATTAGATAGGTGATGTACGCATCATGAGGTAGTATGACGGGATGTTTGAAATCTGTAGATTCGTTCAGTGTTTGCAGACGACCACTTAACTTTAACACCCCCTCCTTGTCAAGAAACGGGCACAGCTGAGCGATCTTGGAGCATTTGGGTATTGGTCGTTTTTTCTGCAAAAGAGAAATCTCATTAGAAAATTTATCGAGTTGAATGTACCTTAGCCAATATGACTCCGCGGCATTAATCTCCTCTGCCATCAGATCGATAGATGTAGGCCTTTTTTTCTTTTTACAGGACATCGAGAAACGCAGTGTATATCCTGTAACTCTCAGCAAGCGCTTCCACGTGCTAAAACGTTGAAAGTTAAGAACAGGCTCCACGATTTCGTACTCCAATACAGAAGCCTCCGCCGGCAATACCAAAGAAGTAACATCATGAAAAATTGCCAATGGGTCGCATGTGTAATCGTCACTTTTGAGCCAAACCGGTCCTTGGATCCACAACGAAGATGTTTTTAAGGATTCAGCCGTTATCCCCCTTGTGAGTAGATCTGCAGGATTCTCCTTTCCTGTACAGTGACTCCAATCCGATGTTGATGTAAGGCGCCGTATTTCGCTTACACGGCTCTGAACATACGGCTTCCATCTGTCGACGTCTCCTAGTATCCAACTTAGCGTTATTTTGGAATCTGTCCTTAGGTGAAATTTTTGAACAGAGATCTTGAGTGAACGTTTCATGTATGAACACAACCGTGCTGCTATTAATGCAGCAGTAAGCTCTAATTTCGGCAGCGTTAACTCATTTGTACCATCTTGCTTTAGAGGTGTCACACGACACTTCGCACATAAAAAGGAAATAAAACTTTCACCTGATAGAGACGTATTTTTCATATAAGCCACAGTGCCGTACGCCTTCATACTCGCGTCAGCAAAAATATGCACACTTATTTTGTGTGGAAAAGTTGACAAAGCAGATCTCGGTATGGTGTATTCCATTAACTGCAAAAGGTTCTCAGCGCAACTTTCCCATTCGCACATAAGATCGGCAGGAAGTACTTGATCCCAGGGCAGCTTTCTTTTCCATATGGACTGGAACAGAATTTTCAACTTGATAACAACTGGTCCAACCATTCCCAACGGGTCGAATATCCTGACAATCGTTTGTAGTACCATGCGTTTAGTTACCTTAGATAACCTGGAAGTTACCAAGCCTTCAACCATTTGTATGGGTACAGCTATTTCATCACTGCGGACGAACCATTCTAGTCCCAACACCTTCTGCTTAACTGGAGAATCGATACCAAAATCCTTTCTAATCTCCGGACTGTTTGAGTTCCATTTTCGCAGATTCATGCTCGCACTTCTCATAATCGAAACAGCTTCCTTGTAGATTCGTTTTCCTTCCTCTTCCGTGTTGACACTTGTAATAAAATCGTCCATGTAAAACCCACTTCGTAGCACCTCGCATGTTGTGCGAAAACGATCTTCTTGGTTGGATAAATGCATTTGTATAGTCGCAGACAAAATAAAAGGACTACTCTTAACTTCAAATGTTACTCTCGTCATTCTATAATCTTCATATTGCAGCGTGCCGTCTGGGGATTTAGTTCGTGACATCCAAATAAAACGGTGGCAGTCGCGGTCCTTCTCATTTAGCATTATCTGAAGAAAGGCTTTTTCCACGTCCGCAACCATACCGTATTGTCCAAGCCGGAAATTAAGCAACACTGCTAAGACATCTGGAAGCAGATTTGCGCCGACATGTAGCTGTTCGTTAAGCGAAGGCACATCCTCAGTCCGAAATGAAGCATTAAATACTATGTGCATCTTCGTGGTGGTGCTTTCGGACTTATATACCGGACGATGCGGAAGATAGAATATTCGATCTGGAGGCACCTCTCTGTTAGGAACGACTGGCTCAGCGATACCATCCAAAACCATTTGTTTCATAGCAGCATCGTACTCGGCAAGTTGATTCGGGTTCCTTGATAGCCGCTTTATGAGCAATCGGAGGCACTTCAAGACATCTTCCTTATTGTTTTCAAACAAAACGTCCGAATCCTTCCAAGGTAATTGTGCTTCATAGCAATTGTTATTTGCACTTTCTTTAATTTTTGACAGGGCGATGAATGCTTACTACCGAAGGGGAGGACAGCCATATTTACAAATCCGATGGAAGGCAGACCAAGCTTTTGAACCAATTTCTCGCAGATGAATGAATGTTGACTACCGCCGTCGATGATTAAACGAATAAGTAGAAATTTATTTTTGCTCGGAGCTGCGGCAATGCCCCGAACTGTCTTCAAAAAGACATTTGTTATATCCTGATACGAATTATGAACGCATAAATTTAGAGCGTTCGGACCGTTGTTGTCATTTGTCTAAGCTGATTCAGATGATTTCTTCGCGTAAGTTGGATCACACATTGATGACAAATGTTTACCTTTGCATTTTCTACAAGAAAGCCATTTGGCGGTGCGGCATTTTTTCGACGAATGCCCACGTTTTGCGCACCGAAAACATCGACCACTTTTCCTTAGCTTTTCTCTTTTCGTCGCCAGAGGTATGTCGCTTTCGCAGTCTTTCGTTTCATGATGTTCTGATCCGCAAAAGCAACATCTGTTTTCCTTCTCACCCCATGACACCAAACTCGTCGCTGTAGTGGCTTCAGTCGATGAATTCGCCTTGGGAGTGATAGAGACGACTCGACTTCTTTCTAGGGATTCTACTTCCCGCTTTAAGAATTGAATTATGCCGTGGACCTGTTCATCTGCTACCAACGAAAGAGTCGAAGTACTATCGTCGGTCGTTTCGCTTGTCTCACCCGCCGTATCATCTTTCTCCGTCGAACGAAAATAATCAATGCGAAGGTCAACTGGTAAGCATCGAAGCAATATCGACTTGAGCATAATGTTGTATTGGTGTGATGGTACTTGAAGTGCAGTGAGAGTGCGACAACTAGATGTAATTGAATTGTAGAGATTACGTAAACCTGCAGCATCGGTCTTTGAATGAATTGGGCAAAGGGAAAGTAGCTGCTGCATGTTTTTGTCAATTAATCGCTCGCTGTCACCAAATTGCTCTTGTAGAAGGGAGACCGCTGCTTCATAACACCTACCCGAAGCGGTAAATCCAGCTATCACTTTCTTGGCGCTACCAACCAATACAGACTCAAGGTAGCTAAATTTTTCAGCTGATGTTAAACCGCCGTTTTCATGTACCGCAGCGCGGAACTGCTCCCAAAACGGCAACCACTCATGGAAACTTCCATCAAATTTTTTAAGAGGGAGTTTGGGGAGTCTGTGTGACCCACTCAACATGGATGTGTTAAGAGGCGTATGTTCTAGAATCGTTGGTGCTGGGGCATGCCTTAATTACAATTTCTTAAGGCGTGAATTAAGCCTGGAAAGCATGCCAATGGCCGCGTCTTGATACTCAGCCACCTTTTCCAGCTCTTTGTCCAGATCGTCGACTTTGATGAGTGCTTTGTTCTTCACCTCCTCATTCGTTGTATTCAAGCTATCATGAGCCGCCGTTAAGCGCTGTATAAACGCCATAATTTGCTCCTCTATGGCGTCGTAGAACTCTTCAGAAGTTGGCCTGGACTCTTCGGAGTCAAGAAATTCTGAGGCAGTTTTGACAATTTTCGTCACCTGACCTCTGTAGGCGGACCGCGCGGATAATTCCATTGTTTTGAATTACGAACCTGAATTTACGAATCTAACCCGACCAACCCGTTTCGGCACCAAAATGTAAAAAACCTCTGTTGGAACTCTGAAAATCGAATGGTTTCGTAAAGGTTAAAAGACCGAACTTGAACGTTATGCAAACTTTATTAGATTCACGCTTGGAAATGAATACTTAAAGATGGGTATCATACAAGTCCTTTTATAGGATGGCATGTTCAAAGAATTCAAGATAAATGTGTGTGTATGAACGAACAATATAATGAACTTATGTATGTGAAATCCAGTATGTATATAAGATGAATAAAGAGAGTGTAAATACAATATAATGAAAGTGTTGCCAGTACCAATCATTTTTAGCAGTAATCATCGACATCGGGATGCAAGTTCTGCGGTACAGGAACGTAGAGATTCTAATAGTGTACGGGAGCGAGAATGCAGCACATTTAAGGACAATACTCAGCAAAGAAGGAAGTCTTACCACCATCTTCCGAAACTATCATTTGGACAAAACTAGAGGGTGATCCTGGGAGCCACCGATTCTACCTACTGGAGCCGGATTCAGGAAGGAATTCCCCAAACTACATCGTGGAAAAAGTTTTAGTGGAGCCAAATAACAGCCTGGTCTAAGTAAGGCTCATGAACTTAAAGAGCCACAGCGTCAAACTAAAACAAGGGGAGGTTATTGGTGAATGTGTTCCAATATGTTTGTTTAATCTCGACATTAACTGGAAAGGAATCTGCGGGGCCCGTTTCATCAGCCAGGTTGGCGGAAGTAAGGGACATGATCCTCAAGCACTGCGAACTGGATCGGGATCAGCGAGCCATGGCAGAAAATCTAATCGGTGAGTACGCTGATATATTTGCCTCACAGGATGGAGAGTATGGCCGAACACATCTGGTGCAACATCGCATAGACACTGGGGATGCCAGACCAATTCGCCAGCCTGCCAGACGGCTACCATTGGCAAAGCAGACGGAAGTTGCGGATATGGTGTCAACGATGGTGAAGGAAGGGCTCATCGAAAGTTCTAAGAGTCCGTGGGCCTCACCTGTTGTGATGGTCAAGAAGAAAGACGGCAGCACTCGATTCTGCGTGGACTATCGCAGACTTAATGACGTCACCAAAAAGGATTGCTACCCTCTGCCACGGATCGATGACACATTGCACACACTCTCAGGAGCTCGATGGTTTTCCACCCTTGATTTAAAGAGCGGTTACTGGCAGGTACAGGTCGATCCAAAGGACCGAGAGAAAACTGCGTTCACTGCAGGAAATGGGCTGTGGCAGTTTACAGTAATGCCATTTGGATTGTGCAACGCTCCGGCAACTTTTGAGCGCCTAATGGAATACGTCCTGCGTGGATTGACCTGGAAAACTTGCTTGGTATATCTGGACGCTATGATCGTGATTGGAAAAACAATCGAGGAACATCGCGACAACCTGAAGAATGTGCTGGAACGGCTTCGAAGCGCTCACCTGAAGCTGAACCCAAAGAAATGTGACCTCTTCAGATCCGAAGTCAAGTACCTGGGCCACGTTATCTCGTCAGAAGGAGTGCGAACCGATCCAGACAAGGTGGAAGCTGTGTAAAACTGGCCAGTTCCAAAAGACAAACACCAACTTAGGAGCTTTTTGGGCCTCGCCACGTACTACCGCCGATTCGTAAAGGATTTTGCCGGAATCGCGAAGAGCTTGCACCAACTGACGGAAAAAGGAAGGCAATTCAAGTGGTCAGGTGAGTGCGACAAAAGCTTCAAGAACCTTAAGCAACAACTATGCGAAGCACCAACACTAGCATATCCCATCCCCGGAGAAATGTTCATCGTGGATGCAGATGCAAGTAACGTCGGTGTCGGAGCGGTTCTTTCGCAGGTACACAACGGCCAAGAGAAGGTAGTAGCATACTTCAGCAAAGTGCTCTACAAGCCCGAAAGGAACTACTGCGTGACCAGGGGAGAACTTCTGGCGCTGCTTCTGGCGACAAAACACTTCCATAAATACCTCTACGGCCAAAAGTTCCTTTTGCGCACAGACCACGCGGCTCTAAAATGGCTGCTGCAGTTCAAGAATCCAGAGGGCCAGGTCGCAAGATGGATTGAACGGCTGCAGATGTACGATTACGAAATACAACATCGTAAAGGGAAACTTCATTCTAATGCGGATGCCTTATCCCGGCGACCATGTAAGAGCGACTGCAAGCATTCTGTGCTGCAGGAAGAGAAGAACCTTCTTTCCATCCAAAGGGTAAGAGCTGAGCCTATCGCCGGCTGGAGTGCAGAGGAAATCCGCAACGCTCAAAAAGAAGACCCAGACATCGAGCCGATATTAGCATGGAAGGAGTTTATGGAAAAGCCAAATGGACAAGATATCTCGGACAGGAGTCCCACTCTCAAGGCATACTGGGCTCAGTGGGACTCCCTTCATGTGCAAGATGGTGTACTGAAAAGGAAATGGGAAAGGCCGGACGGGAAAGATTTCATAATGCAGCTTGTCTTGCCGCGATCAAAAGTACATGAGGTGCTACGGGAGGTACATGATGGAGCATCCGGAGGTCATTTGGGTGCAAACAAGACGCTGGAGAAGGTGCGAGAACGTTTCTATTGGCTCAGCGCAAGGAATGACGTAGAGAATTGGTGCCGAAAACGCGGCGTGTGTGCCGCCAGCAAGGTACCCAGAACGAAAACGCGAGGCAAGATGCACCAGTACAACGTGGGCGCACCCTTTGAACGGATTGCCGCTGACATCGCTGGTCCATTTCCAGAAACCGACAAAGGTAACCGTTACATCCTAGTCGTCATGGACTACTTCAGCAAATGGCCGGAAGCGTTCGCCATCCCTAACCAGGAAGCGAAGACCATCGTGGAACAGATCGTCAACAACTGGGTGAGTAGATTTAGCATGCCCATGGAACTGCATTCCGACCAGGGACGAAACTTTGAATCGAAGATATTCCAAGAGGTTTGTCAACAACTAGGAATCAAAAAGACGAGGACGACGCCACTTCATCCACAATCCGACGGGATGGTAGAGCGCTTCAACAGAACCTTAAACGAACATCTCTCCAAGGTCGTAGAAGACCACCAGCGCGATTGGGATCGACAAATTCCTCTCTTCTTGATGGCCTACCGAAATGTAGTGCACAGTACTACTGGACATACTCCATCTGAAGTCTTGTTTGGTCGAGCAGTTCGGCTACCCAGTGAGGTGAAGTTTGGATCCCCTAACGATGAGGCCAAATGTGAAGAGGATTATGTGGCAGACCTCAGGGGAAGGATCCGAGACATATATCAGAGGACCAGGACGAGGATAAGGATAGCGAGTGACCGCATGAAAACCAGGTACGACACAAAGGCAACAACGTCTAGCTTCCACGAGGGAGACCTAGTATGGTTGTACAACCCACACCGGCAAAAGGGGAGGTCACCTAAGCTGCAGCAAGACTGGGAGGGCCCTTATAAAGTGGTCACACGCATCAATGACGTCGTCTTCCGGATCCAGCGTGGAGTAAGAGGCAAGATGAAAATTGTCCACCTGGATCGTCTTCATCGTTACCATGGCAGTAATCCAGATGATCTTGTTCGGGACGAACAAGTTTAAGAGGGGGGCAGTGTAGCATTGACTACAGGATGGTTTGTGTACCAAAAACGAAAACACTGTAGCAACGACATCTATTGCAAAACCTGTTAGCAGTAAATATTCCAACCTGATGTGCTTACGTTCCACTATTGTTCCACTCAATATCCCAATATTCCAGGATCCTCGATTCACCCGGAGAAACATCTAGCATGTTCTAGAACCCCTTGCAATTTCCTATAAATACCCATACCACAACCACCGTGGACACACTTGTTTATAAGTGCATACAGCGATTACAAGAGGGAGATTCGACCAGTGGCGAAAACAAGCGACTTATTGAAAGTAAATCTGTAGCGACAATTAAAATAAAGTGATTGAATACTGAGTTGAAGTAAAGTTAGTGTTTGATAATAAATAAACGATTAAAATACACAAAAGACGGTTTTATTTAAACGAACCCCAGCAAGAATATTAGATATCTATGTTTATTGGTGTAAACGGTAGGTAGGGTAGAAACTCGCATTTCGCACATTACAGTTGATGAATCTTGATTTTCAAACTAGTGTTTGTTAGTCAGCAAATCCAAGTGCTTGTGGAGTGGAAACGTATAAACTGGTTCATTGTATTGGTGAGAAATGGAAATGTCAAAAAATGGAAATTCACGACGAAAGTAGTTCTCCTATTTTTTGTTTTTCTATTGCTACTTCGAATTTTAAAAAGTACTAATTGGAAAGAAATGCCTGATCAAACAATTTTCAAAAGCAGTCAAAAAAAAAATTGAATCCAGCTAAAAAACCAGCCGGCTGGATTTAAAAAAATTTTCCACCTAAGTCCATATCAATCCAGTCAGATCTGGCTGGAAAGCAGTCCAAACGGCAACCCTGGTTAGTACATGTCTTATCTTATACCACACTTACGTATACTGACGATTTTTTATTTTAAATAAGAAAATATTTCTTACTTATTTTTTTTTTTGTTTTAATTCATTTAATTTTTTTTTTATAACTATGCCAACATTAGTTCTATATTAACTCAAAATTCAAAAATCAAATTCACTCTGATTCAGACTCTTCGTCCTGTTCTTTCTCTTTCACAGCTTCCCACTTACCCTCTACTTTTTTTAAATGGACTACATTTCTTCCTTCAGATCTTGGAAAGCACCCATGAATATAAAAGGAGGGGGACCGCAACCAACTTGGCGTGCGCAACTGGAGGCAGCTGGCTCGTAACCGTGCTGGCTGGAGAGGTTTGTTGGTTGAGGCCCAGGTCCACCCCGGACTGTAGCGCCATCTAAGTAAGTAAGTATATTTCTTCTATACCTTTGCCCTGTTTCATCGTTTCTTACCATCGTGTCTCCGCTTTGAGAGCTGTCAACAGTATGGGTCGTTGGATCGAAGTTCGAGCTCAACTTATTTGGCTTGTCCATAGTCTTCAAATAAACCTTATCCCCTTAAGAAATATCGCTATCGGCTGCTCTTCTTTTTTTATCCGCGTATTCCTTTCCTTTTTCTTTTCGTTCTTTATCTCTATCTCGTACGTCCGAATCGGTAATTTTCATGTCTATTTGCTCTACTGAAGGAATTTTATCCCTATTTTGCCTCTTCTTTGTACCGGCTAAAGTAATTGACGACAACAAATAAATAGTCCCCACTAGCCAGGGGTCCCAAGAAAAAAATGTGAAAAATGTTTTTACATCCGGTGCTGAAAGAATTGTCGGTCGATCGCAGGGAAGACATAGGGCGTGGCTTTCCGAGGATACCTGGACACCAATTGACGAACGAAAACAGCTGAAAGCTCGC
This sequence comes from Brachypalpus laphriformis, assembly GCA_945910035.1. NCBI lineage: Eukaryota > Metazoa > Arthropoda > Insecta > Diptera > Syrphidae > Brachypalpus > Brachypalpus laphriformis. The sequence continues at coordinate 59,308,347 of OX246755.1, forward strand.
GTTGCAGCTACCCCAACAGCAGGGAGAAGCGAGCTAGAGTCCCTATATCGCATGAAGATGAGAGAAGTTCAGCGTAGCGTACGACGTGACAAGCGCAACTACATCAACGCGCTGGCTACAGAAGCAGAAGAAGCTGCACAGAGGTGCGACAGCAGGACTGTCTACAGAATCACCAAAGAGCTGACAGGTGGTCGCAGCTCCAGCCAACATAGAGTGAAAAGCCTAGACGGCTCCTTGCTCATTTCGGATGAGGACCAGCTCAAGAGATGGAAAGAGCATTTTGTTACGGTTTTGAACCGTGTATTCGCTAGCGATATGCTCCCAAATCAGACTGAGATGCCCGAGGTGAGAAGTTCCCGAATACGCACCACGACTCCCAGTAAAGATGAGATCATTACCGCGATCAAGGCACTCAAAACCAACAAGGCGGTAGGACTTGACGGTATTCCAGCTGAGCTCTTACGAGCAGCACCAACAACATCGGCTGAGCTTCTGCTTCCACTTATAGATAGATCTTGGGAAGCTGAGAGCTTTCCTAACGAGTGGAAAAAGGGAATGATCGTCAAGCTTCCTAAGAAAGGAAATTTAATGGAGTGCGGAAACTGGAGGGGTATCTGCGTGCTGCCTGCTGTAGCTAAGATAATAGCTAAAATCATCCTTGAGGGAATCAAACAACATCTCGAAGACACACTCGATGCCGAACAAGCAGGTTTCCGCTCTGGATCCTCCTGTGCCGACCACATCAACACCCTGCGGATTATCATCGAACAGTGTGTTGAATATCGATCGCCACTGCAACTGCTGTTCATCGATTTTGAGAAGGCGTTCGATAGTGTCAACAGGGAGTTTATTTGGCGTGCCTTACGCAGGAGAGGCATTCCCGATAAACTAATTGCTATTATCAAAGCTACATATGAAGGCTCCAAATGTCACGTTCTGCACACGGGAAGGTTGACTGAGGAATTTGAGATCCAAAGTGGGGTAAGACAAGGCTGTATCCTTTCACCAATATTATTCCTATTGGTGATTAGCGATGTGCTTCATGCAGCTTTGTCGACGGGAAACGGACGCATTCGATGGACTCTTACATCTCAACTGAAACTTCTTGACTACACTGACGATGTATGCTTACTCTCCCACAGAATTATGGACCTCCACCAAATGACAGCATATGTGGAGAAGGAGGCAGGCGTCGTCGGGCTGAAAATTAATACGGCAAAAACTAAAATTATCAGCCTTGGAACAAACTCATCAGCTCAAATATGCATTGCTGGACAACCGGTAGAGAGAGTAGAGGATTTCCAGTATCTTGGGAGCATTGTCTCGACCGATGGTGGAACCGAACTGGATACAGCCAACAGGATCGCCAAAGCAAAGTCCACATTCGGTATGTTGTCCAAAATATGGCGAAGCAATGCAATCAGTTTGAGCACCAAAATAAGACTGTTCCGCTCCAACGTTGAATCCGTGCTGCTATATGGTTGCAGCACGTGGAGAGTGACCACTACTATCACCAGAAAGTTGCAAACGTTCGTTAATAGGTGTCTGCGCAATATCTTAAGGATTTTCTGGCCCAATCGTATCTCTAACGAACACCTTTACGAGAGAACGGGTCAGGAACCAATAGGCACAACTATCCAACGGCGGAAGTGGTAGTGGATTGGTCACACGTTCCGAAAGGGTGACAGTTCCATAGCGAACCATGCTATGCAATGGAACCCTTTCACTCAGGATGGCAGAAGACCTGGCGGTCCGAGGAGAACATGGCGCAGAACAGTCGAGAAGGAGGCACGGCAGTTAGGGAAAAGTTGGGGAGAACTCAGACACATTGCCAGAAACCGTACACGATGGCGCGTAGGCGTTGTAGAGGCCCTAGGACCCACAAGGGGATACAGGTCATAAGTAAAATAAGTAGGGGTCCCAAGAGATCCGTTGCAATATCAACCCAAGATGTTGTAGAGCGTTCTTGTCTTTTTAAAGGAACTAGTGGGTTTGGTATGCTTACCAGGGCGCACCCTTTACAAGTTTTGATGAGGTTCTCGACTTCTTTGTCTATACGTGGCCACCAAACTTTTGCTCTGAGGCGTCCTTTCATTGCCACCATACCCGGATGACCTTCATGAGCAACATCTAAAACATTTTTTCTTAACTTCTGTATATTTTCGTAGAAGCATAATTCCTTTTCGAAAATCTTATAGCCTTTTACTGATTGATCCCAATCCTCCCTTTCAATGTTGGTATGGTATTTGCCATTCTCTATTTCAGAATGTGAGGGCAACCTAAAAGTAAAACATTTATTTTTCAAAATGTTCGTACCTACTTCGTTTTCCTAGACATGCTTACTTACTTAGGTGGCGCTACAGTCCGGGGTGAACCTGAGCCTCAACCAACAAGCCTCTCCATTTAGCTCGGTATTTAGCTAATTGCCTCCAGTTGCGCACTCCAAGTTGGTCGAGGTCCCCTTGAACTTGTGCGCGCCACCTACGGCGAGGAGGTTCACTACGGCGTCTTCCCTCGGGGTTAGATTCGAAGACTCGGGCCGGAGCGTTGGTGTTCATTCGCTCTACATGTCCTAGCCATCTCAGACGTCCAATACGCAGTTTTTTTACTAGGCCGATGTCGCTGTACAGCTCGTATAGTTCGTGATTGAATCTTATCCTCCAAAACCCGTCAACGCAAATGGGACCGAAAATCTTACGAAGAATTTTTCTCTCGAAGCGACCAAGGATATCTTCATCGCCTTTTAATAAAGTCCATGTTTCAGTACAATAAAGCAGGACTGGGATGATCGGGGTCTTATAAAGAGTCTCCTTAATTCTTCGAGATAGGGCTTTACTGAATTGCCTTATAAGCCCAAAATAAACAGGGATTGGCAGGGGTTATTCTTCGCTTGATTTCAAGTTTATAGCAGAGCCAAGGTAGACAAAATCCCTTACTACCCCGAAGTTATAGCTGCCCACTGTGACGTTTTGTCCAATTCGTCGGTGTTGGTTGCCCCTTCTTGTTGACAGCATGTACTTGGTTTTGCCCCCGTTTATCGCTAAACTAATTTTGGCCCCTTCCGCCTCAATGCTTGCAAACGCACCGCGCAGCCCGCTGAGTCCTTCCGATAATGTCTATATCGTCGGCGTATGCAAGCAGTTGTACAGACTTGTGATAGATTTTGCCTCCGGTGTTGGCTTGTGAGTTCCGCACAATCCGTTCAAGTACAATATTAAAGAAGTCACATAACAGCGCGTCACCTTGTCTAAGACCTTTTTTGACATCAAAGGTCTCGGTGAGTCATTACCGACCTTGATGGAGCAGCGAGCGTTCTCCATCGTCATCCTGCACAGACGGGTAAGTTTGGCAGGGATATCAAAACTCGACATGGCTTTATAAAGCTCTTCTCTATAGATGCTGTCATAGGCGGCCTTGAAATCGATAAAGAGGTGGTGAGTATCGATTTGGAATTCTTGGGTTTTCTCCAGGATCTGCCGAAGTGTGAAGCATGCAATACTTTAATAAGATACCCTTAGTGCAAAATTAATTTTCAATTTAATAAAGGTACCTTTGTACCAGATGTACACTGCTTGCTACTGACATGTTTGTCCAAGCTCTTACGGTCAAAATATATTTTCAATTCAATGAAGGCTCCTCTGTACCACATGCATAAAGTATGTACTTGCTATTCCGTTGTTTGAGTAGATTCTTACGTGCGAAACTATTTTCAATTTAATGAAGGTACCTTTGTACCACCGCCACGATATTTCATGTTATTGGTCACATTTTTCACAATTTAATGTAGGTCCTTATACCACCTATCTTTAATGAAGAAACATTTATACTAATTCTGTGATATAATCAAATTTTCGTGTTTGATATTATCCTTTTTTTTCCAATACCCATATGTACCTACCGCAATAATTGTAATTAAACACACGAAACGAATGTGACTGCACTTAATAAAGAAAAATCTGAACCGGTTTTAATTACACCCACTACTCACACTTGTTTCCTGTTTTTGATTTTCTTTTTTTTTTCTCTCGACGCCACAACCTGCGCTCTCGGAGTCTGGACCACAACTAATGACTTCTCTCTCTGTGCTTGTACGAACGCTCGAGATAGTTACTATGTGTCTTATCTTGTACCCAGTGTTGCCAACCAAATCCATGGAAATTATGCCCCATTTTTGTAAAATTATGCCATTTTCTGTAAAATTGTGCCCTTTTTACGAAAAAGTTGTAAAAACTTTAATATATTAAAAGCAGGCTAATGATATCATATGCATATTTATTATTAAATAAACAGGTATCATAACAGTACAAATTATACATAAGCATTAAGAAAACAATATAAAAAATTACAGATACACATATTATAATAAAAACTAAAAACGAAATATAACAAAAAAAAGTGATTGCTGCTAATCCATTTATGTATGTTAAGAAAACATTCATAGGGAAAGTAAAAAAATTGGCAAAAAAAAAAGGCTTTGGTAAAACATTGTTTATATTTTAAAAAAGAAAATTAATTGTTTTAAAGTATTTCAGTTGATGTCTTCTCAACATTCTCTTCTTTGAAGTCATACATAGATTGATTGAAGTTAAAAAAATAATTTTCATTAAACCCCACATCATAACACTTGTTGTTTTTAAACAGTCTCTTCGTATGCAATATTCCACTTAAAGTACTTATGCTTAATCGATTCCTTAATTTAGTTTTGTTTATGTTTATGGCCGAAAAAATTCGCTCAACAGTAGCTGAGGAATGTGGCAAACATAAAATATGGCTAACAAGCTTTTCCAATAAAGGAATCTTAGAATTATCACCTTTTAATACCTTTTAAAAATACTTTAAGCCAAAACTCTTCAATTTTCTCTTCTCTAGGAGTGTCTATTTGTAAATTTCTAAGTGTTCTGTATTCAATATCTATTGCATTGTAGTTACATTCTAAAATAATATGAGGCAAATGTAAAGCGAGAGAAATAATTGATGGCTTATTTATAAGCTCAGAAGGATCAATTAGAGCAATATCATTCAGAAGTGCTAAGGACCTGAAGGGAAATCGCAGGCAGATCTGTTGTGCGGACTCTATAAGAAACTGGCGACATTTGTCACGGTACAAGACCACATCGTGAGGTTCTAATGATCCAAAATCAGATGCCAAGCAAGCCGTCACTTTGGATATAAAATATGGTAGTATATACGCAAGAAATTCTAAACAAAGTTTGGTAAAAGGATTATCTAGTTCCTGGCTAATATTTTTGCCACCCATTACATCATAAAACTGGTCCTATACTTTGAAATACCCTTGGAGAGGTGTACAATACTCCAAAACAACACTAACACATTGCTTCAGCGAAAGCCACCTGGTATTGGAAGGGTGCAACATTTTACTGGGCTTTAATTCCCACAGTTCCTGAAAGGCCTTAAATTCAAATGTCCTCTTAGGACTAGAGTTAAAGAAACCTTATAAATCCTTGACTAATTTCTCCACAGAATCAGGAAGTTTTTTTTCAAATATAGCCGGCAACTAGATGGAATGAGTGGCAAACACATTTGAAGAAGATTAAATTAGGACAATCCCGCTTTAGCCTAGAGCAGACTGAATTATGTTGCCCCATCATTACGTTGTCATCATCGGACGCAAGCCCAATAAGATCGCGTTTGTATGGAATTTGATTTTTCTCAAACAATTGCACAATATATTTGAAAAGCCCCACTGCCGTAGAGTCTTCCACCTCAATCAGAGCAAAAAATACATCTTCAATTCTATTATTGATAACAGTTCCTTTATGCAACTATTATCAGTCGATTCATCTATGATGAGCGAAAAGGGATTTTGTTGAAGTTTTTTCTCGTTCCCTCCCAAGCATATTTGTAATGATCATTGTCTTTTTTGTTCTTCCACATTTGGCAAGTTTAGTAGCACTTGCATTTCGAGCAGCATTTTTGACTATGGAGCAGAGATATGGCATTACCCTAAAAGGCAAATTGTGTTCCGTAAGGTATCCGCAAAAAGACATCTCGACTTCCTTACCCTTTTTACCGATGTTAACTGAATTAGAAGTTGAAAGCAACGTTTTCAGATCTGGTTGACTCCTTAGGCTCCTGGACATTAAAATGTGCTTGCTGGACATCATATGATTTTTGATTGAAGAAGAAGCTGCTCTTCCATCATAATTACATATTTTGCAACGATAAAATAACGGACCTAAATATGTAAGAAAAACGTCTTCAAATTGAAAATTAAAAAATCATAAGGACTAAACCTTTTTCACTCGCAGTAATCCAGCTAGTGAATTTTGGATATTCCTGCCATTTTTTGGAATTTTTTTTTTCTTGGCCGCTTTGCTGATGTTGAAGGGGCAGAATCCGCTTCCCAATCTGTTTCGTCAGATGAGTACATAATTTATTCCTAAAAAAACTATTTATATTCAAAGATGGAGTATAAACAAAAATGAGCAACAATTATTTCTTGCCTTTTTAAACATAATATTAGGTTTTTTTTATAATATCTTCCTTTTCTTTAAGTCAGAGATCAGTGCATAAGAACTTCAAAGATTCCAGTGACCAAATTCGGCAATAAAATGTTCAGTGGTAATTCCTGTTCTTTCGGGCAACTGGAATTTACCACTGCTTTTCCTTCCATCTTTTTAGTTTCTCGTTTGTGCTTTAATGAGATCAATGCATTGGAAAGTATGGGGACAATTTTTTGTTGTCTATATGGAAATCGATGGAAATTAATGATTTTCTGAATGCAGATTATCGGCAGATTTTTGTATGAAAATGGATTGTTAACAAATTATGCCTTTTTTAAGACTTTTTCCAATTTTTCTGCCCCCATGCCCACGGCATTGAAATTATGCCCAAAAGGCATAATTATGCCCCGGTTGGCAACCATGCTTGTACCACATTTACGTATTATGACGTTGTGCGAGCTCCACTCGCATACAATACAATAACCATTATATAAGCAACCATTACCTTTGTTAGGAAAATATTAAGAACAACGGAACACATCCGATTATAATGAGTTTATTATAACAACTGAACTTTAGCAGAAAAGATCAATGTTATAGTAGCTGTGCAAAATATTACATTGTGTAAGTATATAAATATATGGTAAAGTATACGACCCAAACTCGAAATAGTTGGTCTACTTAGATTTTTAACACAAAAATTCTTCCCTATGCCGAAATTAATTGGTTCATAGCAGTCATTTATAAAAAAGTATATAAAAATGGTAATAAAGTAATTATTCTTAATAAAATTAGAGCAGGAGAAACAAAATAAATGAAGCATACGGTGGCAATGTAAGTTTTACCGAAACAAAGATAAGAGCATAATAGTTAGTCTGCTCTCTTTTGTATTATTTGTAGCATTATTTTAATAGTGATTTGTTAAACCGTTACGAACAGATTGAGAGAAATGATTTTTGTTGTTGCATGACCATTTTGTTTATGCAAAGTTAGTATCAGTTTTTGGTCAAACATGGCGCGTGGCGTTGCATTATCGTGAGATCTTAGGGAGTCGATAATTAAGGCATTCCAAACGGGATTATCCAGCTATAAAATTGCTCAAAATTTTAGTTTGCCGCGATCATCAGTGCAAAACATAATTACAAAGTACAAAAATTCGGGAAATGTGGAAATAGGTAAAAAAACGGGACGTCCAACGATAGCAAAACCTCGTGATTGTCGTGTGTTGAAAAAAATTATCAAAGAAAACCGACGCCAAACTGCCGCTGCCTTTACTTACTGTAGAATGGAAAAGTCGCATTAAGAAAAACATTTCCGTCGATACTTACAAACGAACAATGAAAAAATTGGGCTACCGTTTTTATAAGGTTTGTTTTAAAATAATTTAATATCATAAATTTTAAAATAACTTCATTCATGCAAAACTCAGGCGAAAGAAAAGCCACTTTTGATGCCTAAACATAGTAAAAGACGGATTGAGTGGGCGAAACAACGTGAAAACTGGACATTAAGGCAACGGCGGACTGTTATTTGGAGCGATGAATCCAGGTTTGAGGTTTGCGTTGGCGACGAACGCAAACGTGTGATTCGAACCTCTAAAGAACCCTTTCATAAGGATTGTTTAAAACGAACCGTCAAGTTCCCAGCATCTCTCATGGTATGGGGCTGCATGTCTGGGCATGGTGTTGGGAATTTACACTTTGTTGACGGATTGGTTAATGCCGTGAAGTACGAACATATTCTGCAAGGGCAACTTCTTCCATCAATACCACGGCTTCAATCAAGTGACGCAAGATACATATTTCGGCAAGATGGCGCTTCTTGTCATACGGTTAGGTCCACAACGCGATGGTTATCTGCTGCAGGTATTCTTTTAATGGAATGGCCTTCCAGCAGCCCTGACCTTTCATCAATCGAAACTGTTTGGCACAGGATGAAGCAGAAACTGAGACAAGGGCCGGCTAGGACTCTTCAGGACTTAAAAAATAAAATTACTAATATTTGTCAATCATTTACTGCTAAAGAATGTGAAAAACTAGTTGATACTATGCCACGAAGAATAGCAGCAGTAATTAAGAAAAAAGGTGACGTAACAGAATGGTAAAATTAAAATGTTGGCTCATAGACCAACTATTTTTCGTTCAAAAAAGTACTGCAAACATGTTTTTTTTCCATAAGATCACTCCTTATCGCGAATTTATTTAGGTTACTTCCTAATTTGTTGCTTATTTTATTTAATCTGAATTAAACCTTACGTTAGTCATTAAATAGTTTATTATTTGCTTCAAAACTGCAAAGGATGAGCACGTGCAAGTATCAATTGCTTGGTAGACCAACTATTTTGCGTTTGGGCTCGTCTAAAGAAAAAACATAGAAAGGTACTGTATTGGCAATCGTGTAAACTATAGTACAAATTCTATTTCCAATACTACCCTTCAAAATAGTGCCTATCTACAAATGCATTTAATATTCTTTTCTTTAAGTAATCAATCCAAGCTTAGAAGTTAAATTAACATGTTTAGCTTTTGACAAAATTTTTGTAAGAACGTCCGCAACCATATCGTTAGTTGGAACAAAATTCAATGAAATCAAAGATTTATTATATATTTCACGAATATAATGGAATTTAATGACAATATGTTTTGACCTTAAGTGAAAGACAGGATTTCATACTAAGTGCTGGGCACTTAAGTTATCTCCGCTTAACTCTGTAGGGCCGCTTAGCCAGAAACTGAGGCCGATTTCGTTGATCAAACGCCGCAAGAAATCTGCCTCCTTTGTAGCTGCAACTAATGCCATGTACTCCGCTTCAGTACTGCTCAGTGCCACCGTCTGCTGTTTACGCGACTCCCATGATATACATAGTTCACTTAGCAATGATGAAGACATAACCGGTGTATGATCTTCGGTCATTGACACAATTAGCCCAATCAGCGCCTGCAAAGCCCGTTAGTGCTTCCCCAGTCTTCCTAAATGAGAGTTTATAATTAATTGTATTATTAAGATACCTTAATAGATGTTTGGCAGCTGCCATATGCTCTTGGTGAGGTTCAGCATTAAACTGAGCTAATTTGCTCACGGCATGTTGACTATCAGGTCTTGTTGAAACTGCCAAATATATCAAGCATCCTATAAGTGATCGATACTGCTTTGCATCCACTCTTTTGCAATTCGAATTTTTAGGACATTTCTTCAGAGTCTCTCCTGGATTTAGTGGTGTACTGCATCTCCTCGTAGAAACCATATTGCGTTGAGAGAGCAAATTCCGAATATACATACAAAGATAGATGAAAGCTACTGAGTAGTCGCGTATTTTTTGCCTGGCATTTGCGTCTTGATTTTCATTACATCAGAACTTCTTAAAATACCCAGTTTTGTTTTCAAATTATTTTATAAGTGTTTCTCTCCACCAATACACTTAGTTTGACAGTTATAGTGTCGATTTAATTATTAAATCACTAATTTTGTTTTTATAAAATCGCGTGCCGTCTCAATTTCATTTTGTTCTACATCGAACATGTCTCCACCACCCACCCGTACAAGTTCCTGTCAGTGCTGCCAGACTTTTTTCAAGAAAAATACCACATGATAAATGAAAATTTACCATTTCCACTAAAAATTTCCCACACAAGCACAAAATGACTTTCAAGGGCATAAGAACATCACAAAAGCACGAAACGGAATTAAAGTAAAATCACAAAACTAACAAAAAAAAATATTTTTTTTTGAAAACGACCTTGCCATTGCAAAATAATACAACTGCAAAAAATTAGCGATAAGGCGCCAAGCGATCTTCTGCAAAACAACTGAAAATCAAAATTAATTTTTTTTGTAAGCCTAGGTATCTGTACTTAAATCTTTATTTATTTACCTGCATCTAAATTTTGGATAAAGAATTTTTTTTATAAAAATAAAATTCTTAAATGTAATGACTGATTCGACACAGAAATCAACACAAGAAATATTTTTTATTTTAGAAATACTGTTAAGCAAACCGTCATTCAAACTATTATTTTTTTATTTTTTACATCTGCTACAATTGAAAGAATCCTTGTGTTGTTAGAAGAATGACTCAAAATAAAATCATATGCTGTTGTGTACCGTGTGTACATGAAACTTATAATTTCGTATTCCCTTACATGTAATAATAATTGCCACACAACAATAGTAGATCGCTACGTATACAATCACCAAATACGTGAGATCGGTGAAACTACCCCTTTCAAGTTATGGGCTGAATTCATTACTGACTATTGCAGTCAGAATAAGTGAGAAGACGAATATGTCAGCAGAATTTCCCTTTTTTGTATGAAAAATGGAAAATATTACCTTTTTACCATATGTTGAAAATTGGACTTGAAATTTACCACGAAAAGGTAAATTTACCACGATCTGGCAGCATTGGTTCCTGTGCGAGAGGTAACATTAAAACGGTTTCCCCCAATCCTTCATCACCATCGTGTTCCTCGCCCTCTACATTTACCAACAAACGCATAGAAGAGGACAACAGTAAGTGGGAAAAACTGGACGATCGGCTACGTAAACAAAGTGAGTTTATAAATAGCCAAATATCTAATACTGAGGCGAGAATATCGCAAAAACTAGATCAGCAAATTAATGACTTAAAAAGCGCTGTAAATCAAATAAACAATAAAATCGCTCAAATTGGATCGTCACTCCTCACCTCTAATTCGGACATCGCCACACTGAAAGACGATATCACTGGTATAAAATCGTCACTGACCCACGCCAACAACAAATGTAGTGGCTCTAAGGCACTTCTTACTGAAAAGACCTCGGAGCTCCTCGAGTTAAAAAACAATTTTGCATATATCACCAGCGAATTGACTGCTGTTAAGAAATCGATCTATGCACAATAAAACCGTACGGTGGCATGTGATGCCCTACTATTCGGAGTCCCGCACTTGGTAGATGAAAATCTGTCATCAATTTTCAATTCGCTGTGCACTTCGCTAAAAATAAGGTCACCGAATTAAAAAAATATTTTTCGCACCCGACCGAAAGCCGAGTCTAAAGACACCGCCATCATCGTCAAATTCAACACCCCGTATGAGCGCAGCACAGTGCTGAAATCGATCGCTCACTTCCGCAAACAAAGTAACCACGAACTTTGTTTACAACACATCGGATTTAATTCTACCTGCACCATCCATCTACGCGAATGCTTAACAAAACGAAACCAGGAAATTTTGCGTGCCGCGTTGAAAATAAAAAAAACATAAACAACTTGTTTCCGTTTTCACCTTACGAGGAATGGTATATGTCAAACGCCATAAGGTCGAAACTGCCGTAATCGTCGAATCCATTGAGGATCTTGACAGCATTGCCAGCTTAACTGATGCTTATTAGTGTTTGCCAAAATCGCTTTAATTTACAAATTTATGTTCTTTTTTCCTTTTAATTTAATATTTTATTTTTGCTACATATTTTTTATTTTTATTTTTTTTTTTTTTCTTGTAAAAATATTGTTGTGAGCAAAGAGCAAAGCTTAGGTACCATGATCAAAGTTCTAAGAGGCCAATACAATGGCCTTCACGTCTGTCATATTAATGCACAGAATCTGTTACCTAAAATTGATGAGTTTCGTGATCGGTTTGAAGAATCGGCAGTTGATGTGGTGTGCGTTTCTGAGACTTCGCTTAGTAATAGCGTTAACAACGAATCATGTTGTCTTAACGGGTATAAAGTTTTTCGGTGTTATAGGATTGGGCGTATTGGTGGAGGGGTTGCAATTTTTGTAAGGTAGAGTATAAAGTGTAGACTACGAAATCTTTCTCCTGATGGTTGCGAAATTGAGTATGTGTTTGTAGAATTGGTCAATGATGAGACTAAGCTTCTAATTGGTGTTGCCTACAGACCAAATATATATAACAACTTGCTTCCTTTTATAACTGCATTAGAAGAAATTTGTTTTACTTGTCCCAACATTATCCTTTGTGGTGACTTTAACAGCAACCTCCTCTACGATAACCTTCTCACAGTTGAAATGGGCTCGCTAGACTTGTTTCCAGTCAATACAACTGTTCCTACTCATTTCTCTGAACAATCCTCTTCACTTCTAGATCTTTTCTTAGTTAGTCACAGAAATAAAGTCCTTTTGTACAATCAACTATCGGCAGCTTTCTCAAGGCATGATCTAATCTACCTAACCTTTGATTTTGACATTGCAGCCTCTGCAAACTCCTTTAGTTATAGAGATTTCAAGAATATCAACTATTCTCTTCTAGAGGAACATGCTAGAAGTATTAACTGGAACATGGTTTACAGCTTCCTTTCTCCTAATGACCAAGTTGAATTCTTTAATGCTAATATTATGCACCTCTATAATAGGCACATTCCCATAAGAACGAAAACAGTTTCATCCAATACTACACCTTGGTTCACTACTCAAATCCGTCTACTTATGCTACAGCGAAATCTTGCATACAGGCGTTGGAAGCGTTTTCGCCTGGAAGAGCATCGACTTGCTTACTGTTTGCTCCGTAACAAAGTTGTATTGGAGATACGCGCAGCAAAATCACGTATCTATTCCAGTCGATTCAATGCTTCTATGGGTGGTAAACTTTTGTGGAGGAATCTTCGTCAAGCTGGCATTGGAAAATCGTAAAATCATAATGTTGATGGAATACACCCTGATGCATTGAATAATCGGTTTATATCCTCACAGACTGTTGGTGACAACAATCGTACTCCTCTATTGTTAGAAAACCTCTCTGCCTCTGCTGGTCATCAAAGTTTTTACTTTTCAGCTTTGAATAGCGCTGATGTAGTTGAAAGCTTACTCAATGTCAAATCGCATGCTGTTGGCCTTGATGAGATAAATCCATCTTTTCTTAAAATTGTCTTGCCCGTTACATTGCCTTACATAACGCATACTTTTAACTCAATATTAACCAAAGGGATCTTTCCGGTTCAGTGGAAATCGGCCAAAGTCATACCCATTCCCAAGACACCTAGAAGTGACGAATTCAGACCGATTTCCATACTGCCATTTTTGTCGAAGGTGTTTGAAAAAATTATACAGAAGCAGATTACTCGGTATCTAACGATCAACAATATTCTGTCTTCCAAACAATCAGGCTTTCGACAAAAACATAGTTGTGTCACTGCAGTTATAGGTGTTTATGAAGACATACGGTGTGCCCTGGATGAAGGACATGTATCATTCTTAGTCCTACTAGACTTTTGTAAGGCGTTCGACACGGTTGACCGTGCTATTTTATATCAGAAGCTATCACTGTTCCATAAATTTTCGCCCTGTGCTGTCAAGTTATTATCCTCTTACCTAACAAACAGAAAGAAGCTGTGAAGATAAATAACATTTTATCTGAATTTCTTCCTAGCACCAGCGGCGTGCCTCAGGGATCTATACTAGGCCCCTTCTTTTCTCCCTATACATTAACGATCTCCCGACTCATGTTAAACATTGCTCAATGCCCCATCATTATGAACAATGCACCTATTGAGTATGTTGAATCAGTCAAAAATCTCGGGGAGACGTTCAATCGAAATTTAACCTGGGACAATCACGTCAATCTGGCCGTAGGGAAAACGTACGGTGTACTCCGTATGCTGTGGGCCAGCAACTCGTTTACCCCAATCAAAACGAGAATCCTACTCGCTAAAACTTTGGCTATCCCCATACTTACCTACGGTTGCGAAATATTTCATAACTGCAGCTACATCTCCAAAAGAAAACTCAATGTTGCTTTTAACAGCATAATACGTTACGTCTTTGGATTGCGACGACAAGCTCGAATTTCAAATTACACTAAGTACCTGTACAAGATGACTTTAGATAATTTTCTTCAGTTTCGCACTCTTAGCCTGCTTTCAGATATTCTACTTACTTGTCATCCTGCCTATCTTTATGAAAAAATTAGATTATCTTCCTCAAACAGATCCGGCCAATTAATTCTCCCTCGGCATTCTTGTCTGACATCGGAACGTCAGTTTTTGTTTAACTCCATTCGTTTGTGGAATGCCTTGCCTCGCAGTATTAGAAGGATAGACAACACATCAAGATTGAAAAGTGAAGTAAAAATACATTTATATAATAGTACTTGAACATATGGTTTTGGTTTTCCTTTAATTATCTTTTGTTAATTTTTCTTTTTTTTTTTTTCTCCTTTCTTTTTCTCTCATTGATTTTAATCTATAAATTGAACTCACGTAGCTTTTAAATTAAATTAATTGTGAACTATTATATGCTCTTCACTAATTATAAGATATTGTATCTTACTGCGTAGTAGCAAATCGTTGGACTTTGAATAAATAAATAAATAAATTGTTCTTGCGAGAGTGTAATAGATCCTGTCTCTTGATCTAATCGGACCTTTATCCACGATATCAAACGCCAGCCCAATTACATGTTTTATTTTAATGACATCAGTTTTCTGTGAGCATGCAATAATAATATCATCGACATATACAGCAACAATATTTTTGTCGTCTTTCGTATGCATAGTATAAACGCATGTATCGGCATTGCAGCGTTTAAATCCGAGTTCCTTCAATGTTCTGTCCAGCTTACTGTTCCACTCACGTCCCGCTTGATTCAAATCGTAAAGTGCCTTCTTTAACTTGCACACCCTTTTGACATTAGATGCTTCTGCAAAATACTCTAGCTGTTCCATGAATATCTCTTCTTTTACTTCACCATTTAAATATGCAGACGACACATCCACATGGTGAACTTCTAGGTCAAACTCAACGGCCAATGCCAAAATTAATCAAACGGTGGAGTACCTCACTACGGGAGAAAACGTTTCCGTGTAATCGAATCCTAATCTTTGGCTACAACCTTTTGCTACAAGTCTAGCTTTATAGCGAACTGGCTTTTCATCCTTATCAGGTTTGATTGTAAAAACCCACTTTGACTTGATTGCATGACGATTCTGTGGCAATTTAACCAATTCCCACGTGTTATTTGACATCAAAGCATCATACTCAACCTTCATGGACTGCAGCCACGTATCAGCGTCTGGTCTGTTTAGCGCATCTTGGACTGTAATGGGATTGTCGTATAACTTTAAGTCGGTGCTCATGATGCAATTATACTTGACCTTCTTCGTCCTCGGCCTTAGGGTTCTCATGTCGGTTTTTCCATTTGTGACAATATTTTCCGAAATTTGTTCCTCCTCATACACTGAATTATCTGCCAACATGCCATCATCTGAACCAGATGACTCCTTGTTGTTGTTGGGATGGTCATGTTCCTGCGAACGAAAATCGGGTTGCTGGTCGCTAACAAATTCATCTCTTCCCCCTCCGCAGTCTGTACTAAAGGAGTCTTCACTATTATTGGAAAAATGACTGGCATACTTTTCCAGTTCACCAGCGTTATTATATAATATGTCTTCTCGATGTTAATTTTCCCCTAAGTCTATCAAAGCATGATCACTATTGGTCTGCCTAAAACTAACAGAGTGTTCTAAAAATTTCACGTCTCGGCCTTTTAATATCTGTCTAGTCTTAGGATCGTAGAGTCTCCTTTGAGTAGCCCACCATCACGCACTCTAAGCCTCTTGCCTGGAATTTAGACTTGCCTGGTCGTTTATCTGGCCTTACATGGCCTTACATCCAAATACACGGAGATGTCCCACATAAGGCTTTTGTCCACACCAAACTTCGTATGGGGTATTATACCCAAGGAGCTTAGTTGGGGACCGATTTCGAAGATAAACAGCGGTGATGACAGCTTCTGCCCACAAAGAATCAGAAACGTTTGAACTAAGTAATAGACATCGAGCCATTTTCACTATGGTTCGGTTCGCGCGCTCGGCAACTCCATTCTGCTGTGGAGTGAACTCCACAGTCAATTACCTTTTGATTCCTTCCTCGGCAAGATATTTTGTAAATTCGGCATTAATATATTCACGCCCGTTGTCGCTCCTTAATGATTTTATTTTGCAGGATGTCTCACGCTCGACTTCAGCTTTGAATGCCTTAAATGCTTGAAAAATATTAGATTTTGCTTTTAGGAAATAGACGAACATTTTTCGACTAAAATAGTAGTTCTCATTGGTCCACATATGTATAGCTGTGTGAACAATTTCTAGTATATGTTTACCACGAACTTCATTTGTTTTAGGAAATGCTGCACTACATATTTTCCCCTTATAGAAGATTTCGGAATATAATCAAATTGTATGCCCCTTACCATATTACACTTATGTAAGTAATGCAAACTTCTAATATTCAAGTGTCTGAAACGATCATGCCACAGTAAATAATTACTATCACCTTTATTAATGCAAAACACCTTCGATTTATTTTTACTATCAAGCAGATATAGATCACCAGAATTTTCAGCATGCACAGCAAGGTTATTTTTACTATTGTAAATATCTGCACCAAACTTGTTAAATCGAACGATATGATGATTTTCAGCTGCTTTACAGATTGATATAAAATTTGTTTTTAACAGTGAAACAGAAACATTTCAGACGATGGGAGGAAGTTTTAGACATCACTCTCAAAACCAACAAAAATTTCCTTAGAGTAGTGAACTGGCGAGTATCCGATCAATTGTCCTTCTCCAACCACAGATGGATTCTCTACAATGTGTGCCTCGCGGTTGAGGTTCCCAAGCCATTTAGAAACCCTAAGAGAATTGACTGGAAGAAGTTTGGTCAGGTCATAAGAAGATAACTAGAGAGATCAAGTTCTGGCAACCTTATAAGGATTGTCTGAAGGAATACAAGAAATCCATTAATTGTGACAAGTCTCTTGCTTGGAAAGACTACTGTCAGTCCATTGAGACCATAAAAGACTCTGCCAGGCTGAGTAAAATTCTGTCCAAGGAGCATTCTAGCCCGTCCTTTATTAAACGGCCGAATGGGACTTAGGTATTAATAATAACTTGGCCCCTTCGTGTACTCAGCATTACATTACTGATGAGCGTTTCTCTTCTGATTTTAGTTTTACAGCAGTTGACGAAGCAGACGTTTTGGAAAGTTGCATATCTGTTAAGTCAAATTCTGTGGGATTTGATCAAATCCATCCAGTTTTTGTGAAAGCTACTCTTCCTTATACATTAAAGTACATAACTCATCTTTTTAATACGATTTTTATGACTGGCTTTTTTCCGACTGCTTGGAAACTCACTAAAATCGTACCTATTCCCAAGAATAGTAATGAATACAGACCTATTGCTATTTTGCCATTTTTATCCAAGATGCTTGAAAGGATTATGAACCGTCAGATGCGTAATTTTCTGCACTACAATAATATGCTTTGCATCAACCAATCCGGTTTTCGTCCTAAGCATAGCTGTACTACGGCTTTGATTAATGTGGTGGAAGAAATAAGACAAGCTGTTGATGACGACAAAGTGGCATTCCTCACTCTCTTAGATGTTTCCAAAGCTTTCGACACGGTCAACCACAATATTCTAACTCACCCCTTCTGATTTGGCTTCAATTTATAAGGCGTACATTCGCCCTAAGTTAGAGTATAACGCTCACATCTGGTCTGGTGCACCAAAAACCATATTGCACTTGCTAGATAGGATTCAAAAACGCGCGATAAGACTCATAGGAGACACGAATATTACAAGCAATTTTGCTTCGCTCGAACACCGTCGTAATGTCTCCTGCCTATCCCTGTTTTATCGATATTTCCACAGAAAATGCTCAGTTGAGATAGTCAATAGCATTCCTCCCCTTCTTCGTTTTAACCGCAATACTCGCCATGCCTCGAATGCTCATCAGTTTACCCTTAAGCCTATCTTCGGACGTACCGTGAAGTTTAGAGATTCTTTTATGAGCCGCACAACACGTTTGTGGAATGCTCTCCCCGAGTCTGCTTTTCCTCTCCATTATAACCTACAGTCATTTAAGACCAATGTGCATCGGTGCCTCGTTTCTCCCTAACCCCTCTTCCTTAACGCTCACGCTATGTATAATGCATAAAAAGGGTAGTCATAACCCCTTTAGCGCGAGTAAATTATAAAAAAAAAAAAAAACCCTGCTTCACAATATAATGCAAACGCGTCAACCTTCCTACCTTTATCATAAAATTCGCTTTCTGCGCTCTACTAGAAGTTATGATCTTGTTACAGTACGCTACTCGTTTTTAGTATCTGAGCATCAAGCGGCTATGGAATTCCCTTCCTCGAGCTATCAGAATGATAGGCAGCTCAACCCAGTTTAAAACGAGACTAAAACAGCACTTGGAGATGCTTTGATGATGATGATTGGTTTTATTAGGCGTCGAATTTGAATTTAAATCTAAAACGCAATAACTTGCCGACTTAATATTATTATCCTCTTGAATTGTTTACATATGGTATTCTTTGTTTCCTTTTCTACTTTTCTATATCTAGCAGTTGTAATTCTATTTTATTATTATTTTATTACTTATAATTTTTCTTTTTACTTAGTACACAAATGGAAATATTCACTAATAGTATTGCATGTAATACTGAAGCGTGCACTAATTTAAAAGATATTGTATCTTACAGTGTAAGACTATACAAATAAATAAATAAATAAATAAATAAAATAAACTTGGACGGACTCCTCTAGCGAGTCACTGGAACTTTTAATGCAAACACACTTTCCAGGTTGTACTAATGAGATTGCCCTCCCACCAGTAGCTCAGGTCGCGCAATCTTCTTCCTGGAATGACATTAAGACAACAATTTCAGCCGCTAGCACCTCCTGGGCTATTAACAGGTTCTCTCCCTATAAATCGGCCGGCCTTGACGGCATTCTCCCTATTATGCTGCAAAAAACACTGGACCAGGTGGTCCCGTGGCTAGTTCCGATCTACAGAAGCTGTATTCTCCTAAACCACGTTCCCCTGAGCTGGAGGCGTGTTCGTGTCGTGTTTATCCCGAAAGCTGGGAAGCGGGGTCATGGATCCGCAAAGGATTTCAGACCCATTAGCTTATCCTCTTTTCTTTTAAAGACACTGGAACGCATCTTAGATATACATATCCGAAATACCCTAGATAAATCCCTTCCTTCCAAATCTCAACATGCGTACACTAAAGGGCGATCGACAGAGATGGCGCTCCACGAAGTTGTGCGAACGATAGAAAAGACAATCCATTTCAAACAATATACCCTTGCTACCTTCTTAGACATTGAAGGTGTCTTCAATAACGTCAGTACGGAATCGATTCAGGAAGCTCTGATCCAACTGGGTGTGGAAGAGTTTATTAGTAAATGGATATTGACAATGCTAAAAACCAGAATCATTCAATCGAATCTCGGCAACAGCCTGTGTGGCTTTCTATGCCTGCAGCAAAACCTTTGGCAAGAAGTGGGGACTTCGCCCGAAGATGGTCTTATGGATGTACACTGCCGCGGTGCGTCCCATTCTTTCCTATGGATCGCTAGTCTTTTGGTCTGCGCTAAGGAAAGCTTATAACATCAAACTTATCAACAGGGTACAAAGAACTGCGGCTATAGGCGCAACGGGTGCCATAAGGCCATGTCCAACCGATACCTTGAACGTTATTCTGCACCTTTTACCACTCGATCTTCACATTATGCAGCTATCATCATGTAGTGCGGTCAGGCTAAGGGAAACGGGATGCTGGTGCACCAATCCGTATGGTCACAGCAGTATCCTGAATTTGCTACCACAGGATCTGGTAGCTAATCTGACCGACTATATAACTCCCACTTTAGAAATCACGTCACGGTCAGATTCCCTACCAGGGCGGATTGGGAAACTGGCGTACTGATAAATGAGTTCGAATCAACAATTTTCACCGACGGTT
Organism: Brachypalpus laphriformis; assembly: GCA_945910035.1. Classification (NCBI taxonomy): domain Eukaryota; kingdom Metazoa; phylum Arthropoda; class Insecta; order Diptera; family Syrphidae; genus Brachypalpus; species Brachypalpus laphriformis. The sequence goes on from OX246755.1 coordinate 59,328,567, forward strand.
CAAAAATGGACTGCGGGGTAGGGGCAGGGATATTCTGAATCCCTTAATATTTGCAGGTCGTACTGGCTTCCTGATTCGTGCAGTGTCTTCCAGGCGGAAGTCTTTGCTGTACGTGAGGCCTGCCGCATATTCAAGCAAACCTCTACACCCCAAAATACCATTTCCATCCTTATTGACAGCCAGGCGGCTACCAAGGCTATAGTGTCTGCCACTACATCCCCAAGGATAGTAGAACAGTGCAAAAACGAACTCGGCTCGGTTGGTCACCGGCTAAGGATCTGTCTCCTTTGCGTTCCGGGTCACAGCATCACAGGGGAATGAGCGGACTGATGAACTCGCGCGGCAAGGATCTTCCCTTGATGCTTCCCTAGCAAAGGAGGTTTTTTTTTTTTTGCCGAGAGTAGGTGAAAAATCTTCTAAAGACAACATAAGGCCCGACCGAGCGTGCTTATGGTAGTGTGAGATTTTTACTCACTAAAAAAACACCTCTCTTCAAAAGTAATACTACAATTAAGCCGACGCTTATCCAGCAGTGTTATTTTCGCTTACGATACACGTGATTTTTGGAAAAATAAAAAATGTTCGTACGAAGTTATAAGAATGTAGAACTTTAGGCAGGTTAAATTCCAATGATAGTTCCTGCCTTTTTCGCGACCGGCATATACTATGACGCGAGGTCAAAAGGTTTTATCCTTTGCAGACGACGAATTGAATTACTCGCGTCAAGTAGTTGAATGACGGTACGGTTACAATGGCCGTGACCACGATCTTTGTGTTTACGCGCAAATTTTGTAATCTCTTCGATGACGCTGGGAATTCCCAGATCTCGATGAACATCTTCGTTACGTACATACCACGGTGCGTTGAAGATCGTTCTAAGAACTTTATTTTCAAAAGTTTGTATAATGTTTCTATTGCTTTTTTTGGTACAACCCCATAGTTGTATACCATACGTCCACACAGGCTTTAGCACTTGCTTATAGATAAGCAGTTTGTTATGTAGGCTCAACTTCCTAGCAGGCAGTATATCTGTCGGTATTTGTTTTCGAGCTCGTCGCGTTTCTTTTTTACGTGTGATTTCCATTTAAACTTAACGTCGAGAGTCATTCCTAGATATTTTGCTTCGTTCGCGTACGGTATTTGAGCCGAGTTAAGATATAGAGGTAATCTATCCACTTTTTTGTACGTAAAGTGGACGTGAGTAGATTTGCTTTCGTTCAGCACAATACGACAAGAATTCGTCCAAGCGTGGACTTTATTAATAGCATGTTGCAGCTTTCCCGTTGCTGCTTCAATAGTTTCGCCCATGGTCAATATCGCCGTATCGTCCGTAAACGTGGCGACGACGCAGTTTCTTTCCTGTGGGATATCACGCGTGTAGAGTACATATAGAAGCGGGCCAAGGACACTTCCTTGTGGAACTCCGGCTGCAATCTCCTTGAAGTCAGAGTAATCATTTCCGTGCTTAACACGAAATAGTCTTTCGGTGAGATACGATAGTATTATTAGAAAGAGTTGCCGTGGCAGTAGTCGTTGCAATTTATACTCCAAGCCTTCGTGCCAAACCTTATCGAAAGCTTGTGAGACGTCAAGAAATACACCACAACAAATCTTTTTTTCTTCCAGAGCTTTCTCAATCACGTCAGTTATTTTGTGGACTTGGTCAATTGTAGAATGTTTAATTCTAAATCCAAACTGATGGTCAGGAATGAGACGTCTTTCGACGATTACGGGCTGTAGACGTTTGGAAAGTAGTTTTTCAAATATTTTTGAGATAATCGGCAATAGGGAAATAGGTCGAAAAGATTTCTTCTCATTTAGGGGTTTGCCTGGTTTCGGGACCATTATAATCTCGGCGACTTTCCATTGCCTCGGAACATAAAGCAATCTGAACGAAGCGGTGATCAAATAGAGCAGTTTGATAATAGCTTTATTCGGCAATTCCATGATTACCCGGACCCGTAACCCGGAACGTTTTTTTGTCTTTAGATTTTTAATCACTTCCCTCAGTTCAATCAATGCAACTTTTTTTACTTTAAAATTGTCAGATGCCGTGACTGGGGAGTCGGGCGTTAACGAAGGGCCGTCGAACGGCTTAAACATTTCTTCAAAGTGCAAAGCAAAAAGTTCTGCCTTTTCTTTGTCGCTCTTGGCCCAGTTTCCATCGATTTTCCGAATTGGTGGTTTCCAAAGCGAATAATTTGATTCTCTTTCACCGAAGAGATTTTCAAGGTAGGTCGCTATCTTTTTGCTTTTAAATTCGCGAATACTATCTCTAAGCCGATTGCATAGTCGGTTAAGGACCGTTTTATGCTGCGGTGCACGAGTGATTTGCCACTTCTTTCGTGTTTTTTTCGTTTCTCCCTCATCAGCTCAATGATTTCTCTGGGATACTTTTCGTTGCGGTTGATCTTATAGCTTCTAGAAGGAGTGTTTCTTCATGCCGCTTTTTGAATTGCTTCCACGAAACGATCAATTTCGTCCTCTAGTCCGAAAAGTGTTTTAAGTGATACATTTAAGGCGATATTTGTTTCGCAATCATTTCTAAAGCCCTCCCAGTTTGTTCTATTGCTAGTGAGTCTTGGAGGTCCTTTTTTTTGATCAGCGCTTCTCCAAGTAATAAAATTACCGGCGAGTGGTCAGAAGAGAGATCAAAACATTCTTTGACTGTAATAAACTTCTCGTAAATGCCTTTTGTAACAAAAAAAATCGATAAGATCGGCAATTTTTTGTGAGTCAGTTGGCCAATAGGTCGGTTTTCCTGTCGAATAAAAACAACAACCGAATTCAAATGCCACTTTGTAGAGAATTTTTCCTTTAGAAGATGTACATCTTGAACCCCAGAAGGTGTGCTTCGCGTTGAAATCTCCACCAATAAGGAAATTTGAACCAAGGTCATTGAAGACACGAAAGAAGTCATCTTTTTCTAGTAAGCATCGCGGCGGACAGTAAACAGATGCTATACTGTAGCTCAGGTGTTTATTTTTAACCCTTACTGCGCACAACTGTAGTTTTTCCAGCTCTATGCTTATATCGGCCGAATGTTCGATGTTAGTTTTAATGAATGAGGTCGAACCGCCCCGCGCTCTATCAGAAGGATGATATGCGTGATAACCAGCGTAGCCTCTTATCTTTATTTGCGACTCCCTTGTTAGATGGGTTTCGGAGATCAAACATATGTCGATATTTTCTCGTATTAGAAACATTTCTAATTCGTTAGATTTTTGTAAGAGTCCATTTGCATTCCATGTTACTATTTTAAGCAAAGCGTCCATATTTACTTAGATTTAGATATAAGGTTAGCCATACAAAAGCTTTCGACGTTACTAAGACGTTCGAGAATCCGTTTGTTAACTTCACATTGTTCTTCGAACTTAGCGTAGATGCAGTTCAGAATTTCATTCAACGGATCAGTGGGTGGGCCGTCGTTACGTTTGGTTGCTTTGACTGCAGCCTGAGAATACGTCAGACGTACGGGGCTCGCTGGCTTATCCGAGGTTATTTTTCGTTCAGCCTTTTTAGTGGACGACTTTGACGTACGTTTAATCGGCTTAGAAGGCTGGTTGACTGTTGTAAGAGTCTGCACTGCTGATTCAAGCGTCCTTTCAGTCGGCTTAGTAGTTTGAACAATTGGTTTACGAGCCCGCTCAGTCTGCTCAGCAATACGTTCTTTCGACTTAGGAGCCCGATCGACTGATTTTGTTCCCCGCACAATCGACGTTGTAGATTTTTTCCGTCGCATCTGTAATTCCTTAGCGACTTCGCAACCGCCATAATTTGCTGGGTGCCTCCCTTTGCAGTTAACGCAAGTTGCTTTTTCATTTTTGCTCAAACTGCAATTTTCTGAAGAGTGTTTTCCAGCGCACTTAACGCAGCGCGGCTCTTTCCGACAGTACGCCTGTGTATGGTTAAACTCTTGGCAACGCTTACATTGAGCGATGGTCTTCGTGTTGACACGTAGCGGCTCGATTTTAACGACCATACTCATGATTGTACGAATGTTATATATCTTTTCCTGGCTTTCCGTTTTATCGAATGACAGCACAAAAAGCGGAAGTTTACGTTTCACTATAGGTTCTTCTCCACGCTCGTTTTCTCTCCTTTTTTAAAAGGTTCACGACGTCGAGAATGTTATAACCTCTATCGCGTAAATCACCTATAACGTCTTCTGCAGCGCTTGATGGATGAAGGGAAGGTTGGTGAAGGGGAGGTTGGGGGTCCTTAAGGGAGGCATCTTCGCACACTATCTGCTAAAGGCGGATATTAGATAGCAGGGGGTGCGGAACTGTGTCATCTCCAGGCAGATGTGGCCCAAATACGAAACGAACGAAAGATCTACTAAACAGAATCCGCACAGATATCGCAAGAACTCTGGCAGTTAGTACTGGCCACTGGCCCATCGAGGCTCATGCGGCCAGAATATACATTGCATTTAATGCACACTGTCGCAGCTGCAATACTGTTGATGAAATAGAAACAATCTTACACTTCCTCTGCAAGTGTCCGGCTTTAGGCAAGCCCAGACAGCGCACCTTAGGTAAATTCTTTTTCGACAACCTTATAGAGCTAGCGGTGATTAGCATTGGGGATATTGTCAGCTTACTCAAAGTAACGGGGTGGATTTGAATAATCCTTTCCCCTTTTTCTTCTTCTTTCCCCTAGCAGTTGACATCCGTCAGGTCACTTGAGTTGTGGTAATAAAACGGCGCTTCTGCGCTAATTAAATGTCGGCATGGTTTGCTGACACAACCACTCCTACCTACCTACCTACAGTGAAACAGATAACACTTCCTTCAATTCAATCATTCTATCACCTGTGCTAATTACAACGGATCCAATGCCCTTCGACTCGATAGAATAATTTGCCGCTAGTTCTACTTTCTCTTCATGCGACCGTATTGATGTGAATAAACGTTCGTCACAACACATGTGACAGGTTGAACCACTGTCCAAAACACAATTGCTTCTGTCTAAAATAGAGGAACTAAGAACGTTGAGCATTCCAAATGATGAAGTAACGTTTTTATTAGAGCTTTTTGGTAACCTGCATGCCGACGCAAAATGCGAATGCCCTTTCTTTTGACAATTGTAACATTTTTTTCTCGCGCGCGGTTTATTTCCTGAGTCAAGTACTTTAGACTTGTGTCTTATAAAGAATGCAGGCCCACTACTTTCTGTTGGATTCTCCTCTCTCCGTTTTCCTTCTGCCAAAAGCTTTGTCTTCAATACACTCAGAGTTGGAAGAGCATCTCTCGATTTTATCGCGACGACAAAGTTTTCAAAGCTTTTCGGGAGACTGGAAGGCAAGATTATCGCGAGCAACTTTTCGGAGGTATCAAAGAAACTTACTTACTTGATTTGAAATTGAACCACTTTCATCCAATTTTCATGATAACAATTGTTTGAAATGTTTTACCTTTCTAGCGGGTCCACTGGGCTGGTGAATTTCAGCTAAAGCTTTCCATGCTAGTGCTGCAGACGTACAATTCTTCACATGACTAAGCTGCGATGATTTTACACAAAGTAAAATTGTTGCCAGTCCTTTCTAGTCCTTTTCGATCCAGGTAGAATCAGCATCAGCATTTGAGTGATCAGCTTTTATTTCTGGTTTCTTATTTTCCCCAGAAACGCGTGACCAGAGTTCACAATGTATGAGGATGAACTTCATTTGTATTTTCCAGTCATCGAAATGGTCATCCCCCAGCTTCTCGATTTCATATAAAGAAGAGACCATTTTAAAGTTTACTTTACACCAATTTAATTAAAACTTTCGACAAAGAAACGTGGGCCTGTGCCCAGAACATATGTTAGGAAAATATTAAGAACAACGGAACACATCCGATCATAATGAGTTTATTATAACAACTGCACTTTAGCAGAAAAGATTAATATTATAGTAGCTGTGCAAAATATTACATTGTGTAAGTATATATGTAAATATAAAGTATATAAGGAAATAACGTAGAAAGGTACTGTATTACTTACTTACTTAGGTGGCGCTACAGTTCGGGGTGAACCTGGGCCTCAACCAACAAGCCTCTCCATTTAACTCGGTCTTTAGCTAGTTGCCTCCAGTTGCGCACTCCAAGTTGGTCGAGGTCCCCTTGAACTTGTGCGCGCCACCTACGGCAATGATTCCCTCTACTGCGTCGTCCCTCGGGGTTAGATTCGAAGACTCTGCGGGCCGGAGCGTTGGTGTCCATTCGCTCTACATGTCCTAGCCATCTCAGACGTCCAATACGCAGTTTTTTGACTAGGTCGATGTCGCTGTACAGCTCGTATAGTTCGTGATTGAATCTTCTCCTCCAAAACCCGTCAACACAAACGGGACCGAAAATCTTACGAAGAATTTTTCTCTCGAAGCGACCAAGGATATCTTCATCCTCTTTTAATAAAGTCCATGTTTCAGCGCCGTTTGGTTTTGCCCTCGTTTATCGCCAAACCCATTTTGGCCGCTTCCGCCTCAATGTTTGCAAAAGCACCGGTGACAGCCCGCTGAGATCTTCCGATAATGTCTATATCGTCGGCGTATGCAAGCAGTTGTACAGACTTGTAATAGATTGTGCCTCCGGTGTTGGCTTGTGAGTTCCGCACAATCCGTTCAAGTACAATATTGAAGAAGTCACATGACAGCGCGTCACCTTGTCTAAAGCCTTTTTTGACATCAAAGGTCTCGGTGAGGTCATTACCGACCTTGATGGAGCAGCGAGCGTTCTCCATCGTCATCCTGCACAGACGGACAAGTTTGGCAGGGATGTCAAAACTATACATGGCTCTATAAAGCTCTTCTCTATAGATGCTGTCATAGGCGGCCTTGAAATCGATAAAGAGGTGGTGAGTATCGATTTGGAATTCTTGGGTTTTCTCCAGGATCTGCCGAAGTGTGAAGATTTGATCGATGGTGGACTTTCCTGGCCTGAAACCGCACTGATAGGGTCCAATCAGGCTGTTGATAAAGGGTTTCATGCGTTCACACAATATCGCAGAAAAGATCTTGTATGCGATGTTGAGGAGACTGATGCCTCTATAATTGGCGCAGTTGAGGGGGTCTCCTTTCTTGTGGATCGGGCAAACGATGCTGAGATTCCATTCATCAGGCATACACTCGTCTGACCAAATATTAGAAATGAGTTGGTGTATGCACTCTACCAATTCATCCCCAGCTGCCTTGAAAAGTTCGGCCGGTAAGCCGTCAGGTCCAGCAGCCTTGTTGGATTTTAGCTTGGATATTGCTATCCTCACTTCGTTTTGGTCAGGTGGACGGAAATTTTGACTATCATCGTCTATGTTGAATGGTTCATTCTGCCTGACAGCGGGATGTTGGTCTTCGTCGCCGTTATACAGTCTGCAGAAGTAGTTCTTCCATATTCTCAGCACCGACTGTGATTCTACTACGAGGTTTCCATTTTCATCTCTACAGGTTTCTGTACGGGTATTACTTCTCTGACACGTTCTTTTTACCTTTTGGTAAAACTTCCGTACATTGTTCCTGGAGTATAGACTCTCGATATTCTCAAACGCGCGCTTCTCATGCTCTTTCTTCTTCTTTTGGAGAAGCCGATGTTCTTCCCGTCTCTTTTGCTCGTAGAGCTCACGAGCAGCTCTCGTCTTCCTTTGCAGCGCCGCTTTGTATGCCTCTTGTTTTGCTGCATGCACTCGCCGGCATTCTTCGTCAAACCAGGGGTTTCGCGGTGGTGGTCGAGCGAGACCCAACACATCAGTCGCGGCGTTTCTGATGGCATGTTGGCAGCGTTGCCACTGGTCTTCGGTACTTGATGCTGGCGGCAAAGGGGTGATTGAGAGATTTCGGGATACGCGTTCAGCGAAGAGTCTGGCAGTCTCTTGCGATTGTAGCTTTTCGACGTTAAATTTTCTCACAGTAATTCCTCTTTGTTGCTCAGATTGGGATATCCGCATTCGTACCTTGGCTACAACAAGGTAATGATCCGACCTTTTCTTCTGTGGGGGCATGAACACATATTAGGCTTATGTTAGCGAATTTAGCCTTGATCCGGATAGTCATAATACGCTCGCTCACGTGTCGGAAGCTTAAGACTTCTTGCCTAAGTCTGCCGCGTATGACAAATCCGCATCCGAATAAGCGTTGCCTGTTGCCTCTGTAGCAATCACCGTAGTAGATGTCACAGTTTTTCATCCTCTTTTTGCCCGGCCCATCCCATCGCACTTCCTGGATGGCGGTAATATCTGCTTTATAGCAGTCTAGGGCCTCTGCTAGTTGTTCGGCTGCACGTGGTCTGTAAAGGGACACAACATTCCACGTACAGATCCGAAGGTCGTTGTCCTTATTTCGTTTGCTGGGGTCGTCATTAGTTGAGTCATCCTTATCCGAGGCTTTTGGTTGTTTCGGAACCATGCGGTTTTTGCGTGGTAGAGAAGTTACCCCGACGGCACAACCCCCAACCTGGAGGGCCAGTTCCTTAATTATTCCCCTCGGCCGAGGGGCCGGGTACACCGGTGCCAGTAGTCCACTACGGGAGTATTAGCGCTGCCGTTGGCCCATTAAGGGCTCCTCCGCCACCATCTCTATTCCAATGTCCTGACCAACATTGGAAATTCCTTACCGACCTGTGATCCGAATACGTCGAAGCAGCTCGCGCAAGGTGTTCACTAAGTTCAACCTAACTGGAACTATAGACGCCACCGTTGACTCCGTCTAGGGAATTCGTCCGCTGCCGCATGGTACAGGTACTGGTTTGCCAATGGTGTAAACTATAGTACAAATTCAATTTCCAATAACTTTAATTAACCAGGGTCGAAGAATGCCATATGCATGTTGCATCTCCTCTGGGATAACTCCATCTGGTCCTGCCGATTTGTATGGAAGGAATCTTTTTACCGCCCACGAGAGCTTTCGGTCGTTTACAACTTCCTCAGTTATTTGTGGGGCTTCTGATCTGTATATTCCGTGATTGAAGTCGTCCGCTGTTGTGTTTCCGGGGAAGTGAGTATCTAGGAGTAGGTTTAGCGAGTCTCTACTAGAGGTCGTCACGGTTCCATCCGGATATCAGATATAGCTGGGTATTACAAGAGACTTAGACAGAATCTTCCTAACCCTTTCAGCTTCGCTAGTGCTTTCAGTTTTTGAGCAAAACAGTTCTCAGGTACTTCTTTGCCTCTTGTAGTCATGAAGGCTCTTCTTATAATTATCCCAGTCTCGAGGGTCTCTTGATTGTTTTACTCGATTGAAGATTCTTCAGCTAGTCTTTCTCTGTGTGTTCAGTTCAGAAGTCCACCAAGGCGTTTTTTTTACTTTTCCTACATCTGCTAATAAAGAGAGATTTATTCATTTTCTTTCCCGGGTAGGTGAAAATCGTCAAAAAGACACTATGACGATCGACAGCGCGTGCTCATAGTAGTGTCGAATTTTTACCGACTAAAAAACTTCTCTTCAAAACAAGCTTGTTTTCATTTTTACAACAACTAATTATTCGACTTATCAAATAGTTTTCACTTCAAGAAATAAGGACGTCTTGCGGTTACATATCGCGCAAAGTCTAAATGTTTGGTTCTTTGTAGACGCCGTAGTAAAGTTATTTCATCCAAAACTTGGACGACTGTAATATTTACGTGATTTCCTCCGACTTTTATGCTTTTCCGCGTAGTTTTTGATTTCACCTTCGATTATCTTAATGCCGATATCTCTGTAGATATCGCTATTTTTGATTTACCATGGCGCATTAAGATACTTCTTAGCCCTTTGTTTTCAAAAGTTTGTAAAATTTTAATGTTACCAATACATTTCTCGATATTTATTATCTAGTTCTTTCCGTTTTTTTCTTTATATGTGCTTTCCATTTCAGCTTTGCATAGTGTCATTCCAAGATACTTAGCCCCGTTTGCAAACGGGATTTGAACCGAGTTTGAAAAGATCGGCAAATTATTCTTTTCTTATAGCTAAAATTTACATGAACAGATTTGGTCTCGTTGAGTGCGATTCGCCAAACCTTTGTCCATTCATTTACTCTATCCAAAGCTTCTGCAGTACCTTCGACCGTTTTACCTACTGCCAAGATATCAGTGTCGTCGGCAAATGTAGCTAGCTCAGTGCCTTCTACTTGCGGTATATCACGAGTGTATAATAGATATAAAACTGGACCATGAACGGTTCCTTGTGGCACCCCAGCCATTATTTCCTTAAAATCTGAATATTCCTTCCACATTTGACGCGGAATAGTCTATTCGTAAGGTAGTTCTTCAAAATATTATATAGGTGCTCTGGCAGAACTTGTCGTAATTTAAACCTTCGTGCCAGACCTTGTCAAAGGCTTGAGAGACGTCAAGGAATACGCTTGAACAAATCCTTTTTTCTTCAAGAGATTTTTCGATTACTTGTGTTATTCTATGCACTTGTTCAGCAGTAGAATGCTTGATTCTGAATTCGAATTGATGATCTGGAATGAGATGCCTTTCTTCTATTACCGGCTGTATTCGCCTAATCAATATTCTCTCGAATATTTTGGGTATGCATAATTGGAAGAAGCGAAATCCATCTATTAGACGTTTTCCATTTGGTTTTCTGGGCTTGAGAACCATGACTTCGGCGACTTTTCTTTGACTGTGAACATATTCTAGTCCAAGCGCCGCATTTGTAATGAACAGAAGCTTAATTAAAGCTTTCCCTGGTAGTGCTTTAAGAATCTCTCCCGTGATTAGATCGTATCCAGGAGCCTTCTTAGGTTTGGTTATTTTTTCCTTAAGTTCGGTAAGTGTTCCATTTCTTATTGCACTATTAGCTACATACGACGTATTTATATTTTGAATAAGACCTTGTCCATCAAACGGTTTAAAAGTTTCTTCCAGGTGGGTGGCAAAAGCTTTCTCTTTCGCTTTCTCTTTATCATGCCTGGCAAATTCATCTTGATGTTTCCTAATTGGTGCGGCTTGAATTTGAGGTTTTTAATACCTTTTATAGGCTGCCATAGCGAGTAATTAGAATCTTTTTCTGCCGTTAAACTTTCTAGGTAAATTTTTAGTGAGCTTTTTAGTGAGCTGCACAAACGGTTAAGATGTGCTTTATGTTGCGGAGCCCGAGTTTGTTGCCATTATTTGTGCGATTTTCTCTTCTCCTTAATTTCTTTTATTTTCTGTGGATAATTTTCAATGCATTGTAACTGGTCAGCATTTTCTTTGGTTTGGGAGTATTCTTCCATCCGGTAAGATTTCGGCGAAACGATCAACTTCAACTACCAGGTCATAGGGCGTTTTAAGTGATACGCTCAGCTCAATATTTGCTTCAATATCTTTTTTGAAGCCATCCCAATTAGTTTTCGCCCTGGGTAATCTCGCCGGTCCTACTTTTTTAATCATAGCTTCGCTTATCGTCATAATGATTGGAGAATGATCAGAGGAGAGATCAAAGCTTACCTCAAATTTTATACAGTTGCCAGATATTCCTTTAACAACAAAAAAATCGATCAGATCTGGTATCTTATTTCTATCAGTCACCCAATATATTAGTTTACCCGTCGAGTGCAAATCGTAACTGTACGTATATTGCATACCCGCATTATAAAGCTTTCTACCTTTCTGAGAGGCATACTTTGAACCCCGGAAGTGGTGTTTCGCGTTGAAGTCGCCACCAATAATAAAATTTGGTTTAACCCTTTCGAGCCGAAAATGCCCCGAAAGAAATCTGAATTTGCTGTCGAGGAAATATTTTTTTTTTATTTTTTTTTTTCACTAGGGGCGCTGTAATCGCTTGGGATATATGATCCCATCCGTTTTTTCTCTTTAAATTGGGATGTATTGTCCGACCGTATCTAAGGGAAATAAAGAAAGCTATTTGTAAATAATGAACAGTTTAGAAAATGTTATTTAAACATTGTTTTTTACATGGTAAGGACTGAAACAACTAAAGGACAATAGAACAAGCCTTGCAAGTGAATAGTGTTCTTTTATCATTTTTTCCGCCTTTCTTGTGCTTGTAGCACTTTACACATCTCCTGCTTGTTTTTCCTTCTATAGGCATATGCTCGCCTAAAACTCCATACTGTATAGTGCTACACTTCTGATATCGCCCAGTTTTCTTCTTTTTCGGTGTTTTAGTTTTCTGTAGACCACCGTTTATCATTTGATCTGCCAGCGTTGAAACATAATCAATGTATGGTAACTTCGGTAAGTGATGAGTTTCTTTATAAATAATCTATGCGTTTACGCAAGTTGATTGAACTAATTTATTAAAAATTTTCTTTGTTCAATCAAATTGACACTTTCTTCCATATCCGCATCTACTTGGTTCCATCATCTTCAGAGCTCGAGTAATTTGACTGAGATTCTTCCTCTTCGTACTCCGAACCACTATCCTCGAAATCCTCTGACTCGTCTCAGGTTGCATATAGGACGTCCTCTATTTCGCTTTCTCTCAAACCTCGACTGGAAGACATACTTTTCTACATAAAAAAAATGATCGTATAGCAAAAAAAGGTACAATGCATACTGCAGGGACATATAATCCCAACAGACGAAACTACTGGGATATATTGTCCCAAAAAATTAAAATGCACAAAAATAACAATTAACATTGATTTTTTAGTATCAATATAAGTCAATATTTATTTATAATAAATTACTTGTTATTAAAATGGGCGCCGTGGCGTAAGTGGTTAGTGTGTCGCATCAATACGCATGAGGTTCCAAGTTCGAATCCCTGAAAATACCAATAAGTATTTTCACGGTCCCACCTCTCGCGAGCGTCTGACAAACATCCGAGAGTATTGTTGTCGCGAAAAAGCTTCTCAAAGCTTCTCGGATTCGAGTGGTTGCGAGAAGCTAGGCCCTGGCACTTTAAAGAGCTGTTGCGCCAAATATTCTTGTTATTAAAATCTACAAAAAAGTGTAAATTATAAAACTTACATCAAGTTATAGCCAAAAAACAATGAATTTACACACGAATTATGGAGACACGTGCTTTTAAATTAATAATTCATAACAGGCGCACTTCAACCCGAATATGAAAGAAATGCTAAAAATTCTTACATCGAACGCTAACGGCCTCATACGAAGACTCGACGAGTTAGAAATATTTATACGAAAAAAAGATATTGATATATGCTTGGTCTGTGAAACTCATCTGACAAAACAAACGAATGTTAAGATAAGAGGATATAGTGTGTATCACGCCTTCCACCCATCGGAAAGAGCAAGAGGTGGATCATCCTTGTCGAAATTCAAGGTAACGTCACTCAGGAACAATGCGTGGAAAATTAACGTTTATGACTTCGATGGCTACCGAGCAATATCATAAAAATTAAACACGGAAAAGATCCAGTGGTATACTTATGAACATAAGTCAGAAAGACCACTGCGTGTTATAGCAAGGGGGCTCCACCCCTCGTGCACAAAAGACGACGTAATGAACGACCTCAAAGCTAAAGGTTTAAAAATTCTTAATGCCGTCAATATTCTCAAAAAGGTGAAGCAACAAACGGAACAAGGCCAGGAAATCATGGTCAATCATGGACTTCCGCTCTTTATGCTTACCTTTGACAGGAGCGAAAATGTAGACGATATTTATAACGTTAAAACTATTCTGAATATCGTAGTCAAGATTGAGCCTATGCGTACGAGTACGAGATCGATACCTCAGTGTAAACGCTGTCAAGGCTTTAATCACACACAGTCGTATTGTCAAAAAGAGCCGAGATGCGTAAAATGTGCTGGTAACCATCTCTCGGAAAAGTGTGACCTAAATAAGCAGGCCCCGGCTACCTGCATTAACTGCAAAGGAGAGCACCCAGCGAACTATCGAGGTTGCGAAGTTGCAAAAGAGCTTTAAAAAAGGCGAGACACATTCAAAAATATTCAACGCCAGAACGCAGAACCGATTAAAAATAGTCGTGAAATTGCTAAGCCAAGGGTAACGACTGTCAATAAACACGTCAAAGTTAAGACGAAAGTCGAGCAAAGTAATGTTCCTTCGGCAAAATCAAAGGAAAAGCCACAATCTCCAGAGACGCTAACATATGCTCAAGCTGCGTCGCTAGAAAACAAGCAAAGCGGTGTTACGATAGACACATTCTCCCAAGTCTTCTCTATAATTCTTGCGAAACTTGAGGAGCAAACGAAGGTAAACAAAGTCATATTTGATAAATTGAGCAAGCTCGAGTTAAAACCTCGCCAAAAAAGAACTCCCATATGAATATGAATCAGTTACTAAAAATTTTAACATGGAACGCAAACGGCCTTCTACAAAAAAACGCCGAATTAGAAGTATTCTTACGGAATGACAACATTGACATTTGCTTGATCTCCGAAACTCATTTGACAAAGGAATCCGGAGTAAAAATAAGAGGGTATCTTGCTTATCACGCATACCACCCTTCCGGAAGAGCTAGAGGCGGATCCTCCTTATTCATTAACGACTGCATTGAGCACTTCATAAATACGACGATTGAAATCGATACAATGCAAACAAGTTCAGTTCGAGTTAAGAATAGGCACTCGTATTTTAACATCGCGTCCATTTATTGTCCTCCGCGATGCACGTTTAGAAGTAACGACTTTGTAGGTCTCCTTGACTCACTTGGACCGAATTTCATTATAGGTGGCGATTTCAACGCAAAACACACCTTTTGGGGTTCCAGATCCAATTCACGGAAAGGCAGACTTCTGTACGAAGCCGGTATGCAATTCGGGGTTGATTTCTTTTCGACGGGGAAACCGACGTATTGGCCCTCTGATACAGCAAAAACACCGGACCTAATAGACTTCTTCGTAGCAAAAGGAGTATCTTCAAATTTTGCGAAAGTAGAGGAAAGCTTTGATCTCCGCCGGTAATCTTGACAGTAAGTGACCGACTAATGACAGTAGAAGGTGTGCCTAGATTAACTAACAAAAAAACTAACCGGCGCGACTTTAGAACTGATTGCGAAGAAAATATTGTCTTAAATGTATCGCTCAAAACACCCTTCGAAATAGAAGATGAACTCGGCAAATTTATTGAATCAATACAGAATGCCGCGTGGAAAAATACACCTTTAAGGAGGAAAGAAGTCCCATGCAATGAAGCTAATTATCCGCCGGAAATAAAAGAACTTATTCGAGAAAAGAGGAGAGCACGCTAAATATGGCAACAAACTCGTGCTCCCCAGCATAAAACCCACTCGAATTTCCTATGCAATAAGCTTAAAAAAGCGATCCAAGACCTAAAAAACCGAGAGACTTCAGCTTATCTTGAAGGTTTAACCGCCGAAAAAACCACTAATTACTCGCTCAGGAAAGCTGTCAAAAGAACTAAAAAACCCCAAATACATTCGCCACCGATAAGAAAAAACAATGGGCAATGCAAATGGGCAAAAGGTGACAAAGAAAAAGCGGATCTATTGCCGAGCACTTAGAAGAGACTTTTAAGCCATTTGATGGAGAAACATTGGTAGACGATTTTACCGGTACGACTACGACATCTGACAACCTTAGAATAAAAAGTGTGTCACTTATAGGACCTTGCCAGGCAATGAAAAACCTGAAAAATAATAAGGCTCCTGGCTATGATTTAATAACCGGACAAATCCTCAAGGAATTACCAAAAAAGGCACTATTAATATTGCTTTATTTAATAAATGCTTCCATTAGATTATTATGCGTTCCAAATCAATGGAAAGTCGCAGAAGTCATAATGGTTCCGAAACCGGGGAAATCTCCAAATGACAAAAAATCTTACAGACCGATATCGCTACTACCAATAATATCGAAGGTATTTGAAAAACTCCTTCTGAAACGGATTCTTCCGGTCATTGAAGAGAGACGCCTAATACCTGACCATCAATTCGGGTTCAGAATCAAGCATTCCACAATTGACCAGGTTTATAGAATAACCGACGAAATTGAAAAAGCCCTTGAGGAAAAAAAGATTTGTTCTAGCGCTTTTCTTGACGTATCTCAAGCCTTCGACAGGGTTTGGCACGATGGATTGAATTATAAGCTAAGACGAATCCTTCCGGAGCAACTTCATAAGATCTTAGAATCATACCTTAAAAACAGACTTTTTGGTGTCAAGCACGGAACTGAATATTCTGATTTTAAAGAAATCGCCGCCGGAGTTCCGCAAGGAAGTGTCCTTGGGCCTCTCTTATTCTTGCTGTACACTCGGGACATACTATTGTAGCTACGTTCGCAGACGATACGGCTATTCTGGCAACGGAAAGTTCAATCGAGTCAGCAACCATAAAGTTCCAACGAGCCTTGGATAAAATCTGTAAGTGGACAAAAACTTGGCGCATTGTTCTTAACGAGACAACTTCCGAGACCGTTTTCATTAACTCGGTACAAATACCGCATGCAAACGAAGCTAAATATCTGGGAATGACACTAGACACGTGACGAAGTCGAAAATCGACTTAGAGAAATGTATTGGCTAATTGGAAGATATTCCAAACTAAGCGTATATAACAAACTGCTTCTGTATAAGCAAGTGCTTAAACCCGTGTGGACGTACGGTATACAACTCTGGGGTTGTACCAAACCAAGCAATAGGAATCTCATACAATCACTCCAAAATAAAATTATAAGAATAATCGTGAACGCTCCCTGGTATATAAGAAACAATGATATCCACAGAGACTTAGGGATAGCTACCGTGGAGGACGAAATAAAAAAACTTCGCTCGCAAGCTTCGTATTCGTCTTCATGTCCATCGCAACAGTGCCATACTCCAAACTTTGGATGTGACAAATCTTACGCGCCGACTTCAAATAACGAAACCATCCGTATTAGCGCAATAAGACAAAAAGCCGCATGTCATGACAGTTTCAGCAGGTGCTTTTATTGTAAATCTACCTGCCTCACGCGAATATAAATCTGAAGCTTAAACTACTTGATAAGGTCTAACTTAGTCGTAGTAAACAAAACGAAGGGAAGGGTGTTTTTAGTCAGTAGAAATTTGACACTACTATGAGTACACGGTCTCATAGTGTCTCATGAAGATTTTCACCTACCCACAAACAAAAAAAACAAAAAAACCTTGTTTATAAAAGAATGTATCGAACACTCAGCGGAAGTAAAGATTGAATTAGAGGCAATGCAAGTAAGCACGGTACGTGTTAGAAATAGACATTTTGCCTTCAACATTACGTCTATATATTGTCCACTGCGATGTAAACTTAAAGAAAGTGATTTCACAAACATCTTCAACTTTCTTAAACCAAATTTTATTATTGGTGGCGACTTCAACGCGAAACACCCCTTCTGGGGTTCAAGGTACGCCTCTCAGAAAGGTAGAAAGCTTTATAATGCGGGTATGCAATACAGTTGTGATTTTCACTCGACGGGTAAAGCAACATATTGGCCGTCTGATAGAAATAAGATACCAGATCTGATCGATTTCTTTGTTGTTAAAGGAATATCTGGCAACTGTAATCAAGTTGAAGAAAGCTTTGATCTCTCCTCTGATCATTCTCCAATCATTATGACGATAAGCGATGCTCTGACTAAAAAAGTAGGACCGGTCAGATTAACCAGCGCGAAAACTAATTGGGATGGCTTTAAAAAAGATATTGAAGCAAATACTGAGCTGAGCGTATCACTTAAAACGCCATATGAACTTGAAGTTGAAGTTGATCGCTTCGTCGAAATCCTATAGAATCCCGCTTGGAAGAATACTCCCAAACCAAAGAAAACGCCGACAAGCTACATTCAAATTTATCCACAGGAAATAAAAGAGACGATTAAGGAGAAGAGAAAAGCACGCACAAAATGGCAACAAACTCGCACTCCGCAACATAAAGCACATCTTTACCGTTTGTGCAATTCACTAAAAAGTTCTATTAAGAACCTTAAGAATAATGAAATACAAACTTACCTAGAAAGCTTAACGGCAGAAAAAGATTCTAATTACTTGCTTTGGAAGGCTATAAAAGGTATTATAAAACCTCAAATTCAAGCCGCCTCAATTAGAAAAAATCAAGGCGAATGGGTCAGGCATGATAAAGAGAAAGCGCAAGTGTTTGCCACCCACCTGGAAGAAACTTTCAAACCGTTTGATCCTATAGCGTAATAAGAAATGCAACACTTACCGAACTTAAGGAAGAAATAAAGAAACTTAGACCTAAGAAGGTTCCTGGATACGACCTAATTACGGGAGAGGTTCTTAAAGCCCTACCAAGAAAAGCTCTAATTAAGCTTCTGTTCATTATAAACGCCGCACTTAGACTAGAATATGCTCCCAGTCAATGGAAAGTCGCCGAAGTCATAATGGTCATTAAGCCCGGAAAACCGCCGAATGAAAAAACGTCTTATAGACCGACTTCGCTTCTTCCAATTATACCCAACGTGTTCGGGAGAATATTGATTAGGCGAATACAGCCGGTAATAGAAGAAAGGCATCTCATTCCGGATCATCATTTCGGATTCAGAAGTAAGCATTCTACAGTTGAACAAGTACATCGAATAACACATGTAATCGAAAAGTCACTTGAAGAAAAAAAGATTTGTTCAAGCGTATTCCTTGACGTCTCTCAAGCCTTTGACAAGATCTGGCACGAAGGCTTAAAGTTTAAATTACGACAAGTTCTGCCAGAGCACCTATATAATATTTTGAAGAACTACCTTACAAATAGACTATTCCGCGTAAAATGTGAAAATGAATATTCGGATTTCAGGGAGATAATGGCTGGGGTGCCGCAAGGAAGCGTTCTAGGGCAAGTTTTGTATCTATTATACACCCGTGATATACCGCAAGTAGAAGGCACTGAGCTAGCTACATTTGCCGACGACACTGTCGTCTTGGCAGTAGGTAAAACGGTCGAAGATACTTATAAGAAAATGAATAATTTGCCGATCTTTTCAAACTCGGTTCGAATTCGGTTTGCAAACGGGGCTAAGTATCTTGGAATGAAACTTGATGCAAAGCTGAAATGGAAAACGCACGTTAAGAAAAAACGCAAAGAACTCGATAATAAATATCGAGAAATGTAGTGGTTACTTGGAAAATATTCCAAGCTTAATATAGAGAACAAACTGCTTTTATATAAGCAAGTGCTAAAACCCGTATGGACATATGGTATACAACTCTGGGGTTGTACCAAAATAACTATTGAAATTTTACAAACTTTTGAAAACAAAGTGCTAAGGGGTATTGTTAATGCGCCATAGTATATCAGAAATAGCGATATCCATAGAGATCTTGACATTAAAGCTATTGAAGACAAAATTCAAACCTACGCGAGAAAGCATAGAAGTCGGCTAGAAAGTCACGTAAATATTACTATGAATGCTGTTTTCTAGTGCAACTATTCTCTCGAAAATTAGTTCGTTTTGCATTGCTCTTGAAGTTTCAGAAGAAATAGGGAAAAATCATGGGATACAGGATCTTGTGAGCTACCTCTATCACCATTTTATTTTTTGTTTGACTTTGACCACGATATTTAGAATAGTCTTAATGCCATGTATTAGATCTTTATTTTCGCCTTTATAAAAACTTAGTATGAATACTGGAAATCAACCCTTAACCAATTTTTCCTGATCTCCCTCCGACTGTTGCTTCTCCTATTTGATAATATTGATGGCATCAAGCATTTTAGAGCCTTTGTCTTGAAGGTAATTTATTACATCTTCTTTAGCCTTGCTACAATACGCAGTGGTCTTTTTAACTTATTTTCATAAGTATACCACTGAATTGTATTGCTCGGTAACCGTCGGTATCGTCGACATTGATTTTCCACGTCTTGCTTAGGAAAGATGTCACCTTAAACTTCGATGCCAGCGTTTCTTTAAGGAGGCAATGCAACTTATTATAGTCCGTAATTCCAACGACGTTTATCGGTGGAGGAGGACGTAATTTTATTTGTTGTGACTTTTCTTGTAACTCCTTGTGCTTTTCATCTTTTCGTGGTTCGACTTTCGGTGAGGAACCAACTTTGCGTTTTTGGCTAGATCGTTTCTTTTCGATCCAATTCATTTCACGTGTCAGCTCTTCTACATCCGTCTTTTATTCGCGACTAGGTGGGCTAACTGTATTTCCTTATTGTAGATAGGTGTTTTTGGGGCATTATTTTCTTGCCTGAGTAAATCTATCTTAACCTCAAGATAGAGTAGCTCCATTTCACTAAGCTTGGTACGGAGTACGTCGTTTTCCTCCTCAATGCTTTTAAATTTCGAGTCCCGTTTTTCACGCACCTGAGCTTCCGGCGAACTTCTCTATCCGGATACGTTCGATCTTGTTGGTGGAGACCGAGATACCCTTGTACTTTTTGAGAAGGGATTTATTAGTTGCAATAAATGGCTCTCCCCAGAATCCGTGGAGCCGACTTCCGAAGAGGGTGGATTTTCCAGTGAACCTGGGGTATTAAATCTTTTTGTTTTTTTCATTGCATTTTTGTGTATATACTACGCTAGGTATACGGAGGGTGGATTTTAGTCGCCTCTTATGAAAGACATGCCTACCTCGGGTATATTTTAACCCCTATCCAAAGGGGTCAGTTACTACTCAAGCCGCATAGCACATAATGGATCTCATTACCTCTTCAAACTAGGGGCAATATTCCTTTTCCCTAGAATGCCTTTCCAGTTAGAATTTATTGCTTTCGCCTCCTTTAGCTTTTCTTGCAGATGTTTACTAAATGATAGACGAGGTGTGATGATGACTCCAAGGTACAAGTATTCCTTGACCTTCTCAAGTTCTACAGTTGGAACTACAGTAATATCTAACACGTCCTGTCTACTTCTCGTAATGAAAGTAGGTTAGGTTCACTACCTTTATTACAATACAAGTTACGAGGTTACTTTCCAACCAGAACGTAAACAGATTCTCACCTCTTTCATTAATTCCGCTGCTGCCCTAGATAGTATGGTGGACATTCGCGTCGCATTCACGTAAATTTGGCTTCTTTGTTCTATCTGCAGCTCTAATTGCCTGCCTTACGTTCGTGGATGGAAGTGGCCAGGACACTTCGTCGTAGGCAAGGTATGCCTACATCGTCGTAGGCCACGTATGCCGAAGAGGTCCACAGAGATTCCTGAGGGGACATCTCTAAATTAGGCAACGTCAAACTAGAGCTACAATAAGTTGACAAAGAAAAATGTGAATGTTATTCTTTGCTAAGATGCAGGTTCTCATTTTACCTGCACAGTAAGCATAAAAGAAATTGTAATTCTTTGTCATTAATCCTTACTTGCTTACTTAGGTGGCGGGATATATTCGACGACTCTGCGGGCCGAAGCGTTAGTGTTCATTCGCTCTACATATCTGAGCCATCTCAGACGTCCAATACGCAGTTTTATTACTAGGTCGATGTCCCTATACAGCTCGTATAATTCGTTATTGAATCTTCTCCTCCAAAATCGATCAACGCAAACGGGACCGAATATCATACGAAGAATCTTTCTCTCTAAGCGACCAATGATATCTTCATCCTCTTTTAATAAAGTCCATGTTTCAGCACCATAAAGCAGGACTGAGATGATCAGGGTCTTACTCAGAGTCTGTTCAGTTGTTCGAGATAGGGTTTTACTGTTGAATTGCCTTATAAGCCCAAAAAAAACTGCGATTGGCAAGAATTATTCTTCGCTTGATTTATGCGCTGATGTTGCTTTTAGAGTTACTAGCAGAGCCAAGTTAGACAACGTCACTTACTACCTCGAAGTTATAGCTACCCACTATGACGTTCTGTACAATTCGTCGGTGTTGGTTGTCCCTTCTTGTTGACAGCATATATTTGGTTTTATCCTCGTTTATCGTTAAACCCATTTTGCCCCCTTCGGCTTCAATGCTTGCGAACGCACAGGTAACAGCCCGCTGAATTCTTCTAATTATGTCAATATCGTCGGCGTATGCAAGCAGTTGTATGGACTTTTGATAAATTGTACCTCTGGTGTTGGCTTGTGAGTTGCGCTCAATGGTTCATTCTGCCTGACTGTGGGATATTGGTCTTCGTCGCCGTTATACAGTCAGCAGAAGTAGTTTTTCCATATTCTCAGCACCGACTGTGATTCTACTACGAGGTTTCCATTTTCATCTCTACAGGTTTTTGTACGGGTATTGCTTCTCTGACACGTTCTTTTGGTAAAACTTCCGTATATTGTTCCTGGAGTATAAACTCTCGATATTCTCAAACGCCCGCTTCTCACGCTCTTTCTTCTTCTTTTGGAGAAGCTGATGTTCGTAGAGGCCACGAGCAGCTCTCGCCTTCCTTTGCAGCGCCGCTTTATATGCCTCTTGCTTTGCCGCATGCACTCGTCGGCATTGTTCGTCAAACCAGGGGTTTCACGGTGGTGGGCGAGCGAGGCCCAGCACATCAATCGCGGCGTTTCTGATGGCATGCTGGCAGCGTTGCCGCTGGTCTTCGGCACTTGATGCTGGCGGCATAGAGGTGATTCAGAGATTTCTGGATACACGTTCAGCGAAGAGTCTGGCGATCTCTTGCGATTGTAGCTTTCCGACGTTAAATTTTCTCACAGTAATTCTCCTTTGTTGCTGAGTTTGGGATACCCGCATTCGTACCTTGGCTACAACAAGGTAATGATCCGAGTCTATGTTGGCCGCTCGGAAGGTCCGGACATCCACAATACTGGAGGCATGTCTTTCGTCGATCGCAATATGATCAACTTGGTTGATCGTTACATTATCATTGGACCGCCATGTCTGCTTATGTATATTGGGATGAGGAAACCATGTCTTTGCTATGGTGACCTTTCGCTCCACAGCGAAATCAATTAGCCTTAGCCCGTTATCAGACGTGGTGTCGTGTAGGGTATGCTTACCGACTGCCCTGCCAGAGACGTCGCCCTTTCCTATTTTGGCGTTAAAATCACCCAATAGGATTTTAACGTCGTATTTAGGACATTGCTGGTATGTTTTGCCGAGGAGTTAGTTTTCTTCCGAGGGGGCACGAACACATATTAGGCTTATGTTAGCGAACTTAGCCTTGATCCGGATAGTCATAATACGCTCGCTCACGTGTCGGAAGCTTAAGACTTCTTGCCTAAGTCTGCCGCGTATAACAAATCTTCACCCGAATAAGCGCTTCCAATTTTTAATTTTCTCTTTGCCCGGCCCAACCCATCGCACTTCCTGGATGGTGATTATATCTGCTTTATAGCAGTTTGGGGCATCTATTAATTGTACGGATGCACAGCCGGCGTCTGTAAAAGGACAAAACATTCCACGAACAGATCCAAAGGTCTATTACTCGCATCAGCAGGGATATCGATTAAGTTAGACGACTCGATAACAGTCGTATCCGTGTTCTCTAAATACGAAGAAGGGTCGTCAGTGTCCTGCCCTTTTGTAAATGATGAGGAGGCAGCAGGGTCTGAGTCGTGTGCTTGCCTCGCATTTTGATTATCGATTTTGTGGTGGTTGGTCTTGAGACATTATTTAACCTTAATGTCGCCATTTTTCAGAGGAGCAAGAAATTTCGGATTAAGGAGAACTGTAATAGATCTCCCGGTGTCCTTTAATGCCTCTGTCTTAACTATTTTCCAGTGGTGATTTGGAATATCTGGGTTCTGCCTCCGAATAAGAAGCAGAGTATCTTGTGTGTGGCTTGGCTCTAAAGGGACCCCGGCGCGAGCTCTCGGCCTGTGCGGAATATCATCCATACTCACAGCCTCAAGCATAGCACCCGCCCAGAAATCTACCCTGGCGGCGACGGCGGACTTAATAAAGTCGACTGCACTGTCGTTGTCGCTGGCGATTAGTTTGTAGTCCCCAGGGTGCCAGCCCTTTCCCCTTAAGGATGGTAATGGTTTGGCGGGATCCGATTTTCATAGGGGAAGGAGGCTAAGATTTAACTTGCACTTCAAAATCTTGCAGTGCTCTCGGCTGATTTTGCACTCTTCGTGGGCACAAAGTAGGCTGAGAGAATCGAATGCTAAGTGACGCTTTCTATATTCAACTGTTCTGGCCCTAAAACGTTTCCTAGTACCTGGTATTTAAGACTCAGTATCAGTAGCGGTTATGGAGCCATCGGAGTAGGCCTCAATATCGATATGCATGCGCTCCAGTTTTTTCCCCACGCACTCTGTTTTTGAGCTCCTCTGACTCCCATTGTCGTCTTGTTTTGTTTCGTTTGTTTGTTTGTCTTTTCCAGTCTGAGGGATATCCCTCGAAGAAGTTTGTTTTGTTTGGTTGATTGTTTGATTCATGTTTTAAATTAAAACTTGGTCCCACGAGTAAACTGGAAAAAGTATATTAAGTCTATCTCTAGCACAGCCCGGTTTATCGAGATAAGGCGCTAAATACGTCAAGCCTTGGCAGGGGCCATTGACGGAGCTCGCTAGTGACTAGTTTATTCTCCAACCTTTCATCCTTGGCCACGGTTTACTTTACGCTCCCAACACCACTGGGATTAGGATTGACCACTCTTTAGCTTCCATCCTTCCATCAGAGACCTTACAGTATGGGTGGCCCTGCTGCAATCGTCCTCTGACATCGCTAGGATTTACTAAGAATCTCCACCGCAACAAGGTAATTGATAGAAGAAGATGCACTGGCGGGCAATGTAAGCATTGGCAACAGTTTAACCATACACAGGCGTACTGTCGGAAAGAGCCGCGCTGCGTTAAGTGCGCTGGAAAACACTCTTCGGAAAATTGCAGTTTGAGCAAAGATCAAAAAGCAACTTGCGTTAACTGCAAAGGAAGGCACCCAGCAAATTATCGCGGTTGCGAAGTCGCTAAGGAATTACAGATGCGACGGATAAAATCTATAACGCCGATCGTACGGGAACAAAATCAGTCGATCGGGCTCCTTAGTCGATAGAACGTATTGCTAAGCAGACTGAGCGGGCTCGTAAACCAATTGTTCAAACTACTAAGCCGACTGAAAGGACGCTTGAATCAGCAGGGCAGACTCTTACAACAGTCAACCAGCCTTCTGAGCCGATTAAACGTACGTCAAAGTCGTCCACTAAAAAGGCTGAACGAAAAATAACCTCGGATAAGCCAGCGAACCCCGTACGTCTGACGTATTCTCAGGCTGCAGTCAAAGCAACCAAACGAAATGACGGCCCACCCTCTGGGTGGCCGAATTCTCGAACGTCTTAGTAACGTCGAAAGCTTTTGTATGGCTAACCTTATATCTAAATCTAAGTAAATATGGACGCTTTGCTTAAAATAGTAACATGGAATGCAAATCGACTCTTACAAAAATCTAACGAATTAGAAATGTTTCTAAGAAGATAAAATATCGACATATGTTTGATCTCCGAAACCCATCTAACAAGGGAGTCGCAAATAAAGATGAGAGGCTACGCTGGGTATCAAGCCTATCATCCTTCTGATAGAGCGCGGGGCGGTTCGACCTTATTCATTAAAACTAACATCGAACATTCGGCCGATATAAGCAAAGAGCTGGAAAAACGGCAGTTGTGCGCAGTAAGGGTTAAAAATAAACACCTGAGCTACAGTATAGCATCTGTTTACTGTCCGCCGCGATGCTTACTAGAAAAAGATGACTACTTTCGTGTCTTCAATGACCTTGGTTCAAATTTCGTTATAGGTGGAGATTTCAGCGCGAAGCACACCTTCTGGGGTTCAAGATGTACATCTTCTAAAGGAAAAATTCTCTACGAAGTGGCATATGAATTCGGTTGTTGTTTTTATTCGACAGGAAAACCGACCTATTGGCCAACTGACTCACAAAAAATTCCCGATCTTATCGATTTTTTTGTTACAAAAGGCATTTACGAGAAGTTTATTACAGTCAAAGAATGTTTAGATCTCTCTTCTGACCACTCGCCGGTAAAAAAAGGAGAGAAAACGAGCGTGGAGAAGAACCTATAGTGAAACGTAAACTTCCGCTTTTTTTGCTGTCATTCGATAAAACGGAAAGCCAGGAAAAGATATATAACATTCGTACAATCATGAGTATGGTCGTTAAAATCGAGCCGCTACGTGTCAACACGAAGACCATCGCTCAATGTAAGCGTTGCCAAAAGTTTAACCATACACAGGCGTATTGTCGGAAAGAAGCGCGCTGCGTTAAGTGCGCTGGAAAACACCCTTCAGAAAATTGCAGTTTGAGCAAAAATGAAAAAGCAACTTGCGTTTACTGCAAAGGGAGGCACCCAGCAAATTATCGCGGTTGCGAAGTCGCTAAGGAATTACAGATGCGACGGAAAAAATCTACAACGCCGATTGTGCGGGGAACAAAATCAGTCGATCGGGCTCCTAAGTCGAAAGAACGTATTGCTAAGCAGACTGAGCGGGCTCGTAAACCAATTGTTCAAACTACTAAGCCGACTGAAAGGACGCTTGAATCAGCAGGGCAGACTCTTACAACAGTCAACCAGCCTTCTGAGCCGATTAAACGTACGTCAAAGTCGTCCACTAAAAAGGCTGAACGAAAAATAACCTCGGATAAGCCAGCGAACCCCGTACGTCTGACGTATTCTCAGGCTGCAGTCAAAGCAACCAAACGAAATGACGGCCCACCCTCTGGGTGGCCGAATTCTCGAACGTCTTAGTAACGTCGAAAACTTTTGTATGGCTAACCTTATATCTAAATCTAAGTAAATATGGACGCTTTGCTTAAAATAGTAACATGGAATGCAAATCGACTCTTACAAAAATCTAACGAATTAGAAATGTTTCTAATAAGATAAAATATCGACATATGTTTGATCTCCGAAACCCATCTAACAAGGGAGTCGCAAATAAAGATGAGAGGTTACGCTGGGTATCACGCCTATCATCCTTCTGATAGAGCGCGGGGCGGTTCGACCTTATTCATTAAAACTAACATCGAACATTCGGCCGATATAAGCATAGAGCTGGAAAAACTGCAGTTGTGCGCAGTAAGGGTTAAAAATAAACACCTGAGCTACAGTATAGCATCTGTTTACTGTCCGCCGCGATGCTTACTAGAAAAAGATGACTACTTTCGTGTCTTCAATGACCTTGGTTCAAATTTCGTTATAGGTGGAGATTTCAGCGCGAAGCACACCTTCTGGGGTTCAAGATGTACATCTTCTAAAGGAAAAATTCTCTACGAAGTGGCATATGAATTCGGTTGTTGTTTTTATTCGACAGGAAAACCGACCTATTGGCCAACTGACTCACAAAAAATTCCCGATCTTATCGATTTTTTTGTTACAAAAGGCATTTACGAGAAGTTTATTACAGTCAAAGAATGTTTAGATCTCTCTTCTGACCACTCGCCGGTAAAAAAAGGAGAGAAAACGAGCGTGGAGAAGAACCTATAGTGAAACGTAAACTTCCGCTTTTTGTGCTGTCATTCGATAAAACGGAAAGCCAGGAAAAGATATATAACATTCGTACAATCATGAGTATGGTCGTTAAAATCGAGCCGCTACGTGTCAACACGAAGACCATCGCTCAATGTAAGCGTTGCCAAAAGTTTAACCATACACAGGCGTATTGTCGGAAAGAACCGCGCTGCGTTAAGTGCGCTGGAAAACACCCTTCAGAAAATTGCAGTTTGAGCAAAAATGAAAAAGCAACTTGCGTTAACTGCAAAGGGAGGCACCCAGCAAATTATCGCGGTTGCGAAGTCGCTAAGGAATTACAGATGCGACGGAAAAAATCTACAACGCCGATTGTGCGGGGAACAAAATCAGTCGATCGGGCTCCTAAGTCGAAAGAACGTATTGCTAAGCAGACTGAGCGGGCTCGTAAACCAATTGTTCAAACTACTAAGCCGACTGAAAGGACGCTTGAATCAGCAGGGCAGACTCTTACAACAGTCAACCAGCCTTCTGAGCCGATTAAACGTACGTCAAAGTCGTCCACTAAAAAGGCTGAACGAAAAATAACCTCGGATAAGCCAGCGAACCCCGTACGTCTGACGTATTCTCAGGCTGCAGTCAAAGCAACCAAACGAAATGACGGCCCACCCTCTGGGTGGCCGAATTCTCGAACGTCTTAGTAACGTCGAAAGCTTTTGTATGGCTAACCTTATATCTAAATCTAAGTAAATATGGACGCTTTGCTTAAAATAGTAACATGGAATGCAAATCGACTCTTACAAAAATCTAACGAATTAGAAATGTTTCTAATAAGATAAAATATCGACATATGTTTGATCTCCGAAACCCATCTAACAAGGGAGTCGCAAATAAAGATGAGAGGTTACGCTGGGTATCACGCCTATCATCCTTCTGATAGAGCGCGGGGCGGTTCGACCTTATTCATTAAAACTAACATCGAACATTCGGCCGATATAAGCATAGAGCTGGAAAAACTGCAGTTGTGCGCAATAAGGGTTAAAAATAAACACCTGAGCTACAGTATAGCATCTGTTTACTGTCCGCCGCGATGCTTACTAGAAAAAGATGACTACTTTCGTGTCTTCAATGACCTTGGTTCAAATTTCGTTATAGGTGGAGATTTCAGCGCGAAGCACACCTTCTGGGGTTCAAGATGTACATCTTCTAAAGGAAAAATTCTCTACGAAGTGGCATATGAATTCGGTTGTTGTTTTTATTCGACAGGAAAACCGACCTATTGGCCAACTGACTCACAAAAAATTCCCGATCTTATCAATTTTTTTGTTACAAAAGGCATTTACGAGAAGTTTATTACAGTCAAAGAATGTTTTGATCTCTCTTCTGACCACTCGCCGGTAAAAAAAGAAGAGAAAACGAGCGTGGAGAAGAACCTATAGTGAAACGTAAACTTCCGCTTTTTGTGCTGTCATTCGATAAAACGGAAAGCCAGGAAAAGATATATAACATTCGTACAATCATGAGTATGGTCGTTAAAATCGAGCCGCTACGTCTCAACACGAAGACCATCGCTCAATATAAGCGTTGCCAAAAGTTTAACCATACACAGGCGTATTGTCGGAAAGAGCCGCGCTGCGTTAAGTGCGCTGGAAAACACTCTTCAGAAAATTGCAGTTTGAGCAAAAATGAAAAAGCAACTTGCGTTAACTGCAAAGGGAGGCACCCAGCAAATTATCGCGGTTGCGAAGTCGCTAAGGAATTACAGATGCGACGGAAAAATCTACAACGTCGATTGTGCGGGGAACAAAATCAGTCGATCGGGCTCCTAAGTCGAAAGAACGTATTGCTAAGCAGACTGAGCGGGCTCGTAAACCAATTGTTCAAACTACTAAGCCGACTGAAAGGACGCTTGAATCAGCAGGGCAGACTCTTACAACAATCAACCAGCCTTCTGAGCCGATTAAACGTACGTCAAAGTCGTCCACTAAAAAGGCTGAACGAAAAATAACCTCGGATAAGCCAGCGAGCACCGTACGTCTGACGTATTCTCAGGCTGCAGTCAAAGCAACCAAACGTAACGACGGCCCACCCACTAATCCGTTGAATGAAATTCTGAACTGCATCTACGCTAAGTTCGAAGAACAATGTGAAGTTAACAAACGGATTCTCGAACGTCTTAGTAACGTCGAAAGCTTTTGTATGGCTAACCTTATATCTAAATCTAAGTAAATATGGACGCTTTGCTTAAAATAGTAACATGGAATGCAAATGGACTCTTACAAAAATCTAACGAATTAGAAATGCTTCTAATACGAGAAAATATCGACATATGTTTGATCTCCGAAACCCATCTAACAAGGGAGTCGCAAATAAAGATAAGAGGCTACGCTGGTTATCACGCCTATCATCCTTCTGATAGAGCGCGGGGCGGTTCGACCTCATTCATTAAAACTAACATCGAACATTCGGCCGATATAAGCATAGAGCTGGAAAAACTGCAGTTGTGCGCGGTAAGGGTTAAAAATAAACACCTGAGCTACAGTATAGCATCTGTTTACTGTCCGCCGCGATGCTTACTAGAAAAAGATGACTTCTTTCGTGTCTTCAATGACCTTGGTTCAAATTTCCTTATTGGTGGAGATTTCAACGCGAAGCACACCTTCTGGGGTTCAAGATGTACATCTTCTAAAGGAAAAATTCTCTACAAAGTGGCATTTGAATTCGGTTGTTGTTTTCATTCGACAGGAAAACCGACCTATTGGCCAACTGACTCACAAAAAATTCCCGATCTTATCGATTTTTTTTGTTACAAAAGGCATTTACGAGAAGTTTATTACAGTCAAAGAATGTTTTGATCTCTCTTCTGACCACTCGCCGGTAATTTTATTACTTGGAGAAGCGCTGATCAAAAAAAAGGACCTCCAAGACTCACTAGCAATAGAACAAACTGGGATGGCTTTAGAAATGATTGCGAAACAAATATCGCCTTAAATGTATCACTTAAAACACTTTTCGGACTAGAGGACGAAATTGATCGTTTCGTGGAAGCAATTCAAAGAGCGGCATGGAGAAATACTCCTTCTAGAAGCTATAAAATCAACCGCATCGAAAAGTATCCCAGAAAAATCACTGAACTGCTGAGGGAGAAACGAAAAGCACGAAAGAAGTGGCAAATCACTCGTGCACCGCAGTATAAAACGGTCCTTAACCGACTATGCAATCGGCTTAGAGATAGTATTCGCGAATTTAAAAGCAAAAAGATAGCGACCTACCTTGAAAATCTCTCCGGTGAAAGAGAATCAAATTATTCGCTTTGGAAAGCGCTAAAAGGCATCCGGAAACCTCAAATGCAAGCACCACCAATTCGGAAAGTCGATGGAAACTGGGCCAAGACCGACAAATAAAAGGCAGAACTTTTTGCTTTGCACTTTGAAGAAACCTTTAAGCCGTTCGACGGCCCTTCGTTAACGCCCGACTCCCCAGTCACGACATCTGACAACTTTAAAGTAAAAAAAAGTTGCATTGATTGAACTGAGGGAAGTGATTAAAAATTTAAAGACAAAAAACGCTCCGAGTTACGACTTGATAACGGCGCAGGTAGTCAAGGAATTGCCGAATAAAGCTATTATCAAACTGCTCTATTTTATCAACGCTTCATTCAGATTGCTTTATATTTCTATTTCCCTATTGCCGGTTATCTCAAAAATATTTGAAAAACTTCTCTCCAAGCGTCTACAGCCCGTAATCGACGAAAGACGTCTCATTCCTGACCATCAGTTTGGATTTAGAATTAAATATTCTACAATTGACCAAGTCCACAAAATAACTGACGTGATTGAGAAAGCTCTGGAAGAAAAAAGGATTTGTTGTGGTGTATTTCTTGACGTCTCACAAGCTTTCGATAAGGTTTGGCACGAAGGCTTGGAGTATAAACTGCAACGACTACTGCCACGGCAACTCTTTCTAATCCTATTATCGTATCTCACCGAAAGACTCTTTCGTGTTAAACACGGAAATGATTACTCTGACTTCAAGGAGATTGCGGCCGGAGTTCCACAAGGAAGTGTCCTTGGCCCGCTTCTATATGTACTCTACACGCGTGATATCCCGCAGGAAAGAAACTGCTTCGTCGCCGCGTGTACGGACGATACGGCGATATTGACCATGGGCGAAACTATTGAAGCAGCAACGGGAAAGCTGCAACATGCTATAAATAAAGCCCACGCCTGGACGAATTCTTGTCGTATTGTGCTGAACGAAAGCAAATCTACTCACGTCCACTTTACCTATAAAAAAGTGGATAGATTACCTGTATATCTTATCTCGGCTCAAATACTGTACGCGAACGAAGCAAAATATCTAGGAATGACTCTAGATGTTAAGCTTAAATGGAAATCACACGTAAAAAAGAAACGCGACGAGCTAGAAAACAAATACCGACAAATGTACTGGCTACTCGGAAAACATTCGAAGTTGAGCCTACATAACAAACTGCTTATCTATAACCAAGTGCTAAAGCCTGTGTGGACGTATGGTATACAACTATGGGGTTGTACCAAGAAAAGCAATAGAAACATTATACCTACAAACGTTTGAGAATAATAAAAGTTCTTAGAACGATCGTCAACGCACCGTGGTATGTACGTAACGAAGATATTCATCGAGATCTGGGAATTCCCAGCGTCGTCGAAGAGATAACAAAATTTGCGCGTAAACACAAATATCGTGTTCACGGCCATTGTAACCGTACCGTCATTCTACTACTTGACGCGAATAATTCAATTCGTCGTTTGCAAAGGATAAAACCTTTTGACCTCGCGTCATAGTATATGCCAGTCGCGAAAAAGGCAGGAACTATCATTGGAATTTAAACTGCCTAAAGTTCTACATTTCTTTTAACTTCGTACGAACATTTTTTTTTCCCAAAACTCACGTGTATCGTAAGCGAAAGTAAAACTGCTGGATAAGCGTCAGCTTAATTGTAGTATTACTTTTGAAGAGAGGTGTTTTTTTTAGTGAGTAAAAATCTCACACTACCATAAGCACGCTCGGTCGGGCCTTATGTTGTCTTTAGAAGATTTTTCACCTACTCTCGGCAAAAAAAAAAAAAAAAAAAACTGGCGGGCAGAGTCGCCCGATTTTTTCGAATTCACGAGTCTATGAGAATAAGCCAGAGAAAAGAATATCCGACAACAGATTGAACGAATGCGGTATAAAGAGCCCAAATAGTCATCAACAATTGCGGCGCACACTTGATCGATAACATCTTCAAAAAGGAATGAAAAAAAACTTAAAAGTCCATATAAACATTAGCAAAAAAATATATTATAAAATTTTGTCGTTTCATTTTAAAAATATAGCAAAACAACATCGGGTAAGTTTTTGGGCCACCCTGTACACACCGCATAAGCACATTAGTTTCACGCCTTTGTTTAATGTTCTTGTAAAAATCTCCTGTACTACGTCAATTATTGTTCTCTGTAGTGATCTTAATGTAATTCACTGCATGGAAACACTAAATTTATTCGCAGTTAGCTCGTACACTCCAAATCATTTCTCAAGCTCCCTCTTCGACGTCTTCTTTGTTGGTTATATAGATATCTAAATGTCTTTTCTATAATCAGCTTTCCGCTCCAGGTTTTTTAAAATATGACATAAGGGAAGCTAAGCTTGCCTATTACAGTACGAAACTGGACTCTTTTGCACCCGGGAAAACTGTGTGTGGAGGATGTTGCCGAAGCATTTTTATCAATTAAGTCCAAAGCATTTTGACTAAGTCTTTTTTTCCTACTGAGTGAAAAAAATTTAGTACTTTGCGGAAACCAGTCTGGTTTTCGCCCCAAAAGGAAACCGTAAAACAACTTTATTGTTTGTAAGTAATTGAAAGCTTTCTAATGCAATGTATCAAAACTACTCCACTTTATTACTACTTCTTGCTTTCTCAAAGGCATTTGATACAGTTAATAATTCGATTCTTTGCAGCAAACAACGAAGCGAATATAAGTTTTCGATACCATCAACAAAACTTATGATGTCCTATTTGTGTGACAGACAGCAAAAGGTAGTTGCTGGTGAAAAGTCCCCTCGCTTTATGAACATGCTAAGTGGAGTACCGCAAGAATCTATTCTTGGCCCCACTGTGCTCTCGTATGTGAACGAATTACCGAAGGTAATAAAGTATTGTAAAACTCGCATGTACGCAGATAACGTCCAACTTCTTTTCAATTGTCCCTTATGTGAAATACAAAAAGCAACATACATATATTTTGTGTAACAACATCGCTCGATACATCTTTAATCTTAAGAGATGTGACCATGTTTCTTATTTCTCAAAGCTAATAACAGGTTGCACCTTGGATAAACATCGATCCTTGTGTCTCTTCAACAAAACACTGACCACTCGAGAACCTGATTATTTGCTTACATACATACATATATAATCACCCCTATCACGAATTCCGTCGTAATCGAAAATGTGCTACGAACTCCGAAAAATCTATCACAGAATTCATTCGTAGTGAAAAATCTGCTACGAATTTCGAAGTTCGTGAAAGTTGGTATCACTGAATACGAATGAAATGGAAATCTGTTATCTTTTTCTACGACAAGTAATTTGCGTCGGAATATAAGAAGTGATTGTGATTTGTTAAAAAATGTAAGTATTTATATATTTTTTTTAAAGTTGTTAATACATTTTTTTTTGCTTAAAAAGGGCAAAAACAACAACTAAAGCACAATATGAGAGGCGTTTGCAATTGTTGAATGAAAAAACAGATCTGGCACAAGGATTTACAAAAGCACTAAAAGAAGATGTGATGCTTTTTTGGGAAAAGGTGAAGTCTGATTTAAACTCTCTTGGGCCACCTTCTAAAGAAATTAAGGTGTGGAGAAAAGTGGAAAAAGTGGATTGTGCCATTACAACTTAACAATCGTTACCAACACCAAGTTGGTAACCACCTCCTGCGAAAAACCTTAGTACTGCCACAAGCGATATATTGGGGTTATTGAACACGAAAACACACCCGGCTCAAAATCATTTTGCAGTTCATCTAATACATACTTGAATGCAGATTTGTTGAGTCGGAAATTTCTTTGAAATCTGTAAGTTTATTTTAATTTTTGAACACAAGAAAATAAAACTAACTTTACTCTTACATTAGCTCATGCAGATCAAATGGGTCACAAGCGTCTCGAAGCATTTTTCTTTGAATTTTCAGAATGGACTTTCGCCTGAAGGATTCCGCTTAAGCAGCAATAATTGCGAAACCAATAGTATCCATTTTTAATTTTTTATGATTTTATATTTAAATTTTAGAATAAAACTGAGTTCTTTTTGATCATTTATAAATTTAGCGCACAATTTATTTCAATAATTTTCACACATTAGACAAATTTGACACTAAACAGCTGATTTCGAAAATGAGAGTGAGAGAGTTCTATGTGGCAATGCTTTTTGCGTTTCCGTTCGGATTGTGTGATAGCATTTTTTCGTGGTTCGTATCGTAACTTCGATTCTTAGATTTGCTACGAATGGATTTTGTGATAGGGCTGAATGTCTTCATTTCTTTTTCTTTCGATTTTCCTTACTCCTATCACTCTTCAAATGTATTTCATTTCCATTGCCTGCATTTGCTTTTTGGAGAATCCTCAAGCTTTTTTGAAGATTATTTAGCCGACTGTATTTCGAAAAGAACGAAAATTGCGATTTATGCAATTAAGCGGATATTAGCGAATCAATGAGAAACCAATTATTGAAAATAAATCTATGAACACTGTAGTTGAAATTCTTCAATGGTTTATTATAACTTTTATTAAAACACTTAACTGGATGAAATTGTTAATGGAAGCTTTACATTTAAAAATTGACTTGTTAATAGAAATGAAATTAATTGCCAAACAGAAATGATTTATGCAATGCAATAGAACGAAAGGGTGTAAATGTGTCGTTGTAAACTAGGTGCGACGAGACCCCTCTTGGGCCATGACGATGGTGAGTTGCGAAGATGGCGAATGACTGCTTGTTGTGACTACTTCCTTGCTGCGGTGCGAGTGGTGATTATATATGTATGTTCTGTTGTGATTTTTGGGAATTTTCCATTGTCTTCTAGCGGTCCGAAACCGTAGTGTGATGTGATACGACAAAAACGTTGAATTTTGTGCTGTTGCACATTGCGAGTGTGTGTGCTATTCTAGTGCAAGTGAGTGTATTGGAGGAGTGATGCTGCAGCACATTTAATTTACTGCTGAATGGCAGTAACACTTTTCTTATCTTTCAGTAAGAACCCAGTTTTCTTCTCCATGCAGCAGGACTAGTAGTTACATAGACTTGAAGATCGATATTTTTGTGGTTCGAGTAATTTCTTTATGATCTACAATTTTTTTCTGTAATACCGCGTAAAGCCTATTTGATGATTGGATCCTTGCCTTTAACTCTTGTTCAAAGTTACCCTTGCTATTAATGGTGCTTCCTAGATACTTAAATTTCCCACTTGCTCAAAAGTCAGTCCGTCCACACTCACCCTTACCATCCCTTTTCTATTATTTACAACCATCACTTGAGTTTTTTCGACATTGAGGTGCAGATTTTGAGATTCCAGAAAGTCCTTCAATAGTTTGTTACTTGCTTAACAAGTTTCAATTTCTTCAATCTCGGAGATCACTGATGCTTGTTTAACCAAGATACTTATGCCTTGCATCTGAATGTGAATTCTTTATGCAAGTAGTTCGGCTGTGAAACTCTCTGCCATTGGACATACTCGTAAGAAGAATCGAAAACATAAAAAAATTCAAATCCGCTTTCAATTACTTGGCCTCCAAATAAGCGTAGTTAAATAAGTCTAGAAATCTAATTTTTTTCTTTAGAGGTACTCATATTAAATGTAGATGTATCTTCTTATATTTCTTTTTTTTTTTTTGCTTCTTCTAATAACTTACTTCATTCACCCAGCAGCTATCGCATTCAAATACATAAATAATAAAAATAAGTAAATATTTTGCTCAACAGCCCTTTAAGTGCCAGGGCCTATGTATGTATGTATGTGAAGAAAAAAGAGAGTAGGAAACGTAGATGTGAATGAAATCAGGTATTATATGATACTAGCGGGCACCGACGTGCGCTGCTTCACCTAACAAAAAAAAAAAAAACAACAGTCAGGCAGGGGGCTGGGTCTAAGTCTATTAGAGAACAGTTTTATAGCGGCCAAACAGTGGGTCCAAAATGAAATATATATATCAATTTGGTTCTTAGAACTTAAGTATTAAAATACCGCGGCAGCGTGGGTTACTGCACCTAACGAAAAAAAAGATAGTACGAAAGTACTTTGCTACTAAATTACTACTAAAGTATTGGGCCGATTCTGACCAAACTCCACAGAAACTTTACCCGGCAGCGTGCATTGCTGCACCTAACAAAAGAAATGTGTTGTACTACTGTGCTTTACTGCTAAATTACTACTAAAGTACTGGGCCGATTCTGACCAAACTTCACAGAAACTTTACCTGGCAGTGTGCGTTGTCACGTGCAACTTTTCGTCACGATGCCTGATCCTCTCCGTCCCTCTTTTTCTCTCACCTCGCTCCCCTTCTTGGCCTTACCATTCCCTTTTCTCCGTTATCTTCGAAGAGCGGTGGAATCGTTAAGCGTTCCTGGACTGGTTTCCATTCCAGTGCTTACACTTTTCCAATTGCTTCGAGAGGATAACAAAGCAGGTACTCCCGGAACCAGAGCCCAACGGACCGTTGGCAACTCGCTGATGTGGGTGGACCGCCTGCCAACGAGAACGAACGAAACGAGAGCGAGAAGACCAATGACGACGAGAAACGCAATGTTACCGCGCAGATGAATTGCACATACCATTACGGGCATACACCATACACCGAATTTATGACGTACCGGAGAGAGAAGGGGACGGGATGGTCCAGCAGCACTAATCTTTCACACAACATTAACAACAAACTACAACACGTATACGAATATTCAACACAACATTAGGCACGATCGACACCGAACGCAATATTCGAATACGTTACACCGACGAAGATAACATCAAACACTCGATAATGTATGTACATACGAGTAGCAGCAAGGTCCACGAGCTACAGACACCAGGCCAAACACCAGACAACCAGCACCAACTATGGCCGAAAGCCCACCCTAATCCATGATTTCTTGTACGGGGTAGCACGTCATCGTCTCGTTCCAATTACCCCAAATCTGTGCGAAGTTCCACCAGGGTAACTTAGTTTTCGCGTAATTACGATTGTCATCGAAGATAAGTGGTATACTCTCAACTTTTTGGGCAAAGTCCAACGCTGAGGCGTTGTTTGAAACCGAGAATTAGAATTTTAATCCTATATCCTTTCTCTCTTTTTAGGTTCCGCGCAAAAGCATTGTTTGAAAAATTCACAATTAGTATCCTTTTCCTGGAACTTTTCTCTTTCCTTAGTTGGTTACTTTTTTTGCATTTTGTCGGTGAGAGAATGCTCACGCTAAATTATCAATTGTTATTATAGGTAGATCCTCAATTGGGGAAATTGAACGCCATCAGTAATACTGCCAGAGAAATGGGGATGAGAAATGCCTAACTTGATCCGCTGAACTGCCAACTTGTAGTGAATTCAGAGAGTCCGAAGAATGAGTGGAAGAGAGTGAACGGTTCCTGAACGGGTGTGCGCTGTAGCAAATGAGCGAAGTGTTGCACACACAGCCGTGAATGAATCTCGCTAGCGCTGGATAAGCGGAATGTTTGTGGCTGTGTGCAAGGCTCTCAGATTGGGTAGGCAAAGTACCACGGCGAAGAAGTACAAAGAGGCAATTCTTGGTTTGCGATTAAACGAGACAGTAGTGGTGGTATTCGATATCCCAAATTGAGGAGTTCTTTTCTTTTTAGAGTAAAAACAAAGTCAGTGAGAAGGTGGAAAAGTAAAGAAAAGTAGAAAAGAAAAGGAAAGGAAAAGTGTAAAGGTGGAAAAAAAGAATACAAAGAATTGTTGAGAAGGAGAAAGAAAGGATCTAGGATTAGCCGAGAGGAAGACAGGAGAAAAATCTGAGAGGAAGGAAGCAGGAGAATCCTAAAACAGATAAGTTTCAGTGTTGTGTGTTTGTGTAGGAGATTGTATTAGAGAACCCTGGTTGGACTTCATCCCGTAATTTTCCCGAGAACGTAAATAGAAATTTCTGTTCTTCGGAACCGAGTGATAACGGGCTACCCTAACGGCTATAAATCTTTCATTTCCGTTCTCAACAACCGTTGTATATGTCACATATATTACCCCGTTGAATCTAACTCTAAATTAAAAAAGACATTTTATTTTTTTCTGTAGGAGCCAACAAACATCGCCCGCCAAATATTCAAATTAAAAATACAAATAAATAATACGCTGCATCACAGATCCACCGCAAGAGAGCGACACCAATCCATCTGCGACGAGTCTACCATTTTCGTAATTTATTCATACAAATTGTCATCCTAACTTCAACCTGTTACCACGCGGTCCATTAAACATTTACTCTTTGTTCGTTTATAATAATAAAATAAATTTTACAATTGCATTAAGCTGTTCGCCTTTATTTACGACACGTTCTTAAATTTGTGACCCCGGCGACGGCCCGAATAGCAAGATGACCGAAAACGTGGACCAAGCTGCATCAAAGAATGAAACGCGTGCTACAACCAGCAGACAGCATGACGATTCCGTGCAGGCGCAGATAGTGAGAGGTTCGGAGGTTGAAGCGAATTACGCCCAAGTGCGACCACCACCAATTTGGCGTGAAAACGCGAAGCTATGGTTTGCGCAACTTGAAGCTCAATTTACGCTTGTAAATTTGCGTTCTGACGTGCGAAAATTTAATGTCGTCATTGCGCATCTCGACCAAACAACCGCCACAGAAGTACAAGACGTCATCATCAATCCACCACAAGGTAACGCATACGTTCGTTTAAAAGATGAACTCATTTCTCGTTTGGCCACATCTAGAGACCAACAGATTAGGCAAATGTTAGATCGAGAACAGCTAGGCGATAGAAAACCATCCCAGTTTCTTCGACGTTTGAGTGATTTAGCTGGAGGCACCATGACCGACGATGCTTTAAAGGCAATTTGGCTAGACCGACTACCAGTTCATACACAGTCAATACTTGCCGCACATCCTCCTGGTACAACCGAAAATCCAACGAAACTTGGCAACCTTGGTATTATCGCAGATCGAATCGGTGACGTCATCCCACAACATAAAGTCGCAAGCACATCGTTGCACCCGGAATCTGCGTTGACGACCATGCTACAAAAAGTGGAACAGCTGACGAAGCAGGTCGAGGCGATGTCTATGAATCGTCTGGCCAACCGACGTAGACGGAATAGCCCACGATCGCGCTCACGTAGTAGGCAACGTCAGGAGACCACACCAACTTGGAATGAGCAGACACACACCACTTCCAACAGCCGTCGAAATAGTTTTTGCTATTTTTATCGCCACTGGGGATCCAACGCAAGAAATTGTCGTCAGCCATGCAACTTCAATCAGCAGGGAAACGAGAACGGGTGTCATTAAAGGCGGTAAGTGACAGCCAGACTTCTAACCGCCTCTTCGTAACGGACAAAACGTTAAAAGTGCAGTTTTTGGTAGACACGGGTTCTGACGTTTCAGTGTTTCCATACACTGGTCTACGTCACAAATCTAAACCATCCGACTACACTCTTTTCGCTGCCAATGGAACTCCGATACCAACCTATGGATTTCGTATAGTGCAGATGAACTTAGGACTCCGTCGAGACTTCACTTGGCGTTTTGTAGTAGCTGACGCTAGCAAGCCCATCATAGGAGCCGACTTTCTCGCATTTCACTAGCTCCTTGTGGATGTTGCGTACAGCAGATTGTTAGATAGACTCACTGGACTTTCCACACGAGGCTGCCACGCATACGAGTGCTCAGCACAGGTTAAAACCGTTTCCGGTAGTTCTAGGTACATCGAACTGCTCAAACAATTTCCCAGCTTGACTCGACCAGACGGAGCTTTCAAGGAAATTCGACATTCCACCGTTCATCACATCAATACAACCACAGGTCCTCCAGTCAGCTGCAAAGCACGACGTATGGCTCCAGACAAGTTAAAAATCGCAGAAGGTGAGTTCGAAACAATGTCCAAAATGGGCATAGCTCGCCGTTCCGAAAGCTGTTGGTCCTCGCCACTGCATCTCGTCGCTAAGAAAACAGGAGAATGGCGTCCGTGCGGAGATTACAGCGCGCTGAACGACCGCACGATACCGGACAACTACCCTCCACGGAATCTGCAGGACTGTTCAGCTAATCTCGCAGTTAAAAAGATTTTCTCCAAGATCGACCTGGTGAGAGCGTTCAACCAGATTCCCATAGCACCAAACGACATCAAGAAGACAGCCATAATTACACCGTTTGGACTGTTTGAGTTTATGTTCATGACATTTGGACTCCGAAATGCCGCCCAGACCTTTCAAAGGTTTATCGACGAAGTCACGAATGGTCTCGACTTCTGTTTTCCATACGTGGATGATATTTTGGTGGCATCGGATTTTTTTTTTCTTTTCAGCATTTCACTTCCCTATACGTTTAAAGGTTTAGTAATTTCCCTTAAGATTACCTGGGGTCAACATTTTTCATCCCTTTTTCTTTTTCGCATCTTCTTCTTCTTCCTTTTATCAGCGAGGTTATGATCCGAAAACTAGGGATCACAACCCTCCCACTTCACCGCATTTCTACTGATCCGCCTGTGGGGTTCGCCTATTTGACCTCAGAAAATATCGGCAGGCCTGCCGATTTTGGATCACTCGGTTACTGAGGCCAATGAAATGCCGATGTCGTCGCATTTGTCTGATCCAGGCGTTTATAGGCCTGCCTTTCCTACATCGCGATGTCTTTGGAACGTGCATAGATATTGCCTTTTTTACAGGGTTCAAATGATCTCTTCTTTGAACGTGACAATACCAGCTGAGCCGGTCGCGCTCTAATTTTCGTACGATGGTTTCCTTGATGTGAAAGCTTCCACGGATCTTCGAACTTCTTATTCGATCAAGCTTGGTCACTCCTGCTGTCATGCGAAGCATCTTCATCTCAGCTGCCGTTAATTTACTCTCATACTTTTTGTACATCGTCCAACATTGTGAACCGTATGTGAGCGCTGGACGTACAACTGCGGTGTAGAGCCTTCCTTTCAACTTAGGGGGCATTTTTCTGTCACAGAAGATAGCGGAATTTTCTCGCCACTTCATCCACCCTACGCTTACACGATGATTGATGTCGTCATCACAAGTTGCTTTGCTATTGATCATAGATCCCAGATATTTGAACTTTTCGCACTTGGGAAGCACTGTTCCATTCAAATAAATGTCTGGAATAGGCCTGAGTGGATCAGAGAACGGGCAGCACAAGTACTCTGTCTTTTTTGAACTAATGCGATACCCATTTCCCTCCAAAACGTCCACCCACACATCAAGTGCTCGTTGCAGGGATGTAGGATCCTCACTTATGATGGCTCCATCGTCAGCAAAGAATAACTGATGTACCTTGGGGTCCATCACTTTACCTTCAAGCAGATAATCAAGGACTGTAATAAAGAGCAAAGGACTTAAAACGCTTCCCTGGTGCACCCCGACTTTGATTCGGAACTCTTCGGTTACTCCAGCGGGGCATCTTACTTTTGTCTTTGCTCCTTCGTACATGTCCATAATCATCTGTACATAGGTTTCTGGAACCCCTCGATGTCTTAGCGCCACCCATATCAGATCTCGTGGTTGTCTGTCGAATGCCTTTTCAAAGTCAACCAATACAATATGCAAATCCCTTAAGGAATCACGATGTTTTTCCATTATGATCCTTATACTTTGGATTGCATCTGTGGTTGATTTACCCGAGACAAACCCGCACTGATCATCAGATAGCCGTATTATTTTTCGCAGTCGGCCACCTAATACCCGCTCAACGATTTTCATGGTGTGTGACATCAGCTTGATCGAACGGTAGTTATCACAGTTTCGCGTATCACCCTTCCCTTTGTATACAGGGAGAAGGTAACTTTCCCTCCATTCATTCGGCATTGGATCATCTCTCACGAATTTGGAGATGAGAATTCTGAGCCATCTGAACCCGATGTCTCCCATCTTTTTCCAGAACTCAGAGGGTATCTCGTCTGGGCCAACCGCTTTTCGTTTTTTGGAGTATTTGACCGCCTCACTAACTTCTTCGACTGTAATGTCGGGTATTTGTTCACAGTTAGGGGTGGCTCTTGGAAAGTATAGCCGGGGAAACTGTTCATTCAAAAGCTCTTCACAATACTGCCGCCACCTCTGCAGAATTTTGTCGTCATCCACAAGAAGCTGGCCATGAGCATTGCTAATGAACTTTGGCGAACGAATCTCCTGAGCATTCTTCCTTCTTTG
This sequence comes from Brachypalpus laphriformis, assembly GCA_945910035.1. NCBI lineage: Eukaryota > Metazoa > Arthropoda > Insecta > Diptera > Syrphidae > Brachypalpus > Brachypalpus laphriformis. The sequence continues at coordinate 59,371,118 of OX246755.1, forward strand.
GGCGGCTATTTTGAAGATAGTGGCACTCTTGTTCATATTGTGTCTTCGCAGCTCCTGGATAGCCTGGTTTGCATCAGCAACCGGGGAAAATATTTTCTCCAGCTCCCGATACAGGCCCTCCGTACTCTCTGCTTGAAGCTGAGCGCACTTCTTCTTCGCTTTTTTCTTGCAGCATCTGTATTCCATTTCGAGGCGAGCTTTGTCGTCACTATTATTAGAGGGGCACTTTGACCAAGCTTTGAAAGCCGCTTTCTTCTCATTTATCACTTTCTTAGCTTCATCACTCCACCACCATGTTTCTTTGGCGTGTTGATGGTGGCCTTTTGAAGCTCCTAGCAGTGATTTGGCCTTCTTTAAGCAAGTTCGCTGTAGGGAATCCCACATATTTTGTGCTCTGCACTCTTCATCCTCAGCTCCGTTGATGGTGTGAGAGAGGTAATTTTTCATTACGAAAACAAAAGCCTCGCCTTTTTCTTTGTCCAGATTGTACCACTTGATTTTCTCAGAGACCCCTGTTTGTTTGCTTTTCTTTTGTGTTTTCATAAAAATTTCTGTTAGCAGGAGACGGTGTTGACGAGCGATTGCCTCTCCCAGGATCACTTTGCAATCTTTTACCCGAGGCTTCATGAAACTGGCTACCAAATGGTAGTCAATCTGAGTTTCATCTCCACCACTGCTGTAAGTGATCAGGTGTCGGCTTTGTTTGATGAACATGGTATTTAACACGATAAGACCGTGTGATTTGCACATGCTTAGGATGTCTTCACCAGGAAGGTTCCTGGTGCCATATCCTAGTCCTCCATGGCAGTCTTCATAGTCTTCGTTTGATTTCCCGACATGTCCATTCAAATCTCATCCCACAAACAGAAATTCTTCCTTTGGGATGTTCTTAAGGAGATTGTGGAAATCTAGCCAAAATGCATCCTTATCTATCTGATTGCACCCATTGTGGGGAGCATATGCACTGACAATATTCCACACCTCTCCTTGTATTACTAGTTTGAGAGACATCAAACGGTCGCTGGACTTCGAAATGCTCAAGACGTTTCCAAGTAGCTCTGCCGCAAGGATGATACCGATTCCGTTCCTAGCCTTTTCCGTTCCGTAGTAGAACATCTTGTAATCTTTTGTCCTAACGTCCAAGAAACGCGCCCGATTCCCGGTGTTTTTCCATTTCGTCTCTTGGACACACAAGATGTCCACCCGCCTTCTATTCATCATCTCTTCCAGCTCGTAACTTCGACCGGTCATGCCTCCAACGTTCCAACTCGCGACCCTTAAATTGCGTCCAAACTGTTTCATTATGTTGCTAGCCCCCGGAATCCGTATAGCTCTGACCCGAACATTTCTGCTCGGTCCAGGATCAGTACCATGCACAGCAGTGGTAGTGCCTGGCGGGGTAGTGCCTTTCCTTTTTGCAAGTATTATCATAATGATACAGTTTTGCAATACAATTTTTGCACCATATTGCGATGGTGTTTGTTGTTTGACACGTGCATGCTCCTGTTTTAGTATTGTTTGATCTTTCTTTTATGACACCGGTGATCTCCAGTCGTGTCAACCCACAGACTCGCATGCACACTTGTGGGAGGGTTTTTATGGTAGTATATGTGTCGCTAGGCTCACTTGGGTGTTATATTGCCTAGATCTGATTTGTCCCCTTAGTCGCCTTTTACGACAAGCGCTAGTTGTTGGGGGGCGCTGCAGTGATATTCTTAACCCGTCCCTGCACAGGGACGCATCTTTTTCGCATAGTGTATCGAATAAACCCGATCAGAAATTCTCTGAACCCAATCCAATCGGAGCAGCTGGAATTCGCCGTAATTGACACTTGAGCCTTTTGAACAATTCCCTTCGCCAGTTCCATTCCCGAATTTTCACCCATCGCGAGCGCGTGGCGTTATTTTCATGTTTTTCGTAATTGTGTTTCCCACATATTTCCTTGTTCGCGCATCAAAATATCAAATCTCGAGGAGAAATTGTTCAACAGCGTTGCTGTACATAACAGAAAAAAAGTGTAGTACTGAAGTACTTTACTACTAAATTACTACTAACTAGAACTAACTTCACAGAAATTTTACCCAGCGGTGTGCGTTGCTGCACTTAACAAAAAAAAAAAAAAATGTGTAGTACTAAAGTACCTTACTGCTTACTTTCTACTAAAGTAGACTCTGACCAAACTTCACAGAAAATTTACCCGGCGACGTGCGTATACAAAAAAAGTGTATACTTACTATTACATTGCTACTAAAGTAGTGGGCCGATTTTGACCAAACTTCAGAATTCAAAATTTGAGCTCAATCTGTTGGGTAGTTTCGACGGCCATAATATAGGTATACAAACAAACAAGCAAACAAACATACACGTTTAGCGATGAACGAGGACAAAACCAAGTATATGCTGTCAACAAGAAGGGAAAACCAACACCGACGAATTGGACAAAACGTCACAGTGGGCAGCTATAACTTCTAGGTAGTTAGGGACTTTGTCTAACTTAGCTCTGCTATAAATTCTACAAACAAGATCAGCGCAGAAATCAAGCGAAGAATAACTCTTGCCAATCGCTGTTTTTTTGGGCTTATAAGGCAATTCAACAGTAAAGCCCTATCTCGAACAACTAAGGAGACCCTATATAAGACCCTAATCATCCCAGTCCTGCTTTACGGCGCTGAAACATGGACTTTATTAAAAGAGGATTAAGATATCCTTGGTCGCTTCGAGAGAAAAATTCTTCGTAAGATTTTCGGTCCCGTTTGCGTGGACGGGTTTTGGAGGAGAAGATTCAATCACGAACTATACTAGCTGTACAGCGACATCGACCTAGTCAAAAAACAGCGTATTGGACGTCTGAGATGGCTAGGACATGTAGGGCGAATGGACACCAACGCTCCGGCCCGCAGAGTCTTCGAATCTAATCCCGAGGGACGACGCAGTAGAGGGAATCATGGCTAGGCAAAAATCCTCATCCTAACCCTCCCCGTGTGTGCCAGCCGGTAATAACCTCCACAGCAGTCTTGTACGTTGTCAAGATGGGGTTAGCCAAGGCCAAGAAGCATTGTATCGGGTTCTTACTCCTCAATAGTATTATCCTTTACATATGCCTCTTGACCATCGGATCGAGGTACCTGATTTCAGTGGTGGTGTGAGCGCTTAACGCAGGAAACCGTGCCCAAGAATGCAAGGCTGGGGGTTAAACCAACCGCAAACGAGCTCCTTCAGATACACAGGCGAGGTCTGTCGTATCATATCCTTATCGTGGTAAATCGGCTCTGCCAGGACGAATCTCTCTTCCGTACTACTCGTGGGACCACAAATGAATTCTCAAAAAAAAAATAAAAAACTAAAAAACAAGGAAAAAAATCAAAAAAAATAATAATTAGCACCTCGTCGGAAGATGAGCTGCTGGCTTCAAGCCAAGAAGCCACTGAACCAACAGGCAGTGTAGCAAGTACCAGCCAAAGTACTCTACCAGTGTCTCAACCCTCTACCTCCTCCTCTGTGGATGCCGCCAAGGATACTACCAAGAGTACTCCCAAGCAAAATCCACAAAAAAAATTCACTAACCTCCAACACAAACACTTTTTCGAGAAGGCCGTCTTCATTCTAAACAAGATCGCCAAGAAGGAAGAGGCAGGCACTGTCACTGAACGTGACCAGGCAGACAAGTTGAGGAACCAGGCTGTTGTTGAAGACTACAACAAGCGCCAGGCCGCCAAGACGAGTCTTAAAACCCAACAAGAAGCCTTGAAGAGGAACCGATCTCAAGAAGAGATGGCTCACTCCAGCAAACGCAGCAAAGTCGAAAGCGGCGTTGCTAAAAGGCAGATCAAACAACCGGCAAAAACTACCACCCCCACCACACAGAAAAGCAGCACTGTTGTTGTTTCCTCACGCACCATCAGGAAACTGATTAGGGACGATCTCCAAGTTGCTCTAGTAGATGAGCTTTCTACCAGTGGCAAGTCCATCCTGAAGGCATGGGCGGCGATCGAAGCCAAACTCTCGCAGATGGTGCTTGACTACCTGGCGGAAAAAGAAGGGGGTCCTGTACCCTGGTTCGAATCAGCTGAGGTCGTTAGAGACTATAGGGTAATCAAATGCGAGGACAGGTTCTCGAAGGATTTCCTTGGTGAGTGTATCGCTAAGATAAGCGACGCATGGAGCGGCTTGAAGATCAAGCTTATCCCAGCCAGAGACATCCCTCGAAGACCGAAGGCTCGCATCTGGTTGTCGACTATGCCAATAGACAGCGAACAGCTGATTGGGCAGTTATCAAGACGGAGCAGCCGCAGAAAAACAGCATGACTTTTCTGCTCCTCATAAACGAGGATAGTTTGGAGGTGCTCGAAAAGTTGGACTACCGTCTCAGGTTTGGCATAAGAAATGCTAAACTTAAAATTTACATCTCTTCAGGCCCGGACGAAGACACAGACGATGTCAACGACGCCAACACTCTGTTGGAGGGCATGAAGATTGTCCCAGATACCCCAAATGCCCCCGTTGAAGATGATTCAGATTAATCTGCGGCACTCGCAGTGTGCCACAGACAATCTGCGTGTCTTTATCAATGAAGAAAACATCGATATCGGCATCATCCAGGATCCCTGGGTAAGGGGATCTACAATCAGGGGACTTCAGGACAACCACTACAAACTCTACTACAACGGTAAGCCTAGAACTTGCATTTAAGCTAAGAAGCATATAAAAGCTTTTCTATGTCCTAACCTTAGCTCTGCCGATTTAACGGTGGTTAAACTGGAAACTGCAAACGGTGAGGCCTTTTTCGTTGCATCTGTCTACATGGACCGGGATCGGCAAGCCCCGCCGGAGGAAGTCCAATACCTAACATCAACCATTAACACCAGTAAGGCCAACATCTTGATGGGCTGCGACGCCAATGCCAGACATACGCTTTGGAGTAGCGCGGAGGCAAATGACAGAGGTGAGTCTGTTTTCGATTTCATCATTAGCAATAACCTATCAATTTGTAATACTGGCAATTCTCCAACTTTTGTTTTTCCGAGTACGGATAACTTCAATGGATGGAAGGCGGTTATAGACATTACTCTAGTATCTAACAACGAAACCATCAGGGTCGATAACTGGAGAGTATCCGATTTACAATTTTTTTCTGATCATAACTGGATACTTTTCAACGTCTGTCTCGAGATTGAGACCCCCAAACCTTATAGAAACCCAAAACGCATAAACTGGACAAAGTTTAATCGTATAGTTAAGTCAAAACTGGGTAGCACATCAATGTATAAAATCGACTCGACCACGGAACTGGATTCAAAGGTTGAAATCTTTGAGAAAGCAATTAACGTTGCCTTTAAAGTCTCGTGTCCAATCAGTTATTGTAAAAAGAAAGTCCCAACATGGTGGAATGAAGATCTATCAAAGCTTAGGAAGATGACCAGAGCGATCTTCAATATCTGCTTCATCCACAACTTCTGGCAGCCCTACAAGGACTGCCTAAAAATATATAAAGAGTCCATCAGAATGGCCAAAAAACAGGGCTGGAGAGATTACTGCCAGTCTATCGAGTCCCTTAAAGAATCCGCAAGGCTCAGCAAAATTTTGTCCAAAGGGCATAGCAACCCGTCCTTTCTTAAAAAGACGGATGGAAGCTGGACAGACTCTTCTGCGGCATCTCTGGAACTCCTGATGAGTACTCACTTCCCAGGCTGCAGTGAGATTAGAGTAGAACAAGTTGGTTCCACCTGTACGCCGCTGGCAGCTTGGGATAACATCACAAACATTATTACGGAGGATAAAGTCTCCTGGGCTATAAATAGCTTCTCTCCCTATAAGTCACCTGGCCCTGACTGCATCATGCCTATTATGATGCAGAAATTGCAAGACATAGCAATTCCCTGGCTATTACCGATTTATAGGAGTTGCTTAAACCTAAACCATGTTCCACAAACCTGGAGACGTGTCAAAGTGGTTTTCATCCCCAAGGCGGGCCGGCGAGGACATGAATCCGCGAAGGATTTTAGACCCATAAGCCTGTCCTCCTTTGTTCCTTTAGAACGTATCTTCCATAGACTTCCATATCCGCGATAACCTGAGTGCTCCACTGTCGAAATCCCAGCATGCGTATCTCAAAGGGCGGTCCACAGAAACTGCTCTTCATGAGGTCATGCGTACAGTGGAAAAAACTCTTCACTACAAAGAATATACTCTCGCTACATTTCTTGATATAGAAGGAGCCTTCAACAACATTTTCACTGAATCTATTCAGGAATCTCTCACCGAGTTAGGTGTAGAAGGCTTTATTAGCCAATGGATAGTTTCTATGCTCAGTACTCGTATAATCCAAGCAACACTAGGCAACAGTAGTACAACTAAGACGGTAAACAGAGGAACTCCACAAGGCGGAGTCATCTCCCCCTGCTCTGGTTAATGGCGATCAATAAAATCTTGGTACGACTTGATAGGGAGGGTTTTAAGGTGGTTGCGTACGCGGATGATATAGTTATACTAGTATCAGGAAAGTTCCTCTCCACGATAAGTCAACTCATGGAGAGGGCTCTGGATAAGGTACACTCATGGGCTACGAGCTGTGGCCTCGGAGTAAATCCGGAGAAGAGTGAAATGATGCTGTTTACCACTAAAACCAAGGTACCGGCATTCACCCCCCCCCCCCCATTCGACGTCTTTGGGGCCCAGCCCCCCCCAAACGCACCAACAGACAGCTGCCAGACGTTGATATTTGTGATCATTAGCTCAAGTTTAACAAAAAAATATATTTATTTCCTGTGCTAAAATGACGTTTGAAAAACGTTCACCAGCTCTTAGACTATGACTTTCTAGTCGACTTTTATGCTTTCTCGCGTAGTTTTTGATTTCGTCTTCGATTGTTTTAATGCCAAGATCTCTGTGGATATCGCTATTTCGGATATACCATGGCGCATTAACAATACCCCTTAGCACTTTGTTCTCAAAAGTTTGTAAAATTTTAATGTTTCTTATTTTGGTACAACCCCAGAGTTGTATACCATATGTCCATACAGGCTTTAGCACCTGCTTATATAAAAGCAGTTTGTTATATATATTAAGCTTGGAATATTTTCCAAGTAACCAATACATTTCTCGATATTTATTATCTAATTCTTTGCGTTTTTTCTTTACGTGCGTTTTCCATTTCAGCTTTGTATCAAGTGTCATTCCAAGATACTTAGCCTCGTTTGCAAACGGGATTTGAACCGAGTTTGAAAAGATCGGCAAATTATTTATTTTCTTATAAGTAAAATTTACATGAACGGATTTGGTCCGTTCCATTGAACCATTCAACATAGACGATGATAGTCAAAATTTCCGTCCACCTGACCAAAACGAAGTGAGGATAGCAATATCCAAGCTAAAATCCAACAAGGCTGCTGGACCTGACGGCTTACCGGCCGAACTTTTCAAGGCAGCTGGGGATGAATTGGTAGAGTGCATACACCAACTCATTTCTAATATTTGGTCAGACGAGTGTATGCCTGATGAATGGAATCTCAGCATCGTTTGCCCGATCCACAAGAAAGGAGATCCCCTCAACTGCGCCAATTATAGAGGCATCAGTCTCCTCAACATCGCATACAAGATCTTTTCTGCGATATTGTGTGAACGCCTGAAACCCTTTATCAACAGCCTGATTGGACCCTATGAGTGCGGTTTCAGGCCAGGAAAGTCCACCATCGATCAAATCTTCACACTTCGGCAGATCCTGGAGAAAACCCAAGAATTCCAAATCGATACTCACCACCTCTTTATCGATTTCAAGGCCGCCTATGACAGCATCTATAGAGAAGAGCTTTATAGAGCCATGTATAGTTTTGACATCCCTGCCAAACTTGTCCATCTGTGCAGGATGACGATGGAGAACGCTCGCTGCTCCATCAAGGTCGGTAATGACCTCACCGAGACCTTTGATGTCAAAAAAGGCTTTAGACATGGTGACGCGCTGTCATGTGACTTCTTCAATATTGTACTTGAACGGATTGTGCGGAACTCACAAGCCAACACCGGAGGCACAATCTATTACAAGTCTGCACAACTGCTTGCATATGCCGACGATATAGACATTATCGGAAGATCTCAGCGGGCTGTCACCGGTGCTTTTGCAAGCATTGAGGCGGAAGCGGCCAAAATGGGTTTGGCGATAAACGAGGGCAAAACCAAGTATATGCTGTCAACAAGAAGGGAAAGCCAACAAACGTCACAGTGGGCAGCTATAACTTCGAGGTAGTAAGGGACTTTGTCTACCTTGGCTCTGCTATAAATTCTTCTAACAAAATCAGCGTAGAAATCAATCGAAGAATAACTCTTGCCAATCGCTGTTTATTTTGGGCCTATAAGGCAATTCAACAGTAAAGCCCCATCTCGAACAACTAAGGAGACTCCATATAAGACCTTGATCATCCCAGTCCTGCTTTACGGCGCTGAAACATGGACTTTATTAAAAGAGGATGAAGATATCCTTGGTCGCTTCGAGAGAAAAATTCTTCGTAAGATTTTCGGTCCCGTTTGTGTTGACGGGTTTTGGAGGAGAAGATTCAATCACGAACTATACGAGCTGTACAGCGACATCGACCTAGTCAAAAAACAGCGTATTGGACGTCCGAGATGGCTAGGACACCAACGCTCCGGCCCGCAGAGTCTTCGAATCTAACCCGGAGGGACGACGCAGTAGAGGGAATCATCGCCGTAGGTGGCGCGCACAAGTTCAAGGGGACCTCGACCAACTTGGAGTGCGCAACTGGAAGCAATTAGCTAAAGACCGAGCTAAATGGAGAGGCTTGTTGGTTGAGGCCCAGGTTCACCCCGAACTGTAGCGCCACCTAAGTAAGTAAGTAAGATTTGGTCTCGTTGAGTGCGATTCGCCAAATCTTTGTCCATTCATTTACTCTATTCAAAGCTTCTTGCAGTTTTTCTGTAGTATCTTCGACCGTTTTACCTACTGTCAAGATAGCAGTGTCGTCGGCAAATGTAGCTAGCTCAGTGCCTTCTACTTGCGGTATATCACGAGTGTATAATAGATATAAGACTGGACCAAGAACGCTTCCTTGCGGCACACCAGCCATTATTTCCTTGAAATCTGAATATTCGTTTCCACATTTGACGCGGAATAGTCTATTCGTAAGGTAGTTCTTCAAAATATTATATAGGTGCTCTGGCAGAACTTGTCGTAATTTAAACTTTAAGCCTTCGTGCCAGACCTTGTCAAAGGCTTGAGAAACGTCAAGGAATACGCTTGAACAAATCTTTTTTTCTTCAAGTGACTTTTCAATTACATGTGTTATTCGATGTACTTGTTCAACTGTAGAATGCTTACTTCTGAATCCGAATTGATGATCAATGATGAGATGCCCTTCTTCTATTACCGGCTGTATTCGCCTAACCAATATTCTCTCGAACACTTTGGATATCATTGGAAGAAGCGAAATCGGTCTATAAGACGTTTTTTCATTGGGCGGTTTTCCAGGCTTAAGGACCATTGTAACTTCGGCGACTTTCCATTGACTGGGAACATATTCTAGTCTCAGTGCGGCGTTTATAATGAACAGAAGCTTAATTAGAGCTTTTCTTGGTAGGGCTTTAAGAACATCTCCCGTAATTAGGTCGTATCCAGGAGCTTTGTTAGGTTTAAGTTTCTTTATTTCTTCCTTAAGTTCGGTAAGTGTTGCATTTCTTATTACGCTATTGTCTATATACGACGTATTTATATTTTCAATAAGAGCTTGTCCATCAAGCGGTTTGAAAGTTTCTTCCAGGTGGGCGGCAAAAACTTGCGCTTTCTCTTTATTATGCCTCGCCCATTCGTCTTAATTTTTCCTAATTGGCGCGGCTTGAATTTGAGGTTTTTTAATACCTTTTATAGCCTTCCAAAGCGAATAGTTAGAATCTTTTTCTGCCGTTAAGCTTTCTAGGTAAGTTTGTATTTCATTATTCTTAAGATCTTTAATAGATCTTTTTAGTGAGTTGCACAAACGGTTAAGATGTGCTTTATGTTGCGGAGCCCGAGTGTGTTGCCATCTTTTACGCGCTTTTCTCTTCTCCTTAATCATCTCTTTTATTTCCTGCGGATAAGTTTGAATGTAACTGGCCGGGGTTCTCTTTGGTTTGGGAGTATTCTTCCACGCGGCATCCTGTAAGATTTCGACGAAGCGATCTACTTCAACTTCAAGTTCATAGGGCGTTTTAAGTGATACGCTCAGCTCAATATTTGCTTATCACTTAAAACGCCCTATGAACTTGAAGTTGAAGTAGATCGCTTCTTCTCTGACTAGCGTAGCCTTCTATGCCTGTAATAAAACATTCGGTAAGAAATGGGGACTCCAGCCAAAGAAGACCCTTTGGATGTACACAGCCGTTGCGCGTCCAATTCTTACTTACGGCGCCATCGTTTGGTGGCCAGCTTTGAGCAAAAAGTACAATATCGACAGAATAAAAAAAGTACAGAGATCAGCGTGCGTGGGTATCACAGGAGCAATGAGGTCTTGTCCAACAGATGCTCTCAGTGTGATCCTGCATCTGATCCCTCTCGAACTACACATCATAGACACAGCTATATGCAGCGCAGTCCGGCTCAGGGAATATGGATGCTGGACCACAAGGCCATATGGTCACGGAAAGGTCCTGGAGACGATTCCAAGTGAACTGGTTGCGCCCTCTACCGACCACACCATACCCAAACTCAACTTCAGAAAATCGTTCTTAGCAAAATTCCCTTCCAGAGAAGAATGGAAGAACGGAAGCGTTACCTGCAAGTATGATATATGGATATACACGGACGGTTCGAAGATGGACTGCGGAGTCGGCGCAGGCATCTTCTCTGACCAGCTGAATATATCAAGGTAATTCCGTCTTCCAGACTCTGCTAGCGTTTTCCAAGCGGAGCTTCTTGCGATTCGAGAAGCCTGCCGGCTGCTAAACAATCTTCCAACATCTAACCACATCATCGCTATTTTTTCGGATAGCCAGGCTGCCATCAAGGCCATTGATGCAGTCTGCATCTCTTCAAAACTGGTAGAGCAATGCTGGTTCGAATTGAATCAACAAAGCACTCACTCGAGAATCACTCTCATCTGGGTCCCAGGGCACAGCAACCATGAGGGAAATGAGCTTGCTGATGAGCTGGCCAGGCGAGGGTCGGCCCTTAACGGCTCTCTAGCAGAAAGAGTCGACATTCCGCTTGGTGCCGTTAAGGGCTATATTCACCTCCACTTCCTCCAGCTAGCCAATCGCGGGTGGAACAACCTCACAAGCTGTGTCATATCTAGGAAGACGTGGCCCAGTTTCAACAAACCCTGGTCAAAAGAGTTACTAGGCAAACCAAGACCAGTTATTGCCAAAATCGTAGATATTATCACAGGCCACTGGCCAGTTGGAGACCATGCGGCCAAGCTTGGTATCCCCCACAACACCTTTTGTAGGAGCTGCAGGGATATTAATGAGAAAGAATTTCTATGTCAATTCCTTTGCAGATGTCCGGCCCTGGCGAGTATCAGACAGCAAACTCTTGGCAAACCCTTCTTCGAGGATCTGAGAGAGATAGCGGACAAGAGGATTGGAGAACTAATCCTCTTTCTGAACTCCACGGGCTGGGTCTAAACTTAACATCATCTTTAACTAGCCACTACAACAGGTGGACACGAGTCCGTGGTAACAAAACGGCGCACTTTAAGCGCTAATTAGGCTCTTTTTGGACCGGCACTTTACCTACCTACCTAGAGGGAATCATCGCCGTAGGTGGCGCGCACAAGTTCAAGGGGACCTCGACCAACTTGGAGTGTGCAACTGGAGGCAATTAGGTAAATGGAGAGGCTTGTTGGTTGAGGCCCAAGTTCACCCCGAACTGTAGCGCCACCTAAGTAAGTAAGTAAACATACATGTATTTTATATATAAAATAAGATAATTTCTGAATTCATTCACATCTTCCTTTCCTACAATCCTTTTTTTCTGTTCAATCTGCTAATAACTTTTATTTTGTGGGCGCCGTGGCGTAAGTGGTTAGTGTGTCGGATCACTACGCATCAGGTTCCAAGTTCGAATCCCAGAAAACACCAAATAGTTTTTTCACGGTCCCACCTCTCGCGAGCGTCTGACAAACATCACAGAGTATTGTTGTCTCGAAAAAGCTTCTCAAATCGCCGTTCGGACTCGGCATTAAACTGTAGGTCCCTTTTATTCGCGTGAGTGCTAGGCCCTGGCACTTTAAAGAGCTGTTGCGCCAAATATTTGTTTTTTTGCTAATAACTTTTTGTATTGCAATCTTGTATAGTATTTGGAAGCTTTTCATTGTAAGTGGATGGAATATTGAAATGAAAAAAAAGGATACTACATAAAATAAGTATTGCTATCAAGATACTATATTCTTTCGTAAATAGGAATTCTTTATTGTCAAATGAGAATAAATTATGCAAATATGCAAAACCATATTTCGGAAATTTTACTACATGGCTGTCAATTGTTGGCCGAATATGCACACTGCTACCTATATAAAAAAAAATTACAAATACCTACCACCTTCCATTTCGTTAACAGGGACACTGTTATATTGAACTCCGATAGAATTCGCAAACTTAGCATTAAGTCTTTGAGCATTTGTGACCTTTCTAATAACCCTAAAATACATGAGTTGAATTTTGCTTACCACTGATTTCCACATGATATTCTTTTATTTATCTCTCGCTATATGTTTTTATAATTTATTTACCCAGCTGTTAAAGTATTTATTTGTTGATTTTATATATTGTTTGTTTATTTATTTACTTGTTAATTTATTTATAAAATGATAGCCATGCTTCCATGATATTTGTCGATTTATTATACTAATTACTTATTTCTGTTATTTTTTCTTTTTTCTATTTCGGCGAGGTTATGATCCGAAAACAAGGGATCACAACGCCCCCAACTTCACCGCATTTCTACTGATCCGCCTGTGGGGTTCGTCTATTTGACCTCAGAAAATATCGGCAGCCCTCCCGAATTTGGATCACTCGGATACTGAGGCCAATGAAATGCCAATGTCATCGCATTTGTGTGATCCAGGCGTTTATAGGCCTGGCTCTCCTGTCTCGTGATGTCTTATAACTTATTTTTGTTGTTGATTATAATTAATTATAATTACATTTTAGTAGTGCACATTTATTGTAGCGAAAAATCTTGCAATTAATCCGTATCATTTTACTGCAACTTTTTTTTGGAAATGGTGAATTTCTCTTTATTCCCGTTAAAAAAAATAGTGAAAACTAGTTTTTGCATTTATTAAAAAAAAAAAAAAAAAACAAATCAGTTTATATATATACACAAAATCCCATATATTATATCTCTGTATTATAAGTTGTGTGGTGGCATGTCGTTTGTTATTTTAAAAACGAAATAGAAACATAAAAGTAAAGCTTCTTAGACACGAGCGCCAGATTTACTACCCGTCCACCAACCAAGGAACTAAAATTTACATCATAAGACTATTTTGTTATTAATATTGTTAAAAAGTACTCACAGGAAATTCAATAGCTTAAAACTATATGGAAATATTACTTTATTCTTATTCTAATTGATACATGGTATGTCGATTCACCTGTTTACAAAAAGAAATGGATAAAAATACGTCTGTATAAAAAACATGACACAATATATGAAACTTTATTAATTTTGAAAGCTCAACATCTTAAAAAAAATAGGGCAAATAAAAAAAATAGATATTTTAAAGATCTTTTCATTACCTCCCTTTTGAGCCTACATGTCGTTTTATTGGATGGAGCATTCGGATATTCTTATTAAAAATGCGAAATATTCTTGGAGAATTCCATTAATAAGACAGCAACAAAAACTGTTTCCCAAATCTGATTAGGGATTTTGTAGACAAATTTCATTCTTCAAAATGGTCTTATAATGGTTTCAATCGGTTCGCCGTGAGGCTCGTACACACGCCACCCTTTTGACTATTCTTGGTTTCTGGAAGAAATCTAGGCCGACGTCTCTGAAGGTGCTATCATTAACAAATTCTTATGAATTCCGAGAGATGCTTTCAGAAACATGCGCAGCTATTTTTGTTATTGCAATAATGAAACAAATGATTTTCGAAGACTTACAAAAAACAGGTATTTTTGAGAGTTTGTACTTATAATTTTAACTAGCATTATTCTGATCATGGAACATCAATTGGCGAAGTGTTGCCGGTTTTAAAGAACATTCAGCAAAACTTGAAAAAAGGAAAAGGGCCGATTGCAAAGGAAGTCCTGAAAAAGTTTACTGCCGCTTTCAATGCAAACACGGGACTGAAAACTATTGAGCAGATAAATTTGGTAATGAACGGCGACTTGGATTCCAAACTTTCACAAAATCTTGATGTTAATAATGTTGAAAGCTTTAAATGGGCTCCACTCGTTTCAGCTGAAGTAGAAAGGTCATTTAGCTCCTTAAAGGCGCTTCTAAGAAACAACCGGAGAAGATTATTACCAGAAAATTTCAAAAAACTCTTGGTAGTTCAATGCTACTATAACTAAATGTGCATTTACTTTCCTTTTCTTATTTTTTAATAAATGCCTTTTTTTTGCCTTTTTAAGTGTTTTGTTTTGCCTTTTTTTACTTTTTTATGTCAACAAAATCCTAACCCTGCATATGTACTATTTTTGATCGGCTTTGAATAAAGTATGTTCATCTTAGAGCTGTTTAGGCTGTAGCTGAGCTATACATACACGTAGACGGACATATTGTATATTCGTACAAAAAGAATTTAGAGACCCACTTTTGGATAATTTATCAAAGTCTAGAGACTGAACGAACACTATACTTGCCTTTAATAATCGGTGGAAAACTGAAACATTATCCTTTAGGGGAACCTGGGGCACTTGATCCTTTGGGAGACTTGATACTTCTATATTGTCTGCCAGTCCCGCGCAGAAGCAGTATTTTGGCGATGTGTTTTTCTTTTGTAGTTGGCAAATAGTTTTTTTTATATGTATTTTATTTGCTTTTCTGACCTCAGCTCCGTGGCATAAGTGTGTGTGTCGGACCACTTACGCATGAGGTTCCAAGTTCGAATCCTACAAAACACCAAAAAGTTTTTTCACGGTCCCACCTCTCGCGAGCGTCTGACAAACATCCGAGAGTATTGTTGTCACGAAAAAGCTTCTCAAATCGCCGTTCGGATACGGCACTAAACTGTAGGTCCCTTCCATGCCTTAGATTCGCATTCTGTACGATAATTAGCTTACGAGTACGCTCTGCAAAATAACACACCACCGGAGAAGCATAGTAACTGGACAAATGAAACAGCAAGCTAGGATTGGTTTATGGTTTCATGAGAAGAAACTCTCAGTTATCATTGCGAGTACCTGAGGCCACCAGCTTGAACATGTGGACAAGCTTCAATAAGCACAATATTTCCCAGTTTTTGGATAATTTACGCATTCTACCCCTTTGGGTAGGGGTCAGAATGTACCGGAGGTAGGCATGCTTGTCATAAGAGGCGACTGATATCCACCCTCCGTATACCGAATGTAGCGTATACAAAACATGCAATGAAAAAAACAAAAAGATATATCACCCCAGGTGGAAGTCCAGGTTTATTGGAAAATCCACCGTCTACTGAGCTCGGTTCTACGGATTCTGGGGAGAGCCATTTATTACAGTCCTTTGACTCTTTAACAAAAAGTTCAAGGGTATCTCGGTAGCCACCACCAAGATCGAATGTATCTGGGAAAAGAAGCCCCACCGGAAGCGCCAATGTGCGAAAAACTGGAATCAGAGAAACGCAAGAGTTTTGAGGAGGAAAACAACGAACTCCGTGTAAAGTTTAATAAAATGGAGTTACAGTCCCAGGAGCTTTAGAAAGAGGTAGATTTACTCCGAGAAGAAAATAAGGCTCTAAAGAACTTTTATCTCCAAAACGAACGTGAAGATTCCCACCCCACACAGCAAATCCAAATAAAATTATGCCCTCGACGTAAAAGTAAATGGAATTTCAGATTTTAATAAATTGCATTGCCTCCTCAAAGGTACGTTGGCATCGACATTCAAGGTAACGTCACATGACGTTTGGAAAATTAAAGTCGTTGATTTCCACGGTTACCGAGCAGTGTACGGAGAAGATTCAATGGTACACTTACGGTATCAAGCTAGAATGGCCATTGCGTGTTGTAGCAAGAGATATATGTGTGTCTCCACCCTTCGTGTGCTAAAGAAGGCATTATGAATAATCTTCAAGCTAAAAGCTTTAAAATTCGTAACGCTGTAAATATTATCAAGATGGAGAAGCAGAAGACGGAACGACGCGACGACAAGAAATCGTGGTTAAGTATATACTCCCGCTGCTTAGCTTTAATAAGAACGAGAAAAAAGACGATATTTACAATATTAAAACTATACTAAACAACGTTATAAAAATCGAGCCATTGCGCAAGAATACAAAATCGATCCCGCAGTAAAAGCATTGTCAACGTTTCAGTCATACGCAGACTTACTGTCAAAAAGAACCGCGATGCGTAAAATGCCCCGGTAAACATCTTTCGGAGAAGTGCAGCTTAGAGAAACAGGCTCCTGCGACTTGTATAAACTGCAATGGGAAGCACCCGGCAAACTATAGATGCTGCGAAGTGGTCAAAGAGCTCCAAAAAGGCGCGATGCGATTAAAAAAAACTTGCACCCGAACCCGAAAATCCAGGAAAAATCTAAAGTTTCTACTGGGAAAGCAGTGACAGAAAGAAAACTTGTCAAGGAAGAGACGAAAGTTGTACAAGAAAAAGTACGAAAAGAAAAGCCGTCATCTTCTGGCGGACAAACGTATGCACAAGCCGCTTCGCGAGAAAATAAACAAAATGGTATTGCTCCAGATCCATTCTCATAAGTTTTTTTTATAATACTCGCGAAACTTGAGGAGCAAAGCAAAATATATAAACTTATGTTTGAAAAATAAAACGCAATCTCGAGCGTAAAACAAGAACTCAAATATGAATATGAAACAGTTGCTTAAAATATTAGCATGGAACGCAAACGGACTATTGGAAAAGATAGATGAACTAGAAGTATTCCTGCGGAAAAAGAAAATTGACATTTGCTTGATTTCCAAAACACAGTAGAAAAGTAAAAAAAGCGTGAAAATAAAAGGATACTGTGCTTACCATGCTTACCATCCACCCAAAAAGGCTAGAGCTGAATTGGCCCTATTCATTAAAGATTGCATTGGGCATTCTATTTTATAAATGCAATTATTGAGACTGATGCGATGCAAGAAGTACAGTTCTCATAAGAAATAACCAGTCGTACTACATTATCACGTCCATTTATTCCCATCTACGATAAAAACTATAAAAGATCAACTCTATAAATCATTTGGACTCACTTGGACCGAATTTTATTGTTGGTGGTGATTCCAATACGAAACACACCTTTTGGGGTTCAAGATGCGATTCAACTAAAGGCAGACTACTTTACGAAGCCGGTATGCAATTTAATGTTGACTTCTTTTCGGCGAGAAAATCGACATATTGGCCAAGGAGGAACTCCTAGAATAACTACCAACAAAACTAACTGAGACGGTTTGAGGAAATATTGTATAGAAAATATTGTTCTTAATGTGTCACTTGAAACACCGTATGAAAAAGAAGACGAAGTCGGTAGATTTATTGAAGTCATACAGAACGCCGCGTGAAACAACACTCCCTATTGGACGAAATAAGCCGTAAATGGGGAAGATAAATACCCGCAGAAATAAGAGAACTGATACGTCAAAAGAGGAGAGCACGCAAGAGATGGCAACAATCCCGAGCTCCCCAGCACAAAACTCTTTTAAATCATTTGTGTAATAAACTCAAGAAAGCAATGAAAGATTTCAAAAATCGAAAGATCTCTACGTATCTTGAAGGGTTGACCGCCGAAAAGAGTTCGAATTCTTCACTATGGAAAGCCATGAAAGGTATTAAAAAACCCCGAATGCAATCGCTACCGATAAGAAAAAACAATAACGAATTGACAGAAGGAAACAAAGAGAAGGTGGATTTATTGGCCGTGTACCTGGAAGAAACGTTTAAGCCATTTGACGGACAGGCGCTAATAGAAGACCATGGTGGTATGATTACGACACCTGATAAGTTTAAAATAAAGAGCGTGTCATTGATCGAACTTTGCCAAACAATACAAAATCTTAAAAATAACAAGTCCCTTGGATGTGATTTAATAACCGGACAGATCCTCAAGAAATTGCAAAAAAAGCCCTGATAAAGCTTCTGTATATTATAAGTCGTCGAGGTTATAATGGTTCCAAAACCGGGAAAGTCTCCAAACGACAAAAAATCGTTTAGATCGATATCGCCCCTGCCGATAGTATCTAAGGTACTTAAAAAAACGTTTGTTAAAGCGCCTACAACCGGTCAATGAAGTAAGATGTTTGATTCCTGACCATCAATTCGGCTTCAGAACAAAGCATTCCACAATTGATCAGGTTTATAGAATAGTAAATGAAATAAGGTTATTCCGGAACAATTATAAGAGATTTTATAATACTACATTGCGAACAAACTATTCCACACGAATCGGAATACTCGAAATTTAAAGAAATCGCTGCCGGAGTATCGCAAGGAGGTCTTTTGGGTCCGGTCTTGTTCTTACTCTACACTCGAGATATACTGCAACAAGAAGGCACTATCGTAGCTACATTTGCGGAAGATACGGCTATATTAATAGAAAATAAATCAATCGAGACAGCCACTGTAAGGCTCCAACGAGCTTCGGACAAAATTTGGGAGTGGACAAAGATTTGGCGCATCGCTCTCAACGAGACAAAATCAACTAAAGTTAACTTTGCTTATAAAATGAACAAGCTACCCATCTTCATTAACTCGGTACGAATACCATATGCAAACGAGGCAAAGTATCTAGGAAAGACCATAGACGCGAAATTCAAATGGAAGTCGCATGTTAAACAGAAACACGACTAGGTTCAAAATAGATTGGGTACTTGGAAGACCCAAATATATTGGCTAAGCATATATAACAAACTACATTTATACAAGCAAGTGTTTAAACTTGTTTGGACATATGGTATACAACTTTGGGGTTATACTAAACGAAGCCATAGCGATATTCTACAATATTTTAAAAACAGAGTACTAAGAGTCATAGTAAATGCCCCATGGTATATTAGAAACAATGATATCCACAGAGACTTAGGAATAATTATCGTCGATGACGAAATAACGAGCTTTGCTCCAAAACTCCGTATTCGTCTTTATGGTCATTGCAACAACTTTATACTCCAAATTCTGGACGGGACAAACCTTCTGCGCCGACTACAAGGATCAAAACCGCTCGATCCAGCGCAATAAGGACCAGCCGCATTTAATAGGGGGTTTTAGCAGGTGCTTTTGCTGGAAAGCCACCTGCCCAACGCGAATATTTTTGAAACTAAAACTACTTGATAAGGAAACTAAGTCGTAGTAAACCAGTAGAAGGGAGGTGTTGTTTAGTAAGTAAAAATCTTACACTACTATGAGCATCGGGCACATAGTGTCTTTGAAGATTTTTCACCTACCCAAAAATAAATACAAATTCTGATGACAAAGTTTAAATTTGGAACAGAATCTACAATATATGGAAAATTGCCGAGACTGGACTAACTAGGGTCCATAAAGCAAACAGAGTTGTTGCTACTAAGGTCTTGAAGCAAATAGGTAAAATGACGTCAGGCGTGCGCGGTGAACTGCTAACTAAATGCAGTGCTATAAACACAGTGGGGAACTATCTTCCGCCCTTTTTAATCTTCCCACGTAAAAATTAGTAGATCGTATGCTGGAAGGCTTACGGTTGGCAGCACGTTCCCTTCATGTAGGATGCCTGCTGTTAATTTCGTAAATTTTTTTAAACACTTAAAAAAATTTTGCGAGGCTCTCAATGCTTAATAATAATGAACAACCATGACAGCCACATTAGCAGTGAGTCTTTCAATTTTGCGAAAGAAAATGGAGTTCATATCCTCACTTAACCTCCGCATACGTCTCACACAACAATGCATTTAGATAGTTTTTTTATTTTTTCAGTTATGCAATGGGGTAGAGTTGATCTCCCCATAATCAAATTTATCTTATAATCATATTAGATCTCCCTGAATAGGGACAAATCTTTTTAATTAAACTGCACAATATGATGAGTCATTAAATTGTTTATTGTATCTTTAAGATAAAAAGGGAATTTATCTTTCACTTTTTGAGATATTTGACAAATTTAGGAGGGGGGATCAAAGTTAGGTGGTCTTGGTCAGATGAGGATAAACTGTTGATTCCTTCAAATCTTAGATCCGAGTGTGAAGACACTTTTGTTGATTATTTATATTATTTAAGCCTTTCCAAATAAATACTATTCATTGCTTATTAGGTAGAATATTAGACCTATTATTTGTAAATGTAAAGGAAATTAAAGTAAAATCGTCAATCGCTTCTTATAATTTACTCAATAATTCAATCCACATTAAACAAACTGAGTTTGTATTCGAATTTTATAGTATTTTAAAGCCTGTATTTTAAACCCTAGTAACACAAGTTACAATTTTACTAAAGCTAAGTATACTGGCTTAAATAATTGAATAAATTCTTTTGATTGGTTTAATGAATTTAAATATTATGCCTAGACAAACTACAAATACCCTTAAAGAAGGGTTGGTAATGTGCATACCCAAAACGTCAAGAAAGAAACTCTCTAAGCCCCCGTGGTACAATCAACGGGTAATGCATTTGACAATTTTAAAAACTTAGGCTATGAAAAGGTATAAATCGCATGACACTATGGATTATGCTTACTTTTGTGCTTTAAGAAAACAGTCCAGCGTACTTAATAAGTTTTTACATAAGAATTGCATCATGAACGTCGAAAGTAAGCTTGTAACTGATACCAAATATTTTTGGATTTTCATAAAATCGAAACGAAATACGTTTGGCATTTCGGAAATTATGGAATACGAGGGGTCTGAATCAAACGATTGTCAATCCTCGTGTTCTCCCCAGCATCAATGACTCGAAAGTTAACATTGATTTTATAGATATGGATTAAGAAAGCCTCAATTTAGCTCTTCGGTGCTTGACGTCATCATTAAATGCTGAAGTTGATGGTATTCCTGCAATTGTTTTAAAGAGTTGTAGTGATGGTATTTGCCACCCATTGTTACTTATTTTCAATATGTCACTAAATCAGGGCACTTTTTTCGATAAGTGGAAGATATCTTTTCTAGTTCCCTTCTTTAAAGCCGGGTCCAGAAACATGGTTCAAAACTGTAGGGGGATCTGCAAACTATCAGCCATTCCTAAGCTCTTTGAAAGCTTAGTGAAAAATAAACTAGAATATATGTATATCCGAATTTCAACACGGATTCGTTTCAGTAAGATCTACAACCCCCAATCTAACTTACTTTACATCATTTGTACTGAATTCATTCGAAAGGGGCTACCAAGTGGATATAGTTTATACGAATTCCAGCAAGGCATTTGACTCTGTTAATCACACTGTCTTCATACATAAGTTGCAATGTTTTGGTTTTCATTCATCTCTGTTGAAGTGGATCTCATCTTTCCTAGTCAATTGGGTGCAGTTGGGAAAGCTAGATTCTGCTTATTCGATACCATTTATATGTAGCTCAGGTGTGTCTCAATGTAGTTCTCTTGGACTATTATTTTTCTATATTTTCATCAATGATATAACTTCTCTTATAAGGTACTGCCAGTGCTTTCTTTATGCTGATGACATGAGACTCTTTTTAAGAATTCTGAGCTTAACAAATTGCTTTAAATTACAGTTTGATGATGCTGTATCTTTATGGTGCAAGGAAAATTGCCTTCTTTTAAATGTAAAACAAAAATGTAACGTTTCCTCTTTTCCGCTTAAACCCACTAATTAAACGTTACTCAATTGATTCTGCTGAACTTACCCGGGTTCATACGGTCAATGATCTCGGTATTGTATTCGATCAGGCATATTAGTGTTCTCTGACGGGTGGAGAGGATAGAAAAAAAATTCTCAAAATTGTTTTTTTTTTTTAAATGCACTGAAATTTTTCACCTGAATATGATGCCAGATGCCAACTTCTCGGTCTATTAAAGTTGTCAAAAAGAAGAAAAATTCATGATGTAATGTTTATTAGAGACCTATTATGCTATCATGTAAAAAGTCCAAGTTTATTTGCTTTAATTCCTCTATATGCTCCCGACGGACCGTAAAGGCAAAGAGAGCTTCTTCTTGGTACATGACATAGAACTAACCACGGGTCGAATGAACCTATATCTCGGATCATTTCTAATTAAGGCATGATTGCGATATCCGTGGCGCCACGATCTTTTGATCCAGAACCAAGTTTGAAAGTATATTGTTTTCACTTAATGTTTAAAAGCATACTTATTTTCTTTCTTTGTTTCTTTTATATATTTATACTTATTTATAAACTTTTCTGAATCTAATTTGTAAAGCCTTGTTACTTGTAGATATAATAAATAAATAAAACCATCACTATTGGTATTAGCTGTTCAGCAGAAAAAGGATCAAAAACAAGGATATATTCCTCTACAGCTGTTTCAGATTTATAATTTTTTAAAGTTTGTATGTCGTTTTACGTCGAATATTGATAGAAAGCGGAGAAATATCCATTTTTTATAAAACCATTACACGAACACTAAATGTCGCAACTAGTCAAAATATTAATTGCAAGCAAAATCGTTCAAGCCATGTTTGAGAAAATCGACTTTGTTCAAAAGTGAAGAATCGTTATTTTTAATTAGGACACTGGACAACTGTGAATACTACTAGTTACTGGAAGCGGATTTATAAGTATCGTTTACTTAGGAATAAACAGTTAAATACACCAATAGATAGATGGAGAAATAGCTAACTTTTGAAAGCCAGTCATTAAGAAAAGCATTGCTATACGATTTTTTGATGGAGCCGTTATTGAAAAAAAAAATTAACTTTTACCGTAGAAAATGTCCACTTTTTCTTAGTTTTTCCATAATAATAATACCAAAATCTCTTTAAATCTCAAAACAAAAAAATGTACTTGCCATAGTTACACAAAAAAAAACTTGTATAGCTGATTTCCCAATGTTTGCAACATTTTATTATTGGAAATACAGTAGGTTCCAAAATAATTTGTAAGTTTCTAATATCTCTTATATCAACTTTAAATACCCAACTTTCAAGGAAATAACATAAATAAGAAATTGCCATTTTCCAAACCAAAGAAAAAAAAAACGTATACGTACGAGTATTTTGTTCTTTATCTGGGGTACCAATATCCTGCAGAACCAATTTTCTGTTATGCCCTTTTAATAATTTCATTTTTTCTTTTTGCTGTGAAAGTAATCAGAAAAATAAAATAACCAACACGGAACGTCTGTTAAAATGAAGAAACTTAAAATAAAATTGTTGGAAGAAAACAAAATCACAGTAATTGTTAAAACTAGTTCAATATGTATACAAAAAAATGTTTCCTGACAAGACCAAATAAAAGTAGAAGCAGAAGTAAAATTGGTTCTCCAAAGCAAAAGCAAATTCTGTGAATAATTAAAGAAAATCCAAACACGTCTGCAGTTAAAAAAGCGGAAAACTTAAGTGACGGTCAGATCATGTACACCCACAAATAGTGGGAAATTTTTTACATTCAGACGATTTCAGAGTATTTACGACTCGAAATAAACCCTTTTTATCTGCAAAAATGTAAAACAAAAACGATTGGGGTATGCCGTTGAAGCATTAAAAAGCCATCAGTGTTTTAGACATAGATAGATAGATAATTTATTCGTTATAAGATTTTTACAAGGTTATACCCAATATACAATAAAAGTACAAAGATTTGATATCTCTATTCAATCTTTCTACTGAAGCATTTTCTTTTATACATTTTAAGTTTTTATAAGTTTATTTTAAAGGAAAACAATGATAAAGACCTTTATAGAAGAAACGTGTTTTGGACATCTTTTATTTTCACAGACGAATCAAAACTTAATATTTTTGAATCCGATGGTCGGTGGTTTGTGTAGAAAAAACAAAAGTTTAACGTATTGGATCCGAAAAATATTAGTATATTAGAACAGTGAAACACTGTGGAATAGGATGAGAGCAAACGGTTTCGAACATTTTCAATTTGTTGAAGGGACAATGAACAACTTTGATTTCTAAAATATATTAAAAACAATCTACAACCGACTGCTTTAAAACTCGGTCCCGTCGAGGATTTTTGCTTTATCCATAAGAGCGATCCAAGACAATTCTAAAACGTAAGTAAAGTACTTCCGACAATAACCCCAGACGCTACAAGAAGCTTGACACGTTCGACGCCTAAGAGACTCTGAAATGCTTTAGACGCTAAGGAACACCACACAAAATATTTGTTTCATCGGATCATTCCCAAAAATGCGTTCTAATATGAATTTTGTGAAGTGTACAAGTTTCCGTTGGTTTTATGAAAAGTGTCTCTTATAGAGTTATTTAAGAAATTTAATTTGTATTAGGTTTTAAATAAAGGCAATAAAAGTCAGCACAATTAAAGTACTGTCTGCAATCTATTTCACTTCGCTGGGGTACTTCATTCTGATGACAGGCGTGTTTTGGTGAGAATTATGCAGAGCAAAGCAAAAGTTTCTCACCAAAAGATTCACAGGCACAGCGTACACACAACACGAAGTTTAACTTCAGAAAATGCAGTCAAAATAAATTTGTTAAACAAAACTCATCATACATGTGCTAAAAGGCATTCATAAGCTCTCTGTCTATGTGTTACAATTACTCTAATACTTCGTAAAAAAAGTAAATTCTTGAAAACATGTTTTTTCAATATTTTCCAATAATTTATTTGAAGTGTGAAATATATTTAGCTTAACTTTTATCTACATATTCCTGAATGCTATATACTCGTATGTGGGATACACATAGATATTTTTTTTTCCTGACACATTAGACCTATGACACAGCACTGTATGATTTATGTTGGGAGTTGCCCTGCTCGTGTTCGTTCTGTGGCAAGTCATGACCTGTGCAGTGGATTTGCATGACAATGCCATTGCAAACTATAGAATCAGAATTAGAGGCAAGAAACGGTGGTTGCCGTTAATCTCCAACGGAATTGATAGTGCTATTGTCAATGCCTGGAAAATGTACCAGCTGGCAACAGGCTCTACTTTCAGTCAAATTGATTTTAGATCCTAGATTGTATTATCTCTATTGGAAACTGAAGAATAAGGTGAACTGGAGGTAAAACAACAACCTCAGATTAAAAACACCAGCCTTGGACGCCCCAGCAGAAGCTGATATCCAGGAGCAGTGAGGGAGCACAGAACTAAACTAAAGCCAGATGATCTACATACGAGTATGCAAGAAATGTCAGGTTCTCCTTTTCAAAATTTCATGAGTGATGGGATCAACTTTGGTCAGTTTTTGTTGTTTATGTTGTACATTCTATTTTTATATTTTTTTACCTGTAAACTCCCAACGTTGCGCCAGCGCAACATTATGTGTGTTTTAAATATTTATAATTTTATTTCAATTATTTTAAAGTGAAACTGATGACCATATTGAGTACCATATTTTTCGCAATTTTTGTTTGTAGGAGGCAATAGGTTAAGTTTAACAACTTGCTGCACCCACACTCGACTTTGTCTCCGTAAGATTTTTTTTAATTTTTCCTAATCAAAACAATTGGTGACTGATAGTCACCGGATATTTATCCCGGCCACTAAGAAATGCCACTGCTGAAATAGTTTACTCCGCGGCTCAGGATCTTGGAGACATAGTATTTCTCGGAGGAGAGAAAAATGCTTTATGTGTCCTCATGTGTCCAAGTTTGTTGCAAATGTGAGAAGAATATCTGCAACGATCAGTCCGAGAAATCAAGAATGTGCCAACTTTCATATCACTTTTAAATTAACCTGCAGGTCAATCAAAATACAACTGCACAACAAAAGTAATCTCTTTATTAATCTTAAATATTAATACGTGAACACGAAACTTATCGTACGTTTTTTAGTATTCTTTTTATAAAGGGAGGGAGATGAAATATATATAACTCAAAAGGTACTGTGCCATAGATGTGCAGAAAAAAAAAATGCATGTGCGTATTTTACCGCTGAGTCAGGTAAATAAAGTGAACATTCATACATGACTTTCCTATAGAAAGCGCTTTAACCAATTAAATGAAAGCATTTTGAATACGTTCATGGCTGTATGAGGTTAAATCCCTTTGCCTTCCCTACACGGGAAAATATTACAAAAAAAAGTTATATAAACAAATACATAGCGTTGTTTCTCTCGCTGTTTGTTTATTTCCCCTCGGTCGAATTTCGACCACACGCGATACTAGTATAAATAAATAAATCAGTTTAAATAAGAATATTTTATTGTTTCAAACTAATTTCCTACTCGTAATATGGTGACTTTGAGCACCACCTGGGCGCATTAGGGAAATAATTGACCTGGGCTGATTAGGGTTAAAATGTTTTTTTAATATTTGAAGATTGGTGCACCTACTCGCTATCAGCCTGACAAAATATTCACGCTGTAAAAAAAATTCTTTTCAGCGTTGAGTGTTATAAACTATACATCGCAACTAACTTTTGACTGAACATAAAAGCTAAAGCAGTTTCCATTCATTTTTTGTTTTTGTACTCCGTGCTAGAGTTTACTTTACTGAGTAGCGATGTCTCGCCAAAACACGCTTGACAACGTATAATTAACTTTGGTTGGACTAATGTACAAGCTTCTTTTTTGGTTTACTGTAGGTTTAAGTAAATGCTGAGGTTAAACGTAAGACCTGACACTGAACGAGAAGAATGTAACCAAGATACAAATATTTTTCGTATAATTTCATGCAATCTGAAAACATATTTGACATTACATCTTTGATCGGATACGGAAAACTACCTTGTCATTACAACACGAATTTATATACATACAAGGGTAATAGGCGCTGTTATCTATAGAAAAATGGTTTGTAATTTACAGACTGCTGGCTTCAGAACAAGCATTAGATTCACAAGAAAATAATACGAATTGGCACCATAAATTCCCACGGCCGTCGATCCAAAAACTGGGAAATGAATTTCTTCTGGTTCACTTAGTTCCTCTTCTTCGTCATCCACACTATTGGACATTGTACGATATCGCATGGTGAAATTAACTCTGAATACAGCTTCAGCAACACCAGTCGGTGAGGATACGATGAAGTAAAATGTTCTAGGAACCCTCTCATGCATGCTTATGTATGTGAGTCGAGCTTCTTTGCAGTATGGTGTAGGTAGATCCTGTAAAGAACAAATAAAATCATTTCGTACATTGAAAAAATAAAACTTTTCTATGAATAAAGAAAACTGTGTTGGAATGTATCGTATTAACTAATTAGGTATCCCATAAACTTTGTTTTGTAGAATGCAACACAGGAATTTGGGTTTGGGCGCAGCGTTCGGCACGTTTTGCGATAACACCATTTCATATGAAACTAGCTGCCCGGTGCTCGCCTTGCTTCGCCCGCATTTTAGTTGACGGTTATTTACTTGTTGATATATACTTGCCAACTGAATACAATACCGAAAATGTGTAAACTCAATTATAACTTCCCCCGTTGGAATCCCACCAGAGCATACGCAAACCCGCTCCCAACACACAATTTATTTTAAATTCATTAAAACATTCTAAAATGTGGACAAATCCAACGATTTGGCACTGATAATGTTTTTTTTTTCAATTTGAACTCTTGCAGAGATCGCACACTGAAGATCAAAACATAATCATGTGATAGCATGCCCATATACTCACACACGTATACTATTGCTACGATAGCCACTGCTGCATGATTGCTGGCCGTGGTCTCCACTGATGGAAAATTGTGGGGGATGATTTGATTAATTGCTTTTAGCATTGCTCAGCTTCAGGACAACGCAGAAGGATGTTTTATACCTTAAATGAATCAGTGGCGAATTTACTAAATTCACCCGTTTTTTATTTTGCTAATCCGGAGAGCCAGTACTGAGCTTATCAATATTTACAAGTCGAAAACTCGATCTCAACCCCCTTTATGCCACTAAGACTTTGAATTTCGGAAAATCCCTTCTTATCTTTGCATCTAGGCAAAATAAGGAATAACTGTTTTGTTTTAGTTTTTGAGAAACGGTGTTCACAGGGGAAATCGACTTTGCTTTTATAGTATTTAAGATAAGCCAAGTAAATGTATAACTTTCGCATTTAACTTTTTTTCTTTTTAAATCAATTGTATAGTCCATGTTCATATTAGCGCAGGTTCAAAAGACTGTGTGAAAAGAAGAGACGATTTTTAATGAGTGGGAAAGAGGATTGGTTCCACCCAAAATCCATATTCAAAGATAATTCTCAGCACAAGCATGAATGTTTTGTCTTCAACCCGTTCTGTTTTTGACAGAAATCTTTACTTAGTGATTGTTCGTTGAATGAATAACTGCAATGGCTACATGGATGCGCAGACAAAGCCCAGAATTGATAGAACCATATTGTAAAAAGCTTGCTGGGATTTTAAACTTCTTATTTATAACCAACTACCAAATTCACTTTGCCATACTTCAAAATCATAAAATCACTTTATTCCTTATCAATCCAAACTTAAACTGTCTTTGCAAATTCACTTTTAATCAAAATATCGTATATTCTCAACACCAATTTTTAAATAATTAACTCTCACAGTAATCGCACTTGTTAATCGCTACCTTTCATTCTATTGACCGTGCCACCTGCTGTTGATTGGTGTGTTTATACCAAATACAAGAATCTTTAGAACATTTTCTAACATGCTTGAAATCTCTGTCCGAAGACGCTAGATGTCTCTAAGGGTGAATTTTGGAAGATGGCAAAGTGACAGTGGTGTTGCCACACTTTGCTTGTTGACAATGCGGTGCGAGAAGTACTTTTTTGTGGATGCTGCAATATCAACAGTTCCCAAA
Source organism: Brachypalpus laphriformis (assembly GCA_945910035.1). Classification (NCBI taxonomy): domain Eukaryota; kingdom Metazoa; phylum Arthropoda; class Insecta; order Diptera; family Syrphidae; genus Brachypalpus; species Brachypalpus laphriformis. The sequence goes on from OX246755.1 coordinate 59,400,050, forward strand.
TCTCTAAAAAAAATGCAGGGTTGTCATCATAAAAATCGTATTGCAAAAATTTTAAATTTATTGTATTAAGTATTAAGTATTAAGTATTTTAATTTTTTTTTAAGCTACCCGATCAGTTCTCTCAGAGCTTTAATGCTACACGCATCGATCGGTCTGCTTACAATATTCTCCCGTTTTTATTTTCCCGAACACCGGGGACAACCTTCGTCCTTGGGGAAAAAACTTAAGTCACTTCCCAAAATCATTTCAAATAAAAAAGATCTGAACTTCAATAACTCCCCTACAATGTTTGCCGAATAGTGACAGTGATAGTGAAGAAATGGACGACCATGTGGTGCCAAATAAATCGAAAAAAAAAATGTTTCTTTTATAAAACTACTGCATAAACATTGCGAATATCTGCATAATTTACTACAACCCAGGAATGTAGGTGATTGCTCTATAAAAAAACATATCTATTGATATAAAAATGCTCTGCGAATCCATGGAATCGTATAATTCTGTACTCGATAAATTAAAATCGGAAAATTGCCAATAGTTTCACCCATGATTTGAGAAGCGAAAAAGTTTCCAAAGTTCTTCTGTTTGGATTAGGTGTATATGACACAAGTGTAAAAATAAATATTTTATTTTTATTAATTTGCACGGGCACATAAGCCAGTACACATGATGAGTATAGAGCAGGCACATAAACCAACACAAATATCAACAAAAGAAAGACCCAACTCGTTCCGATAGCAACAATTGAATGCCTTTATTGAATCTTAATAATTATTTATATACAACTTACGATAACAAAAAAACAAAAATACAAAATACACAGAACATCGATTACGTACAATTATTCGGCGACGTCGCGACAACCCAATTTTCTCGTGGGAAAATGTTTACGTCGCGATGCCGCGGAAGAACAAAAAATGTGTGACACAAAGGTATTCGAACTTTACACTAAAGATCACACTGATTGGACTAGGGTCGGGTGTTGCTCTTGATAAATGATGCTAAACAGCTCAATGTCTTCCATAGCTAACAATGGTATTTACAGCTTGGATATGATATATTTCTCAGTGCATCTTCCCTCCACTGTCATTAAGTGGTATATTTGCAATATGTCCTCTCCTGCTATCGATAGTTTGAACCGGGGAGCTAAGAACCACTTAGCTAAGAACCACTTAGACCTTCGAAAGTTCTGATTTCATTTGAATTGGTGCTATCAGCTGTGGACTTGTCTTCTCATGGTGAGTGTCTATTAAAACATCCAATAATGCATTTTGAACTGTAAATCGGATGCCACTAGCATTGCTTGTATCATTACGGATGTATATAATTCGTTGAGCTTTTGCTGATAAAACCCTCTCCTTAAGTCATTTATTTCAGTTGTCCAAGTTGTTCATGTGATTATGCCAGATTTTTAACTGATCTTCAACATTTTCTTGATTTTTCTTGATCATTGTATATGCTGCGTCTAATAAAGATGTCTGGTTTTTGATAAGATGGACGAGATGATCTTCGTTCTGCTGTATATTGTCGATAGTGGATTCAATGTTATCGGCACATTCTTAGTCTAGCACCTCAAATAAAGCATTAGCGACATTTCCTACGAAATTAAACGCGCCTCTTTTGTTTATTGAATTCTGTACTGATCGCAAGAGAACATTTTTCGTGCCGAGGTCCTTTAAGAGCTGTGATAGCCAATAAAGAGGGAAAGGGTACTTAATGAGCTACCCTTATGTACTTCGCCGTGACATTAAATGTGCTTCATGTCTTCTGCAAAACCATTTGCCTGCGCAAATCTTACTATCACCGTTAAGGCTTAATCTAGCTCTAACGAGGTGAGCGATACAGTGATTGGTGTTTCTTGACGGCGTTCGTGACGGGATCGATATTTATAAAGCGAAGCAATGTACGCTACTACACGCTGTAGGTATGAAAAGAATTCCTGTTGTTAATATTCTCCATAAAATGTTAGATTGATTGTGTGCCAGTTAGGGCAACCCTTTTTCATTCTTCCTTGTAGTCGGCGTTGTTATTTAAATATGGAGGAGACCAAATATTTTCAGATCCATGAAGGAAAGTAGGACCATAAAACCAAAGGTTAGAAGACGACAGTTTTTCGGGTGCAATCCCTCTGGATAGAATGTCGGCAGGATTCTCCTTAGAACGGACATGACGCCATTGATCGGCTGTAGTGAGCCCTGAATAGCTAAAATGCGATTTGCCACGAAAATTTGAAACGAATTTGATGACGTATTTATCCAAGCCAGTACTATTTCTGAATCTGACCAGAAGTACATTGGATTGAGGCCCATATTTAAATCTTTCTTGACTCGATTACCCAATTCTGCTGCGAGCTTGGTTGCGCACAGTTCAGGTTGTGGTATCGTTATCTGCTTGATCGGTTGTCTCTTAACCGATTGCTTCGCAGTGGGAGCAGCTCTTGACTTTGCGCATATTAATCGGACGATCACTAGGTTGCAGGCGGTATGTAAGTCTTGAGGCAAAGCTGTGTCCCAATCCAGTTTAAGTGACCGTAGGTGCTGAAGGAATATCTTGGCTGTAATCTCTACTGGACCCAACACACCTAGTGGATCGAATAATCGAGCTATATCCAGTATGCCGTGTGTGAGTCCCTTCTACTGGCACCTTGACGTAGAATTCATTTGATTTCGGCAGCCAGATTAGTCCAACGGTTTTTATTTTGCTCCTCAGAATCGGCTTCAACGTTTAGCTGAGTTTCTAGATCTTCTTATGGCAATGTCTTCAAGGAGTTTTGGATAATTTGCACATTATTTGCTGATCCAAATAATTGGCGCAATTCCTGCCTTGTGGCAATAGTTAATTGAAGACTATTCGAGCCGGTAAGAACATCGTCGACGGAGAAATCTCGACGTAAGACTTGAGAAGCCAGAGGATAGTGATCTTCTTGCTCGACTGCTAGTCTCTGCAGACATTTGATTGATAAGTACGGTGCTGAGATTGTGCCGTAAGTGAGTTGGAAGCATTTCACCTTTTCGTTTGGGTCGTTCCTCCACCAGATGAGCTGATACTTTCGTTCGGCCTCATCAAGTTTGATTTGCCGGTACATCTTCTCAATATCAGCAGCGAATGCTAACCTGGGCATTCGAAAACGAAGTTATATAGAGAATAGATTATCTTGAATCGTTGGGTCTGGGGGCAAAACATCGTTAAGCGAGAGATTTATAGACGATTTGGCATAAGCATCAAACACGACCCGGAGCTTGGTAGTGTTGCTGTCGGGCTTTAGTATCCCGTGGTGGGGCAGAAAGCAATACGGTGTTTTGTTAACGTTAAAGTTGATCTCCTTCATGTGCCCCAAGTCACAATATTCCTTCATGAATTGAACATACTGTGATTGTTTTCGCTCCAAAGAGAGCAAACGTTGATAGGTAATGTCTTTTGACTCTCCCAAGTGAGTGGGATCCACGATAAATGGCAGCCGCACAATGAATCTTCCATCCATCCTTCCTTGTGGCTTGAGTGGAATATGTTTCACATCTCTATTCTGCTAGTGTGAGATTTCGTGTGGTTACCGGAGCACCTTCTAGGTGCCAACATTTTTCGATTTGATGATTGAGAGCCTCGTCGTAGCCTTTTCGTATTCCACACAATGATACTCTTGTTTTGCTACCAGTTGATGATACTTTCCCCGCGATCGTCCAGCTAAAGACAGTGTTTTGTAGTAGAGGACGGTAATTTTCCAATGTTATTTGTCCAACATTACATCTATATATTGTGCACTGCGATGTAAACTTGAAGAAAGTGATTTCACAAACATCTTCAACTTTCTTAAAGCAAATTTTATTATTGGTGGCGACTTCAACGCGAAATACCCCTTTTGGGGTTCAAGGTACGCCTCTCAGGAAGGTAGAAAGCTTTATAATGCGGGCATGCAATTCAGTTGTGATTTTCACTCGACGGGTAAACCAACATATTGGCCGACTGATAGAAATAAGATACCAGATCTGATCGATTTCTTTGTTGTTAAAGGAATATCTGGCAACTGTATACAAGTTGAAGAAAGCTTTGATCTCTCCTCTGATCATTCTCCAATCATTATGACGATAAGCGATGTTCTGATTAAAAAAGTAGGACTGGTCAGATTAACCAGCGCGAAAACTAATCGGGATGGCTTTAAAAAAGATATTGAAGCAAATACTGAGCTGAGCGTATCACTTAAAACGCCATATGAACTTGAAGTTGAAGTTGATCGCTTCGTCGAAATCCTACAGAATGCCGCGTGGAAGAATACTCCCAAACCAAAGAAAACGCCGGCAAGCTACATTCAAACTTATCCGCAGGAAATAAAAGAGATGATTAAGGAGAAAAACTCGGGCTCCGCAACATAAAGCGCATCTTAACCGTTTGTGCAACTCACTAAAAAGATCCATTAAAAACCTTAAGAATAATGAAATGCAAACTTACCTAGAAAGCTTTATGGCAGAAAAGATTCTAATTACTCGCTTTGGAAGGCTATAAAAGGTATTTAAAAACCTCAAATTCAAGCCGCCCCAATTAGAAAAAATCAAGACGAATGGGCCAGGCATGATAAAGAGAAAGCGCAAGTTTTTGCCACTCATCTGGAAGAAATTTTTAAACCGTTTGATGGGCAAGCTCTTATTCAAAACATAAATACGTCTTATATAGCCAATAGCGTAATAAGAAATGCAACACTTACCGAACTTAAGGAAGAAATAAAGAAACTTAAACCTAAGAAGGCTCCTGGATACGACCTAATTACGGGAGAGGTTCTTAAAGCCCTACCAAGAAAAGCTCTAATTAAGCTTCTGTTCATTATAAACGCCGCACTTAGGCTAGAATATGTTCCCAGTCAATGGAAAGTCGCCGAAGTTATAATGGTCCTTAAGCCCGGAAAACCGCCCAATGAAAAAACGTCTTATAGACCGATTTCGCTCCTTCCAATTATATCTAAAGTGTTCGAGAGAATATTGATTAGGCGAATACAGCTGGTAATAGAAGAAGGGCATCTCATTCCGGATCATCAATTCGGATTCAGAAGTAAGCATTCTACAGTTGAACAAGTACATCGAATAACACATGTAATCGAAAAGTCACTTGAAGAAAAAAAGATTTGTTCAAGCGTATTCCTTGACGTCTCGCAAGCCTTTGACAAGATCTGGCACGAAGGGTTAAAGTTTAAATTACGATAAGTTCTGCCAGAGCACCTATATAATACTTTGAAAAACTACCTTACGAATAGACTATTCCGCGTCAAATGTGAAAACGAATATTCAGATTTCAAGGAAATAATGGCTGGGGTGCCGCAGGAAGCGTTCTTGGTGCAGTTTTGTATCTATTATACACCCGTGATATACCGCAGGTAGAAGGCACTGAGCTAGCTACATTTGCCGACGATACTGCTATCTTGGCAGTAGGTAAAACGGTCGAAGATACTACAGAAAAACTACAAGAAGCTTTGGATAGAGTAAATGAATGGACAAAGGTCACCAAAATCGCACTCAACGAGACCAAATCTGTTCATGTAAATTTTACTTATAAGAGAGTAAACAATTTGCCGATCTTTTCAGACGAGGCTAAGTATCTTGGAATGACACTTGATGCAAAGCTGAAATGGAAAACGCACGTTAAGAAAAAACGCAAAGAACTAGATAATAAATATAGAGAAATGTATTGTTTACTTGGAAAATATTCCAAGCTTAATATAGAGAAAAAACTGCGTTTAATAAATATAAAAATTATATTATAAGCAAGTGCTAAAGCCTGTATGGACGTATGGTATACAACTCTGGGGCTGTACCAAATTAGTAATATTCAAATTTTACAAACTTTAGAAAACATAGAGATCTTGGCATTAAAACTATAGAAGGCGAAATTCAAACCTACGCGAGAAAGCATAAAAGTCGACTAGAAAGTCACGTAAATATTACAGTCCTCCAAGTTTAGGAAGAAAGAAATTTACTACGCCGTCTACAAAGAACCAAACCTTTCGACTTAGCGCGATAAGTAACCGCGCCTAAACTGCGGAGATGGCAGGAACTTCTAATGGGAAGGTCCCTGCAAAACGTCATTATTTCGTGAAATGAAAACTACTTGATAAGTCGAATACTTAGTTGTAGTAAAAATAAAAACAAGTCTGTTTTGAAGGGAGGTTTTTTAGTGGGTAAGATTCCCACACTACTATGAGCACGCCCTGTCGATCCTCATAGTGTCTTGTTGAAGATTTTCACCTACCCTCGGAAAAAAAAAAATAAAAAAATTGTCCAACTGCTAGTGTTAAATAAAATATGTATTTCTGCTCCGAAGAGCGTGTCTATTCGACCAGGTTGGTTGAATTGTGGATCGACAAGAACAATGTTGTTTGGAATCGGCCAGTTTGAGGTCTTAATTGATCGTGACGGTTCGACGAGGTAATTTTTGCCAATGTATATACTTCAATTCTAGTGGAGAACCAGTTGATTTTAGAGTATACCTCTACGCTAACCCTTCGATGAGATTCCTATTTTCGTTGACCTATGCCTTCAATGCACATATTACCAGGAGTTGGCTGTAGTCTTAGCCAAACCTTCTGTTATTAGGTTAATCTGTGATCCTGGGTCTAGTAGGGCTGTGGTCGACCTTCTTTCCAGTGCAATCTTTCAACTGGATAATGGCCGTACTGAGCAGAATGTTCGTGCCTTCCTCTGAGCGTTGGTCGTAGAAGAGCATGATTTTGCCGCTGAATTACAGGATCCCGTTGAATTAGTTGGCTCCTTTGCGGTGAAGATGCTTAGTAAGAACCCAATGATCCCGAAGGGCGATTGCAGTAGGGCCACCCATGCTGTAAAGTCTTCGGGGAAGGGTATCTGAAGCTAAAGTGTAGTCAACCCATTCTAAGGCGTGGAGTGAGCGTTTCATGTAAACCGTGCCCACGGATGAAAGGCTGAGGGCTTTTATCAGTCGCTAACGAGCTCCTTCAGGTGCCCTGGTAGGGCTTTTTGTAATACGCCTTACCGCCAGTAAAACCGGCTTTGCTGGCGGCGGACACTTCTCACCGGCTTACTCATGGGAACATGCATACAATTTCTTATACAAAACCAAACAAAAGAACAAAAAACAAACACAAATACAAATTCCAAGGCTTTGCCTTCAAACGCAATGAACAAGGACAACTAACCGACCAACCCTTCATACAGAGAGACGACGGACCATGACAACTATACGAACCCTTCGGGTTCTGACTCCAGATCCATTGACGATTCCGCTTCGGATGCGGAGTCCCAGTCCCAGTCAAGCCGGAGCTTTAGACAGCGAACGACGTGATTAACACATTTTTGCCCTGTCTTTCTTCTTTTTCCCCTTGATTTCTTGCAATCATTTCCAAGCGCGCGCGTTCACCTATTACCGAGGACAACATCCTGTCCTCGGATAAAAAGTCGCGAACATCTTTTGAAATGAATAAATGCAAGGTAAACTCCAGAACAAATTACTGGAGTCCGTTGCAATGTTTACCCGATAGCGACAACGACAGTGTACATATGGACGAAATAGTTTCGCCAAATGTCACCAAAAAAACCCATATCCCTTCCATAAAACTGTTGCAGAAGCCATCTGATTATGTGCACAAATTAATGACATCCATTGAGGTAGCCGATTACTCAATTAAAATAATGTCGATCGGAATAAAAATTAATTGCGAATCACTAAACTCTTACAAATTAGTGTTGAGTAAATTACGTAAAGACAATTGCCAATTCTTCACACATGAACTGAAAAGTGAAAAAGCTTTCAAAGTTGTTTTGTACGGATTGAACGAAATTGACACAACTAAATTGAAAAACGAATTAGTGAAACTCGGACTCCAGTGTAAAGAAATTAAAATGATTACCAAAAAATTTGATCATTTTACAGATACATTCTACATTGTATCGCTTGTGAGTGGATCGATAAGGTTGAGTGAATTAAAAAAAATATACGTTCGATCTTTCACACGCAAGTGAAGTGGAGCTTCCAGCGTAAACAAAAAAATCACCTGACACAATGCAGGAATTGTCAGATGTTTGGTCACGGAGAGAGACACTGCCACGTTAAAACATATTGTTCTATCTGTCCAGCCTCTCACAAAACAGAAGATTGCGACAATCAAAAAAAAAATGGCAAGCAGGTCAAATCGCTCCCACTCACAGCAGCCGCATCCGAAATTCATCAGCAACATCACCAACACTAACAATGCAACAACACCAGCTTCATATTTGTTGCCAACGGATGAATTTCCTCCTCTCCAACGTGTGCGTCATAATAAGGTAACGAAGCAAATCACCAGCAACAATGTCCAGCAGCCGAGTGCATGGGGGAGTCTACGAGTGCATGATGATGCATAGAGTCAACCGTGTGTTAGCAACAACAACAATAACTTCTCAACAACCACTGCTAGTGGGGAGTTATTTTCTATGGAGGAGCTTAATTCTCTGGTAATGGAAATAATTTCCAAATTAAGTAATTGTAAGACTAAGATAGATCAATTTAATGCCATCGCGCAGTTAGCCACTAAATTTTTATATGGTAATGTTAAGTAATATGGCAACTAACAATCTGAATTTAGTAACGTGGAATGCCAGAGGCATACAAAATAAATACATAGAATTTAATGATTTCTTAAACTCTAAAAATATAGATGTAGCCCTAGTAACGGAAACATGGTTAAACTCTGAAACTAGATTGTCTTCTTCAAATTTTAAATGCTATCGTGTAGATAGACCAAATAGAAGAGGTGGAGGTGTTGCGATTTTTATAAAAAGATCCATTCGCCACACATTGCTCCCGGTTATTAGAACTCGCTGCGTGGAAAATGTGGGTATAAAGATTATACTGAGTGATAGGAGGGAAATAAGCGTAATGTGCGTTTACTTTCCAGGTAAAGCTGCGTCTGAAGTTAAACGAACAAATTTTAAAAGCGATTTACGAAATATTTTAGCTAGAAATGGTGATTACATAATTGGAGGTGACCTAAATTGTAGGCATCGCGATTGGGGGTGTATTCGAGCAAACGCGTGGGGTAACATTCTTTCGAATTTGTCCCATTTGTTTCCGTTTTCTGTCCTTTATCCGCTTAGTCCGTCATATGTACCGTCTGGTTCGAGAGGTCGTCCGTCTGTTCTTGATTTTTTCATTTCTAACGTGTCTCAAATTTGTTCGCAGCCGATATCGTTGCAAGAGTTGAGCTCAGATCATTATCCTGTTTGTTGCAAAATTTCTAAATCTGTTCAAACATACGAACAGTTTGTTCCAGATTATAAAAGAACCAATTGGGCTAGATTCCGATCAGAATTGAACCCAATATATAGAAACTTACCGACAGTTATTGAAAATGTGAGCTCAAATGAAGAGATCGATGTGATGGTAAAGGGCTTTACAGATAAAGTACTGGAAGTAATGAATTCAAGTACTCCTAAGAAAAGAAAGCAACAGCACTTCTTTAAAATGCCTGACTATATTTTAGAATTTATCCGCATACGCAATTCTATTAAGAGACATTGGCAACGGTATAGACTACCAGTCTTTAGATCACACCTTAAATATTATAATAAGCTTGTCCCCAAGGAAATAGAAAAGCAGCGAAATATTGATTGGAACTCAAAGCTATCTTCTCTAGACAAAAATTCCAAGCCTTTTTGGAATATTGTGAAAGTTGTTAGAAACAAGAACAGAAGAATTCCAACTCTTCAAGATTCGGGAAATGTGCAATATACGGATGAGGATAAGGCGAATTTACTCGCTGCTACCTTTCTTAAAAACTATTCTGTGTCCCAACATCTAGGCGACGTAGTTACCAATCAAATCGTTAGTGAGGCTACTAGCAACTTTATTGCACAAGCTACTGAAACGCCTCGCAATGAGCTTATATCTCAACAGAGCGTCGAAGATATTTTGTGTTGCTTGTCATCAAGAAAATCTGATGGTATTGATGGTATCAAAAACATGTGTCTAAAGCAACTTCCCAAATCAGCCATTGGATACTTAACGTTTATTTTTAATGTTTGCATTAAAAACCAATACTTTCCAAAGGCTTGGAAAATAGCTAAGGTGATACCTATCCCAAAACCAGGAAAACCACCTGATAAACCAAATAGCTACAGACCAGTTAGTCTGCTGAGTAGTATAAGCAAAATATTTTAGAAGTTAATAAAAGAGAAGCTCACAAGAGTTACGGAAGAAAAACATATACTTCCAAATGAGCAATTTGGCTTTAGACGAAATCATAGTACATCCCATCAAGTACTTAGAATCTGCCAGCATATTAAAAGAAATCGCTCTTTGGGAAAATCAACTGGCCTTGTCTTGCAAGACATTGAGAAAGCGTTTGATTGTGTGTGGCATTTGGATCTTATCTATAAGATGTTAGTACTCTGTTTTCCCCCGTACCTCATCAAACTTGTCCTAAGCTTTCTTTCCGACCGTTCTTTTAAAGTATTCGTGAATTACTGTTATTCTGTTTGTCATAGTATTGTTGCTGGTGTGCCTCAAGGATCGGTCTTGGGTCCAATTTTGTATAACCTTTTTATGTCTGATATTCCAAGGCTCCCTTATTGTGAAGTAGCTATTTTTGCGGATGACAAGGCAATATATTCTTCGCATGAGTTTAGTCTCAACGTGGAGACAAATTTACAACATGCGATTCAAATATTGCTAAGATATTACAATTGCTGGAAAATTAAACTAAATGCTGAGAAGGTGCAAGCTATCTTTTTCAGCAGGAAACGAAAGACTTGTTTTCTTCCAAGCAACCAGCTAATTGTTAATAATACATATGTTAACTGGGTTCCATCTGTAAGATATTTGGGCATTCATCTCGATACAAAACTCACATTTAAGGAACATACTGCAAAAACAATACAGAAAGTAAATATAGCGATTAACATGTTGTACCCCTTTATAAACAGGAAGTCTTTACTGAACAGCGCCAATAAGATCATAATCTTTAAAGTCATTTTTCAATCGATACTTCTATATGGTTGCCAAGTTTGGGGAAATTCAGCAAAATGTCATATTAAAAAACTACAAGTTTCCCAAA